>CATNEN010000001.1:20327500-21795000 GCA_950097015.1 Macrostomum hystrix
TCTTAAGCTACGCGTTGCTTTTGGGGAAATATTCGCAGCTGATGCTAATTTGAGATCTCGATAGATTTAATTGCTGATTTTCTATTCCTTGTAATTTGTTTTATTGAAAGCTGCCATTTTATTTGCAGAATTTTTGTTTATCTGGGGATCTGTATATCGAATGGATATAGGATTTTTGTTGATGGGACTTCGGCATAATCCTGTCTTCTCGTTTCCATATTTAAAGTGCTTCGATCCGTTTTTTAATGGGATGGGTCACCAGCAGTTGTGACACTGACAAGCTATTCCCCTGCGAATGCTTCTGGGTTACAGCTCACCTGATCTCACTAACCACTCAGCTGCTAACTCCTTGCACCTCACTCTAACCTTCACTCTCCCTCAAGCATTCACTCTCACTCCCAACTCTCACTCTTACTCTCACCCTCACTCTTATTCTCACTCTCACTCTCACTCTCACTGTCACTGTCACTCTCACATTCACTGTCACTGGCACTCTCACTGTCACTGTCACTCTCACTCTCACTCACTCTCACTATCATTCTCACTCTCACTCTCACTCTCACTCTCACTCACTCTCACTCTCATTCTCACTCTCACTCTCACTCTCACCCTCACTCTTATTCTCACTCTCACTCTCACTCTCACTCTCACTCTCACATTCACTGTCACTGTCACTCTCACTCTCACTCTCACTCTCACCCTCACTCTTATTCTCACTCTCACTCTCACTCTCACTCTCACTCTCACATTCACTGTCACTGTCACTCTCACTCTCACTCTCACTCTCACTCTCACTCTCACTCACTCTCACTCTCATTCTCACTCTCACTCTCACTCTCACCCTCACTCTTATTCTCACTCTCACTCTCACTCTCACTCTCACTCTCACATTCACTGTCACTGTCACTCTCACTCTCACTCTCACTCTCACTCTCACTCTCACTCACTCTCACTCTCATTCTCACTCTCACTCTCACTCTCACTCTCCTCTGGTTAAGAATTATTCGCAGTCTTAAAAGCGATCTCAGCTGAATCCAGAGAGTCAGTGCCCGGGCAGCAGTGGTCACTGCGGTCAGGGCAAACTAAACTGGGATCTGCGAAATTCGATTCGTTTGAAAATCATTCCTATAATGAGCGGCTGATTTGACATTTGAGCCGAAAATAAACTAGAAGCAGTTTCAGTCCCTCATAATTGACCTCAACTTCCGTTTAGTTCGCTCCTATGCAGCTGTTTTGTCATCAGTTTGATGAACTCAACCGCGTGCATCAATAATTATCAGAGCTGTTTACATAATCGATAAATGCACTTTTCAATAAAGTTCCTATAGAGATTTGCGGAATTGCACAATTATGCACATCTGTGACCAGTTGCTGAGTCCTGAGCACACACGCTCACACAGGTGTGTACATCTGTCCTGACTTTCTCGTTGTCAGGCAGTGTACACTCTCACTGTGCCTTGGAGGTTGGCCCTCAATGGCGTAAATTGCACGACAAGCCCCCAAGCCTTCTCTCCGCGGCTGCGCCCCAAATGAATGTGGCCTCGCCGCGGAATCGAACCCAGGAACACGATACCCCAAATTACTAGTACTCACATACTTATATCGAATTTATAATAGAATATTGTTAGGGCACTTTAAAAGTAGCCTCAATGTATGGGCATTGTGTGTGAGTGTGTGTGTAGGAGGTGGAATGCACAATGAATAAAATGGGAGTTAAAGAATAGACAGGCAGACAGACAGACAAGTCATGGATTAGGGTAGGAATCGCATTGTGTGAAATGACAGGGAGAGATTGAGAAGGGCGTATTGGGGCATGACTTTGGCATGACTTGCGCGATTCAGCAAGTGTACTCGGCAGGTAGAATAATATGCATTACTGAGCAGTCTAGAGTACTGCCCCCCAGCTAGGACAGCCAATCCAAATGAATGAATCTATTTTTTTCCTCCAACCCAAGGGAATCTAGTCTCCGTCAGCTCTCGGGACAATATCCCACGAGTCGTGAGTACAAAAGGTAAAATTGCTTTGTTGATTTAGTGTCCCAGTTTTGTTCCTTCAACTTTTTCTTCTCTTCCAAAGAACACTCGCCTACAGACTTTCTGTGTGCGAGCGCCGTGAGACTGAATTATCATTTTTAGTGTGATTGGTCTAGCAACTTGTGGTGCCTATTAGCTCCAGGTGTGTCTACCCTACCGCCTATTTTTTCTCTCGAGCACAGCTCAACCTGTTCTACGTTTGCTAGACAAGTCTAGAATTTCAATTATTCTTTATTCATCTCTTCATTACGTCGGACAAGAGCACGAGCAGATAGTCCTGCCGTGTTAGTCTGTCTATCTTGTTGGATATTCTAAGAAGATTCATCTCTAGCAAGGCTATAACTGTCTGTTTGCTCGCTTTTCGTTGTTGTTTGGCAGAGGCAGTTGAATTAGGACTGAAATGCTTTGTTGTGTGTGAGTGTCTGTGTGTTATCAGGCGAGAGACAAACTCAAAGCTTTCATCGCCATTTCTCTCATCTCACAATTTTATTAATTGCAATAGCAATAGGACAATATTCATTTGCTAAAAAAAGACAGATAGAGAGAGAGAGAAAGAGAAATAGTGAGCACAGACTCAAAGCCATAGCCACCAAATACAGGCTTCCGTCTAAAAACCTTAGAAAAGGCTCGGAGAGTGACTGACCAAGCCTCGCGTCAACCCGCGACAGTTCTGCCTAACTCGAATTGCCTACGCTCGAGACTATTTGGTTGCAAAGCTAAAATACAGTTGGCCGCGAGAATGTCACTGCAGGATCTGATGAAGTACAGGGAGAGCGGCGAATTGTCCGATGTCACCATCGTGGTGGACGACGAAGAGCTGAAGCTGCACAAGTTTCCGCTCTACATCAAGTCGGACTTTTTTAAAGAGGCCGCCGCAGAGTCTGGCAAAGATCGAGTGGAACTGACGGAATTTCCTGGCGGTGTGACTTGCTTCAAGCAGATTGCTGATTTCTGCTACAACAAGCGGATTGACATCAGCTTGGAGAATGTGGCACAGCTCAGGTGAGATGTGAGATGATCCTCATACAGGTAGCTGTCTGCTTTCATTCAGGGCAGCATATCTACCTTCATTCAGGGCAGCTTATCTACCTTCATTCAGGGTAGCTTATCTACCTTCATTCAGGGTAGCTTATCTACCTTCATTCAGGGTAGCATATCTACCTTCATTCAGGGCAGCTTATCTACCTTCATTCAGGGTAGCTTATCTACCTTCATTCAGGGTAGCTTATCTACCTTCATTCAGGTAGCTTATCTACCTTCATTCAGGGCAGCTTATCTACCTTCATTCAGGGTAGCTTATCTACCTTCATTCAGGGCAGCTTATCTACCTTCATTCAGGGTAGCATATCTACCTTCATTCAGGGTAGCTTATCTACCTTCATTCAGGGTAGCTTATCTACCTTCATTCAGGGTAGCTTATCTACCTTCATTCAGGGTAGCTTATCTACCTTCATTCAGGGTAGCTTATCTACCTTCATTCAGGGTAGCTTATCTACCTTCATTCAGGTTAGCATATCTACCTTCATTCAGGGTAGCTTATCTACCTTCATTCAGGGTAGCTTATCTACCTTCATTTAGGGTAGCTTATCTACCTTCATTCAGGGCAGCTTATCTACCTTCATTCAGGGCAGCTTATCTACCTTCAGTCAGGGCAGCTTATCTACCTTCATTCAGGGTAGCTTATCTACCTTCATTCAGGGTAGCTTATCTACCTTCATTCAGGTAGCTTATCTACCTTCATTCAGGGTAGCTTATCTACCTTCATTCAGGGCAGCTTATCTACCTTCATTCAGGGCAGCTTATCTACCTTCAGTCAGGGCAGCTTATCTACCTTCATTCAGGGTAGCTTATCTACCTTCAGTCAGGGCAGCTTATCTACCTTCATTCAGGGCAGCTTATCTACCTTCATTCAGGGCAGCTTATCTACCTTCAGTCAGGGCAGCTTATCTACCTTCATTCAGGGTAGCTTATCTACCTTCATTCAGGGTAGCTTATCTACCTTCATTCAGGTAGCTTATCTACCTTCATTCAGGGTAGCTTATCTACCTTCATTCAGGGCAGCTTATCTACCTTCATTCAGGGCAGCTTATCTACCTTCAGTCAGGGCAGCTTATCTACCTTCATTCAGGGTAGCTTATCTACCTTCAGTCAGGGCAGCTTATCTACCTTCATTCAGGGCAGCTTATCTACCTTCAGTCAGGGCAGCTTATCTACCTTCATTCAGGGTAGCTTATCTACCTTCAGTAAGGGCAGCTTATCTACCTTCATTCAGGGCAGCTTATCTACCTTCAGTAAGGGCAGCTTATCTACCTTCATTCAGGGTAGCTTATCTACCTTCATTTAGGGTAGCTTATCTACCTTCATTCAGGGCAGCTTATCTACCTTCATTCAGGGCAGCTTATCTACCTTCAGTCAGGGCAGCTTATCTACCTTCAGTCAGGGCAGCTTATCTACCTTCAGTCACTCTGCTCAATTGGACCTTCACAGGTGCGGGGCGGAATACCTGAAAATGGTCGGAGACAACAACTTGATCGACCTGACCGAGCGCTACCTGGAAGACGTGATTCGCTCATCGCAGCTTTCCCGCTCTTTGTCGCCAATCGTCGATCTGATCAGCCGCACCGCCAGTCTTGGTCCGGCTGCCGAGGAGGCGAAAATCGCCGAGCGCTGCTTCGCTGCAGTGATGGACGTCTGGACCAAGCCGGGCCGGGTTGATGCCCTGGTGGTGGATCGCCTCCTCCGGCTGCCGCTCGACTGGTTCGAGCGTCTGGCCAAGTCGTGCGGAGCTGAAGGCGACAGGCAGCTGCGGCCCCTGGCGGAGCTGGCGACCCGATACCTGCACCGGGTCTTCCAGCGAGACGGCCAGCTGCAAAAGCAGCAGCAGCAGCAGCAGCAGCAGCAGGAGGAGGAGGAGAAGAAAAAGAAGGAAAAGAGCTCTAAGGAGGCAAAAAATAAGGCCGAAAAGGAGAAGGAAGATGACGCTGGCGAGCGGGATGAGGCACCAGCCGATGGCGGCGATGCTGAGGCAGAGCAGCAGCAGCAGCAACAGCAGCAGCAGCAGCAGGAAGCCAACGAGGCCTCTGATGCTGAGGCTGACGAGGCTGATAAGAAGCAGAAGCAGGTAAGAAGTCTTCCACCATTAGCGCTCTTTAATCCGATTGTTCTCAACTCCCATTGTTCTAAAATACCATGATTCTCAAATCCCATTGTTCTCAAATCCCATTTTTCTCAAATCCCATAGTTTATCCAGTTTTTCTTAACTGACATTGTTTCGTCAAATCCCATTGTTCTTAAATCTTTAATCCTTTTTAAAATCCTTTTTTCAAATCAAATCTTTAATCCTTCTTTAATCCAATTTTTTTCAAGTCGTATTGTTTTTAAATCCTATTGCTCTTAAATCCCTTTTTTCTCAAGTCAAATTGTTTTATTTATAAAGAATTTTTTCCGAAGTCCAATTGTTATCTAATCGTTTTTATCTCAAATCCCATTTTTCTCAAATCCCATTTTTCTCAAATCCCTAGCTCTAAGGTCTCTTTTTGAAATCCCATTGTTCAAAAATCAAATACTTCAATAAATGAAGCAATGCTGACTGCATTAATTCTCATGCAACAACAATAGCAGCAGCAGCAGCAGCAGCAAGAGCCAAAGGAGCCAACAGGCGAGGTACTCGACCGCGTCATTGGCAGCTTACCAGAGGCCACACCTCTAGCCGATGTGATCAGCGGTGACTGGATTCGCCAGGCCCTGCTAGCCAGCGAGCAGCACAGCTGCCAGTGCCGGCCGCGCCTCCTCCAGCTGGCTGGCAACATGCTGCACCGCTTCCGCCAGGAGGAGCTCAAGCAGATGCCATCGCCTGTCCTGTGCGACATCGTCAGCAGCACCGCGGCTGCTCTCGGTGGAGACGCCGGGGCTAGCGGCGAGGCCCAGGTGCTGTCTGGCGTCATTGACAACCACCTGCTGGATCTGGCCCGCGCGGGAGGCCTGACAGCTGAGGAGTTCGCCAAGCTGGCCTCCAGTGTTCCCGCCGACTATCGAGCCAGTCACGATGTGCTGTACGAGGCTGCCGAGACACTGCTGACGGCGGGTGAGTCCTGCCAAGGCCTTGTTGCTCAATTTTTAGAAGCCTATATAAAAATATAAAAATGAACCTTTGCATTGAAGATTGCAAAACTGCGAAATAAAATATTGAAATTTTCTTTCTTGAAACAGCTACCACAGCTTTGATAGAAAATTAAGGAGCCAATTAAAATCATCGACCTTGACGAGGGGTCGGTGGCAGAGCAGTAAAAGCGTTTTCCTCTCGGACCAAGGTCCCTGAGCTCGATTCCACGGTGACGCCACATTCATTTGGGGTGCAGCTGCGGAGTGAAGGCTTGGGGGCTTGTCGTGCAATTCACGCCCTTGAGGGCCAACCTCCAATGTACGAGTACAATAAGAGTGTACACTGCCTGACTGCTTGAGTACACTGTGTGTGCTCAAGAGTCAGCGAAATGGGCAGAATTGCCTCCTCGCTGGCTGGAGGTCTAGTGTCACCAAATGATGTGCCATTGACCGCAAACTCCTGCAATTACTAGGCTCGTATCATTACTAACTATTCGAGTCAGAGCTTGAAAACTACCAATAACAATCATCGTCCCTTATTCGCTAATCCTACATCAAAGCAGAAAAATCATCCCATAATCGTCATGAACATTAGCACTTCAAAGCACTTTTGTGACAATGTCCGCCCACCACCTGAAACCCGGTCCAGGCGAATCGATCCCGGACGATCAGCAGAAGGCGGTCATCGACGCCGTGGACCTCAGCCGCTGCGAGGTGTCCACTCTGCAGAGAGCCCTGGACAAGGGCGCCTTTCCTGCCAAGGTCGTCTGCCAGGCGGCTATCGATCTAGCTCAGCGACAGCAGCAGCAGCAGCAGTCGCGACCCGTAGACGGAAAATTCGGCAGGCGGGTGAGTAAAGAAACAGGGAGCGATTGGAAAAGAATTTCGGGATGATACTAGACTAAAGTATCATGGGGAGATAAGATCTGGATCTCATGAGAGATAAGAACTGAGTTTCACGTTTATTTTAATCTACGAGCTAAAAATTCATGAGATTTCTAAGGTTTGAGATTAGAGCAGACTCTAACTATGAGATTAGAGCAGAATCTCACTATTAGTTTAGAGCAGAATCTAACTATGAGTTTAGAGCAGAATCTCACTATAATATTAGAGCAGAATCTCACTATAATATTAGAGCAGAATCTCACTATGGGATTAGAACAGAATCTCACTATGATATTAGAGCAGAATCTAACCATGAGATTAGATCAGGAATTTATTAAATCGTGAAGCTCAGATCAGAATAATTAGTTTCATCGTCACGCACCTGATCTCGCTCAGTGGAAGTCCTCAGACCAGCTGCTGCTCGAGTCCTTCCAGTCTCGCACAGAGTGCAAGCGTGAGCAGCAGCTGAGCTCATCAGCAGCAGCAGCAGCAGCGGCGGCGGCGGCAGCTGTGTCCGCTCACAAGCCGCCCTGGATCAGGGTTCGATTTCAGTGTTGGCGAAACAAGTCGACCTCCAGGGCAGGCCAGACTTCACTGAAGCTGACTGATTGCTGACAGCCACCCCAACACTGCATGTCAATTAGCTGTCACGAACATTCTCAAACTCCCTATGCTCAAAAAGTTTTAGCTCATTCGTAAAGTTTCCTGCTCAAGCACAGCTTGCCTGGTTATCTTTAGGACAATTTAATCAGCCTTCCTCAGTCACTGTGATTGGGTAGCTTATCTACCTTCATTCAGGGTAGCTTATCTACCTTCATTCAGGGTAGCTTATCTACCTTCATTCAGGGTAGCTTATCTACCTTCATTCAGGGTAGCTTATCTACCTTCATTCAGGGTAGCTTATCTACCTTCATTCAGGGTAGCTTATCTACCTTCATTCAGGGTAGCTTATCTACCTTCATTCAGGGTAGCTTATCTACCTTCATTCACGGTAGCTTATCTACCTTCATTTAGGGTAGCTTATCTACCTTCATTCACGGTAGCTTATCTACCTTCATTCACGGTAGCTTATCTACCTTCATTCACGGTAGCTTATCTACCTTCATTCACGGTAGCTTATCTACCTTCATTCAGGGTAGCTTATCTACCTTCATTCAGGGTGGCTTATCTACCTTCATTCAGGGTAGCTTATCTACCTACATTCAGGGTAGCTTATCTACCTTCATTCAGGGTAGCTTATCTACCTTCATTCAGGGTAGCTTATCTACCTTCATTCACGGTAGCTTATCTACCTTCATTCAGGGTAGCTTATCTACCTTCATTCAGGGTAGCTTATCTACCTTCACTCAGGGTAGCTTATCTACCTTCATTCAGGGTAGCTTATCTACCTTCATTCAGGGTAGCTTATCTACCTTCATTCTGCGGTTCCTTCAGTGATTTCTCAGTGATAGCATATTCTGTAAAGCATGCCATAATTTTAACTAAATTTTTCCTACTTTGAAATCACTGAATGTGTTTGCAAATTTGATGCATCAATTTTGGTGATAATTTAAAATCGCTAAAACTTACGTCAGCAAGCTAAAAGTATCAGCATCCACTCATTCAGGATGACTACAAGCCGAGCTTTAGCAGCTCGCCGAGTCGTCGCTATGGACGCCAGGCGCCTAGTTACGATGGCATCGGAGCTGGCTACAGCAGCTACAGGGAGCCAATCTATGGCAGTGAGTAGAATCTGAGCTGTGGGATCAATCTCCTTCTCACTCTCCTTGTCACTCGCCTTGTCACTCTCCTTGTCACTCTCCTTTTCACTGTCCTCCTTGTCACCCTCCTTGTCACTCTCCTTGTCACTCTCCTTTTCACTGTCCTCCTTGACACTCTCCTTTTCACTGTCCTCCTTGACACTCTCCTTTTCACTGTCCTCCTTGACACTCTCCTTTTCACTGTCCTTGTCACTCTCCTTGACACTCTCCTTGTCACTCTCCTTGTCAATCTCCTTGTCACTCGCCTTGTCACTCTCCATGTCTCTCTACTTGTCACTCACCTTGTCACTCACCTTGAGACTCTCCTTGTCACTCGCCTTGTCACTCTCCTTGTCACTCTCCTTGTCACTCTCCTTGTCACTCTCCTTGTCACTCTCCTTGTCACTCTCCTTGTCACTCTCCTTGTCACTCTCCTTGTCACTCTTCTTGTCAATCTCACTTTCCTTGTCACTCTCATGGTCACTCTCATGGTCACTCTCCCTCTCCCAACCCAGGCAAATTCGACGCAGACCTGGATGTCTCCAGCAGCCTTCGCTACAGCTCTGGCGGCGGCTTCGTCTCGGACGCCTATCCCGACACCGACCGTGGAGCCCGCCTCGACTTCCACGTGACGACCAGCGGTGGCGGAAGCAGAAGCTACTCTTCTAGGAAATTTTAAGTCGAGACTCATTCAAGCTGAGCTGGGATAAGTAGGCCGTGTGTCTCTCGGAAATCTTTCTTCTGATCCCCAGATTATTTTTGCTCATTTTTCTTATTATTTCTTCGAACAATTTTCACTAAAAACATTCGAATCTGCCTACTTAAATAAGTAGAAATATTAACATATTAGCGCTATTTTTATTATACAAAAATCCGTCAGAAGTAGAATACACGTTTTCTCTTGTTATTTTTCTTCGTATGTTCGCTCGCTCTACTTTTCTATAGATTTGGTTAGTAGTATGATTAGAATAAGAAAACTTTAACTTGCGAGTCCTCAGAGCTACCATTCATTTGGCTACTGTCTGCCTGTTGGTTGATCCAATTTCTCTGCACTTTTAAATTGTAGCTTTTTATGTCTAGAGATTAATTATTCTTATTAGAAGACCTATTTTTATAAATCACATTAACAATCATTTCACTATTTATACTACCTGCAGTAGTCTAATAGTAAAAAATTACACAAATTTTCTCCTTAGAAGTATTTAAAACGATTTCATTTAAAAAACGTAGTGTTTCTGTTAGTCAGATTAATTTATTAACTTTGTAATCTACGAGTGGTTGCAGAAAAAGCATAACGCATAGCCTATTTCTTTAACAAAAGCGAGTCACAAATATTCCAACTGTTTTGTAATTGAACTGCTGAGCATGACAAACAGCCTGATATTTTTTAGAAGTACACAAAATACATGATTCCTGGGATTGGCTATTAACACTATTGTTTAGCCTTTCTTTTTGGGGAAAGAGTGGGATTGTGAGACTGAGAGAGGGATTGTGAGACTAAGAGAGGGATTGTGAGAGTGAGAGAGGGATTGTGAGAGTGAGAGAGGGATTGTGAGACTGAGAGAGGGATTGTGAGACTGAGAGAGGGATTGTGAGACTGAGAGAGGGATTGTGAGAGTAAGAGAGGGATTGTGAGACTAAGAGAGGGATTGTGAGAGCGAGATAGGGATTGTGAGAGTAAGAGAGGGATTGTGAGAGTGAGAGAGGGATTGTGAGACTGAGAGAGGGATTGTGAGAGTGAGAGAGGGATTGTGAGAGTGAGAGAGGGATTGTGAGAGTAAGAGAGGGATTGTGAGAGTAAGAGAGGGATTGTGAGACTGAGATAGGGATTGTGAGAGTGAAAGAGGGATTTTGAGACTGAGAGAGGGATCGTGCGACTGAGAGTGGGATTGTGAGAGTGAGAGAGGGATTGTGAGAGTGAAAGAGGGATTTTTAGAGTAAGAGAGGGATTGTGAGACTGAGAGAGGGATTGTGAGACTGAGAGAGGGATTGTGAGAGTGAGAGAGGGATTGTGAGACTGAGAGAGGGATTGTGAGAGTGAGAGAGGGATTGTGAGACTAAGAGAGGGATTGTGAGACTAAGAGAGGGATTGTGAGAGCGAGATAGGGATTGTGAGAGTAAGAGAGGGATTGTGAGACTGAGAGAGGGATTGTGAGAGCGAGATAGGGATTGTGAGAGTAAGAGAGGGATTGTGAGAGTGAGAGAGGGATTGTGAGAGTGAAAGAGGGATTGTGAGACTGAGAGAGGGATTGTGAGAGTGAGAGAGGGATTGTGAGACTGAGAGAGGGATTGTGAGAGTGAGAGAGGGATTGTGAGACTGAGAGATGGATTGTGAGAGTATGAGAGGGATTGTGAGAGTAAGAGAGGGATTGTGAGAGTGAGAGAGGGATTGTGAGAGTAAGAGAGGGATTGTGAGAGTGAGAGAGGGACTGTGGGAGTGAGAGAGACAGGTTTCATGTGGTCCAATCAAAAAAGAATAATGGAGGTTAGCAGAAGTTAGTTAATTTATTTATAATGCATTCTAGCTTTGGTGATGCAATGGCTCACTATTCTGACCGAGCAGTAAAGCTGAAATACGAGTTTAATTTTTTTCAAACGAGTTGATTTTTAATGTCGGTTAAAATCAAGACTTTGTACAATACAACAAAGGCATTTACAACATTAGTGTGTGTAAGACTGGCATAAGTGTTCTCACAGATAATGAGCACATGTTAGAGAAGCTCGCGTGTAATGCAGGTTGACATTTACAAAAACAAAATAATACAGCGACAGGACTGATGAAATTTGAATTCGTTCACAAGTTTTTGGAAGTTAGCAATGGATTAATTTAGATGGCTTTCTGAGTATTTGACACATGAAATATCAGGGTTTTAAAGAAAGTACACAAGGTCAAAGGATTTTACTAAGCGAACAACAAATATATTTAATGCGATGTCTGTCCCGAATATAGTAATGTATATGAGTTAAATAATGAATTATTAATATTTATGCGAAAAAGTGGCATTATTTGAAAGACAAATGGCAGATAACAGGGTTTCATTCCGAGATATTTATTCATGAGAAGCAGTTGTGTTGGTGCCTTAAGGCCAAAAGTTTAAGATACTGAAAAACAGACAAACCAGCACAATTCTAAGCGCCAGTCCTGTGATCAGTGACAATGAAGGTCTCGAGTTCGCCATCCAATCGCAGTGGTGGTCCTACTGCAGCCGCTGTTGGCATTCGTTCGAGATGGCACACCCAGCGACTGTCATCGCTGGCGTCTTCCATTGCGCAGCCGAGCAGCCGAGTGTTGTTGACCGAGCTGGCTCGGGCAGAGCCTGGCGTACTGGTTTCCGGGACAGCTCCGTTGTTAAGGACTGCGACATTTGGCCCGGTTAAAGAGGCCGATGAAGTTCTGTCCAGAGTGACCAGGTAACCGGGCGGAAGGACGCCCCTCTGGGTGGCGTTGAGTATGAGTCTGGGCAGCTCATCTCGAACTATTGAAACGCCTCGAGAAACTTCGGAGCGGAATTTTCGCAAGCCAGACGTAATGGCTTCAGCCGCGACAGAGCTCGCCCACAATGACGGAATCGGCGATGCTGAAAACGATGGCATTTGAGAAATCGACGCCGCTTCTAAGGCCGGCTCGGCCAGCAGCTGCGGCAGATCCAGGTTAAAATTGCGCAGCCAGAACTCAGGCCGGCTGACCGTGTCGGGGTTGTAGACGTCGTCTTCGAAGACACTGCCGCCGCTACCCTCCCAAGGATCGAAGGTATATGTGTCAAGGAGCTGCGGGCTCGGATTTGTTGACTGCTGGGCTCGCGACAGTCTCTTAACCAGGTCGAGATAATCCGGAGCTGCCCATTGGCCAGACACGGTGTCGTACACACGTCGCTGCCGCGAGTCGGAGCGACTTGACAGCCAGACCAGCTCCGTATCCTGATCATGCACACCGCCAAGATAGCCGAAAGGAAAATTGAACGGCAGATTGCTGACGATCGGAGTCAAAACTCTTCCAGTGTGGCTGTAGTCCTGCCGCAGGACCGTGTCACCAGTGGCGTTGAACACTGCCAGGGGGGACCCGAGTCGGTCGCAAGCCACATAGTAACGCTGGATCCTACCTGTGGCTCTGTTCTGATGATCCACTGCAACTAACTGACCCGTCCGATCCTCATAAGTAAAGGCCAACAGTTGGTTTTCCCTGGGATAGTAGGCGTGAGTTATGCGGTCCGGTTGCAGAGCGTCGGCGTACATCAGCTGCAAATCTCGACTCGGATTTTGCAGGTCCTGACGAGCCACTAATCGCTGTCGACCATCGTACAAGTAGCGCAATCTGTAGGAGTCGCCGGCCCCGCCAGCACACTGCGCTGCCAGCAGCTGGCCGGAAGCATCAAACTTGAAGCTCTCAACCGACCCGACAAACCGGTGATTGCCACGCCGGTTGAGGAAGCCGTCCGAATCGAACATGTACTCGGCCGGTCCCACGGAAGTTGGCAGACCCCTCGAGTCGTACACATATTCGTAGGTTTGGTTTCGGGAGAGACGTCTAGAGTACTGCCCATTCGATCGGTATTTGAGCTCCTCGCTATCAACCAGGTGACCTCGCACATTGCGAGCGATCTGAGAAACGCGTGCTCGAGTAACACGTGCTCGAGCATCTCTTGTGAGCAGAACGTTCGTGACGACGCTGTCTTCGCCGATGCCGATTATGTGGGCCAGCTCCTGCACCCGACCCATGGAGTAGCCGTGGACAGACAGGACGAAAACTCGGTTCGAGGCAAAAAACAGCATTGTATCCACCAGTCGGCCCATGCTGTCAAAGCGAATCTTCAACGAGCTGACACTGTCACTCAGCTCAACATAGTGCTCACTCCGCGATACAGCGTATGGAAGCCCCAGACTGCTCCTTAGCTGCGTAACGTAGCCTCTGGTCTCATGACGTGTCGTGTTGATCACAATGGTTGGTGATGTTTGTCCACTGGAGAAGATATCAGTAGCAACCGAAGCTAGGAACAGCTGCTCCGGATGATATTTCTGGCGATGTCGAATCGACGCCAAACCGCAGGCTGCATCAAACTCGACAGTCTCCTCGGCTGGCAAAAGTTGCTCAGCATATGAGAACCGCTGAGTGACTCGACAGGCTGCTGTTGAATGCTCTGTGGTCAAAACGGCCGATAGACCATTTTCGGAGTCGTAGTCAAACTTGGTGGCAATTTCGATCGTGTCTCCATCATAGGAGCGTCTATTGGAAATCTTTCCGTCAGGCTGATGGGCGAATGACAGACGCCGCCGTCTGCTGGGGTAGCTCAGTAACTCGAGCGCCCCGTCAGCATTGTACTGGTAGACAACAGCTCTAGCGGTGATGAGCCAGGGCCAGTAGAGAGTCCGAGTTGCGCCGAGGGCTGACTGTGAGCGAATCATGCTCGCACCGTTGGGCGTGACCAGCCGACCCAGGCCGCCAGTGAACGGGTCGCGCTCGAAACGGTAGGTCTGACCCAGCGGGTCGGTGATTTGGTCAGGCTGCGTGGATCAAGGTGTGCGTTGGATTGTAAGCGTTGGTTTTACTTCAGTATGTTGTATTTTTCTTAGCTTTCCATCTCTAGGCTCGTCTGAAACCTTGCCTATTCTGTTCTGAGTGTTAAAAAAAATAGGAATTACCATAGACGATGACTCGCCAGAATATTCGAACCGATGCACGGCTAGATCGTCCTCGGCTGTTGTAGCCCCGATGCTGGCCGAGAAGTTCCTAGTTTCGGCCACTGTCCGGCCAGCCCGGTCATACTGCCGCTGCAGCCTGCCCTCGCGAGCGATGCTCTCCGAGGCCGTCCGAGGCTTGTCCGCCCAGCGCATCTCGGACAGCTGGTTGCGGCTGGATTTTAATGTAGCGACGGGATTCGTTTAAATATGTGAATCTTGAAATACATTTACTAAAGGTAGACAATGGGGGCATTTCAAATACCTAAAATCAGAATCAGCATACTTTTTCACAAAGCATCAACATCGTCGAGATATTCAACGATACTCTTCGGGTGTCTGGTAGCAAAAACCACCAGTATAGGCCAAATAGGAAAAGTTTTATTTTGATGCTGGACTTTCATGAAAAAAACGGTCATTCGGTTTGAGAGCGATCGTGAAGTAGGCAGTTGGAATTCTAAATACCTGCCGTGGTCTTACCCACGGGAAAAATATATTTGTCTTTCTACTGGGCACATGGTGATGTGATGTAGCGTCTAGGACCATTTCCGCGGGGTATGGCATTTTATGTCGGGTCGTGACGCATGATATCAAGAAACGGCACACATGAAAGTGGAAGAAATGTGCTCACTCTGTGTACTTGAAGTAGACAGGCCTATAGAATGCCAGCTGTGAGTTGGGTGTCACAGACAGTGGCAAACCAGCCGAGTTGTAGCTCACAACAAACAGTAGCTGAGGCTGGGCGATCATCGGAGATGAGCTGCTGCTCAGACTGTAGCCGTAGTAAGAGGCTGACACACTCTGGTCCTGCAGACGACTGAACCTGATGCTCAGAACTGGACGCTGGTTGACCTGGATTTTAAGGGAAGATAGTTTTGTTGCGTAGTACCTTTGTAGTGTTGGATTCAGAAGGACAATGGATTCATAAGGACGTTGGATTCATAAAGACGTTGGATTCAGAAGGACAATGGATTCATAAGGACGTTGGATTCATAAAGACGTTGGATTCAGAAGGACGTTGGATTCAGAAGGATGTTTGATTCAGAAGAACGTTGGATTAAGAAGGACGTTGGATTCAGAAGGATGTTAGATTCAGAAGGACATCGGATTCAGAAGGGTGTTGGATTCAGAAGGACGATGTTTTCAGAAGGGCATTGGATTCAGAAGGACGATGGTTTCAGAAGGACGATGGTTTCAGAAGGAAGATTCAGAAGGACAATGGATTCAGAAGGACGTTGGATTCAGAAGGACGATGGTTTCAGAAGGAAGATTCAGAAGGACAATGGTTTCAAAAGGATGTTGGATTCAGAAGGACGTTTGATTCAGAAGGATGTTGGATTCAGAAGGACGTTGAATTCAGAATGGCATTGGATTCAGAAGGACGTTGGATTTAGAAGGACGTTTGATTCAGAAGGATGTTGGATTCAGTAGGACGTTGAATTCAGAAGGGCATTGGATTCAGAAGTACGTTGGATTTAGAAGGACGATGGTTTCAGAAGGAAGATTCAGAAGGACAATGGTTTCAAAAGGACGTTTGATTCAGAAGGATGTTGGATTCAGAAGGATGTTGGATTCAGAAGGACGTTGAATTCAGAAGGGCATTGGATTCAGAAGGACGTTGGATTAAGAAGGACGATGGTTTCAGAAGGAAGATTCAGAAGGACAATGGTTTCAAAAGGATGTTGGATTCAGAAGAACATTGGATTCAGAAGGACGTTGGGTTTAGAAGGACGTTGGATTCAGAATTACGTTGAATTCAGAAAGGGGTTGGTTTCAGAAGGACGTTGGATTAAGAAGAAAGTTGGATTTCGAAGGGCGCAGGGTTTAGAAAGATATTGGATTCAGAAGTATGTAGGCTTTTGTAGGACGTTTGATTCAGATGGGTTCAGAAGTACATTAGTTCAGAGCTTCGATTATTCTCGCTATTTAGAGGGCCTTAAGCTCAGGTTTATTAACTATACGCAGAAAAAGTTTTTTAACTAGTTTTAACTAGTTAATTTTTCTGTTAATTAGCTAGTTTCAATGGTATAGAGAGTGAAATTTTCATACTTGTCTACTCTTAGTAGGCAAACACAACGGTAGGTCGTAGGATTGACTTTTTTATTGGCCTTATTTTATTTATTCACTTCTAATGAAATCATCACACATGAGGACTCGCTTGAATAAATTAATCATTGTGTGAGTCTATGTGAGTCTTAACTCTGAGCTCAATTCATCTACGAGCGAGCGACTATTACTGGCTCACATTGCTTTTTTAGACCAATACTTGAGCACCCGCAGGCAGCCCAGAATCGCAAAGTCAGCTTCATCTTTCCATTTTGGCAGACTAAAAAATGTGACAATTCCGAATGAATTATTTATAAGGAGGTGTCACGCCACGGCGTTCACAGCAACTGCCTCACGGGGTAATAAATTTCTCCACGTGCCCAGCTGCGACACCTCTATGGGAAAACGCAATCACGAGTTGGCATTTGCTTCGCTTGTCCCCTGTCTAAATGACAAATTTAAAGCTGAGACTAGAGAAACAATGGAACGAAAAAAACGCTTTGAATTCAAAGCGGCGCTTGTGAGGAACTTAAGGGTGACTCACAGAGAGATATGAGCTGTGTCCCAAATTTTAGCCATATCAAATTATAGCCCACAAAATTACCGAGGGATTTTATCTCTGAAAATATATCTTTAATACTGAAAAACTGTGTTCAAGGCTTTAAACAAATACCAAAGATATGAATCGGAAACTCACCACAAGCTTCATCTGGCTGGCTGAGTACACCCACTCGGACCTGTGCTGCAGACTGCGCCCAGACTGAACTCCCATCGAGATCCCGCGCTTGAATTCTCGGCCGCTTCCACTGGCTGAGTTTGAACTGGATTTCAGTTCAATCGAGCAGCTCGCAGACCGACATCTAAGAATGCCACGGAGCTCACGATCGCCATTCGTCTGGTCCTCGACTGTCACCGAGCTCAAAGTTGGCACATCTGGAAGCATGAAAAATAGGTCTGGCATCATTTGGTGACAGTAGACTGTGCTGTCCTTTCCACTGTCTCCTGAGCACACACGCACTGATACAGTACGCGGGTACAACCTCAAGCAGGTGTGTACATCTGCCCTGACTTTCGCATTGTCAGGCAGTGCACAGTCCAAGACTACGTTGGATTCAGAAGGACGTTGGATTCAGAAGGACGTTGGATTTAGAAGGATGTTTGATTCAGAAAGACGTTGGATTCAGAAGGGTATTGAATTCAGAAAGACGTTGAATTAAGAAGGGTATTGGATTCAGAAGGACGTTGAATTCAGAAGGACTTTGAATACAGAAGGGCTTTGGATTCGGAAGGACGTTGGATTCAGAAGGACGTTGGATTCAGAAGGACGTTGGATTCAGAAGGACGTTGGATTCAGAAGGACATTGGATTCAGAAGGATGTTGGATTCAGAAGGACGTTGGATTCAGAAGGACTTTGAATACAGAAGGGCTTTGGATTCAGAAGGGTATTGGATTCAGTAGGGCATGGGATTGAGAAGGACGTTGGATTCAGAAGGACGTTGAATTCAGAAGGGTATTGGATTTAGAAGGACGTTGGAGTCAGAAGGATTTTTGATTTAGAAAGAAGTTAAATTCAGAAGGGCTTTGGATTCAGAAAGACGTTGGATTCAGAAGGATATTGGATTCAGAAAGACGTTGGATTCAGAAGGATATTGGATTCAGAAGGACGTTGGATTTAGGACGTTATATTCAGAAGGAAGTTGAATTCAGATTCAGAATGGGTGAAACGTGTGTGGCCCCGCCGCGGATTCGAGCTCAGGGATCTTGGTGCATTCTTGTGCGAAGAACTAGTAAAACACAAACAAAGCCAATTCCTTAACAATAATCAAGAAACCGTTTTGGTTCAGATGAAATCGCTTTTCACTCAAAGAGATGGAGCCGGCACTCGAAGCAGCTATCGGAGAGCCGGCATTGCGGAGCGGACTGGGTGCTTTGGGGAAGGAAATGATCAAAAAGGATATTCGATACCCGCTCAGAATAATGCTCAAAAAACTACCACTCCCTTCTTTTTTGTGCTTCTTATTTTAATGAGCACACACCGACGTGGATGGAGACCAAACTACTCATAGATGAAAGAAGACGAGACACACGATATCCCTAGCTTGAGACATCAACGTCTTTTACTCACATTCTATTCAAGGTAGTTTAGGGTGGGATGAGCTTTAGTTGAGTCGACGAAGGGATATTTGAGATAAGTGGTGGATTGCATATGCAGCTACATAGCATGGCCTTCCTTTGCTTGCCTTACTCTCAGTTTGAAACAAGCTTTCCGTTCTGCGGCACTCAGTTTTGTCTGGCGGGAATTTGAGTGCTTCAATGAAAAAATACAATTCGCTTTTGTTTTTTTCAGCTTCTTGAAATTTTGATTGACGTCTAACAAAGAAAATTCACTCGCTTAATTAATTTTCTATTTGATTTCGATAACAATTATTTTTACATTGCAAATCGCAAGAGACACATGTACCAATTGCTGCTTAATCTGAGCATGTTAAATTTGCTGAGTTGTGTAAGTCAGCTGTCAATTTCTGTCCAGGTTGATAGTCCGGAGCATTTCATTTGCATAATTGCAGCAAGCAAACTGCTAAACACTGTTTTTGGACCGAAGAAAATGCTTTGCAAAGTATTTTCTTGCAGGCTGCAAAAGTTTAGACTATAGCTGAGGAATGGCAGGAAGGAGACACAAGAATTGGCATACAATTCTCATCCATGCAGACTTGAAGTAAAGTGGCTTAACTGAGACATTCCTTCCTCTGTGTCAGCACTGCAGTTTTTTTCACAACTTTGTCACCTACCCTACCTAACAATGGATCTGGATCTGGCGAGAGAAATCATTTTTAGAACCGTTTGGTAGCTTTGCTGCTGCTGTTATGCTTAGCGCTATGCGTAATTATGTTGGGGATAATTTCTATAGACTAACAAATCCTCAAACCCGGTCTACTATATTATATCGTTACTATGTTCTTTAATAGTTTTTCTTAAAAAAATCGGTAAAATTTGAATAAGCATTAAACGTTTCTTGGCTTGTTTTTCAATATTGAAAACAACATTTTCTTAGATAAAGCCGTGATTTTCGTCAACAATAATGATTTTTGGACAAACAATTGATTGAATCTCTAAAATTAAAAAACTAAAACATCTTTATTAAAGAATTCTCACTTTTTACAGCTCCCTACACTGTACTTACAGCTCCCTACACTGTACTTACAGCTCCCTACACTGTAGTTACAGCTCCCTACACTGTACTTACAGCTCCCTACACTGTACTTACAGCTCCCTACACTGTACTTACAGCTCCCTACACTGTACTTACAGCTCCCTACACTGTACTTACAGCTCCCTACACTGTACTTACAGCTCCCTACACTGTAGTTACAACTCCCTACACTATAGTTACAGTTCCCTACACTATACTCTACAGTTCCCTACACTATACTCTACAGTTCCCTACACTATACTCTACAGTTCCCTACACTATACTCTACAGTTCCCTACACTATACTCTACAGTTCCCTACACTATACTCTACAGTTTCCATAATATTTCCCGAAACAAGAAAATTGCGCCACATCTGTGTAAATTATTCCCGAAACTCAGATCCCATTACCTTGAAGGGAAGAATTTCCCTAAAAAGCAAAGTCGATGCTACAAGGGCTTCAGGGATATTTCGCTCCGAATGGCACAGAAATATAATATAACAAAAAAGCAGAACTGCCCCAAGCTCAATGCGTCACACATGTGACTTTCCCTTGCCCTGCAGTTCAAGGGATTTTTCTCCCAAACCTCAGTCCATTGATTTCCTCTCTATCAACTTCTTACCTCCGTCTGAGGGTGCTACATTTTTGAGTGGTTTAAATTCAGTTCTTTTTCTCCCTCCCCTGACATTGTCAACTGAATTTAGACACAAGAAATTGAGAGAGAGAGACAGAGGCAATATGTCGGTTTGCTTTTTTTATTTCTTGTGTTCTGAGGTGAGAATCGCCTTTCAAATTGTCTGACTCATTCGCACTTTCGAGCTGCATAGCTTGTCAACAAGACGAGACAACAACATACATCCACTTATATTTAACTTGTCATTGTTAAATGGCCAAGTCTAACCTAAGCCCATTCTGTTGCTATGGGCCAGTCGGGTGGGCTATTGCTATGAATCCTTCTACCTGTCTTAGTTATCCCATATTTGTTACCTGGGTTTTTAATTCTGTTTGTTTCGGCCAGCTGTGTGACACAATTTCCCCCGTGACAAGCTTGCTCACTTGGGTGATAAAATTGGCCGAGCTGTGAAGTAAATTTGAGTCTGAGTTTGAGCAAATAATCCTGGAGAGGATTTTAATCCTGTGGGAATAGAATGCGACACTGAATATTGAATGAAACTAGTTCTTGTCTATTGTTTGATTGCATTCAACTCCAAAATCCATCAATTCAGTTGCATCTGTTTGCATTATGACCACTCTATCTTGTAGAAATATGCCCACTTCCCATTTTCTCTCTTATTAACCCTTTCTTATCAATCCTCTCTTATCTATCCTCTCTTATCAACCCCATTATCCATCCTCTATAATTAATCCACTCTTATCAACCCTCTCTTATCAACCCTCTCTTATTAACCCCATTATCTATCCTCTCTAATTAATCCACTCTTATCAATCCTCTCTTATCAACTCTCTCTTATCAATACTCTCTTATCAACCCTCTCTTATCAACCCTCCCTTATCAATCCTCTCTTATCAACCCCATTATCTATCCTCTCTAATTAATCCACTCTTATCAATCCTCTCTTATCAATCCTCTCTTATCAACCCTCTCTTATCAACCCTCTCTTATTAACCCTTTCTTATCAATTCTCTCTTATCTATCCTCTCTTATTAACCCCATTATCTATCCTCTCTAATTAATCCACTCTTATCAATCCTCTCTTATCAACTCTCTCTTATCAATACTCTCTTATCAACCCTCTCTTATCAACCCTCTCTTATCAATCCTCTCTTATCAACCCCATTATCTATCCTCTCTAATTAATCCACTCTTATCAGTCCTCTCTTATCAATCCTCCCTTATCAATCCTCCCTTATCCTCTCTTATCTGTCCTTTCTTATCAATCCTCTCTTATCAATCCTCCCTTCTCAACATTCTCATATCTACTCTCTTTTATCTAGCCTCACTTCATCTTTTATCTACTCTCTACCCCTCTAATCTTCCCTTATCCATCCTCTCTGTTCCCCGTTTTCAACTCCATCGCATTCCTCCAAGTGTTTGTCTTTCAACCCAGCAGGAATTGACAGGTCGCACACAGCAAATGAGAAGTCAATTATCATAAATTACAGACTCGTATACTACTAATTAGCATATCGCCGCCCTCCCACGCCTGTCAGTTCGCTCAGAATTCCAGTGGGAATCAGGGAGAAGAGAGAAGATTGAAATCCCACTGCGCGGATTGAAACGCTGAGTCGAATGCCTTCCACGCCGACACTTCTGTGTCCCTCACCCGCCCGAATCCCCTTCGTCACACTCCATAGCCGCAACTCCCTGCTCACCGCACAGCTTGTTTGCTCAAGGGATAAATATCCCACTCCACACAGACCCACCACCCGCCGTGGCCCCCTCCAGCCTTGCCTGCTTGCCATTCTCTTTTTTGTTCAAATATCGATATCCTAGTGAGCGGTAAAGTGGGGGAGATTTTGGTGACATTGGCGGAGAGAATTAGAGCGACCCAACACTGAGTATGAGTTGAGTCACCTCGGAGCACAAAGCTTCGGATAGCATCACACAATCATACCGCTACCTCTTTACCTTGAATTCTAGCGATCGTCTACGTTATAAAAGCGTAGAGGCCAAAACTAAAACTGAGATCAGACAAGGGATAAATTAGACACGGGAAGAGATGAGATAGGGGGAGAGATGAGATAGATGAGAGATGAGACAGATGAGAGATGAGACAGGGGAGAGGTGAGACAGGGGAGAGGTGAGACACGGGAGAGATGAGACACGGGAGAGATGAGACACGGGAAAGATGAGACAGGGGAGAGGTGAGACACGGGTGAGATGAGACACTGGTGAGATGAGACACGGGAAAGATGAGACAGGGGAGAGGTGAGACACGGGTGAGATGAGACACGGGAGAGGTGAGACACAGAAGAGGTGAGACACTGGGGAGATAAGACATGGGAGAGATGAGACACGGGAAAGATGAGACAGGGGAGAGGTGAGACACGGGTGAGATGAGACACGGGTGAGATGAGACACGGGAGAGGTGAGACACGGGAGAGGTGAGGCATGGGAGAGGTGAGACACGGGAGAGGTGAGACATGGGAGAGATGAGACATGGGAGAGGTGAGACACGGGAGAGATGAGACTCGGGTGAGATGAGACACGGGTGAGATGAGACACGGGACAGGTGAGGCAAGGAAGAGATGAGACAGGAAACAGGAGGGAGCGTTACGTCCCGGACCACATCTGGCCTGTGGACTGGAGGTTGTAGATGCTTGTTAAATGAGACCTCGTTTTCATAGTTTTTATGGAAAAAGCTGATTAATGCGACCCACGAGCAGTGAAGATAACGAGCAGGTTTAGTTCTTAGTTTAGTTTAATTATTTAGTTCCATAGCTTCTAATTAGTAGATTTTTTCTTTACATGAAAGCTGATAGGGACTACGGAAAATACTCAAAACTCACCCGCTCCGTCAATCATCCTGGATTCGACACCATCGAGACGCACAGCCCTGTTCCTCCACCGGGCAGTCACGCCATCCACCGTGGCCTCGGTCGTCAGGTCGTCCTTCTGGCCGGCCGGTCCAACGGATTCGCTGAGTCGACCCGAGGCGTCGTAGGTGAATCGCCATCGACCGCCGCTCGGCAGAGTCACCGACGTCATTCCACCGCCGCGACGCTCGTAGTCGAACGAATACCTGCCGACGCCCTGGCAGTCGATGACCCGAGCGTGGCCTTGCTCACCGTACTCCAGCACGCAGCCCCGACCGCTTGGCGATCGAATGCTGACATTGTGGTACTCGTGACGCAACTCCACGCTAGAGTTTCCCAGGTGAATCCTGAACACGGGCGATACCGGACTGGTATCGTAGGTGGAGTGCTCAAAGCGGTACTTGAGCACGCCTGTGACCGCATCCTCAGTGCTCAGGTGTTTGCCCTCGCTGCTGAAGGTGAAAATTTCGTCGGAATTACGCGAAGCAACTCGATAAGTCGACGAGGTTAGCGAGGGCAGGTTTGGTCGGAGTTTGAGCACGGATGTACCAGCAGCCAGGTAGACATTGCCCAGAGGACCAACCGCAATGCCAGTCATTGGTCCGGATGATGTTAAACGATCCGAGTTCTCAACAGGGAAGGCTTGCAGTCGGCCGTCAGACCGCAGAACCCACAGCCCGTCGGCTTGGGCAATCAGCAGCTCCCCCTGCGGCGTGAAGTCGATGCTCTGTGGTGAGCTCAGTCGCTGATTGACCGCCTTATCGGCCTCCTGGACGGAGGCGGGACAATGCGGCGGTCGACCAGCGATTAGAGCGACCCGACCAGATTCTGGCGACACTCGAAACACGCTGTGGTCGTCGATGAAGTACAAACTATCGTCCAATGGGTTGCAGGCCAGGTCGACTGGCCAGCGAATCGGCAGCGACCCGGCGGAGCTCGCAGGTGGAGCGTCGGCCTCTTGGCACGGCCAGGGTTTGTGTCCCGTCAGTGGGCCGCCGTTTCCAGCAACCACAACTTCGGGCACAGCGGCAGGCGTCCCTGAACCAACTCGCAGCCGCATGATGCTGTAGGTCTCCACATAGTACACGACTCCGTTGGAGTCAACTGTGAGAGCTCTCGGCGTTGACTCCGACGTCGATGGCAGGGCAATCCTGGTCGGCGGAGCGAGGTTCAGCGGCACACGGATGATCTCCCGCCGGCCGGCGTCGCTGAGGTAGACTGCGGCGCGATCCGGAGGACTGGACGGGTCGTTGGCCAGGTAGAGCACCTTGGTGCCGGGAAACTTCGCCGGCTGAAGGTCCAGAAGAGTTCGAGGCGGCTCGCCGTCCGGTGGCAGAATCGACAGACGGCGGGTTGTGGGATCGGCGAAGATCACGTGACCTGTGGCAGTTACGACCAGGCTCCACCGGGGAGAGCCTTGGCCAGACGCGGCGGGCGACGTGAGACTGTCTATGGTCCAGGCTCTCTGTCTCAGGTACTCGGTGGAACCGTCGCCCAGGTGAAGAACGCCTGTGGAGAATTTTGATTGGCCCGAAAAATTGAAGTAAAAAAGTCGCGGCAGAAATTGTAGTTTCGTGATACAAATTAGCTTTGGTTTCTTAGTCAGCTTACCGGCCTCATAATCGTAGGCGTGCACCTGGTCGATGCTCCACTGGCCTAGACGCGATGGCACCAGCTCGGCGCCAGGTAGCAGATGGGCCCGGGTTTGCCACACAATGCCATTACACTGCGAGTATCTGTAGCCAACTGACACTGCAAGTTTCAATTTGGAAGTTCCTGAGTAGTGCTGTGCAGTAGAGTACACCTGATAACTGTTAGGCTGAGTTGAAGCTTTTGGAGAGAGTAAAACCTTTTACACTGGGAGATACCTGTTAGACGTGAGATATCTGTCAGACAGGGAGCTACCTCTTAGACTGGGAGATACCTGTTAGACTGGAAGATACCTGTTAGACTGCGAGATACGTGTTAGATACGAGACACCTGTTAGAAACAAGATACCTGTTAGACATGAGATACCTGTTAGACATGAGATACATGTTAGACATGAGATACATGTTAGACATGAGATACCTGTTAGACAGGGAGATACCTGTTAGACAGGGAGATACCTGTTAGACAGGGGGATACCTGTTAGACACGAGATACCTGTTCATGAATGAAAAACTCACCCCTAGCCTCAGCCAGTCCTGTCAGCGGCCTGGCGAACGGGTCCATCCGGTCCCACTGGAAGCTGTGCGTGAGGTTTGGCCTCGGCTGGAGTTTCAGCTGCTCGACGCTGCCTCCGACGCTCAGCTGGCAGAGCACCTCAGTGAGGCCTGATGGCACAGAGCTGCCGATGAGTTTCACCGGCAGAAGCTCCTTGTATCCTGCCGCCCGAGTTGAACTGTACGCCAGGCTGAACGGACTGTCTGGTACGGGGATTCTTAAACTGACGGCCTGCCTGTCCAGTAGAATCCCATCCGGAAGTTTTGACGGCGATGCCGACTCGGCCCGTATGATGCTGGGCCATGGCACAACAGCTGGCAGATTTGAGCAGCCGCTGTCGACCCGCCTCTTATCTGAGTACACCTGAGCAAATTTGGAACTGCTCAAGCTGGCTGATGCGGCTGACAGCAGATAATTTCCTGAGTCGCTCGGCGTCACGAAAATATTTCCCAGATTAAGAAAGGAATTAGCTGGCACACCGCGAAGATCAATTTTCACTGGAAGCGATCGATGATTCGGCGCGTAGTCTCGACTGAGCCTGAGCGACACGATGCCGGTTCCGCCCGATGCCGACACGACTAGGATAAATTTCCCGCCCGCACTTGATAGGCTGTAGCCGCCGTTCGGATTCTGCGAGTCCGACTGGCGACTGGAGATCAGCGGACTGCCGTCCGTCAGGATTAGGCGGCCAATGATCACAGACATGCGCCTGGTGGGGAGAAATTGGACCGGTTAGACACGTGTTAGACAAGTTCGTGTAACATGTTAGACATTTTCGAATAAGGTGCTAGACATGTTCGAATAACATGTTAGACATGTTCGAATAACATGTTAGACATGTTCGAATAACATGTTAGAAATGTTCGAATAACATGTTAGATTGTTCGAATAAGTTTAAGTAAGATGTTAGACAAGTTTAAATAAGGTGTTAGACATGTTCGAATAAGGTGTTAGACATGTTCGAATAAGGTGTTAGACATGTTCGAATAAGGTGTTAGACAGGCTCGAATAAGGTGTTGTTAGACATTTTTGAAAATAATGTTAGACATGATCGAAAAAGATGTTAGACAAGTTTAAATAAAATGTTAGACATGTTCGAATAGGGTGTTAGGCATGATCAAATAAGATGCAGGACATGTTCGAATAATTTTGAATAAAATGTTTCACATTATTGAATAAGGTCTTGAAGATTTTCGAATAAGATGTTAGACAAGTTTTAAAAAGTTGTTAGACATGTTCGAATAAGGTCTTGGACATGTTCAAATAAGATGTAAGACATGTTCGAATACGGTGTTAGACGTGTTCTAATAAGATGTTAAACATGCTCAAATAAGATGTTAGACATGTTTGAATAAGGTCTTGAAGATGTTCGAATAAGATGTTAGACATGCTCGAATAACATGTTAGACATGTTCGAATAACATGTTAGATAGTTCGAATAAGATGTTCGACAAGTTCTATCATTCCAATAAACCTGAAACAGACAATCAGGCTTTGGGATTTAGTCCATAAAGTGTGTCAACCGCATTGCAAGCACACAGAGTTAAAAAAACTTAGACTCTTTGTCTTCACTCCAAGCCTCACTCTCCCCTTCTTGATGCAATGAGAAACTGTCAGACACTAGTCAAAGTCTCGGTCTAAAAACTGGGCCACTGGTCTACTCAACGATGCTCAGCCGGCTTTGTTCGCGGGCTGAACCGTCAATTTGTCACCGAAATCGACTCCCGTGTGTGTGTTGACTTTTTTTCTACTAAAATGATGCTTTTCTGAAGAAAAAACTGCGTTGAGCATAGCATTAAGTCCCGTCGGCTCGATTGAGTGACTCATTACTGCTCTAGGTAAATCGTATCTGTTCCTAAAATAACTCGTAGATTCAGTTGACTAAATTATACAACAGTCATGGTCTCTCAGTTCCTGATCCTTCAGTTCCTGATCCTTCAGTTCCTGATCCTTCAGTTCCTGATCCTTCAGTTCCTGATCCTTCAGTTCCTGATCCTTCAGTTCCTGATCCTTCAGTTCCTGATCCTTCAGTTCCTGATCCTTGAGTTCCTGATCCTTCAGTTCCTGATCCTTCAGTTCCTGATCCTTCAGTTCCTGATCCTTCAGTTCCTGATCCTTCAGTTCCTGATCCTTCAGTTCCTGATCCTTCAGTTCCTGATCCTTCAGTTCCTGATACTTCAGTTCCTGATCCTTCAGTTCCTGATCCTTCAATTCCTGATCCTTCAGTTCCTGATCCTTCAGTTCCTGATCCTTCAGTTCCTGATCCTTCAATTCCTGATCCTTCAGTTCCTGATGCTTCAATTCCTGATCCTTCAGTTCCTGATGCTTCAGTTCCTGATCCTTCAGTTTCCTGATACTTCAGTTCCTGATCCTTCAATTCCTGATCCTTCAGTTCCTGATCCTTCAGTTCCTGATCCTTCAGTTCCTGATCCTTCAGTTCCTGATCCTTCAGTTCCTGATCCTTCAGTTCCTGATCCTTCAATTCCTGATCCTTCAATTCCTGATCCTTGAGTTCCTTATCCTTCAGTTCCTGATCCTTCAGTTCCTGATCCTTTAGTTCCTGATCCTTTAGTTCCCGATACTTCAGTTCCTGATACTTCAGTTCCTGATACTTCAGTTCCTGATCCTTTAGTTCCCGATACTTCAGTTCCCGATACTTCAGTTCCTGATCCTTCAGTTCCTGATCCTTCAGTTCCTGATCCTTCAGTTCCTGATCCTTCAGTTCCTGATCCTTCAGTTCCTGATCCTTCAATTCCTGATCCTTGAGTTCCTGATCCTTGAGTTCCTTATCCTTCAGTTCCTGATCCTTCAGTTCCTGATCCTTCAGTTCCTGATCCTTCAGTTCCCGATCCTTCAGTTCCTGATACTCCAGTTCCTGATACTTCAGTTCCTGATACTTCAGTTCCTGATCCTTTAGTTCCCGATACTTCAGTTCCTGATCCTTCAGTTCCTGATCCTTCAATTCCTGATCCTTGAGTTCCTGATCCTCGAGTTCCTTATCCTTCAGTTCCTGATCCTTCAGTTCCTGATCCTTTAGTTCCCGATACTTCAGTTCCTGATACTCCAGTTCCTGATACTTCAGTTCCTGATACTTCAGTTCCTGATCCTTTAGTTCCCGATACTTCAGTTCCTGATCCTTCAGTTCCTGATCCTTCAGTTCCTGATCCTTCAGTTCCTGATCCTTCAGTTCCTGATCCTTCAGTTCCTGATCCTTCAATTCCTGATCCTTGAGTTCCTGATCCTTGAGTTCCTTATCCTTCAGTTCCTGATCCTTCAGTTCCTGATCCTTCAGTTCCTGATCCTTCAGTTCCCGATACTTCAGTTCCTGATACTCCAGTTCCTGATACTTCAGTTCCTGATACTTCAGTTCCTGATCCTTTAGTTCCCGATACTTCAGTTCCTGATCCTTCAGTTCCTAATCATTCAGTTCCTAATCATTCAGTTCCTGATCTTTCAGTTCCTGATCATTCAGTTCCTGATCATTCAGTTCCTGATCTTTCAGTTCCTGATCATTCAGTTCCTGATCATTCAGTTCCTGATCATTCAGTTCACAAACCTTCAGTTCACAAACATTCAGTTCCCAAACATTCAGTTCCCAAACCTTTAATCCTTCAGTTCCCAAGCCTGCAGTTCCCAATCCTGTAATCCTTCTGTTTGCAACTGAACTGTACCGAGAAGACCAGAAAATGCAGCAAACTAACTTTCTCCTAAAGAAATCGCCACCTGTTCAAATAGAAAAAATTCTCAACCCTTAGAAACAAAAGCAATGCTTTTTCTATTTTTTCTTTTTGAAGAAGTAAGAACAATTCAACTGAGAAATTTTAGGATATCCTAGATTAGTCTCTCTTATTTGCGCAATAACAAGAACAGCTCAGATGTACACAAACACGGACACAAGGCTCACAATTCCCACAGGTAGATTGAGTTCTACTCTAGACACAAATATACACACAGAGAAATATGAATTTTCATTTTCTAGATAAATATTTAGGGTATGAACCGTGATGGATGACTTTTAAACAGAAGAAAATACATGCTTTTTTATTTTCCAAACTCGGGAAAACTGCGTGGCCTAATAAAATCCCAAATTTATAAGAAAAAACCGAAGGATAAAGAGGAGGGGAGACGAGAGAGAAACGCGAGACATGAGAGCAGGTCACGAACCGACGAGTTCATTGACGAAAAGAATTTATACAACTCAACAATGTTAGCCGCGACACACTTTAGAATTAGGAAAGATGATTTTTTTTAATTAATTTTTTTGTACTTTTATCTACGAGTACCTATGATGGTTATGGTAAGTGGTAGAGAAGGATGAGATTATGGGTTTTTCTGCTAGACAGACACAACAATAATATTATTAACTCGTAGATATAAAGAGTTCATACATTCTTGGAAAGGAAGAGACGAAGGGAGAGACGAAGGGAGTGACAGGGTAAGAAACGAAGGGAGAGATACGATAAGAGACGAAGGGAGAGACACAATAAGAGACTAAGGGAGAGACGAAGGGAGCTATAATGTAGGAGACGAGAGGAGAGACAGGGTAAGAGACGAAGGGAGAGACACGATAAGAGACGAAGGGAGAGACAGGGTAAGAGACGAAGGAAGAGACAGGGTAAGAGACGAAGGAAGAGACAGGGTAAGAGATGAAGGGAGAGACAGGATAAGAAATGAAGGGAGAGACGAAGGGAGAGACACGATAAGAGACGAAGGGAGAGAAACAATAAGAGACGAAGGGAGAGACACAATAAGAGACGAAGGGAGAGACACAATAAGAGACGAAGGGAGAGACACAATAAGAGACGAAGGGAGAGACACAATAAGAGACGAAGGGAGAGACACAATAAGAGACGAAGGGAGAGACACAATAAGAGACGAAGGGAGAGACACAATAAGAGACGAAGGGAGAGACAGGATAAGAGACGAAGGGAGAGACACAATAAGAGACGAAGGGAGAGACACAATAAGAGACGAAGGGAGAGACACAATAAGAGACGAAGGGAGAGACACAATAAGAGACGAAGGGAGAGACACAATAAGAGACGAAGGGAGAGACACAATAAGAGACGAAGGGAGAGACACAATAAGAGACGAAGGGAGAGACACAATAAGAGACGAAGGGAGAGACACAATAAGAGACGAAGGGAGAGGAGACACAACAAGAGATGAAGGGAGAGACAGGATAAGAAATGAAGGGAGAGACGAAGGGAGAGACACGATAAGAGACGAAGGGAGAGACACAATAAGAGACGAAGGGAGAGACACAATAAGAGACGAAGGGAGAGAAACAATAAGAGACGAAGGGAGAGAAACAATAAGAGACGAAGGGAGAGACAGGATAAGAAATGAAGGGAGAGACGAAGGGAGAGACACAATAAGAGACGAAGGGAGAGAAACAATAAGAGACGAAGGGAGAGACAGGATAAGAAACGAAGGGAGAGACGAAGGGAGAGACAGGGTAAAGAAACGAAGGGAGAGACGAAGGGAGAGAAACAATAAGAGACGAAGGGAGAGACGAAGGGAGAGACAGGGTAAAGAAACGAAGGGAGAGACGAAGGGAGAGACAGGGTAAGAAATGAAGGGAGAGACGAAGGGAGAGACAGGGTACGAAATGAAGGGAGAGACGAAGGGAGAGACAGGGTAAGAAATGAAGGGAGAGACGAAGGGAGATAAGAGCGGAGAGAATTTAAAAGGCATCGTTGTTTTACTAGTTGTCATGGGCGCAGTGAAATCCCGTATTAAACGTGTGAAAGTGGCTCGTGAAGCCTGTGGAGATTATGAATATTGTATTAGAATCTGTGCGATGATCCGTAAGATTGGCAGTCAGGAGGGACTGAATTCGCGAGTGTTGCGTCATCGTGCTAAAAGCCAAGACTACGAAATTTCTCCGTTAAAAAAACTGTTAGAAAAAGTTGGAGGGTCGGAGGTTGAAACTGGTTGGAAAAAATCGAACAAGCTCAGCGTGGGGCAGGGAGGGAATCGAACTCACGACGGATCGATGCTGCCCGCTGAGTAGGCCAGCTGGACGCTCTCCTTGCCGATGAGAAATCTCACTCGCTTCTCGAAGCTGTTAACGGCTGACAGCGGAGGCTCCGACAGCAGCACCTGTTTGGCGATGGCGCCGCCTCTGCAGGTGTCAGCCGTTGAACACTCGGCCTGGTGGCAGCAGTCAGGATCGAAGCAGTCCTGGAGACCGTCTGATGGCGAGTGGGATGCAAGTGTTGTGCTTATAGGATTATTATCAAAATCCCAAAATTAATTTTCTTTGAAATTCTGATTTTCTTAAACTGAATTCTTTTTGAATTTTGGGTTCTCTGGATTTCAAGCTATCTCATTTTGGGGTCATCTGAATTTATAGCATGATTTTTAAGAATTCTCATCGTCATCCGAAAATTTTCCGCTTAACTCAATTCTTTAAGTTCGTGCAGTTTTTTTGTTTATTTAAAAGGTAGATTTTTTATGTAAGTTTATATAGAATTGTCTAGTTGAGCACAAACACAATACTCACCTCCATCATTGTCTAAGCCGTCTGAGCACTGAGTCTCCACCGAGTACTGGCAGGCATCTCCGCGCCACATTCTTATTCCCAGGCAGACGCACTGCCAGACGACCGAGGCACCGTCAGAAACTTGGCGACAATTGCCGTGACCACTGCACGACTGCGGGCAACCATCTGCAAACAGGATTTGGGAATTAAAAGTGGAACTGGAACAGGAACTGGAACAGGAACTGGAACAGGAACTGGAACAGGAACTGGAACAGGAACTGGAACAGGAACTGGAACAGGAACTGGAACAGGAACTGGAACAGGAACTGGAACAGGAACCGGAACTTGAACAGGAACAGGAACAGGAACTGGAACAGGAACCGGAACTGGAACAGGAACTGGAACAGGAACTGGAACAGGAACTGGAACAGGAACTGGAACAGGAACTGGAACAGGAACTGGAACAGGAACTGGAACAGGAACTGGAACAGGAACTGGAACAGGAACTGGAACAGGAACTGAAATAGGAGCAGGAACAGGAATAGGGGAATAGGAATAAGAATAGAAATAGGAGCAGGTGCTACGACAGAATTAAAAATTGGTTCTATCTTTCCCTGAACCATGATCGAGTTAGCCTTATCAAGAAAAGTGAAAGAAAATTAATTCCATCATATTTTGCGCACATCAGAAGTGAACTGTATCTGTGTGACAATATTGGGATGAGGATAAGGGGATGGGGATGCAAGGGATCTGTCCCGGATCCAGTTTCCTGTCCTATGCCGATTGTAGCGAGCCTGTTTGCCAGCGTTTTCTCTGCCTCTTACTGAACTGTACATAGTCCTGGATCTTTGTAACCAAGTCTTCTAGTTGGCGATGCTGTCTTTCACGGTATTGTAGCAGTTTTTATCCAAAGCAATGTCGCTTCAACATGGAAATTAGTTAGCGACACAGTTTTCCGTTATAAATTTAGCCTTTTTTTCTTGAGTGAAATCAAAACCTCTTGATACGAGTATTACACTAAGGTCGTTGCTAGGTCGTTACTAAGTGGTTGCTAGCTCGTTAATAGGTTGTTGCTAGGTCGTTACTAAGTGGTTGCTAGGTCGTTACTAAGTGGTTGCTAGGTCGTTACTAAGTGGCTGATAGGTCGTTACTAACTGATAGGTCGTTACTATGTGGCTGATAGTTCGTTACTAACTGATAGGTCGTTACTATGTGGCTAATAGGTTGTTACTAAGTGGCTGATAGGTCGTTACTAGGTGGTTGCTATGTCGTTACTAAGTGGCTGCTAGGTCGTTACTAAGTGGCTGCTAGGTCGTTACTAAGTGGTTGCTAGGTCGTTACTAAGTGGTTGCCAGGTGGTTCGTTTTCGAGTAGAATTAACGGGAGCCATAAGAAAGTGACAGGTGCACGGTTACTACGCTGTTGTTATGCGGTCTTCAGCACTCACCAACGGAACAGCTGGGCCCATTCCAGCCCTTGGCGCACTGGCAGGTGCCGTTGACGCAGACGCCTCGGCCGTCAACCTCGCAGAGCGGATCGCAGGCGCGCAGGTTGCAGCGAAGTCCGCGCCAGCCGGCCTCGCAGCGGCACTCGCCGTCAACGCACCGGCCGTGCTGGCACTGGACCCGGCATGATTCTGTTTAGTTTATTTGACGTTTAGTTTCAGTTTTCGGAGTGAAGTTTCGGGTTTGGATCCTCAATTATCCCCAACAGCGACTATAACCTCACCTGTTTGACAATTATCCCCACCCACTATAACCTCACCTGTTTGACAATTATCCCCACCCACTATAACCTCACCTGTTTGACAATTATCCCCACCCACTATAATCTCACCTGTTTGACAATTATCCCCAGTGAATCCTTCGTAGCAGACGCAGCGGCCGTCAACAAATCGACCCCGCCGGCTGCATAGCAACTGTTGCTGCCTACAGTCATTGTGTTGAACCTCTGGCTCCTGGGTGGTGCAGTCGGGACCAGACCAACCAGAAAAACAGCGGCACCTGCCATTGTTACCGCACTGGCCGCGTCCGCTGCAGTGGTGCTGACCGCATGTCACTGCAGTGGGTTCGGTTGCAATTTTTTAGCTAATCATTTTCGCATAGCAACGAGTCGTACAATATTCAACCAAGGACCACTGGGAGTGGAAGGACCGGATGCTAGGTTTCTTAGAAAGATGTTTATGAGGCTGGTTTTTTCTGTATCTCCTAAAATATTCAACAAATCACCGTGAAAATGCAGGGCTAAAATTTTCCGTAGTGTATTTTTCGGCAAAAAAGCATTAGCCCCTAAACGTTTTCTAAGAAACGTCGCATTGCTGTGTATTAAACTAGCCATTGCGATAAGCTATTGATCTGGCCTCATTAAGGCTTCAAGGATGAATTTCGGAAAACTGACCGGATGTTGAAAAGGCCGCAGCTTTGATTCATCAATGATTTACGACCCGACCAATCAGCATTGATAAATGACAAAATCAATAATTACTCGCTTGTAGAAACTCGGTACTAGTGTTTGTTAAAACGCTTGCTTGTTCAATTTCAGCTTCCGGACTAGCCTCATAGTCCTCCTACTCAAATTTGAGAACTGTAATCTCTGATAGCAGCCAACTCATCGTTGAACATTGCGGAAGCCACCCCACGAAATTTTAGTTTGTCATTTTTGCGGTTTAAAGGAGAGTTAAACCCAGCAGATGTCACGTGATTGACAGATTGCCTGTGTCAAACATTGACGAGTACTGTAAAAGTTACAACAGGAGTTGAGCTTGGCTAACTAAATATGCTCTTTGCTGTCTATATCTCTAGCCTCTCTGTCTCTCTGTCTTCTGTCTGTCTTCTGTCTGTCTCTCTGTCTTTCTCTCTGTCTGTCTCTCTGTCTGTCTCTCTGTCTGTCTCTCTGTCTGTCTCTCTGTCTGTCTCTCTGTCTGTCTCTCTGTCTGTCTCTCTGTCTGTCTCTCTGTCTGTCTCTCTGTCTGTCTCTCTGTCTGTCTCTCTGTCTGTCTCTCTGTCTGTCTCTCTGTCTGTCTCTCTGTCTGTCTCTCTGTCTGTCTCTCTGTCTGTCTCTCTGTCTGTCTCTCTGTCTGTCTCTCTCTGTCTCTCTGTCTGTCTCTCTGTCTGTCTCTCTGTCTCTCTGTCTGTCTCTCTGTCTGTCTCTCTGTCTCTCTGTCTCTGTCTCTCTGTCTGTCTCTCTGTCTGTCTCTCTGTCTCTCTGTCTGTCTCTCTGTCTGTCTCTCTGTCTCTCTGTCTCTGTCTCTCTGTCTGTCTCTCTGTCTGTCTCTCTGTCTGTCTCTCTGTCTGTCTCTCTGTCTCTCTGTCTCTCTGTCTGTCTCTCTGTCTCTCTGTCTGTCTCTCTGTCTCTGTCTGTCTCTCTGTCTCTCTGTCTGTCTCTCTGTCTCTCTGTCTCTCTGTCTCTGTCTCTCTGTCTGTCTCTCTGTCTCTCTGTCTGTCTCTCTGTCTCTGTCTCTCTGTCTGTCTCTCTGTCTCTCTGTCTCTCTGTCTCTCTGTCTCTCTGTCTCTCTGTCTCTCTGTCTCTCTGTCTGTCTCTCTGTCTCTCTGTCTGTCTCTCTGTCTCTCTGTCTCTCTGTCTCTCTGTCTGTCTCTCTGTCTCTGTGTCTCTGTCTCTCTGTCTCTGTCTCTCTGTCTGTCTCTCTGTCTCTGTCTCTCTGTCTGTCTCTCTGTCTCTGTCTCTCTGTCTGTCTCTCTGTCTCTGTCTCTCTGTCTGTCTCTCTGTCTCTCTGTCTCTCTGTCTGTCTCTCTGTCTCTGTGTCTCTGTCTCTCTGTCTCTGTCTCTCTGTCTGTCTCTCTGTCTCTGTCTCTCTGTCTGTCTCTCTGTCTCTGTCTCTCTGTCTGTCTCTCTGTCTCTGTCTCTCTGTCTGTCTCTCTGTCTGTCTCTCTGTCTCTGTCTCTCTGTCTGTCTCTCTGTCTCTGTCTCTCTGTCTGTCTCTCTGTCTGTCTCTCTGTCTGTCTCTCTGTCTGTCTCTCCGTCTCTGTCTCTCCGTCTCTGTCTCTGTGTCTCTGTGTTTCTGTCTATCTGTCTGTCAGAACATACTCAGTTCGTGACTCAGAACACGAATACTGTGACACTGATCAGTCTGCCATGCAGTTTGATTAATACCAAACATTAAACGACAATCCTTTTCTTAGAAAGTTTTCTCTTAGTGACTGTTCCCTCGGTTCCCTGGGCTGCTCTGCTCGTCTTCACAGCTGTGTTGCATAACAGCTTCAGGGTCACACAACTCCCTACAACACTTAAGAGAATTTTTATGTCATTTTTAATCCATAGGCTTGGCCGCATATAGAAAGGGTCAGCGGGAGTCAGAATGGTTTTCAAGTTGCAAAATGTTTCCTGCAAATTTAGAGCAAATTTCTCTCCGCTTGTTGAACATTTGGGCAGTGGAAACTGAGGTGTCAAATTCCCAAAACTATCGATTCAAAGATTCTCCGAGTCTAGGTAGGCACAATGTCCCGCTGAGTAGGCTATGCCAGGGGTATTAGTTAGAATTAGGCTACAATTAGACTCCTAGTGTGCTCACTTGAGAACAATAACATCAGGCTACATAGGGGGTGGAACCAGCAAGAACCCGAATATATTTTGACAATTTACGATTCACTTAGTTTTAACAAAGCGACCACCGACCAAATTAGTTATTGAGCATTGATGAAACAGGAGAGAGAACAAGTCCACAATTAGCTGAATGCGTGGCCTAACACCTGGATGACTGTAGACCTGACACCCTCCAGCTCTGAAGGGTGGCTGAAGTTCTCATTCCGTGGAGAATTCAGTTTAAAAGCAGAATACAAAATAGTTTTCTCGCGGTTGCTGAGCGGGGCTACAGCACTGAACTGTCAAGTCAAGCAGAAGAGTTGTCACAATGCGGTTCAAGCAACACGTAATTAGCTGTCGATTTTTAACTGACACGACAACATTCTCTTGGTCCGTTGACAAAGTTTTTAAATAAACAAAGACTTTGCGAGAAAATTCAATTCTAGTCATTTTTGTGTGAGTCGCCAAAATGATTTGTAACTATGCGAGATTTCGGACAGGTGATTAATTACAGAACTGATCTCGCTATTGGGTAGCTTGTTGGTTAAATTGATATAGAATTAACGGAATAACGAAAAGCGTTACTTTTCAGTTCGCTATAATTTTAAGAAAATATTTCTTTTATCTCTTAGTCTCAGTCTCTATTAAAATGCAATTTTAACGATTAACTATTAACTTTCCTTTGAACTTGTGACTGAGAGGTCGGGGGTTCGATTCTCAGCCCATCCTGATCGCTGGCTGTGGACTCACCATTCTGACAAGTTTCCCCGCCGAATCCGTCGAAGCACTCGCAATGTCCGGCTCTGCAGCGTCCGTTTCCTGAGCAGAGCGGGTCAGGGCATTCCGACCACGGCACCTCGCATTCTCGACCCTTCCACTGGGGCGAGCAGCGGCAGGTACCCCGGTCCAGGTAGCCATTGCCGCTGCAGATTTCTAGTGCGTCGGCTGCGGTGAAAATAAAATGCAAAAAGAGAGTCTCTTGTTCATTTCAGGAGATGGAAAGGAAATGACACGACAACCGATCTGTACCAGAGTACTGAGCAAACAATTAGTTGAGCCCTGAGCACATCGTGATTTGAGCCCTGAGTATATCCCGATTTAACCCCTGAGCACATCCTGAGTTGAGCCCTGAGCACATGTTCAATTGACCACTGAGCACATCTTGAGTTGGCCCCTGAGCACATCTTGAGTTTACCCCTGACCACGTCCTGAGTTTACCCCTGACCACGTCCTGAGTTTACCCCTGAGCACATCTTGAGTTGGCCCCTGAGCACATCTTGAGTTGGCCCCTGAGCACATCTTGAGTTGGCCCCTGAGCACATCTTGAGTTGGCCCCTGAGCACATCTTGAGTTGGCCCCTGAGCACATCTTGAGTTGGCCCCTGAGCAACTCGTAGATTGACTATAGATTTTACTATTGGTTTCGGATGTAAAAAAATTATTTCGCTTCGAAACATTTTGCCCGAAAAACAGCGTCACTCACCGACGGAACAATCAGGACCAGTGAAGCCCTGGAAACAGGTGCAGGAGGTGCCTTGGCAGTAGCCGCGATTGTTGCACTCGTTCAGACAGCTCTTCAAACCGTATTCGTGCTCTGGAGTAGAGGTAGTTTGGTAGTTTATAGTCTATCTGAAGATATTGGGGGTAGTTTGGAGTCTAACCTGAATACCTGGGGGTAGTTTGGAGTCTAACCTGAATACCTGGGGGTAGTTTGGAGTCTAACCTGAATACCTGGGGGTAGTTTGGAGTCTAACCTGAATACCTGGGGGTAGCTTGGAGTCTAACCTGAATACCTGGGGGTAGCTTGGAGTCTAACCTGAATACCTGGGGGTAGTTTGGAGTCTAACCTGAATACCTGGGGGTAGTTTGGAGTCTAACCTGAATACCTGGGGGTAGTTTGGAGTCTAACCTGAATATCTGGGGGTAGTTTGGAGTCTAACCTGAATACCTGGGGGTAGTTTGGAGTCTAACCTGAATACCTGGGGGTAGCTTGGAGTCTAACCTGAATACCTGGGGGTAGTTTGGAGTCTAACCTGAATACCTGGGGGTAGTTTGGAGTCTAACCTGAATACCTGGGGGTAGTTTGGAGACTAACCTGAAGATTTTTGGTCCTTTGGCATCGAGTCATGATGTTTCGAGTTAGTTTGCTAGTTTAGACTCCATTTAAAAGTGCAACTCACCCGTTCTCAAGACTTCAATCCGAATAGGTATAGACTCCGACAAGTCACTAGCCAGTGTCAGATACCACTCTCCGGGTGTCAGATATCGAACCACCGCTTCAGAGTGCAAAGTCTACAGAAAAGAATGCGGGTTTTGAAATAAATTATTTCATGATTTCAGGAAGACAACCCATTGATAGCCTTGACCGCAGGAAAAGTGCATTGTCGTTATTTAAATAAGTATTATCCTGTCCCCTGAACTGTGCACCTATCAAGATATTTGTGCTGCACTTTCTTCATTCTGCATTCATATTTCATTCCTTGAACATTCCACTTCTATTCGGAAACGCTGGCAGACTGCAGGACAGAAGTGGAACAGCTGACTGACGATGTCGATTGCTGCCTTCTTTCTGGTGGGGGGCTTCGGTGTTTGTCCACTGTTGGTCTCTTCATTTTGGCAAAGGAAATCCGCGTTTCCTTGAAGATATGAAGGGGCAGAGAGACAAGAGATATGAAGAGGCTGAGAGATAAGAGAGATGAAGAGGCTGAGAGATAAGAGAGATGAAGAGGCTGAGAGATAAGAGAGATAAAGGGAGAGAGAGACAAAAAAAGAGATATGAAGGGAGACAGACAGGAGAGATGAAGGGAGACAGACAGGAGAGATGAAGGGACAGAGAGACAAAATATATGAACGGAGTCAGACAGGAGAGATGAAGGGAGTCAGACAGGAGAGATGAAGGGAGACAGACAGGAGAGATGAAGGGAGACAGACAGGAGACATGAAGGGAGACAGACAGGAGAGATGAAGGGAGACAGACTTGAGAGATGAGGGAGACAAACAGGAGAGATGAAGGGAGACAGACAGGAGAGATGAAGGGAGACAGACTTGAGAGATGAAGGGAGACAAACAGGAGAGATGAAGGGAGACAGACAGGAGAGATTGTGCGGTCCGCAGCTACAGTGAAAGTGTGAAGGCATATATTCAGAGCGAATCAGTCGGTCGTTAGACTGCGGCAACTGCTGGCATTCATTCATTTAGGTGTTAAAACAAAATTATCTGTTGTTTAAGGAAGAATGTTAATCGCGCCTACTGACAGAATTTATGAAATGATTAAACGACCAAAAAGAAAGCTAGGGGATTTTATTTATGTGTATCTTCGTGGCTGTTGGCATACCTTTGTCGGCCCTAATGGGTCATATATCTTTACAATTCTTTTCAGTTATGGTTAAAATTTGGGTGTATTAACTTCTAAGGACTAAGGAATTTATTTTTGCTAGAAAACTATAGCCTGTATTATCAACCCAGAAGATCAGTGAAGAGTCACAGATTTTGGCTGTGATTTACCCAAGATGAACCTGCAGACAGGACACAAAATCTGTAGTAGATTTGAAAATCTCACTGTACATCTTAGCTAGCCCTGCTGTGTTGTACTTAGATTTTGTCACTTGGTCATTTACTTATTTTACGGAAGTTGCTTTTGGCATTTGGCCATTCCAACAAAATTGGCCATGAGCCAACTGTATCACAATGGTCATGAGTCATTCAGTTATTAATATGGAATATGACATTCAGCTAGAAATAGGTCATTCAGTTAGAATCGGGTCATTCAGTTAGAATCGGGTCATTCAGTTAGAATCGGGTCATTCAGTTAGAATTGGGTCATTCAGTTAGAATTGGATCATTCAGTTAGAATCGGGTCATTCAGTTAGAATTGGGTCATTCAGTTAGAATTGGGTCATTCAGTTAGAATTTTCGTCATTCAGTTAGAATTGGGTCATTCAGTTAGAATCGGGTCATTCAGTTAGAATTGGGTCATTCAGTTAGAATTAGGTCATTCAGTTAGAATTGGGTCATTCAGTTAGAATTGGGTCATTCAGTTAGAATCGGGTCATTCAGTTAGAATTGGGTCATTCAGTTAGAATTAGGTCATTCAGTTAGAATCGGGTCATTCAGTTAGAATCGGGTCATTCAGTTAGAATCGGGTCATTCAGTTAGAATTGGGTCATTCAGTTAGAATTGGATCATTCAGTTAGAATCGGGTCATTCAGTTAGAATTGGGTCATTCAGTTAGAATTGGGTCATTCAGTTAGAATTTTCGTCATTCAGTTAGAATTGGGTCATTCAGTTAGAATCGGGTCATTCAGTTAGAATTGGGTCATTCAGTTAGAATTAGGTCATTCAGTTAGAATTGGGTCATTCAGTTAGAATTGGGTCATTCAGTTAGAATCGGGTCATTCAGTTAGAATTGATCCCATGCTGAACCTGCAGACGGGACACAACAGTCTGTGTGACAAATGCCCAGTGTCCCTAAGCCAGCTAGTCTCACCTTCTGCTGCACATTTTCCAGTCTGTGAAAGAAGTCCATCTGTACCAGAGTGGGCACACTGTTCCTTCGTATGTAAAGTCCGACTGGCCTTCGATACGGCAGGGTCACATTCACAATGGCATAGACGTGACGCCTGCACAGCATCCTGGCTGACCAGAAGCCGTGCCCCGGCAGGTTGACTGTGTACAGTCGACGATCCAGGAGTTCGATTGGCTGCGAGTTGGGATCGAAATCGCCAAATAGTGGGGCGCCTTTTGATTGACTGTCAGACAGATAGGTCTCTGCTTGGCGGCTTCTCACTGCAAATGTGTTTTGGGGTCATTGTAATAAATTAGCTGGACTTTTCGCATCATTTGTTTTGGAATAAATGAGTTATTAATAAGTGGGTCTTGGGTTAGTGACGGGTCATTGCTCTGTTTGGTTTGGTTTGTATGTTTCATGAGTTTTGGGTCATGGGTTTGTGTGGGTCATGGTTTGTCTAGGTCATTAGTTTGTCTGGGTCATGAGTTTGTCTGGGTCATGAGTTTGTCTGGGTCATGAGTTTGTCTGGGTCATGAGTTTGTGTGGGTCATGGTTTGTCTAGGTCATGGGTTTGTCCGGGTCATGGGTTTGTCTGGGTCATGGTTTGTCTAGGTCATGGTTTGTCTAGGTCATGGGTTTGTTCGGGTCATGGGTTTGTCTGGGTCATGGTTTGTCTAGGTCATGGGTTTTTCTGGGTCATGGGTCTGTGTGGGTCATGGTTTGTCTAGGTCATGGGTTTGTCCGGGTCATGGGTTTGTCTGGGTCATGGGTCTGTGTGGGTCATGGTTTGTCTAGGTCATGGGTTTGTCCGGGTCATGGGTTTGTCTGGATAATGAGTTTCTCCGGGTCATGAGTTTGTCTGGGTCATGAGTTTGTCTGGATCATGAGTTTGTCTGGGTCATGAGTCAAGACACCGAATCTACTGGTGGTATTTCGCAGGTGGTAGAACTTAAAAAATATTTTTTGATTCGCTGAATAAACACTCAACTCGCCACAATGATCAGATTTTGGTTTTTCCGTCAGATTATATCCCAAGTGTCTATGGTTGAAATGTTTGTTCAACCATCCAAACTGTCTCGCTGAATATTTCCCCTGAGATCTGACACTTGAGCACGTCCAACCCGAAACGACTCACATTGCTTCATTTCTTTATCTTATTATTTTCTTGGCATAAAAAAATCTGAGGCTTTTTGGTTTATTCCCCGTGGGCAAATTGACAGGTAAATGATGGATCAGGGGGCACCCCCCGTTGGGGGGAGACCTTGAGGATGAGTCGCGGGAGGAAGTTGAGCAGATTTTCGTTGTTGTCAAGGCGCTACTGGGTTGTGGAAGAAGCTGGCAAAGGAGAACTTCAGTTTTGAGGATGCCGCCTTAGCTGTAGGAAGAATCAGACAGCGTATGAGTCAGTGCCTTGGCTCCGGGGGGTGTGAATTCAGAGGGGCCAAATTGAATTATGATGTCGCCGTCAATTGCAGATAATTGCTTGTGAATTTAGCCCCAGACGCTTGCGTTGCATAAGATCAGAATTGAGGCAACAGTTAATGATTTTACAGACCCAATTGTTTGAGTTCGTTCTCAACCGTGAAATTAACTGGGCAAGAGCCTGCGAAAACTGTGGAGATTGGAGATGCAAATATTATTGGGAGACTGAGGCAAGACTAAATTTACTGATAGTTAAAGAGTTAGAGGGAAAATTGTTGTTGGATATTGACGTTGGATATATCAGAGAAAAGTTTTATGGTGAGAAGGGCGTATGAAGGGAGAAGGGAGAAGGGAGAAGGGTATATGAAGGGAGAAGGGAGAAGGGTATATGAAGGGAGAAGGGAGAAGGGTATATGAAGGGAGAAGGGAGAAGGGTATATGAAGGGAGAAGGGAGAAGGGAGAAGGGTGTATGAAGGGAGAAGGGAGAAGGGAGAAGGGAGAAGGGTATATGAAGGGAGAAGGGAGAAGGGTATATGAAGGGAGAAGGGAGAAGGGTATATGAAGGGAGAAGGGAGAAGGGTATATGAAGGGAGAAGGGAGAAGGGTATATGAAGGGAGAAGGGAGAAGGGAGAAGAGTGTATGAAGGGAGAAGGGAGAAGGGAGAAGGGAGAAGGGTATATGAAGGGAGAAGGGAGAAGGGAGAAGGGAGAAGGGAGAAGGGTATATGAAGGGAGAAGGGAGAAGGGAGAAGGGAGAAGGGAGAAGGGAGAAGGGTATATGAAGGGAGAAGGGAGAAGGGAGAAGGGAGAAGGGAGAAGGGTATATGAAGGGAGAAGGGAGAAGGGAGAAGGGAGAAGGGAGAAGGGTATATGAAGGGAGAAGGGAGAAGGGAGAAGGGAGAAGGGAGAAGGGAGAAGGGTATATGAAGGGAGAAGGGAGAAGGGAGAAGGGAGAAGGGAGAAGGGTATATGAAGGGAGAAGGGAGAAGGGAGAAGGGAGAAGGGAGAAGGGTATATGAAGGGAGAAGGGAGAAGGGAGAAGGGAGAAGGGAGAAGGGAGAAGGGTATATGAAGGGAGAAGGGAGAAGGGAGAAGGGAGAAGGGAGAAGGGTATATGAAGGGAGAAGGGAGAAGGGAGAAGGGAGAAGGGAGAAGGGAGAAGGGAGAAGGGTATATGAAGGGAGAAGGGAGAAGGGAGAAGGGAGAAGGGAGAAGGGAGAAGGGAGAAGGGAGAAGGGAGAAGGGAGAAGGGAGAAGGGAGAAGGGAGAAGGGAGAACAGAAAATAGAGACTGATAAGAGAGTAAATGAATAATCATTAAAACTCTTCCTTTATAATTGCCAGCAGTCATAACCAATTAACAGCATCGATAGCATCAATGGTTGATCAGGATTATAGCGGACCCTGGGCCGGTTCTGCTCCGGTTGACAAATATGACTTCAGGGTGTAAAATGCGATCCTCTAGTTAGGATATAAATGACGCTAAGGATATTTTTCAATAAAAAGTTTCGCAATCAAATTTATTCCACGTGACCCACCCCGCTTTCATGTGAGCGTGGGAAAAAATACTTGCACAAAAATGCGTATCCCCCCAACTGGTGGAGATAAAGCTGACAAAAAATCTTAAGGAAAATACCCCGAAAGAGATTTTTTTTCCCAAATTCAGACTCTGCCGTCTCGCTTCACCGAGAATCCCCGCGGTGAGCTGTCTGAGAACTAAGTCTGAATATCAAAGGAGACATTTTTTATGTCTATGTGAGTTTATTACTTAGCTTTTCCCAAGTAGACAAATTTGTATTATTAAGAGGCCACTCCAGGTGTAAGGCAGAACACAGCCATCTCCAATGTTTTAATAATTAATGAGGCTAAAAAACTTACCCCTTAAGACTAGCAATTGTAAAGAATTGGATTCTTAAGAATCATGAATATGCTTATGCTTTGGGGCGGCTTGACCCCTTTAATACTCGTATCTCGGGGGCATGACCCCCTGGAGATCTATAGTGGGCATGACCCCCACTGGTTATCTCGGGGAGGGGGCATGACACCCACTGGTTATCTCGGGGAGGGGGCATGACACCCACTGGTTATCTCGGGAAGGGGGCATGACACCCACTGGTTATCTCGGGGAGGGGGCATGACACCCACTGTTTATCTCGGGGAGGGGGCATGACACCCACTGGTTATCTCGGGGAGGGGGCATGACCCCCACTGGTTATCTCAGGGAGGGGGCATGACCCCCACTGGTTATCTCGGGGAGGGGGCATGACACCCACTGGTTATCTCAGGGAGGGGGGCATGACACCCACTGGTTATCTCGGGGAGGGGGCATGACACCCTCTAACTATCTAGGGGGTCAGATGCCCCCCTGACCCGCTCCAGATTCGCTTCTGATTCCCATGGACTAAAAGCATGGGATTCCGCACAATGACTTCCCAGCAACCTGATAGAAAACATTGTGACACATTCCGCATTAGCTGCAGTCACAGCGAAAATCAAAGAATTCTGTCAATCATTCTGGGCAAAACACAGACCCGTGTGTTTGTTTTACAAGTTTCTAAACAGACTGGCAATGCTCGCACAGTGTGACAGGCCTCCGAGTGACTAATCCCCCTTGTGAATGATAAGTCTTCACACCGTTGCTATCTTGTATCCGGGGGGAGGAATAATGCCCACTTAGCTAACGATTGCTATCAACAATTATCGAACACGCTGCCAAATAGTTTAGACTGTACTACAATGCCTGGAACTGTGGGGAATTTCTTATTAATCACTTGCTGTGACTCAGCCAACAATAATAAGAAGATTTGCTTGGTCATAATTGGCTAGATTTAGCATGCAGTTAGCACACTTGACTCTTATCGCATCCACTGAAGCTCCCGTGCCATCTTGGACGGCAGCGGCCCTGTTCCCCCAACGATGCATCACTGTGTAGCTTCTGTTTGGGGGCCGGGAGACTAGGCTTATGGGATATTCAAGGGCGGGTGGGAATTGTGGTTTGCTGTGTGATTCGCATTAATTGGAGTGGCAAAGTAGCTTTGGTCAGACTGTGTTTATGGGCCTCATTATACACAGTTTACAATCACGCATCTAATTTGCACACTGGGCCTTCCTTGTGAACTTACCTTTCACTCTAATCTCTACATTGTCACTCTAATCTCTATTCTCTAGTCACTCCATTCTCTAATCTCTATTCTCTCTTGTCACTCCATTCTCTATTATCTCTTGTCACTCCATTCTCTATTCTATCTTGTCACTCTAATCTCTATTCTATCTTGTCACTCCATTCTCTATCCTCTCTTGTCACTCCATTATCTATTTTATCTTGTCACTCCATTATCTATTCTATCTTATCAGTCTAAATCTCTATTCTCTCTTGTCACTCCATTCTCTATTATCTCTTGTCACTCCATTCTCTATTCTATCTTGTCACTCTAATCTCTATTCTAGCTTGTCACTCCATTCTCTATCCTCTCTTGTCACTCCATTATCTACTCGTATTTTATCTTGTCACTCCATTCTCTATTCTATCTTGTCACTCCATTCTCTATTCTATCTTGTCACTCCATTATCTATTCTCTCTTGTCACTCCATTCTCTATTCTATCTTGTCACTCCATTATCTATTCTATCTTGTCACTCCATTCTCTATTCTATCTTGTCACTCCATTCTCTATTCTATCTACTCTATTCTCAACTCATTCTTGTCACTCTAATCTCCATTCTGTTTTGGCACTCCAATATCTATTCTCTCTTGTTACTCTAATATCTATTCTATCTTACCAATCTAATCTTTATTCTATCTTGTCACTCTATTCTCTCGATTGTCACTCTAAACTCTCCATTGTCACTCCGTAAAGCTATTCTTACTCCCTTAATCGAATGTAAATTTGTTAAATCAGTAATGAAACCTGGAAAATATAAAATACAAAACTACACAGCCATTATAACAAAACAATGGATTGAAAATTTTTCTTTCCTATACCTGTAAAATCGTAACAGAAGACGCAACACTTGACCCCTGTAACCTCGAATTCCAATTTCTAAACAGAAATGCTAAAAGCAAACAGCAATGCATCGGTCATTTTGCTGCAGAATTCGGGCGAGACAAACAGTTGAAGAAGCCGTGTCTTTAATCAATTCTTTTATAGCTTAGTTTCGACTGTAAGTCTAAACAGCGGAAGGCACACTTAAGAAGCTGCGTAATGCTAATAATGTAAATAATATTATTTTCTGGTAAGCTACGAGTACTGTACAAATGGATTTCGACCACCCAGAGACTGGCCTCTGGAACTCTGGCCTGATTGCTGCTTCGGTTATCTATTTTATTAGGGAGCAATTGGCATTCGGTACCTCGACATTCTACGAGTATGACGAGAGTGGCATTTTGGGTGACATTGAGGGAGAGAGTGACATTCGAGTGACATTGTCAGTTTTTCCATTGTCCTTAATCGATCTACTGATTGTAACTCCAACACCTTAGTTATTCCTCACTCACTTTGGAGTGACATTGGTGAGAAATATTCATCGATAATCCAGTTAATAGTGCGTCACTTACCTGCTAATATGATGACAGCTACTAGAAGCAGCAAGACCAAAGCCGACAACAGTCCAACAAGGATTCGGTGCCCGCGACCGCTGCAGCCTCGCTTATGACGACGCCGCTGAACTTCTCGCTGCTGCGCCGGGTGCTGCAAATCGCTGAGCTGCTCCGAGCACAGCGGCTTGCATGAGTTGTCTATGGTAGAACCAGAGCCGTTGGGCATGTACTGGCCTGGCGGTGTGGTCTGCGGAGCTGGCGGACTGAAATTCGAGTTTTATTTGTGGATGAACCTTAAAGCAAAATGTCAATGATTGTTTATTACAGCAGCACCCACCCACCCCAAATATGTCTAGGGCCACAGCACCCCACGCCATAAATATTGTCTAGGGCCACAGCACCCCACACCATAAATATTGTCTAGGGCCACAACACCCCACACCATAAATATTGTCTAGGGCCGCAGCACCCACCACCCCAAAGATTGTCTAGGGCCGCAGCACCCACCACCACAAAGATTGTCTAGGGCCGCAGCACCCACCACCATAAAGATTGTCTAGGGTCGCAGCACCCACCACCCCAAAGATTGTCTAGGGCCGCAGCACCAACCACCACAAAGATTGTCTAGGGCCGCAGCACCCACCACCACAAAGATTGTCTAGGGCCGCAGCACCCACCACCACAAAGATTGTCTAGGGCCGCAGCACCCACCACCACAAAGATTGTCTAGGGCCGGAGCACCCACTGACCATTTTACTTCTATTCGATTTTGGGTCTCAAATTTTTTTCAACTGCTTTTGTTTTACAATTTCATCGGTATTTTTCTCCCGGGCTTAACCAACGGCTGAATCGTGACACTCGCAGTGGGCTAGAAGATTTAGTCCATAACCCAGCCGGATGAGGTCAGAGCTTTTTGTCTGCTCTCTTCTCTAACCAAATCCACTTCACCCGTTATCCTTGTGCCATAAACCGAAGCCTCAAAATATAGCCCTCCTCACTCGAGTACTCAAACGAGGGGCGTGGCTCCACTACTGCTCCATAGCCCCAAGCCTCTTTATCCCAAATCTTAAGTCACTCCTCGTTCGATTCCCCAACGCTTTGCTCGTCTTCAGCAGTCGATTGGCAAGAGAGAAAAAACGATTTTTTGTTGTTTCAATGGGTCATGGTACGGAAGCAATCAAAATATTGCTTTCATATCCGGGTAGGATTTGGAGCAATTGAGGATCGGAATTTTATGCCTGAGTCAAGAATCCCCAACTGAAGGAATTCAAAGATTGTGACTTTTTTGGATTTACGGACTCTTTAGACCGTTTTCCGATTTTGTTATTTTGAGAAAAGCTAAATCGTCACTCTAATCTGACACTGTCACTCTTATCTCATACTCTGTCACTCTCATCCCTCACACTGTCACTCTTATCTCATACTCAGTCACTCTAATCTTACACTTTGTCACTCTAATCTTACACTCGGTCACTCTAATCTCACACTCTGTCACTCTAATCTCACACTCCGTCACTCTAATCTCACACTCTGTCACTCTAATCTCACACTCCGTCACTCTAATCTCACACTCTGTCACTCTAATCTCACACTCTGTCACTCTAATCTCACACTCCGTCACTCTAATCTCACACTCCGTCACTCTCAATTCAAGTCAAAGCAATCTGAAATTCAATAAACCGTTGCAGACCGAATGCACAAACCAGAGGCAAGGCAAGGCAAACTTAGGTAGAGGTCACAATTAGTCGAAAGTTTACGTTAACTTTCAGATTTTATAATTTCGTAGTTCATCTCAGCATGAAACAAAATTTAAAATATTTGAAATCATAAAGTTTCTTAACTTCTGCTACTGTCGAGAAAGAGAGAGATTCGTCTGCGGATAACGAGCGCTAGAGGTGAGAGGGTAAAGGGGGTCGTTAATCTTCAAACTTTCTGCATTCTTAAAGTCTGCGAGAACATAATTTCTAATTAATCTAGCTTTACTAGTCTAACTGGGCTTGGAATAAGTCCGCATACGGGAGGCCATGGCCCGGTCACAGATTCCCGAAATCTTATTTCGCACCTTCTTCCGGATCTACTTCACAATTGTACTGGGGGCTTGATTAGGCGCAGCCATGTTTAAGGATATTGCAACACCTCTTGCGCTTTTAAATGGCCTGTCATTTCCGCAGTGATTGATCTATTGGTCAACAGAATAGCGTAGACGACCTGTAGATGCCATTGTCACATCTTCGAAAACAAGAAATCTACTCGAATATCATGTTCTCCGATTCCAAGCTTTACTCTTCTAGGTCACTTCTCTATCCCGTCTGAATCCCATACGAATCCCATCTGAATCCCATCTGAATCTTATCTGAATCCCATCTGGATCTTATCTGAATCCCATCTGAATCCCATCTGAATCCCATCTGAATCCCATCTGAATCCCATCTGAATCCCATCTGACTCCCATCTGAATCCCATCTGACTCTTATCTAAATCCCATCTGAATCCTATCTGAATCCCATCTGAATCCTATCTTAATCACATCTGAATCCCATCTGAATCCCATCTGACTCTTATCTAAATCCCATCTGAATCCTATCTGAATCCCACCTGAATCCCATACGAATCCCATCTGAATCCCATCTGAATCCCATCTGAATCCTATCTGAATCCCACCTGAATCCCATACGAATCCCATCTGAATCCTATCTGAATCCCATCTGGATCTTATCTGAATCCCATCTGAATCCCATCTGAATTCCATATGAATCCCATCTGAATCCCATCTGACTCTTATCTAAATCCCATCTGAATCCTATCTGAATCCTATCTGAATCCTATCTGAATCCCATCTGAATCCCATCTGACTCTTATCTAAATCCCATCTGAATCCTATCTGAATCCTATCTGAATCCTATCTGAATCCCATCTGAATCCCATCTGAATCCCATCTGAATCCCATCTGAATCCCGTCTGAATCCCATCTGAATCCCATCTGAATCCCACCTAAATCCCATACGAATCCTATCTGAATCCCATCTGAATCCCATACGAATCCCATCTGAATCCCAAACGAAACCCCTCGTATTTCTCGTTTCTGTCCTCACCTCCTATTCTCCAGTTTTATTTCGCCGAAATCCAGAAAATGCGTCACAGTCTCATGCTATGGTCATCGCTGCTATTATTAACAGCTCATCATTTATCAGAGTCAATGATAAATGATAATATGTACAGGCATTTATTGGCCCAACTGAGAACCCTTGCCTAGCAATGACTAACTAACCTATGAGCCAGTAAAGCTGAAATATGCAAAACACACTGCTAGATGCCCACTGTAGATACCGTTCTAGTGACGACATGTGCGATGACGCAATCACTATTTGTCCCTAAAATATTATCCCAACCAAATCACCAGCGCTCTCCTATTGCAACAGTGGCAAGAATTCCACTGCTAATGATGGAATCAACTGAGCTATCCGCGTGTCTTTTTGTTGTCTTTGTAGCAGGCAAAAAAATCTCAGATCCCAGATTTTTTGCGTTATAATTTTTTTTGCTATATTTGATTTATTTAGTTGCTAACGCTAATTACATATAATTCCTTTTTTTGCTCCCATTGTTAACAGTATCTTTTCTAACCATTGAGAATTGGGTATGCGGGACCCCATTGTGATTGATGTCCTCATCCAGCTGTTAATGGGACTATCCAGGTTGAAGTAATGGGAATTCGCATTAATTATTAATTAGGGATTCTATACACCTGGATACCAGGTAGCTTGAGAATATACTGTAAAACTTAAATTTGTTGTTCAACTGTCTTTTTCTCTCAAATACCTATCTATCTATCTATCTATCTATCTATCTATATATTTATCTATCTATCTATCTATTTATCTATCTATCTATCTATCTATCTATCTATCTATCTATCTATCTATCTATCTATCTATCTATCTATCTATCTATATATCTATTTATCTATCTAAATATCTATTTATCTATCTATTTATCTATCTATTTATCTATCTATATATCTATCTATCTATCTATCTATCTATCTATCTATTTATCTATCTATCTATCTATCTATCTATCTAAACTTACCCAGCTGGATTTCGCATCAAAGGTGCATGCTGATTGTAGTCTGCAGAAGCCGTGTAGAGTTGCTGCTGCTGCTGCTGCTGCTGCTGCTGCTGTCTGTTGCCATAAAGCAGGTAAGAATCTGGAATGAAAGAGCCAACGGATCATACAGGTTATCTTGTTGAAGAACCGAAAGTCAGAAATTCCAAAACAGCGGCGCACAAGGAAATGCAATTTCCTGAGTGCTCAGTGCTCAGACCCGCCTAGGAAAAGAAAAAAATGTTTAGGGGGAAACCCGAGCTCCCGTTATCACCAAGCCTTATCCCCAGAAATCCTCACTGATCAATCCCTATGACTCAGTTCCATATCTTTCAATATAGCTCAGAATTGCATGGACTCAGAAATAGTTTGAGTCAATCAAACAAATTGAGGGATTAGAAAAATTCTACTACACAGGTACTTCAATTCCTGAACTGGTTATATTAGCACGTGTCAAAGAAAAAATGTTCCCAACTTTTTTCCTGTCATTTTCATTTCAGATTGAAGCTGTTATTGACCCGTACAATGGAAACCCGACTTGAGTTGTAACACTTTTTTAGACTCATTAAAATCACACTGAGAGCCTCGTTGTTGAAGTGCATTTCAGTTAAAGTACTTTTTGACCTGTGTGTTAGCATAGACGGCTTATTGTAGGCACGTTAAAATATGGCTGTCATTTTATCAAAAATATTTTTCGTGTTTTTGCAAGTCACTACAGAATGTGTTAGAAATGATCAGGTAAGATATGTTACAGAATATGACAACCGACTTTCATAGAATTCACTACTATCTAGAGTTTATCTACCTATTAGTACAATTCAGTAAATGACAGTTTGGCATAAATTTGCAGTGAAATAGTGTCAGTGATGGGGGTGAGTGGCAGTGCGGTCTAACGCGTTTGCCTCTCGCACCAAGGTCCCTGAGTTCGATTCCGCGGCGAGGCCACATTCATTTGGGGCGCAGCCGCGGAGAGAAGGCTTGGTGGCTTGTTGTGCAATTTACGCCATTGAGGGCCAACCTCCAAGGCACAGTGACATGTACACTGCCTGACGATGATGAGAAAGTCAGGACAGATGTACACACCTGTGTGAGTGTGTGCTCAGGAGTCAGCGAAATGGGCAGAAATACAGCCTCGCCGGCTGCGGGTCTAGTGTCACACGAGTTGGTTGGTTGGACGCAAAAGTGCATGTCAAACAATGCCGAGCACATAGGGTGAAATCTATTAGCTATATTTAGGAGAGAGAAAACCTAAAGTTGAGACTCCCTCATGGCGACCGGAGCAGGTGAGCAGGAGATGCCAAACCGTTCAACCGTCATTCGACTTGCATTCCTTCTAACCGGTCCTAACACAAGCTCCCCCGTTGCAACTTCGCTTGCTGTCAAAACCTGGTGAACCGCAAATTAGGAAAGCGAATTAATTTCAAGCAGAAAAACCTAGAAGCAGGAAAAAATAATTTCAAGACCAGAAGAGAAAAGAGAGAGAGAGAAGATGCATTAATGGTCCGATAAGTTTTGCGGCACGCCAACTCAATTCTAATGCTGATGCATTTGCGTGCTTATAAAACTTGAGCCTAGTGCGTATCGATATCTGCCCTGTATATGTATGCGTGTGTTCCAATACCTTACAGTGCTGACCCCAAAAGAAATCATATTGCATTTTTTGTCTATCGGGTTATACAGAAACACGGATGCTATCTGAGCAATCTGCCTGATTAGAATGGTGAACAAGAGTTCATGGCCTTAGCGGGTTTGTTTTACAGTGAGCTTGTATTAATTAGCCTATTACAACAAAATAACTTGCACTGATATCCAACTATTCAGCTTTATTGCCTACTTGAAACTGACAACACAAGATATTATCTAAATCTAAATCTCGCGCCCTAAACCTGTCTCCCTAAACCTGTCTCCCTAAATCTCTCTCCCTAAATCTCTCTCCCTAAATCTCCCTCCCTAAGTCAGTCTCCCTAAATCTCTCTCCCTAAATCTCCCTCCCTAAGTCTGTCTCCCTAAATCTCTCTCCCTAAATCTCCCTCCCTAAGTCTGTCTCCCTAAATCTCCCTCCCTAAATCTCCCTCCCTAAATCAGTCTCCCTAAGTCTGTCTCCCTAAGTCTGTCTCGCTAAATCTCCCTCCCTAAATCTCCCTCCCTAGTCAGTCTCCCTAAGTCTGTCTCCCTCAATCTCCCTCCCTAAGTCTGTCTCCCTAAATCTCCCTCCCTAAGTCAGTCTCCCTAAGTCTGTCTCCCTTAATCTCCCTCCCTAAGTCTGTCTCCCTAAATCTCCCTCCCTAAATCTCCCTCCCTAAATCTCTTTCCCGAAACTATTTTATAATTTTGCTCTATATCTTTGTCACGGTATCTCTGTCCATCAAAATGTGTTCCCAAATCTCTGTCCTAGCATTTCTCGCCCTGTATCAAAGCAGCGAGGACACAAAATGAAGGTGCAAAAGCGAACAAGTTGCAGTTAATTTCGACTTTACAAAACGAAATTCATATAAAAATTCGGACCCATATAGAACTAAGCCACAACGCGTTGTGCTGCTCGCAATAAAGACATCATTTTTGTTGGCTTCACGCACAAATAAAATTCATGAAAAAGCACACACAACACACAAACAGCCGACGGTTTTCCTCGGTTACATTTCCTTCGACTTTTTTTCGCTCCCCGGAACAAAATCAAGCCGACTTGGTCGCAGGAATTCATTTTTTGCATCCCATTGCCTTCCCTATCTGCCTGGCTGCTGCTGCTGCTGCTGCTGCTGCCGCTGCTGTCGCATCCAGTGCCATGGAAGCCGCTTCCTTCCTTTTGCAAGACATCATGAAGCATAAACAACTGGCTTCAGGGGGGCCAACAGTGAGAATTCAGAGAAGCAACAGCAGCCGCAGTAACGGAAGTTCTTTCGCCTCATTGCGAAATTTCAAAGTCTATGCAAAGTTTTGAGAGTTTGAAGCAAAACAACTTTGAGCATATATCTTTGAGCTCGTGAAAAATCCACTAGGGCGGAAGGCCTTTTTGTTTAAAAGATGGAATGGCGCGTATATTTAAATATGAACTTAAAATGTGTTAGAGGGGCCTAAAGATGTGCGAAAAAGTGGCGTGACTTCGCACCTCTCCCCGGCTTATCAAGTCGGCTGGCTGGAAGCACAAAGCCTACGCTCATACCGCAACTAGACTGAGGTTGCGGGGTTTGGAGTGCAGCTGCACTAGCGCATAGTTGGGCCGCCACCCCACTTTGTTTAAATCTTTCTAGTTTGTTCAAATCTGTTTTAATCTTCTAGTTTGTTTAAATCTTCTAGTTTGTTTAAATCTTCTAGTTTGTTTAAATCTTCTAGTTTGTTTAAATCAAACTTGCTTTTATTCTTCCAGTTTGTTTATTTTCCAGTTTGTTTGAATCTTCTAGTTTGTTTAAATCTTCTAGTTTGTTTAAATCTTCTAGTTTGTTTAAATCTTCTAGTTTGTTTAAATCTTCTAGTTTGTTTAAATCTTTTAGTTTGTTTAAATCAAACTTGCTTTTATTCTTCCAGTTTGTTTAAATATTCTAATTTTTTAAAATCTTCCTGTTTGTTTGAATTTTCCTGCTTGTTTTCAATTTTCCAGCTTTTCTTCATCTTCCAATTCATTGCGGGAAATTCTAGAATTTACGACATCCAGTAAATTGAGGCTTCAGTAACAACTCAATTTAATTTGAAGCTGGGCCAAAAATGTATTGACTATGGAGCCACAAAACGAATGGAAACAATAAACGACAGCAGGAAAGGTCTATTGAGAGATAAAAAACGACTGATAGCTGCTCGATGGAAACTAATTTCACAACCGCTTCATACTTCAGATTGAGTGCTTTGCTTTTGGAAACATAACAATGGATTGATTTTTTTATTTTGACACAGTTGAGTGGAGTTGAAAGGTTTTCAAACACCTGCGAGCTTGTCTGCTAGGACAGGTTAAAACAAATTCAAGTGGGGATTGCAAATTCCCTGCACTGTGAGGGAGATTTCAGGAATTTTTATTTGATTTCTGCACTTTTGCACATCTATTAATAATGCACTGCAGCCTTTGAAACGCAAAACTGATTCTCAAATCCCAATCACTGATATTTATGTTTTCTCTCGGTCTATTCTCACCTTGACATCCTCTTTTCCTCCTGTCCCTCTGGTCTTCTTTCCTCTGTTCTGTCCACTGACATTTTATTACACTCTATTTTCTCCCATTCTCCCCTCTTCCCACTTTTCTGTCCTCCCTCTTCCCATCTTCCGCTCTTCCCCTCTTTCCCATCTTCCCCTCTTTCCCATCTTCCCCTCTTTCCCATCTTCCCCTCTTCCCTCTCTTTCCCATCCTCCCTCTTTTTCATCTTCCCCTCTTTCCCATCTTCCCCTCTTTCCCATCTTCCCCTCTTTCCCCTCTTCCCTCTCTTTCCCATCTTCCCCTCTTTCTCATCTTCCGCTCTTCCCTCTCTTTCCCATCTTCCCCTCTTTCCCATCTTCCCCTCTTTCCCATCTTCCCCTCTTTCCCATCTTCCCCTCTTTCCCATCTTCCCCTCTTTCCCATCTTCCCCTCTTCCCTCTCTTTTCCATCCTCCCCTCTTTCCTATCTTCCCCTCTTTCCCATCTTTCCCTCTTTCCCATGTTACCGTGTCCCAAAGCAGTACTCTTTGGCTTTGGCTCAATTGATTTTCTCCATCAGTGGAAGCTTTAGTCGAGCAAGTTTATATATTTTTTTCAGTCTTTTATATCTACAGATTGTCTCCTAGAGATCTGGGTCAAGACTTGCGCAGGAGGACCAGAACGAAGTCAGAGAGCAAACACAACCACAAAGTCTCCTGTTGCCAGCCCTCGCCATGCATATTCCTAGTTCTGAGTTCTGAGTTATTCTGAGTTCACGTGCTCATTATTAGTGTCCCACGCTATGCTGGTCGATTGCACAACCACTTTCCAGCTTGCACAAGGCAAGGCCAATGCATTGTACGCACAAAATAACTGGCAACATTCTGCAATCGACAGTTATAAATAAGCAGGCTCTAACTAACCCAATTGGTCCGGTTGCTGCTACGGACGCTAACTAGCTAAACTAACTAGCTAACACTGCAGCTTTATCTGGCAGTGTGTGTGTAGCTCTTGTCCTGAAGTCCTCTCCCATATCTTGGTTACACACACACGCGCAAAAACCTTGTGCAACTGTCCAGTATATGCGGTGTGTGCCTGTGTACCACCACCCCAATCAGCTCAGCTGAGCATTATTAGCTTTGCAGTGTGCTCAAATTGGACTAGGGACTCAGGAATTTTTTCGCAGACTAATATATACATGTCCCCTTACAGAACAGTGGACGAGAAATAATGTAACTAGGCCACACAGGTGTTTCTATATGACACAGGTGTCACTGAGCTTCAAAATCCCATTTTCCCTGATCACACCTTTGGATTATCCTTAGCTATAGCTCAGTGTCTTTCTTCCGCTCTAACGATCAGAATCCCATGAACTTGGCGATTGATTTCCTGTTGTGAGCAGTGATAAGCAACCTACTTAGCAAGGCCTAGTGCTGAGGTGAAAGCTGGGGACATTGATTGACGCATTCTACAGAAATATTTTAACAACATAGACTACCATTAACACTTCTTTTTTCAATCTACTCCACTTTAACTCTCCCTAACCTACTCTACCTCAATAACCTACTTTACCTCACAATAACCTATTCTACTTCATAATAACCTACTCTACCTCAATAACCTACTTTACCTCACAATAACCTATTCTACTTCATAATAACCTACTCTACCTCAATAACCTACTCTACCTCAATAACCTATTTTACCTCACAATAACCTACTTAACCTCACAATAACCTACTCTACTTCATAATAACCTACTCTACCTCACAATAACCTACTTTACCTCACAATAACCTACTCTACTTCACAATAACCTACTCTACCTCACAATAACCTACTTAACCTCACAATAACCTACTCTACTTCATAATAACCTACTCTACCTCACAATAACCTACTTTACCTCACAATAACCTACTCTACTTCATAATAACCTACTCTACCTCACAATAACCTACTTTACCTCACAATAACCTACTCTACTTCACAATAACCTACTCTACCTCTCTCTAACCTACTCTACAACTCTCTCTAGTCTACTCTACCGCTCTCTCTCTCTAACCTACTCTACAACTGTCTCTAATCTACTCTACCACTCTCTCTCTAACCTACTCTACCTTTTCTCTCTCTAACCTATTCTACCTTCTCTCTAACCCACTCTAGCTACCGGTCTAACAGTTGGTTGGTCTGTCTTGCACTACCGCACTCACTTGTCGGTTGTCCAGGCGGCGGCTGCTGCTGCTGCTGCTTTTGCTGCGGCCGCAAGTGCTCACTGTCTATAAAGGCCACTGAGTAGGGACTTTCGTTTATGCTGCTGATGAACGAGTCACGGGCGCCAGCTTCAGAGCCGGGCGGCGGCGGCGGCGGCGGACCCGGTGGCGGTGGTGGAATCTTCAAAGTTTGTCGATCGCTGCGGGGCAGTGTGGCTAGCTGCTGCTGCTGCTGCTGCTGCTGGTGGTAAGGTCGTTGCTGATACATAGCATCGGATGCATCTGTTAATTGTACAGTTGGCGGGTTGTGGGCATTGAGTCTTGTCGTTTTTTTATTCTTAACTGAACAAAGAACAATGGACAAAGTAAGCTTAGGTGAGTACAGCATGCTCATTTTATAGGCCTGAGCTGATTCAGATTATCCGAATGGTTTGAGGATTAGGAACTGAAAAGTAAATAACTTCAAAAATGAGTTGATCGTTTCGTTATTTTGACATTGACTAGAAGGATAAGGAAATATTGGAGACAGCCTGAGCAGAACTCAGTTTAATCCATTGGAGAGATTAGCAGTGTGGAATGTATTTCGACGCCATACAGATTAAGGTTGCTAGGCACGCAAGAAAACAGGGATAATCGCAGTTAGGGGGCCTATAATAGTCGAAGCCATGTGTGCTTCTGTTGCTTGCGTGTGTGTTTTCTCTCTTTCTTTCTTCCCGATGCCCGGTGAAGCGGCGCAAAGGCAGGAAAATAGGATCACAAAGTGGCCAAGATTGCTTTGGAATCGTGACGGCACGCCAAGGGAATGATTCGCAAGGGTCATAAAAACAAACTATATTGGCCTATTGTCTGTGTCCGCAATGCTATCGCCACATGCCTCTGTTGCTTCTGCAGCCCTGTCGGTTTTCTTCTATATTGCTATTTTATTATATTTTTTTAAGCGGTAACAATTGTCTCATGACATTGCGAATCACCCCGTCTGGTCCGCATTGCTGTCATAACTGAAGCAACAATGTCTAATAATTCTCTATTCGGAAGATATTGAAAGGTATTTTTTTACTTATTTAAATTGCTTGTTTCAATGTTTTAATTCTAAGAAACGAGAATGGGGAGAAATGGGACAGGATATAGAGGGGATGGAGGGAACAGAAGAAGAATGGAGAAGGGGAAGAATGGAGAAGGGGAAGAATGGAGAAGGGGAAGAATGGAGAAGGGGAAGAATGGAGAAGGGGAAGAATGGAGAAGGGGAAGAATGGAGAAGGGGAAGAATGGAGAAGGGGAAGAATGGAGAAGGGGAAGAATGGAGAAGGGGAAGAATGGAGAAGGGGAAGAATGGAGAAGGGGAAGAATGGAGAAGGGGAAGAATGGAGAAGGGGAAGACAAGAAGAAGGGAAGAGGAAAATATTTGCAATAGTGGGAAGGGAGGGGAAAGGGGAGAGGGTAGAGGGGAGATAGGAGAGTGAGAGGGTAGAGGGTAGTCGGAGTGGGTAGATAGGAGAGGGGACAGGGGAGAGAGAGAAGAGGAGAGAGGGAAGAAGGTAGAGGGGAGCAGTTTTTGTAAATAAAATGAAAAGTGAAGGACAAAAAAGAGGATAAGAGGAGATTTGGACAAACAGTGCAATAGATAAATAAATAGATTTCATGATCATGCCAGAAAAATAAAGATCATTGAGGATTTCTAGGTCTGCACTAAGGGGACGAGTGGTCGAACGACCTCACAGGCTGCAAAAAATGTTTTTTCCAACTCGTTTGGCCGAGTTGCGGCGTTGGCAACAGACTAAACTCGGCATGTTGAATTGATTTACAAAGAAATCCTATGAGAATAACACGCGAAAGCTACTTTGCAAAGCAAAGGTTGAAACATTCTGCGCAGCTGCACCTTCTGGGGCCGCCGATCAGTCCTGGAGACAAATTTTTTAAAGTTAAATTTCAGTTTTCCCAAAGTCTCCCAAACTGCGAATAATGCGCTGTTTAAGACGCTGATCCTATAGCCAGTTTCAGCTGGGTGGGATTAAACAGCCTTATTGATGCGCACGAAACAGTCTCACAAAACAATTTCGTAGAAAAAATTATTTTAACTTTCATTTTCTCCGAGGTCAGAAAGTCAGTTCTTCGAAGTCAAAAGCGAGCTTTAAATCCTCCCTGATTACTGGTAAGCACAATGGCCTAGCCGAAAAAAGACGCTGAAATCCCTAGAAAAGTCCAACTTATTCTATTATCCTAGATACGTTTCTAATTAAAAAATCAATCCCTTATCTTCCCACTCCTCAATCTTCCCAATTCACCATCCTGAATCTTCCAAATCCCCAATCTTCCCAATCCTCAATCTTCCAGATCCCCAATCTTCCATATCCTCAATCTTCCCAATCCTCAATCTTCCCACTCCTCAATCTTCCCAATCTTCCCACTCCTCAATCTTCCCAATCTTCCCACTCCTCAATCTTCCCAATCTTCAATCTTCCCAATCCTCAATCTTCCCAATCTTCAATCTTCCCAATCCTCAATCTTCCCGATCTAAAATTTCACGATCCCAAACAGTTACAAGACCCACGCGATCAAGTGTTTTCATTGCAACATTTTTACTCCAAGCCAGTGTATTTTGAGAACTTGGGTATGGAGTTTGCTGTAACAGTTTAGCAAAAAACGCACAGGTTCGCTTCTATGACTAATAAGACGATAAGGAGGGTTTTGTCAGACGGGGGACAAAGACAGCATTCGCATGAGACTGTCTGAGCAGGTGGGTTCCACATTTGACAGTTTTATGACTATAAGCTGATAACAAAATTCAACTGTACAGAGTTAAGAGTGAATTATAGAATTGCAATTCATTGCTAGAACCGACATTCAGATCTTAGAGGGCCTAAGAATGTGAGAAACCTGCAGTGACACAGACAGACACAGAGGCTGAAGTATTTTGATTAAATTACTGACAGGAAGTGCAACAAGCGTACTTTTTTTCGACTATATGCGTTCCGCTAATATCACCTTTGGCCAAACAGCTTAGTAATGAGTTGCAGGCTACACAATTCGAATGTAGAAATATTTCTCTAATGTTCCACTACTGCTTTAGTTAGCTAACGTATAAATTTCGCTTTATAATTATAGTTTTCTTAGAATACAAAAACTGAGGAAATAGTTCTGCACAGAGTTGAAGATAAAGCGAGGTGTAAAAAATCCGATTTCACCTGTCCTATTTAACAGACGCGCTCAAAAGCGTATCAGGGAGCTTAATAAGAACCAATAAAATGACAGGTTGGCGGGCCAGACTCACAGCCCGGATGCTGCTGCTGAAGACTGTGGTTATTGTTATTCCCAATTGTAGACGAAATCCCAATATGGGAATCTGTTAGTTCCATTGGTTGGCCCCTGACACGAGAGGCTGTGTGCTGCTGCTGCTGTTGCTGTCTGTTCTTCTTGCGCCTGGCATTGCTGCTGGCACCATTGTAGGCGGCTGGTGATGCTGCCGCACCAACCACACCTCTGTACGAAGGCTGCGATATGAACGGCTGCTGCTGCTGCTGATAGTGGTATTCGTCCAGCTCAGCTACCGGACTGCCCTCCATGCTAGCTGGTGTCTTCACTTGCTAAAGAACAGAATTCTACACTAATTAAATGACACTAGTTACAGCACATGAGCAGTTTCAATTCTGCTTGTAGAAGCTGCTTTACTGTGCTAAAAAATGTGCGTGAATTTAAAGCTTTCTGCAGAACTCAGTGTGGGGACAAGCTGCGGTTGGGCCAGTTATTAAGAATGCCAGGCCAATCAAGCTCTCATTGGCTTGGCAGCAGGGCGACTTGCCATTGGACAAGGACGAGGCTATTTTTTTCGGAGATAAAACTCCAACATATTTCAGTTTTCTATTGAACTTGAAATTAAATGTTTACTGAAATTTCTATTTTAGTCAGTTGTCATTCAGCTAGAGAGTTAGTCGCAGCCTGACGTTCTTGACTGAGCTGCAGGGTGCGCCCGACCGGCGGATGCGGCGAGGAGGCGGAGAAACCGCACATTTCGCTTGCCCTTGGCGACGAACGAGGCAGTGCCCCCCAGCGGATCCTGCTATCTCGTCCGCAGCAGGATCCTCCTCACTGCAGCCTACTCAAATAAACAGTCTCAGCCTACTCAAATAAACAGTCTCAACCTACTCAAATAAACAGTCTCAGCCTACTCAAATAAACAGTCTCAACCTACTCAAATAAACAGTCTCAGCCTACTCAAATAAACAGTCTCAGCCTACTCAAATAAACAGTCTCAGCCTACTCAAATAAACAGTCTCAGCCTACTCAAATAAACAGTCTCAGCCTACTCAAATAAACAGTCTCAGCCTACTCAAATAAACAGTCTCAACCTACTCAAATAAACAGTCTCAGCCTACTCAAATAAACAGTCTCAGCCTACTCAAATAAACAGTCTCAGCCTACTCAAATAAACAGTCTCAACCTACTCAAATAAACAGTTTTAACCTACTCAAATTAACAGTCTCAACCTACTCAAATAAACAGTCTCAGCCTACTCAAATAAACAGTCTCAGCCTACTCAAATAAACAGTCTCAACCTACTCAAATAAACAGTTTTAACCTACTCAAATTAACAGTCTCAACCTACTCAAATAAACAGTCTCAGCCTACTCAAATAAACAGTCTCAACCTGCTAAAATAAACAGTCATCCCTGATCCCAAACAATTTCATCCCTGATTCCAAACAATGTGATCGCGGATCCCAAACTATGTCATATCTGATCCCAAAAACTGTCATCCCTGATCCCTGCCACTGTAATCTCTGATCCCAAAGAATGTGATCCCTAATCCCCTACACTGTCCGTGAGGCCGGCATCCTCTTGGTGACTCTCCAGCCGACGGTCATACGCTCTGATGACATAGTTTGACTATACTTCTATATATACAGATAAACACGATGCGGATGTAACGCTAACGAGTAACTTCTGAGCTCATGTGTTTAAAGGGTTCAGTGTATCCAATGGAAGTACAGAATTGGAAAGAATTGACAACTTTGGTGTTGTACATGACGCGAATTGTCGAACTGTTGCTGTACTGTTGCTAACGCAGAATATAAAAAATTATATATATTTGTGCCGTTGAGGTTTCTGAGTGGATTTTGTGACACGTTAATCGATTGACTAGCAATTTCAGTTACACATTTAAAGTCACACGGGAGGATCGAGTTAGAGGTTTATACGCAGGTGCTAATCACAGAGGAATGGAGGTAAAACCACTGAGTATTTGAAAGCTATTGAAACAGATGTTGAGGCTGAATATGCAGATTATTTGTGTAGGTAGTAACCCAAAATATGTTATAATTACTATGAGAGATGCCAGCATGAGATTATACACATGGAGCTGTTAGATCAATAAAACATCTGAGTCTAAAGTATCCGACTCAATTTCTCTTGTTTGGTGCGGATGCTCACAGACAACAGGCCCACTGATTTGCCCTGTTGCTGCGCTTGCCGCCCAACTGCGCGAGAAACAATTTTTCGAGCCTCCTTAACCGCGGCATCTCCAAGCACAGTTTCTCGGGCCACAGTCTGCACAGAGGAGGATCCAGCGCTGCCTTCCAGAGCGGCCTCTCCGTGGACGGCATCCACTGCCTCGCTGACTGGCGGTCTGACTCGAGACTTTTGATCGTTACAAATTCAGGATGAGGATTCAAGATCTATTCGAGGACCACTTCCACTCGAGCAGTGCAGCTCTCGAGGTTGATCCAGCGAGCGAACCGCAGTGGACGACACGAGAAAATTTTGTACCGGCGTCTGTACGGCGTTTGGTAGCGTCACTGCTACCAAAGCTAGGAGTTAATCGCTCGTTACGCTACTCACGGCAGTAGGCTGTTTTGCACCGCGTTTCCTGATTCTGGGTAAATCTATTTCTCCCTAGCTGTCAACCAGATCGTCTCATTGCCGGGTTCGACAATCGCTTAGGGGGACGAGTGAAACTGGCTAGCTTGAGGCCAAAAGGACGACTTCTTTTCGTTCACTGACTCTCATTCCCTTCTCTTTTGCCTTCTTCTTCCTCGGAGCTTGCTTCCCCTTGCACCTATCCCTCATCCTCTTCCCCATTCGTTTCCTTTTCGCCATAATTTTCCCATTTATCCACCTTTGTCCGCACTGGTGAGCCTAGGTCACACACCCACCCAGTCAAATTCTTAGTGTTGTAGTCTCGCGGGTAAGTTTAGTCGGTAGACTGCGTCTTATACTCAGTCGCTTCCAAAACTTCTATTTTCTAAACAGCACTCACTTCTATTTTCTCGAAGGTGTCATTGGAAAAAAGATATGTAGCACATATAAAACTCCCTGAAACATATGGAAACGATAAAAGCGGCTAAACGCAATGTATTTCTGTAGCACAACACAAACTAGAGCCTAAAAAATGCTGAGAACTCAACAGATGGTCACCAATTAACTAGCGATAGACTGAAGTCTCATTTGGATTAAAGAGCCAGCCTGTAGAATTCACAAATTAAAAATAAAGGGTGACGCTCGCATGTTTCTAAGGGCTACGCTACTGATCTGACTACTAGGTTGCTTGTCGGACAGACAGCTGACAGCTCTGCTATGTTGGTTAGCAAAAGCCACAAGATTGACATGAGAAAATTCCATAAACCCAACCTGCTGAGGCCCCACCAGTTCCGCAGACAACAAAGCGCACTTCTTGATTATATCAAAAGTTTGCTTTTCGGCCAAAACGAATCCAAGAGCTGCAAATGCAGTACAATCTTCTATTCACTTGCCTCTTGGCAGTCACTGCAGCTCTGCTGCTCTCCACTGCCTCTGCTCAGTGTCCGCAACAAAACTGGACTCAACGAGCTCAGTCGTGCTACAAGTGGTTCAGCCGGCCGCAGTACTGGTTCGAGGATTTCACTTTTCGAAGAGCAGTCAAGCGTTTGTCAAACTTATATCGGTACGTAAGTTTGAAGGCCTATATATCATCCGGGCATTCACGTCGCAATTTATTGATGTGCTGTCCGCGATGAGGTTTGATAAGAACGCTTTTTGTCGTTAAAAAATCCAGTGAGATAGAAATTGGCCAGCCAGATTTCATGGCGTGGCAAAGAACATCCGACGCTTTCAATCTCAGCTTCTTCAAGTTCCGTCCAGCGCGAAATTTCACATTTATGACGCCAGACAATCATACTCCATGGACTGACGTTGCTAGTAGATTTTACATTCATTTTATTTCCTTGTTATTTGCTTTTGTTTGAGAATTGCAGACACGAATTACCTTAGTTTTATCAGCGAAGTTCTTAAGAAAAAGCGCAGGTACTTTCAAAATAGAAAGAAAATTCAGCGCTCGTCGATTGCGGCGCGGCGCGGCGGCGCCGAGATAGACGGGGGGCCAACGCCCCATGCTTCGAAGGAGCGAAAGTGCCATGCCCGGCTCGGTGAGGAGGCGGTCAACGTCTGTGCCAACCGCACTGCAGTCCTGGCAGTTCGGTGAAAGCGATAAGCCGAATCGATGGCGGACCTCTGCGGCCAACATAGAGGCGAGAGGCGCGGTTCAGCGCGGTTCCTGGCGCTGAAGGCCGGTCAAGCCGGTGGGAGTGCTCCATCATCCCGTCGCGGCGGTCCCGCAGCCTTGGCAGCACTAAACGAGATCGTGGCTTCGGTCTGCGGGAGCCGGGGGACGTTACTGCAGCTCCTTTGATGCGGAAATGCGAGCAATTCAAGCTGCTCTAACCTTTATCAGCGAACAGGTCGCCCCGGGCGCGTCCCGCATCGGCCTGTGTAGCGATTCTCTATCCTCGCTGATGACCTCGCAGGCGGGCCCCCTCGGGCTCCTTATCGAGCTGAACAGACATCACAACCACATCGACCTGACCTGGGTCCATGCCCACTGCGGCGTCCCATAAAATGAAGGCGCGGAGAGAGCCGCCAACACACGGCAAGTACAGCTTGTACTACTGCTTGTAAGTGAGAAATTCTATTCTGTGAAATCTACCTCGTAGAAAAAGGGGAAGTTTAATAACAATGCATAAAATTCTTTGCCAAGCGTGTAACAAAAGGAATGTGCTAAAAGAAGCATATTCCGTAATAAAAACATGAGACGCCTGGAATGGAATTTCGCGATAAGACTCATAATTTACGCGTTTTTCCCGATAAGTCAGGACTAATCGTAAAATTTCACACCTGGCCATTTTTCGTGCTCCTGGGACCATTACTACACAAGTAAAGAAAAATCTGAATCCGCATTTATATTTCAAAAAACAGTTCTCGACATTGCCTTCTACCCTCTCGGCACGACACGGCACATTAGAAGCCCCACTTTGTCTCACTTAAGCAGTAAACCTGTCATGAACATAGGAACGATGCGAGTAATATGAATGCCATTTCTAAATGATTAACTAATGCCACCTGCTGAGTTGCCAGAGCATTCATTTACTTATATTTGAATCCATAAACAAGAAGATCAACAGGAGCCACTTCAATACAGAACTCAAAATGAAGTCAAGCTTTCTATTCACTTGCCTCTTGGCAGTCACTGCAGCTCTGCTGCTCTCCACTGCCTCTGCTCAGTGTCCGCAACAAAACTGGACTCAACGAGCTCAGTCGTGCTACAAGTGGTTCAGCCGCCCGCAGTACTGGTTCGAGGCCGAGCAGACGTGTCAGTCTCACGGAGCTCACCTCGCCTCCGTCGGATCTGAGCAGGAGAACCGACTGGTCGGAAGACTGTCTCACTGCAGAGACGCCTGGATTGGAAAGTTCGGCACGGACCTCAACCGACTCAGGGACCCGAGAACCTACGAGTGGACCGACGGCAGCGATGCCTTGAGCTTCGAGAGACACAACTTCTCACAGCTCGACACTGTGCACAAGCCTCTCATTCGCAGTGACGGTGAGTGGTGGCTCAACTCGCTCTATCACGAGAGACACCCGTTCGTGTGCAAAGCGAGCACCAACTCGAGTCACCATGAATCGTCTCGCCGATGTCCGAGCGGCTGGTCGCTCAAAGACGACCACTGCTACTTGATGCCGCGCTTCGAGGCCAACTTCAACGAGGCGAATTTCTACTGCCAGCGAAACTCGTCTCAACTCGTGTCGGTGCTGACCCACTCTGAGCTGAGCTTCATCAAAGAGTTCACCTTCGGAATCGACGGTTGCGAGAAGTCGCCGGCGCTCGACTCGGTGTGGCTCGGCCTCATCAAGCTGAACCCCTGCTTCCCCGACAGTACGGGTCGCGAGCTGTGCTACCAGTGGACGGACTTCTCTGGCAAGCTGGCCTCGATCCCGCAGTGGCAGGCTGGACATCCGAACAATGCGGACTGGACTGTGAACTGCGTCACCCTGTCTGCCGGTCGACTGCGCACTGACAGGTGCTACAACAGGCACAGGTTCGTGTGCAAGTCGGTGGCGTCCAACGACACGGACGGAGGTGTGACTCCTCCTCCAGTGGATGGTCTTGTCGCAGCGTTCGACTTCAGGAGGAGCCTCGACAACCTTGTGGACCGGCGGACCTATGTGATTGAGGACAAGTTCGGAGTTCAGAGGAACTTTGTAGATGGTGCTGTCTTCAAATTTAATCAGACTGACTACAGACATAGCGAATTTTACAATATTGGAGGTCTGATTCCTTTCAATGAGTCTATTTGCAGTGCTTCTGAGTGGACGATGTACTTTAGGTTGTCTCGTAGGAGCAGAAATTATGTGGCGTTTGCAAGTGTTTCTAACCCAGGTTCGCACAGTTACAGTCTAATCGCGGAAATTCAATATCCTGAAAACCAGACTAATTTATTCGTTGTTCAATACCTGCCTCAAAACTGGACCAACTCAAAATATTTTCATAGTTCTTTTCGATTTTCAAGCGATCGCTGTCCAGAGTTCTCGCAGTGCGGTGTGAGCCTTTCGACGAGAAATTTTGTTTACAATGCCAGCGTCTCTGGGGAGCCGGGGTTCGCATCATCGAATTCCGGATTGGCAGGGCGGCTCGACTTTGAGGTTCAACAGATTCGGATCGGCTATGCATTCCCATTCAACTACAATTTCGACCCTGATTTGCGCATCGCCTGCTTCGGCATCGCCGTCAAGCAGCTGGGCGATGCTCAGGTGCGGAAGGCGATGTCAGTTTACTGTCTCTGAGATAGACTTTTCCTGCGAATGCTTAACACCAGAGCATTGAGAGATGTTTGCTCAGCGGCTCGGACTGCTCAAATAAAATGTGCTGGAGTTTGGGCTCATTAAAGTGCGATTATCTTTGACTTTTCTTTGTTTATTTTTTTAATAGTTATTTTTAGTGAAGTCACATTTCTCCAGGGTTCAATTTGAACTTTCTGGTGTCTCCGTTGAGAAGCCTGAATACAAAGTAAAATATTGAATCTGCCTGTCACTTCTTTTAGCTGTAATTTTTCAAACTTTATCCAGGTAATTTTATAAATATAATGACAGTTTTTAACACTTTCTGATGCTGCTCGTAGGAGGTTGGAGATATAAAACTGATTCAAATGAAGAAACTATTTAGCCTCGACCCCTTCGGCCCAAAGTTGCTTGTTTTGGAGGCCCCATATGCTTAGGGGTGTGTCAGAACCTAACACGCACTAGCGTACACACAAAATATATTTACTTGACTTTACTTCAGGCTGGTCCGGACGGGATTGAATTTGAGGACTCGAGCAACCCATTGTATAGACGCACACTTCTCAAGTTCAAACCCCTTATGTTCCGATGGTCCATGTTCCAAAGCAAAAGAGTCATAAAGCAATTTTAGAGGCCTCGTCTTCACACTCTAGTAGAGGTCTATGCCGCAGAAGGTAGGTACAAACCGCAATGCAAGATGTGAGATTTTATATGTATTCGTATGCATTTGAACAAGGCCCACAATGTCAAGAAAAGCTCCAAGGCCAAAGCATTTTTTCCAATCGGCAGCTGCTCTTCGACTTTTCCAAACTCTGCGGTCTCTCGTCAGCTTTTTTTGAAAAGGATTTCACTGTTCGAAGAGCAGTCAAGCGTTTGTCAAACTTATATCGGTACGTAAGTTTGAAGGCCTATATATCATCCAGGCATTCACGTCGCAATTTATTGATGTGCTGTCCGCGATGAGGTTTGATAAGAACGCTTTTTGTCGTTAAAAAATCCAGTGAGATAGAAATAGGCCAGCCAGATTTCATGGCGTGGCAAAGAACATCCGACGCTTTCAATCTCAGCTTCTTCAAGTTCCGTCCAGCGCGAAATTTCACATTTATGACGCCAGACAATCATACTCCATGGCCTGACGTTGCTAGTAGATTTTACATTCATTTTATTTCCTTGTTATTTGCTTTTGTTTGAGAATTGCAGACACGAATTACCTGCGATTCCAGCGTTCTTGAAGTAGAGCTTCGCTTCAGGCATGAAAAAGTGCGGCATGCACTCGTCGGGTGAGTTGCTAGAGCCGATAAGTCCTAGTCCCATGTCCCATTTTGAAGAAACACTGAAATTTTGAGTTATTTGCTTCCATGGGCTTGTCATTATAAAACAAAAATTAATCGATCGATCTTGATGCTTTTTATCGATTGACACATTCCACATTGGGAAAACTCAACTGGTTCGGGAGATATTAAATTTTTTTAAAGGCATGATAAAAATACATTAGTATTTCAACTTATTCCCTCGAAAAAAATTCATAAAAATTGTTGTGTAGTGACTTGCTTAAACGGCCCTTTTCAGGGCCACCATTTTGAGTGCATTGGTTTTGCGTTGCGTGCGTGCTACTATTAGTAAACGTGTCAGTAATTGCGAGTTATATTAATATTAACCTGAGTGTTTGATATTCATCGATCGATGGGTTTTTTCGGTTTTGACAAATATAAAAGCAAAAGCAAGTTTTTCCTTTCTGGTTGTCCGGAATGCTTCCAGGACTAAATAGATCGTGTTGACTCGAATAGTACAACAACAGCACAGTTTAAGGGCTGAACTGTTTGCTAGACAGTTCACAGTCCACAGTTACTTTGCACTAAGCTGAAATCACAAGGATGTAAGAAAGTATTCCAGCACTTAATGGATTGTTTGTCATGGGTTCAGCATAAACAAAACCGCCAATTCCTAGCGAAAAAATCACGTGCTGCAGCGATCACCTCAAACTTAGCAGAGAGTATTTAACACTAGTTCAAAAACGGATTGTCCTGAATGCCTCACTGCACTCTGCACAAAATGCAAAAGCATACTTCTGAATAGAGGCTTTCAAACTAAATCTCTCTGCAATGCAATGAAATCGTTCAGTGTCGAAGTTGTGAAATGGCAGTACTGGCTTTGCTGCTCTGCTAGCTGGCTGCTGGCCAGGTCTCCCAGTGCGCAGCCACAGGCTCGCCGCAGCTCTGCTTCGTGGCCCAGCTCAATGTGAACGGCTGCTCGCTGTTCGTGCACGACACGGGAGCGAGTGACGGTCCGCACTTTGCAGTCGAGCCGGTCATGTGTGTGACGGACAGGCTTGAAGGATTGCTTTTGAGACTCGACCCAGTCACTCAGTAGCTGTACCTGAGTGTGCCTGTTGTCCTGTGGGATGCCAACATGCTCGAAGAGACTCAACGTCAGCCGAGGCATCTGTCACCGACGTCTGTGAGTTTCGCGGCCAGAGACAGAGACAGTCAGAGACATTAGCGTCTCGTTTGACTCCAACTCATCAATAGTTGGTGTTGGACTCTTGTGGAGTACTGACGAACGCATCGCAGCAATGAGACTCGGATTCAAAGAACGCCCTGGCAGCGAAGCAGTGCCTTCCGAGCCTTCCGAGTAGGACACGTGGCAGCCGTATCCCCAGGGATTTCCGTCAATGCGATTTCTGCAATCAATTGAGTCACATGTGGTCTTCAGCTCAAAAATCAGCTCAAATCCACGACTTGCTTTATCTCTGCGGCTCTCAGAATCCATTGTTGCGAACAGAGAATGCCACAATTGCAGCTATAATATGTTGCAAAACAAATACATCTTTGAGACAGAACTGTACAGACGCCGGTACAAAATTTCCTCGTGTCGTCCACTGCGGTTCGCTCGCTCGATCAACCTCGAGAGCTGCACTGCTCGAGTGCACCAGAGGCTCGACATCAAGGGCCACTTCCTCATCGAGCCTCGTCAGCTCACAAAGTTTCAATTTTAACTCAGTTTTTCTCTACAGTCACGGCGACCACCGCCACTGACAGGTGGCAGAAAAAAATATTCCAGGCAAAAGATTTGCCGCTGCAATTTCCTCTACACCTGGACCAGCTCCTTGATTGACTGTGTAAAGGAATAAAACTTAAATCAGAGGGTTATTGATTGAAGGCAGTATAAGTTAACTTTACTTCAGAAAGCCATGTGGCTAACTGAGCTAACTGATATATTAAGAATTGAAACTCCTCTCTCTCTGACGCAACACCTACCCCATGCACACCTGCCCCAACACGCACACGGAGAGGGGGAGCGCCAAGTGTACACACAGCAAGCGTACACACAGCAATGGGTCTGTCGCATGCACTCCAATTCCATCACAGACTGGCGAATTGTGCCTCCTCATCGCTGCCCTCCTCCAGAAAAGAAACATTTTGCTGACACATGATCAGCTGCTTGCTTGGCAGCTTCACCGGACCGAGCTGGCTGGATGTTTGAGTCGATGCCCATCAAGAACCGCCCAAGCAAGTCGTCGTCTCCGTTGAAGATCTCATCAGGCAGAGTCGCGATACCCTCTTGAGCAGTTGCAGTCGCGGTTGCAACCTCCTGAGCACTCCTGGCTCCAGCAACTTGAGCGCCATGTTCAGCTGTGGTCTTATTTTCGTGCCATGGTGTAGTTAATATTTGCAGATGCAGCCCTAGGTGTTCCCATAGTCATCAATACCTTGACTCCGGTGCGATGGTTGAAAGCTTCGGGGAGCTCCATGAGTTGGCAGCTTCTTTTTTTCTTCATCGCTAGCTGCTCCTTGTCTTTGTTTCTTTTAGCAACGCGAATCACCTTCCACCTGTTGCTTTCTTGCTTCTTTTTATCCTTGCTGACAATTCGGTGCCCGTGGTGTTTGCCCGGAATCTGTCCATCACTTACTGCTGGCCACAAACCAGCCAGCATGCAACATTGCAGGACTCATTTTCATGGTGTCTTGGTAATACACCTCCGACCGCGCAGACCTCGCAGCTGAGACCAAGTTCATAAAGGCCTCGATGGCAGCCTCTTCTTCTCGTCTTCTCAGCCAATAGCCTCAGCTTGTCAAATTTACCTTGGATGACCACCTGGGCAAGTGTCAGCAAGTGAGAGATTAATACGCAATGATTCGTTATCAGCCCAGTCAATATTTTAGCAATAACATTTTCGTTGCAAATTAGCTGAGTATCACTTAGGGATCACTTGAACTTCTAGCAGCCATGGGTCTGATAAGGTCAGACGTTGGATTAAGCACCAGCGTACAACAGTTTGAGTATATTGCTCCATTGCACTGAAGATTTCACATATACAGCTACAGCTTGCAGACCGCTTTTGGTGCCTGTGATTGATGCCTTAGAAATAGGGCAAAACTTATGCGAATCGATTCTTAGAGCGCTTGAGTTGTTCGCTGTGGTGGCTACTCACAGAGCAGTAGTGTAAAGTAGCTGTGAGTCAATTGTAGATAGAATTATTAAAAGCCAATGAAATTCAGAACAATGGCTCAGTATGCACAACTTCAATTAAACTCTAATTTGCAGTAGCTCCAGAGCTCCACATGGCAAGATAATTTATGCAAAATAAAATTAATAAGAAGCAGCAGTACATATGGGCATGCGTATTTCTTTACTCATTTTGCATCCGGACTAGTGGCTATTAGGGCTGTGGCTATAACGGATGCTTAACGCTTTCTGATATCAGAATCCGTATGAATTTGGTTACGGAGATTAACAATAAAATTATAGTCGTCACTCATTGTAAGTACATTCCATCGATTATTTGTTAAAATGAGAAAATAATTATTATTATATACTTCCTTTTGGAAATCCTCCACAATAATTCATGCTTTCCCATCGGTAATTCATGCTCTCCCATCGATAATTCATGCTCTCCCATCGGTAATTCATGCTTTCCCACCGGTAATTCCTGCTTTCCCATCGGTAATTCATGCTTTCCAAGCAATAATTCATTCTTAGCCCTTGATAATTCATGCTTTTCCATCGGTAATTCATACTTTCCCATCGGTAATTCATACTTTCCCATCGGTAATTCATGCTTTCCCATCGGTAATTCATGCTTTCCCATCGGTAATTCATGCTCGAAGCAATGCTCGAAAAAGCGTTAACATATAAAATGAACATTGCTAATAGCTATGCTCAAAGTATTTCATTATAATTCTGTATCTAATAACGCTAGCTGCCAGCTATATATGCTAGAAAATTCTTTCCTCAGGTTTTTTATCGATTTGCTCGTTACACTCTTAGAGAGAGAAGATTAATAAAGCTAACAAATATTTGCTTCGACATTAAGCTTATCAAAAGCGCTTACTATTAACAGTTAATTGTACCCAGAAAGCCTAAAAATGAATAAAATTAAAAACGCTACTTACGTTTTTAACTGTTGATAATAGAAGATAAGAAGACAAAGAAGCAGTAGCAGAACTGATGCTGACATTTGACCTGCATTCTGCAAAACAAAAGTACTGATAAACTTCGCAGCTAAAATGAAAGGGAAGCGGCACAATGATCGAGGTCGAGAAAAGGTTTGACAATATATAGGCTGCAGTTTCCAGGGCTAGAGAGGATGAGGAGACATTGAGAAAAGCTCGCTAACATTGAGAAATATAAAAGGCCAATCTGTGTTTTGTGTTTTACACAAGTTTTCACAGTATGGATATATCGAGGGGCTAAGCTTGATATATCGAGGGGCTAAGCTTGATATATCGAGGGGCTAAGCTTGATATATCGAGGGGCTAAGCTTGATATATGGAGGGGCTAAGCTTGATATATCGAGGGGCTAAGCTTGATATATCGAGGGGCTAAGCTTGATATATCGAGGGGCTAAGCTTGATATATCGAGGAGCTAAGCTTGATATATCCAGGGGCTAAGCTTGATATATCGAGGGGCTAAGCTTGATATATCGAGGGGCTAAGCTTGATATATCGAGGGGCTAAGCTTGATATATGGAGGGGCTAAGCTTGATATATCGAGGGGCTAAGCTTGATATATCGAGGGGCTAAGCTTGATATATCGAGGGGCTAAGCTTGATATATCGAGGGGCTAAGCTTGATATATCGAGGGGCTAAGCTTGATATATCGAGGGGCTAAGCTTGATATATCGAGGGGCTAAGCTTGATATATCGAGGGGCTAAGCTTGATATATCGAGGGGCTAAGCTTGATATATCGAGGGGCTAAGCTTGATATATCGAGGGGCTAAGCTTGATATATCGAGGGGCTAAGCTTGATATATCGAGGAGCTAAGCTTGATATATCCAGGGGCTAAGCTTGATATATCGAGGGGCTAAGCTTGATATATCGAGGGGCTAAGCTTGATATATCGAGGAGCTAAGCTTGATATATCGAGGGGCTAAGCTTGATATATCCAGGGGCTAAGCTTGATGTATGGAGGGGCTAAGCTTGATATATGGAGGGGCTAAGCTTGATATATCGAGCAGTCAGCATGAATTATCTAGTTATTAGCATATATTTTCGTGGGACGGCATGGCTTTTGAGAAAGCAGCATTTTTTGAGGGGCTAGCAAAACTTATCGCGCGAAAGCTTGAATAATTGAGGGGTAGTAAAATTTAAGAATGGGGTAGCATGACTCATTGAGAATAATTGACTGGGTTGCTCGGTTGCTTGATTATTTGCTTAACGTATGCAAGAAAACCTTTCATTTTGGCATTGTTTGGTAACCAGAAATCAACGGCAAGGAATGTAGAATTTTACATGTGTGGGCTGCCTAGTCCTGTTCAATGCGCAAACTGACTTCAGTGAGCTTTATTCAATTGGACTTAAACTCAATATCTGCTTAAGACACTATTAAGTAGTTTACAGTAGTGCAAACAATTAAAATATTACAGGATCTGGCCTCTAGTTTTAGCCATAGACAACTTGCTCGGCTATACTGTCCATAATGTGCATGCATCGTCATTTCCTCTGCTGCTTTTGTGGTTAAAGACAATAGATAATTTTACAAACTATTAGTTACTAGCCTCATTTATAACCCAAGTGTCCTATCAATTTGTGAAGTAATTTAGTTAGATTTCATAATTCTGAATATTTGTTGGATAATTATGAATCTTGAATAACTCCTATCTAGCCAATGTTTTTTCGGTTTTAGTGTAACTTCGTTATCTCAAAAATTAATACTTTAATCGGCCCTCTTAACATTTTTATATTTAAACTACTGCAAAATACTTGCGCTTAGTAAATTGTTCATTTAGAAATAAAGAATGACACAAAAAACACAAAGAAAATTTTGTTTACTAAATAATATATTTTCAAAAAACAAGAGTAACAATATCCAACAAAGGCGCAATTGTCTCTCGCACTATTTATGGTGATCGAGTTTGCAACCTCATACTGATTACTTCCGGTAGCTCTTGCTGTATGAATTTTTAGGTCTCTTGCTGTAAGAGTCCTGAGCGTAGTAGTCGTACTTGTAGTCGTACTTGTCGTCATACTTGCCGTACTTGTAGTCGTACTTGACGTCATACTTGCCGTACTTGACGTCATACTTGCCGTACTTGTCATCATACTTGCCGTACTTGTCATCATACTTGCCGTACTTGTCATCATACTTGCCGTACTTGTCGTCATACTTGCCGTACTTGTAGTCGTACTTGCCGTACTTGTCATCATACTTGCCGTACTTGTCATCATACTTGCCGTACTTGTCATCATACTTGCCGTACTTGTCATCATACTTGCCGTACTTGTAGTCGTACTTGCCGTACTTGTAGTCGTACGTGCCGTACTTTTCGTCATACTTGCCGTACTTGTCGTCATACTTGCCGTACTTGTCGTCATACTTGCCGTACTTGTAGTCGTACTTGCCGTACTTGTCATCATACTTGCCGTACTTGTCATCATACTTGCCGTACTTGTCATCATACTTGCCGTACTTGTCATCATACTTGCCGTACTTGTAGTCGTACTTGCCGTACTTGTCATCATACTTGCCGTACTTGTCATCATACTTGCCGTACTTGTCATCATACTTGCCGTACTTGTAGTCGTACTTGCCGTACTTGTAGTCGTACGTGCCGTACTTGTCGTCATACTTGCCGTACTTGTCGTCATACTTGCCGTACTTGTCGTCATACTTGCCGTACTTGTCGTCATACTTGCCGTACTTGTCGTCATACTTGCCGTACTTGTCGTCATACTTGCCGTACTTGTCGTCATACTTGCCGTACTTGTCGTCATACTTGCCGTACTTGTCGTCATACTTGCCGTACTTGTCGTCATACTTGCCGTACTTGTCGTCATACTTGCCGTACTTGTCGTCATACTTGCCGTACTTGTCATCATACTTGCCGTACTTGTCATCATACTTGCCGTACTTGTCGTCATACTTGCCGTACTTGTCGTCATACTTGCCGTACTTGCCGTACTTGTAGTCGTACTTGTCGTCATACTTGCCGTACTTGTCGTGCTTGCCGTACTTATTGTAGGTATCGTAGGTCTTGTAGCTGCCGTAGGATACCACAGGATAGGACTTGTAGTAGAGCTTCTCGTAGTCCTCGTAGTTGTTGTAGTCACCAGCCAGAGCCACGGCGGCTAGCGCAAATAACACAATGAGACGCATCCCGTCGGAGTGGTGATCGAAGCAAAGGTCAGATAGTCTAAATGCTTAGGTGTAGCGATCAATGAGTAGATAATTTAAGCGTGCGAAGTAGTGGATCACGCTTTCGCTTATATAGGCTCTCTTAAGTCGACAGCCAATAGACTGTCGAGAAGGTGTAGAAGTTTATTTTGGAGCGTCCGCTGAGTCAGCGAAGCCAAGACAAGTCCTTGGGGGGAGGAGGGTAGACTTTTGCAGCCAAGCGGTGTGCTCTGATTGGCTGAGAGCTGTTTGGGCCAGGAGGGTGGGTCAGCTGTGGCCAGCTAAAGCCGCAATTGTTCGCAAATTCACACCTTATGACCGCGGCGCCACTTCAAACAACTGTGATATGGCCCCGCGGGGGGTGAGAAGTGTCAAGTCTGGCCGGTTGTAAATCCAGCGATTTCGTCAAATCGCCCGGGTCGGCTGCACTAAATAGGGCTCAATTACAGAAAATAATAAACCGACCTTCTTATTATGTTATTGTTTATTCTATTCGAGGCCGTCTGATATTGCGTAGTTTAACCTCTACTAACTTTGTTGATAAAATAAACTGAGTAAAGTAAGCACTCAACATTTCTTATTATAGAGAAAGCTAGGATTTCAATAAAAAGAAAGTTTTTACAATCAGTACATTACATTACCGTAGCGAATACACTCTCACCGCCCATTGTCACCATTTTCGCACTCAAAACAAAAACCACAGAAGTTCAGTTCAGACACCGTAGGAAAAATATTAAGAGAATTTGTGAAAGAAATGGCTGTGATCTGATACAATGTTTTAAAAGAATTAGGATATTCGATTTGAGGATCTGGGAGAAATGGGTTAATCGATTAAAGGATCTGGGAGAAATACTGAGATTTGATGTGAGGATCTGGGAGATACTGAGATTTGATTTTATGATCAGGGAGATACTGAGATTTGATGTGAGGATCTCTGAGAAATACTGAGATTTGATGTGAGGATCTGGGAGATACTGAGATTTGATGTGAGGATCTGAGAGATACTAAGATTTCATGTGAGGATCTGGGAGATACTGAGATTTGATGTGAGGATCTCTGAGAAATACTGAGATTTGATGTGAGGATCTGGGAGATACTGAGATTTGATGTGAGGATCTGGGAGATACTGAGATTTCATGTGAGGATCTCTGAGAAATACTGAGATTTGATGTGAGGATCAGGGAGATACTGAGATTTGATGTGAGGACCTGGGAGATACTGAGATTTGATGTGAGGACCTGGGAGATACTGAGATTTGATGTGAGGACCTGGGAGATACTAAGATTTGATGTGCGGATCTGGGAGATACTAAGATTTGATGTGAGGATCTGGGAGATACTGAGATTTGATGTGAGGATCTGGGAGATACTGAGATTTGATGTGAGGATCTGGAAGATACTGAGATTTGATGTGAGGATCTGGGAGATACTGAGATTTGATGTGAGGATCTGGGAGATACTGAGATTTGATGTGCGGATCTGGGAGATACTGAGATTTGATGTGAGGATCTGGAAGATAGTGAGATTTGATGTGAGGATCTGGGAGATACTGAGATTTGATGTGCGGATCTGGGAGATACTGAGATTTGATGTGAGGATCTGGGAGATACTAAGATTTGATGTGAGGATCTGGAAGATACTGAGATTTGATGTGAGGATCTGGGAGATACTGAGATTTGATGTGAGGATCTGGGAGATACTGAGATTTGATGTGAGGATCTGGGAGATACTGAGATTTGATGTGCGGATCTGGGAGATACTGAGATTTGATGTGAGGATCTGGAAGATAGTGAGATTTGATGTGAGGATCTGGGAGATACTGAGATTTGATGTGCGGATCTGGGAGATACTGAGATTTGATGTGAGGATCTGGGAGATACTGAGATTTGATGTGAGGACCTGGGAGATACTGAGATTTGATGTGAGGATCTGGGAGATACTGAGATTTGATGTGAGGATCTGGGAGATACTGAGATTTGATGTGCGGATCTGGGAGATACTGACGATTTGATGTGAGGATCTGGAAGATAGTGAGATTTGATGTGAGGATCTGGGAGATACTGAGATTTGATGTGCGGATCTGGGAGATACTGAGATTTGATGTGAGGATCTGGGAGATACTAAGATTTGATGTGAGGATCTGGAAGATACTGAGATTTGATGTGAGGATCTGGGAGATACTGAGATTTCATGTGAGGATCTGGGAGATACTGAGATTTGATGTGAGGATCTGGAGATACTGAGATTTGATGTGCGGATCTGGGAGATACTGAGATTTGATGTGAGGATCTGGGAGATACTGAGATTTGATGTGAGGATCTGGGAGATACTGAGATTTGATGTGCGGATCTGGGAGATACTGAGATTTGATGTGAGGATCTGGGAGATACTGAGATTTGATGTGAGGATCTGGGAGATACTGAGATTTGATGTGAGGATCTGGGAGATACTGAGATTTGATGTGAGGATCTGGGAGATACTGAGATTTGATGTGAGCATCTGGGAGATACTGAGATTTGATGTGAGGATCTGGGAGATACTGAGATTTGATGTGCGGATCTGGGAGATACTGAGATTTGATGTGAGGATCTGAGAGATACTGAGATTTGATGTGAGCATCTGGGAGATACTGAGATTTGATGTGAGGATCTGGGAGATACTGAGATTTGATGTGAGGATCTGGGAGATACTTAAATTTTATGTGAGGATCTGGGAGAAATACTGTGATTTGATGTGAGGATCTGGGAGATACTGAGATTTGATGTGAGGATCTGGGAGATACTGAGATTTGATGTGAGGATCTGGGAGATACTGAGATTTGATGTGAGGATCTGGGAGATACTGAGATTTGATGTGAGGATCTGGGAGATACTGAGATTTGATTTTATGATCAGGGAGATACTGAGATTTGATGTGAGGATCTCTGAGAATACTGAGATTTGATGTGAGGATCTGGGAGATACTGAGATTTGATGTGAGGATCTGAGAGATACTAAGATTTCATGTGAGGATCTGGGAGATACTGAGATTTGATGTGAGGATCTCTGAGAAATACTGAGATTTGATGTGAGGATCTGGGAGATACTGAGATTTGATGTGAGGATCTGGGAGATACTGAGATTTCATGTGAGGATCTCTGGAGAATACTGAGATTTGATGTGAGGATCGGGAGATACTGAGATTTGATGTGAGGACCTGGGAGATACTGAGATTTGATGTGAGGACCTGGGAGATACTGAGATTTGATGTGAGGACCTGGGAGATACTAAGATTTGATGTGCGGATCTGGGAGATACTAAGATTTGATGTGAGGATCTGGGAGATACTGAGATTTGATGTGAGGATCTGGGAGATACTGAGATTTGATGTGAGGATCTGGAAGATACTGAGATTTGATGTGAGGATCTGGGAGATACTGAGATTTGATGTGAGGATCTGGGAGATACTGAGATTTGATGTGCGGATCTGGGAGATACTGAGATTTGATGTGAGGATCTGGAAGATAGTGAGATTTGATGTGAGGATCTGGGAGATACTGAGATTTGATGTGCGGATCTGGGAGATACTGAGATTTGATGTGAGGATCTGGGAGATACTAAGATTTGATGTGAGGATCTGGAGATACTGAGATTTTGATGTGAGGATCTGGGAGATACTGAGATTTGATGTGAGGATCTGGGAGATACTGAGATTTGATGTGAGGATCTGGGAGATACTGAGATTTGATGTGCGGATCTGGGAGATACTGAGATTTGATGTGAGGATCTGGAAGATAGTGAGATTTGATGTGAGGATCTGGGAGATACTGAGATTTGATGTGCGGATCTGGGAGATACTGAGATTTGATGTGAGGATCTGGGAGATACTGAGATTTGATGTGAGGATCTGGGAGATACTGAGATTTGATGTGAGGATCTGGAAGATACGTGAGATTTGATGTGAGGATCTGGGAGATACTGAGATTTGATGTGAGGATCTGGGAGATACTGAGATTTGATGTGAGGATCTGGGAGAATACTGAGATTTGATGTGAGGATCTGGAGATACTGAGATTTGATGTGAGGATCTGGGAGATACTGAGATTTGATGTGAGGATCTGGAGATACTGAGATTTGATGTGAGGATCTGGGAGATACTGAGATTTGATGTGAGGATCTGGGAGATACTGAGATTTGATGTGAGGATCTGGGAGATACTGAGATTTGATGTGAGGATCTGGGAGATACTGAGATTTGATGTGAGGATCTGGGAGATACTGAGATTTGATGTGAGGATCTGGGAGATACTGAGATTTGATGTGAGGATCTGGGAGATACTGAGATTTGATGTGAGGATCTGGGAGATACTGAGATTTGATGTGAGGATCTGGGAGATACTGAGATTTGATGTGAGGATCTGGGAGATACTGAGATTTGATGTGAGGATCTGGAGATACTGAGATTTGATGTGAGGATCTGGGAGATACTGAGATTTGATGTGAGGATCTGGGAGATACTGAGATTTGATGTGAGGATCTGGGAGATACTGAGATTTGATGTGAGGATCTGGGAGATACTGAGATTTGATGTGAGGATCTGGGAGATACTGAGATTTGATGTGAGGATCTGGGAGATACTGAGATTTGATGTGAGGATCTGGGAGATACTGAGATTTGATGTGAGGATCTGGGAGATACTGAGATTTGATGTGAGGATCTGGGAGATACTGAGATTTGATGTGAGGATCTGGGAGATACTGAGATTTGATGTGAGGATCTGGGAGATACTGAGATTTGATGTGAGGATCTGGGAGATACTGAGATTTGATGTGAGGATCTGGGAGATACTGAGATTTGATGTGAGGATCTGGGAGATACTGAGATTTGATGTGAGGATCTGGGAGATACTGAGATTTGATGTGAGGATCTGGAGATACTGAGATTTGATGTGAGGATCTGGGAGATACTGAGGATTTGATGTGAGGATCTGGGAGATACTGAGATTGATGTGAGGGATCTGGGAGATACTGAGATTTGATGTGAGGATCTGGGAGATACTGAGATTTGATTGTGAGGATCTGGGAAGATACTGAGATTTGATGTGAGGATCTGGGAGATACTGAGATTTGATGTGAGGATCTGGGAGATACTGAGATTTGATGTGAGGATTTCTGGGAGATACTGAGATTTGATGTGAGGATCTGGGAGATACTGAGATTTGATGTGAGGATCTGGGAGATACTGAGATTTGATGTGAGGATCTGGGAGATACTGAAGATTTGATGTGCGGATCTGGGAGATACTGAGATTTGATGTGAGGATCTGGGAGATACTGAGATTTGATGTGAGGATCTGGGAGATACTGAGATTTGATGTGAGGATCTGGGAGATACTGAGATTTGATGTGAGGATCTGGGAGATACTGAGATTTGATGTGAGGATCTGGGAGATACTGAGATTTGATGTGAGGATCTGGGAGATACTGAGATTTGATGTGAGGATCTGGGAGATACTGAGATTTGATGTGAGGATCTGGGAGATACTGAGATTTGATGTGAGGATCTGGGAGATACTGAGATTTGATGTGAGGATCTCTGAGAAATACTGAGATTTGATGTGAGGATCTGGGAGATACTGAGATTTGATGTGAGGATCTGGGAGATACTGAGATTTGATGTGAGGATCTGGGAGATACTGAGATTTGATGTGAGGATCTGGGAGATACTGAGATTTGATGTGAGGATCTGGGAGATACTGAGATTTGATGTGAGGATCTGGGAGATACTGAGATTTGATGTGCGGATCTGGGAGATACTGAGATTTGATGTGAGGATCTGGGAGATACTAAGATTTGATGTGAGGATCTGGGAGATACTGAGATTTGATGTGAGGATCTGGGAGATACTGAGATTTGATGTGAGGATCTGGGAGATACTGAGATTTGATGTGAGGATCTGGGAGATACTAAGATTTGATGTGAGGATCTGGGAGATACTGAGATTTGATGTGAGGATCTGGGAGATACTGAGATTTGATGTGAGGATCTGGGAGATACTGAGATTTGATGTGAGGATCTGGGAGATACTGAGATTTGATGTGAGGATCTGGGAGATACTAAGATTTGATGTGAGGATCTGGGAGATACTGAGATTTGATGTGCGGATCTGGGAGATACTGAGATTTGATGTGAGGATCTGGGAGATACTGAGATTTGATGTGAGGATCTGGGAGATACTGAGATTTGATGTGAGGATCTGGGAGATACTAAGATTTGATGTGAGGATCTGGGAGATACTGAGATTTGATGTGAGGATCTGAGAGATACTGAGATTTGATGTGAGGATCTGGGAGATACTGAGATTTGATGTGAGGATCTGGGAGATACTGAGATTTGATGTGAGGATCTGGGAGATACTGAGATTTGATGTGAGGATCTGGGAGATACTGAGATTTGATGTGAGGATCTGGGAGATACTAAGATTTGATGTGCGGATCTGGGAGATACTAAGATTTGATGTGAGGATCTGGGAGATACTGAGATTTGATGTGAGGATCTGGGAGATACTGAGATTTGATGTGAGGATCTGGGAGATACTGAGATTTGATGTGAGGATCTGGGAGATACTGAGATTTGATGTGAGGATCTGGGAGATACTAAGATTTGATGTGCGGATCTGGGAGATACTAAGATTTGATGTGAGGATCTGGGAGATACTGAGATTTGATGTGAGGATCTGGGAGATACTAAGATTTGATGTGCGGATCTGGGAGATACTGAGATTTGATGTGAGGATCTGGGAGATACTGAGATTTGATGTGAGGATCTGGGAGATACTGAGATTTGATGTGAGGATCTGGGAGATACTAAGATTTCATGTGAGGATCTGGGAGATACTAAGATTTGATGTGCGGATCTGGGAGATACTGAGATTTGATGTGAGGATCTGGGAGATACTGAGATTTGATGTGAGGACCTGGGAGATACTGAGATTTGATGTGAGGATCTGGGAGATACTGAGATTTGATGTGAGGACCTGGGAGATACTGAGATTTGATGTGAGGATCTGGGAGATACTAAGATTTCATGTGAGGATCTGGGAGATACTAAGATTTGATGTGCGGATCTGGGAGATACTGAGATTTGATGTGAGGATCTGGGAGATACTGAGATTTGATGTGAGGATCTAGGAGATACTGAGATTTGATGTGAGGATCTGGATAATGAATTGTTGCTTTAGCTAGGATTTAAGTGAACATATTGCTTTGAAACTCTTATTGCAAAATTGGGAGATCATATTTGATATCAAAAGTTACAACTTTGTCAGGCTGACTTTGGATTTTGGAAGAAAAAAAGCGAATAAAACTTTGACACTGACACTTCATTTTAGCCCAGCCTTCTTTAAGCAGACAGGCTGGAATAGCGTGAATTTTCAAGGAATTTTTGTACAAATGCAGAAAACCACAAAATTAATATTTGTATTATTTTTTTAACTTCTTCAGACCGCAAATAGCGTTTTGCATTCCACGGACCAATAGGCTCTTACGAGTGTATGAGCACAAATATCCTTAATTACAGGTCAGATCAGATTACAGAAAGAGGCATCAGGGGCAAAATAAGACAAATCAGTAAACTTTAACTGCTCTAACGTGTGCGTTAATAAGCGTTACTTTTCATCCAGTCGCGTTAAAAAACTAACGGAAGTTGATTTTTCAAGAAACTTTTAAACGATAGACTTTAGCACAAAATGATCGACAATATATTCAGCAGCGAATACCTGAGAAAGTAAAGGCATGACGCGAAAATATGGGCCATTGTGCTGATACACAATCAACTGGGCCATTGTTAGATGGGGTTTGGGAATCAGATTGAGAAAAGGCATTTTGTAATATATTAAATGTTTACAAAACCTTCGTAACTACATGCTACTGTAAGTAGTGTTGAAAATATATGACAGGTGAAAAAGCAAATCAAAAATGATGATTCGAGCATCAAGCCAGCGCGACTAGGAAAAAACTCAATAAATGTGATAAATGTTTGTACATAAACATACAGTTTCATTAATATGTACAATGTTCAAATTAAAAGCGCATTGCTACTACTCATATAACCAGCAAGAACAGTAGTAAAAATATGTTATGAAAGGGGAACATTTATCAAAGGGGATCAAATACTTTAATGTCTGCAACTACTTAGTGAACAGTGGTCAAATCTATATGAGCATACACAATTAAATGGTGAACTAATTATAATATGGTAGCAATAAACTAGCACATTAGATCAAAATCGATATTTGAAAGCGCAGAAACGAATTGAAAATTATAACAAAGCTCCTCGGTGAGCGCATCCTAACTCACCATAAAGCCTACTTTGAATAACAAAAGTGATCACTTAAGGTGTGACAAAAAATAGAATAAAGTCTTATAATTAACGAATAAAAAAACAACTGCGTCTATTGTTTCTGAGTTCGATTAAAAATCCACACTTAAATTCAGACTAAAAGAACAGGTTGCTAAATAACAGACCTTAAATTGCCATAAAAACTAATATTTACTTTGAAACAACAGTAGAAGGAACAAGTGGGTATCTCAAATACCCACTGCCTTCTTCACGACAGCTCCCAAACCGAATGACCGAAAGAAATTTAGTATTCAGGACTTTCATGGCGATAGGTTTAGTATTTTTGGAGATACAAAAAATATGCTCATGTGAAATCCCTCCCGGTCTACTGTTAAACGCTCAACTTTTCAAGCTAGCTAACATCTCAGCAGGGCTGCAGTGAGCAACCCTAGGGCATAGGCAGCCACTAGCTTGACATGATGTGACACGCTGAGGCTGGTCATATAGTCCACAAACCACCATAGCTGCTGCTGCTGCTGCTGCTGCTGCTGCTGCTGCAGATTCTGCTTAGCGGAGTCGCCAGTGTCCGAGTGCAGCGGCATAGACAGCAGGCCGATGCAGACAGCGGCTAGAGTTAAAGTCACGCCGATTGGCAGAGACCCCGGCGAGACCACCACACCGGAGGCTGCTGTCGAGGAAGGCGAGTCGAACCGGCGCTGCTGGCCGGATGACAGCGACGACCCGCCGACGGCTGCGCCGGAGCCCAACGGCTCGGCAAAGCTGCCGGTGCTTGGCGCAGCTGTTGAAGAAGATTCGTCTAGTCTTAGAACGCATTCGACATCGCGATAGCCGATGAAGGAGCCGCCGCCGCCTCCTGGCTGATTTTGCAGCTGGACTCGAATTCGGTGCTTGGCTACAGGGACATTGTCGCTCAGGCTACGAAAGTCTTGGGCGCGAATCACACTAAATTTTTGGATTGGCGAATGTGGATGTTAAGGGCAGCGTTATAGAAATACAGGTTAATATTATTAATAATAATTGCAGGATTGCTGCGGGCAATGGCACATCATTTGGTGGCACTAGACCCGCAGCCAGCGAGGAGGCAATTCTGCCCATTTCGCTGACTCCTGAGCACACACGCACACTAATACTGTACGCAGGCATTCGCTCACACAGGTGTGTACATCTGCTCTTACTATCACATCGTCAGGCCGTGTACACTTTCACTGTGCCTTGAAGCCTCTAAAACATTCTATCCACGGCTGCGCACCAAATGAATGTGACCTCGCAGCGAAATCGAGCTCAGAGACCTTGGTGCGAGAAGAGAATGCGGTAGACCACTCTGCCACTCAACCATCCGACCTTCAGGGTAGCGGTTGCCTAACTAGAGATCTTCAGTGAGTGGTACGTTAGAGTTATTCAAGCAAGTAGTAAATAAATATTTTAGGGGATATGTTGACTAGGGGATATTTTAGGAAACAGGGTCTCCTTAAAATATGAATACAATCAGCGAAATAGTAACAATGAAGAAATAGCAAGTCAACTTACACATCCACACAGCACTGGGGATTAATGACCCCCTTGGTCTCTCTGACCAAATAGAGATTAGGATGAGTGGCTAGAATATTATAGGCCACAGTGCAATTGTAAATGTTGTAGATAGTCAACACCTGTTTGTGAGTGTTAGCTAACTTAGCAACAAACTCCAACTTTTGTGATGAGACAAACACAGGATAGTCCTTTGGTTTGTTGCTACTGCCTTTCATTCAGATCTGTGGGAGAACAAATATAAAAAACTGTAATTAAATATAGCACTATGTTCAACCCATCAATAATAATATGAATAGCTACTAGGTGTAGGTACACACAAAAATTATTATTAATATTTGTCAATTTAAATTTAACAAATGAGCTAGCTTATACATCTTGTAGTATGATAGACTAGGTTTTTTAAAACATAGAGTTCTATATAGATGTAGTTGAAACAGAATTACTATTTCAGTTTAGTATAGCATAGACTATATAGAGATAGACTATATAGACTAGATAGACTACATAGACTATATAGACTATAGCACTTAATAATGATAGGAATTGGAAGTTAATCATAGCCAGTATTTGTATAGCTGAATCAAAATATTTATACTGCTCTAAGCAAAAAAACTGAAAAAATTGTTTTGGATTTTTGAGCAATAAAGATTGTTGCTTAAATGAAACAGCATTACTTCAGTTTACAATCCCTGAGATCTCTGAAGTGACAATCCTCTCAAAAGAAAGATACAAAAGTAAAAGTGTGTTTTTAATCACACTCAATATAAAAGTTGTTAAACATATGTCTACTTTAATTTACAATCATTTAAGTAGCAGAAATACATGATAATGATTGTGAACCAGAGGTAAGGGGTTTACTCTGAGAAGTGGCAGTAATAGAATATAATCTATCTAAATATACAATCTTTGGTTTACAATAATTTAAATGGTAAGAATACAGGTGAATAATTATAAACTGAAGCCAGTGAAGGTAAGGGGTTAGTGGAAACTGCAAGAGCTGATACATCCACATAGGATAGATAGATAATATGGCTATCCTGATTCCTATAGAACCATTTGTAAAATTATTTTTTGGCTTAAATTTAATTCTTTTCTATTTGCAGAGTTCAAAAATATGAAACACATATTTTTATTAAGCTTAAACACAATTAAGCAGAAAAAATAATTTAACAAACGGTTCTATAGGATAGCTGATGAGACAAATTAATTACTATACTATAGGGCATCTCCACTATCCCCTTCAGCTTTGTTTCACAATCATTTACATATATTTCTGTCATTGAAATGATTTTAAACCAAATTGTATAGTGGATATATAAGATTCTTATCATAGAACACTAATTGACACAAAATGAAGCAATTAAGCATAGTTTATAAATTTTAGCTTCCTTCAAGCAAGCCCTCTAAGTGATAATATGGAAACAAAAATAGGGATTATGAACCAAAATACTGGTGAAAAAAATTGTAAACTAAAGAAATGCCAGTGAAACTTTATAACAACATAAAATTGGTGGGTATGCTATCTTTATTAAAAATTTAGATAGAGATATGGGATTTTATTACAGTTGAACCATTATTTACAAAAATAAATATTGCCAACAAAGAGTCTAAATACTTCAGATGTTTTATTCTACTACTTTTAATTAAAAACATAGACTAGGGAATTGAGTATTTTACTCAAAAACTCAAGTTTGTGAAAACTGTTTTTGTTCGTTCTCTAATAAAACTGAGGCTTTAATTATTCAAAACATTCCTAAGCACTGACTAATCGGACCGAAGGGGTTTTCAATCAGCTGTTTTGTAAGACCGTTAAAACAATATCTAAGTAGCTAGCCTTAACAAATACAACTTAGAGGCAGTTGAAGAATAATTATCAGGAACAAAAAACACCTGTAGCACAATAATACTATTTAATAACCAATAACTTTCAAGTAGTTAGTGTCATTCCATCTGTTTGACTTACTAAGATAAAATTATTTTTATCACGTTCGCATCTTTGCTTTTGTAAATCAAGGTCAAAACAATAGGCGGGATTTCGAAAGAATATAGCTTCAAAGATATGTTTTTTTACTTATCAGATAAACTAATATTTTGCTATGCTGTTATAGTCTGCCACTCTGCCGACTCGTTATGTATTTTCTAATTAATTTGGTTTGTAACGAATTAAATGTACTCAGCTAGTATGCGTTAATCAAAAGATTTTATTTTGTTCGATCTTTATATGACTATATAGAATAGACAGACATTTAGACACAGATAGATAAAAACCGATAGAAAACAATACATACAGATTCGAGTCACTTTTAAAACTGAAATTATAGTGACTATACTATAGTGACATGTAAGCTTATGAAACTATTGCACCATTATGCGGCCAATCTGGTTTATGCTTAGTGAAATGCAAAGTGAAACAAAAACACGGGCTTTGGTTTTCTTACATTAAATTCAGTTGTTTCTATCTAGTCTATTGATAGAATGATAGACTTCATTTTTATCGAGTTTGTAGATTGAAAGTTTAGTTCATCTTAAGTTACCTAAACTTATGATATTATCCAAATAAACTTGTCATTAATGTAAAATAAAAAAATAAAGAAAAAAGTACGAAGCCTCTATTTTTAGACCTTAAAGATTTAAGAACCTCCTATTTTTTCAGAATCATCATGATTAACTTCCAAAACAAAACGACAAAGCAGTAAGTCGTTAATTCGTTCTTTTGAGCAAATTAGAGTTTGCTCGTACTCTGAAAAAAGATTACTTTTCCTCTTTACTCTTATTAAAATGTGAGCCTCACAAAGCCATTTTTCAAATGCACCTACTTAGGGCGCTTCTGCAGCAGCAGACCAAGCATACCACGAAGCAGATGGAAGAGGAGACAAAAAAGATGGAGGTTCGACTGCAGGAGCTCAAAATGGCCGTTGAGCACGAGCGACAACAGAGAACGTGAGTTGGCAGAGCAGCATTAAAAATGACATTATTAATGAGGTACTCGTACAATTGACTTTATTTTCAATTACCGAAAAACCCTCGTCCCTTAGGCAAAGCGGCAATCCGGGCTTTTGGTCACGTGGCCAGGCCGGCGCCCTAACAAACTACAAGTCAGTGAGCGCTGGGGCCAAGAAGCCAGTTCCTCCTGCCGCCGGCCCGCCGGTGAGTAGTTCTCAGATTCTCTGCATCGTTACCCTAAAGGCTATTCGCTCCATACTCTCTCTCTAATGTCTCTTCACTCTCAATAATCTCTCCCTACCATTTCCCAAATCTCTCCCTACCGTTTCTCTAGTCTCTCCCAACGATTTCCATAATCTCTCCCTACCGTTTCTCTACTCTCTCCCAACGATTTCCATAATCTCTCCCTACCGTTTCCCCAATCACTCCCTACCGTTTCCCTAATATTTCCCTACGATTTCCCTCATCTCTCCCTACAATCTCAATGATATTTCAGCCAATCGGCGCTGGCATGCGCAAGGTGAAGCTGATCAAAGACGAGCCGCTGAACCTGCCAGACAGAGCCACAGCCGCCGCCGCCATCCCAGGCACACTGGCTCACCTGGCCAGCCGGGGAGCTGCCATAGATGAGTCGCCAACCCCGACGGGCCGACGTCAGATTGGAGGTCGCGGTCGCGGCGGTGGTGGCGGTCGTGGCGGCGGCGGCGGAGCTCCGTGCTGCGGCCAGTGCGAAGATCGCGTGGCGGCCGTCCTGTGCCCCGAATGCGCCGAAGAGTACTGCGCCAGGTGCTTCGCAGCCTTCCACCTGAAGGGCGCTCTCAGGAAGCATCGATCTCTGCCGCTGTCAGCTGTAAGTGCCAAGTCTAACTGTTTTGCAGTGTCTAACAGGTGATTTCTATGTCTAACAGGGACTATTGTTTCTAACAGGTACAATAATCACCTTGTGTCTAACAGGTAATTATTGCATCTAACAGGGGATTATTAAGTCCAACAGGGGATGACCGTGTCTAACAGGTGATGACTGTATCTAACAGGTTATGACTGTGTCTAACAGGTAGATTAGTGTGCCTAACAGGTGATGACTGTGTCTAACAGGTGATGACTGTGTCTAACAGGTAGATTAGTGTGCCTAACAGGGGATTGCTGTGTCTAATAGGTTCATTAGTGTGTCTAAGAGGTGATTACCGTCGCCGCAATTAGTGAATTCTACTTTAAACTGATAAGAAATCGATTTGGACAAAAAATCTCAATGCGCTTTTCATTAAGTCAATCTTTAAATCCAATCTGGGCCGCACAGGTGACGACTCCGCGTCAGTCAATGGGGCAGAGCTTCTCGAATGCGACCGACGCAACCGGAGCCGCTCCGCCAGCCGGAGGTGGTCGAGTCGGCGGCGGCGGCGTCTTTGAAGACACCAGCCGAGAGACTCGCCGTAGCATGGTGCGCCAACTGCTGCAGGGATCCGAGGACAACGACCAGCAGCTAGCAGCGGCTGGTGCCGGCGGCGCCCTCCTGACTGGCGAGGTCGACGAGCGCCAGAACGCCGAGGAGTTTCGTCGAGCTCTCGCCGAATGGCGCTCAGGCGTTGACGCCGGCCAGCAGGCGACCGCGGCGAGGAGGAAGCCAGTTACCCAGAAGCAGCAGCAGCAGCAGCGACGGCCAGCTCCACAGAAGCAGCAGACTTCCAGCCACGGCACCGGGACGGACGACGACGGTGGTCGAATGTCGGCTCGCTTGGAGATTAAGTTCACATCGTCTTTGAGTTACGCGGAGCAGCTGCTGCTGCAGAAGCACCGTCGGGCAGATGTCGGCAAGATGCCCGGCTACCAGGGCGGAGGCTCCAGTGGCGCCGGCGCTGAAAGCAGAGGCAGCGGAGTGCTGGAGGAGATCCGCGGCATGCAGAGACAGCAGAAGGAGCTGGCGACACCGCGGGACTCAGATCGCGACCTATTTGAATCGCTGCCTTCTAGGGTGAGAGCGTTCTCGGAACTGTTGGAGGAGGCGCAGCTGCGAGAAGAATCATAAGTTTGAATCGTAGCTGGAATCGAAGCAAGAGCTGGAATCGACGCCGGAGCTGGAATCGTAGAAGGAGCTGGAATCGCAGGAGCTAGAATCGTAGCAGGAGCTAGAATCGTAGCAGGGACTGGAATCGTAGCAGGGACTGGAATCGTAGCAGGAGATAGAGTCGTAGCAGGGACTGGAATGGTAGCAGGAGTTAGATTCGTTGCACGAGCTGAAATCATTGCTGGAGCTGGAATCGTAGCTGGAGCTGGAATCTTAGCAGGAGCTAGAATCGAAGCAAGGACTGGAATCGTAGCAGGAGATGGAATCGCAGCAGGGACTGGAATCGTAGCTGGAATCGAAGCAAGAGCTGGAATCGACGCCGGAGCCGGAATCGTAGAAGTAGCTGGAATCACAGGAGCTGGAATCGTAGCAGGAACTGGAATCGTAGCAGGAGCTAGAATCGTAGCTGGAGCTGGAATCGTAGTAGGAACTGGAATCGTAGCAGAAGCTAGAATTGAAGCATAATCAGGAGGAGCCGAACATGCACAAGTAGTATTGGAAGCGTTGTTTACTAACAGTTTGGGAATATCTACAAAATATCCACTGCCCCATTTCCATCAGACGAATCGAGCCAAAATCGACGACCTCTTCCCGGCAGCTGAGCCGAAGGTCGAAGAGGACGCCGAGACAGAAGTCGCCGAGCAGGAAACCCCGAGGCCGACACAAACCCCAACCGCCTCTCGTCCGGGCACGGCGAGAAGTCAGAAGCAAAAACAGGTCGGCCTCGAATGGCAGCCGAAGCAGCGTCCGCGAACTCCGGGTTCAGCGAGGGCATTAGCGACGCCGCGTCAGCACCGACTAACCGCGGCTGCCGCCGGTGGTCTGACGGGGGTTCTAGCTCGTCAGTCGGCGTTGACTTCAGCGATGGAGGTTTCCGACCTCAGCTTCCTCATGATGGGGGTTAATGCCGGCTCCACTAAGGGCAGTTCAACAGCTCGTCGTCAAGGCAACGCTGTAGCGCCGTGGAGCTCTGGCGACAGTCGGCCCTCGTCGGCGGCTTCTTCGCGACCATCCAGCGCGCTTAGCAACCGTTTCTACGCGCTGAGTGGTCGGCAGTCGTGGCGGCCGGATGCTAGTTTGCGCGGCGCCGGACTCGACGCGGAGCAGTTGCTAAGGACGCGAGCCGAGGCCGATCGGTTGCTAATGACAACAACAGCCGGGCAGAGGCCGGACAGCGGCCGCATGAGGCTGGAGGACGTCGAGATCGAGGCGGAGGCGCGAGTCCTAGCTGCCATGCCTCTGAGCCGGCCCGTCAGCGCCAGGTCAGAGCGGCAACGGCTCAGAGCTTCAGCAGCTGCGGTGGCGTCCGCTCAGAGGCGCCTAGTCAACGGAGCTGGCTCCTCCGCGGAGCTCGACGTGACGGCCGACTATCTTCAGGACGATGTCGAGCATCTGACCAGGCTGGCCATCGAATTGGCAGCCGAAGAGGAAGGCAATGGTGAGTGAGACTAAGAGACTAGTAAAGTCGGAGATGATGCAGGCACATTCGGATGACTTGCTGATAAAGTTTGAAGGCCTGGCAAGGCCGCCCTGAGGCACAGTGCAAAATTCGTGTTTAAGTGGTGTATGAAACACACTGGCTCTTAAGGGAATATCTCGATGATCTGAAGAAGCCTGGCAACTCGATTCTTGGTTCAGAAGACGCGCAGCACAAAGTTGGCCCGTGTTCTTGAGTTCATGTCGGAAGGCGGGGTCGGTGGCAGAGCGGTTAACACCAAGGTCTCTGAGCTCGATTACGCGGCGAGGCCACATTCATTTAGGGCGCAGCCGCCGCGGAGAGAAGGCTTGGGGGCAGATGAGAAAGTCAGGGCAGATGTACACGCCTGTGTGTACTTTCTGGCTGCGGGTCTAGTGTCACCAATTGATGTGCCATTGCCCGCAGCCCTCCTGAAATTATTTTTAATATTATGTTCTGCCATCCTTGTGGACTTCTAGGCCATAGTCCTTGGTCACCAGCAGCAACTCTCTTTGTATATATGGTTCGCTAAATACAGGTTTGGACCAGAAACCTGTTTTAACAATCGAATCCAATTTCTCAGGCTCCAAAGCTGACGAGGCCTCGCAGCCATCCGTACCGAGTCTAATTGGTCGCGAACTGACTCAAGAAGACAAAGAGAGGTGAGAGTTGATTTAGTTCAGCTTTGACAGGTTCGCTTGAGTGGCAGATTCGTGATTGATCAAATACTCCAAATTCAACAGGCAACTCCAGGAGTGGGACGATACCGACATGGAGCGAATGGACACGGAACGTTGTAACGACATGGACGAGGTGCGGCAGCTGCACTGAGAGCTCCGTTCCCAGAATAGTCACGTGACTTGCTAAATTGTTTCTTTTAACAGTACAATGACCACGGGGCCGTATTTCAAATACCTGCTGCCTACTTCACGAATGATCGATTCTCGTGCAAATCGAACTTACTGTCAAAGCTGTCCGAGTCAGCATCGTCAAGATATTCAGCCATTCATGTCGGAGACCCTGGTGAAATGATGAAATTTCGTGAGCAAAAAATAATGCCTATGTTGGTGCTTTTCCGCTACCAGACACCCTGACTAGAATCGTTGAATATCTAGACGATGCCGATGTTTTGTGATTCTAGAAGTTGATTAATCGGAAATGTGCCCTTTCTATTGTTAATAAGTTCACTAGACGGACGACTTTTTATTATACAAATTGGTTTAGTTTTACCCATTTTGTGTCCTTAATGTTTTGTTATAATTTTTTACTCTTTGTTCCTTACTCAATTAGTTTATACTCGAATAAGTAAGCTGTGTGATTCTGTGTATTGTCTGCAAAACATTTCTATCCTAAAGACTATCCTATGATTTTAAATTGCAAGCTACAATGAATATGATTCAGTTCCGACAAACTCGAACAGCTAGATAAAAAGCTAAATTTTCCTTTATCGCGACTTTTCAAGCAATTTTCTGTTTTAAAGAAAGTTTTTTTTTTAACTACAAGTTGTACTTTCAGACTGACCACTGTTTTACCTTCCCCTTTTAAAATAGAGGAACAAAGACCTAAACAATTATAGCCGATTTGTGTTAAAACACTCAATTTGCAAAGTAGATTAAAGTGATTTTGTTGCAGAATCCCGCGGTGCAAGTACCATAACTCGAGTAAGCTTTCTTATAATAATTAAACGGTTGCTTTCTAGATAAATTTAAGGTGAACAGAAATCAGAAAATGATAAAACAGCTGCAACAGCAATTCTGTTTAAGCAGTGCGCAGACATTGTAGAAAATTATATTGCACTGCTAAGGGTGCAAGAGAAAAATCTAAACAAAGACTAGGGGGGGACACAAAACAAAGAACAAAACAACTGGGACAAGACAATACACGGGTTAGTAAGTTATAAATAAAATTACAAGAACACGCCTTATCACAGAGCACAATATGCTGGTGAATATAAAAACAGAACAGTGAGGTAAGCATGCGCTACTTGCTACTTAAACAAAAAGCGTGCTGAGTAGTAGGCATTGGGGCTTTGTCTATTTTATAGTGGACCTTAAAAGTTAAAAAAAGTTAAAATTCCATATTCACACACGAAAATCCGTGATTGCAGTGTCTGTGCAAAAAACTATAAAATAAAATTGCTGGAGAAAAAAGAGACCAGATAATAAGACTTTTTACACGAAAAAACTTATGGGGACAGGACCACAGCTGAACTGAGGACAGGACCACAGCTGAACTGAGGACAGGACCACAGCTGAACTGAGGACAGGACCACAGCTGAACTGAGGACAGGACCACAGCTGAACTGAGGACAGGACCACAGCTGAACTGAGGACAGGACCACAGCTGAACTGAGGACAGGACCACAGCTGAACTGAGGACAGGACCACAGCTGAACTGAGGACAGGACCACAGCTGAACTGAAGACAGGACCACAGCTGAACTGAGGACAGGACCACAGCTGAACTGAGGACAGGACCACAGCTGAACTGAGGACAGGACCACAGCTGAACTGAGGACAGGACCACAGCTGAACTGAGGACAGGACCACAGCTGAACTGAGGACAGGACCACAGCTGAACTGAGGACAGGACCACAGCTGAGCTGAGGACAGGACCACAGCTGAACTGAGGACAGGACCACAGCTGAACTGAGGACAGGACCACAGCTGAACTGGACACATGTGAGTGAAGGATGAGTTTCGCAACGCTGTCAGATGTTTACAGAAAGGGCTCAGCCCTCATAGAATTTGTAGGTCGGGTTTTCATAGCCGTTGGCCTGCATGCTGGCGAGGTGGCTGCTGTGAGGCGGCAGCTGTCCCGGCTGCTCGTCAACCAGGGTGAGTTTGTAGCCCTGGGAGCCGCCAGCTCCGCCGCGCCTATGTAGAAGATTGCGCCAACTTGGACAGCCGCGTCCGCGCATGGTTGTAATGACAACTAGGCAGATAAGCAGCAGAGCAGCGCAGCCGCAGAGGGCGCCACTCAGAGCGGCTGCGGAGATACCGGCGCTGTGGCTGGAAGAGCCGTGCAACTCGCCGAACTGGTAAGGGAGCGGCATAAGGCCCAGCCGGTCGTCAGGCAAATGGTGACCCTGCGAGCCGGCATGCAGCTCCGACATCGCCTCGACTCGTTGTCGATCTCGAGCTTCATGCCGACGCAGAATGTCGGAAAAGCGCGCCGCCAGATCGTTAAAATTGATGCCGCCGTCGCTGACGTTCGACAACGCCGGCGAGGGCTTTAGGCGGTCCACAGCGACCACAGCTCGGCGAAGTCCGTCCAGCGGCTTCTGAAGCTGGCGATCGGCTGCCCCGCCGCTACCGACGCTGGAGAAAACCCGACGCCCCTCTTCCAGCCCACTGCGCAGCTCCGCCAGGTGTCGCTTCATCGCCTCAAGCCGATTGGCGGATAGAGTCTTCTTTGTTTCCATGGCAACAGCTTGGTTAGCAACGCGAGTGGCTTCGGCGGCAGTCAGTCTGGCTAGCTCGCGCAGGTAGCCCAGCGCCTCCGTCGATTTTCCAAGCTCGATAGCGTCGTCCAGCAGTCGTCGCAGGTGCTGAAGGGAGGCGCGCAGGGCACCTTTGAGTCGGTCCTCGTGCACCGAGTCTAGCTGCCGCCGCTCCGCCATCTCCTGCCGCTGCAGAGTCCTGAAGGCAAGCCGATAGTGCGGGAGAATTTCGGATAACAGGCGACGAACCGAGTCCGCTGCCGGTTTGTGGTCGCTGCTGAAGGCCCGATCTTCGTCCAGCGACATGCGCGACTCCAGGCGAGACTCCAGAGCCTCGTTGACGCGACCCAGGCTGCCAAGGGCGATCATGTAGCGCTCGTCTTCGGGGACAGACTGCTCCGTTGGCAGGGCCAGGTAGTGCTGAGGAGCGCAAGGCAGAGATAATAGGCTAGCATAATCAGCATGAGCAGCTGTGTACTGCATGACCAGCATTCCATAGCATCATCAGCATAAGCAGCTGTGTACTGCATGACCAGCATTCCATAGCATCATCAGCATGAGCAGCTGTGTACTGCATGACCAGCATTCCATAGCATCATCAGCATGAGCAGCTGTGTACTGCATGACCAGCATTCCATAGCATCATCAGCATGAGCAGCTGTGTACTGCATGACCAGCATTCCATAGCATCATCAGCATAAGCAGCTGTGTACTGCATGACCAGCATTCCATAGCATCATCAGCATGAGCAGCTGTGTACTGCATGACCAGCATTCCATAGCATCATCAGCATGAGCAGCTGTGTACAGCATGACCAGCATTCCATAGCATCATCAGCATGAGCAGCTGTGTACAGCATGACCAGCATTCCATAGCATCATCAGCATGAGCAGCTGTGTACTGCATGACCAGCATTCCATAGCATCATCAGCATGAGCAGCTGTGTACAGCATGACCAGCATTCCATAGCATCATCAGCATGAGCAGCTGTGTACAGCATGACCAGCATTCCATAGCATCATCAGCATGAGCAGCTGTGTACAGCCATGACCAGCATTCCATAGCATCATCAGCATGAGCAGCTGTGTACAGCCAAGACCAGCATTCCATAGCATCATCAGCATGAGCAGCTGTGTACAGCATGACCAGCATTCCATAGCATCATCAGCATGAGCAGCTGTGTACAGCCATGACCAGCATTCCATAGCATCATCAGCATGAGCAGCTGTGTACAGCCATGACCAGCATTCCATAGCATAATCAGCATGAGCAGCTGTGTACTGCATGACCAGCATTCCATAGCATAATCAGCATGAGCAGCTGTGTACAGCCATGACCAGCATTCCATAGCATCATCAGCATGAGCAGCTGTGTACAGCATGACCAGCATTCCATAGCATCATCAGCATGAGCAGCTGTGTACAGCCATGACCAGCATTCCATAGCATCATCAGCATGAGCAGCTGTGTACAGCATGACCAGCATTCCATAGCATCATCAGCATGAGCAGCTGTGTACAGCATGACCAGCATTCCATAGCATCATCAGCATGAGCAGCTGTGTACTGCATGACCAGCATTCCATAGCATCATCAGCATGAGCAGCTGTGTACTGCATGACCAGCATTCCATAGCATCATCAGCATGAGCAGCTGTGTACTGCATGACCAGCATTCCATAGCATCATCAGCATAAGCAGCTGTGTACTGCATGACCAGCATTCCATAGCATCATCAGCATGAGCAGCTGTGTACTGCATGACCAGCATTCCATAGCATCATCAGCATGAGCAGCTGTGTACTGCATGACCAGCATTCCATAGCATCATCAGCATAAGCAGCTGTGTACTGCATGACCAGCATTCCATAGCATCATCAGCATGAGCAGCTGTGTACTGCATGACCAGCATTCCATAGCATCATCAGCATGAGCAGCTGTGTACAGCATGACCAGCATTCCATAGCATCATCAGCATGAGCAGCTGTGTACAGCATGACCAGCATTCCATAGCATCATCAGCATGAGCAGCTGTGTACAGCATGACCAGCATTCCATAGCATCATCAGCATGAGCAGCTGTGTACAGCCATGACCAGCATTCCATAGCATCATCAGCATGAGCAGCTGTGTACAGCCAAGACCAGCATTCCATAGCATCATCAGCATGAGCAGCTGTGTACAGCATGACCAGCATTCCATAGCATCATCAGCATGAGCAGCTGTGTACAGCCATGACCAGCATTCCATAGCATCATCAGCATGAGCAGCTGTGTACAGCATGACCAGCATTCCATAGCATCATCAGCATGAGCAGCTGTGTACAGCATGACCAGCATTCCATAGCATCATCAGCATGAGCAGCTGTGTACTGCATGACCAGCATTCCATAGCATCATCAGCATGAGCAGCTGTGTACTGCATGACCAGCATTCCATAGCATCATCAGCATGAGCAGCTGTGTACTGCATGACCAGCATTCCATAGCATAATCAGCATGAGCAGCTGTGTACTGCATGACCAGCATTCCATAGCATCATCAGCATGAGCAGCTGTGTACAGCATGACCAGCATTCCATAGCATAATCAGCATGAGCAGCTGTGTACTGCATGACCAGCATTCCATAGCATCATCAGCATGAGCAGCTGTGTACTGCATGACCTATAATTATCACCTGTAAGACTTCTCTGTCCTTGTCCTCGCCGGTGGAGTGTCCTACTGGCTGAGTTGGCAGCGGCGGGCAGCAGACATATTCAACACCCGCAAACTTTCCCGGTTTATCGCATGGCAGCAGTTGGCTGTAGGATTTCAGGGCCAATCCGTGATCAGCTGTGCAGCGCTGCCCGGCCACATTGTACCAGTGGGACACTTTGTGACACTGGTTCGAATCCCTGGGATTATCAGCAGCTCGGTGACCGAAGCTGCAGCCGTCCGGCACCAGCAGCGACTCCGGCTTGAAGCTGCGAGTGAGGCAACGCTGCGGAGTGACGGTCAGGGGCAAACAGTTGGCATTGCTGGTGGACTCTCCCGGGCACCAGTTGGGAATGGTGACTGGCTCACTGGACGGTTGCACATTAACAATGTCCGGGATGTGCGGATAGGCCAGACGGCAGAAGGCCACGATGTCAGATGGGGATGTGGGACAACCGGCGCTGACCGGCAGGGAGTGCCACCGCCCGGCGCCTCCGACTGGATCCGTGAGCCACACCTGGGCTGGCAGGGAGCCGGCTGAACCTGATTCGCAGGCAAAGGCCACCTTAAGCTGCTGCTGCTGCTGCTGCCGGGATACTACAACAGAATTGGCTATAGCAGCTAGGCCAGTCAGAGACAAAACAAGGCGAAGAGTAAGAGGCATTGTCTGAAATGGAGAACCGAACTGCGATAACAACTGATAATATCAAACTCTTGTAATGTAACTTTAGGCTACTTGATCCCAAGTACTTTAGAGTACTTGGGATCAGAGGATCTGTGATGTAATCTGAGGATCTTTGATGTAATCTGAGGATCTGGAATACAATCTGAGGATCGGTATTGCAATCTGGGGATTTGTGATGCAATCTCAGGATCTGTGATGCAATCTGAGGATCTGGAATGCAATCTGAGGATCTGTGATGCAATCTGAGGATCTGGAATACAATCTGAGGATCTGGAATGCCATCTGAGGATCTGTGATGCCATTTAATGATCTGGAATACAATCTGAGGATCTGGAATGCCATCTGAGGATCTGTGATGCAATCTGAGGATCTGTGATGCAATCTGGGGATTTGTGATGCAATCTGAGGATCTGGAATGCAATCTGAGGATCTTTGATGTATTCTGAGGATCTGGAATGCAATCTGAGGATCTGTGATGCAATCTGAGGATCTGGAATACAATCTGAGGATCTGGAATGCCATCTGAGGATCTGTGATGCCATTTAATGATCTGGAATACAATCTGAGAATCTGGAATGCAATCTGAGGATCTGTGATGCAATCTGAGGATCTGTGATGCAATCTGAGGATCTGTGATGCAATCTGAGGATCTGGAATGCAATCTGAGGATCTTTGATGTATTCTGAGGATCTGGAATGCAATCTGAGGATCTGTGATGCAATCTGAGGATCTGGAATACAATCTGAGGATCTGGAATGCCATCTGAGGATCTGTGATGCCATTTAATGATCTGGAATACAATCTGAGAATCTGGAATGCAATCTGAGGATCTGTGATGCAATCTGAGGATCTGTGATGCAATCTGGGGATTTGTGATGCAATCTGAGGATCTGTGATGCAATCTGAGGATCTGGAATGCAATCTGAGGATCTTTGATGTATTCTGAGGATCTGGAATGCAATCTGAGGATCTGTGATGCAATCTGAGGATCTGGAATACAATCTGAGGATCTGGAATGCCATCTGAGGATCTGTGATGCCATTTAATGATCTGGAATACAATCTGAGAATCTGGAATGCAATCTGAGGATCTGTGATGCAATCTGAGGATCTGTGATGCAATCTGGGGATTTGTGATGCAATCTGAGGATCTGTGATGCAATCTGAGGATCTGGAATGCAATCTGAGGATCTTTGATGTATTCTGAGGATCTGGAATACAATCTGAGGATCGGTATTGCAATCTGGGGATTTGTGATGCGATCTGAGGATCTGTGATGCAATCTGGGGATTTGTGATGCAATCTGGGGATCTGTGATGCCATTTAAGGATTTGGAATACAATCTGAGGATCTGGAATACAATCTGAGGATCTGGAATACAATCTGAGGATCTGGAATACAATCTGAGGATCTGGAATGCCATCTGAGGATCTGTGATGCAATCTGAGGATCTGTGATGCCATTTAATGATCTGGAATACAATCTGAGGATCTGGAATGCAATCTGAGGATCTGTGATGCAATCTGAGGATCTGTGATGCAATCTGAGGATCTGTGATGCAATTTGAGGATCTGGGATGCAATATAAGGATCTGGGATGCAATCTGAGGATCTGGGATGCAATATAAGGATCTGGGATGCAATCTAAGGATCTGGGATGCAATTTGAGGATCTGGGATGCAATCTAAGGATCTGGGATGCAATTTGAGGATCTGGGATGCAATCTAAGGATCTGGGGTGCAATTTGAGGATCTGGGGTGCAATTTAAGGATCTGGGATGCAATCTGAGGATCTGGGATGCAATTTGAGGATCTGGGATGCAATCTAAGGATCTGGGATGCAATTTGAGGATCTGGGATGCAATATAAGGATCTGGGATGCAATCTGAGGATCTGGGATGCAATATAAGGATCTGGGATGCAATCTAAGGATCTGGGGTGCAATTTGAGGATCTGGGATGCAATCTAAGGATCTGGGATGCAATTTGAGGATCTGGGATGCAATCTAAGGATCTGGGGTGCGATTTGAGGATCTGGGGCGCAATTTGAGGATCTGGGATGCAATCTGAGGATCTGGGGTGCAATTTGAGGATCTGGGATGCAATCTGAGGATCTGGGATGCAATTTGAGGATCTGGGATGCAATCTAAGGATCTGGGGTGCAATTTGAGGATCTGGGATGCAATCTGAGGATATGGGATGCAATCTGAGGATCTGGGATGCAATCTAAGGATCTGGGATACTATCTAAAGATCTGGGATGCAATCTGAGGGTTTTTGCCTTGGGATTAAGCTCTATCAAAGAAAGCAAAAAAGCTTTTTAAGTCGACTACAGGGCAAAAACTTATTACATATTTATGTCGTCACATAATTCTGCACAGTAAAACAAATCGTAAGAAGAAAAAAAATGATAATACAGTTACAAGAATACTAGAAGACAACACTAGCGGCAATGTCCAGAGTAGCACCGCGTCATGCTAGACAAAATTAAATTAAAAATTAAACAAATCATGGATAAAAATCTAGAAGACATGACTTACATTAAAGTAAAAAATCGAAGAGTTAAATTCGAATCTGTAAGGAATGATGTCAGCTAAACCTTGTAAGACTAGTGACGTCTGAATTGGCGAGCTGTACTAACTTGAATGTAATCTTGAACGACTCTTTCAAAAGTTGAAATTATCATTCTAAAACAGTTACTATAGAAGAATATACTACTATAGACTCTACTATAGGGTAGAATAATAAAAAAAACTATCACAGAACGGATGATTGTACCAGATCTGTCATTGGAAAGCAAATTAGCTGAAAATCACAAAAAGTTCTCGAATAGAAAGCGAAGCGAAGCATTAAATGGCAAGAAACAAAATAATAGACAATAACTTCGTCAGGTAATGGTAGATTAAACAGATTTTGCCGTCTAGGCCTTTTTAAAGCAAGAAATGACTGCCGCATAGAAAAATATAATGAAATCTGGAGGGAATTTTAGCTAGTCCACACATACCGCAACGAAAATAGCTTAATGTAAGCTAATGATAGCATAGTGGATAAAATATACTTAACCATCTTGTCATTTGCTTTAGATAATCTAAGTACTTAGTATTACGTAATTTTAAAACTATGAGGTTTTTTTCAGTTTTTTTGCTGCTTTGCAATTAGGAGGCAAAGTTGCTAGTCTAGTATACTAAAACAGAACACTGCAGTTAATTATAAATACTAATTAGGCCCGTTTATCTTGGTTAAAGTTCTCAGCCGGGCTAGTTCAGCTTCTAGATTAGTCGCCCGCCGTTGGATCAAATCGCATTGTCCAGCTGAGTCGGCCAACTCAGTCTCAGCCTCTGCCAATCTGGCTGTGGTCTCGCGCAGCCTACTAGCCAGATCGCGACAGTCAGCCTGGAGTCTAGTTCTCAGCGATCTCTCGCCGTCTATTAAAAGGCGATGGGTAGATCTGGCTTCGGCTAATTGAGATTCGAACTCCATACTGGCTAGCTGTTCACGTTGATGCCAGGACTCTCTGTCTAGACTGTACTTCTGCTTCAATCTTGTGTATTTTTCGCGCAGTCTATCTAACTGTATGTTAGTTGTTGCCTCGCAGGTAGGGACGCCGCTATCGTCGGTCGCAATTCGAGATTCCGCTCGTACCCGCCTGGTGCTCTCTTGACTGAGTCGACGGCGAGCAGTTTCTAGTGCAGCTCGGGTACCAGTAAGGTCCGCTTGTAGCTGGCAAAATGATTGGCAGCAGTTCATGGACTTGTTTAGGGCTTCCCATTTCATTTCTAAACTCCAATACTAATAACTAGTGTTGTAAGTCACTAGCCACTAGGATTATATTCTAGCTCTCACTGACCAAATAGCTATCCATTGGCCGCTGTATGGTCTGTTCAGTTAACTTAAAGTTTTGAGCTCAGGGTGTCTGATAGTGTTTGTGCTTAGGAAACCGTTGGCCGGTATTTCCTCGTTTTTTGCACTCGCGGAATACCTGCGGAATTTCTGTCTGTGACTTCATTCCATCTAGCCAATGAGAGAGCTTGAAAAGCCTCAGCCAATTACATCACTGAGAGGGTCCAGAGCGGCTATATATACGAGACACACGAAAGCCCGAAACCTTAGACGTCTTCGCCAGACATCCATCAAGGCATCAGACTAAGCACAACATACGAGAACTACAGGATTCTCTTGGATAAGACTTTCTCTGAGCGAAGCGAGTTTAACATGACTGTCTTGGATAAGAGCTTCTACTCGGCTGATTTAGTTCTTCGTTCAGCGAGTCTTTGTTTAGCAGCGTCAGTGTTTATTGCGGATAATGTTCATTGTACTTGTATCCAGGTCTGGAGTTAAAGACATTATTTAATTTTGCATTATAGGTCTAAGGCGAAAAATCGACCCTTCTGACCAAGGTGACACCCGACCGTTACTTTTTATTTTTATTTTGAAGAGATTGGAGTCTTCAGATTGGAGATATCATTCCCTTCAATTTCAAATTCGAGCTTCACACCTACCATCCGCCCTTTATCGGCTTAGTTTAAATGAAGGGAGACACCACAATGGCATATCGTAGAAACTGGGGGATCATTGTCAACTGGGGGATGATGGTCAACTGGGGGATGATGGTCAACTGGGGGATCATGGTCAACTGGGGGGATCATGGTCAACTGGGGGATCATTGTCAACTGGGGGATCATTGTCAACTGGGTGATCATTTTCAACTGGGGGATCATTGTCAACTGGGTGATCATGGTCAACTGGGTGATCATCATCAACTGGGTGATCATTGTCAACTAGGGGATCATGGTCAACTGGGGGGATCATGGTCAACTGGGGGATCATTGTCAACTGGGGGACCATTGTCAACTGGGTGATCATTGTCAACTAGGGGATCATGGTCAACTGGGGGGGGGTCATGGTCAACTGGGGGATCATTGTCAACTGGGTGATCATTTTCAACTGGGGGATCATTGTTAACTGGGGGGATCATGGTCAACTGGGGGATCATTGTCAACTGGGGGACCATTGTCAACTGGGTGATCATTGTCAACTAGGGGATCATGGTCAACTGGGGGGGGTCATGGTCAACTGGGGGATCATTGTTAACTGGGTGATCATTTTCAACTGGGGGATCATTGTTAACTGGGTGATCATTTTCAACTGGGGGATCATTGTCAACTGGGTGATCATTTTCAACTGGGGGATCATTGTCAACTGGGTGATCATTTTCAACTGGGGGATCATTGTCAACTGGGTGATCATTTTCAACTGGGGGATCATTGTCAACTGGGTGATCATTTTCAACTGGGGGATCATTGTCAACTGGGTGATCATTTTCAACTGGGGGATCATTGTCAACTGGGTGATCATTTTCAACTGGGGGATCATTATAGCTAAAAAAGCTGAAACTACAGCTGCTAAAAAGTATATACTGGGGACGAATTAAGAATAATTCTGCTCCCCGAAGGGGGGCAAAACTTGCTAGTATAAAATACTAATAATATAGACTTTGACAACAAAACCCTCCCCATGGACCGCTCTTCATAACAGCTTTCGAAATGAAACAATGAAAAGTAATTTTCACTACCTTAGCTTGCAAATCCAGTTTGGCCTGCAATTCAGTGGCTCTAGACTCTCTGGCCTCCAATACGCGACCCAAATCGGCTAGCCGGTCCTCCAACTCAGCCACGTCTTGTACATAGCGCTGCTTCTCGGCAGTCAGTCGATTGGCTAGCGATTCAATCTTGGCGTCGCGAGAGTCCAACAGACGAGCGCGCTCCAAAAGCAGCCGAGCAACAGCGGCGGAGGCAGTGAGGCTAGAGCCGGTCTCGTCATCATCCTTTTCATGGTTGACGACTTCATCGGCGATTGTTTGCGGAAGTTCGCCAGCTTCGTTCAGCAGCCGACAAATGTCGGCAAATTCTCGACCAGCCAATTCTAACTGCTTCTCGCTGGTCTGCGGGGAATTTTGTTCAAATAACGAAAACCCAGTTAGGCCAGTTGCAAAACTGTCACGCGGCGCATTCCAAGGCTGTTCAGTCCATGGACTTTAGACTGCAAGAATTTCTAACCTATCAAATACTGCGCTTACCTGCCTCAGGTGCTCAGAATAACTGTTTAGTCGCTGAATCTCTTCACTAATAATACAAGTATTTGGTGACACTAGACCCGTAGCCAGCCAGGAGTTAATTCTGTCTATTTCGCCGAATCCTGAGCACAAACGCACACAGATCTGTACGCGGAAAAACGCTCAAACAGGAAAAAACTTTACTGTGCCTTTGAGGTTAGCTCTCGAGGGCGCATATTGCACGGCAAGCCCCATATAAATGTTGCCTCGCCGCGGAATCGAACTCGGGGGAAACCCGTTAACCGCTCTGCCATCGTGCCCCAATCACTGCGCTTACCTGTCTCAGGTGTTCAGTATAATTATTTAGTCGCTGTATCTCCTCACTAAATTTCAGACAGATGGCGTGCATTCTGCACAGCTGAGCATCCCGACTGTCATTGTGGCTGCCATTATTGTTAGCCAGCGAGGGCGCATCGGATTGGCCAAAGCTTGCTAAATAATTCATGCTGCTGCGACTGAAAGTGTATTAAAGACGAATAAATTATGAGTGTAATATGTCATATAGCTACTCAGAGCAGTAGTTTAGTGCGAAATAAGTAAAGAGAGTTGCCAATTTTCTGCAAGGAAAAACTCTTTGGCAGCAAAATATATATCTATACTGAGAGATAGAGAGATGAGAGTAGGAGGGGCGGACAAATAACCTCGGGATTTCGACTCCCGCAGATGGCAAGGGAAATGTTGTTAAAGAAAGTTGCCTGACACAGACACGACAGACAGTTAGACGCACATGTTAGGAATGATGAAAACGACCCAGAGGGACACGGGGACGCAGGAGCTGGATAGAGGATAGAGTAGGGGTGAGTAGGAGTGAGCAGGTTAAATTGAGAGGCAGTGTGGCACGAACAGCTATGGCCACCCCAGTACAATTTTATCATACTAAACAAAATGTTAGAAATAGGGAATCTAGCTGTCTGTAGCGAGCCCCAAATAATGCACAGCCCGCGTGGCTGACGCTGGTCAAATAAAAAATGAGATATTGAGTAAACAGCTAGCATAAATTCCTATACAGTCAGTGATTCGCTTATTGACTATAGATATATGCCGGCAAGAGGAACTAAAATAATAATTTTGCATTGAAATTTTTGATAACTCCCCTAAAATGAGCATCGCTATTTTAAATTAGTAAAAGGTTAGAGAGGGAGAAGGAAGAGGGTAGAGTGAAGAGGGGGAGAGGGAAGAGGGGGAGAGGGAAGAGGGTAGAGTGAAGAGGAGGAGAGGGAAGAGGGGGAGAGGGAAGAGGAGGAGAGGGAAGAGGGGGAGAGGGAAGAGGGGGAGAGGGAAGAGGGGGAGAGAGAAGAGGAGGAGAGGGAAGAGGGGGAGAGAGAAGAGGGGGAGAGGGAAGAGGGGGAGAGAGAAGAGGAGGAGAGGGAAGAGGGGGAGAGAGAGGGAGAGAGGGAGAGAGAGAGCGGGAGAGAGGAGAGAGGACACTGCCCATTGAATTTCAAAAATCTAATGTTGGAATCGATTCCGATATGTATCGAAAAAATTGAAATCAGGATTCGAACCAAGGCAACTCCAGACGCGTTTCGCTCTTGTTGGAGCTCATCAGTAGAGAGTGGAGAGCTTTGAGAGTAGAGAGAAGAGGGAGAGAGAGTGGATAGGCGAGAGGAAATATTAGGGGTGAGAGCGAATGGTATTAGACAGGGTGCAGTTGTGAATTATTGAGTTGGGAGTGAAAATGAGACGAATTTATATTAAATTATGAGTCTAAAGAAACAGTAACGATAGCAAAAAAACACTTGAATATGAAGCGCACCAGAAAAGTAGTTAAACAGCAAGGTTTATTTTTACAAGTTTCTTTAGATTAACATCGCGCGAACTAGCATTGAAAAGGTCACAAGTAACATAATAATTCACGAAGTCATTCATCGCTTCTTGAAGCCGTACTTCTTTCGCTCATAGAACAGGTCAGTCTTGGCGCTGCCTAAATTAACAATCTTTGGACAGCCGTCTCGGTCCTTCTCAAGGATGCTGCACTCGCGGCAGTAGAATGCGTCGCTAACGCCAGGCCCGCCGCAGATTACACAGCGGCCCTGATAGCTGCCATAGTTGCACTCGTCGCAGATTCGAACCAGCGTCGACGGCCGAACGTAGGAGTCGCAGATGACGCATTTGCCATCGCATTTGTCGCACAGGCGACCAATGGCAACGCCTGGCTGCTTTCGGCAGAAAATCAGATCCGGGTGGTGCTTGGCCATTGTAGCGGAACAGGTAGGGGAGCTGGAAGTGGTGAAACTGTTTGCGTTTAGTATGAGAAATGTAGTTTTGGGATCTAAAGATTTGAGTATAGGAAATTGGGATCTGAAGAGTTTGAGTATAGGACATTGGAATCTGAAGAGTTTGAGTATAGGACATTAGGATCTGAAGAGTTTGAGTATAGGACATTGGGATCTGAAGAGTTTGAGTATAGGACATTGGGATCTGAAGAGTTTGAGTATAGGACATTGGGATCTGAAGAGTTTCAGTATAGGACATTGGGATCTGAAGAGTTTCAGTATAGGACATTGGGATCTGAAGAGTTTCAGTATAGGACATTAGGATCTGAAGAGTTTGAGTATAGGACATTAGGATCTGAAGAGTTTGAGTACAGGACATTGGGATCTGAAGAGTTTGAGTATAGGACATTAGGATCTGAAGAGTTTGAGTACAGGACATTGGGATCTGAAGAGTTTGAGTACAGGAATTGGGATCTGAAGAGTTTGATTACAGGAATTGGGATCTGAAGAGTTTGAGTACAGGAATTGGGATCTGAAGAGTTTGAGTACAGGAATTGGGATCTGAAGAGTTATTGTGCATAAAAAAGTATAGTATGTAATTACATTTTTAATTGAAGCTGTTTACTTAAAACAATTCTAGTTTCAACATTTCTAGAAATAATAATTTAAGTATATTGTTTAATAAAAACAATAATTACATCAATAATGTTTATCTATATAGTCCAGTAGAGATAATTTCTAGATTATTATACATTATAATACCACTAGGCCAGATTTTTTAATTAGTTGCTTCAGTTCAAAAAAGAGAAACCTGTAAGGAAAGTGAGAATAATTAATGAATTATCAACATGGCGTATAGTGTAGAGTACCTAATATTTTTCAAACAACCAATGCTAATTGTGTAGATAAGATAAGTTAGACATTATTTATTGGATTAGAACTGCTGGAGCTGATTGCCTGGACATTGTCCTGGAATTATTGCAACCTGAGCATGACTGAAGCTGCCATTTGATTTGCAATTAAAGAGCTGAAGGGATTGGACTCATCCCTGTCCAAGCAGCTTGGCTACAATGTAGACAGTTGCATCACTGTGCAAAGAAGCAGCATCACCATCTCCATGAATGTCCTATCACATGGTGGACAGACAGACAATCTCCAAGTTCAACACTGCAAAGTCTTGATGCCAGAGAAGTAGAAACTGGGTGCCAATACCAGCAAAGATCCACAGGCAGCTGATTGCATGGAAATAGGAACTAACAAGGAGATTACCAGCAGCACACCTTAGGCAACAATAGAGGAACAACTGCAACTGGCTGGCAGTCGGGCCAAGAAGTCCAGCTAGACTTCCAGCTGGGCTACAGGGCGGCAAGGGGAGATGCTATAGCTGCTGTACCAATCACTGACAATGACAATTCTAGCAACCAGTGTTGCAGCTGAGCATGCATTTTCCACTCTAGGCATCATCCTGACAAAAGTGAGGTCCAAGCTGAGCAACACAACAGTCAACACTCTCCAAGCTTGCTCTGCTGAGAGCCCACTTGCTAACCAGATATATTAGCTTAGGTTGCTGACTGCCAAAATGTCAATTCCATGTAGTATAAGCAATTAATCTATGGCTTTTTGTGCTATTGCAACAACCACAATTCATGTATACTCACAAGTTTTACAATTGAGCTGCCACTTGCCAATTTCCATGCCACAGAAACAGTACAGTCGCAAATTTATACTACTGCTGTTGGTAGGCCTACTTGTGTTGCGTTGCATGAATTAAATATATTGCACTGATAGTAAAAATGTGAGGATTTTACAAGGTAAAAATGGCCCAGGATAAATAAATTATAACAACTATAGGCCTAACCATTTAATCAATGCAGAATATGATATATGCTAGAAAGTATAACCCTAAATGATGCTCAAATTAGTTAAGAAATTTTTTATTTGGACAATAGAAAGCTTCTTATAAATCTGTTTGTTCAATCCTGGGATTGGCCTGGGATCCTCAGATTGGGTCATATTTTGTCTGGGATCCCAGGTTTGTGCTAGGCTTATATCCGAGATTTTGGACCCCTAGTAGCCCTAGGCATAGAAAAAAAGGAAATGCTTATAATTCCCACGGATAAACAGAAAATTATCGGCATGGATCCATGTGGATAAAATTGAAATTATTGGCACAGGACTGTGGGAATAAGCTCTGCCAGAAAAAAACAATAACTATCTAATATTATCTATCTACTATCTACTATATAACTTATATAAACTGAATCAATCCTTTTTTATTTGATAAGCCTAAATGCTAGGCCAATGGGCAATGTAGGCTATGATAAATATGACAATAATATTACATTCAAGCTATGCTAGGCCCCCCCCTACAGCTTCTGAATACATAATATATATATAGGGACCTAGTCATAGTCACTAGATAGACTCATGTTGAGCTATTTGGCTATATTAAAAATACAATAGGCCTACCTTTTTACTAAAATTAGAAAAATCGGCTTTCATCACTCCTTACTCCCACACTTTATAAATATAGGACCAGACCAAATCCTATCTTCACTCCTCTATTATCCCAATCCCCTTTAGGCTTTAAGTTCAAGGTGCAAGTGCAAGTTTGGGCTGAATACCTGGTCCTAGATAAGCCTACACTTGCCCTAGACCAGTGAGATATATAAAATTTAGGCTTTTTAGCAACAGCCTATAGCCAATACTATACTATTGCATAATAGATATAGCCCACCCACTAAATTGCTAGCTTAATGCCAGGCTTTTTAATGCCAAGAAAATAGAAATGCTATGGCTTTCCTCCTGTCCAGTGATTTATATCGCTACTTGCATAATCTTATGTACAATTGAATTAATCATTGAGACAGATAAAGTAATACTTCGTAATAAAGCTTGTACAGCTTAATTCAGACTTGGTCACTTGGTCCTTGTTAAAATTATTTATTGACGTTTTTTCGGCTTTAACTTTTGTTCACTGTAGCAGCTTAACAAATGAAAGCTTAAAATACCTAAATAAAATAAAAAATTACATAACAGCTTATATTATTTTAAATAGGCTTGTTACGTTTTAATAATACACTTAAAAAACAATGAGCATTGTTCATTAGGATGCCAAATTCAACTTCGATTCCCATGACCCTTTTTGTTCCCATTAAAATAAATATGGATAATTAAGGGTAAATATTTCAGTTTATTCTAAAGGTAGACTGTCCTGTATTAAATTTTTATGGTTATTTTGTCTATTTAAACCCGGTTTTCACTCTCATTTAGTAATGAAGGTGATGGTTTTGTCGAATTCCTACGCTTGTATATAAATCTGATCAATTAAACGTTCGAATGTATTGATGCGAGGGATGGGTAGGGAACAATATTTTGTACTAAGTTTTAGAGACTTCCATAAAACCAGGCGTAGGCCCAGGATATCAGAAGGAGTTTCTACTCTCTTATGACTAACTTAAATTCTATACTTTCTAAAGTATATTTAAGTGACAATTACTACTGCTTCTATACTATACTATACTATAGTATATAGTGTATAGTCTATAACTAAGGACTTACTACTTTCTTTTAGAGTAGAAATTATTTAGTGCAATTGGAAATCAAAGTTTATTGTTAGAAAATATTGTCGCTACATTTGAAAAAAATTGTTCGAAAGCCAGTTAGCTTCAGAATTATGTGTTAGTGTGAAACTTGTCATTTTATAACTTTAGTCTTTTTAGTTATTTTAATTTCAATTTAAAATTCTGCCTCAATTAGTAAAACTAAGTGAATATCGCAAGCTTAAGCAGTGACTGGCTATTGACTCATTCTGAATTGGTTGCAACCAGCTTTCATGTCTATAGAGCTACTGGAGGATTAAAGTGTAGCTGTCTGAAATAGTGTAGCTGATAAGACTCAGCTTAATTGAGTTGAAGTTGGTTTTGTGTTGTATGCTTTTCCTGGCAGTATAATACAAGCATACTTTCTAGGTTGGGAGGATAGTTTTAAACTAGACCCTAGTATTAAAATATTTAGGCCCTATCACATAGTATAGGAAATCCCATTTTGAAAGAAATTTCTCACTTTCATTATTTTAATAAATATTTAACTGAAAAGAAAAGAAAAAGCAAAAGAGCCTCTTTCTATTGTGTTTTGTTTAGCTTTTTACAAGTTTAACTCTAGACCATTTGAACTGTGAATTTTAGAATTAGAATTTGTAGTAATTTGTTTTAAATTCCAGCTTTAAAGCACCAGTTTTTTTCATGAATAATGAATAATACAAAGGAGAAAGATGAGGACATCCTCAATAAACTGGAATGGTTTTTCAATGGCGGCTACAAGGAGACTGATATTCGAATGCTGCCAGGTATTGCAGTCATTACTGTCCACTTCTTATTTTGCATTGCTATGGCCCGTGTCTGAAAACGCTTGCTATTTTCTGTCGTTTAGAAAACTACTTCTTCATCGAGGAGATTCTGAAACTGGACGAATTCTCAGGCTACTCCATCAGCGAGGTGCACAACGCCGTGCACTCGGATGGCAAGCTGCGCTTCAGCGTTCGCGGCTCCAAAATCCGGCTAAAACCGCCGGAACTCAATGTTAGTTGGCCCCAAATTCTAGTTTTTCTTGCATTGCTACTTACCAAGTAGTCTAGTTTGTACGCAAAAAGGCTGTGATTTTTTAAACAAACCCTTTTTCGTGTGACTTTGTAGCCTAACCGTGAGACCTGGAGTTCAAATGTCAATTTTCATCAATCGATCAATGACCCATTAACATTTATTCCCAAAATTATCCCACCCACGTGAGTGCAGAAGGATCGCGACGTGATCATCAGCAAAAAGCTTGCCTGGATCCTTCGGCACGGCGCCGAGAAAGAGGGCTTCAAGTTTTCCGACGGCGGCTACCTCAACATGGACGAGATGCTCGCCCACAGCGAATTCGCCGACATCTCCGTCGACGACATTCGTCGGGTCATCGACGCCAACGACAAGAAAAGATTTGAGATGCGGTCCGATCCAGACACTGGAAGGTTTCAGGTGTGCTGTTAACAATGACCAAACAGGCACAGGTGTTGTGGGACAATGACCAAACAGACACAGGTGTTGTGGGACAATGACCAAACAGACACAGGTGTTGTGGGACAATGACCAAACAGACACAGGTGTTGTGGGACAATGACCCAACAGACACAGGTGCTGTGAACAATGACCCAGCAGACACAGGTGTTTTGAATGGATTGCTAATCTAAGCAATTTCACGGCCCGCAGGTGCGTGCAACGCAGGGCCACTCGATGAAGGTGGAGGGCATCGAGTTCACGGACGTGACACTGGCCAATGCTCACGAATTTCCCGTGGTTATTCACGGCACCTACATAAAGAACTGGCGCACCATCTGCCAGGACGGGCTGAAGACAATGGGCCGGACTCATATCCACTTTGCTCCTGGCGAAATCGGAGAGGATGGCGTCGTTTCTGGGATGCGCGGATCGGCTGAAATCCTCATCTACCTGGACCTGGTGAAGGCTCTGAAAGGTGCAGCGATTGGTTATAAATTTAAATCGTGTTTCTCTCACTGTTCCATGATCTAAAAACACTGACAAAATTGGTTCATTCCGCAGACGGTATTAAATTCGTGCTGTCCAAGAACAAGGTCATCCTCTCTGAGGGCGACGCAACTGGCACAATTGCGCCAAAGTATTTCAAAGAGGTCTATCAGCGACGACCGCGTAAGTCCGCCCGACTTTTTCTAAAACTTTTGAGATCCCCAGGATTAGGATTCTACCATTCAAGATCCCCCGGATAGGGATTCTACCATTCTAGATCCCAATAAGGATTGGGATTCTACCATTCAAGATCCCCTGAATTAGGATTCTACCATTCTAGATCCCCAGGATTGGGATTCTACCATTCAAGATGCCCTGGATTAGGATTCTACCATTCAAGATCCCCAGGATTGGGATTCTACCATTCAAGGTCCCCTGGATTGGGATTCTACCATTCAAGATCACCTGGATTGGGATTCTACCATTCAAGATCCCCTGGATTGGGATTCTACCATTCAAAATCCCCAGGATTGGGATTCTACCATTCTATATCCCAATCAGGATTAGGATTCTACCATTCAAGATCCCCAGGATTGGGATTCTACCATTCTAGATCCCAATCAGGATTAGGATTCTACCATTCAAGATCCCCAGGATTGGGATTCTACCATTCAAGGTCCCCTGGATTGGGATTCTACCATTCAAGATCCCCTGGATTAGGATTCTACCATTCAAGATCCCCTGGATTGGGATTCTACCATTCAAGATCCCCAGAATTGGGATTCTACCATTCTAGATCCCCTGAATTAGGATTCTACCATTCAAGATCCCCTGGATTGGGATTCTACCATTCAAGATCCCCAGAATTGGGATTCTACCATTCTAGATCCCAATCAGGATTGGGATTCTACCATTCAAAATCCCCAGGATTGGGATTCTACCATTCAAAATCCCCAGGATTGGGATTCTACCATTCAAGATCCCCAGAATTGGGTTTCTACCATTAAGATCCCCAGAATTGGGATTCTACCATTCAAGATCCCAAGAATTGGGATTCTACCATTCAAGATCCCCTGGATTGGGATTCTTCATTATAAGATCCTCAGGATTGGGATTCTTCATTACAAGATCCTCAGGATTGGGATTCTTCATTACAAGATCCTCAGGATTGCGATTCTTCATTACAAGATCCTCAGGATTGAGATTCTTCATTACAAGATCCTCAGGATTGGGATTCTTCATTATAAGATCCTCAGGATTGGGATTCTTCATTACAAGATCCTCAGGATTGGGATTCTTCATTACAAGATCCTCAGGATTGGGATTCTTCATTACAAGATCCTTAGGATTGGGATTCTTTATTACAAGATCCTCAGGATTGGGATTCTACTACCAAAAACTCCGAGATAAGGATTTCCTATTACAATATCCCAAGGATTTAGGATTCTTCGATCATTCAAAGTCCTTGGAATGAAATTGTGCTAATCATGTTGCTAATATTCACTATTCACAATGATTTTCAGGCGTTCTCATCAGCAAACAGGACAACAATGACTGAATCGGCAGGCGTGAAATAAATGTAACCATTCGCTTATAAATTACTCGATTTTGTAAGGTGAAAGCTGTGTTGAAATAAAACGGCCTGATATTTATATACACGATAGTTGCTACTGCTAATTCTGTACCCTTCTGTTAATTTTAGGTTAGTTTATTTTCCATTTGTTTGTAGAAATATTTGTTGGAAGAGGAAAATAATTATAGCTATGCGTTTAATTAAATCTACATAGATTACGTACTATATTTAATATTTCTTTTATTTTATATTATTATTTTAGTTCAGCAAAACATCCATCGATACAATCCTTTTTTATACTGATGGTCCAGAGCCTCTTAATTTGATCAAGTCGAAAAATGGCAATTATCTCTCTAATTTGATTTCTAATAAATTGTTCTCACGTGACTGTTCCACTGGGGTGGTGCTTTTTAACCCACTGCCAAGTCACGTGACTTTAGAGCGGTGGTTGATTGGCCCTTGGCTGATTGGTTGACTAGTTAAAATTCGAAGGTCAACCACCCACCACCCACCACCCACCACCCTCTTGCTAGTCACGTGACTACAGGCGGAAATAAATGTCTCTCTTAAATGAGCGTAGAAGTCATGCATGGTTTATTTACTTAAGGTATTTGCTGCTACTTAAAGCATTGTTTTGTACAAAACTTTGTGTATCAATATACTGGTATTTTATGTCCTTTTAAAATATATGCTTTCAACCTGATATGTGGCCCTCTTAACCGTGTTTCTAACTGAGTGTTTTGTTGCTAAATGAGCTTTTGTTTTTCGTGGTTGCCTGCTATCGATGTGTTAATCCGCTGACGATATGTAGAGCACCAACTCCCTGTTAACTAAGTCTGCCCCTTAAATGCAACAATCATTTTCCACTATTTATATATCAGGTGTCCTAAAACTCTTTTCGTATCATAGCTTCACAATTAATTTAGCAGAATAGTTGTTTTAATTGTTATTTCTTTTCTGTTTTTGTGTACTTTAGTTTATTGCACGGCGCACTTTTGAAACATTTTTAAATTGTTTCGTCGTATTTTTTAACAATGTTTATGTTTTCGTGTGCTTCTTTGAAATGTAATGTGTCCTTATAACTGGCAGTGCCTTTTAAATGTTATCCTAGCTATGTTATAGACGGTAAATTAGCCTGAAGCTGTTTCTGTAATTTTCAGCTTAACAAAGTTCTATTATTTACTATTCGCATATTTACTGCTTTCTTTATCAGGGTGCTGTTCATTGGCCTATTCTATTGTGTCTGTTATATGTGGAGTGAATTATTAATGAGGTCAATATTCTTTGATTTACTTGCCCGATCGTAAATTATCGGATACCATTTTAGACAATTTTATCATTTGTTTATCTGACTACGTGCGAAAATGAGGTGTGATGGATGAGGGTTGATCCTCGAGCGATTAAAAATTGGGTTGGGTTGGCTTGAGGTTTTTACCCTACAGGGTGTGAAATTTGGGGTGGTGGCTTGAGGTTTTTACCCTACAGGGTGTGAGATTTGGGGTGGTGGCTTGAGGTTTTTTACCCTACATGGTGTGACATTTGGGGTGGTGGCTTGAGGTTTTTACCCTACAGGGTGTGAAATTTGGGGTGGTGGCTTGAGGTTTTTTACCCTACAGGGTGTGAAATTTGGGGTGGTGGCTTGAGGTTTTTACCCTACAGGGTGTAAAATTTGGGGTGGTGGCTTGAGGTTTTTACCCTACAGGGTGTGAAAATTGGGGTGGTGGTAAAGTGTGCGATAATTGATGGCTTATAAGTTTTAAGCATGTTGAGTGTGAGAAGGAGTTGTAAGCCAGTATTTAATTAGAAATACTTTATAGTACGTATATACGATCGAGCAATAAAACATCTTCGTGGTCAAGCTAGCAGTCATTCTAACTGAGATTGTTTACTATATGAAAATAATTTTGAAGGTTTTTTGTGTTCTATTAAAAAATCATCAGTCTCAGTTCGAGTGTCCTCGTTGTTTTTCTAAATTGTAACATTCGATCTTAAAAGATTTCCTTTCTATTATTCTTATTCCTTGTTCTATTATTTCCTTTATTAAGAAACAAATATTTTAGTATTTACTGAGATTTTGACATTTATTGTTAATTTTTTTAATTTTTCTATGAGCGCTAGGTAGAAACGTAAACTATAAATCAAAATAAACGATGCTGTGATTGACAAGGGCACCACAAAATAGACTGTGTTTAAGATAGGGCTCTACTAAAAAGTAAACGACTTGCGAACTAGATGTTATTTTATTTGCTTGAAATTTCCTACAGACAGTGGAATCGTAGGTTAACAAGCGAAGTTTTAAACTATAAGACGTGCGGTATACTATTTAATGTGGTAAATCATGAATGAATTATGCTATTTATGGTTTTGAGTTGCTTTTGAGTTCTAATAATTCGGCCAGTCAACGAGTACACACGACGTGTGATCTTCTCAAGGACGTGCGGTCTAAAAAATTTGAAAGCTCATTGCCGAAGAAGCCATTTATTCCAAGGCAGAGGCGCCAGAAGTTTGGTGTTCACGCAGGTGTTGGCTGTGTCAAAGCCGTCCGGATTGGTCAAGAACTCGTCCGGGTGGGCGGCGGACTCCAGCACGAAGACTGAACCGGTGTCGGATGGTAGTTGGGCTTCATTAAAATTGATATTAATGAATTTTTTCATGCTCCTCTAGAAGTAGCTGCTAGGGAAAGTACCGTCAGAGAGGACACAAGGTATCGTCAGAGAGGATACGAGGTATCGTCAAAGAGGATACGAGGTATCGTCAGAGAGAACACAGGGTGTTGTCAAAGAGAGGACACAATGTACGCTCGTATCGTCAAAGAGATGACACAAGGAATCGTCGAAGACAGGAGACAATGCATATCGTCAGAGAGAGGACACAAGGTATCGTCAAAGAGAGGAGACAAGGTATCTTCAAAGAGAGGACACAAGGTATCGTCAAAGAGGACACAAGGTATCGTCAAAGAGGACACAAGGTATCGTCAGCGATTACATAAGGTATCTTCGGAGAGAACACAAATACAGAGAGGACACAATGTATCGTCAGAGAGAGGACACAAAGTATCGTCAGAGAGAGGACACAATGTATCGTCAGAGAGAGGACACAATGTATCGTCAGAGAGAGGACACAAAGTATCGTCAGAGAGAGGACACAATGTATCGTCAGAGAGAGGACACAAAGTATCGTCAGAGAGAGGACACAATCTATCGTCAGAGAGAGGACACAAAGTATCGTCAGAGAGAGGACACAATGTATCGTCAGAGAGAGGACACAAAGTATCGTCAGAGAGAGGACACGAAGTATCGTCAGAGAGAGGACACAATGTATCGTCAAAGAGAGGACACAATCTATCGTCAGAGAGAGGACACAATGTATCGTCAGAGAGAGGACACAAAGTATCGTCAGAGAGAGGACACGAAGTATCGTCAGAGAGAGGACACAAAGTATCGTCAGAGAGAGGACACGAAGTATCGTCAGAGAGAGGACACAATGTATCGTCAAAGAGAGGACACAATCTATCGTCAGAGAGAGGACACAATGTATCGTCAGAGAGAGGACACAAAGTATCGTCAGAGAGAGGACACGAAGTATCGTCAGAGAGAGGACACAAAGTATCGTCAGAGAGAGGACACAATGTATCGTCAGAGAGAGGACACAAAGTATCGTCAGAGAGAGGACACAAAGTATCGTCAGAGAGAGGACACAAAGTATCGTCAAAGAGAGGACACTAGTAATAATCGTCAGAGAAGACACAATACATTATCAGATGGAGGCGATACTCACACTGCTTGGTGTCGCCAATAACAGTCTGAAAGGCCGCTTTGAATCCTGGCCGCTTCATCTTAATGCTCAAGCTATCTTTGATGTTCTTGGCGAAGTTGAGCCCATTCACTGAATCGTACTGCACTGTTGTTAGCTTGTAAAGTTCTGAAATAGAAAATCTAGTAACTTGAGTCCCTTACTGAGCTCTAAATTTTTAGTAGATCACTGTCAGTCCTCACTGCAATGTCCCCCACCTTGATCCGTCAGGACGCCGCTTAAGTCGCCGCGACAGCATTGGCAGAGCCAGTTGTCCATCTTCTGAAACATTGGATTGACCTGGCTGATCGGGATTGGCCAGCATCTCCGCTCTGACGGCCTGGCGATGACTGAGAGTCTGTGGAAGATTGCAAAGTTTCATTTCAGGGATTGTACTTTAGCTGAGAAATCTTTTGATAGAAAAGACACCTGACACTGTTGGTTCAGGCCCAGTTGTATTGCCTGGCCCTGCTAAATACTGTTAATCCATGAACCTCAGCGTATCGGTACCTAAGCAAAACCTCACCGGAGGTCGTCTGGTAGCGAAAAGGGCGTCTCCTCTGTCACCCGCTTCATCCGATCGGACCGATGCACATTGCACTATGTCAAGTATCTCCGTAGTGTATTTTTCGGCAAAAACAAGCCTCCTTAACATTTTCTAAGAAATGCATTGCTGACACGCACCCAACAAGCTTCTACCCCAGGGGTCGGCAATCTTATTAGCGTGCGGGCCACGGAGAGAACCTAAAATACGACAGCGGGCCGGATTAACTGTAGAAATATGAGAAAGGGGTGAGATGAGACATGGGATAGATGAGACAGAAGAGATGAGACGGGAGACGGGAGACACGGGAGAGATGAGACTCTCCATCTCCAGATGAGAGAGAGATGAGACAGCATACTATAGGTGTCGGAAGGGGCAACGCGCCGGATTTGGGAGCTTCGAGGGCCGCATCTGGCCCGCGAGTCGGAGTTTGCCAACCTTTGTAATCTACCCCAACTCACGCTGGTACCCACGATTTGACACTTTGGAGAGTCAATTTAAGATTTAAAATTTAAGCTTCAACCTCTGTTGTTGCTATTCTGTACAATCTTCTATACTGTACAGTACTGCAGAACTTTTTTGTACAATTCGAATAACTTTGAAATACGTTCAGACAACGAGTCTTACCATACTCCCAGATGTGCAGCACGTGGTTGATAGCTCCGAGTTCAGTAATCTAGAAACCAACCAATCTAGATTTCGTAACCCTCCGAGGCAGGTACTGATTAGTCAACTCCTTGTAGCGGCCGACATCCTGGGATGCGATAGTAGCGGAACTCGTACAGTTTGTCTCTGCTGCTATGCCTATTTCTTTAAAGATTTCAATTTGTTCCGCATAATTTCAACGCAATCCAAGTTAACTATATTTTCTCTCCGCCTCTCTCTACCCCAGCAATGTCTCAATGTCTGCTTCTCATTGAAGAGGGACATATACGCTTGAGGCGTATGAATGCGAAGAAAGTAAGGGCAGATGGGAGAGTGGTGAGTAAGTGCAGAGGGACTGTGAACCAACCCACTGTACATTGCAAATGTGACTGCCGAGCCTCACTGCTTGTGTAGAGCTGACAAAGCGGTACCTCTCTCCCTTGGAGGCCCGTTTCCATGGTGACAGGTCGCAAAGTGTTTGCTCATCCTCAGTTAGACACACTGTCCTCAGTCACCTGTTAGACACACTGTCCTCATTCACCTGTTAGACACTGTCCTCAGTCACCTGTTAGACACTGTCCTCAGTCACCTGTTAGACACTGTCCTCAGTCACCTGTTAGACACACTGTCCTCAGTCACCTGTTAGACACACTGTCCTCAGTCACCTGTTAGACACACTGTCCTCAGTCACCTGTTAGACACTGTCCTCAGTCACCTGTTAGACACACTGTCCTCAGTCACCTGTTAGACACTGTCCTCAGTCACCTGTTAGACACACTGTCCTCAGTCACCTGTTAGACACACTGTCCTCAGTCACCTGTTAGACACACTGTCCTCAGTCACCTGTTAGACACACTGTCCTCAGTCACCTGTTAGACACACTGTCCTCAGTCACCTGTTAGACACTGTTCTCAGTCACCTGTTAGACACACTGTCCTCAGTCACCTGTTAGACACTGTCCTCAGTCACCTGTTAGACACTGTCCTCTGTCAGTTGTTTAAGTCATTTAGTCATTGTTTAAGAATTACTACTTGTACCTGTAATAGCAGTAGTATGATGCCAATACTACAGATTATTTTTGATAAAAAAGCACTTCCAAATTCAACAGTGAACAGACTGACTTCTTATTGGTTGATGGAGTCTAATATCAGCTAGTGATCAAGTCCCTTCCCGCCTCGGTCCAATGGGACTAGTGATACAGTGAAAGTGACATTGGAAGCAAATTTAAAAAGCATCTGCAATACCAATTCTGCCTTTCACAGAACCCGATACAAAAGTTTTGACAATTCAGCAGCTACATCAAGTAAGCGTAGCATAAGGGATTAACCATAGTAGCAGCATAGTAACAGCATAGTAACAGCATAGTAACAGGCAATGGCCAGTGCAAAGCCAGGAGTGTACGCCAGTCAGCTAAAGCCGGTCATTGTGCATCAGCAACTGCTGGAAGGTGCGAAATTTCTACGCTGGGAAGATGTAAGCTGGAGTTTTACAGTTTTCTGTACTCACACCCAGTTCTCAAATATTTTGAATCAAATTCTGTTTCGTATTATAATTATCATTGTACTCAATTTCGTTTCGTACTCAAGTCAGTCCTGTGCTCAAGTCAGTTCTGTGCTCAATTCAGTTCTGTGCTCAAGTCAGTTCTGTACTCAACTCAGTTCTGTAGTCAACTCAGTTCTGTACTCAAGTCAGTTCTGTACTCAAATCGGTTCTATACTTAAGTCATTCCTGTACTCAAGCCAGTTCTGTACTCAAGTCAGTTTTGTACTTAAGTCAAGTTCTATACTTAATTCAGTTCTGTACTCAAGTCAGTTCTGTACTCAAGTCAGTTCTGTACTCAAGTCGGTTCTGTACATAACTCAGTTCTGTACTCAAGTAAGTTCTGTACTCAACTTAGTTCTGTACTCAAGTCAGTTCTGTACTCAAATCGGTTCTATACTTAAGTCATTCCTGTACTCAAGCCAGTTCTGTACTCAAATCAGTTTTGTACTTGAGTCAAGTTCTCTACTTAAGTCAGATCTGTACTGAAGCCAGTTCTGTACTCAAGTCAGTTCTGTACTCAATCCGGTTCTGTTCTCAAGTCGCTTCTGTACTCAAGTCAGTTCTGTACTCAATCCGGTTCTGTTCTCAAGTCGCTTCTGTACTCAAGTCAGTTGTGTACTCAAGTTTGTTCTGTACTCAAGTTGGTTCTGTACTCAAGTCAGTTCTGTACTCAAGTCAGTTCTGTACTCAAGTCAGTTCTGTACTCAAGTCAGTTCTGTACTCAAGTCAGTTCTGTACTCAAATCGGTTCTATACTTAAGTCATTCCTGTACTCAAGCCAGTTCTGTACTCAACTCAGTTCTGTACTCAATTCAGTTCTGTACTCAAGCCAGTTCTGTACTCAAGCCAGTTCTGTACTCAACTCAGTTCTGTACTCAACTCAGTTCTGTACTCAACTCAGTTCTGTACTCAACTCAGTTCTGTACTCAACTCAGTTCTGTACTCAACTCAGTTCTGTACTCAACTCAGTTCTGTACTCAACTCAGTTCTGTACTCAACTCAGTTCTGTACTCAAGTTGGTTCTGTACTCAAGTCAGTTCTGTACTCAACTCAGTTCTGTACTCAAGCCAGTTCTGTACTCAATCCGGTACTAAGTCTTTTCAGATACTTCAGCTGCATTGAATTTCCTCTCCCAGGAACAATCTTCACTGCTTTCGGTTGCAAATCGCTTAGAAACCTAAAGACTGCAAGCAATTCCAAAAAATCGTTCTAGAAATCTTCGTAGAGAAGCGTGAAACACATAATCTTTCCTTCTAATTTTCTTTGCTGAACAATATCTCCTATCGAATTTTCGAAGAAAAAGAGTTATCAGGGGGGTTGATCGCTTCAGAGCAAACCAGTTCAGTGCAGGAAACAGATTTTAAGAGGCCACTGATTATAACAGATTGGGAGGGAAATGAGAGATGCTGCAATGACCTTTAAGCCGTGCTCGACGAAGATAAAGAAAGGCCTGGATAATGAAAATATAAAATAATTCTTCCCTTGCGAAGCGACAATCAGATTTTGCAGTCCACGGTTTGAAGGGCTTCGCAGAAAGTACCCGATGAACAGATGCGCATGGGGACTCGACCTGATCCACAAACCAAAAGATTCAACGACTGCATACCACAACTCGAACCTATTTCAGGATCACATGACAACGATTTTCATCTGTATAATTTCCACTCCTGGTGATGATCCATCGTTTATTTTCGTACTTAAATCCCAAAACACAATCCTTTCAAAATCTCCCATAACAAGATCCCATGACAAGATCCCGTGACAGATCGCAGGTAAAGATCTCATGACAAGATCCCATGACAGATCCCATAACAAGATCGCAGGTCAAGATCTCATGACAAGATCCCATGACAGATCCCATGACAGATCCCATGACAGATCTCATGACAGATCTCATGACAAGATCCCATGACAGATCCCATAACAAGATCGCAGGTCAAGATCTCATGACAAGATCCCATGACAGATCCCATGACAGATCCCATGACAGATCTCATGACAGATCTCATGACAAGATCCCATGACAGATCCCATAACAAGATCGCAGGTCAAGATCTCATGACAAGATCCCATGACAGATCCCATGACAGATCCCATGACAGATCTCATGACAGATCTCATGACAAGATCCCATGACAGATCCCATAACAAGATCGCAGGTCAAGATCTCATGACAAGATCCCATGACAGATCCCATGACAGATCCCATGACAGATCTCATGACAGATCTCATGACAAGATCCCATGACAGATCCCATAACAAGATCGCAGGTCAAGATCTCATGACAGATCCCATAACAAGATCGCAGGTCAAGATCTCATGACAAGATCCCATGACAGATCCCATGACAGATCCCATGACAAGATCCCATGATAAGATCCCATGACAGATCCCCTGACAGATCCCATAACAGATCCCATGACAGATCTCATGACAGATCTCATGACAAGATCCCATGACAGATCCCATAACAAGATCGCAGGTCAAGATCCCATGACAAGATCCCATGATAGACCCCATAACAATATCGCAGGTCAAGATCTCATGACAAGATCCCATAACAGATCCCATGACAGATCCCATGACAAGATCCCATGACAGATCCCATGACAGATCCCATGACAGATCCCATGACAGATCCCATGACAAGATCCCATGACAGATCCCATGACAGATCCCATGACAGATCCCATAACAGATCCCATGACAGATCCCATGACAGATCCCATGACAGATCCCATGACAGATCTCATGACAGATCTCATGACAAGATCCCATGACAGATCCCATGACAGATCCCATGACAGATCCCATGACAGATCTCATGACAGATCTCATGACAAGATCCCATGACAGATCCCATAACAAGATCGCAGGTCAAGATCTCATGACAAGATCCCATGACAGATCCCATGACAGATCCCATGACAGATCTCATGACAGATCTCATGACAGATCTCATGACAGATCTCATGACAAGATCCCATGACAGATCTCATGACAGATCTCATGACAGATCTCATGACAGATCTCATGACAGATCTCATGACAGATCCCATGACAGATCTCATGACAAGATCCCATGACAGATCCCATAACAAGATCGCAGGTCAAGATCTCATGACAAGATCCCATGACAGATCCCATGACAGATCCCATGACAGATCTCATGACAGATCTCATGACAAGATCCCATGACAGATCCCATGACAAGATCCCATGACAGATCCCATGACAAGATCCCATAACAAGATCCCATGACAAGATCCCATGACAAGATCCCATGACAGATCCCCTGACAGATCCCATGACAAGATCCCATGACAAGATCCCATGACAGATCCCATGACAGATCCCATGACAAGATCCCATGACAAGATCCCATGACAAGATCCCATGACACATCCCATGACAAGATCCCATGACAGATCCCATGACAGATCCCATGACAAGATCCCATGACAGATCCCATGACAAGATCCCATGACACATCCCATGACAAGATCCCATGACAAGATCCCATGACAAGATCCCATGACACATCCCATGACAAGATCCCATGACAGATCCCATGACAAGATCCCATGACAGATCCCATGACAAGATCCCATAACAAGATCCCATGACAAGATCCCATGACAAGATCCCATGACAGATCCCCTGACAGATCCCATGACAAGATCCCATGACAAGATCCCATGACAGATCCCATGACAGATCCCATGACAAGATCCCATGACAAGATCCCATGACAAGATCCCATGACACATCCCATGACAAGATCCCATGACAGATCCCATGACAGATCCCATGACAAGATCCCATGACAGATCCCATGACAAGATCCCATGACAAGATCCCATGACACATCCCATGACAAGATCCCATGACAGATCCCATGACAAGATCCCATGACAGATCCCATGACAAGATCCCATGACAAGATCCCGTGACAGATCCCATGACAAGATCCCATGACAAGATCACATGACAAGATCCCATGACAAGATCCCATGATAAGATCCCATTAAAACAGTTATAACAAGTTTCCAGTCCATTTTCAAGAATATAGTTTTCCAGGATGTCCCAAAGAACAGGCCTATTCAAACTGCTCAAAAGACAGTGGATCAATTGTATGCCCAAGCTTATTGAGCAGATCAGGTTGAGAAGTCATGCGAGTTGTTATTTGTTTTTCCACACTTGGGAGAAATTCTCGCCAAATTCCAACAGGCCTTCATGTTTTTTTCTCTTAATCCATTAGCGCTGAAAATATCCCATATTCTAATAATTCTCCCGTCTAAAACAGTCTAGTTAATGTTTCTCCTCACCTTGCCGCATTTAGCCTGGTTTGACCAAAAGTTGGGATACTTTGTCACGCCATTAACTCTGTCTCATTTACACTTTGGACTCCAAATGCTGCCTCATTTGCCTGAGTCGATATTTGTCTGGCTATAAATTTTCCCGGGTAGGGATATTCTCCTGCAGGGCTTCGTTGCCTCGACTTTCTCCTAGCTCTGTTCCCCAAGAAGGGATGAACAAAATGATGTGCATCATTTCCCGCAGCGGAACCGCTATGAAGTGGCTTTGTGCTGCGCTAGTGAGTCCATTGTTTCCATTGTTCGCCTGTCTTCAAGCGTGCCTGGAACAAAGAAAGATTGCCCGGGAGAACTGTAGCCAGCGCGAATTGTTTGACAGATCGGAGGCAGAAGTTAAAAGTACATTTTTGTGTATCTCAAGGCATGAGCAGACCGTGTCAGGCTTTGATATTTTCTATTTTTAGCCAGATCGGTGAGGGGCCCCTATTTATCTACCCACTTTATCGATCCATATTTATCGATCGAACGTTCATGGTTACATTCCTAAGTTAGTTACTTGTGGTGAGAGGCAGACCGATTAACGCGCTTGTCTCTCGTAACAAGGTCCGGAGCTCGATTCCGCGGAGAGAAGGCTTGGGGGCTTGTCATGCAATTTACGCCCTTGAAGGCCGACCTCCAAGGCACAGTGAGAGTGTACACTGACTGACGGTGAGAAAATCAGGGCAGATGTACACACCCGTGTACGTGGTGCTCAGGAGTCAGCGAAATGGGCAGATTTGCCTCCTCGCTGGCTGCGGGTCTAGTGTCACCGAATGATGTGCCAATTGCCCGCAGCCCTCCTGCAATTATTATTATTATTATTGGCTCTCAACTATTTTAGTAAATATTAAACAAGTATTCAAAACCCTATTCACACAATAATGAGGGAGTACTTTTAATTTTCGTATTTTTCATTTTTAAAGACAAGTTAGCAACACCCTTGCCCTCGGAAGTAAAATATTTCTATTCGTGTTTTTTTCTTAATAGCATACAAGACACAACCAAATACTAAACCGAGTATCATCTTTGGTCCTTAAAAATTATGAAAATTATTTATATTTATTTTCTAAATATCGACAGTCAAAGCGCTATGACAACTAAAAAATTAATTATGTTTTTGTTAAAAACGTTTGTTAAGTGGTAACTCACTAACTGATCAATCATATATTCGATTTTCATAATTTTAGTCGGTCAATAAAGCAACAATTTTTTTCCTTTGATGCAGATGATTGCATTGCAAAATAACTATAATCCGGCCAATGAGAAATTGTGAATTTTTATTCATCTAATGGACTGGATGATCGAGCATATTCGGTAGCACTAAGCTGTTTTGCATTTGCACTCAATTAGGCACTGTGGCTTGAAAATTTTGCACCAGTTTAAAGAGAAGCATTGCGTATATCAATTCGATAGATTTCTGTAAGCCGGAGGTATACTCGTATTTATTGAGTTTTAATAGACCTACACCAATTTAACTGGCCAAATGTGGCTTTTTGAGGCCATAAATCAGTGAGCGACTTATCGGCCATAATCCTGCCCAGTGCATGGCGTGTCTTCTCAACGCCTTGTGGATTAGCACGATTTTGAGTACGAGCTTTGATTTGGAGATGCCGCGCCCCTGTGGAAAACCTTGGAATTGTGGGCTGGGTGATTTTGTACTGAGATAGGATTTCCTAATCTGATTGACCATGAGCTAATGATCCCTATATGGCTCTTGGGATCAGCAAAGAATGGGATGGAGGTTCATAAGTGTAAGTTGACAGGGTGACAGGTGACGATTGTGAAACCTGAGACCATGCGCATGTGCCAACAAAGTCGACTTTTCGGAAACTCATTAGCGACAAATTCTCACCGCGGGGTTGGTTTACCTTTGTCCGCTTCAGGTTCCCCGTTTCGTTTGTGTAGTTGACTCTCTCCATGGCTGTCTGTCTGTCTTTTATTCAGTTCCGTGTTTGCTTTTCCTGGAAACTGCTCTGCTCAGGTCCTACCTGAAGAAGGGGAATTTCTAGTAACTGCTTCAACCAGTAGCTGTCAAAATTATTCATTGCTGACCCGTAATGCATCGGAATCAGTCGCAGAGCGGTTTGCCCTGGGCTCGATTCCGCGGCGAGGCCACATTCCTCTGGGTTGCAGCCGCGGAGAGAAGGCTTGGGGGCTTGTCGTGCAATTTATGCCCTTGAGGGCCAACCTCCAAGGCACAGTGAGAGTGTACACTGCCTGTTTTCGGCAGTTTAAGTTTTCGGATGTAACACACCTGTGTGAGTGTGTGCTCAGGAGTCAGCGAAATGGGCAGAATTGCCTCCTTGCTGGCTCCTTATGCAATTATTATTATTATCAAAGCGTGGAATTGTTGCCATAACCACAAAGTCACTATAGACTTTACTCAATGGAAAGAAGGAGCTCAAAATATAAAAATAAACAAAAGCAACACAAATATTTCCTAAACCATTACCTACAAGCCGGTACCCCGTGTCTGATAGCTTTTATCCTTTGCATCCAGTTTTCGTCTAAGGCATCTTAATGGTTCATTGGGTGTGGCACGAGAGACAGGCATCAAATAAAATCCAGTCTGCCGCGATTGAGAACCGCCCCTGACCTGCCCCGCCCAGTTTGAGTATTTTCACTATTAACAGGATTGATCAGATCCGATTTTATGGTCCATTATGAGTCTGAATTAATTAATGATTATGACTCATTTAAAAGAAAGTTGGATGCACCGGAAATTTTAGGACTCATCCATACCGCAGATTGTTACATTGAAAGTTGACTCAAAGGGCTACCTGCTCTACTGGCAAGCGGCCAATGGGGTAAGACTGACTATCATTTTATCTGCATAATTTTCAGCCAAAGTGCTGGGGTGAGGTTTATTTGACCCCGCTGATGTCTATGGCCGGGGCTATGGGCGTTAAAATTGAGCCACACTCGAGAGCCGACCAATCGGCAACGAGTGGACGAAGAGCCTGGAGTGAGGAGGTGGTCGTTCTGCGTGACGTCTAGGGGGGTTCGAGGTGATGAAAATTTATTGCAACTTTGAGAGCCAACCAATCAGCAATCAGCGAAGAGATAAGGCCATGTGGTAAGACTCTCGGGTAGACTAGCGGCGAGGGGCTGTGACTGATCAAATATTCTAGCCAATCAGCATGAAGGAGAGGGTAAGAAGATTGGAGTGAGGTGGTCGCATTTAATGGTTACTCTCGACGTTAAAAACTAAATAAGACACTGAAGCAGAAAATAGAAGGAATATAATAGTACATTTCATTCCAGGATGTGGACTACCTGGAGATGTCCTTTATTCGCGACACCCGCTGCGGTCGTAGCGCCCGACTGCCGAAGGTAAAAAACTCCCATTTAATCTTCCCATTATTAAACCACATTGATGCAAAAAGCGCCAAAAAAACAGAAAAAATCCAATTTGTTTGAGAATAAAAGTAAGAAAAAGTATATTGCTGCAAGCAGCATGAAGTACACCAGGACTGTGGTGTGTGGCGCACTCAAGTAGTTGAATGCGTTGAGGTCGCTGAGGCGGCTGAGATATTGAACTATGGCGTGGCCGACGTTATAGAGGCTTGAGGACGGTGGGTAAGGGTTGAGAGAAAGACAGACAGAGGCTGAAAGGCCACTCACCTCGGTTTGAGTAGATGATATATCATCATATTTGCTAAATATTGATGCATAAAACACTCGTATGCATGGGCGTGTGAGGTAAAGCTCAAAGACTCGGGATAGGGATAAGGACCAGAGACAATCGCCCTAGGGCCAGCATTGAGAGGGAGTGGCGAAGAAGCAGGAATTTATTGATGGAATGGACCAGTTTGTGTAACAGATTCGCCTACTGTGTGAGAAGGGATACTCGATGAGGTTAATGGGAGGGGCGAGGGTCTCTAGGGTTACTGTCCTCTTTGACTCTAGAAGAAGCCTCGAAGCTGATAAACAGATTGATAAGCCCTGCTATTGGCTTAACCTGTTAGACACTTGCGTTACCTGTTAGACACTTGCGCTACCTGTTAGACACTTGCGTTACCTGTGAGACACTTGCGCTACCTGTTAGACACTTGCGTTACCTGTTAGACACTTGCGTTACCTGTGAGACACTTGCGTTATGTGTTAGACACTTGCGTTACCTGTGAGACACTTGCGTTACGTGTTAGACAGTGTCTTTCACAACTGTTAGACTGTGTATTTCATACCTGTTAGACAGTGTATTTCATACCTGTTAGACAGTGTATTTCATACCTGTTAGACAGTGTATTTCATACCTGTTAGACAGTGTATTTCATACCTGTTAGACAGTGTATTTCATACCTGTTAGACAGTGTATTTCATACCTGTTAGACAGTGTGTTTCATTCCTGTTAGACAGTGTGTTTCATACCTGTTAGACAGTGTATTTCATACCTGTTAGACAGTGTGTTTTATTCCTCATAGACAGTGCGTTTCATACCTGTTAGACAGTGTATTTCATACCTGTTAGACAGTGTATTTCATACCTGTTAGACAGTGTGTTTCATTCCTGTTAGACAGTGTGTTTCATACCTGTTAGACAGTGTCTTTCACACCTGTTAGACAGTGTATTTCATACCTGTTAGACAGTGTATTTCATACCTGTTAGACAGTGTGTTTCATACCTGTTAGACAGTGTGTTTCATACCTGTTAGACAGTGTATTTCATACCTGTTAGACAGTGTATTTCATACCTGTTAGACAGTGTGTTTCATTCCTGTTAGACAGTGTGTTTCATACCTGTTAGACAGTGTCTTTCACACCTGTTAGACAGTGTATTTCATACCTGTTAGACAGTGTATTTCATACCTGTTAGACAGTGTGTTTCATTCCTGTTAGACAGTGTGTTTCATACCTGTTAGACAGTGTCTTTCACACCTGTTAGACAGTGTATTTCATACCTGTTAGACAGTGTATTTCATACCTGTTAGACAGTGTGTTTCATACCTGTTAGACTGTGTATTTTATTCCTGTTAGACAGTGTGTTTCATACCTGTTAGACAGTGTGTTTCATTCCTGTTATTAACATTAAAAAATGATTAAAACGTGTTAGACAGTTGAAAGTAAGCTAGTCTGATAAATTATCCAGTTGTTTAATAAATGTTTGTTTAAATATTTAAACATTTTCTGAACTTTCATACTTTAATTTGAGCAGGATCCAAAACTTCGCGAGGCGTGCACCCAGTTTGGTGGTGGTGGTGGTGCTGCTGCTGCTCTGGAAGACCGCAGCATCAGTGTAGTCTATGGCTCTGATTTAGTCAACCAACAGTGGGTCAATTTTGTTGCCGCTACTAAAGAAATTGCTCAGGTAAAAAATTATGTCTATAGTTTCTTCTAAGATAATTTTTTCGCGCAAATAAGTTAATTTGAAGAACTAAAGCAACTAATGACCTTTATTGTACGAGTACAATGTCCAGACAGCCGTCCTATGAAATATAAAGAATCTAGTTAGTGCAAAAGCTCTCATTACTTAACTAGCACTCTAATTAGTCCTGTTAGTCTTAGCCTACGAGGGGTCACTAGAACTTGGCGATGGTTTGGCTAATTTGATTCAAACTATTTTAGCCCTGATGTTCAGTTAATGTGTAGCTTCATTATTATTGTAGAATAATGGAATCTCTGTTTAACAAGCTTCGATTGAAACTGATCAATGAAAGGTTCAATTACCTGTTAAACAATGGAGTTACCTGTTAACCAGTGGGAGTCACCTGTTAGACTGTGGGAGTTACCTGTCTAACAATGGGAGTTACCTGTTAAACAATGGAGATACCTGTTAACCAGTGGGAGTTACCTGCTGTTAGACAGTGGGGGTAACCCATTAGACACCGAAATTACCTGTTAGACACTAGGGTTACCTGTTAGACACTAGAGTTACGTGTTAGACACCAAAGTTACCTGTTAGACACAAAAGTTACCTCTTAGACACTAGCTTTACCTGTTAGACACCAAAGTTACCTATTAGACACTAGAGTTACCTGCTAGACACTAGAGTTACCTGTTAGACACTAGAGTTACCTTTTAGACACTAGAGTTACCTGTTAGACACTAGAGTTACCTGTTAGACACTAGAGTTACCTGTTAGACACTAGAGTTACCTGTTAGACACTAGAGTTACCTGATAGACACTAGAGTTACCTGCTAGACACCGAAATTACCTGTTAGACACTAGAGTTACCTGTTAGACACTAGAGTTACCTGCTAGACACTAGAGTTACCTGCTAGACACTAGAGTTACCTGTTAGACACTAGAGTTACCTGTTAGACACTAGAGTTACCTGTTAGACACTAGAGTTACCTGTTAGACACTAGAGTTACCTGCTAGACACTAGAGTTACCTGTTAGACACTAGAGTTACCTGTTAGACACTAGAGTTACCTGCTAGACACTAGAGTTACCTGCTAGACACTAGAGTTACCTGTTAGACACTAGAGTTACCTGTTAGACACTAGAGTTACCTGTTAGACACTAGAGTTACCTCTTAGACACCGAAATTACCTGTTAGACACTAGAGTTACCTGTTAGACACCAAAGTTACCTGTTAGACACAAAGTTACCTGTTAGACGTGTTAAATATATGACACTTGAAGAAACGTTTTAGATTCTTGCGGTTACCTGTCGGGTCTCCAGAATGCAAAGTACTAAAACCAAAAAACTCTATCCCATCAGCTCTGGACAGTCGAGATGTTCTCCTGCGCTGTCAATATTCTTTCGATGAACCCGTCATTCTTTGAACTGCTGGAACGAGCCTGGACTAAACTAACCGTGTGTCGCGACGCTGAAGACAGAATTCCTGTAAAGAGGTCTGTCGTCAGCTTTTTCTCGTCATCAGCTTAATTCTAATCTTCTAGGGAATAGATCAGATTTAAAGAGAACTTTTACGGATTTCAACTCTATTTTGCAGTATTTTACGACTCATCGCTGCTCACAAAGACGACAGAAAAAGAGTTGAGAAGGCTTTGTCTAGCTGCAAGCTGCTGTCATCCAAGGTTTGGTCGGGATTTCCTAATTAAACACCTGCGTTTAACATTTTTAACTCTTTATTCTAACTCTTTATTCTTCATTGATTAGCCTGACTTCATCGATGCCAAGGCTCTGACACTGCCGGCCTTCTTGAAGTTCTTCGCCTGCCTTTGCCCCAGACAGGAGATCGACCAGCTCTGCCAGGAACTGTGAGTCAATGCACTCACTCACTCACTCACTCACTCACTCACTCACCCACTTATTCACTCACTCACTCACTCACTCACTCACTCACTCACTCACTCACTCACTCACTCACTCACTCACTCACTCACTCACTCACTCACTCACTCACTCACTCACTCACTCACTCTCTCACTCACTCACTCACTCACTCACTCACTCACTCACTCACTCACTCACTCACTCACTCACTCACTCACTCACCCACTTATTCACTCACTCACTCACTCACTCACTCACTCACTCACTCACTCACTCACTCACTCACTCACTCACTCACTCACTCACTCACTCACTCACTCACTCACTCACTCACTCACTCACTCACTCACTCACTCACTCACTCACTCGCTCACTCACTCACTCACTCACTCACTCACTCATTCACTCACTCACTCACTCACTCACTCACTCACTCACTCACTCACTCACTCACTCTCTCACTCACTCACTCACTCACTCACTCCTTCACTGCTCACTCACTCACTCACTCACTCACTCACTCACTCACCCACTCCGGCAGCAATCCATCCAGCTCCAAGTCGAAGCAGCCCCAGCTGAGCATTGCTCAATTTGTCCGACTGCTCAACGAGCGCCAACGTGATCCGCGGCTGAACGAGATTCTCTACCCCTACGCCAACGAGGCCAAGGCCCGCGAGCTCATTCAGAAGTACGAGCCGGATCCCAGTCTGGCAGCCAAAGGTGAGGCAAAACAACAGCCTGACCGGCTGTTTCCAATCGGATTTTATTTCTCCCATCTCCGCCCTGTCTACCCGCAGACCAGTTGAGCAGTGCCGGCCTGGAGGCATTCCTTATGTCCACGGACAACAGCCTGATCCCGTGGGATAAACTAGACATCAGCCAGGACATGGATCAGCCTTTGTCGCATTATTTCATTAACTCTTCGCATAACACCTACCTGGCTGGTGAGACTGTCACGGCTGGTTGCTTATAACCACCCACCTGTCCTTCAGGTATCCCTCCACCTGTCCTTCAGGTATCCCTCCACTTGTCCTTCAGGTATCATTCCACCTGTCCTTCAGGTATCACTCCACCTGTCCTTCAGGTATCCTTCCACCTGTCCTTCAGGTATCCTTCCACCTGTCCTTCAGGTATCCCTCCACCTGTCCTTCAGGTATCCCTCCACCTGTCCTTCAGGTATCACTCCACCTGTCCTTCAGGTATCACTCCACCTGTCCTTCAGGTATCCTTCTACCTGTCCTTCAGGTATCACTCCACCTGTCCTTCAGGTATCCTTCTACCTGTCCTTCAGGTATCACTCCACCTGTCCTTCAGGTATCACTCCACCTGTCCTTCAGGTATCCTTCCACCTGTCCTTCAGTTATAACTCCACCTGTCCTTCAGGTATAACTCCACCTGTCCTTCAGGTATGACTCAGAAGTGCCACTCCACCTGTCCTTCAGGTATTCCTCTTCTTCATCATTATTTTCCCCCCCATTCCTCAGGCCATCAGCTCACCGGCAAGAGCTCAGTGGAGATGTACAGGCAGGTTCTACTAACCGGCTGTCGCTGCGTCGAGTTGGACTGCTGGGACGGCAAAGGCGCTGACGAAGAGCCGACTGTCACGCATGGCTTCACGATGTGCTCAGAAGTGTCATTCAGGGTGAGTTCGAAACTATCGACCTAGAAATGTCTATGGATTAGCAAAGGCGTCATCAATTAAGTTAATATTTGATTTCTAGGAAACTATGGAGGCAATCGCGGAGACGGCATTCAAAGTTTCAGATTTTCCGGTCATTCTGTCGTTTGAAAATCACTGCTCGTAAGTGTGAATCTTTCCAATCCGGAAATCTAATTTGGCGTCAAAATGAACTCAAATGCAAAAACTGAAATCCTCAGACCCAAGCAGCAGGCCAAGATGGTGAAATTAATCAAGGATTATCTGGGCGACAGGATTCTGGCCCATCCGTTGGATTCGCATCCGGTGAGTTTTCAAACTTTCAATCGAGTTTGAATTGGCGCCAGTTTGTTATTTCAAAGAAATCAAGTCTCGAATTTCAGTTAAAACCCGGAACTCCGCTGCCAAGTCCGGATCTGCTGAGAGGAAAATTTCTTATTAAAAACAAGAAGCGTCACTTCAAAAAATCTGGTAAAATAGTGAAAGTGAGATACGATATTTCTGATGCATTTAAACAAAATGTCTTCTTTTTTAAATAATTGACGTATTACTAGCCAAGCCAGGAGATGCGATTGCTGAGGAAGAAAACTCACTAGAAACTGACTCTGCGACTGAAGACTTCGTCGCTGGCAAAGGTGAGCTGTGCTCATATGAGTAGCTTTTAGAGTGTTAAATATTCAGCTATCTATCAGCTAAGGTGTTAGATATCAGCTAAGGTGTTAGATATCAGCTAAGGTGTTAGATATCAGCTAAGGTGTTAGATATTCAGCTTTGATGTTAGATATCAGCTAAGGTGTTAGATATCAGCTAAGGTGTTAGATATCAGCTAAGGTGTTAGATATTCAGCTTTGATGTTAGATATCAGCTAGGGTGTTAGATATTCAGCTAGGGTGTTAGATATCGGCAAGGGTGTTAGATATCAGCTTGGGTGTTAGATATCAGCTAAGGTGTTAGATATTCAGCTTTGGTGTTAGATCTCCAGTTCCTGATGTTCAAACAACCACTCGAAGCAGACCCAGAAGACGCAGCCGATGAGGACGCTGATGAGGAGGATCCGGAGCTGAAGAAGCTACGCGAGAGCGCCGAGAAGGCGGCGGCCACGTCAGCGGCTGCAGCGGCGGCTTCATCAAAGGAGCCCGAGACACTGTCTGAAATATCAGCCATGGTCAACTACATGGAGCCGGCGCCGTTCTACTCCTTTGAGTATGCCGCCAGTGAGTAAATTGCCCCCCCATATCAAGCCCGGCTCACCAGCTGTCACTGTGCTCAAACTTTTTTAAACATTTTCTGCAAAGAGAAAAATGCCGCCTACGAATGCTGCTCAATTTCTGAGAACAGCGCCACCAACCTGCTCAAGGAGGCGCCAGAGGACTTTGTCAAGTGAGTGAGGTCTTTAACACTACTCTTGCTACTCATTCTACTCCCTCATTCTACCCCCTCATTCTACCCCTCATTCTACCCACTCATTCTACCTCCTCATTCTACCCCCTCATTCTACCCCTCATTCTACCCCCTCATTCTACCCCTCATTCTACCCCCTCATTCTACCCCCTCATTCTACCCCCTCATTCTACACCCTCATTCTACACCCTCATTCTACACCCTCATTCTACCCCCTCATTCTACCCCCTCATTCTACCCCCCTCATTCTACCCCTCGCATTCAATCCTCCTCATCCTATCCTATTTATTCTATCCCGTTCATTCTACCCCCTTCTTATTTTACAGCTTCAACAAGAGGCAAATCAGCCGGATTTACCCCAAGGGCACTAGGGTGGATTCCAGCAACTACATGCCCCAGCTGTTCTGGAACGCCGGTTGTCAACTGGTGGCGCTCAACTTTCAATCTCTGGGTGAGGCAGACTGGACATAATCCTGTTAGACGCAATAATTTACCTGTTAGACACCTTAATCTACCTTCTGAATACGTTATTCTACCTGGTAGACACACTAATCAACCGCGTACATACGTTAATCTACGAATTAATAATAATAATAATAATTGCAGGAGGGTTGCGGGCAATGGCACATCATTTGGTGACACTAGACCCGCAGCCAGCGAGAAGGCAATTCTGCCCATTTCGCTGACTCCTGAGTACACACGAACACAGGTACTGTACACAGGCACACGCTCACACAGGTGTGTACATCTGCCCTGACTTTCTCATCGTCAGGCAGTGTACACTTTCACTGTGCCTTGGAGGTCGGCCTTGCCTTGCCTCGCCGCGGAATCGAGCTCAGGGACCTTGGTGCGAGAGGCGAATGAACTAACCGGGCTGCAACTCACCCCCCTGTTAGACACACAAATCTACCTGTTAGATACGTTAATCTACCTGTTAGATACGTTAATCTACCTGTCAGACAGTCTCACCAACCGACGTACCAATCCGCAGACCTTGGACTTCAACTGAACCTGGGCATGTTCCACTATCAGCGCCGCTGCGGCTACCTTCTCAAGCCTGAGTTCATGCGCCGGGCCGATCGCCGGTTCGATCCGTTCTCCGAGTCCACGGTGGACGGCATTGTGGCCAGCAGCGTGTCAGTGCACATCCTGTCCGGCTACTTCCTGTCCGATCGCCGGGTTGGCACCTACGTCGAGGTTGAAATGTACGGCCTGCCGGCTGACACCGTTAGGAAGCGGTTTCGAACTCGGGTTGTGCCGGCCAACGGGATTAATCCCAGCTACAATCAGGAGCCTTTTGTGTTCAAGAAGGTTTTGGAATAAAGCTCTAGGCCAAAAGTACACAGTATCAACTTAAAGTACACAGTATCAACTTAAAGTACACAGTATCAACTTAAAGTACACAGTATCAACTCAAAGTACACTGAATCTAGTTAAAGTACACATTATAATGTTAATTTATACAGTGTGATCTTGAAGTACATAGTATTAAGTTAAAGTACGCATGAAAATATTCCTCCTATTTGCACAATCCACCCAGGTGGTGCTGCCACAACTGGCCACACTGCGAATTGCCGCCCTCGAAGAGTCGGGGCGTCTCATCGGTCAGCGATTCCTACCTGTTGACTCGCTGCGACCCGGCTATCGCCACGTGCCCCTGTTCACCGAGCTGATGCAGCCGCTGCCACTGGCCACTCTGTTCGTCTGCCTGTCTGTTAGCGACTACGTGTCAGATGTGTTTGCTGGTCAGGAGCTGCGCTTTTTATTACTTCTTTTTATCTTCCAAATTTCTACCCAAAATGTACACTCGTCCCTTTAACCAGCCCATAGACCTCATCCACTCGAATGTACACTCGTCCCTTCAATCAGCCCATAGGTCTTATCCACTCGAATGTACACTCGTCCCTTCAATCAGCCCATAGACCTCATCCACTCGAATGTACACTCGTCCCTTTAACCAGCCCATAGGTCTTATCCACTCGAATGTACACTCGTCCCTTCAATCAGCCCATAGACCTCATCCACTCAAATGTACACTCGTCCCTTTAACCAGCCCATAGACCTCATCCACTCGAATGTACACTCGTCCCTTCAATCAGCCCATAGGTCTTATCCACTCGAATGTACACTCGTCCCTTTAACCAGCCCATAGACCTCATCCACTCGAATGTACACTCGTCCCTTCAATCAGCCCATAGGTCTTATCCACTCGAATGTACACTCGTCCCTTTAACCAGCCCATAGACCTCATCCACTCGAATGTACACTCGTCCCTTCAATCAGCCCATAGGTCTTATCCACTCGAATGTACACTCGTCCCTTTAACCAGCCCATAGACCTCATCCACTCGAATGTACACTCGTCCCTTCAATCAGCCCATAGACCTCATCCACTCGAATGTACACCCGTCCCTTTAACCAGCCCCAAACCTTATCGCCTAACCGGCCGTGTACACAAACCTGCAGAGTTTGCAGCTGCGCTAGCCAACCCAATTCAATATCTGAGCGAGATGGACAAGCATCAGCAGCAGTTGATGGTGCTAACGGACGACTTTGAAGTGACGGTAAGCAAATAATCCGCGTTGTTGAATTAAATAAAGAAACTGAAATTTGTCGATTTGTAATCAAGAATCTTTAACTACATCAATTCAGGACAAACCTCAGCAGCAGCAGCAGTCAAGCAGGGCTATCACCGCGATCAGCGAATCTGATCAACACAACGACGTCGCAAATGTCACCGTGCCGCCGAAAACTGCATCCAATGCTGAGCGAAGTCCTGCGAAACAGCGTAAACTGCTGCGCACCTCCACGCTGGGACCCATGGATGCGCCTCCGTCGCCTCCGTCAGCGGCGTCAACTTCAACGGGATCAGCAGGCGGCGCTACTGGTACGACTGAGCTGGCTGGAGCTTCAGGAACTCGCGGAACCGGCGGTGAGAGAAATTGAAAGTACTTCGAAGTAGATCTGATTCAATTGTGTCTGTAGATCTGATTCAATTGTGTCTGTAGATCTGATTCAATTGTGTCTGTCGATCTGATTCAATTGTGTCTGTAGATCTGATTCAATTGTGTCTGCAGATCAGGTTCAATTGTGTCTGTAGATCTGATTCAATTGTGTCTGCAGATCTGATAGAGAACAGAATCATATAACCCATCGCAGGAATCCGCCGCAAGTTCATGTCGGTTTACACAAAATCTTCGGATTCTCAGCAACAGCAGCAGCAGCAGCAGCATCAGCAGCAGCTCCAGGTTGATGCTGATTCGTCGGAAAGTTTCGTTGCTCGTTGTCTTCTTTCCGGTAATTGAGTAACGTTATTACGAGTAATTAGCAATCTTGAGATGACTAAATGTCTGTTAACCAGTTGAAAACTAAAAAATTGCCGCAGATTCAACTTGTGTGCAGAAGCCCAGCCTTGAAGAGGTGAAGAAGGACAAGAAATACCAGAAACTTGTGCTGAGATGCGACAAAGAGTACCTCGCCATGCTCAAGCGCAATCAGAAGGTTGGTTAGCTGGCATTATAAAAGTACTTTTATTGATGAGTCTAAAAAAGTTTTAGCAGTAGAAACACCACGCTTTTTTCTCTCTGTGGAAAGTCAACGGGAGTTATTTCAATACGCACTGCCTACTTCACGATAACCGAATAACCGATTTTCAAGAAATTCAACAATCAGTCCTCCCTCAGGCAAGGAATCGAACTCCTGACCTCTTGGTCAATAGTCCGAGCTCTAACCTCTCTGATAGAGGCTTTCTGTCAACGGATACAAAAATTATATTAAAAGTCGTACTACTCTACTTGTTAGCCCCGTTAAGTAGTCGTTGAGTAGTATGTATAGCATTTTTTAACAATCCGAAACCGCCGACTAAAAAAGGAGCTGGTCACAATGCGGGCCAAGCAGCGGCTGATTCTCGCCCGGCTCGACTCGGGAGTCGCAGCCGCTTCGTCGTCATCGGCCATCGTCAGATTCTTCAGCGGCGGCGGCGGCCGCCGGTTGAACGCCTCTCTGTCGCTGCGGCTGCACGCCTCCCAGGAGGAGGTTCGCAGCGAAGCGGCCCGCAGCGCATCAGAGAAGGATCTTGGCAGACGGGTGGGGATAACAGAACAGTACTGACATAATCACTGACGGCTGTAACTGCTGTGAGATAGAAATGACACCGGTGTTCAGTCATTTGCACAGCCTCAACTAATGAAAAACCACCTGCCCCACTGTTAGACAGACTAATCTAACTGTTAGACAGACTAATCTAACTGTTAGACAGACTAATCTAACTGTTAGACAGACTAATCTAACTGTTAGACAGACTAGTCAACCTGTTAGACAGACTAATCTAACTGTTAGACAGACTAATCTAACTGTTAGACAGACTAATCTAACTGTTAGACAGACTAATCTAAATGTTAGACAGACTAATCTAACTGTTAGACAGACTAATCTATATGTTGGACAGACTAATCTATATGTTGGGCAGACTAATCTATATGTTGGACTAATCTACCTGTTAGACAGACTAATCTAACTGTTAGACAGACTAATCTAACTGTTAGACAGACTAGTCAACCTGTTAGACAGACTAATCTAACTGTTAGACAGACTAATCTAACTGTTAGACAGACTAATCTAACTGTTAGACAGACTAATCTAACTGTTAGACAGACTAGTCAACCTGTTAGACAGACTAATCTAACTGTTAGACAGACTAATCTAACTGTTAGACAGACTAATCTAACTGTTAGACAGACTAATCTAAATGTTAGACAGACTAATCTAACTGTTAGACAGACTAATCTAACTGTTAGGCAGACTAATCAACCTGTTAGGCAGACTAATCAACCTGTTAGACAGACTAATCTACCTGTTAGACATCTAAATGTTAGACAGACTAATCTAAATGTTAGACAGACTAATCTAAATGTTAGACAGACTAATCTAACTGTTAGACAGACTAATCTAACTGTTAGACAGACTAATCAACCTGTTAGACAGACTAATCTAACTGTTAGACAGACTAATAAACCTGTTAGACAGACTAATCTAACTGTTAGACAGACTAATCTAACTGTTAGGCAGACTAATCTAACTGTTAGACAGACTAATCTAACTGTTAGACAGACTAATCTAACTGTTAGACAGACTAATCTAACTGTTAGACAGACTAATCTAACTGTTAGACTAATCTACCTGTTAGACAGACTAATCTACCTGTTAGACTAATCTACCTGTTAGACAGACTAATCTACCTTTAGATAGACTAATCCACATGTTGGACAGACTAATCTGCCTGTTAGACAGACAAATCTACCTGTTAGACATGTAAATGTTAGACAGACTAATCGACAATCTGCAGCAAATCTACAACAATACTACTCGTTTAAATGCATTACAGTCTACTAATGCGAGCATCATTTGGCTAGCAGCCATTTTCATTTTTTAGGCTACGAGCCACATTCTCTCACCAAGGACTTCTATATACTAGCATCTAAGTATTTATAGATACCAAATACAGAAGTCCTTGCGCCAAACTTAGTCCAAAATGCTTTGCACCCTCATTGGCTATTTCGGCCATAGACAATGCCAGCTTCTCCCCACCCCTTCCAGGCCGGGCCCAGTCTGCGGGCGCACCAAGACTCTGAGGCTCGCGATCAGCTGGAGAGTCACGCCAGGGCCGAGTTTGAACTTCAGCGAGGCCATCTGGCTGCGCAGCGCGAGGAGCTTCTGCGCGCCCTGGAGTCCGCCGGGGCTCAGGGCGAGAAGAGTCTGAGCGCGCTCTACAGTCAGGAGCACTCGGCCCTGAAGAAGGCCCAGGAGAAGCAGCGGAACAATGAGGCCAGACAGTTGGCCAAGCAGTTCAAGTCGACGCGTGGCGACTCAGCGAAGGCGGAGCTGCGTGAAGCCCGGCGGGAGTGCCAGCAGCGCCAGGTGGCGGCGGCAGTCGGCGAGCTGCAAGCTCTGGACGGCTTGCACAAGAAGCGACAGCGGGAGCTGCGAGAACACATGGACAGCCTGCGACTGGCGGCCGAGAAGGAGTTCGACCAGGTCTGTGCGGCTCTTTGAAAATCATTTGGTGACACTGGGCCCGCAGCCAGCGAGGAGGCAATTCTGTCTGTTCCACTGGCTCCTGAGCACACACTCACACAGGTGTGTACATCTGCCCTGACTTTCTCATCATTTTCAGGCAGTGTACATGTCACTGTGCCTTGGAGGTTGGCCCTCATGGGCGTAAATTGCACGCCAAGCCCCCAAGCCTTCTCTCCAAATGAATGTGGCTTCGGCCAAGAATCGAACTCAGGGACCTTGGTGCCAGAGGCAAACGAGTTCTGCCACTCACCCTAAGGCTAATATTTTGTATAATATGAAACGTAACAATGTTATAATCTGTCGAAGACATGACTATCAATTCTAGTCAGTAGGTTTCTAGGAAATAAATAAAGATGATTGCAATATCTGTTCTAGCTGTTCAGTTGGTTGCAATCTCTGTACTATTTATTCAGTTGGTTGCAATCTCTGTACTGGCTGTTTAGTTGGTTGCAATCTCTGTAATGGCTTTTCAGTTGGTTGCAGTCTCTGTACTATTCATTCAGTTGGTTGCAATCTCTGTACTATTTATTCAGTTGGTTGCAATCTCTGTACTAGCTGTTCAGCATGGTTGCAATCTCTGTACTAGCTGTTCAGTTGGTTGCAATCTCTGTACTAGCTGTTCAGTTGGTTGCAATCTCTGTACTAGCTGTTCAGTTGGTTGCAATCTCTGTACTACGAGCGTATGTATTCAGTTGGTTGCAATCTCTGTACTATTCATTCAGTTGGTTGCAATCTCTGTACTATTTATTCAGTTGGTTGCAATCTCTGTACAATTTATTCAGTTGGTTGCAATCTCTGTACAATTTATTCAGTTTGTTGCAATCTCTGTACAATTTATTCAGTTGGTTGCAATCTCTGTACTATTCATTCAGTTGGTTGCAATCTCTGTACTATATATTCAGTTTGTTGCAATCTCTGTACTATTTATTCAGTTGGTTGCAGTCTCTGTACTATTTATTCAGTTGGTTGCAATATCTGTACTGGCTGTTCAGTTGGTTGCAATCTCTGTACAATTAATTTAGTTGGTTGCAATATCTGTACTGGCTGTTCAGTTGGTTGCAATCTCTGTACTAGCTGCTCAATTGGTTGCAATCTCTGTAAAATTTTAGGTGACGCGGCAGCTGGACGAAGAGCAGCTCTCCAGACTCGTGGAAATCAGCAAGTCCTCTGTGGCATCGGCGGCTCTCGTCAACACTCGAAGCGGTCGACAAGAATTGGCCTAGTTTACGATTTTAAACAAAAAAAACAGACCGATAATTTACAGAGATTTAATTTAAACAGAACCCGATAGAAAAACTATTCGCCGTTGTGTTGTTTTGGTAATTGTTTAATCAGTTTGGCTTATGCCTAAAACATAATAATTAGCATAGCACACTTTTTTAACGTTCCCTTAATTTTACTACTCCTAGTTCTACATGTAGTAGCATGTCTTGTCTAACAGGGAACATAACCTATTTAGTACGCTGAGTTACACACTTGAAATAATTCCACACTATATTTGTGTCGTTCTGGTAGATTGAGAAATTTTAAGTCGCATACTCTCCTCACTACTTAACAACTTGACTACTGACCAGTAGTAGAGAGAGGAAAATATAATTCCCGTTTTAATCGAAGAAAACTATTTTCCCTTGACAAATTTAGAAACATTATCTTTAGAATCGAATATTTCTTTTCTTTCGCAACCTCTAGAGTCAGAAGTTTCCCAGTAACTTAAAAGTGAAAAAGACAATTAGGATAATTAATACTTTTTTGTTGATGCAATCTTTTAGCAATGTGCAGTGTTATAGTAAGCATGTATATTTAGCATAAAGATTACATATATATATATGCATACATAATAGCAAATGAACCTGATACACAACTACACGAAACAAGAGCAGAGGAGAGCAAAGATTTGGAATCCGGTTTCAATTCCGTTAAATTTCCAGCTCAAAGTAACTGAATCGAATTGCAAACTGAAAGCAAAGGACAGGAAATTGATAGGAAATAACTAAAACTTTATCATTATTAAAGAAATAGAAAACAATGTTATCTCTGTTAATTACCATTATTTAATTACGAAAATAAATATTCGCTTACATGGTAACCTCACCAGCCTACTCACAGTAGTGTAAAATTTTAGCACTTTGAAAAACGAACTAAATTAGTGAAAACCTGGCGAAACAAATATTAAAGTTAAGGCTTATCTACTTGATTACACGGTAACAAGGCGAAAATATGATATGTATAAGACAGCTGAAATAATAGTTATTAATAAAGTAGGACACAGCCACTCTGCTAGCTTGTTAGAGCAGAAAAAAATAATTTCATGGCACACAATGAACAAATAATAATATGCAGACATTATATATAAGCCTGGTACAATGAAGGTACATTGTAGATTTATTAATTAATACATTTTATACCTCTACAAATTTACACTGCCGCACAGGCATAGGGGCTTAGTTAAGCCCAAACGCATAGATTAAACTGAGATTAATCCGAAAATAACCAGACGGAAGCGAAGGGGGAATTGAACATGTCGTTTTCGAGTTCGGATCACAAACTAAATCGTAGATCGGATAACAAAACACAAAAAGAATTGCCAAAACGAAAATATCTATCTAAATGTCCTAAATTTACTAAACCTTATCTAAATAAAAAATCCTAAATTTAAACACATTATTCCTCTATATAAATCTAGTAATTTCCTATCTAAATCTGTTCATTCCCATTCAAGAGCCGTTAATTTGCAAGCTAAACTCCGTTAATTCCCCATCCAAGTCCGTTAATTTTATAGAAATCCGTTGATTCCCTATCAGAGTCCGTTATAATTTTATAGAAATCCATAAATTCCCTATCCAAATCCGTTAATTTTATAGATATCCGTTGATTCCCTATCAGAGTCCGTTATAATTTTATAGAAATCCATAAATTCCCTATCCAAGTCCGTTAATTTTATAGAAATCCGTTAATTCCCTATCCAAATCCGTTAATTTTATAGAAATCCGTTAATTCCCTATCCAAATCCGTTAATTTTATAGGACTCCGTTAAGTTCCTATCCGAGTCCGTTAATTTTAAAGAAATCCGTTAATTCCCTATCCAAATCCGTTAATTTTATAGAAATCCGTTAATTCCCTATCCAAATCCGTTAATTTTATAGAAATCCGTTAAGTCCCTATCCAAGTCCGTTAATCTTATAGATATCCGCTAATTCCAAATTTAAATCCGTTAATTCCCTATCCAAATCCGTTAATTTTGTAGAAATCCGTTAATTCCCTAACCGAGTCCGTTAATTTTATAGATATCCGCTAATTCCCTATCCGAGTCCGTTAATTTTATAGATATCCGCTAATTCCAAATTTAAATCCGCTTTTATACTAATTTTAAGCATGAAATGAAGCTATTTAAGCAAATGAGACACACATGAAAATACATTTATAGTTCTTAACATACAACAAGAAACAGACCAAAAACAGACAGGACATTTAGTTAGTAGTATATATCGCTAATTTACTCGTTAGCAACAGTTAATTCAGAGAATTTACACAAATGTAATTAACTCCTCATCGATTTTGCATTGCTGCCGAACACTGCCTGCTGCTGCTTCTGCTGCTTCGATTGGATCAACTGAAATCGATAAACAATAGTTATATTTATAAAAGTGCATCAATGTACAAAGTACTTTATAGCACAGTTCGAGTTAGTAGCAAGTAATAAGTATTGTATCGCAAGATGCTTGGGTGAAGTCAGGCATATGAAGGAACAAAAAATTTCAAGACGTTACTTTTTAAAACCCAACATATACTACTACTTCGGGTCAGTAAATATAAGTAGGATGTAACGCAAGTTAAATACATTTAATAACAACTATTAAACTATATATAAAGGGTTGATTTTTAAATAGTTACTACCTACCAGCATTGCTATTATTGTTTGGTTGTTCACTATTCTATAGCCAAGTTGTGAAACCTGTATCGGGTGTGTAACAGAAGGCAACGCGAGAAATCCTTAAATATGCATTGAAACGCGTCATTGGAAACTAAGTTTTAAGTAAGTGTTCTAATAATACTCGCAGTTTGCTTTGCAGGTTTAAGAGATAGGCAGACACACACTAATACGGCAGGTAATGAACTGCCAAAATTAAATGTCGGACGTGGTTTAAAGAAGCTTTATAACTACGCAATGAGAGAAAAGGCAGTGGCATTGTTAAATATAAAAAACCTGATGAAACTTGTAATTACTTATCATATATTGCTTGAAAGGCAACAGGCGGTAAAAAAAGAAAGCGGAAGAAAGGGGAAGCGGAAATGGAGAAAGGGAAAAAAGACAACGGGAGGAAGGACCGTGGAAGAAAGAAATAGGGAAGAAAGAAATGGGGAGAAATAGGGGAAGAAAGAAATGGGAAGAAAGAAATGGGAAAGAAAGAAATGGGGAAGAAAGAAATGGGGAAGAAAGAAATGGGAAAGAAAGAAATGGGGAAGAAAGAAATGGGAAAGAAAGAAATGGGGAAGAAAGAAAGAAATGGGAAGTAACAACGGAAGAAAGAAATGGGAAGAAATAGGGGTAGAAAGAAATGGGGAAGAAAGAAATGGGAGGAAATAGGGGAAGAAAGAAATGGGAAGAAAGAAATGGGAATAAATAGGGGAAGAAAGAAATGGGGAAGAAAGAAATGGGAAAGAAAGAAATGGGGAAGAAAGAAATGGGGAAGAAAGAAATGGGAGGAAATAGGGGAAGAAAGAAATGGGAAGAAAGAAATGGGAAGAAAGAAATGGGAATAAATAGGGGAAGAAAGAAATGGGGAAGAAAGAAATGGGGAAGAAAGAAATGGGGAAGAAAGAAATGGGAAAGAAAGAAATGGGAAAGAAAGAAAGAAATGGGAAGTAACAGCGGAAGAAAGAAATGGGAAGAAATATGGGTAGAAAGAAATGGGGAAGAAAGAAATAGGGGAAGAAAGAATTGGGAAGAAATAGGGGAAGAAAGAAATGGGGAAGAAAGAATTGGGAAGAAAGAATTGGGGAAGAAAGAAATGGGAAGAAAGAAATGGAGAACAAAGAAATGGGGAAGAAAGAAAATGGACTGAAGGATCGAAAAAAACATGTGGAAGAATGGAAATGGGAAGAGAACAGAGAGGGTATATATATAATTAGTAAGGTACACAAGCCAGAACGAACCAACGCAACCAAATGTTTAAACAAGCAATTACACAAAAAATTTTTTCGACATAAACTTTTCAGACAGGTCTCATTGCTTAGTATTAAAATGTAATATCAGGTTTGTGAGAGTACATTATTTTTGTTAAGTAGTTATGGCACAACAGAAGGCGGCAATTTACCATGTGTTTAGGGAATGACGCATTGCTTATAATAATAGAATTATAAGTACATTGCAGCTGCCTTCATCCGAGAGATTCTAAAGTCGGGTGGGAATAAGGCGGAGAATGTACAGGACACACGATTCCAGGTTTGATTAACAATCAGCAAAGCTGGGTAGGTTAATAATTCTTTATAATACAATAGTAATAATAATTTGTTGAATCTGATATCATAGACAACATTGCACCAGTTAAGTTGATTTACTATATCCGCTATGCACACAATCACAGTTGAATTTTAGCTATATAATTAACGAAATAGTAAATGCATGATCTAATAAAACTCCAGATGATGGGACACATTGTTGGCTATAATATAGGACAGGTGGGGAACAGAACAGGTGGGGAATAGGACAGGTGGGGAAGAGGACAGGTGGGGAAGAGGACAGATGGGGAACAGGACAGGTGGGGAAGAGGACAGGTGGGGAACAGGACAGGTGGGGAACAGGACAGGTGGGGAACAGAACAGGTGGGGAAGAGGACAAGTGGGGAACAGGACAGGTGGGGAACAGAACAGGTGGGGAACAGGACAGGTGGGGAACAGGACAGGTGGGGAACAGGACAGGTGGGGAACAGGACAGGTGGGGAAGAGGACAGGTGGGGAAGAGGACAGGTGGGGAAGAGGACAGGTGGGGAATTAATATTTGGGGAAGAGGAGGGGTAGAGGATAGGGGAAGCCATGATAATTAAACTAAAGTTGGGTAACTTTAAAAGAATTACGAAAATAAAATCACAAATTAGTAATTGCGGAGACAAAATCGCGGAATCTAAATAGAAGCACACATGGAACTAAAAATAGCAGTTGTAATGACACAGCCGTACTGATTATACATACACAAATAAATATGAATAATTCATAACTAACCGTTTAGACAGTTTTAACATATAGATTAGCAACGCTAAATGAAGCTAAGCGACTTATTTACCTCGCCTAGCAACAGCCTGGTGATAGGGTGGCGGCGCCGATGGCCGACCCACGGTGGCCACTGTTGTCTCGCTTCGCGGCGGAGGCGGCGGCGGTGGCGACGCCACGGACCCGGATGCAGACGCAGGAGATCCCTGATGAAGCTGATGCTGACTGCTCATTCTTTGCTGCATCACCTGCGGATTGACAGAAATGAGGATATTAGAGGATGATTGACAGACTAACAGAATGCGTACAGGATGCTGTAGGGTAGTGTACAGGATGTCTTATGATACTGTACAGGATGTTGTATGATACTGTACAGGATGTCTTATAATGCTGTACAGGATGTCTTAGTATACTGTACAGAATGCTGTAGGATCGTGTACAGAATGCTGTAGGATCGTGTACAGAATGCTGTAGGATCGTGTACAGAATGCTGTAGGATAGCGTACAGGATACAGACGAGTACAGATAATAAACAGCTTGGTTAGAAATCGACTAGCCTGTAGATAAGGCGGCGGCAGCGGTGGCCTGGAAGCCGGAGCGGCCACTGATGCGGTTGCCAAGGTAACCGGTGCCCCGGCAACGCCTGCAGCCGGAATGTGCTGATGCCTGGCCGGCTTCCTGCCGTCGCTAAGCGCCATCAGCTTGTTGAACTGAGCATCGCTGGCCGTGTTGAACTTGGTGCCAGCCGTGGAGGCCACATCCGGGCACTGGGAGATCGGACCTTCAGCTTCCGCCGACAGTCGCAGTCTGGCCACATAGTCCGCCAGCTTCTTCTCCGCGACGGAATCGTCGTGAAGCTTCTTGGCCAGGGCGGTCACCGCCGCCGATCGTCGCTTGCCGGAGCCGCCGCCGCCGCCGACGCCGACAGTCAAAGCCGAGCTGCTGCCCGCGCGCCGCAATGGAGGCGCCATCGACGAGGAGCTGGCGTGTAGGGTAGCGCTGCCGCCTCCGCTGCCACGCCAGATATGACCTTCGTAGCTGGCCTGGGCGTACTGACAGAACCCGCGCACCTGAACAATTTGTAACGCTAGAGAATTACAGATATGACATGGTATGGATGCCTTCAGGGGGGGGGCTATTTCTGAAGCATCGGCGGGGGATAGCGAATGTGTCCTGAAGGGTAGGCGTTTTTTGAAAGATAGGCAAAGGTTCCCTGAAGGGTAAGTGAAGGCTACCTGAAGGTAATTGGAGGTTCCCTGAAGGTTAAGTGGAGGTTACCTGAAGGTTAAAAGAAGGTTACTTGAAGGGTAAGTGGAGGTTACCTGAAGGGTAAGTAGAGGTTATCTGAAGGGTAAGTGGAGGTCACCTGAAGGGTAAGTGGAGGCACCTGAAGGGTAAGAGGAGGTTATCTGAAGGTTAGGCGGCTGTTTCCTGAAGGATGGGAGGGGGAAATGGTGCTTGTTGAAGATGAAATCTAGGGCTTTTTAGTCTCCTGAATGAGGCACGCCTCAGAAGAAAACTCACCTCTCTGGCGAGCAGTCTCAGCTTCTCAAAATTAACCAATCCGTCCTGCATGCGTTCGTTGCACTCGCGAATAGCAGTCAAATCTTTGCAGAGAATGGGCAGATAGGGAATAGCCGGCGCCTGGAATTTATCAGACTTGAACAGCTGCCGATAGCTGGAGTGATTCATGCGAATGTCTGTCAGCTTCTCTAAGGATTTCCACACGTCCCTGTACTTCTTGGGCAATTTCTCCCAGGCCGGATTGAGCTGGGAGTTCTGAGTCTTGGCTAGGCCCAAGGTCAGGCTCATGAGGGTGTTGAGATTGTTGAGCTGTCGGCAGTGCTGTGCAACCTTCAGGAAGTGTTTCAACAGGCGCACCCGCCTGGAGCTGTTCTGTTCGGCTGTGAGCTCGCTCACTGGCCAATTGGATTCCTTCTCTGTCACAACCGACAGTTCGTTGATCTCCTTTGACGCCTTCTCCTTGCGGTGCCACCAGTCCACCAGGTGGGTTGGCAGGATGCGTTGAAATACGTTGAAATCTTCGGTGGTGATTCGCATGGCAACTTCTTGCGGATCCAACTGAGCAGGGTTTGAGAAGGGAGGGATGAGCATTTTACATATTTTGAAGCTTAGCACTTAAGAAATATATTAGAAAGTGAATTCTAATATTCTTTCGGCCGATACCCACTACCATTGGCCGAGGCCTACTACCAATTGGTCGATACCAACTTTCATTTGGATGATATCAACTATCATTCGGCGTATACCAGCAATCATACGAGCGTATGGACGATTACCAAATAAAAACGAATGAATTCAGCTTTGAGATCAGCCTAGTTTGGTATTTTATTCGCGGAAAAGTGGCAATAATAAGACGAATCACCCGAACAAAAGTAGAGATAAATGAGAGAAATTAGAGATTTAGAGAAATGACAATTTGCGAAAGGTGTAAATTTTCTGTTAGTATCAAAAATGCTTTTCTGAAAAAGCAGAAAAAATACAACACTTGTTAGACACAGATCAAGCAGTATGACGAGACAAAGAAAAAGTTGATGCCGATGCAGATTTGTCCTGCCACAAGAACAGTTGTGGCACGATTGTTAGTATAATGGCAAACCTGCAGAAAACTAATAATAGAAAACTTTTACGTGTGCGAAAGCGAGAAATCTACTTCACTTTTAAAAGAAGACTTCTTAGAAGTATTCTGGCAACTAAAAGTTCCTTTAAGTGGAAAATGAGCTTTTCAACAGTTAAAAAGCGTCGCAATGTGCTTGGGATTTCCGAAAAGTTTTACATCCTTCATTTTAGAGTGAGCACATAGCAAGACCAAGATGGTTAGTCTCACGTGTCTCAGACAGCGCGAGAATCACTAACATTAGACCCTCTCTAAATCAAAAACGTCAAATTTCTTTTTTACTTTACTTGTTTTACTATAAAGAGACAAAGTTTTAAGGCGAAGAATTTCGTGATAAAAATGTATAGAAAATGTGTTGGGAATTCAGGAGAGGACTATTGGCAGAAAGCGTTTTAGAAATGCCTTAACAACGAAGCTATCTTTTGTATTTAGTCTTAAGGAAAGAATGTAGAATCGAGACAGAGCTTCTTAAGAATGCTGGCAAGAAGTTTCCAGCACAGAACTTCTGTTTCCAGACAACAGAACAATAGAATACTTTTTCTCAAATAATAACCTTAATATTTTTTGAAGGCATAAAATGTGGAACAAAAAAGCAAAACGACTATCCAGAAATAGTAAGAACACTGCAAGCAACAAAAAACAAGACTGTCTACTCCAGTTATTTCTTTTTAAGACCCATCCTGTAGCAAATAAGGTTTGCTTAAAGTCAGATATTTTTCCAAAACTGCATCTGAGACATAACTACTTTGGAGAAATGATTAAATTTGCAGCAATTAAAGCACTGATTTTCATGATAGTGTGTCTAAGCACACTGTACTCAAGAATCCATGGAGTCGAGTACAGCGCGGGAAGCTCATACAAATTTATCAAAAGCAAGTGCCTGAATGAGTCTATGTCCGTGTGGCGCAAGTCAGAAGTCTCCGAATCCCTCGTCAACTGTTTCGTCTCGAGTCGCGAGTTCCGTCTTAATAGCGTCGCCGTTGTGCAGCGGAACAGACAAGACTCCTCGTGCACGATGTTCCGTTTCAGTCAGGTGTGCAATCTGCTCAGACTCTTGCAAGGCTCCAGCTCCACGGTGACGACTGCTGGACTGCGAAATCAGGACTGCGAGATCCTTGTGGACTCCGAATATGACGCAATTACTGCAAACCAGCACTTCAGCGCTGTGTGGGTTGGAGACAGGGGACCGGCTCTGGAGAATGTGGTGTGCGGCTCCGGTGGTCGAAGGAATCCCATGAGATCCAGCGGAGTGATGTGGACAAGCGAAGGCGCTGTGATGGACGGTGTGAAGTCTCGACTGTGGGTGGACGACCCTGTTGGACTTGACTTTGCAAGTTCTTATACGTGGGTGCTGCATCTGAAGCGTACTCCTGGCAAAAGCTGCTTTATTGAGTTGGCAGCCTGCTCAAACATGAACTCATACAGTGATCATTTTTTTGAGTCGTCGATTATGGAAGGAATAAACTGCTCTCTTTACTTGAATCCAGGAGTTCCATCGAGGTACCAAACAAAATCAGTCCTGCCAGTTGATCCGGACCAGTTCATTGTTGCTGGGATTGTGTTTGACCGAGTCTCTGCTGGATTACGCTTCTTCGTTAACACTGAATTTGTTCAGGACGGCCAAGTAATGAGTCTAGGACAGAACAGCGTATTTTCGCAACTGAACAGATGCGTAAAAATAGGATGGCGCAATCCGTCAGCCTACCTACTGAGAGGAGTGATCAGAGCTGTAGCCGTATCCAATTCAGCAGTGTCTGGCGATGCGATTCGCAACTTGTTTGCCGGCGTCAGCTTAAAACCTTAGTCAACTTAGAACGGATTTTTCTAAGTAAATGAGTCACTAAGAAATGACAGAATAATCTCGTTTTTCCTTCAGTTTTTCATTTTGTTATAACTGTAGTCTCTCGGCAAAATATCCTGTCACCAATGCATTATTCTGGAATCATATTTTGTTATAACTGTAGTCTCTCGGCACAATATCCTGTCACAAATGCATTATTCTGGAATCATATTTTGTTATAACTGTAGTCTCTCGGCACAATATCCTGTCACCAATGCATTATTCTGGAATCATATTTTGTTATAAATGTAGTCTCTCGGCACAATATCCTGTCACCAAAGCATTATTCTGGAATCATATTTTGTTATAAATGTAGTCTCTCGGCACAATATCCTGTCACCAATGCATTATTCTGGAATCATATTTTGTTATAAATGTAGTCTCTCGGCGCAATATTCTGTCACCAAAGCATTATTCTGGAATCATATTTTGTTATAAATGTAGTCTCTCGGCGCAATATCCTGTCACCAAAGCATTATTCTGGAATCATATTTTGTTATAAATGTAGTCTCTCGGCGCAATATCCTGTCACTAAAGCATTATTCTGGAATCATATTTTGTTATATAACCGTAGTCTCTCGGCACAATATCCTGTCACCAATGCATTATTCTGGAATCATATTTTGTTATATAACCGTAGTCTCTCGGCACAATATCCTGTCGCCAAAGCATTATTCTGGAATCATATTTTGTTATAAATGTAGTCTCTCGGCGGAATATCCTGTTACTAAAGCATTATTCTGGAATCATATTTTGTTATATAACCGTAGTCTCTCGGCACAATATCCTGTCACCAATGCATTATTCTGGAATCATATTTTGTTATATAACCGTAGTCTCTCGGCACAATATCCTGTCACCAAAGCATTATTCTGGAACCATATTTTGTTATAATGTATTCTCTCGGAACAATATCCTGTCACTATTGAAATATTCTGGAATCATATTTTGCTGTAACTGCAGTCTCTCTGCAAAATATCCAGGGCCAATGTATTATTTTAAAAGAAATCAACGGACGAATGTAGAATGTATTTTTTCTTAAACGATCCTTTTAACAGTTGGTAAAGACATAAGGCGTTACAGAAGCTTTGGAAATGAAATCGTCAATAACTATTTCACAACATCTGAAGTGGAAACACTTTGTAAGTCGAGTTAAACTGACAATTGAAGGCAGGAAAAACTTTTTAAATGCCATCTATACAAAATGAAAAGCAGAAAGTGAAAATAATAAGACGAACAGTCAAGCACAAGTTTAACTGTCTGTCTAACCTGAAAAGTAGTACAACCTGAATACGCAGTGTTTAATATCCAGTGTACAAGATGGTCAAGAAAATAGATACTGATCAAGTAGTATAACCTGAATATAAAAAAATGATGCTGATTCTCTTAATTTTCTTTGTCTCAGCACGATCTACTCGAACAGTACGATTTGAGTTCAACCCCGAAAGCTCACAAATTCTATCAAAAGTAAGTGCCCGAATGAGTCGATGTCCATATCAAAGCGAAATTGAGTAAATCAGATCTTTGGCAAAGTACGAGTATGTTAAAAAAAGAATGTTAGTATAACCTAATTAATTGGACACAAAGAGTTATTAACATTTTTTGTCTTGATATATTATTTTCTTTAAATAGACGGCTGCAGAGAAAATGAATATAAAAAATGTAATGACGACTATTTGCCAAGCTTTCAGTTTTAGACTTGAAACATTGGACTTGTTGTCAGAAATACAATAACAAGTGACAGGCAACAGAGGGGACAAGCTTTACAGGTTGGCACAATTGTTTGCATTATGACAAACCTGTAGAAAACTACCTTGTGTATAAAAGAAAACTTTTCTACGAGAAAAATTGAGAAATCTACTGCACTTTTGTTAACTAGACTTGTTAAAAGTATTTTAGCAATTAGCAATTAAAAGTTCCTTTAAAGGAAATAGTTTGTTTATACTGAAGCGAACTCCTGACAAGATCTGCTTTATTGAGTTGTCAGACTGTTCTTCACGAAATGTATTTAAAGACCACTTTTATGAGACAACAAAAGTAGAAGGCATAAACCGCACATTTAACTTTAATCCCGGAGTCCCGAAAAGGTACCAGACAGAACCAGTCCTGCCCGCTGATCCAGAACAATTCGTCATTGTCGGCATCGTGTTCGACCGAGTCTCTGAGAGTTGCGTTTCACCATCAACAACTATATTGCTCCTGACCACATGGTTACTACGATTGATAAAAATGGCATATAACTGCCAAATAACTGCTTAAAAATCGGATGGCACGATCCGCCAGCCTACCTACTGAAAGGAGTGATCAGAGCTGTAGCCGTATACAATTCAGCATTGTCTGGCGATGCGATTCGCAACTTGTTTGCCGGCGTCAGCTTAAAACATTAGTGAATTCACAGGAGAAGAAAACTTAACATCGAGTTAATCACAACTTGCAAACATCTTTACGAACCCACTCGCTTGACACAATATCCGGCTACCATTGCACTCTTCTAGAATCATATTTTGTTATAAATGTAATCTCTCGACGCAATATCCTGTCACCAATGCATTATTCTGGAATCATATTTTCTTATAACTGTAGTCTCTCGGCACAATATCCTGTCACCAATGCATTCTTCTGGAATCATATTTTGTTATAAATGTAGTCTCTCGGCACAATATCCTGTCACCAATGCATTCTTCTGGAATCATATTTTGTTATAAATGTAGTCTCTCGGCACAATATCCTGTCACCAAAGCATTATTCTGGAATCATATTTTCTTATAACTGTAGTCTCTCGGCACAATATCTTGTCACCAATGCATTCTTCTGGAATCATAGTTTGTTATAAATGTAGTCTCTCGGCACAATATCCTGTCACCAATGCATTATTCTGGAATCATAGTTTGTTATTGTCATGCCGTAGTCTAATAGCACTCACGTATCGCTTTGCCGGTCAATCTAATATGTACATATCACTAACTCTCGCTCACTATGTACATGCCCCCCACGCGCACGTTGATCGTCGGTTGCACGTTGAGGCAAATATATAAATACTGTCTCGCCCTACTTGGAGGGCTCACCTTTTTCTTCGCACCTCACACAGCGTGACTCTTGAGCTATTACATTGGCGTCGCAAGGCCGAACCATGGCCTTCCTACAACTGCCTCCACCAGCCCACTTTAGCATCAGAGACGACCCTCACTCTGTAAGCAAGCGCTGGCAGGAGTGGTCGACCAACCTTCTGCGGTACCTGGCGGCAACCGGCATCAAAGATGAGACGCAGAAACGCCAGATCCTTCTGTATACGGCAGGCAAAGAAGTGAGCGACCTGTACAACGAGATCGCCACCCAGTCGCGTCGACGGCCGAGCAGGGCGAGGTTCGCATCACCCAGGACCTCCGCGAGGTGAACAAGTACGTCATCCCAGAGAAGCAGCCTATACCCACATTCGAAGAGGTGACGGACGAGATGGCGGGCGCGACGTATTTCTCGGAGCTGGACGTCGCCAAAGCCTTCCACCAAATTGAAGTCGCCGAGGAGTCTAGAGACCTGCTAACGTTCTCCTCACCCATCGGGCTCCTGCGGCTGCGCCGGCTCTGCATGGGCTTCACATCCGCCTCCGAGATCCTCCAGCGGGTGATGACCTCCGTCCTGAGTGGCCTCCCCGGCGTCCGCTGGGTGCACGACGACATCCTGGTGTACGCGAAAAACATTGAAGAGCACAACCAGCGCCTGCGAGACTGCCTGGCCCGGTTGAAGGCTAGCAACATCACGTTGAACCCCAAGAAGTGCCGCTTCGCCCGGCCAGAGGTCGACTTTCTCGCCATGCGGCTCTCGTCTGTATACGGCAGGCAAAGAAGTGAGCGACCTGTACAACGATACAACGACCTCTCGCCAAAGACCTATCCACAACGACCTCTACCACTCGCAAGCGGTCGGCCTTGCCCAAGTCCAGCCAGACGGATCGACGCGTCCGGTGGCATACGCGAGCCGCAGCCTCAGCCCGACCGAGCAGCGCTACTCCCAGACGGAGCGAGAGGCCCTCGCGGTGAAGTACGGCGGCCTGAAGTTCTACCACTACCTCAGCGGGGGTGGCAGTTTCAAGGTCATCACCGACCACAAGCCGCTGATATCCCTGTTCAGCACGGGGTCTCGGCCGCCACCCCGCATTGAGCGCATGGCGCTGCGACTGCAAGACCTTGTCTTTCGGGTCGTGTACCAGCCCGGCGCCGGCAACCCGTCTGACGTCCTGAGCCGCCAGCCGCTGCCAATGCCACCAAACAACGTCGGCGAGCAGGCGGACGCGATCTACGTGGCCACGGCAGTCCAAGCTGCCACTCCGGTGTCCATCAGCCTGGGCACAATCAAGGCGGCCTCCGAACGAGACGGCACGGTACAAGCAGCGCTACACGCCATCCGCGGCCACCAATGGGACAAGAGTGACACGTGCTTGCAGGGACTCCATGGCGTATCCCACGAACTATCCGAGCTGAACGGCCTGCTGCTGCGCGGCAGTCAGCTGTACATGCCGACGACTCTGCGATACCGGTGCATGCAGCTGGCCCACCAGGGACACCAGGGCGTCAAAAAAACGCTCGACCGCTTGCAAGCGAAGGTCTGGTGGCCAGGCATGCGAGCATCCGTGGAGGCGCACGTAGCAGCCTGCACCAGCGAGACCTCGCCGAAAGCCACGCCGCTAAAGCCGACCGCTTGCAAGCGAAGGTCTGGTGGCCAGGCATGCGAGCATCCGTGGAGGCGCACGTAGCAGCCTGCACCAGCTGCCTGACCTGCACCAGCGAGACCTCGCCGAAAGCCACGCCGCTAAAGCCGACCGAACTGCCGGAGGGCCCCTGGCTCGAGCTGGGGCTCGACTTCCTCGGACCGATAAACGGCAAGTCGCTGCTCGTCTGTACGGACCACTTCTCCAGGTTCCCGCTCGTGGAGGTCATGGCTAGCACCACCGCCTCCGCCGTCATCAACGTGCTACGCCGGTGGTTTAGCATCTTCGGGCAGCCGACAAAGGTGACCACAGACAATGGCCCACCCTTCGCATCGGCCGAGTTCAGCAGCTTCCTGATGGATCAGGGCGCACGGCACCATCGGATCACGCCTCTCTACCCTCAGGCCAACGGCGCAACGGAGCGGTGCAATCAAGGGCTGAACAAGGCTATCCGCGCAGCGATCGTCGAAGGCAGGGACTGGACACTGGCCCTGGACGAGTACCTGGCAGCGTACAGACGCACTCCGCACTGCTCCACGGGCGTCGCGACGGCCAGTCTGTTATTTGGCAGGCAGATCAACGATGTGATCCCGAGTCTCCGACACTCGCAGCCCGTCGACGCGACTCGAGCGGCCATTGCCGACAGCGACAGACATGCCAAGGAGGCTATGAAGCGGCACGCCGACCGACGCTTCAGAGCCACCGACCACGGCATTCGCGCCGGCGACCGCGTCCTCAGGCGCCAGCAGCCCCGGCAAAAGACCGACGCCTTCTACGAGTCGGCGCCGTGGACCGTGGCCGAGGTGCAAGGCGACTCCCGGCTCATGCAGCGCGACGACGTCGTCTGCCGCAGGCACGCCACGCAGGTCAAGCGGCTGCCCGGGCAGCCTGAGCAGTCCGATCAGCAGCCGCTCGAACCTCCCGACGCCCCTGAGCTCACGGAGCCAGTCGCAGCCCGGCTCCACCCACGGCGGGCGAAGGACCCAGAGAGGAACTACAGAGAACCCGACCTGCGCAGAAGCTGAATTGCTTGATTGACAGACTAAAGTTACAAGGACTGTTCTAAAAACAATTATATTGTTGCCTGCTACTACTTCTTTCATTTTATTCCCTTAATTTTTCATCCACTTGAGGAGGACTGTCATGCCGTATTCTAATAGCACTCACGTATCGCTTTGCCGGTCAATCTAATATGTACATATCACTAACTCTCGCTCACTATGTACATGCCCCCCACGCGCATGTTGATCGTCGGTTGCACGTTGAGGCAAATATATAAATACTGTCTCGCCCTACTTGGAGGGCTCACCTTTTTCTTCGCACCTCACACAGCGTGACTCTTGAGCTATTACAGTTATAACTGTACAATCTCGGCACAATATTCTCTGACCGATGTATTCATTAGGAATCACATTTTGGCATGATCGTAGCCCCTCGGCACTCGGCATAGTATAGGTCTTTGTAACATGTTATGAGTTTAGTTACAGCACACTTCTCAGTTGACAGAAATTTTCCAGCAAAATAATATTTAATGCCGATTTCTAATCTGTCTAAAAGCAAATTGGTTTGAAAACAGATTTTTTCCTAAAATTCTGAATTCTTTATAAGCAAATTATTTTTACACTAGAAGTTTCATCCATCAAGCTATCTAAATACGAGTACATAATGGTACACGACTGAATATGCTTATAATGCAAGGCTGGAATACAAAACATTTTTACAAGAAAAAAATTTGCCTACGATAAAAATCTAACTAAAAACTTGCACCTCGAATTAACAGCAAGAAATTTCCCGCCCCGACAAGGTCATAACCTTGCTAGAAATATTCTAACGAGGTGCATCGAAGGAACTAGCCAAGGCCACAATCAAACGCTGCATTGTAGCTTAACGTCGAAGGATTCTATCGTAGAGATAGATTTTGGTTGGGTACTACGGACTGACCAAGGCCGTAGGAAAAATGAGCGATCGAGTGAGTGAGTCATCAAGGATGCGAATTTCCAGCACTAGAAAGCCGAACGGCAGACTGAAGCAACTATGCCATCGGTCAGAGAGAGTGAGAGAGGCAGGGGTTGTGCAAGCAATGACTAGCCTATACAATGCCATCTCTGGGGCATGATAGAGAGACAGACAGTGAAGCCAAGCTATATAATAGATAACAGAAGAATGAAGGGATATATATATATTTTCTATAAAGTCCGTTAGCTAGATGCGGCACACATGGTATAAAGAACACGGAATCCCGGACATTGCCATAGAAATAGGCTGCGTTCAACAAATTGACTATCCACCATACACAATCTAAATACAGATGGCATACCTAATACGCTTTTCATTCGAATGAAAAAAAAAATTAACCAAGCATTGCCAGATAAATTTATCAATTAGCATTTAGAGGGCAAAGCGCACAGGGATTCTAGGAAAGATAGGGATAAATGATTTGGTTATATGTTTAAATAAAATTTAGGCGATAAGTGATTGGTTACGCGTTTTTAAGAAATGAAGCCGATAAATGAATGGTTAGAGGTTTCTATGAAATATAGGAGATAAATGAATGGTTAGAGGTTTCTATGAAACATAGGAGATAAATGAATGGTTAGAGGTTTCTATGAAATATAGGAGATAAATGAATGGTTAGAGGTTTCTATGAAATATAGGAGATAAATGAATGGTTAGAGGTTTCTATGAAACATAGGAGATAAATGAATGGTTAGAGGTTTCTATGAAATATAGGAGATAAATGAATGGTTAGAGGTTTCTATGAAATATAGGAGATAAATGAATGGTTAGAGGTTTCTAGGAAATATAGGAGATAAATGAATGGTTAGAGGTTTCTATGAAATATAGGAGATAAATGAATGGTTAGAGGTTTCTATGAAATATAGGAGATAAATGAATGGTTAGAGGTTTCTAGGAAATATAGGAGATAAATGAATGGCTAGAGGTTTCTAGGAAACAAAGGAGATGAATGAATGGCTAGAGGTTTCTAGGAAATATAGGAGATGAATGAATGGTTAGAGGCTTCTATGAAATATAGGAGATTAATGAATGGTTAGAGGTTTCTATGAAATATAGGAGATAAATGAATGGCTAGAGGTTTCTAGGAAACAAAGGAGATGAATGAATGGCTAGAGGTTTCTAGGAAATATAGGAGATGAATGAATGGTTAGAGGTTTCTAGGAAATATTGGAGATGAATTACCGATTAGGTAATTAGATGAAATAGATAATGAATGAAATAATTAATCAATCAACATATTCTAGGAAAACAAAGAGATTCTAAGAAAATAACCGCTAGATTAGTACTGAGGCTCACCTGCAGGAAGTCCACAGCGGCCTCACGAAGCACCTCCTGAGCGTCGGCATCAGACAGGAACTGATCAGCGAGCTCCTTCTGCTGTTTGATATAGTACCTGGCATTCAGGGCCAGCCTGTTCCCCAGATCCTGCAGACTATCCGGAAGGGTCCGCCTGCGAATCAACGGCCCGACATTGACGCTGACCTCCATGAGTTTGTACTCATTGCTGGGACCGTGCAGGCCAAACTCCTGCACAGCCAGCATCACCACCTCGTGCGCCGAGGTGATGCGATTGATGCACAGCAGCTTGAAGGCACCGTCGGGTCGAAATACTCGAATCACGTGATCGGGCAAGTCGCTGGTTGCCAGGCCGCCCACGCCAACGCTGAGATCCGGATTCGATGCGGAGCCTTTCAGAGCCTGCCCGCCAGCCGAATGATGCTGCTCAGAGGCGCCGTTGTCGCTGCCAGCCCTGCCAGGGGCATGCTGCCTGCCCGCTGCGCGACCAAGCGAGCCGCCGCCGGCCACGCTGCCGCCATTGCCCGAATCTGATTGGCTAGCGGAGCTGGGCACGCTAGCCGCGGCCTGCAGTAGGTGCTGATGAAAGTGCAGAGGGTCCCAGCGTAGGCTGAGCTCCAGCTTGGCCTCCTGCTGCGGCTGCTGTAGTTTGGGAATAAGGAGAGTTCGAGCACTTTTAGCTTGAGCACTGTTTTCGATGGAATAACAAATTGCAGGTTTCAGGTTATGTAATTTTACCCAGGAAGCAAAATAAGAGGATCTAAAGCATTGGGATAATTTGAATGTGACACAGGGATCTTTAACACAGGATCCCAATCCAACAGGATCCTAAATGGGATCTGAAGAATCCCAGATCCCAGAGCGCACACAAACCTGGAGTAGCAGAGTCCGCAATTTAGTCACAGGCATCTGATCCACCGGCTGTCCGCCGATGCTGACAACCTGATCAGCAGCTCGGATGCCAGCCGCGGCGGCCGGACTGCCGTCGGCGACGTCGCGGACGAAACAGACTCCGTCGGCGATGTGAAATCGCACGCCGGCGTTCACCATAGGACAGACGGCTTTGCGCAGTCGAGACTTTGTCGAGCAGGCGATGCGAAGCAGATTCTGGGCTCCCCTCGTCTCCTCTCGACGTTCCAGTTGTCGTTCGAACTGTTGCAACAGGCGGAACAGGTCGGCGGAGTCGTCGAAATCGTTGAAATGATTGTTGGTCCACAGAAGGAACACCCGCACGGCCCTGTTGGCCTGCTCGCCGCCGCAGCCGAGGCCTTCAATCAGTCGCTTAGCAACGGGCAGGCCGCTTTCTAAGAATGTCCGATAAGTCAGGAGGAAATCGTCGGCGTAGTTGGGATCTGAAGAGGAGCCACTGCGGCACTCCAGCAGCTGTTCAATGAGGGCCGTGGGGGTGCCACGGATGACAGTGTGCTGTTTTTTTAGAGTGCCAGACTCCAGGGTTCGAATCTCCTTCACCAGATGGACGCTGCCGTCAGATGCGCGAACGTCGACCGTATTCTCCGCCTCGGCTGACAGCACTGTGCAGTATTGCTCCTGTTAATTGGATTTTAGGGGAGAAAAATAGATCTTCTACGTGAAAGGTTCTTGGGAAATTTGCTGAAAAACCTTGGAATCGAGCTGACGGACCTAGATGTTTCTAAGAAACGTGTTTTTTAAGGCAAAACTTGAAAAAATACTTCCCGGAAGTTGAGAAAGGTTATAGAAATCTGTATTTATGGTAGTAACAATATTAGATAACAGAAAACAGACACGCACGACCTACCTGGGTGATGAAAGCGAAGCGACAGTTAGGCACCAGAGACCGCATCACTCCCACGTGAAACTGTCGCTCAGTGGTCGGCTTGACTCCAAAAGCGTCACCGCAATGCAACTGCACCGGGGCATTGCCAGGACGTTGAATCTCTACTTCGCCGTCGACAATGACAGACCAGGAGTCGAGTTTCTCGCCGTCGTCCAGCACAATTTTGCCGGGTTGTTCAACCACAGCGTAGAGCATGCAGCCGGCGAAATGTCGCTGCGTGGCCCGGGTGAAGTTTGAGAACGCGTGCAGGCGTTGAAAGGCGTCCAGCAGGCAGTCGATGTCCTCGCTGGTTCTTTCACGTGGCTCCTTCTCAAGGGCCACCAGCAGCGGACTTCGCCTTGGCAGGTCTGGGGTGACTTGGATGCCCTGTGCTGAGTCGCCGTCAAGCATGCGCATCTGCTGATGAATCTCTTCGTCGCTGTCACAGTTCTGGACGGAGCTATCCAGCTCGCCGCTGCCCGAGTAGGCGGACGAGGTGTCCGAACTGTGCGACATGCGCTTGGCGCCAGAGGAGTCGCTGAGACGCAGCAGCAGAGACTCCTGTGCGTGCATCGGCTGAGACGGGTGAGAACAGACAATTAAAAACGAGTCCTAGTCAATTCCCTTTGGTTAGATTCTTGTCCCCTGCTGCGGGCAATGGCACATCATTTGGTGACACCAGACCCGCAGCCAGCGAGGAGGCAATTCTGCCCATTTCGCTGACTCCTGAGCACACTCTCACACAGGTGTGTACATCTGCACTGACTTTCTCATCGTCAGGCAGTGTACACTCTCACTGTGCCTTGGAGGTTGGCCCTTAAGGGTGCAAATTGCACGACAAGCCACCAAAATGAATGTGGCCTCGCCGCGGAATCGAACTTAGGGACCTTGGTGCGAGAGGCAAACGCTTTAACCGCCCTGCCACTCACCCACCAACGTACGAGTTAAGGAGGGCTGCGGGCAATGGCACATCATTTGGTGACAAAGGACAATGGACCCTTTCATTTTCACTACATCCTCATTGTTTAAAATGTTCACGCCCCTGTTTTCAAATTTTATAAGTTTTTTTACATGAATTATTATTATTATGATAAGTACACGAGAAACATTGTTAAATCACCTTATGATGCTGGTGCATCATGACAGCCCTGTCCATGCCGCCGACAGCAGCCGTGGAACCATCCGGTGCGACAACACCTACGCCTACTGGGTGGTACATCTGATTCAGGGCCACCACTGGCCTCTGCTCCAGGTCCGGGGTGTCGATCTGAGAATAATGAGAAAGTTGATTCTGTATTTTAGACGGGGAAACGGTACATTGGTAAACATGAAAATCTCAGTTAAGGTTTAGAAGAACAAACTAAAGCATTATCGATAGAATACGCTTGAAACCCATTGGATGAAAAATTAAATTGGATTATTTGCCTTGATGCCTGTGTTAAATCCCATTCCCAACACTGAAAATCCTCATGATTAAATGCAATCTTTGCAATTAGGATATAGGATAATGACAGACTAGGAGACACGGGGCAAGCTGGGATATGGGATAATGATGGGCAAGCTGGTATATGGGATAATAATGGGCAAGCTGGGATATGGGATAATGATGGGCAAGCTGGGATATGGGATAATTATGGGGCAAGCTGGGATATGGGATAATCATGAGCAAGCTGGGATATGGGATAATGATGGGCAAGCTGGGATATGGGATAATGATGGGCCAGCTGAGATATGGGATAATGATGGGCAAGCTGGAATATGGGATAATGATGGGCAAGCTGGAATATGGGATAATGATGGGCAAGCTGGGATATGGGATAATCATGAGCAAGCTGGGATATGGGATAATGATGGGCAAGCTGGGATATGGGATAATGATGGGCAAGCTGGGATATGGGATAATGATGGGCAAGCTGGGATATGGGATAATGATGGGCAAGCTGGGATATGGGATAATCATGAGCAAGCTGGGATATGGGATAATGATGGGCAAGCTGGGATATGGGATAATGATGGGCAAGCTGGGATATGGGATAATGATGGGCAAGCTGGGATATGGGATAATGATATCAAGCTGGTATATGGGATAATGATGGGCAAGCTGGGATATGGGATAATTATGGGGCAAGCTGGGATATGGGATAATTATGGGGCAAGCTGGGATTTGCAGATAGTGAACGACTAGGAAACGAATTAAGATCCCACAGCAGTGTGGTCTTACCACAATGACTGCGCCGTGAACACGAAATCGGAACGATGCCAGAAAGTTATTCATTTACAGAACAGAAAATGAACACACTAACTAAGCTAATTTGTATAGCCTATAAACACAGTTATCACACCAGTTTAAATACGGATTTCCCTTAGACAATGGGCTAATATAAGCAGATGACTTACTAGTGTAAACACCACCCAAAGCACATTGTCATGCATAGGAATCGTGCAATCGTGCAATTTAAAAGCAGCATCTAGATTCGCATCGTTCTATATATAGCTGTTTTAATTCTATCTTCTATCTATCGTCTGATTTGCAGTTAAAAGAAAAACTAATCACTATAGTAACCTATGAGAGACATTCTAAAAATATCGGAATATAGCAGCTACAATAAATGTAAGTATGGATTCAGATTAGGTCGCATACAATCAAAGTGGTAAATTGACAACATATTTTGATTTCACTTTCACTATTTTTATTTTATATTACTCTTTTGACAGCTACGTCTTATTTTGTTCCCGTCAAATTTCTCTATCCCTTCCAACATTCTGATGTTCTATTTTGCCTTCTTAAAATTTCCTTACCTTCTCATATTCACCTTCCTTCTCATATCCTCTCTCCCTTCTCATATTCTCTCTCCCTTCTCATAGTCTCTCTCCATTCTCATAGTCTCTCTCGGACTTTTCATATCTTCCCTTCTCCTTTCTGAAATCTACTCTACCTTGTCAAATCCCCTCTACCTTGTCAAATCCTCTCTCCCTTGTGAAATCCTCTCTCCCTTGTGAAATCCTCTCTCCCTTGTGAAATCCTCTCTCCCTTGTGAAATCCTCTCTCCCTTGTGAAATCCTCTCTCCCTACTGAAATCCTCTCTCCCTACTGAAATCCTCTCTCCCTTGTGAAATCCTCTCTCCCTACTAAAATCCCCTCTCCCTTGTGAAATCCTCTCTCCCTTGTGAAATCCTCTCTCCCTACTGAAATCCTCACTCCCTTGTCAAATCCTCTCTCCCTTGTCAAATCCCGTCTCCCTACTTATGAACTCTCAATTGGCAATGAAGCAACAAGTGCTGCCAAAACCAGTGTGAGAATGACCCAGACAACAATGCCGCAGCATTAGAGAACTCACCACAAGCAGGTCGCAGGCCTCCAAACAGATGCAGTCTTCACGCCGGTAAATATCTCTGCCTATTCGGCGGCCGAAGCTACACAAAAAGAATGATAAAAGAAGGAATTAAGAAATACGAGTATAAATTCTGGCCTGCAATAATCGTAAGATAAAAGCTTATCTATATGATGGATATACTAGTTTATATAATTGTATAGAATGCACGTTGAAAGCACACACATAGCTAACTTGTGTGCGAGCACACGTGCACATAGGCTAGCAAGCCTGCTAATATACAGCATGGTGTGCAGTCTAGTACCAGACTGTGCTAGGACACCAGGGATATTGGTGTAGGCTCTTAGCGTTAACAGAGGGGGTGAGGGGGAAAGGCTAAAAGGGTGGCAGGGGCGGGTGGCAGCATTTCACAAATGTCCAATCCATGCGCTGGGATGTGAATCTCTGTAGGTCACGAGACGGGGGTGTTAGTCGTGTGTGGGTGGGGTCTTATTGTAGGCATGAAGCCTAGCAGCGCGAGTGTGATATTAAGCGAAGCGAATTATGCATTATATAATTTACTAATGCTTAATGCTTACTGCAACATGCTTCAATACATAAGCTATGTGGGCTACGTTTCACTAATGGGTAAAATAGTAAATACTATCAGATAAGAAATCATTGATTACGATAAAGCATAATACAGTTCTAATACATATCATTTTCATGTTTGCCTCAGTGCAATAAAAATAGGTAATGACCAACAACGACACTTATGACAGTATGGGAAATGACCAATCATGACACTTATGACAGTATGGGTAATGACCAACCACGACATAAATGACAGTATGAGTAATGACCAACCCTGACACAAATGACAGTATGGGTAATGACCAGCTCAAACACTAATGACAGTATGGGTAATGACCAGCTCAAACACTAATAACAGTATGGGTAATGACCAGCTCAAACACTAATAACAGTATGGGTAATGACCAACCCTGACACAAATGACAGTATGGGAAATGACCAACCCTGACATATATGACAGTATGAGTAATGACCAACCCTGACATAAATGACAGTATGAGTAATGACCAACCATGACACTAATGACAGTATGGGTAATGACCAACCATGACACTAACGACAGTATGGGTAATGACCAAACATGACACTAATGACAGTATGGGTAATGACCAGCTCAAACACTAATGAGAGTATGGGTAATGACCAGCTCAAACACTAATGAGAGTATGGGTAATGACCAGCTCAAACACTAATAACAGTATGGGTAATGACCAACCCTGACACAAATGACAGTATGGGTAATGACCAACCCTGACATATATGTCAGTATAGACCATATAATGCCAGTATAGGCAATGACCGACATAATAACCTAATAACAGTTGTGATCAATTTATTGATGAGAAAAAAACTGTTTCTAAAAAATGCACACTAAACTCACCATGTTGGCGGGAAGAACATTTTGCCGCCAAGGAAAATTGATCCGGATAGCAATATATACCAGCACGTGATACGACTGCCATTGCTGCAAATTTAAATCAGCATTACAATTATTTTGTGCTACTTACTACTTTCAAGTAGCATGGTAAAATTGTGGCAGGACAATTTAAACAAGAGAGACGTGGGTTGAGACTAATCCTGAGGATCTGGAGTGGGTTGAGACTAATCCTGAGGATCTGGTGTGGGTTGAGACTAATCCTGAGGATCTGGAGTGGGTTGAGACTAATCCTGAGGATCTGGAGTGGATTGGGACTAATCCTGAGGATCTGGAGTGGATTGGGACTAGTTCTGAGGATCTGGAGTGGGTTGAGACTAATCCTGAGGATCTGGTGTGGGTTGAGACTAATCCTGAGGATCTGGAGTGGGTTGAGACTAATCCTGAGGATCTGGTGTGGGTTGAGACTAATCCTGAGAATCTGGAGTGGGTTGAGACTAGTCCTGAGAATCTGGTGTGGGTTGGGACTAGTCCTGAGGATCTGGCGTGGGTTGGGACTAGTCCTGAGGATCTGGCGTGGGTTGGGACTAAGTCCTGGGGATCTGGAGTGGGTTGGGACTAATCCTAAGGATCTGGAGTGGGTTGAGACTAATCCTGAGGATCTGGTGTGGGTTGAGACTAATCCTGAGGATCTGGAGTGGGTTGGGACTAATCCTGAGGATCGGCAGTGTTGGGATGGAACACAGAGATCAGAGGAACGCCAAGAATATAATCGGTGAATGTCACCTGAAGATGACAGTGTTGGGCACTGGATATTCCTCGTGTCGAATAATCCAAGCGATAGATTTGAGCAGATTCTCTCGATAATGCTTGAGTTCGTCAATGCTGCGCAGAAAAGCGAACAGAAAGTCGTGCTCCTGTAGCGGTGGAAAATTTGCTAGGAATGAGTTACTGTTTCTTTACATAGCAAGCATTTGAATAATTTCCAATGAAACCAATGAAAACTGACTTCAACTGACTGGATGCATTTTCAGCCTATGTAAACACAAATTTATTGCCTACCAAATTTAGCCAAGAATGTCGACAAACGATTGTGTAACATTCGAATTTATTCTGTTAAAATGAAATGCATCAGATAGGTATTTACACACGTTTGTAGCTCGCATAATATCATAATGCCTAACTACTGCAGTTCTGGTCAAGTGGGTGACCGCATCGCATCAACTGTCATCATGTCTATTTTTACCGCCCGTTATATTCTAGCTAATAAAGATTCGCTTGAAAGTTTCTTATCGGATAATAATAATAATAATAGTAATAATTGCAGGAGGGCTGCCGGCAATGGCACATCATTTAGTGACACTAGACCCGCAGCCAGCGAGGACTCGAGGAGGCAATTCTGCCCATTTCGGCGGCTCCTGAGCACACACGCACACAGATACTGTACGCAGGCACACTCTCACACAGGTGTGTACATCTGCCCTGACTTTCTCATCGTCAGGCAGTGTACACCTCACTGTGCCTTGGAGGTTGGCCCTTAAGGGTGCAAATTGCACGACAAGCCACCAAGCCAAATAAATGTGGCCTCGCCGTGGAATCGAACTTAGGGACCTTGGTGCGAAAGGCAAACGCGTTAACCGCTCTGCCACCGACCCCCTTATCGGATAATAAGCCTGTCACTCTAGTTTAGACCTTTGAGTCTGTTTGATAAGATTTTTGTGCAGACCAGAAACCTGTAAGATAGTATTTTAATAACCGATTAAGAGTAAAAGCGGAGAACAGAACATCAGCTACTGAGCATGCATAATGAGCTGGGCACACGAAGGCACACAATTTACTTGCTTCTTACCTCGTCAGTTCGCTCATGACTCGGAATGCGCAGAATTTTAATTAGGTCGCTGTAATCGTTGTTAAACATTTAGAGAAAAACTCCTGCTTATGGATTCTGTAGTGCCAAAATTTGCCTCCTGCTTCTCTTTACAAGCCCTTCCGTTGAGCTAACTGATGACTTGTTGACTGTTCAGCTAATAACTAGAGCCTCTGATTCAGTGGCTTTCATTGGGAGCTGAGCTGCTGAATTTCTGAAAACTGTAAATCATATGGACATTATTTCAAAACACGCATTTAACAAAATAACAAGAAATCAGTACATGCACTTTTAGTAAGACAGATTGTTGGAATGTGCATGACTCTTAAGATTCATGGCTTAAAGGTCAGGGGTTCGAGTCCTGAATACAATGGTAGAATTTGTATCCGTTAGCGAGAAGCTTCGCTCTGCATGGCCTCACTTCACCCAGCTGTTAAATGGGAACCAACATTAGCTTGGCTAATTGTGGTTGAGTGTGGCATTCCCACGGGGCATACTAAATTCTATATGCTTCTTTTAAACATACAATTGAGGTCATAATCATGTTTTAGAAAAAATATTTTCAAGAAAAATGGCTGTCTAGTTAAGGATGTGTTATTTAGGATATAAACTGTGTTTGCAAAGATTAAAGCAAAAACTGCTAGAATATCTTAGCATAGGCCTACTTGACTTAATAATAATAATAATAATAATTGGAGGAGGGCTGTGGGCAATGGCACATCAATTAGTGACACTAGACCCACAGCCAGCGAGGAGGCAATTCTGCCCATTTCGCTGACTCCTGAGCACACATGCACACAGATGCTGTATGCAGGCACACGCTCACACGTGTGTACATCTGCCCTGAATTTCTCATCATCAGACAGTATACACTTCACTGTACCTTGGAGGTTGGCCCTCAAGGGCATGAATTGCACGACAAGCCCACAAGCCTTCTCTCCATGGCTGCGCCCCAAATAAATGTGACCTTGCCATGGAATTGAACTTAGGGACCATGGTGCAAGAGGCAAACGTGATAACCACTCTGCCACCGACCCCCTGTCTACTTGACTTGGGCTTATTTAAGTTTTTAATTTAAGTTTCTAAACTTGGGCTATATACTTCCAGTAATACAATATCAACTACCATATTAATCTTATTTTAGGCAACCATGCCTGATGTAGGGAGGCATATAGCTAGCTAGACTAAAATTGACAGGCTTAAATTACATAAACAAAACATACTATGATAGCTAAGAGTCCTTTCTATTGCCCATGCACCAACTAGACAACAATGCTTACATATATTATTCTTTTTGTTTAAAAAATGTTCCTAAAATTGTTTTACTAAACTGTGTGTTCTTATACTAGCTATAGTAATGTTCTGCTGCACTTTTTATGGCTTTTGTGATAAAATCTACATGTGTCAAGTTGCCAAGGGTTAGATTTTTTGCATAAGCACTAGCATATTTGATACACAAATTAACACTATGCCTCAGTACTACTATGCAAAGCCTTAAAAAATTATTGGAATTTCACCCAAACATACTGAATAAGCATGAATACAGTGCCTGCATTATTTCCATCTTTGGTTGTCACCTACCTTTATCTAGACAGATTTGCCCAACTTTTACAACCCTGATACAAATTTTCAATTTTCACTGCTCAAGCCAAAATATTAGGCATGGCTCAACCACAGCAAACTATTGCCTGGTAACTGTCTCTCAACCAATCAGTTACCATCCAACACTGATAGCATTCAGGCACTGCCCAAAAATTATAGGGTGGAATTCCATTCACATGGTATCAAAAATAGAAAGCAAAATGGCTTGGTAGTTCAACTATTAATATATTCAAGCATTTGTTATCATAGGGCCTACTGAAAGACCATTAAACTTTTAAATAGGCTAACTTAAATACAGAAGGGAAAAAGGAATGCTTTATAAAAAATGATTAGGCAATCCATTAGAGTCTAAAATTATTCGCTTCATGAACCACTTGGTCTTGGGCATACAAAGTTACTGCCATAAAGTTATGAAACATATCAATATAACATCACATAATATGCTTATATTACATAAATATGAAAATACAGAAATTAAATTGACCAACCTTTACAACCCAACCAAGCTAGCTATAGTATTGAAAAGAATTATCACAAAAACAATACATGGAATAAAACAAAACTATACACTATACTGTCTTGTTGTTAGGCCCAGCAAATAGGTCTAAAACCTGTGGTTTGTAGTTTCAGTGCAGCTGCAGTGCTAAGCTAGTACCAGTCTACCAGACAGAAGGTGTGGCTTTAAGCTAGGCAAAGCTATCATTTACAAAAAATGAAAAAATAAAATGTACAGAACACAAACTTTAAATAGGCCCTACACACAAATGGTCAGTCCATCAACTGAAGCCTCCAATTTAGGCAGTTAGAAAGGCATAGGAGGCTAGGCCTACCTAAATTTAAGATCAGGACTAGAGTGGTAGGAGACTAAGCTAGCTAGGATAACTAACAAGTAACAATAGCAAGCTATTATTGAGGCAGAACTTTATGACTGCATTTTTGCATTCAATCTTAATGGAAAATGTATTTTTTTATATTAAAAATAGGGCCTATAGACTTATGGCGGCTTATGCTTATTAGCTTAGGTGCAATCAAATAAGTTAAGGTCCTTGGCCTAGAGTCCTAGAAATGGTGCTAGAAAATTGAATCCTAATCACAAAAATATCAGATTTTACATTTAGTGGTCGAAAGCTATGGTAAAATATATTGATAATTGACAGATGATTAACATTTATATTGTAACATAGCTACATAGGCCTCGCTGCGTCCGTCATGGAGGCTCCCCGCCGCTAAGTCAAAAGTTTAAGTCAACATAGGCCTACGGAATTAAGTAAAGAAATACGAAAACTGGTAACCGATCAATCATTAGCTTATTGGGTATATGGAAAGCATCAAACTACTACCTTAGTCAGTGTTTGGACTTTAGAGATAAGCAAAAATTTCGCGTCACTTTGAACTTCAACGAAATTTTGTGTTTTTTTTTAATTCAATGACGAAGAAGGATTCTTGTTAAAATGGTTTTAAAGCAGATCTTTCCGGTGCAATTAGTGCCAATAACAAAAACAATTATTTTTTAATTAAGATGACAGCAAAACGAATATAATTAATGTTTTTCAACTTTTACTAATTTTGATACATTCGATTCGAGGGATTAAATAATTGCTTTCAGCGGCATCAATAATTCACTTTTTAAAACTTTATTTTCCAAAAACATGTTTCCTAACACCCGCTTCATATAAAGTGTGCAATAAAACTTCCTATAGAAACTTGGCTTTTAACTGAGCAACTTATACAAATAAAAAGCATTAAATGCATATTATTAGCTAAAAGCATTTGCTTTAAGTGATTGTAGTTCTCACTGAAAAAGTCCACTAACTTGGCTCAATAAAAATATGCTTGTGACCGCGATAAATAGTTTTATTGAGAGTGCTAGCATTGTTTCCTCTGAGCTACAGAATATATTTAGCGGTGAGTCTTTTTGTTGCACAAAGGCATAACACAAAAGTTATTTTCATCGTAATTCAAGTGTAATTACCGAGCAGTTTGTATGCAGAACGTGTATGTATTTACTACATGTTTTTAGATCTGAAGAATTTAGGCTGCTATGAAGACTTCGACAAGAAGCTGCATATCTGCGGAAAATTAATTGGTCTCTATGCCGCCATGCTCAGTCAGTAAGTCCTCTCTACGGCTATGAATTTCGAAAAAACCTGCCTTTTAATTATGTTAGGGGCTGCTTATCTCCAATGTATTTTAGATGCCAAGCCAGCACATTCAAGGCTTTGGATTCGATGATTAAATCGAAATTCGCTCTTGTTGAAGTTCAACAAGCCTTCGAAGACTTTCTTCAATTCGAGGCACGTTGCACTTTATATATTATCCTGCATCAGTAGTATTAGCTCCAAGCTTTCACTACAGACAAAATATTTAATTTAAACTTCAGGCATCATGGGACGAATTTCTAGACAAGCTTGACTCGACCGCTCTGCAGCAGCAGCAACCGCAAGCCGTGCCAACCAGTGGTTCCGTCGTATCCGATGTACTTCAGACTGAGCTAATTCGTGCCTCTGACGGCAGCCAACTGCCCTTGCGCGAGCTGATTCAGTCAAAGACGCGGTCAGTTCTGTTAGTCTTCCTGCGACACCTGGCCTGACACCCCTGACAGCAGCACGTGGCAGAGTTGCAGTGGCGGCTTGTGAGATTTTTAAGCTAGCTTTAAATTCTTTTTACATACCATATTCGCAATCAATTCACTGCCATTCCAACTGAATCACAGCCAAGCCTGCACGCAGCAAACTGCCAGGCGCTGCTGATCAGCTTCGCGTCAGATCCTGCAATAATTCGCGACTGGCTAAAACGCGTCACCGATAAATCTAAAAGTGCCAAGTGCGCTACATTTGTTTGTTCACAGCAGCAAGATCCATCATTCGAACTAGAAGCATTCGGCGATCCGCAGCGTCGTTTATATAGACGCTTCGGTTTGACAAGATCGGCCGCCAAAAGTTGGGGCGCGGCCGCGTTGCGTCACTACGCCGAGCTGGTCGCGTCCGGGGTTCGAGCCGACCGACCGGCTAATCCGGACACGGAGGATCTGCTGCAGATGGGTGGCGACTTCCTGCTTGAACTGGCTGCTGACAGCGACAGTTGCGCGCTTGTCTATGGCTACGCCGGTGTTTCGTCGACGGATAGGCCATCGGTAGAGACTTTGGTTGCCGCTGCCACTGCAGCTTTGCCTCAGCTAGAGCGGCAGTAAAAGCAACTGTGTCAAACAGGTCGCAGTTTGATGTTACTGCACACATTCAAGAGATGGACCAGATGTACTTTCAGTGAAGCCGGCGCACTTTAAATGACAGCGTTCAATTTTAAACAACTTTATATTTTGATAACTAACAGTGCATTGTCACCAGCTTGAGTGCATGTCTTGTAACAGCGTCGATATTTGTCTTCTTGTTATTGTTATGTACTTCGCGAGTTAGACAGAAGTGGCGAAAAATCCAACGCATCCTTGACGGATCCGATTGGAAAAGCCAGATAACAAAATTGTTGCTTGGCTCAACGGGTCCCGAACATTAAAAGCGTGTGGATATAATAAGTATAACAATAAATATTTCGTTGTTGATCTGCTACATAGTCTATTTATTAATTACTATTTAGCTTTTGTCAGGCTATCTCAGCGAATGGGCATTCAAACTCAGCCAGCCCATCTTGTCACTGCGGTTTTTTTACTGAAGCTGCTAATTTTTACCATAGACATGCATTTTAAGATCATGCTATGTATTGCTATGTATATTGCTACGCTTGATCTCCGTCCACGCGGAGATCAAGCGTCTTCTATCAACGTTGCTGGTTGCCCTCATTTTGGCGGAACAGCTTCAAATGCTAACAAAACTATAGACAGAATAACGTAGAACTTATATGTTGGCTGAGATTGCTCGTCCCAAGCTGAGATAGCATGGTCCTAAAATGCATGTCTATGGCAAAAATTAGCAGCTTCAAAAAAAACCGCAGTGACAAGATGGGCTGGCTGAGTTTGAATGCCCATAGGCTGAGATAGCCTGACAAAAGCTATATTAACTATGAATACACTCAGCAACATTTAAAACGCAACACTCTAACTAGAAGAAAAATCAAATCACCCAGAAGAGTCAAAGCGCATAGTCTATGGTTCAAATCGAGCTTCAGAAACGCGTGTAGCTTCCTCTCGCAAGTAACAGGGCGATGACTATGGACTGTTTTCAGATAGAGTGATCCAGCTGAGAGAATGGTTCAACAGATGACAGACGCGGAAAGATGGCGAGCAGTCGGAATGTTGGAAGCAGGTTGTACTCTTCGAACAGTTGCGAACTACTTCGGGAGGTCGCCTTCAACAGTTTTACGTCTGCTACAGAAGAGCAGAGCCACTGGAAGCGTGGCTCACGCGAGAAAAGGTACGGTGCTTCACCAACTTCGCAGTACAACAGCGAGGGCAGATCGACGCCTGCTGAGAATAGTGCGTGGAAACCCCACACTGCCTGCCACACTCCTGCGAATGATGTGGGCAGAGAGAAGCCGCAGAGGCAACGTTCTCAGCGCGCAGACGATTCGCCGCAGGATTCACGCTGCAGGATTGCGGTCAAGAAAAATGCGGAGGAGGTCGCGTTTGAGTCCTGCACATGTCGCTAACAGCTAGGAACTGTGGGCCATGCAGCGGGCGCACTGGCGGCAAGGACAGTGGCAGCGCGTTATCTTTACAGACGAGAGTCGGTTTCGTCTTTTTTGCAGTGATGGTCGAATTCGCGTCTGGCGTGAGCCACGGCAAGAGCTTCTGCAGCAGCACGTGCAAAGCTGCGATGGGCAGGGACCCTCCGTACACGTGTGGGCAGGGATTTCAATGCGAGGCAGGACCCAGCTGGTTTTCCTAGACGCAAGCGTGAACGGCGATGAGACGCTCGTTTGCTGCAGACGCATCTGCTCCCTTTTGTTAACAACCACTTTGGTGGCGTCGCAAACTGCAAACTGCATCTTCGGTGGCCTTCAAGATCCCCTGATATGAACCTAATTGAACATGTCTGGGACTTTATCAAGCGGAGTGTTCAACGGCAGAATCCGCCGCAGACAGTCGCTGAACTGCGACGCTGTTGCTAAACGCTGTTGCTAACGCGTGGCAGGAAATTCCCCAGGACTTTTTTCGACGCCTTGTTCTGGGAATGCCACGTCGAGTCAACGCCCTGTTACTTGCGAGAGGAGGCTACACGCGTTTCTGAAGCTCGATTTGAACCATAGACTATGCGCTTTGACTCTTCTGAGTAAGTTGATTTTTCTTCTAGTTAGAGTGTTGCGTTTTAAATGTTGCTGAGTGTATAACAATGTTTCACTATTTGACAGTCCTCAAATAGAATAGTTTGAAGCTCGGCAGATTTTTAAGGTCGCAGAGTTACCTTAAACTTGTTTTGAGTTTGATTGATGCCTGATAGAATTCAGGCGATAGGAGTTTTATCCCCTCAAACTCCTCCGATGGAGGAGTTCCGTGCGTAAATGAACAATTGCACACAACACCTTCAATGTTGACATACAACAACACGTTTTTATTAATATTAAATCTATTCATCTGAATGCCGATTGCTTCTCCCGACAAGAAGCGAAGTGCAACCATCACCAGGCAACACATATTTGACGTAGATTTAATTGATTACATTAGGCTTATAATGATAAGGTAAGAAAAACAAAAAACCTGCCCACACTGGTACATGTACCATTGCTCAACGACAGAGCAATGCCAAAAGAAGAATAAGTCAATAATTCAGAGATCTCATTTCTGGAAGCCACGTGAATCGATATAATAAAGCATACATCTAGCTTATTGACGATAACGTGATGTCATGCGCTAAGGATATGTAAGCATCTAGGAGTGGCAGCTTTCACCTGAGGATCTGGGAGTTAAATAAAAGACAGTTGCTGAACATGAATAAAGAAAAATAAACTGTTCATAGAACAGAAGGTCACGGGTATAAAAGCGAAATAAAACATAAAACAAAAGAATTAAATGAAACCAGTGACAACAGCTCGGTGGAAGTAGGAACTAGCAGAAATATTGTGATTTACATATAACTAAATCTTAGGGGTCGTTAATTTGCAATCGCGCAAACGCCGTCTTCGTAAAAAGCAGTGCTTAAATACAGAAATATGTGCTTATATATGTACACAGGCAGGCAGTAATCTCGAAAAAGCAGTATTTTTTAAAATGGGTAAAACTATGAACAAACAATACAAGTGCTGTAGAATGATTCTTAACTTTTCCATGACGTTACATGCTTCAAAATGTTATTTAATTCTCCGACAGGCAGTTTAGGCGAGTTTTGCACAACATTTAAAAATATTTTCAAGATCTAAGTGCAGATATTTGTATATTTTGACGAGTCTAATTCCAGACAGGATGGATGGCCGGGCGTACGAGGGTCACTCAGAAAGTCTTTAGCCTGAGTATGATCCACGAGACGCAGAAGCATGAAATTTGTCTATGGTAAAGACCACCTTTTAAAAGTCTTATAGCTAAATTTTCAAACAGAAGCAGTTACTTTTGAGTCCACTGCAGTGAGCCAAAGTCAGTTCACCCCTTGCGCCGTTCAATTGCACAATGAAGCTGGAAAATCGTGACTTCAGAGCTATGATGTACTTGCATTTCAAGCAAGGCAAGTCGCCGGCCGATTCATTTCAAACTTTACAAGACGTTTTCGCTCATCTGTGTTCGTCAAAAACTGGTTCGCTGAGTTTTGCCGAGGTCGAGAAAGCCTCGAAGATGAGCATCGATCCGGGAGACCCTGCAACGCAGTGACCCCAGAAAATATCTGCGCTGTGTCCAGCATGATTGACGCTGACCGGCGAGTGACCTACCAGCAGATCCAGCAGGAGATGGGCATTGGATCGGGGAGTGTGCACACCATTCTGCACGAACACCTCGGAGTGCGGAAGCTGGCTTCCCGGTGGATCCCCCATCAGCTGTCGGACGAGCAGAGGGACACCCGGGTGGCTTGGTGCCGATTTATGCTGCAGAAATTCGAATCTGGGACCAGCCGGCGTATCTGGGACATCCTCACGGGAGATAAGACCTGGATTTATCAATACGACCCCGAAAACAAGCGCCAGTCATCCATGTGGACCTTCAGAGACGAGGACAGCCCAACCAAGTTTCGACGCAACCGGAGTGTCGGCAAGCAGATGGTGGCCTGCTTCTTCATGCGCACTGGACATGTGGCTTCCGTTTCACTGGAAGATCGCCGGACAGTCACCGCTGACTGGTACACAACGGTTTGCCTGCCCAAAGTTTTTTCTGCTTTGAGCCAGAGGCGCCCAAGGTGCGGAATGCGTGGGGTGCTTCTGCACCACGACAATGCCAGTGCGCACACGGCAGCTCAAACTCTCGAGTTTCTGGCCGACTGTGGTGTCCAGCTGATGACTCACCCTGCGTACAGTCCAGACCTGGCACCGTGCGACTTTTTTTTATTCCCGAAGTGCAAGGAGATATTAAAGGGCCAGATTTTTTCTTCGCTGGAAGAAGCTGTGAATGAGTTCAAAGACGTCATCGGGGACCTCCGGGATGAGGATTGGCGGCAGTGCTTCGACAGCTGGTTCCACAGGATGCAAGCCTGTATCAATGCGGGGGGAGAGTACTTTGAGCAGTTGTAATGGTTTTTTAGTTCATATGTTGCTGTTTTCTTGTTCAGGCTAAAGACTTTCTGAGTGACCCTCGTAACTGACAGTGATTGGAGGTAGAATCGGATTCTGAAGTTGTAAAGCTTCAGTTTCCCGCTAGTTTTAAGCTGCTTTAAGAAAGTATGGCCACGTTCTGAAGGTGCTGCTTAATGTGGAGGTTTTGGGACGTTTTGAAGGTGCTGGTTGTTATGGAAGTTTTGGGACGTTCTGGAGGTGCTGGTTGTTGTGGAAGTTTTGGGACGTTCTGAAGGTGCTGGTTGTTGTGGAAGTTTTGGGACGTTCTGGAGGTGCTGGTTGTTGTGGGAGTTTTACGACGTTCTGGAGGTGCTGGTTGTTGTGGAATTTCTTAGACGTTTTTGTTACGAATGTTTTCGTTAAAGTATTGAGACTATCTAAAGGCTTTAGCTGTTGCGTAATTTCTGGGACCTTTTAAGGTTCTGGTTGTCATTTTATGGTTTTGATGTTCGGTTGTTGTTGAAGATTAGGGTATAAAAAATAAGGAATTGGAAGTAAAACAAAAGTAATAAATGTTGTACGAAGTCCAAGTCGACCACCAACTGATATCTAACAAAAAAATGTTAGCAAAAGTAGTAAAAACGAATTACATGCGACTAAGTACATGCAAGTGTACTTAGAAGGAAGATAAAGCACATGTAGCAACAATATTACAGTTTCAATTGACAGATTATTGGTATTGTGACTATAATAATCTGACTAATAATCAATAACTTTAACGGTGAATCCCGTTTATACGTAGCAAAATTCAGTTATTTAAAAAAGAAAAAGAACTAGAAAACTAGGAAAAATTAGGGAGAAGATAAGCAACAATAGAAAAGCCAACAGCTCACAGCAATTGCAATGATATGCGCGCATGCGAATTGAAACTAACGGCTGCAGAGCAATCAAACTAGTGTGGTCCAAAGCCAGATCAGCACATTGCAGACACCCGCGAATGCTAGACAGACGAGCAGCCGTCTGGGCCGAAGCCACGGCGCCAGCATAGCCGACAATCCGTTCGGCTTGCTGTCTGAACTGTCGAATCCGCCGCCGCTGCCATTGCCGCCACTGCCGTAGCGAGTCACGCGGAGCATAAACACGGCCCTGGAAATCACTAGGAACAGCGCCAGAGCGGCTAGCACCAGGGCCATGAAGAAGGCCAACGAATGCTGACGATGCCGGGTGTGAGCTTCGCTAAGCTGCTGCTGCTGCTGCTGCTGATGTTGATGCTCATTGCCCTGACGCTGGCGCAGGTGATGCACGTGATGGGACCCGGCATCGTGTCGGCGGCCGGAGCTTACGTAATCTTCGTGGTTGGATGCCAGCGCTGGCGGGTCGGATGCTCGCGGCTTGGGTCGACGCCTTGGCAATATCGGCATTTTCTCGAGCGTTTCTTGCTCTTCTTCGGCGGCCGAGTCGTTACTAAAACGACTAACCCGACAGGAGCCGGGACCGCTCGCGACGCCAACAGAGATGCCGCGGGCCCGCATTCGACAGCGATGCTCTTCAAGGCGTCGGCCAGCGGCCAGCAGGTCCCTGGTGGACTCTGGCTCGCTCCAGAGCCGCTCGGCCACTGCGGACGCCAAAGGCCTGCGGGAGGATGGAATTATGTGTGGTACTCGGCGTGGTATTGTGTGTGGTACTCGGTGTGGTATTGTGACGGCATTCGATGTGGTATTGTGTGTGGTACTCGGTGTGGTATTGTGTGTGGTACTCGGTGTGGTATTGTGTGTGGTACTCGGTGTGGTATTGTGTGTGGTACTCGGTGTGGTATTGTGACGGCATTCGGTGTGGTATTGTGTGTGGTACTCGGTGTGGTATTGTGTGTGGTACTCGGTGTGGTATTGTGTGTGGTACTCGGTGTGGTATTGTGACGGCATTCGGTGTGGTATTGTGTGTGGTACTCGGTGTGGTATTGTGTGTGGTACTCGGTGTGGTATTGTGACGGCATTCGGTGTGGTATTGTGTGTGGTACTCGGTGTGGTATTGTGTGTGGTACTCGGTGTGGTATTGTGTGTGGTACTCGGTGTGGTATTGTGACGGCATTCGGTGTGGTATTGTGTGTGGTACTCGGTGTGGTATTGTGTGTGGTACTCGGTGTGGTATTGTGACGGCATTCGGTGTGGTATTGTGTGTGGTACTCGGTGTGGTATTGTGTGTGGTACTCGGTGTGGTATTGTGTGTGGTACTCGGTGTGGTATTGTGACGGCATTCGGTGTGGTATTGTGTGTGGTACTCGGTGTGGTATTGTGTGTGGTACTCGGTGTGGTATTGTGACGGCATTCGGTGTGGCATTGTGCGTGGTATTCTGTGTGACATTGTGTGTGGTACTCGGTGTGGTATTGTGACGGCATTCGGTGTGGCATTGTGCGTGGTATTCTGTGTGACATTGTGTGTGGTACTCGTTGTGGTATTGTGACGGCATTAGGTGTGGCATTGTGTGCGGTACTCGGTGTGGTATTGTGTGTGGTACTCAGTGTGGCATTGTTTATGGTACTCGGTGTGGCATTGTTTGTGGTACTCGGTGTGGCATTGTTTGTGGTACTTAAATTGTTTTTGGTCAACAATTGCTTGTTTGTGGAACAATGCGGTAGGGATATATTTTTTAGCCAATATAGTGGTCGGAAGCTCACCAGATTCTCTGGAGCACAGTGCCATCGTTCTGGTATTCGTTCCACATGCAGGCCTCACCGCCAAGAACGTTAGACATCCAAGATGGCTTTGACTCTGCAGCTGGAGGCTGCCGTTGCTGCTGCTGCTGCCGTTGCTGTTGTTGCTGCTGCTGCTGCTGCTGCTGCTGCTGCTGAAAAGCGGCATAATTGCCAATAGGATCGCATTGGTACATCTTGGTCCACTGCGGTCCGTACTCCAGGCGGTCAAGGTACCAGCAGGTGCTGTAGAGAACCCGATAGCCGGCCTGGGCCACAGTGGCCACATCCAGCGCCTCGCCCTTCCAGACCTGGACTATGGTGCCCGGCTTCAACTGCGGAAGTGAATGGATAAGGTTAGTTTAGATATGAATGCTTGTCTTACTATAAACTTTAGCAGATACAATACACAGAACTATACACCGCTGCTATGGGCTTGCATATAAAAACATTTAGCTTTAAGTTTCTTCGAAATTAGATAGGACATACTCGCATGAGGTAAGAAAACTGCATCGATTATGGATCATCGATTTATTAAGACTATGATTAATTAAATGGATTGTGTAAAACACAGTGCGGATGAGAAGGCGAAATATAAGAAAATGACAACATTTCCAGAGATAACGAGAGATAGGGAGATAAGAGGATAGATGGGGAGAGATATGAGGAGGAGGAGGGTGGGTAGATGAGGAAAACTAAACTTCTTATTTATAGACTATACGAGACTATCGTGCCACAAAATTTTACCATAGACAAAAGAGCTACCGATATAACCGCAACCAAGCAGAGGCCGATTAATCACCAGTTATTGCATACCAAGACGAAAATTATCAAGTAAAGTTAGATACTCACAACAGACACTGTCAGATACGACAGTCACATTGTAATTAACCAATTTTTATTAAACTGAAATCAATTGTAGAGTTTAGAGCAGCTCAGATACCTCTGATATTAAACTCACATGAAGATATGATATTAGTAAAGCCAAGTAAAAAGCTGAATAAAGAATAACTGTGCCCCATAATGCTAGCGCAATTGATTAGTTTAAAAATCACTCACCATAACACCATGGTCGTAGGCCTCTTGCCACACAATGAAGCCGCGCTTTTTAGTCGGCACATCAGCCGCTATCGATGTGATGATGTTCTGTAGCCTGCGATATGGCATTTTATAAGAATTGTTCTCTTAATTACAAGCATAATGTTCTCTCGTCAGCCACTAAACTTATATTCCGCTGACTCCTGAGCACATACGCTGACACACGTGTACATCTGCACCAACTGATCCAGATGCCTTGCAGTTTGGCCCTTACTGGCGCAAGTTGCGCGAAAAGCCCTTAAGCCTTCTCTCTGCGGCTGCACCTCAAATGTCCATGGACATTGTAAAACGATGGTAGCACCCATTTAAGAGCTGGATGAACTGAAGCAATGCCGAGTTAAGCGTCTTGCTAAATGGCACAAATTTTGTTTTAGTGTAGTCGGGAATCGAACCTCCGACCTTTAAGTCGTGAGTCCAACGCTCTAACCACTAGGCTACAACCCCCCAGCTGTACATGAACCCCTTCACTAAAGAGACAACTCACCTTCTGAAATAATAATCAATCAGTTGATCGGTTCTCACGAAGCCGAAGTCGTTTCGCATTTTGGCCACCTGCGGGTTACCCTCCCTGCGAATGAAACGGAAATCAAAGCTAGCAATGAAAGCCTTCAGCACAGTGAGAGTTGAACAAAAATATAAAACACCTGTGCCGACATCCTTACCAACAAGATGTTCCAACTTCATCTGCGCCCAAATGAATATAATTGTCTTTAAAGACGGAGACTATTTCTGTGTACAATTTTCTAAGAAACTCGTAGGTAGTATTGAAGGCCGGATTCATGGGACCATAGAAGCCAGTCCATCGACGCGCATAGTTGTAACACTTCGTAAAGATTTCTGGATAGCCTAGTGACCAGCTGTGCGTGTGACCTGCAGTTTTCATTGCCATCATTTTTAGTCGCTTTTTTACAGTACTACTTACAGTAGGGTGCTGGAGGGATGGTCACAGTAGGGAGTGTACATTGGGGGAGCGGGGAGGTCACAGCAGGGAGTGTACATTGGTGGAGGTCACAGCTTGGAGTGTACATTGGGGGAGGTCACAGCAGGGAGTGTACAGTGGGGGAGGTCACAGCAGGGAGTGTACAGTGGGGGAGGTCACAGCAGGGAGTGTACATTGGTGGAGGTCACTGCAGGGAGTGTACATTGGTGGAGGTCTTAGCAGGGAGTGTACATTGGGAGAGGTCACAGCATGGAGTGTACATTGGGGGAGGTCACAGTAGGGAGTGTACATTGGGGGAGGTCACAGTAGGGAGTGTACATTGGGGGAGGTCACAGCAGGGAGTGTACATTGGGGAGGTCACATCAGGGAGTGTACATTGGTGGAAGTCACAGCAGAGAGTGTACACTGGGAGAGGTCACAGTATGGAGTGTACATTGGGGGAGGTCACAGCAGGGAGTGTACATTGGGGGAGGTCACAGCAGGGAGTGTACATTGGGGGAGGTCACAGCAGGGAGTGTACATTGCTGGCCGGTGCTAATCTACTCAGAGTATGCTCAAACGAAAATGTGAAGCCTACCAGGTGTATCGAACTCAGGAATGACGCGAATGCCTCGAAGTCTGGCGTACTCAATAATTTCTAGAATATCAGACAATGTGTAGATGCTACTGGAATCGTAGGCACCCTGCGTGAAGAAGAATGGGTACAAAGTGTTATTTTTGACCGCTTGGCTTGCAGGTAAACAAAAATCAGTGAAGCTTAAGTCCTAGCATTACCTTCTCCGATAATTTTGGCAGTGCAACACTCTGATAAGGAAATGACTGATCGTCCACAATGTGCCAGTGAAAGACATTTAACTTGTTCATCTCCATTGCGTCCTGTGAAATTAATGAATTAATTGATGCAATAGTTAAAAAAATCGCATTGTCCTACAAATACTACTATAAACAGTGTTAAAAAAAACACTAACCAGATTCCGTTTCAAAGTGGACAGCCTCAGATAGTGTCTGGACGTGTCCACTAGCAGGCCGCGATGCTTAAATCGCGGTTTGTCGTATATTTTAGTGCAGTTAACGTACAACTGTGAATTGATTTGTGAGAAATAGCTATGCATTAAATATCAGGTTCAAACTATATTAACACAAGACTTGAGATTGAGAGAATAAATTGTAGATTGACAGAAATGACGTGAAATTGAAAGAAGATATGAGAGACTGAGAGAAGAGATGGGACAATGAGAGAAGAGATGGGACAATGAGGGAAGAGATGGGACAATGAGGGAAGAGATGGGACAATGAGGGAAAAGATGGGAGACAGAGAGACGAGATGAAAGATTAAGAGAAGAGATGGAAGACTGAGAGAAGAGATGGGAGATTGAGGGAAGAGATGGGAGATTGAGGGAAGAGAAGGGAGATTGAGAGAAGAGATGGGAGATTGAGGGAAGAGATAGGAGATTGAGGGAAGAGATAGGAGATTGAGGGAAGAGATGGGAGATTGAGGGAAGAGATGGGAGATTGAGGGAAGAGATAGGAGATTGAGGGAAGAGATAGGAGATTGAGGTAAGAGATAGGAGATTGAGGGAAGAGATAGGAGATTGAGGGAAGAGATGGGAGATTGAGAGAAGAGATAGGAGATTAAGGGAAAAGATGATAAAATGAGAGAGGAGATTGAGAAAGGAGATGAGAAACTGAGAGAATAGATAGGAGTCTGAGAGAAGAGATGAGGAGACGAAAGACCATTCCAAAGACTCACGGCGCCATCCTCTGTCTGCCAGACCAGCTGGCTGAATGTCTCGAGGCCCCTGAGCACACCCCAGGGCTCTTGAGCAGACAGAGAAGACTCGGACACGCCAATGTGGAGACTGTCTGCAAGTGATTCATGTGATTAAAAATTGCTGTTACAACAAGCAAAAATGTGTTGAAATGGCCGTTTTTATCAGTATCAGGGAGGGATGTAACTCCCAACCTAGGGGATCTGGGAGGGATTTAATCCCTAGATGGGGATCTGGGAGGGATCGATTACAGAATATTGGGTATCTGAAAGATGTTTTCCCAACGTGAAGGATTTGAAAGGGATCTGATGCCCAACCTGAGGATCTGAAATGGATATTATTCCCAATTTGAGGGATCTGAAAGAATCTTATCTCAACCTGAGGATCAAGATCCCACGTCCCGAGTCCCATCGCAGTTCCAGCAGCAGAACTCACAGCTCTCGTCCATATCTAAGCTAGGCATGAGCGGTGCCTTGTAGTCGGCCTGGCCAGTCGCTGGCCTCGGCAGCCGGATTCTCAGCTGTGTCAGCCTGCCCACAGCTGCCGATATAGGCGGACGGGCTGCTGACACGCTGACAGCCCGCTTGTCAATAATGACAGTTCGATAGCGCTGAAAGGCGGCAGTTAAAAGCTCAGCAATGGCCTGGTAAGCATCAGAATTGGCTGACTTGACCAACTGAAAGCTGAACTCAGCGGGCACAATGCTCAGAAGCTGAGCTTGACTGGCGCCCTGCAGGCTTGGCGTCTGACGCTTAGGCCGGGGCCAGGCCTGCCCGAGGGTTGGAAACGGAGCGCGCCACACGTGAAACTCCGTGTCCGGCGCGTCCACCAGGGCGAAGTTGCTCTCGCCAGACTGTACGACATCGTCTGGCACCGGCAGCTGCGGCGACAGGTCTTGCTGCTGCTGCTGCTTCTGCTGTCTCCAGTTCAGCTGGTCAGAAATGACCGCCTGCTGCTGTTGCGGTCGAGTCGGATACGGGATCGGCTGCCCAGCAACCTGCCGCAGATTCACAGCCTGCTCCTGCTAGGAACAGTGCCGAGATGCTGCTTTTAGATGCTATTTTTAACTCGCCTAACCGTTCGGACTGGACATTCACCATTGGCAAACAGAGGAATAACCGATGAATGAGCCACATCAACTTACCCATTTACACACTCACTCCTCACTCCCCACTCACTCACTAACTCAATCAGTCACTCATCCTTCCACTCACTCACTCACCCTCATACTTACTCACCCACTCACTCGCTCGCTCATTCACTCAGTCAGTCAACACTAAAGTCAAAACCAAGCAGAATACAAATAGCTGCACCAACCTGGCTTAACAGGCAGGGCAGGAACACAGCCAGCAGTACACCTGCAGGCCGCAGCAGTGCCGTGATGGTCATTAAACAAGCGTGACGGAAGCTATGCCGGTCGATCCGGCAAAATTTCAGGCTTGTTCAGGCGGAATCCAGACCGGCTGAACGGCGGGTTGCAGCTGCTGTTTAGTTGGTCAATTTTTGTTGTTTTAAAGAAGTGAAATTATTTTTCTGCAAAAAACCGCGGACTAGGTTGGGTTCTAGCGGCACTGAAATGCGTAATTCTTTTATAAATACCTTCTGTATCAGTATAGTAAGTTTTAGGAAAGGAAATTGTAGGAAAGTATTAGTTTGGGATGGAGTTAAAGAGGATAGAATTTTTCAGAATATGGACAGTTTTTAAGGGCTATTTTGGGAAGTATGAGTTTAACAAGATGGGAAGTTAAGTTGGGGTTAGTTTGAGAAGGCAGATTTGGGAAGATAGGCATGCTGGGACGATATGGAAGTTTAGGAGAGGTGTTTGTGAAAGGAAAAGTTTGGGGTCGGTTTTCTTGAGGGGGATTTCGGGATAGGGCAGGGTGTGAGTGGCAGAGCGGTCTGAAGCGTTTGCCTCTCGAAACCAAGGTCCCCGAGCTCGATTCCACGGCGAGGCCACATTCATTTGGGGCGCAGCCGCGGAGAGAAGGCTTGGGGGCTTGTCGTGTAATTTACGCCCTTGAGGGCCAACCTCCAAGGCGCAGTGAGTGTACACTGCCTGACGATGAGAAAGTCAGGGCAGGTGTACACACCTGTGTGAGTATGTGCTCAGGATTCAGCGCAATGGGCAGAGTTGCCTCCTCGCTGGCTGCGGGTCTGGTGTCACCGAACGATGTGCCATTGCTTGCAGCCCTCCTGCAATTATTATTATCGGGAAGCGGAGGTTTGGGAAGATGGGAAGTTTTGGGAAGGGAAAGTTAGGCAATCATGGCAAGTTTCGACTTACATTAACAAACTGTGACTGTGGCGTAAATAGTAAAACACCAGGCTCAAGCCAAGTATAAAGCTCTATATTCATAAAAAGCACGGACGGAAGAACAAACAGTAACAATAGACTTGAATAAATATATTTAAGAAAAATGTTAACTACTACTGATTAAGTTAGTAGGTAGGTCCGAAAAAGTTACACTACAACTAATGGAAGAATTAAACCAGTCCAAAAGGACACAGGTTAAAAATTAGCACGCAAACAATAGGAATCAATCAAAACTAAAAATAGATTTTTAATTCAACAATTTGAGCATTCTAAAATGCAGTTTTATACAGTTTTTTATCTATAAAGAATTTCTCGAGTCGAAACAATTGTGCAAGCAACAATTTGTACAACCATGTAACACCTGCAAATAAATTAAGGACACTTGCAAAGTAAAAAAACTGCCTTTTAAAAGTTACTTGAAACATTGGAATTTAAAACAAACGCCAGGAGGAATGTAGCCTAATGGTAAAAGCCTCGAAGTCACTAATTGAAGGTTGGGAGTTCGATTCCCAACTCCAGTGGAACAATTTATAGCCCTTAGCAGCAAGACACTTGAATCCAAATTGCTTCAGTTCACCCAGCCGTTAAATGGGTACCATGCTGGGGCTAATTGAGGGTGGGTGTTGGCATCTCCCCAGTCCATGGACTGAACAGCTGTACGCAGTCTTCAGATGCGCCGCGCAATAGCTGCGGCTGTGCTGTCGGCTGCACATCTGGCCCCATTATTTAAACAACACGAAAAAGTAGAAACAAAAACAACCAAGGAAATTTACAGGCACAAATCTAATAGAATAATTTGTTTGAAAAGCTCATCAAAGCAATTCAAGTCTCAAATGTCAGTCCCAGGTGCTGCTGGATGCATAGCCGGGCGCAGTTCTTGAATCTGTCGAATCAGGTACAATTTCTCCTCGTTGAACTGACTGTCCGACTGTCTGTCTGGTTGGAAGCGTTGCAGAAAATCAACCAGGCGTTCCTGATTTTGCACTAGGATATTGTGAATAGCCAGCGGCTTGTTCGGATTGGCTACAAAAACCTACGGACAGAGAGAGCGGATGCCTCGATTATGACTTGCATGACCTTATTACCTATCAATCAAATCATTTTCAGTCTAAATAAATTCAGTAGAACTAGCTGCTCAGTGCTCAGCGCCAGTCACAATCTGGTTTGAGTAGGACTCAACCGGCTACGACAGCGCTTGATGCGACAGGCCATTGCGTGACTTGACTATCGAGACAGGTCTGTTTTCCCTCTCTCTCCTCTCTCTCTAGCACCCTGGGCAGAGATCATGGAACAGTGCATCAGGTTCCTTGAATCAATTCTTACCAGAAATTCTTGATGCCGATTTCTCATATATTTACCATTCTACTCAAGCCACGCACCAAACAGAATTATATTAGGCTTGCTTATCATTTCCTGTCAGCACTAGTTCTCTTGTCTTGCTTCCTTACTCCCATCTGTCTCCAGTTTCCAACATTATCTCTTATCTCCCCTGTCTTATCCTACATCCTCTCTTATCTCCCCTGCCTTATCCTACATCCTCTCTTATCTCCCCTGCCTTATCCTACATCCTCTCTTATCTCCCCTGCCTTATCCTACATCCTCTCTTATCTCTCCCCTGCCTTATCCTACATCCTCTCTTATCTCCCCTGCCTTATCCTACATCCTCTCTTATCTCTCCCCTGCCTTATCCTACATCCTCTCTTATCTCTCCCCTGCCTTATCCTACATCCTCTCTTATCTCTCCCCTGCCTTATCCTACATCCTCTCTTATCTCTCCCCTGCCTTATCCTACATCCTCTCTTATCTCTCCCCTGCCTTATCCTACATTATCTCCCCTGCCTTATCCTACATCCTCTCTTATCTCTCCCCTGCCTTATCCTACATCCTCTCTTATCTCTCCCCTGCCTTATCCTACATTATCTCCCCTGCCTTATCCTACAGGGGAGATAGCTTAACTGTGCCCAAGGTAAACAATGCTATATAGAGAGAGCTACACTGACTTGCTTAAATTATGATAAAATTAAAATCTCTATTATCGGAAGATACAAATTTATTAACACTATAATGAGTCTAATTGTCTATATACCCAATTATACTACCCGGAAACGAAAAAACACAAGTACTTTTTAAGACAGGACTAAATAGTAAATCTTAAAAGTCCTACAAACAGACAGTGCCAAACATGTTACTTGTTTTATAGCCCTATCTGTTTGAACCGTTAATCCCATAAATTTATTTTTATTAATTCTAAAACAACAAAGAACAAGGCCCACTACTGTAATAAAAAAATTACTAGTCAACATTAAACCTCATTTAAAAATCTACCTGAAATCTCATTCGAATCTACCTAAAATCTCATCCGAATCTACCACAATTCTCATTCAAATCTACCTAAAATCTCATTCGAATCTACCACAAATCTCATCCGAATCTACACTAAACCTAATTCAAATCTACCTAAAATCTCATTCGAATCTACCACAAATCTCATTCGAATCTAACACAAATCTCATTCGAATCTACCACAAATCTCATCCGAATCTACACTAAACCTAATTTAAATCGACATAAAATCTCATTCGAATCTACCACAAATCTCATCCGAATCTACACTAAACCTAATTCAAATCTACCTAAAATCTCATTCAAATCTACCTAAAATCTCATTCAAATCTACCTAAAATCTCATCCGAATCTACCACAAATCTCATTCGAATCTACCTCAAATCTCATCCGAATCTACCAAAAATCTCATCCGAATCTACACTAAACCTAATTCAAATCTACCTAAAATCTCATTCAAATCTACCTAAAATCTCATTCAAATCTACCTAAAATCTCATCCGAATCTACCACAAATCTCATTCGAATCTACCTCAAATCTCATCCGAATCTACCTCAAATCTCATTCGAATCTACCTCAAATCTCATCCGAATCTACCACAAATATTATTCAAATCTACCTAGAATCTCATTGAAATCTACCTTAAATCAAAGTTGAATCTACCTCGAATTTTACTTAAATCTACATCAAATCATATTAAAATCTACCCCAAATCTAATTGAGATATAGCGACCTATAGCTCATTTTCAGAAAAAGATTTAGAAATCGAACCTTAAAACAGTGAAAGGCTTCGAAAGCGATTTGTCTCTGCCGGCTCTTCAGTGCGTTCATGATTGGCTTGAGATTGTCAGCGCTGCCAATGTACTTGGTCATGACAGTGTAGTTGTGACGGTCCAACAGGATTTCGCCTAGAAGCTGAAATAAGGACACAAAACTCAACTGCGCATTGGACAGATGATGAGTGAAATGTTTATCTGACATTTGCTAGCTTTACATTTGTCTATATGGATATGTGTAAGCAGAAAGCGCAATTTATCATTAGTTTCATTCGGCTATATGCAATGCTTCTCTTCTAAAACAATAGAAACCAAAATCATGAAAATGGAATTAAAAATTAAACTGAAGAAAATTATGGGATAAACGCATTATCTTTGCGTTAAAAATCGGGCTGCAGGACTAAGCTAGGGTGACAAGATTAATTATAAAGGGATTAACGAATTATGCTGGGATTATAAGATAAACGGATTTTGTGATTTACAAAATATGCAAGGATTACAAGATGAACGGATTGTAGGATTAACACACTATGCAAGGATTACAAGATGAACGGATTATAGGATTAACACACTATGCAAGGATTACAAGATGAACGGATTGTAGGATTAACACACTATGCAAGGATTACAAGATGAACGGATTATAGGATTAACACACTATGCAAGGATTACAAGATGAACGGATTGTAGGATTAACACACTATGCAAGGATTACAAGATGAACGGATTGTAGGATTAACACACTATGCAAGGATTACAAGATGAACGGATTATAGGATTAACACACTATGCAAGGATTACAAGATGAACGGATTGTAGGATTAGCACACTATGCAAGGATTACAAGATGAACGGATTGTAGGATTAACACACAATGCAAGGATTACAAGATGAACGGATTGTAGGATTAACACACTATGCAAGGATTACAAGATGAACGGATTGTAGGATTAACACACAATGCAAGGATTACAAGATGAACGGATTGTAGGATTAACACACAATGCAAGGATTACAAGATGAACGGATTGTAGGATTAACACACTATGCAAGGATTACAAGATGAACGGATTGTAGGATTAACACACTATGCAAGGATTACAAGATGAACGGATTGTAGGATTAACACACTATGCAAGGATTACAAGATGAACGGATTGTAGGATTAACACACTATGCAAGGATTACAAGATGAACGGATTGTAGGATTAACACACTATGCAAGGATTACAAGATGAACGGATTGTAGGATTAACACACTATGCAAGGATTACAAGATGAACGGATTGTAGGATTAACACACTATGCAAGGATTACAAGATGAACGGATTGTAGGATTAACACACTATGCAAGGATTACAAGATGAACGGATTGTAGGATTAACACACTATGCAAGGATTACAAGATGAACGGATTGTAGGATTAACACACTATGCAAGGATTACAAGATGAACGGATTATAGGATTAACACACTATGCAAGGATTACAAGATGAACGGATTATAGGATTAACACACAATGCAAGGATTACAAGATGAACGGATTGTAGGATTAACACACTATGCAAGGATTACAAGATGAACGGATTGTAGGATTAACACACTATGCAAGGATTACAAGATGAACGGATTGTAGGATTAACACACAATGCAAGGATTACAAGATGAACGGATTGTAGGATTAACACACTATGCAAGGATTACAAGATGAACGGATTATAGGATTAACACACTATGCAAGGATTACAAGATGAACGGATTGTAGGATTAACACACTATGCAAGGATTACAAGATGAACGGATTGTAGGATTAACACACTATGCAAGGATTACAAGATGAACGGATTGTAGGATTAACACACTATGCAAGGATTACAAGATGAACGGATTGTAGGATTAACACACTATGCAAGGATTACAAGATGAACGGATTGTAGGATTAACACACTATGCAAGGATTACAAGATAAGCTAATTAAAGTATATGCTGGATCTAGAATTTATAGAATGAAAGGTACTAATTCTCACCTTGAGAGCTTGCCTCTTTGTCACATAGTTCTCCGACTCAATTAGTCGTTTATAATTGTCGAAAAATTCCGAATAATTCTGTTCCAAGAAGCGAGCAACCATGGCCTTATGCCTAGTTAGCAGATCTTTGAGTGTAGTGAACGCATCCGAGCTCACATCGAAGGCAGTACCGTGGACGTGATCGAATAGCTTGTAGAAGCCGGCAGGGTCCCGCAGGAAAGCTTCGGCGACGCGTTCGTGACGAAACGTTTCGCGTAGCATGCCGCCGAATGTGATGGCGTGTTCCGGCCTGTGGTAGCCGTCAACCAGCTTGTAAAGCACCTGCAGTAGGAATCGGGTCGATTTGAGTCAAGGCCTGGGTCGAGCTTGCTTTGAATTAGGGTCAAGGGGTGGCTGGGTCAAGCTAGATTCTAAGATGTGGGTCAAGGGGTGGCTGGGTCAAGCTAGATTATTCTAAGATGTGGGTCAAGGCGTGGCTGGGTCAAGCTAGATTATTCTAAGATGTGGGTCAAGGCGTGGCTGGGTCAAGCTAGATTCTAAGATGTGGGTCAAGGGGTGGCTGGGTCAAGCTAGATTATTCTAAGATGTGGGTCAAGGCGTGGCTGGGTCAAGCTATATTCTAAGATGTGGGTCAAGGGGTGGCTGGGTCATGCTAGATTCTAAGATGTGGGTCAAGGGGTGGCTGGGTCAAGCTAGATTATTCTAAAATGTGGGTCAAGGGGTGGCTGGGTCAAGCTAGATTATTCTAAAATGTGGGTCCAGGGGTGGCTGGGTCAAGCTAGATTATTCTAAAATGTGGGTCAAGGGGTGGCTGGGTCAAGCTAGATTATTCTAAGATGTGGGTCAAGGCGTGGCTGGGTCAAGCTAGATTCTAAGATGTGGGTCAAGGGGTGGCTGGGTCAAGCTAGATTCTAAGATTTGGGTCAAGGGGTGGCTGGGTCAAGCTAGATTATTCTAAGATGTGGGTCAAGGCGTGGCTGGGTCAAGCTAGATTCTAAGATGTGGGTCAAGGGGTGGCTGGGTCATGCTAGATTCTAAGATGTGGGTCAAGGGGTGGCTGGGTCAAGCTAGATTATTCTAAAATGTGGGTCAAGGGGTGGCTGGGTCAAGCTAGATTATTCTAAAATGTGGGTCCAGGGGTGGCTGGGTCAAGCTAGATTCTAAGATGTGGGTCAAGGGGTGGCTGGGTCAAGCTAGATTATTCTAAGATGTGGGTCAAGGCGTGGCTGGGTCAAGCTAGATTATTCTAAGATGTGGGTCAAGGCGTGGCTGGGTCAAGCTAGATTCTAAGATGTGGGTCAAGGGGTGGCTGGGTCAAGCTAGATTATTCTAAGATGTGGGTCAAGGCGTGGCTGGGTCAAGCTAGATTCTAAGATGTGGGTCAAGGGGTGGCTTGGTCAAGCTAGATTCTAAGATGTGGGTCAAGGGGTGGCTGGGTCAAGCTAGATTCTTAGATGTGGGTCAAGGGGTGGCTGGGTCATGCTAGATTCTAAGATGTGGGTCAAGGGGTGGCTGGGTCAAGCTAGATTCTTAGATGTAGGTCAAGGGGTGGCTGGGTCAAGCTAGATTCTTAGATGTGGGTCAAGGGGTGGCTGGGTCATGCTAGATTATAAGATGTGGGTCAAGGGGTGTCTGGGTCAAGCTAGATTATTCTAAGATGTGGCTCAAGGGGTGGCTGGGTCAAGCTAGATTATTCTAAGATGTGGGTCAAGGCGTGGCTGGGTCAAGCTAGATTCTAAGATGTGGGTCAAGGGGTGGCTGGGTCATGCTAGATTCTAAGATGTGGGTCAAGGCGTGGCTGGGTCAAGCTAGATTCTAAGATGTGGGTCAAGGGGTGGCTGGGTCAAGCTAGATTATTCTAAAATGTGGGTCAAGGGGTGGCTGGGTCAAGCTAGATTATTCTAAAATGTGGGTCCAGGGGTGGCTGGGTCAAGCTAGATTATTCTAAGATGTGGGTCAAGGCGTGGCTGGGTCAAGCTAGATTCTAAGATGTGGGTCAAGGCGTGGCTGGGTCAAGCTAGATTCTAAGATGTGGGTCAAGGGGTGGCTGGGTCAAGCTAGATTATTCTAAGATGTGGGTCAAGGCGTGGCTGGGTCAAGCTAGATTCTAAGATGTGGGTCAAGGGGTGGCTGGGTTAAGCTAGATTATTCTAAGATGTGGGTCAAGGGGTGGCTGGGTCAAGCTAGATTATTCTAAAATGTGGGTCCAGGGGTGGCTGGGTCAAGCTAGATTATTCTAAGATGTGGGTCAAGGCGTGGCTGGGTCAAGCTAGATTCTAAGATGTGGGTCAAGGCGTGGCTGGGTCAAGCTAGATTCTAAGATGTGGGTCAAGGCGTGGCTGGGTCAAGCTAGATTCTAAGATGTGGGTCAAGGGGTGGCTGGGTCAAGCTAGATTATTCTAAGATGTGGGTCAAGGCGTGGCTGGGTCAAGCTAGATTCTAAGATGTGGGTCAAGGGGTGGCTGGGTCAAGCTAGATTATTCTAAGATGTGGGTCAAGGGGTGGCTGGGTCAAGCTAGATTATTCTAAGATGTGGGTCAAGGGGTGGCTGGGTCAAGCTAGATTATTCTAAGATGTGGGTCAAGGGGTGTCTGGGTCAAGCTAGATTCTCAGATTGCCAAGATTCTAAGGAAAAAAATGAATTGGCTAGAAGCGCACCTGTCTATTCTCCAATATATACTCTACCGCTGGTATCCGGCTGCCAACTTGCTTAGAGGTGAGATTAGCAAACAGATGCTCGATAAATTTGGCGCTTTCAAAGTCGACCCGATCGATGCAGTCCAATAGCATTGGCAGGATTCCGGCACACTCCCTGCTGAATGCCTCCCTGGCGACATCAGTCAGGGCTTCGCCAATACGAGCCTTCTCAGCCAGCGCTTCGTGAGAAATTGTCTGCGAAGATGAGGAAGCGGATTCCTGACGATCTGTCAGCACCAGCTTCAAAGCTGCCAACGCCTTGGAGACGTCCTCGACGGCGCGTTTGATTTCTCGTTCAGATCGTAGCTCCGAGCCGCCATGAAGCAGTAGGCTGCGCAGGGAGGCGTGCAACTGCAGCACCAGGTCTCTGGGCGTTTTCTGGCGGCCAAATCTTAACATTATGGAATTGAATTGGTGACTTGACCTGGGGTATCAGCTCCTGAAATTATTTATCACTATACACTTTCAATCATTTGCTAGCTGGTAACTGAATCAGCAATGTCAAACACATTTCATCTTTTCACTTTCCGGTTAATGGCAAGAATTTAATAGCAAAAAATGTTGACTGACAAAAGGACTACCAACTTATAGATTAGAGAAAGTGCTCATCATTTAGTGCCTACTTGTATGTATTTGAATTTCTAACAATTTCAAAATTTTATGATGCAAGAAATATTTATTCTAAAAAGGCCTCAATAATTTTGGCTAAGAGAAAACCAATAATTATGTGATGCTATTTAGATGTAAAATCATTACAAAACTTTTTGAATTATATATGCTGCCAAGCACTGCGTTTAAAATATGTCAGAATGCAAAATTCGTAAGTCTTAATAATGTAGTTAGAGCAGGAGCTACATCTAAGATAATTAGTGAATTAATTATTTGTCATTAAACAATTGACTTTAGATATAACTAAACTCACTTTGCAGTTAGACTTATTAATTCAATATATATTTTATTAATAGTAGTGGTTAAAAGTAATTTATTAAAAAATTTCAAGTCAATTATATATATTAAGTAAATTGAAATACTAAATAAGTCAAAAGTTCGAAAAATATAATATAAAAGTATAAGGCAAAGAAATATTACTTTTTTAAACATATTTTATTTGAAATAGAAACTCAAATTCAGAAAAATGATTCTTTTATTTATGTTCAAATAATTGTTGTAGGGCTCTTATATATGTTTATCCTACCCTATAGTGGTTATTTTCTGAATAGACTCCTATTTATTCCTTTTGAATTTGCATAAAAAACTGGACCTTTTTGATTATAAGTCTTTTAACAGTAGCATATTATATTCAATATGGTTAGCATTTTATATAATGACTGAGTTTGGATATTTTTTATTTCATATAATTGAATGACTATATATTCTTATTAAGCTGGTTAGGCTGTTCAATTTATAATCTTACAGTCCACTTACTAGGCGTTACCAATGGTCTAAGGCAGGGGTCAGCAAACTCTGGCCCGTGGGCCAGATGCGGCCCTTGAAGCTCCCAAATCCAGCCTGTTGCCCCTTCTAACATCTACAGTGTCCTGTTTCATCTCTCCTGTGTCTAATCTCTCCTTTGTCTCATCTCTCCCGTGTCTAATCTCTCCCATGTCTAATCTCTCCCCTGTCTAATCTCTCCCGTGTCTTATCTCTCCTGTGTCTCATCTCTCTTATGTATAATCTTTCTGTGTCTCATCTCTCCTGTGTCTAATCTCTCCCATGTCTCATCTCTCCCGTGTCTCATCTCTCCCCTATCTCATATTTATACAGTCAATGCGGCCCACTATCATCTTTTAGGTTTTCTCTTTGGCCTGCCAGCAAATAAGTTTGCCTACCCCTGGTCTAAGGGATAACAGCTTCTTTTGTATGCTCTCTCTGTAATTCTCCTTTATGAAATAAATAACTTTATAAAACTCCTTTTTGAATATTTAAACACTATTGAACCTTTAGTCTTTTTGTAATGTTCTTCACATTTGCCAAGGTTGCTTTTCCTCCTACTTCTACTCATGTATTTATAGTATTTTCATTCACTAATTCATTAAAACAAAATTATATCATTAAAGTGAAATTGTTCAGTGCATTAAAATGATAAGAAAAAATTTCTGTGCATAAAAACATATAAAGGCAATTAGTTCAAAAACGAAAAACATTGTAACTTCTTTTTGTCCCTGCATCATAATATTTTAGAGAAGTCTAGAAGATATAGAAACAAAGACTAACATTTTTTGAGGAAAGTAACCTATCTTTGACAAACTAAGTTTACCATAGAAAATGGTATAAAAGCATTTATGCTTTTAATATAGCTATCTGAAGCATATGACTAATTAGTAATATAACCTATAGCATAAAGAAAACTCTAATAACTTTTTCTGAATGGTGTCTAGTGAATTAATGTTAAAGACAAGGTGGTCCACTAACTTAGTAGGATAGGCTAATGCTGCAAATTTGCTACAAATTTTTAATATGAAAATGAGAGAAGCAAGTGAGAACAGCTCTTGTCTCAATTGGGGATTCCTGTGAGCCCTACCCCAACACTCCATGAAACCCGGAGGTTTTGGTGCCAACAACCTAGGACTTCTATAAATAGCATCTATAGAAGATGCTTCTATTCAAATTCAGTGGTCCTTGCAACAAACATACCCCTATATACACACACAAACTACATGGCAGGGCTTCTACTCGTATATGCCATAGAATGGCCAGCAGACGAACTTGTTTGCAATTTGATCTATTGAGCAGACGAATTGGCGGCACATGAAAGAACTGGAATCCGTTGGATGGCGAGGCACCATCTGCTTGCCAATAGCAGGAATTGCGACAACTGTGACATTGCTATGTCACTTCAGCGACATCTTAGGTAGTGAGGACTCCATCGATGGCTGGCGCTGGTCCTGCAAGCAGTGCAAGACGTAGGCCCTACCATTCAATTTGAAAGGGCTCCTTTTTTAAAGGGAGCCATCTGTAACTGATCCAGATAATCAACATCTTCTATTTCTGGTCCAAGAACCTGTGGGCTGAAGACATTAGATTAGGACAGAGGTGCAAATCGGGTGTGAAACTGTGGTAGATTGGCTGAATTTTATCCGCTAAATTTGCACTATGTACCTGCTGGATCATCCAATGTAGCACGTACCGCAAAGGTCATTGGGTGCTCGGAATGGTTGAGAGAGGTACAAGTCGCAGCTCATTGGCTTTTGTTCCTGATCACTCAGCCAACAGCCTTGTGCCTTTACCTGAATGTAGGCCTATGCTTCTGCTTCTGTGCTTCTGCGACTCGGAAAAGTTTGAAAAAAGCTTTAAAATAATTTAGAGGGGGAAAGTAATCTGCTATTCAATAAAAATGAATGACAAAAATAGGCCCCTACACATTAAAGCAGTCTAGGTAGTTACTAGTAATATTAAATAGAATTTATTTTACCATCTTAATGATTCTGTATATTTAGTTTTCATTTAAGCTATAAATTGAAGATTAGGAAATACAGTTACGCAAAGTAGTTATTTTGGTCAAAAGCGATCGATCTAGATTTATTGACAAGCAACAACGAAAAATTGAATTACGAGCGATCTAAATTTCGCACGCTTTTTTAATTCAGTTCAAATTCGCGCCTAAACAGGTACTAACTTTTTACAGCTTTTGAACCTGTCTAAAATTAGCATTTAGTGCTTTATTAGAACACTTATATAATCTCAAGATCAAGTATATACTTAACCGAAAAGTAAAAGTAAGCTCATACAAATTATTTTAGGCAAGCATAAAAGTATTTATTTTAACAACTACAACTTAAGGCCTAGCTGCTAAAAGTAAATTACCTATAAACAGTTCCATTTTATTTGATAATATATACTTTATATAGTAAAGACTTTGTACGCTAAGCGTTTCTGTACTCTGTCTTACGCAATTTAGATCCTTGTTTTTTGATCATGTCAACGTATGATGGGTGACGTAGTTTTTATATTAATAATTTGCGTGCGGGCCCCAGTGTTTATGTCGCCTATAGCGCTTGGATAGAGCTAGGTTTCTTTCATTTTACGCATATCATAAAAATTGCTCATAGTTTCGTTATAAAATAGGTTTTCTCTGTAAGTGTACTTTCTCTTATTCAGAAACTTATTTAGTAATCTTATTGATAAATGCATGATGGACGCTTCTGCGGATTTAAGAGATTCATGTAATGCAATTACAACTCTTAAATCCGCCGCAAAAGATGGGAGTGTACAACAAATTAAGCAACTTCTTATTAGAGGAGTAGACCCTGATGCCAGAGACGAAAATGGTCGAACAGCTCTACACTGGGCATCTGAGCGTGGTCAGGAGGGTGCAGTCAGGACTCTGATTGATTGGATGGCACAGGTCGATATACAGGCAAGTGATGGACAGACTCCTCTGCACCTGGCCTCCTGGCATAACCAATTGGCAGTTGTCGAGCTCCTTGTTAAGTCAGGAGCAGATGCGAACATTAGACGATCTTTTGGTGCTGCTGCCTTGCACATCGCGGCAGAAAATGATGGATACGAAAAAGTGGTGCTGGCCCTTCTAACTGCTGGAGCAAACTGCAATTTACCACGTGATGATGGTGTGACGCCCACACTCTTGGGATCACTACATTCTAGCGCGAGCTTACTACGGATTATGCTGTCGAACGCCAATGCTGATCCAAACCTTGCCGATATTCGTGGAGTGACTGCTCTACACGTAATAGCATTCAAAGGTGACTCGGATGCGATGAATGCTCTAATTATTGCTGGTGCAGACCCTAAAGCAATTCGCTTGGATAACCACGAATCAGCACTACATTCTGCAGCCTTTGCTGGAAAAGAAGAAGTCATCGATCAGCTTCTTGGAGAAGGATGCGATCCACGAGCGAGAAACTTTTCGGGGCAAACAGCTGCAGTACAGGCCTGCATATTTGGGCATCACGCAGTTTTGCATCAGCTTGGAGTTAGGTGTCCGTTCACTGATCAGTTGCCAGATGGCAGCAGTTCTGTTGCTCTGAAGTTAGATGAACTACTCAAGCAAGTATCAATTAAAGGCGAATCGGCGAAAGCTACAGATTTGATTCAAGTCAGGTAAGCTATATTTTGTATCTATCTGCTGGTCATCTATATACCTTTAATATTTTTACGGAGGAATATATTGGAATAGATGCATTTTAATAGCACCCTATTAAACAAAAAATTAGCCAGAAAAAAGTAGACGAAGAAGTCCTGAGCAACGAACTCCACGCAGCTCTGAATTCCTCCGGATTTGTTCGAGGCAGAGCCAGGGTGCAGAGTGCTCTGGCTGACATAACGCAGCGAATCGTGCGCCCGACAATGGAATCTGGCGAGTTTGCTGATCACGATGCCTATGTTGTCGGAAGCTTTTCTGAGGGCTGGTCCTGCAGCCTTGTCCGACTTGACGGCTTGACAGACCCAGATTCAGATCTTGACTTCACAATCATTGACAGAAAGCAAGTCTTCCACTTTGAGGGAAGCTGCAAGTGTGAGGGGAGCCAAAAGGTCATAATCGAGGACGGGCACGTCCGCTGGCCAGAGACAGGTATGTTTTTTATACCATGGAAACTTTTGTTAAGTGCCGCTTGATTTTTACGCACCCTTAAAATACTTGCAGCGTCCAACCCAGCGCAAACCTGGCATGGGCTTGATGGCAGGCCTTCCGTAGACCTGGCTTGGGCGTTCCGTTCATGCGGATATCCAGGAATTGAAGTGCTCGATCAGCCGCCGGGAGAACAGCAACAAATCAGTTCATCGGTACTGCATGATCTGCGGTGTGTGCAGGCCAATCCCGAGTTTCCGTGCCACTTGGTTACTGCCGCTTTGCCTGGTATGGAAGGCAAACAGATGCGAATCAGCACTACGTTCCTCGAGCGAAGCCTGGTCAGAAGCTTCAACGACGTTCAAGGTCAGGTCTTTGTTCTGATGAAGTTCATAGTGAAGAAAGTGATTTCTGCTCGAGTGAAGGGTTTGAAAACGTATCACGCCAAAAGCGTTATATTCTATCTTCTGTGGGAAGTGCCAACTGAGGATTGGCAGCCAAGCAAGTTATTGCACCTGACCAGGCTTGCTTTATCAAAGTTGCATGGCTTCTTGATGAATGATTCGACAAATGAGCATCAGCTGATGAAGCACTTCTTTATAAGGGAAGCCTGGCTTTACTTGAAGAGGGATGTACAATCTGGGAAGCAAAAGATCGCAGATGTCATCAGTGAAGTCCTAAAGTCTCTTCCCGATATTGTTCAGCAGTTTATGGCAAACTTGCGTCCAATTACAACAGATGGGCTGTTTCACTTTCATCCTTTTCTGTTGCTGCCAGTGCTGAAGGCAAAAACAGTGAAAATCAACTGGGAGGACATCAAGTACTCCGACCTGTGCGATGTGGTTCGAAGCGCTCTGCTCAGATTGAGCTCCGACAAATGCGGGCCAGATGAGCTGCTGACACTCTTGGAGGGCGTTTCGAGAATTCCGGACTTTGCATACTCCGCCCGCCAGTGCCTGCTGGCGCTGACCTACCTCAAGTTAGGAAAAGCCAAAGAAGCTCGCCAGGTTTTGAACACCTGGAGGGGTCACAGAGCCACGCGCGGACTCCACTATCCCATCTGCCGCGCCTCGAAAGGATTGGAAGACGACGCTGAGATTATTTGGCAGCAACTTCTTAGCTGCGATTCAGCCTGGAAGTTTTGTATTGAGCACGATTCGCCACTAGAAATGAGTTTCTTACCAGATTCGTTGAAGCAACACTTTCCGGTTAGCTTTATCTTTGTGAATTGGTATTACGTTAACTTCGAGGCTATTTTAGTTGGTCTGGACTGCGAGCTGAATTCAACAACAGCCAGAACGAATGCAAAAACATGGTTTGAAGAAGTTCTGCAGGCCGATGTGCCGGACATTCATGATGTTCTGATCACCATGGAGTTCTGCGACTATCCAGACCTCATTGTTGGACTAATTCACAAGAACAAGAGCTGGATTAAGAATCACCGAGAGGTGGGCTTTAAAGCGAAGGAATTACTTAGCTTGAGTGTAAGTTGCTTCGCAAAGCACACGCATTTTCTGACTTTTTAAACATACGAGTACATGCACTCATAGCTCAGATAGAACGACTCGATTTGAAATTCTAATTTTAGCCACAGTTCCTTTCTTGCTGCATCGAGCGCACAGCGGACGCATTGGTTCAGAGTCTACTCACAGCCGAATAACTTCAGCTAGAGCTCACAGTTTTGTTCTATTCCAATAATGGTGTTTCTATGCTCGTAAATATTTAACAATCTAAGCATGTAATTTGCGTCGAGTTCGCTGGAAAACAACCGCGTTGGCCAAAACTATTGATGCTGTCGTGACAAAATTTTTAAGTCTAATGATTGCTGTGGCTATTTCAATATGAAAAATATTTGCATTAGGGAATGTAGGCAGGTTATTGCTCACGGGCACTGAGACAAGAAGTATAAAATGTTGGTCTTGACTGATTAATATGCGCATATATTCGCTCTTAGTTTTGCATAGGGTCAGAGAAGAGGTCAGAGAAGCATGTAGTTCATATAGGCAAGATGTGCACCAGGAGCTACAGCCGAAGCTGTACAGTCTGGCTGTTTTCAAAACAGCTGACGCTGGGTATCTGTTATGCAGCTGGGTAAACTTAAGCACTAGAGAATTAAGAGACACGAATAGGCTTCGTTGGGCTGAACTCCGGACCAAACGGTAGGCTACAAGCTCCCTGTCCATTGATGCAGCAGGCCATTGAGAGATCATACAGTGAACTCTTTGTACATGCATAGTTAGTTAAGTAATTTGCTTCTAGTGCTTTCTTCTGATGTTTATTTTAACGGCGAACTTGGTTGGTGTGATCAAATATTTTGTTAGCATCAGATAGCTGATAAATATGCATCCAGAATCTCTCAGCACAGTCAAACTGCACAAATTTTATTATTTCGCTCGCTTATGTTTTCGCTTATGCAGCTAAACCAATTTTTGTTGCTTTTTATTGCTTAAACATTGTAACTGGAATTTTCTAACTTTCTAACTTTTCTAATTTCCTAACATCTGCTGCCAATTTAGTTCTATCCATCATTTGTGATTTTTCCCATTTAAATTAAGGCGTAAAACATCGATAATGAGTATTTACCAGTAACCTCATGCGAGCCTTGAATTGTAAATGCTCAAATGTTCGAGCAACATAATAAAACAATTACACCTTTTTTGCAATTTCAAATAAAATGTGCTTTCAACCAAAAGTTAGTTTACAATTAGCTCTCGCAAAAATGCTAACTTTAACAAGAAAGAATCGATCGCAGAGTACATAGAGCTTCCGGTCGCATGGCAAAAATTGAGATGGTTTCGTACTCTAACGTTTGCTTAAAGTAGCCATGTAAACATTTTAACAATTGGCGGAAATTAATATTAAATTGTGATGTGGAGTGTGCTGCGGGAATCGAGTGGGAATGTGAGCCAGCATAATTTTTCAAATTTTTTAAGTAGTTAATAATTGCGACCCACATAGCAGCTGGCCACAAACAAGATCATTAATCTTAGGGCCGGGTTTGAGGCGGCGGTGAATCAAGTAGCTGTCGAATCCTCTCTCTCCGGAGTTGTCTAGACTCCCCGTAGGAATGACTGATCGCGGCCATAATGTTACTGTATGAACTAGTTTAGGTCATAATTCCCCTCCAAACCGCGATCAGATATAGGGGCTCACTCGCGCGTTATGAGTGATCATTGAATTCTTCATGTCCTCTCTTCTTTACAGTATTCGAGCCCAGCTCGACTTTATGATCTCCCCCTTGTAGATACTCGTAAATGTCACTGTAGGCAGGTCGGCGCCTGCGCTTCCATTGTCCCGGCGGAGTAACAATTGTTGGCCGTCTGCCGATGGCTGCTCTCGATGAGCACCTGTCGTTTCCCGCCGCCGGTTCATTGGGCAATTGGGGCGGCCTGTCGTCGCTTCGATTCCCCGTTGACAGGCGGGCGCGAATGTGGGTTGCTTTGATGGATGTCGGGGTTGGCGTGCTGCAAGGCCTATTTAAGCAAGCGTGCTGCGCTGCTCCCTCTAGGACCTCTTTTCTCCCACCGGCTCTTCCCCTTCTTCCCTGCCGGACTTACTTTTGCCGGGCCGGACTCCCACCGGACCCAGAGCACCTTTCCGGACCCACTTAGGGCATAGACCCTAGAGCTCATAGCTCCACAGTTAGCGCAGGCCCATTGCCTGTCCCCATTCCCCCTGAGCGCGAGCCACCTCTTTAGGTGAGCCGTTAAATTGAGCCTTGAGCTCCAAGCGTGTGGGCCCCTGCCGACTCGCAGCATTTTCCCCTCCCTGCCTTTGCTGTCTTGCCCCATCCTCTTCCCCGAGAACAACGGGTTTGCAGCACGCGGCCGAAGGCTCCAGCTAAGTAACCCGCGCAGCGGTCTATAATTTTTGCTCCTAAGGGACTTATTCTCAGTTAGGCGGCATTTAGTGGGAGGGGAGTTAGGGAACTGTCTAGCCTAATAAACTATCCAATCTAAGCACTTTTAACTTATTGGGCTTAACTTTATAACAACTTAATTTCTTTTATTATGTCTCCTTTTCACCTTTATTTTATCGATAGACAGCCCTCGGTCATGAGTGGCTAATCGCCTAGGGGGCGGGTTCTGGTGATGCCGAGCTGAAGGCTGCGGCAGGGAGGCAACTGTAAGCGCGCATGAGAGTAATACGGAGCTAGGGATTTGCGAGTAAAATGCGGAGTGTAGCACGTGTTTTCTTTCTGCCCAGGGGTGGGAATTCCTTGGCGGGTTATTCCTCTCTTCCTGGCGGATCGAGGAGTGCGTGTCAGACTCCCCTGCCAATGGAGTCTTCCTTCTGTTCCCCGCCTCTCGCATCTGCCGCCACGGAAGCGAGGGCGATGATCTTTTAATCTTACGCTCGCATAATCACTCAGCCAGTGTTCAGCTAAATCTCTCCTGCCTCTGATTTCCTCAACTCACACAGATTCGGATTGCTAGTTACTTAACGTGTAGGCTGCAGTCTAATGTACAGAATGTGTCTGATGTCCCATGAGTAGCGTTCTGGCTATGGATTTCTCTTTCAGGTTCTGAGTACCACCTTTCTAGACCACTGTAGCGCAAATTCAGGAATCCCCTGGTGAGGCGTGTCTCGATCCATTCTGGGGTTTTCACCCTAGTCTAAAACGGAAGTTACAGAATGCTCTATTTTTCGGCTTGTCTAAGATCTGTGTGACAAACTGGGAGCTGCGAGCTCCGGGGACCCAAGTTCCCAAATGTCTGCGGTGGCAACGTAGGCGCATTGGGTGGTGGCGCTACCCTAGATCATTTTCCGCTTTGCCGATAGCCTTTCCGCATTTCTAAGACAAGAGCCTAGGCCGAGTCGACCACTGCTACCAAGGTTAGGAGTCAGTTACGAACATGCTACTGATGACAGTAGGCTACCTAGCCCTGTCCTATCCGCTTGCGGGTAGTCCGACATCTATTTAGACTTTTAGCCGGTTTCGAGCACTGCTTGGGGTAGGCACGGCAGTCATGCCTGTGGCCTATGGGTTGAGTGGGACTGGCCAGCCTGAGGCCGAGAGGACCACTCCCTGCATCCTGTCTCTCCCTTCATCTCTCCCTTCATCCCTCTTTCCGCGACAACTCGCGAGACTTTGCGGTACGACTTCTGACTCTATCGCCATCCCCACACTCCTTTCCTTCACGAGGACAGACCATCGGATTGCAAACCCGCAGCTATTTCAATTGACAAAATTCCAACATGAGTTAAAACGGCCCTATTTAGATCCACATTTAATGACAACGTCAAATTATTTGTCTTTCGACAACGACAGCTAAATTCGGAGTGTCTCTGCAATATCAGCGCCGATTTCACCATTCAGCCTTTTTGCAACGAGAAAGCTGTTGCCGCGAAGCAGAATTACAACGCAGTCACAGATTTTTAACCTAACGGCTCGATTAAGTGTTCGTGATCAGTCCCCTAGTTCACGGGACTAGAGGCCGCAAGTCTCTAGAGCTCAAGTCAAGAATACAAGCATAGTTAAGTAATTCTGCTTAATAAAGCAGTTACAATTTTTTTATTTTCGAAACTATATTTTTACGGATCGAGTTTAGGATCCAAAGCGAAAAAAGCGGAATGTGGCAAAAGTTGAAACAGCTTTAAACAATTTTAAACAATCTGTATAATGTCCGAATAACAAATCTTACTAGTAGTACAATACTAGGAAAAGTACATATTAAAACTGAAACATCAATCATAGGCGCACATCTTCTTCTACGCTTTTACAGTAAAAAGAACATGCAATTTTCTCCCTTCGGAAAGGATACAGTGAGTATTTCAAATATCCACCGCTTGCGTGTACTTTACGATCGCTCCCAAATCGAAGGAACGATTTACGAAAAAACTCCGCCGCATGGATCCAAATTTCCGCCCTTTACGATCAACTAACTTTCAAAGCCGTCCGACTTCAGCATCGTCAGGATATTCAGCGACTCTTGTCGAAGACCCTGGTGACAAGGGACAAATAATATTGCTCCGTATAAACCTCGAAATGTGCTGATAAGAGCAGAAAAACTATGCTGGTATTGGTTGTTTTCACACCACGACGAGCAGTGGCGCAACCAGGTTTTGCCTTAGGGGGGCGGTCCAGAAAAGGAGAAATTGCGGGAGGGAAAAAAGGAGAAAGGGCCGGGGTCCGGGGGCTCCCCGGTCGAAAATTTTTTTGAAAAGGAGCGGGGAATTGGAGAAAGTGTGGGCAAACCGGAAGGGGGGGACGTCCTCACGGACGTCTATCTAAGTTGGTTTCGAGATGTGGAGGGGGTTTTAACTTTGGTTGGGGCAATTTGCAGTAGGAATGTAAATAGACAATCCAATGCACATTAAAAAGCTTTTTGCCCTTGGACGCTCCCACAAATGAAACGAACTGGGGAATCTGCTTGTTCATATATTCACGCAGTTAGTGCGTGATCACAGAGGTCTGTGTGTGTTAGTGGGTCATGCCCCCTCCCCGAGATAACCAGTGGGTGTCATGCCTCCTCCCCGAGATAACCAGTGGGTGTCATGCCCCCTTCCCGAGATAACCAGTGGGTGTCATGCCCCCTTCCCGAGATAACCAGTGGGTGTCATGCCCCCTCCCCGAGATAACCAGTGGGTGTCATGCCCCCTATAGATCTCCAGGGGGTCATGCCCCCGAGATACGAGTATTAAAGGGGTCAAGCCGCCCCAAAGCATAAGCATATTCGTGATTCTTAAGAATCCAATTCTTTACAATTGCTAGTCTTAAGGGGTAAGTTTTTTAGCCTCATTAATTATTAAAACATTGGAGATGGCTGTGTTCTGCCTTACACCTGGAGTGGCCTCTTAATAATACAAATTTGTCTACTTGGGAAAAGCTAAGTAATAAACTCACATAGACATAAAAAATGTCTCCTTTGATATTCAGACTTAGTTTTCAGACAGCTCACCGCGGGGATTCTCGGTGAAGCGAGACGGCAGAGTCTGAATTTGGGAAAAAAATCTCTTTCGGGGTATTTTCCTTAAGATTTTTTGTCAGCTTTATCTCCACCAGTTGGGGGGATATGCATTTTTGTGCAAGTATTTTTTCCCACGCTCACATGAAAGCGGGGTGGGTCACGTGGAATAAATTTGATTGCGAAACTTTTTATTGAAAAATATCCTTAGCGTCATTTATATCCTAACTAGAGGATCGCATTTTACACCCTGAAGTCATATTTGTCAACCGGAGCAGAACCGGCCCAGGGTCCGCTATAATCCTGATCAACCATTGATGCTATCGATGCTGTTAATTGGTTATGACTGCTGGCAATTATAAAGGAAGAGTTTTAATGATTATTCATTTACTCTCTTATCAGTCTCTATTTTCTGTTCTCCCTTCGCCCTTCTCCCTTCTCCCTTCTCCCTTCTCCCTTCTCCCTTCTCCCTTCTCCCTTCTCCCTTCTCCCTTCTCCCTTCTCCCTTCTCCCTTCTCCCTTCTCCCTTCTCCCTTCTCCCTTCATATACCCTTCTCCCTTCTCCCTTCTCCCTTCTCCCTTCTCCCTTCTCCCTTCTCCCTTCATATACCCTTCTCCCTTCTCCCTTCTCCCTTCTCCCTTCTCCCTTCATATACCCTTCTCCCTTCTCCCTTCTCCCTTCTCCCTTCTCCCTTCTCCCTTCATATACCCTTCTCCCTTCTCCCTTCTCCCTTCATATACCCTTCTCCCTTCTCCCTTCTCCCTTCTCCCTTCATATACCCTTCTCCCTTCTCCCTTCTCCCTTCTCCCTTCATACACCCTTCTCCCTTCTCCCTTCTCCCTTCATATACCCTTCTCCCTTCTCCCTTCATATACCCTTCTCCCTTCTCCCTTCATATACCCTTCTCCCTTCTCCCTTCATATACCCTTCTCCCTTCTCCCTTCATATACCCTTCTCCCTTCTCCCTTCTCCCTTCTCCCTTCATACACCCTTCTCCCTTCTCCCTTCATACACCCTTCTCCCTTCTCCCTTCATATACCCTTCTCCCTTCTCCCTTCATATACCCTTCTCCCTTCTCCCTTCATATACCCTTCTCCCTTCTCCCTTCATATACCCTTCTCCCTTCTCCCTTCATATACCCTTCTCCCTTCTCCCTTCATATACCCTTCTCCTTTCTCCCTTCATATACCCTTCTCCCTTCTCCCTTCTCCCTTCTCCCTTCATATACCCTTCTCCCTTCTCCCTTCATATACCCTTCTCCCTTCTCCCTTCATATACCCTTCTCCCTTCTCCCTTCTCCCTTCATACGCCCTTCTCACCATAAAACTTTTCTCTGATATATCCAACGTCAATATCCAACAACAATTTTCCCTCTAACTCTTCAACTATCAGTAAATTTAGTCTTGCCTCAGTCTCACAATAATATTTGCATCTCCAATCTCCACAGTTTTCGCAGGCTCTTGCCCAGTTAATTTCACGGTTGAGAACGAACTCAAACAATTGGGTCTGTAAAATCATTAACTGTTGCCTCAATTCTGATCTTATGCAACGCAAGCGTCTGGGGCTAAATTCACAAGCAATTATCTGCAATTGACGGCGACATCATAATTCAATTTGGCCCCTCAGAATTCACACCCCCCGGAGCCAAGGCACTGACTCATACGCTGTCTGATTCTTCCTACAGCTAAGGCGGCATCCTCAAAACTGAAGTTCTCCTTTGCCAGCTTCTTCCACAACCCAGTAGCGCCTTGACAACAACGAAAATCTGCTCAACTTCCTCTTATTTGAGTATTTGAGAGGTATTTGAGAGAAAAAGACAGTTGAACAACAAATTTAAGTTTTACAGTATATTCTCAAGCTACCTGGTATCCAGGTGTATGGAATCCCTAATTAATAATTAAAGCGAATTCCCATTACTTCAACCTGGATAGTCCCATTGACAGCTGGATGAGGACATCAATCACAATGGGGTCCCGCATACCCAATTCTCAATGGTTAGAAAAGATACTGTTAACAATGGGAGCAAAAAAGGAATTATATGTAATTAGCGTTAGCAACTAAATAAATCAAATATAGCAAAAAAAATTATAACGCAAAAAATCTGGGATCTGAGATTTTTTTGCCTGCTACAAAGACAACAAAAAGACACGCGGATAGCTCAGTTGATTCCATCATTAGCAGTGGAATTCTTGCCACTGTTGCAATAGGAGAGCGCTGGTGATTTGGTTGGGATAATATTTTAGGGACAAATAGTGATTGCGTCATCGCACATGTCGTCACTAGAACGGTATCTACAGTGGGCATCTAGCAGTGTGTTTTGCATATTTCAGCTTTACTGGCTCATAGGTTAGTTAGTCATTGCTAGGCAAGGGTTCTCAGTTGGGCCAATAAATGCCTGTACATATTATCATTTATCATTGACTCTGATAAATAATGAGCTGTTAATAATAGCAGCGATGACTATAGCATGAGACTGTGACGCATTTTCTGGATTTCGGCGAAATAAAACTGGAGAATAGGAGGTGAGGACAGAAACGAGAAATACGAGGGGTTTCGTTTGGGATTCAGATGGGATTCGTATGGGATTCAGATGGGATTCAGATAGGATTCGTATGGGATTTAGGTGGGATTCAGATGGGATTCAGATGGGATTCAGACGGGATTCAGATGGGATTCAGATGGGATTCAGATGGGATTCAGATGGGATTCAGATAGGATTCAGATAGGATTCAGATAGGATTCAGATGGGATTTAGATAAGAGTCAGATGGGATTCAGATGGGATTCAGATAGGATTCAGATAGGATTCAGATAGGATTCAGATGGGATTTAGATAAGAGTCAGATGGGATTCAGATGGGATTCAGATAGGATTCAGATAGGATTCAGATAGGATTCAGATGGGATTTAGATAAGAGTCAGATGGGATTCAGATGGGATTCAGATGGAATTCAGATGGGATTCAGATGGGATTCAGATAAGATCCAGATGGGATTCAGATAGGATTCAGATGGGATTCGTATGGGATTCAGGTGGGATTCAGATAGGATTCAGATGGGATTCAGATGGGATTCAGATAAGATCCAGATGGGATTCAGATGGGATTCAGATGGGATTCGTATGGGATTCAGGTGGGATTCAGATAGGATTCAGATGGGATTTAGATAAGAGTCAGATGGGATTCAGATGGGATTCAGATGGGATTCAGATGGGATTCAGATGGGATTCAGATGGGATTCAGATGGGATTCAGATGGGATTCGTATGGGATTCGCATGGGATTCAGATGGGATTCGTATGGGATTCAGACGGGATAGAGAAGTGACCTAGAAGAGTAAAGCTTGGAATCGGAGAACATGATATTCGAGTAGATTTATTGTTTTCGAAGATGTGACAATGGTATCTACAGGTCGTCTACGCTATTCTGTTGACCAATAGATCAATCACTGCGGAAATGACAGGCCATTTCAAAGCGCAAGATGTGTTGCAATATCCTTAAACATGGCTGCGCCTAATCAAGCCAGTACAATTGTGAAGTAGATCCGGAAGAAGGTGCGAAATAAGATTTCGGGAATCTGTGACCGGGCCATGGCCTCCCGTATGCGGACTTATTCCAAGCCCAGTTAGACTAGTAAAGCTAGATTAATTAGAAATTATGTTCTCGCAGACTTTAAGAATGCAGAAAGTTTGAAGATTAACGACCCCCTCTACCCTCTCACCTCTAGCGCTCGTTATCCGCAGACGAATCTCTCTCTTTCTCGACAGTAGCAGAAGTTAAGAAACTTTATGATTTCAAATATTTTAAATTTTGTTTCATGCAGAGATGAACTACGAAATTATAAAATCTGAAAGTTAACGTAAACTTTCGACTAATTGTGACCTCTACCTAAGTTTGCCTTGCCTTGCCTCTGGTTTGTGCATTGGGTCTGCAACGGTTTATTGAATTTCAGATTGCTTTGACTTGAATTGAGAGTGACGGAGTGTGAGATTAGAGTGACGGAGTGTGAGATTAGAGTGACGGAGTGTGAGATTAGAGTGACGGAGTGTGAGATTAGAGTGACAGAGTGTAAGATTAGAGTGACAGAGTGTGAGATTAGAGTGACGGAGTGTAAGATTAGAGTGACAGAGTGTGAGATTAGAGTGACGGAGTGTGAGATTAGAGTGACGGAGTGTGAGATTAGAGTGACAGAGTGTAAGATTAGAGTGACAGAGTGTGAGATTAGAGTGACGGAGTGTAAGATTAGAGTGACAGAGTGTGAGATTAGAGTGACGGAGTGTGAGATTAGAGTGACGGAGTGTGAGATTAGAGTGACAGAGTGTAAGATTAGAGTGACGGAGTGTAAGATTAGAGTGACAAAGTGTAAGATTAGAGTGACGGAGTGTAAGATTAGAGTGACTGAGTATGAGATAAGAGTGACAGTGTGTAAGATAAGAGTGACAGTGTGAGGGATGAGAGTGACAGAGTGTGAGATAAGAGTGACAGTGTCAGATTAGAGTGACGATTTAGCTTTTCTCAAAATAACAAAATCGGAAAACGGTCTAAAGAGTCCGTAAAATCCAAAAAAGTCACAATCTTTGATTTCCTTCAGTTGGGCATTCTTGACTCAGGCATAAAATTCCGATCCTCAATTGCTCCAAATCCTACCCGGATATGAAAGCAATATTTTGATTGCTTCCGTACCATGACCCATTGAAACAACAAAAAATCGTTTTTTCTCTCTTGCCAATCGACTGCTGAAGACGAGCAAAGCGTTGGGGAATCGAACGAGGAGTGACTTAAGATTTGGGATAAAGAGGCTTGGGGCTATGGAGCAGTAGTGGAGCCACGCCCCTCGTTTGAGTACTCGAGTGAGGAGGGCTATATTTTGAGGCTTCGGTTTATGGCACAAGGATAACGGGTGAAGTGGATTTGGTTAGAGAAGAGAGCAGACAAAAAGCTCTGACCTCATCCGGCTGGGTTAGGGACTAAATCTTCTAGCCCACTGCGAGTGTCACGATTCAGCCGTTGGTTAAGCCCGGGAGAAAAATACCGATGAAATTGTAAAACAAAAGCAGTTGAAAAAATTTTGAGACCCAAAATCGAATAGAAGTAAAATGGTCAGTGGGTGCTCCGGCCCTAGACAATCTTTGTGGTGGTGGGTGCTGCGGCCCTAGACAATCTTTGTGGTGGTGGGTGCTGCGGCCCTAGACAATCTTTGGGGTGGTGGGTGCTGCGGCCCTAGACAATCTTTGGGGTGGTGGGTGCTGCGGCCCTAGACAATCTTTGTGGTGGTGGGTGCTGCGGCCCTAGACAATCTTTGTGGTGGTGGGTGCTGCGGCCCTAGACAATCTTTGGGGTGGTGGGTGCTGCGGCCCTAGACAATATTTATGGTGTGGGGTGTTGTGGCCCTAGATAATATTTATGGTGTGGGGTGCTGTGGCCCTAGACAATATTTATGGTGTGGGGTGTTGTGGCCCTAGACAATATTTATGGTGTGGGGTGCTGTGGCCCTAGACAATATTTATGGCGTGGGGTGCTGTGGCCCTAGACAATATTTATGGCGTGGGGTGCTGTGGCCCTAGACATATTTGGGGTGGTGTGTGCTGCAGCCCAAGACAATATTTATGGTGTGGGGTGTTGTGGCCCTAGATAATATTTATGGTGTGGGGTGCTGTGGCCCTAGACAATATTTATGGTGTGGGGTGTTGTGGCCCTAGACAATATTTATGGTGTGGGGTGCTGTGGCCCTAGACAATATTTATGGCGTGGGGTGCTGTGGCCCTAGACAATATTTATGGCGTGGGGTGCTGCGACCCTAAACAATCTTTGGGGAGGTGGATGCTGTGGCCCTAGACAATATTTATGGCGTGGGGTGCTGTGGCCCTAGACATATTTGGGGTGGTGTGTGCTGCAGCCCAAGACAATCTTTGTGGTGGTAGGTGCTGTGGCCCTAGACAATATATGTGGGGTGGGGTGCTGCAGCCCTGGACATATTTGGGGTGGGTGGGTGCTGCTGTAATAAACAATCATTGACATTTTGCTTTAAGGTTCATCCACAAATAAAACTCGAATTTCAGTCCGCCAGCTCCGCAGACCACACCGCCAGGCCAGTACATGCCCAACGGCTCTGGTTCTACCATAGACAACTCATGCAAGCCGCTGTGCTCGGAGCAGCTCAGCGATTTGAGCACCCGGCGCAGCAGCGAGAAGTTCAGCGGCGTCGTCATAAGCGAGGCTGCAGCGGTCGCGGGCACCGAATCCTTGTTGGACTGTTGTCGGCTTTGGTCTTGCTGCTTCTAGTAGCTGTCATCATATTAGCAGGTAAGTGACGCACTATTAACTGGATTATCGATGAATATTTCTCACCAATGTCACTCCAAAGTGAGTGAGGAATAACTAAGGTGTTGGAGTTACAATCAGTAGATCGATTAAGGACAATGGAAAAACTAACAATGTCACTCGAATGTCACTCTCTCCCTCAATGTCACCCAAAATGCCACTCTCGTCATACTCGTAGAATGTCGAGGTACCGAATGCCAATTGCTCCCTAATAAAATAGATAACCGAAGCAGCAATCAGGCCAGAGTTCCAGAGGCCAGTCTCTGGGTGGTCGAAATCCATTTGTACAGTACTCGTAGCTTACCAGAAAATAATATTATTTACATTATTAGCATTACGCAGCTTCTTAAGTGTGCCTTCCGCTGTTTAGACTTACAGTCGAGACTAAGCTATAAATGAATTGATTAAAGACACGGCTTCTTCAACTGTTTGTCTCGCCCGAATTCTGCAGCAAAATGACCGATGCATTGCTGTTTGCTTTTAGCATTTCTGTTTAGAAATTGGAATTCGAGGTTACAGGGGTCAAGTGTTGCGTCTTCTGTTACGATTTTACAGGTATAGGAAAGAAAAATTTTCAATCCATTGTTTTGTTATAATGGCTGTGTAGTTTTGTATTTTATATTTTCCAGGTTTCATTACTGATTTAACAAATTTACATTCGATTAAGGGAGTAAGAATAGCTTTACGGAGTGACAATCGAGAGCTTAGAGTGACAATCGAGAGAATAGAGTGACAAGATAGAATAAAGATTAGATTGGTAAGATAGAATAGATATTAGAGTAACAAGAGAGAATAGATATTGGAGTGCCAAAACAGAATGGAGATTAGAGTGACAAGAATGAGTTGAGAATAGAGTAGATAGAATAGAGAATGGAGTGACAAGATAGAATAGAGAATGGAGTGACAAGATAGAATAGAGAATGGAGTGACAAGATAGAATAGAGAATGGAGTGACAAGATAGAATAGAGAATGGAGTGACAAGATAGAATAGATAATGGAGTGACAAGAGAGGATAGAGAATGGAGTGACAAGATAGAATAGAGATTAGAGTGACAAGAGAGGATAGAGATTTAAAGTGACAAGATAGAATAGAGAATGGAGTTGACAAGATAGAATAGAGATTGGAGTGACAAGATAGAATAGAGCATGGAGTTGACAAGATAGAATAGAGATTGGAGTGACAATGTAGAGATTAGAGTGAAAGGTAAGTTCACAAGGAAGGCCCAGTGTGCAAATTAGATGTGTGATTGTAAACTGTGTATAATGCGGCCCATAAACACAGTCTGACCAAAGCTACTTTGCCACTCCAATTAATGCGAATCGCAAATCACCCAGCAAACCACAATTCCCACCCGCCCTTGAATATCCCATAAGCCTAGTCTCCCGGCCCCCAAACAGAAGCTACACAGTGATGCATCGTTGGGGGAACAGGGCCGCTGCCGTCCAAGATGGCACGGGAGCTTCAGTGGATGCGATAAGAGTCAAGTGTGCTAACTGCATGCTAAATCTAGCCAATTATGACCAAGCAAATCTTCTTATTATTGTTGGCTGAGTCACAGCAAGTGATTAATAAGAAATTCCCCACAGTTCCAGGCATTGTAGTACAGTCTAAACTATTTGGCAGCGTGTTCGATAATTGTTGATAGCAATCGTTAGCTAAGTGGGCATTATTCCTCCCCCCGGATACAAGATAGCAACGGTGTGAAGACTTATCATTTACAAGGGGGATTAGTCACTCGGAGGCCTGTCACACTGTGCGAGCATTGCCAGTCTGTTTAGAAACTTGTAAAACAAACACACCAGTCTGTGTTTTGCCCAGAATGATTGACAGAATTCTTTGATTTTCGCTGTGACTGCAGCTAATGCGGAATGTGTCACAATGTTTTCTATCAGGTTGCTGGGAAGTCATTGTGCGGAATCCCATGCTTTTAGTCCATGGGAATCAGAAGCGAATCTGGAGCGGGTCAGGGGGGCATCTGACCCCCTAGATAGTTAGAGGGTGTCATACCCCCTCCCCGAGATAACCAGTGGGTGTCATGCCCCCTCCCCGAGATAACCAGTGGGTGTCATGCCTAGAGATGCCAAAAACCGGCCCTTTTTGAAAACCGGTTAACCGGTTTGAAAACCGCCTTTTATAAGAAAACCGGTTTTTAAAAACCGGTTTGTGTGCCAAGTTTTTAAAAAGCACTAAATACGCATAGAAGATAGATAGATACACATAGATATTACTAATTTTAACAGAAAATAAACTTCGATTTCACTTATTTATTAATGACAAATAAAATTGTACAAAAATGGCTGCCAAAATTTGGGCGCAACAGAATTAGCGAATTCTAATTCGGTCTAAATAATGGTCCGTTAAAAAGCGTTAAAAAGTTAATAAGCGTTAATAAGCGTTAAGTTTTTTCTTGAAAGTTAATGGACCTAAGTTAATTTTTTTCGGGTTAACTTTTTAACGAATTTTCGGTACCTTTTTTCAATTTAACAATTGGCTTGGTCCGTTAACATATTTATGAGACATTTACAAATCTAGGAAGCTTTTTTTGCTTCCGGGTTAATTTTTTAGATAACGAGTCAATGACTATGAGCCTTTTCACGAGAAAGTTCACGATAAGTTCCAGAAGCAGAGTTATTCCAATTCAGGAATCAGAACCAGTATGAAAGGGCAAATGGAAAATACGCCAGCCTCTCCTTCGCCGCCTCATACGCCGCTGCCGAGTGACCCAGGTGCTCGATCACTTTCAGCGCTGCTCCCTTCAGATACTGGCGCAGCTGAAGCAGCTTGAATTCCGGAGTTGCAGGCGCCCTATCAATGCAAGCCATAAAGGCTGCCTTCCACGCTTCATACTGCTGCTTGTCGCCATAAAAGGTAGGAATCTCCACTCTACGGAGCATCTTCCAGAGATCCTTCGATAGTTGCTGCTCTGAAGAATTGCCCACTCTACGCTCACAGCAGTCACCAGAAGCGCTGGCTAGATCATCGTCCTCCTTCTCGAAACCCCTTCGCTGGTTTGAAGACAGGTAGCCAAACTCACCACTCCATCCTCTGTACGGATTTTGCTGCTGTTGACTTTGCAGGAGCTCCGGCGCCGCCTCGCTGAATCCGAATCGCTGGCCTCGGCTGGCTCCACACAGTGGCTGAGCCGCTGCTGCCGCTGCTGCCTCCTCAGGTGCCGCCGTAGCTGTAGTCGATGTTGTTCGCGGTGCTGTGCGGCCCATGAGGTACCGCTGAACCGCCTGCATAGCTGTTCTATAGTCGTCCTCGATTGTGTCGATCTCGTCGAGCAGCTTTTTCTGTGCCCCTGGATCCGGTTGCTGTTCTAGCTCATCGCAAAGCTGCTGGAGAACTTCTGCCGCCTCCTCGTACGCTTTGGTGACGGTCTCGCATTCTCTCTGAATGGCCTCCTTTTCGTCTGTGATGAGCAACCACGAGAGCCTACTGCGGCTCTTGGTGAGTGCAGACTTGCACTTTGCCTTTTGTCGCCTAAGAGCGTTCAGCGATGACACGTCGAGCTCTGGCGGTTTCTTCTGTTCTTCATCGTCGCTCATTTCTGCCTACTGTATTGGCTAGCTCGGACTTGCACTATTATAAGCGATGTCTGGTGGCTTGACAAACGACGCTCTGCTACCAAATGTTTGTGAGCTTGTTCTCAACTATTGAAAAGAAACTAAGTAGGCCGTCAATTGAGCTTTGAAACTATAGGCTATAAACGACGCGGTCACTCTCAGCGCTGCTAACGACCAGTAGTCTATTTAAATCAATTTAATTGGGGTGGGCAAATAAACGTACATGCTGAAGTCCAAGAATGAGTTGCCGCCAGAGAGAAAATGACTCAGCGCATGGGGGGTAGAAATTGAGTACGCGTGCAATAAATTTCAAATAATGAAAAATAATAATATATTGAAACATACTCTTTAAACCAGGTACTATGGTGCAGCTTAATATATTCAGGACAAAATTTGAGTAAATTTAACTTTTAACTTTTATTAACGAAGTTAAATTTATTTTTTTAAAGTTAACTAAAGTTTAAGTTTAAGTTAAAGTTTTTTTGCTAACGCTTATTAACTGAGTACTGACACTGAGTACTACTGGTACGGTACTGAGTCACTGACTGAGTCATGCGGACTCCGAGGTTTTTCATATTCTTTTCAGGAATTCAGACTCTACAACTACAACTACGAATTACGATTATGAAGTTACAAAGTAACGATTTAGAAAAATTTTGTTGCCAGTTATTTTTTCTCCAAAGTGCAAAAATTGTGACTCTGTGAGACATAATTAAAATAAAAAACCCATTAAAAACCGTCAAAAAACCGGACAAAAAAAACGGTTTTTTTAGAACCGGTTTTCCTGCTAAAAACCGGTTTTTTTAAACCGGTTTTAAAACCGGTTGGCATCCCTAGTGGGGTGTGTTTACACAAGCTTATTAAACAAGCATCTTAAAGCACAGCTAACCCCCATACATTGACTTAAGAATTCCTAACCATTTTAGCTTCAAAGAATCGCGGCACAGTGCGTTACTTTTAGGAGAGAAAGCTTTTAGACAATTGAAAAACGCGGGCCCAAGGCGGCGGCCGCCACCTGGTTGCGCCACTGACGACGAGAATCGTTGAATATCTTGACGATGCCGCTATTTTGTGATTCTGGAAAATGTAATTCCATCTAATTTAGCGATCAATCTCACGATAGACGATAAAGCATAAATCAGCGTGGGTTTCTTGCCGCTTTTTGCGGCTTATTGTTGCGTTCAGCTAGAAGTCAGGCACGCAGGTCAGTCTTCTGCTTGAGCCTCTCTTCCAGACTGCGCCACTCCTCAAGCCTCTGCCGCACCTGGCAGATCCTGCCAGCCTTTTCCGGATTCTGCATCAAGTCGTGCAGCGTCTGGGCATCTGGCAGGTGCGAGTGAATGTATGATATTTCCTCGGCCAGTTTGTGGTGCAGGTGATAGTCAATCGTGATTGCGACCGAGTCAATCAGACGGTTGGCCAGGATGGGCAGGTACTCCTTCACCAGTGAGTACACGCGCTGCTCGTCAAAGTCCAGACCCAGGCTTTCACTCTCAGGCTCAGGATCCGATGCGAAAGGGTCGTGTCCAGCAGTATTCGGAGCCCGCAATCCGTTGCGCCGATCGAGGGTGGCCTGCACGTAGCTTGGGCTGCCCATGAAATGCTTCCAGTTGCCTCTGAAAAGGCAGGGTCAGTTGAAATAAATGGGTGAGCTATTGGAATTTGAGGCCCTTATGATTGGTTAAAAATTGTATTTGCTATTTCATCAACAGTCTATAAACTGTTAAAAAAATCGTCAGCTTGAAGTATTTTTTTAGTATTTATGAAAGGAACTAATAAACCAATTCAAAAGGGATTAAAGCTAGAGCTTCCATAGTTCTGGATAAAGATAGATTTTATCAGTAAACGGCGTTCACAGCACAGAACAAATCATTTCTACTATGTTTAGCGGAAAGAGGACCTAACTTACGCAACGCTGCTCTTGAACTGCGGGTTGCGTGTCTGGATGCAGGTGGCTTCCATGTTCAGCAGGTCGAGCAGCTTCTTGCGAGCATTGTCCCTACACAAGGTCGAGATTTTAGTAAGCCTCTCCTTCATGAATTCATTGAACGGCGGATGATTTTCGAACATTTTGTCAGCGGCAGACAGCATGTAATCCTGCACTGCAGTTCCGTTTTTGTCGAAAACTTCCATCGTCATTCGCTGGTATTTAGTGGTCACCAGGGCCTTAACAATGCGGCGCTGGACAGGGAAAATGTTGGCGGCCAGTTCGAACTCACAACCGCGCTGGTGGCAAAACTCTTCTTTGATCTGCTGAGCCACTGAAATGTAAATTTCAGGTCCTTTGTGCGCTGATTGCTGAAGGTACGAGACTCGTACTTTAATAATTAACACAGATCTAAAGTTTTCAGCAGGTGGTTGGTAACGAAATAGTCTCAAGTCTTAGCCAGGTAGGGACGAGAGGACCAAGCCACGCGCGCAGACGGCTGGTGAAACCTCGCTGCCCAGAGCGCGCATGGCTGGTGCACACCCGCCCCACCCCCATACAACGCCTCACAACCGGCCCAACGCACAAACACAAACGCAAACAAGTAGGCATGCAGAAGGCAGGATTAAGCTATTTTAAAGTAGCTTTGGTTGCACAGAATAAGGTGCATCTCCGCAAGTCACTACTTCGCAAACCTCCAACTAAGCCACGAAATAATCGTGACTTGGAGGGAGGAACGAACCAGCGTCCATTGGAAAGTGAGGCAACTATTAGCCTATTAGCCGCAGACCCACTTACCCCCCTTGGTGATGCCCACTCGTCTCAGAAACGTTTTACTATCAACCAACTGAGTTTGCTCTACAAAAATCAAGTTCTCTTCCACCAAAACCCCCAATCATTAAAGCTGTCCTTACGCGCTTTATCGCTCTTAGTCTGGTCGGTCGACTCTCTGATGCCATTCTCGAACTCGTCGAGCTCCCTCTGGCACTTCGCGTACAGTGTGTTCTTATTCATCCGGTGCGTTCCGGTGACCTGCTCCTCGATTTCCTTGGCGAACGTGCTCAGCAGCAAGTTGGCGGTTTTCCTCGAGTCGGCCGACTGTGTCGGCTCACCGTCAAGCAGCTTGTCGAGATCGGCCTGTCGATCGCATCGCCGCTTCTGCAGTTTGAAGTCCAGAGCCAGTCTACGAGACTGTTTTAAAGGCCCCTCGATGAGGCTCGACGCATCTCAAGCAATGAAAGAGTTCTCACTCACCGTCACTAACCCGGCGATCTCTTCCGTCCAGGGTGCCAGCTTCTGCATCACCTCATTGCAGAGCCTAACGAGCAGCTGTTGAGTGCCACACTGTGCTGGGTTCATGCGCTTGAATACGTCTCGCTGAAGCAGAACTTTTCGTTCACCCGAAGCTCCTTGCATGATGAATTCGCGACACGCCACAGGGATGAAGACTTTCGTCGCTACGTCATCCCGGCGGCCGGACACGAGCTCGCCGATCCGTTCCTCCCAGTTTTCGCTCAACGTGTCGCAGTGCGTGATCACTCCGATGGTTCGCTTTCCACTGGGATCGAACTTTCTGGACAGCTGGAAGGCCTTCACCGCAGAGACGTCGGTGGTGCACTTGAATACCACGATGATGATGGCCTGCTCGCTCTCAACGAAGCGCTCGATGATCTTGATGGTCTGTTCTTCAACGTCCCTTGTGGATCTGAGAATAAAAGGATTTATAGACTGTCAAAAAACGATGGCTTGTTTAAAGAAAACTATGTTTCATGTCAGCAAAAACAAGCATATGATGCGGTGTTTCCTACAGAGGGTTGTTGAATCAAGATTTGCGCTAACTAAACATATAGGTTTCACCCTCACCTGTTGATGCCAGGCAAGTCTACTAAAGTCAAGTCGAAACCGTTTGGTGTCTGGATGAGCACTCGGATGGTCTCGTCCGTGATCTGCAAGCCGGAGGACGCCACAAGAACCTCCTGAGCATGCTTTATCTCCTTTTCGATATCATCCTGAGCAATCAGCTTGCTGAAGTTGTTCCCGCCGATTTTGTAGCTGCAAGGTGCAGGGATTGGTGAGTTGCTTATGCTGTTTCATGTTTCACTTAATAAGCTCAAATTTCTGAGAACATTTCCAAAGCGGATGATCTGCCTTTACCTGATTTCGATCCTCCCGATGCCTTTTCTCAGGCATAGCTGGATGGGGCACTTTGTGCACAGCTGGGTGTCTTTGGGCAGCTTGACGTTTGCCACCGCTTCCATCACCGTGGACTTGCCTTCGGACTGGTCGCCTATCACCACAATGGTAGGGTAGTTCACAGCGCTGCTACAGCCATCCCTCTTGAGGGCCTCGGAGGCGTCAAGGAACGGTCCTAGCTTGCTCGTCAAACGGCCCAGTAGCTGCTCAGATTCATGGCTCGACAGTCCGGAGGAAGGGAGCCGGTCAGTAGCCTCACTGCTGGCATCATGCCAGTCTTCCATTGTGTCTGACGGTGGATGGAAAAGTATCAGTAAAAACTGCTGATAGATTTGCTTTCCGTTTGAAAGGGATAACCGTGTTCCATTTTATATCTTCGTCCAGTAGGAACTACGTCGAACATATACATTGTAGCAGGTTCCAGTCAGTTCCTTGTAAAAAGCTAGTACACTCGTGCCTTTGTATCTGCATTCTAAAAATAGCCATTAAATCATACACCACTCAAAAAGAGAATCAAGTAGGAACTTTAAAGTACTGCATTATATGTCTATCTGCATTCTAAAAATAGGAATTCAGTCACATAGAGCGCATTTTGGTGAAGGGAACACTTCTGTGTGCTTATTGCTGCAGATTCATAATTCTAACTCTCTAAACTGAGTGTACTCACCAAGATCATTTACCTGATAATGGGGCATTGGTTGTTTGCTAGGGGGTGAGAATTAATTAGGTTTTAACCAAAAAGACACTATTGTCTGCTAAATGGACCATTAATTGCCCGCTTTAGGGGAGTCATTAGTTAGTTTAGTTGTGTAGTGATCTGTGTACATCTTTATCAACTGCCTCTGGCGTACTGGGTTTTACTGCTTATTTTTTCAAATCGAATTCTCTAAATTTGTTGCTTGTTAATTTGCGTACTTTAGCATAACTTTAAAAAGGAGGGGAATTTAAAGATCCCAAAATTCTGCTTGTGCTCCCCGGAGGGGGGCAAAAACTGCTAGTCCTTCCTTCCTACTATACTAAATTTCTAAGATCTGTCCATCTGAAATGCTCTAGCGATTGAATGGCTAGACCATCCTACTATACTAAATGTCTAAGATCTGTTGGTTGGTTTGTCCATCTGTCCTACTATACTAAATGTCTAAGATCTGTCCATCTGAAATGCTCTAGCGATTGAATGGCTAGACCAATTTTTTCCTGCTTTCACCAAAAAGTGCCAATTCATCCAAGGATTAGACTGATCAAATTTCATCATTCTGTCTCAATGCCAAGGGTATTAAATATTCGAAAAACATTATTTTTTCAAAGGTCAAACCATCTTGGCCTATTGAGAATTTTACTCACTGCCACTGAATTAGAATTGCGTCGTCAAATTGCGCAACAACCCCTAGCTGATTGAATTTGAAGCCTGCACTCTGGAGACAAATTGGAAATAAATGTACACAACCAACCGCGAGACTGAGTGTACTCTATTTTCTCACTTCATTGTACAAAGCCAGAACTTTGAAAATTCATTTTATAAGGCAGATTTTTGCACCCGATGTGTAGGCACTAGGAATAGGTTAGGCTAGGCTAGGGTTCGATTCTGCACTGCGTCAAATCATTTAAACTAATAGTCAGCCAGTAGTGATTAAAGATTATTTTAATTTTTTTTCAATTCGTAAATAAAATATCATATATCATAAATCATAGCAAATCTGAGTTTGAATCATTGCAAAAATAGAGTTTGAATCATGGCTAAACCAGAGTTTGAATCATGGCAAAACCATCCTTCCTTCCTCCAATCCTCCAACTATACTAAATCTCTAAAGTCTGTCTGTCTGTGGAATTTCGATACACAGGCTAAATGCCTCAACCAAATTTGATTGCGTTTTTTGCTAAACATGCCAAATTTTACTGGCATGAGACCTTGAAAATTTCGTTAGTCTGCTTCAATGCTAACAATATTAAATATTCGAAAAACGAGTTTTTCTATTGCTTTAAATAGGAGGCCAAACAAGGTTAAATTAGAATGGGGCCGGACACTGTCAGTTTTATTAGATTGCATCGGTGCTTTTTCTCGCCCGCGTGGCATTGGTATAGCAAAAATATTGAGCGCAGCTAAGAGCGTAAATTATTTCAAATTTTTCTATTTTTTGAGCATTGTTTTAAGCGTTATTCGATCAAAAAAATAGCTTATTTAATAATAATAATTATAAAACTTTATTCGACGAACACTGATCGAAACCGTTTTCTAAAGTGCTCAACGATTTTCTAAATGTGTTTAACAGTTTTCTAAATGTATCTACCGTGCCACATGTAACAGGAGATGTAACAGGAGATATTTGTTGCCTTCTGGGCTGAGTAAAACGATGGACACATCGTTTCTATGCTATTCGGGGGCAATGGTTTCCTGTCAAAGAAAAGGGCAAACATTTCTTGCTGCGAGTTTGGTAGCCTGCAAGTAGCCTCCATTCTGGTATTATGGAGGTTCTCTTCTGTTTGGAGAACATTAGTTCTCTGCTGCTGGGGGAATTAGTTCTCTGCTGCTTGGGGAATTAGTTCTCTGCTGCTGGGGGAATTAGTTCTCTGCTGCTTGGGGAATTAGTTCTCTGCTGCTGGGGGAATTAGTTCTCTGCTGCTGGGGGAATTAGTTCTCTGCTGCTGGGGGAATTAGTTCTCTGCTGCTGGGGGGAATTAGTTCTCTGCTGCTGGGGGAATTAGTTCTCTGCTGCTGGGGGAATTAGTTCTCTGCTGCTGGGGGGAATTAGTTCTCTGCTGCTGGTGGGAATTAGTTCTCTGCTGCTGGGGGAATTAGTTCTCTGCTGCTGGGGGAATTAGTTCTCTGCTGCTGGGGGAATTAGTTCTCATGGCAAAACCAGCGTTTGAATCATGGCTAAACCAGAGTTTGAATCATGGCTAAACCAGAGCTTGAATCATGGCAAAACCAGAGTTTGAATCATGGCTAAACAAGAGTTTGAATCATGGATAAACCAGAGTTTGAATCATGGCTAAACCAGAGTTTGAGTCATGGCTAAACCAGAGTTTCGATCATGGCTAAACCAGAGTTTGAATCATGGCTAAACCAGAGTTTAAATCATGGCAAAACCAGAGTTTGAATCATAGCTAAATCGGAACTGGGGGATAATCGTCAACTGTGGGATAATTGTAAACTGGGGAATCATCATCAAATGGGGGATCATGGTCAACTGGGGATCATTGTCAAATGGGGATCATCATCATTTGGGAGTCATCATCAAATGGGGGATCATGGTCAACTGGGAGATCATTGTCAAATGGGGATCATCATCATTTGGGAGTCATCATCAAATGGGGGATCATGGTCAACTGGGAGATCATTGTCAACTGGGTGATCATCATCAACTGGGGGATCATTGTCAACTAGGGGGTAATGGCCAACTGGGGTAACATTGTCAACTGGGGATCATCATCAATGGGGGATCATAGTCAACTGGGAGATAATTGTCAACTGGGTGATCATCATCAACTGGGGGATCATTGCCAACTGGGAGATCATCTTCAACTGGTGGATCATCATTATCTGGGGGATCATTGTGAACTGTGGGATCATTGTCAACTGGGGGATCATTGTCAACTGTGGGATCATTGTCAACTGGTTGATCATCATCAACTGGGGGATCATTGTCAACTGGGGGATCGTTGTCAATTGGAGGTTCATTGTCAACTGTGGGATCATTGTCAACTGTGGGATCATTGTCAACTGGGGGATCATTGTCAACTGGGGGATCATTGTCAACTGGGGGATAATTGTCAACTGGGGATCATTGTCAACTGGGGGATCATTGTCAACTGGGGGGATCATTGTCAACTGGGGGATCATTGTCAACTGGGGATCATCATCAATTAGGGGATCATTGTCAACTGGGGAATCATTGTCAACTGGGGGATCATTGTCAACTGGTTGATCATTGTCAACTGGGGGATCATTGTAGCTTTAAAAAGATGTAAATTCAGCTGCTAAAAAGTATATACAAGACGAATTAAAAATATTTCTGCTCCCCGAAGGGGGGCAAAACTTGCTAGTCTCACTATACTAAATCTCTAAGATTTTTCTGTCTGTTTGTCAGTCTGCAGCCTGAATGCCTGAACCGATATTTTTCTAACTTGCTTCATTAGATTGGAAATTCTTGTGAGATTGAGTGGATCTCTTTGTTTTGAAAAATTCTGATGGGAAGATAGTAAATAGGGCCCTGAACTGCCCATTTTAATTGATTGTATTGCAGTGCTTTTCTCACCCGCGGGTGTGTTAGCTGAAGACAGGCTGAGTTTGAGTTGTGCAATACTTTCTTTGCTTAAGTCAGCTGGCTGAGTGATTTGATTTGATTTGTAAAAAATGTACATAGCTTCATTTATTAGTGATAAAATATACACAACTCAATCAAATTTAGATGTACATAACTCTAATGTACATAACTCTAATAGAAATGATTGAATTTAAAAGGTAGTTTTGTTGACTCGCTCATCAATAGGCGGTGCAGCGCATCGCAAGGAACTGAGGCTAGGATAGGCTAGGCCAGATTTCATTGACCCGAGTTCTCATCTTTGATACATCGAAATCTAATCGAGTTATTAAACTTGAAACATTTTTCGCGTCTGATTTATAAATCTTGCTCTAAATGTGAGGGAAAGTTGTAGATTTTTTCTCTGCTAAAGGGAGGGCTGTAGCGGACCTAAAAGCGAAGATTTCGGCATGACGATTCGGAGCTCTAAAGTTATTCAACGTCTTTCACGTACTTCGCCATGCCACTTGACCATCGTTTTCGCAAACCCTTGTTGGCTTAGTTATCGTCTATGGTCCACAGTTGCGACTTAGATGAAGCCACAGATTCTATATTACCTATATTACAGATTCTATATTCTATAGGTAATATAGAATCTGTGGATGAAGCCACTTGTTGCGCGAGTTTTGTTATTAAACTTTCTGCTCGCCAGCTAGAGAGCTACCCGCAAATATATGCTAGAGTTCTGATCCTCTACAGGGCATTAATTCTCTGTTAAATTGGGGCATTAATTCTCTGTTAAATTGGGGCATTAATTCTCTGTTAAATTGGGGCATTAATTCTCTGTTAAATTGGGGCATTAATTCGCTGCATGCTCAATGGGGGACTTTGTTCTTTGCTAAATGGGGGCATTGGTTCGCTGCTAAAGGGGGTAAGTTTATTCGCTCCACAGGGAATGTGGTTCTCGCTAAAGGGGGACATTGTTATTTGCTAAAGGGGTGCATTGTTTGTTGCAAGCTAAAGGGGTGCATTGTTTTCTGCATGCTAAAGGGCTGCATTGTTTGTTGCATGCCAAAGGGGGACATTGTTTTCTGCATGCTAAGTGGTGCATTGTTTGCTGCATGCTAAAGGGGGGACAACGTTTTCTGCTGTGGGCTGGATGAAGTCAGCTTGGATCCGAGCCAAACGCTGCTTCAGAGCTGCCTTCCAGCAAGAGATGGCGTTCTCTACCGGAGTCAAGAATGGGCTGTAGACTGGCAGTCGCTTGATCTCGATCAGACCCGGAAGTTCGAAGACTTCAGCGTCATTGTGACTGCTGACGTTGTCAATCACAATGCTGCATCGCCGGTCCGGGTGCACCTGCTGGAAGTTGGCGATTGTGATGCTCACAAATTCGCCAAATCGCTCCTTTGTCATGCCCTTCTCGTAGGTGTGATAGTGCACGACACCAAGAGTCGGGCTGACAGCCAAGCAAACCGTCACGCGCTGCCCCTTCTGCCCAGAAACCACTCTGTAAGCGCGTTGGCCTTTCTGGGACCGGCCCATTGAGCGGCGCATCCAGGTGTTGAATCTGAAATCATCAATAAAGATCTTCTCCATCTCCAGGGTCTCCTCAGAGCACAGCCACTCTGCAAACTGGCGTCGGGTCTCAATCGTAGTAACCGAGTTTCTCTCAGCCGGTATGTCGCGAACCAGTTTGGTTGTATACAGAGCACCGTCAAGCTTGATGCTAATGGTCTTGTCCGAGACGTGCGGCTTGCTTGGGTATCTGTTGCGCAACATGCCGTTCATCTGCGACAGCGTAAGCAGGGGGTTGTGCTGGACGATTGCGCACAGAAAGCGTTGCATTTCGTTGTCCCACTTTGAATGCTTCGCACCTCCCTTTGCTTTCTTCTCAGCTCTGCCGGTCCGAACAATGGCATAAGCAGTCGTCCTCTTTATCCCCAGTTGGATCGCAAGGTGTACGAAGTCCTCTCCGTTCTCATGAGCTGTAATTCGGCGCTGTCGGTCCTGAACAGAAACTGACTGGTTTCAACTTTGTTCCGGCTGCTGCTCTTCTTCAATCGGATCGTCGGTTGACTCCGAAACTTCTTCTTCCAGAAACGATTCCGCGTCCTCGTCGATCATTTAAATTTTCTAAGTTATGGAGTATAAAAATAAGGACGGAACGGAAGCGAGTCAAGGTGGCGGATTAAACTAGAGTGACACAGAGAAGAGAAGGCTCTCATCTAACTTTTACCCTGGACAAGACCATTTCGTTTATGGCAAAAGCTCCCGATGGTTCATGAACTGTATAGTCATGAAAAGTCCGTCGAAATTGGACGTAGACTGTCTATATTGAAGTGGAGTTGATAAAATTGAAGCGGATATTCAGGAGAATTTACCATAGAGTGTAACTTTTGTCGTTCGCTGTGTCAAAATTGAATCAGAGTTTTAGACAACTTGAGGAGTGAGGATTTGGCTCGCGCATTGGCTAAATCGGACCTTTTCAAAATTGAAGTTGACTGTGTCAAAATTGAATGTAGCTTTGACGTGCCTTGCCGTTAACTGTCGAATTTGAATCGGAGTTTGTCACTATTGAAGTTTTCGTTGTTCAAAATTGAGGGTAAAATGGTGTAAAGGGTTTTAATTTTTGCTAAACTAACTATGCTTTGAGTGTGTGCGAAATGTAACCATAGCAGTGTCATTAGTAGATTTAGCTGCTCTCGTTCGATAAATTAGACTCTCAAGATTCGCGTTTAATGATTTGGTACTCAGAATTAAAAAAAAATTATGTTAATCGTTATCGTCAAAATACATCAAAATATCCTTAACTTCCCTAATCCCTAAGTCTGATCCTAATAGACTGCGACTACCCGACACCTGCTATAAGGTTTGGTACACCGGCAACTCAGGCATTAGGGTACGCGATTCAGAGGTACGCACCTGTGGCACCTGTTGTCTATGGCTTCCGCACAAAAGAGAACAATCTAATTGTCAGGTCTGGCAAATAGAAAAATACCAAAGTCTTTTTACGCGCTGGTTGCACTTTGTGGACCTCAGCGTCTCATTATTATATATTTTATTATATTCACTGATTGGGAGTAAATATTTACTATTGATATTGTTATTTTTATGAATATTGAAAATATTGCATGAGAAAACAAACAAAATAAGTATACTGGTACGATTACATAATAATCAGTAATTGCTGAAGCCTCATACAAACTCCCAAAGTGCTGGCTACTTGTTATAAACAAGCTATCAACTCTGTTGGCTAGACCTGTACCACGCGAGGACATAACCTGTGTGCTGGTAGCTTGTTGCTAAGCAGAAATTCTTCAGAAAACTCTAGACTGCCCTGAAAACCTGGTTTTTTTACAATTTATATAGTGTATACATAGTGTATCATTTAGCAAGATAAAAATTATGATGGAACTTTCGATAGTGACTAACTACAGCGAAGAACTGCAAGATAGAAATTGTACGAAAATTGTGTTAATCAGTGGAGAGCTTGTTCCAGAACACCAGAACACTAGGGGCTTTGCGAGAAAGTTGTAGCAGGCAGATCGCGTACTGTGCATAAAGTTTGTATAGACAACTGTTCATTGTTCATTGTTAAATTCGGGGTTAAATCGATTTAAAGGCATGGACTCTGCCTGAGAACAATCGACCGTTTCTTAAACGCTGAACATTAGAGTAGAGAAAAGTGAATACATTTTCAATCACGCCAAAGAAGAAATAATGAACTAGAATGCGTACAGCAGGTTATACAATGGAACGGAGCATAAACGAAGATGCAAAAAACCTATACAAAGATCTTAACCTCTGTGCTCTTCACAGCCCTGTTCATGTCCTTTGAAGCGGACCGACAGATGCAACAGACGATCGTGAATGGGACAATGATAATTGTGAGAAAAGCGAATGAAACCAGCACATACGTTGTTGTATTCCGTAGATGGTCATACTTAGGATCATAGATATATTCAGGCTGATAATAACTATCATTATAGCAAAAACGATACGATCCGTTGGAGCACGCAATGCTACCACGAAGTTGATTTAAAAAAATATTTCTTTCACTATAAAGACCCATTGAAACTGAAAGGAAGAAAAAAATAAGGCAGATATAAAGCAAGACAAAGTACAATGCCATATTTTTAGCGAATGATTGCCGATTCAAAACACTGCCTCGACGCCGACCGTCCGACTTCGTCCTCTCAGCAGCGGCCAGCAACACCGTTCCAATAGACCAGCCGAGGCGTCTCGCCTTCCTCGTCAGCAAGATCAGCAGCGAGAGAGCGCAGCACGTGTAGAACAACTGCACCAGGCGAGGATTAGCGGGCTCTTCCAAATTGTCATCAGAGCCATCAAAAAGGCTTTTCTTGGTGGCGCGAACGGCCTCCTTAATGCTGTCATCAGTTAGGGATGGCTGTAAATCAAAGGAAGTGAAGAGAGTTGGAAACAATTTCAAGTGAAGTGTCAGCATGGCCATGTACCCTAATAAATGAGACCCTGAAGCCTAGTGGTTAGGGCTACGAACCGAGGACCACTGAAGTCTACGAACAGACAAACGATTATAGTTTACTGCAGCTGCATCAGAATTCTGAACAAAGGATCTGGAGTTCGTATTTCAGGACAAAAGTGATTTGTGTCCCTGAACAAAGCATTTATTCCCAAATTCTTCAGTTTTGCCTGATGTAAAATGGGTAGAGGCATTAGTCTACTGCTGGTTCCCTATGAATCTCGAGCTGGGGAAAACATTTTTATGGGCCGAGCTGCTCCCTAACCCTTGGACTTAAAAAAAACAGAAGCTTGGAAGCGTAATGACAATAGCCGCAGGTTTTCCACTGTCATTTCTCGCCTCGCTGAATGATCTTCACATGCGTTTGTCCTCTGACTTACGTCTTTGCTCATCAGGTACTCAGCCCTCTGCCTCACATCCTTGTGATCGCAAATCGCTCGCCTGTGTCTGTGAATCAGTCGAACCAGAAGGTCTCTATCCTGGCAAAACTCCAGCGTCACGAGCAGCTCTTGAGCGTCAGGACTCGATGATCGCAGAATTCATTCAAACCATAAGTCCAGCTCTGCGTTATAGTCCATCCACAGACTGAGGCATTTTAGCAGAGCGTCAAAGTTGATGTAGTACCAGTTGAACTGGCTTGAGGCTAGCGGAAATATTTGTCTGATGTGAGAGGGCAGAAAGTCAAGGACTGGCGGCTTGTCTGTCTGAATGAGAAGCTTCCAAATGGAGTTGACTTGCTCCAGGTGCTCACAAAGAGCCAATTCCGACTCGGCGTCAGTCTGCTTAACCTTCCAGTTTGCCACTTGACGGCTCACCTCGTGATAGCGGCAGGAGCGCAACACTCTCCGAGCAGCGTACCTGCGGCCGAACTTCAAGTAAATCAGCGACATGATGCAGTTCTTTGTCGAACGGGCGTAGTCGGGAATTCTTTGGGCCAGCCTCAACATCGCCTCCTGATCAGCTTCACTGCAGCTGCCGTCGGCCAGCCATATGATCATGGATCTGATTGCGTCATACACGTCGTGGAACTGCACCGTCGATGACATTGGCACTGGCCTCGGGTCCAAGATCGGTAAAATGAGGAACGGATGGAAATGGAGCGCTTTGACATGATCCAGTGGTCTCAATTTTAGTCGAAAGCGTTTGAGAATCGCTGGAAGACTCTCTGTGACGTCACTAACAACTTTTGCGATGGCTTCTTTGCTGTCGTGGTGAGCCTTTAAGTACACCCAGGCGTCTCTCAAGAAAAAGTGCTTCATGCACGCGTCTGCTTCGGAGTTGCTCAAGCATGTAGAAAGCTGCCGAAGAGCCTTTCTCACCAGTGCCATCAGGCCCTCGCTCTTCCAATTTTGAGCAGGAATCTCATCTAGCACGTAAAACATGAGAGTTTTGGCGATGTACGTCTTTAACCCTTGAGACCGCTTAGCAATCACTTTTTTCATAATGAACTTGATCACTACGAACACCTGTCCCTGCTCAGTGGTGAGGTTCCTGAGCAGTTTTCTTTCCAGGAAGGTAGTGCTGACCCTCAGTTGCTGGCCGTCCTCACCAGGAGGAGCTGCGGCCACCAGGTGACACGGATGCACTTTCATCTCCTGTCTGAGATCCTTCAACAAGTCGTGATTAATGTTTGTTCGTTGTCCTCGTTCCAGCACTTCTATCCGAGGGTAGCAGCAGCAGCGGAAGGCCCACACGAGGTCGACAGCCGGCCTCTGGTCAGATCCGCTCCAGGACTGCGAAGGATTCGAGGCTGAAATTTGGAGTACCGGTTCTTGCACAGTATACCAATATATACATATAAATATTTTCCTCCAATAAAAACCTACTTACGAGCACTTGCCCACTTAACGTGACCGTTCTCGTACTCCACCTCCACATTGCGCTCTCCATCAAACGTGCAGTTGATGCAGCGGCAAAACCCCTTGAGGTGAAAGAGTATTCCGGCCCCGATGAGGCAGACATCGATGTCTGAGTCGCGGTCCGTCTGGCCATCCAGGCAGACCAAGCTGTTTGACCAGCCCTCACTGAAGCTGCCGACAATGTACACTTGGTGGTCCAAATACTCATCGACATTCATGCGCCTTCTCAGAATGCTCTGCAGCACATCTGAGCTTGCAGCGACCAGTTTTACTCGGTCAAGTTGAAATCCAGATTTTTTCAGATCTTCCGACAGTCGATCGTTTGTTTGCAGCAGCTCAGCCTCGATCTGGTCAGCTGGGTTTCGCTCCTCTACTACAGGTAAGAGGGGTCGGTTCATGTTGTCCTGTTCAGACCTGAATTGAGAATTGGCACATAAAGCGTTTCATTTTGAGGCAAGGTATAGAATGTTGTTTTCATCTGTCTGCTCTACGAACTGTCTTTAATGTGAAAACAACAAGAGAGCCGAGAGCGGGTGCAGATGTACGAGTATAAAACTGCAGAATTTCAGATGTCTAAAGAAAAGAAAATTTTCTATAAGTACTTTTCTGCCTACCTGTCGTCGTCAGGGTCGGCTTCTGCAATCCATTGCTGAGTGGGCATGCGCAGTTCGACGCCGGTGTTTGCTGACCTTTGCGAATCTCCTATTCGTTGCAACTCCGCCGTTAGGAGAGAGTCGTGGATTCTTAGCTTCCTAGCATCTGTCTCGTGTTTTGTGAGCAATTGTATCGAGCTTTTATGTCCAAAGCGACAGGCCAACGCAGCTGGACTCAGTCCGTCTGAGTTGAGGAGGCTCAGACTGCAGCCGTGCCTAAGAAGGCTCACAACGGCCGCCTCGTGACCCATTGCTGCAGCGGCGTGCAGCGGTGAGGAGGCGTCGAGAGCGAGCGAGGTGGCATCGACTCCAGTTCGGACGAGAAGCTCGATCGCTTCCTGCTGGCCGTGCAGAGCTGCACAGTGCATTGGTGACTGGCCGAGCTCATTCCTCACATCGGCATTGGCGGATCTGAGGAGCTTCTTCAGCACTCGCAGATGACCGAGCTGTGCTGCCAGCTGGGTGGGAGTGCTGCCGTCTCTGAGCTGCTGATCGCAGTCGGACTGTCCGATCAGCAGCTGCACAACTTCCAGGTGTCCGTTCTGAGTGGCCAGGTGAAGAGCCGATGAGCTGGAGTTGGTCGTCAGGACGGTGTCGGCCTCAGAGTCGAGCAGCAGCTTGACCACATCCTTGTGACCGTGCATGCACGCCAGGTGCAGAGCAGTCGCTCCGCTCTTGTCCCGGAGGTCGATCTGAGCTCCGGCATCGACGAGCAGTCGAGCGACTCTCGACTGGCCTCTCTCAGCCGCCCAGTGCAGCGTCGACCTACCGTGCCCGTCGGCCACGTCAGGACTGACGCCTCCGCAGAGCAGCCTCTTCATCTTGCCCACCCGGCCGTCGGTGGCGGCGCTCTTGAACTCCGGCAGCAGCTCCATTGTCAGTTTTTACAGCAGCTGTGCCACTTGACGTTGTTTATGTAGCAATATCCGTGGCTAAGTGTGTGCAGTTCTTGAACCAGATTTTAATTATAAACTTCTAAGTGTAGGGCTGGCCTGATCTTTGCCATCGTAGGAATGGCCTGACCAGTTTAGCCTTTAAACCCTGGCTATACCAAGCATTGTTGCGTTTAATGTTCTTACTCGTACATTGGTTTCCTTATCGCGAGGGCCATCAATTAATGATTTTTCGCAACCTCATGCATCCTAGCCTTTCTAGTGTTAAACCTGTATTAAACCAGAGTTAACAGCAAACACTTTGATTATAAGCGTTTATATTTCGCATAGACTTTAGCAAGTGAAGCAAGCTGCTTTTCCATGCCTGCTTCCTTTCTAATCTTATTTCTTTCTAGATCATTTTGTAACTTCACTAGACGCGTATGGAAATTTTTGTATTGGATGGATTGGGAGGAAATTTGATGTCGGTACATAGTACGTTCATATACTCGTACTCGTAGTTAGGACAGTGTAGGATACTTAACGCTAACAAAATAATAAAATAAAAATTTACTTTATTAATTGCTGGTCAAGAACCGATGTGGAAATCCAAACGCCAATTCTTCATTTTTTACTGACTTCATCACCTCGGAGGAGCTGATCCCTCTTAACGGTTATTTTAGGCAGCGCGCTACTAAACTGCCCACTTTTTATGGTACCAACGGGCGTGTCACCCGCCTTGACTGGCTGCTCTGCCCGAAGAACAAGAAGCACATGGTCAGGAAGGTGATCAACTTTCGGCCCAAATGTATTCCGTCTGACCACTCTTTGGTTGCCTGCGACGTCGACATCCGTTGGTACACCTACAAAAAGCAGCCCCCCTTTCCTCTCTGGGCCGACCTCCGCAACCCGGCCACAAGGACAAATTTCATTCAAAGCTTTATGAACTCCGACCCACGCCCTGATGAATCCGCTGACGCCTTTGCCCCCGCCGTCGCTTCTGCCGCCGCGACGCTGCCGAAGCGCTCCCCTCATCGGCCAAAGGCGCTTTGGGACTCCGATCCTTACGTGGAGCTGGCGAGGAGGAGGCTGCAAAAGGACGTCGCCCGTTTCGGACAGGACAACCCTGCTGCCGACAACGCGCGTGACAATCTCACCCGCACCTACTCGGATCGCACGAGACTCTTCGTTGAGGAGGCTGTCTCGGAAATCAGGGATGCAGTTGACAACTGCAGGGACAGAGCTGCTTGGAGAGCCATAAACAACCTGACCGGCCGGAAACCAAGGCAGTGCACTGTTGTTGGCGCCGACTCGGTCGAGGACAAAAAGGCTAAGCTTGTAGAGCACTATCGGCGTGTTCTCAACGCACCTGTCCCAACTGCGGTGCTTCTCCCTGTCCCTGGCTTCACCCCTGCTCGCAGCGAGGATTTCAATATCGGTCCTATCACGCCCTCCATGGTTCGCAACACGCTTAAAAGCATGAAGCCTGATGCTGCGCCTGGTGTCGATGGGGTGCCTCCCAGGGTCCTCAGACTTCCAGAGCTTACTTCGGTAATCACCACGCTCCTCAACAAATATTCCGTTCTTGGAGGTGACGCCGGCACCGAGGCTCCCTGCATCTGGCGCACCTCTAAGATTGTCTCAATTCCAAAGAAGGGCCTGTCCACCTGCCTGGACAACCAGAGGGGCATCGCTCTGGAGTGTACCCTGCCAAAACTCCTCAATTCGATCCTGAGTAACAGACTGCTGCCGATCATCAACCCGCTTCTGCTGGGCGCTCAGAGTGGATTCCGCCCTGGCAGATCTACTGTTGAGCAAATAGCCACCGTCCGCTGCATCATCGAGTCCTGCGTAACGCGGCAAAAGTCGGTGACCATCGTGTTCGTCGACTTTCGCAAAGCCTTTGACTCGGTCAGTCGAGCTGCCATCGAGTGGCTCCTCTCTTACTACGGTGTTCCACCAACTCTAGTGACGGCAATCATGGACCTCTACTCCGACACCCGCACTTTTGTCGTGATGAGAAAGGATGTCACCGAGACCTTCACAACCAGCTCCGGCGTTCTCCAAGGAGATACCCTAGCCCCTTTCATCTTCATCATTATCATTGATTATGTCCTTCGCCGTTCCCTCTCTGAAGACGAAGCCTATGTTGTTGTCCGCCGCCGCAGCTCGCGTCACCCTGAGACCACACTGGCTGCCCTCGCTTTTGCCGACGACATCGCCCTGGTGTGTAGAGACCCTTCGGCCGCTCAGTCAGCGCTCAACAGAATCTGCGAGGAAGGTGCCAGAGTCGGCCTCGAAGTGAACGCTCGCAAGACCGAGGTGCTCCACGTCGGCATCAGCAACCCGTCTCCTCTTACCCTTGCTAACGGTGACGAAATCTCTGTCTGCTCGGATTTTCGGTACCTCGGCTCGCTGGTGGTCTCTCCGGAGGACATCGTCGCCGATCGTCGTGCGCAAGCCTGGACAGCTGCTCGACAGCTGAGCCCCATCTTCTGCTCGCCCGTGCCTGACCAACTCAAAATCCGGATTTTTCGTGCTGCCGTAGAGCCGATATTCCTTTATGGCTTGGAGGCTCTCCCAATCACGGAATCTCGCAAGCGGGCTCTCGACGCCACTTTCAGAGCCTTCCTGCGTTTCGCTCTGGACGTTCGCTACCCCGAAAGGCTGTCAAACCGTGCGCTCGCTGCTCGCTCCTGCGTCCCGCCGGTGAGCTCCATTCTCAGGGCGCGGAGACAGCGGCTTCTCGGCCACGTGCTACGCAGCTACGGACGCGGAGAAACCAACCCCCTTGCGATCGTTGTGCTAAATCCGCCAAGCGATCCTTTTCGACGCGGACATGCGCGCACTGAAACTCTCTTAAAGACCTTCACTAATGACCTACAGGCCATCAACCTCACTCCGCTTGAGGCTACTTCCTGCCCCTCTGAGCTTTTTCGCGAGCGTGTGAGCGCTAAGGGTCTCTGACTCTTCAGCGTCTTAATAATTGCTTGATGTACTTGTAAAAGCACTAGCTCAAAGTTATCCTCAACTAGCATGGGGATGAGGTTGGGGATTAGGATAAGGATGGAGATAAGGATCGAGATGGGGATGGGGATGGGGGTTAGGATAGGGATGGGGATTAGGATGGGGATTAGGATAGGGATGGGGATTAGGATGGGGATGGAGATTAAGATGGGGATTAGGATGTGGATGGGGAATAGGATGGAGATGGGGATTAGGATAGGGATGGGGATTAAGATGGGGATGGAGATTAGGACGGGGATTAGGATGGGGATGGAGATTAGGATGGGGATGGAGATTAGGATGGGGATGGAGATTAGGATGGGGATGGAGATTAAGATGGGGATTAGGATGTGGATGCGGATTAGGATGGGGATGGGGATTAGGATGGGGATGGAGATTAGGATGGGGATGGGGATTAGGATGGGGATGGAGATTAAGATGGGGATTAGGATGTGGATGGGGAATAGGATGGAGATGGGGATTAGGATAGGGATGGGGATTAGGATGGGGATTAAGATGGGGATGGAGATTAGGACGGGGATTAGGATGGGGATGGAGATTAGGATGGGGATGGAGATTAAGATGGGGATTAGTATGTGGATGGGGAATAGGATGGAGATGGGGATTAGGATAGGGATGGGGATTAGGATGGGGATTAAGATGGGGATGGAGATTAGGACGGGGATTAAGATGGGGATGGGGATTAGGATGGGGATGGAGATCAGGATGGGGATTAGGAGGGGAATGGGTTATGATGGGGATGTACAGGACTCAGTTGTTATGTGCACAATCCATCTGACAGTAAGGTGAGCAACAGTTCGTGCATTTTATCGCTGTGAGGGGAAGGAGCAAATCGGATTTGACCTATTGAAATGTGAAAAGTCAAAAGTGACTCCGGTTGTTGGCTTATTTTGAAGCGGTCCAGTTTTAAAGTAGTGCTTGAAATTAGTCCAAGGAAATGAGAATCTATTTTGCTGCTTCAGACTTCAAACGTTAATTAACAATTAGCAACAGAGCAGAGAACAGTGTATTGAATTATACAGGCCTGAACAATCAGCATTGTAAGCAGGTAACGGATAGAGCGTAAGATATAAATGACCAATTTCGAGATATCGCAAAACTAAATAATGCTTTGGGGAGAGAGTAACACACAAAACACTAAAGTGATGAAGTTGGTAACTGGAGGAATAGATAAATAGAAACTGGTTATTGCACATCAGAGCCTGGTGTAAGCGGTGCATGCAGAGATAGGTGCACTTGGAACTTTATAAACAATCATATGAAAAATACTAAGTAATGGTTATAGAGATAGAGGAAAATAAATATTAGTCCCAGAGTGAAATAGCAGACAGGCGGGCAATAAACTGTTTGGGCTGCCGGTTGTTTCTGAGAAAAACTAAAACAAACTATTTTAGTTGTTCAGTCGCGAAAACCTAATACTTATTTTCAAAGAGATTAACTTACTTAGAAAACATCTGGTTAGTAGGATAGTACGCAATTTTGTTATTAAAAAAATCAAAAAGACGCAAAATTGTCTTCTTAAAATTACTCGCAAAAAACGATGGTTGCGCGCTACGCTCACACCACAGAATTGTAGTCAGGATTTTTTACAATTAGAAATTTAGTTTTCTTCTGGACGCAATAGCACAGTCAATTGTCGCTTGAACCGCAGTTAACCAACAACTCTTAACAATGCACACCAACTTAAAAATGATATTCTAGCAGGCCCAACACACACACACTTGACTACTTACAACTAATTCAGTACTAACGCTAGAATCCAATAATACAAAAAATATTCTTGCTAAAAAGCTCAAAGCGAGCAAAACATCCTACTTAAACACAGATCAGTAGGATGTTAAGAATTTTCTTTCTCGGTATAAAAATTCTGTTAAAAAAGTCGAACAACGAAAAGAAAAAACAAGATTTCTTTAAAGAAGATTGTTTCAGAGCTTGTCCTTTCAACGCTTCTTTTAGGCTGTGGTGGCGCCCGGCAGTTTGCCAATGGCCTTCGACAGGTCGACGCCAGTGAGGGCCTGAACAGCGGGCGGCAGGCTGCTGAGCAGGCGGGACACCTCGCTGGTGGTGCGATCGTCGCCTAGGACAACAATCTCGTCAATCTTTGCCAACGGAGCGGCCACTTCGGCAGCAACGCGCGGCAGAGCGTCCAGAGTCAGCTCCAGGATGGCGGCGTCGCCGTAGGCCCGGAAGGCCGACGCCTTCAGGCGCATCTCCTCGGCCTGGGCCTTGCCGACGGCCTCGATGCTGGTGGCCTCAGCGGAGCCGCGCACGCGGATGGACTCGGCCTCGGCCTGGGCCACCTTGACCTTGCGGAAGCGATCACCGGCGGCGATGGTCTGCACCTTGAAGGCCTGGGCTTCGGCCGGGCGGCGAACGTTGGCGTCCAGCTCTTTCTCATTGCGGATGATCTCCTTCTCTTCGATCTCGATGAGCTTGCGCTTCTCGCGCACCTGAACAAATAAAAAAAAATTAGTCTTGCTTTAGAAACATATTTTGCAATACATATCGGGATGACCGATAGTCTAATGAGGACTTTAAAAAGATACCTTACTAAATAAAAAGAGATTCGATTTATCGATACGTATAGAATGTTTTTTAATGTAGCTAAATTAAATTTAACGATTTCAAGATTGTATTTTTCTTGTGGAAACACATGGGACACAGTTTAACGAGAAGGATTGTTACGATTTCGATACATATCGGGTGCAGTTAAATTGGAAAGATTTTACCGATTTCGAAGAATACAGGATGCTTTCTTAACTATTTCGATACATATCGGATGTTTTTTTAACGCTTGGTAATACTAAGCGCTAGTACAGTGATCCCGGTGACTTCAAATGTCAACTAGTCAACCGTTGCTAATGCAAGCGAACTAAATGGGCCAGATTCGCGACTTAGCGCTCCCATATCATTTGAGCACAGAAACGAGTGCTCAAGTTCGGGCATTTTTAGGTACATGCATTGCCATGCGTGAAGTCTAAAGTGAGTAGGCAATCCAATGTACATAGTCAAAACTTGGCCCGGACCTACTGTCATGTTGTTTCCTTCTTATCTGCATGCGCAAATGCAGTTATCTAATTGCAGCCCAGATAGAGTCACCTTACTGACATTCACCAGGCTGATTAACGGCTTAACGCTTTGCCAAATATACTGGTCAGCCATTATTACTCATTCCAGATTAAAACAAAGTCATGTTTTGAATCTACAGCTACTGTCGCCTTGACCCTTTTGATCCTTCAGTGACCCAATCTAATTTTTTACAAACCTACGCCTCTGAAGTCCTTTAGCGACAATACAACTTTTCAAACCCAATATCTGAAACTCTTCAAAACTTATACCCAACAACTCATTCTGAAATCATTCAGGAAACTTTCAGTCCTACAAACTCGATATCTGAAATCATTCAGGAAACCTTCAGTCCTACAAACCCAATATCTGAAATCCTTCAGGAAACCTTCAGTCCTACAAACCAGATATCTGAAATCATTCAGTAAACCTACAGCCCCACAAACCAATATCTGAAATCCGTCAGGAAACCTACAGCCCCACAAACCAATATCTGAAATCCGTCAGGAAACCTACAGCCCCACAAACCAATATCCGAAATCCGTCAGGAAACCTACAGCCCCACAAACCAATATCTGAAATCCGTCAGTAAACCTACAGCCCCACAAACCAATATCTGAAATCCGTCAGGAAACCTACAGCCCCACAAACCAATATCTGAAATCCGTCAGTAAACCTACAGCCCCACAAACCAATATCTGAAATTCTTCAGGAAACTAACAACCATACACAGTTACAAATCCCATTTCTGGAATCCTTCGGTGATCATACAGAACAAGGTTGTGAAAGCATGACAACTCACCTCGATCTCGATTTCCTCGGCGCGAATCTTCTGTCTCTCCTTGGCGGACTGCAGGTTGTAGGCCAGCTCAGACTCGGCCTTGGCCCTATTAACTTCCACATCGAAGGCGGCCTTCTGCATCTGGAAGGTGCGGGCGCTGTCGGCGATTCGCGAGTCCATCTCGTACTTGACATCCATGCGGGCGCGCTGGCAGGACGATTCCACAATACCGGCGTCTCGCTCGGCCTCTGCCACGCCGATGTCAGCGTCGCGTTTAACAACGGCAGTCTGGGTGCGGCCGAGGCTGTTCAGATAGTCCACCCTGTCGTAGATGTCCTTGATGGTGAAGGATAGAATCTCGATGCCCATCTTGCCGACGTCGGGAGCGGCGACGTCGCGGACGAGCTCGGCGAATTGGTCGCGATCTTTGTAGATGGCTTCCACAGTGAGGGTGCCCAGGATGGCTCGAAGGTGACCCTCCATGGTCTGGAGGATGGTGTCCTCCATCTCCTGGCGAGACTTTCCTAGAAACTGCTCGCAGGCGGTGGCTAGAATTTCGTCGTCTCTCATCACCTTCACCTGAGCGACGCCTGAAGTGGTGAAATGGTTTTGGCCTTAGACAATAGTTGTTGACATGTAGGCTGTCCAGTTTCTAGATTCTGAACTCCACGGAAAGACTATGTTCATATAACTGTCTATGACCAATAGCAGATTTGTACATGCTCATATGGCAAGGAGCAACATTGTATTATTTATTTCAGTTATTTCTGTTATTAAATTTACAAAACTGAATAGCATAAAAATTTTGTAGCTTATCTGGAAACTGAGACAATGTACCCTTGTTCATTTAATAAATTCAAGCAGAACAACAAAAGTCAACAAACCTGTCACAGTGACCGCTACACCCTCAGAGGTCTCGACACTCTCACATTTTGGCTTCAGTGTAAACACCTCCAAGGTAAGTCTGGAAATAAAACATAACCAATTATGTTTATCTGTTTGTTTAAAAAGCATCATTTTAAAAAATGAATTGACTTACTTTTGAGTCTGGGTCACGCACCACCAGGCCCAGCCCCAACCACCAATGATGCGGCGCACACTTTGATTGCCACAGCAGCCACCTAGACAAATTTGCATGAATAAATACATCAGAAATAGCTGCATAATTTATCAATTAGATGCTTCCAGGTATATAATTTATTCACAAACTGTGAAAAAAATTGAAGATAATGTAAACACATCTGATATTGATTGGCAAGAAATCACAAGAACCAAAAAGTTGTTGCATTTTAATTTCAAGTAGTTTCTCATTTCACATTAGTTATTTATGAAATTGCCAATTATTGTTTTGCTTTTATTTAAAAGAAAAAGTTTACATTTTCCATAAACTTATTTTAAAGAGTTGGCTAAGAAAAAAAGTACAGCAAAGTAAATAAAAAGTATAGAAGTCCCACATACTATTTAAATGTAGAAATAAAGCAGTAAAAATTAAATGGGAATATGGAAATTTTAAGCACTAGAATATATGCCACACGGGTAAATTAGAGCAATACTTGGAAAGATAATAAACAACAAACATAAAGCTAATAGGAAATTTCCCTAATTCTAGAAAAAAATATTTAAACAATAAAAAATTATTTTTACAAATAATAATTTTCTTTGATTCTGTAGAATATAATTTAAATCAGTTTAGATGCAGCACTAATATTTGCCATAAAAATAGTAATTTTGAGTGTCAGAAGGCCAAACAATATGTATAGTAACACCAATACATAGTGTTGTACACTAATAGCACAACACTGCTTAGCTACATTTACAATCTGAAGTGTTGACATATTAACTTTTCTTCAACTTTGTGACTTCTGATATAATACTTATAGATAGCCCTCTAGTCTTTCATTAATGACCAATTGGGTGCATTTGCTTTTTATCAAGCAGATGAGTAGCAAAAACAGGTGACCTAGTCTTCTATGTTAATTAGCAGGCTTTGTTGTTAAATGACCTCGTCCAATCTGGACTGCAGGTCAGCCCTTTGTGGGGGCTCTACTGCTGTATATATTTTTTATACTTGTATTAAAACATTTCTATTAAAATAGAAATATAAAAGTAAAAAATAGTAATTTAGAAATATAAAAATTTTAGAAGGTCCAAAGTTTGGGTTTAGGTATTTTGAATTTAGCATTCAGTAGGCGTTATTGCTATAGTTACCATAGCGATAGGGTGCAAGTTCTTGCAATAGCACCATGGTAATAAGAACTGCATTGTGCATTTTATTTGCCTCTTCTGTCTCTTCTGTCCATCACAGTTTAAACTTAAGCTAAGCTAAGGCTAGGCCTGCTAAATAAAAAACGGACACAAATGCATGCATGCAACATTTAGACGAGCTATATTGTCATGCTAAAACTTAGCTAGTAGTCCTAAAATTAAAAACAAATATTGAAATTTACCTGAAATTACCAAGGCTTCATTAGGTCCAACAGTGTGAATATTTCCCATAGTGCGAAACAATAGTTATCGAAATTAGCCTTGCTGCAAACTGAAATGAAAGTAGACCAAACCTAGCTCCAAGACTAGCTGTAATGAATTTGAAGGCGTGGATTGCAGTCTATAAATAGTTGAAAAAAATGCCAATAGTCAAATTCGAAATAATACTGAGTGAGTTTCGTGAAGAAAATATACTTATTAGTATATTTTTTAAACAATATTTTAGACTAACTTAAAAAATACTTGCTTTAGGCTAACTACTTAAGTAATATAAGAACAGCGTGACTTTGTTAACTTTTGTAACTATATTAAATTCATAAACGTTCATATGAATTCCAAGAAAAGCCCGTGCCATGTTTCAAGAAGTGCCATGTAACTATTATTTTGCTCCAAATAAATTAACCCTAAGACGAGGCGAAGTCTCTAAGATTCTACTAAAAAGTTTGAATATTCAATTAATATTTGAAAATGAGAAAATAAAAAAATTCTAATTAGATTTGGATTTATTAATGTTGTAGACTATGTAATATACTGTTTTCGAGTTTCGTTTTAGGTAAGCCTATTCTATTGGTACCTGGACACTTCGTCATCTTACAACTTCGTCATCCAGATGACGATCTGTCCAATATCTCAGAGGGTGGATGACGAAGAGACTTAGACTTGTGGACACTTCGTCATCTATAAAACAAAAGTTTTCAAAGTTAGAACAGAACCACCCCTCCCCACCTCCTCACATCGTGTTGGCACCTATCTTTCTACTCTTATAATGAAATCAGTTTTGACACCTCTTTTGACAATTTAGAGTGTGAAGTGTGTTCACACCTCTGCCCCACCACCCCACCCTCACTTTATTGATGACGAACTTGATTGCTTGTTATTAGTAGATGACGAACTGACCAAACTTTAAAGCATGCCAATTGGCTGGATGACGAAGTGTTCTACCTTCCAAGTGGATGACGAAGTTGTAAGATGACGAAGTGTCTAGGATCCATTCTATTTATATATGGAAGCCAAAATCATGCTACAATAGCTTAACATGTCATTCCTCTTGATTTGAGAAAGGCCTCTAAAACAAGTTTACTTATTTGTATCTGTATTTGACAAAAGTATTAGCATACATTATTGAAAAACATAATCTGATAGAGTCCCTGAGTAAGGACGAACACAAATTGGACCAAATTTCAAATTTGGTCCTGGTATGCTTGATAGGTGCCATTAAAGTTAAGCAACCAGAACTTCTGTACTGTTAAGAATGAGATGAGATGTACCAGGGATATGTGGTATAGAGCTATAGCTAGTCAAAGAGTCCATGTTGATCACTTGAAAATGAAATAATAATAAAACTATTAAAATAAAGACCTACACCTAGCAAATGTTTTTCATAATTGTTTATTGCAAGCAGAAAATTTAGATTATAAGAGATTATTGATGTAACTAAATAATTAATCTTAAGTATTTCTCTTTATGAGTCCTTTTACTAAATAATATTCTATATTATAGTTAAGCTCAGGTAGGCCTACTGTAGTCTGCAACACACTGGTATGACTGAGAAAACTTGTCTGGAGTTCACATGGTAGCCAGCCATGTTAAACATAATCAATTTTGATCATAACCGTTTTTGCTGAAAACCTTTTTAGCATCAAACTGATTTGGCCCACTTATAAAATTAGACAATATATCTTCAATATTAAAATTATTTATTGATTTTTTTGTTATTCATTCAAACAGAAAAATGGAAAGTTTATTAGGAAAGAAATTGATATTTAAATACATATATTTAAACTCTATTTTGATGAAATTATTGCAACAATGTGGATTTAGATTTTGTATTTGGAGAGCTTGTGTGAACAATAGCCATTCACCTAGTGTAAATGATGACATTATGAATTAACTTATAGATAACTCTGTCCATCAACGTCCATCAAATGCACAAGGACCCACTGAAAAAAGTAAAAAATGTATCAAGTTAAGCTTGTGATGTGGGCTAAAATGGTTTTAAGACAAAATTGCATCTGGCCAAAACAACAGGTATTTGTTCTCACCAGTTCTCACTTCTAGGTTCTCACCTATATCCAACCATAGATTAGCTAGCTATCACAAGCATAGTGTGCCATACAGCTAATGGAAGAAATGAGTTAATAGAAAAAACTTAAACTCAAAGTCAAACTTTTTAGTTGGAACATGATAAGCCAGCCTAGCAACTAGGGGAGTGGTAAGGCCTGAGGTTAGCTGAAGAGAAAAACATTAACAGCACTTGTTTTTATGTGAAAAGTAACAAAAAAGTGAGTGGAACTTAAAGGCATTTTGTTGGTTGTGTGACTTTCTATTATAATAAAAATGATTTAACTGATAAAATCATTTCAGAGTAGTTTATGGTTTAAAGAGAAGCGGTGACTCTTTCATGGCAATTGTGGTGAGTAAAATTATGCTTTTGTAATGAGCCTATGCATGTTGAAATTATAAAAAACATCTTATTTGATGTATTTTCCAATAATTTCAGTCAGTTATAATCCCGGTTCACAATGCCAGTGCTTGGCTACAAGAGTCAATCATGTCTGCCATTGGACAGCAGTTTCCAGGAAAACTAGAAATTTCTGTCTACAATGATGCTAGTACGGTGAGTCTTTAGTTATTATTGTTAAACAATTCCAGAATTTTTAGTATCCTGTCTCATCTTTCCCCTGTCTCATCTCGCTCTCATCTAAAAATCGAGAGTCTCATCTCTCACGTGCCTCACCTCTCACGTTTATTATCTCTACTGTGTCTCGTCTCTCCCTTGTCTCATCTCTCCCGTGTCTCATCTCTCACGTGTCTCATCTCTCACGTGTCTCATCTCTCCCGTGTCTCATCTCTCACGTGCCTCACCTCTCACGTTTATTATCTCTACTGTGTCTCATCTCTCCCGTGTCTATCTCCCGTGTCTCATTTTTCCCGTGTCTCATCTCTCCAGTGTCTCATCTCTCCCGTGTCTCATCTCTCCAGTGTCTCATCTCTCCCGTGTCTCATCTCTCCCGTGTCTCATCTCTCCACTGTCTTAGCTCTCCCGTGTCTCATCTCCTTCCTTTCTCATATGAGATGAGATCTCTTTCTCATATTTACATTTAATGCGGCCCGATGAAGTATGTTATGTTCTCTCCGTGGCCGCTTGCCGATACCTGCCCTAAAAACACATACAGGATGACAGTGCTGAGATTCTAGAAGGATTACGCAGTGGATTTTCATCCCAGCTGCACAGATTTGTTATCTCCGGGCACGCAGGCCAGGCTAATGGCTGCGGCTTCGCTAAGAATCGCGCGGTTGAACAGTCCTGCGGAGACTATCTGTGCTTCCTGGATGCTGTGAGCACCATTCTCATTTTGCAGCTCATGCACTGATTTAGCCATACTAATCTGCAGCCTCTGACTGTCTTTTCTAACATCCAGGACGATGTCATGATGCCGGGCAGAATTGAGAAGCAGCTTGCCATTGCGAGGCGCAGTAAAAACTGTGTGAGTTCTTTTTTCTGCGTGACGTTTTAAGTTCAGACACATTTTCAGGATCCTCTGATTCTTCAGGATCCTCTGATTCTTCAGGATCCTCTGATTCTTCAGGATCCTCTGATTCTTCAGGATCCTCTGATTCTTCAGGATCCTCTAATTCTTCAGGATCCTCTGATTCTTCAGGATCCTCTGATTCTTCAGGATCCACTGATTCTTCAGGATCCTCTGATTCTTCAGGATCCTCTGATTCTTCAGGATCCTCTGATTCTTCAGGATCCTCTAATTCTTCAGGATCCTCTGATCCTTCAGGATCCTCTGATTCTTCAGGATCCTCTAATTCTTCAGGATCCTCTGATTCTTCAGGATCCTCTGATTCTTCAGGATCCTCTGATTCTTCAGGATCCTCTAATTCTTCAGGATCCTCTGATTCTTCAGGATCCTCTGATTCTTCATGATCCTCTGATTCTTCATGATCTCTGATTCTTCAGGATCCTCTGATTCTTCAGGATCCTCTGATTCTTCAGGATCCACTGATTCTTCAGGATCCTCTGATTCTTCAGGATCCTCTGATTCTTCGTGATCCTTTGATTCTTCATGATCCTCTGATTCTTCATGATCCTCTGATTCTTCACGATCCTCTGATTCTTCATGATCCTCTGATCCTTCAGGATCCTCTGATTCTTCAGGATCCTCTGAGTCTTCAGGATCCTCTGATTCTTCAGGATCCTCTGATTCTTCATGATCCTCTGATTCTTCACGATCCTCTGATTCTTCATGATCCTCTGATCCTTCAGGATCCTCTGATTCTTCAGGATCCTCTGATTCTTCAGGATCCTCTGATTCTTCAGGATCTTCTGATTCTTCAGGATCCTCTGATTCTTCAGGATCCTCTAATTCTTCAGGATCCTCTGATTCTTCAGGATCCTCTGATTCTTCAGGATCCTCTGATTCTTCTTGATCCTTTGATTCTTCATGATCCTCTGATTCTTCAGGATCCTCTGATTCTTCATGATCCACTGAATCTTCAGGATCCTCTGATTCTTCAGGATCCTCTGATTCTTCAGGATCCTTTGATTCTTCAGGATCCTCTGATTCTTCAGGATCCACTGATTCTTCAGGATTCTCTGATTCTTCAGGATCCTCTGATTCTTCAGGATCCTCTGATTCTTCAGGATCCTCTGATTCTTCGTGATCCTTTGATTCTTCATGATCCTCTGATTCTTCATGATCCTCAGATTCTTAATGATACTCTAATTCTTCAGGATCCTCTGATTCTTCATGATCCTCTCATTCTTCATGATCCTCTGATTCTTCAGGATCCTCTGATTCTTTAGGATCCTTTACTGATTTCTCCGCCCTCTCAGATCATTGGCAGTCGGTTCCACCGACAGCCAGCCGACTCCACAGTTCGCTACTCTAGCTGGGCCAATCAGCTGTTGCCTGAGCAGCTCACAGTTCAGGTATTCACATCCCACGGCCCAACCGTGATCATGCCAACCTGGTTCATGCACCGCTCAGTGTTTGATCGTGTCGGCGGCTTCAATCAGGCCGCCGCTCGCGGTTACCCCGAGGATCTGGAATTCTTCTATCGGCATCTGGATTGCGGCGGCACCGCGGTCAGGGTGGACGACGACCTCGTGATGTACCGGTACCACCCGGCGGCGACCACATTTTCAGTGCATGAGTGAGCTGGCCATCGGGTTCCTTGGGTCACTGTTAAAATGTATTCACGATTCTTGGAATCATATGAGCATTCTAGTATAATCTATGAGCATTCTAGTATAATCTATGAGCATTCTAGTATAATCTATGAGCATTCTAGTATAATCTATGAGCATTCTAGTATAATCTATGAGCATTCTAGTATAATCTATGAGCATTCTAGTATAATCTATGAGCATTCTAGTATAATCTATGAGCATTCTAGTATAATCTATGAGCATTCTAGTATAATCTATGAGCATTCTGGTATAATCTATGAGCATTCTAGTATAATCTATGAGCATTCTGGTATAATCTATGAGCATTCTAGTAACAGTATAATCTATGAGCATTCTGGTATAATCTATGAGCATTCTAGTCTAATCTATGAGCATTCTAGTATAATCTATGAGCATTCTAGTATAATCTATGAGCATTCTAGTATAATCTATGAGCATTCTAGTATAATCTAGGAGCATTCTAGTATAATCTATGAGCATTCTAGTATAATCTATGAGCATTCTAGTATAATCTATGAGCATTCTAGTATAATCTATGAGCATTCTGGTATAATCTATGAGCATTCTAGTATAATCTATGAGCATTCTGGTATAATCTATGAGCATTCTAGTAACAGTATAATCTATGAGCATTCTGGTATAATCTATGAGCATTCTAGTCTAATCTATGAGCATTCTAGTATAATCTATGAGCATTCTAGTATAATCTATGAGCATTCTAGTCTAATCTATGAGCATTCTAGTATAATCTATAAGCATTCTAGTATAATCTATGAGCATTTTAGTCTAATCTTTGAGCACTCTAGTCTAATCTATGAGCATTGTGGTTTAATCTATGAGCATTCTAGTACAGTCTATGAGCATTTTTAAATTATTTGCGGATTTAAGGTCTCGAATGAGCATTTTTAGATGAGCATAATTATTCAAGGTATCCGATGACAATCCCTTACCTGAACTGCAGGAGCGCAATATTCCGCCTACGCATGGACCGCCTGGTTGCTAGGGTGTTGCCAAGCTGGCCCAGCTTCACGGTGTGGAACGCCGGCAAGCAGGGTCGCAGGTTCTACCGAGCTCTGCCGCCGGAATTTCGACAGCGGGTGGCCGCCTTCTGCGATGTCGACGCCAAGAAGATCCAGCTTGGCTGGTACACATTCGAGGAGAGCTGCGTGAGTCCACATTTTTCCCTAGCCCCTTTTTCACCTTCTCTTGTCTATGGCAAAATCCGGCAACAAAACAACCGCAGGAGAAGCCGAAGCCGCGTGTTCCCATTGTGCATTTCTCATTGGCGCAGCCTCCGCTGATCATCTGCGCCAAGCAGGACCTGACTGCCGGCCAGTTGGAAGCCAATCTGGCCTCCCTGCGCCTGACTGAAGGCGTCCATTATCATTGGTTTAGTTGAGCCTAAACAGCCTACTTATGAGACTGATTGTAAGTAGTATGTTGGACATTTTACTATCGGAATTTGTTTGCTCTGCAATTTTATCAAAATATAGCTGAATATTCTAAGTTTGCAATCAACATTGCCTTAAGCAGCACTTTTGCGTTTTTTATTAGCTATTTGGTTTCAAGCCAAAATGTCTTCCCATGCTTTTTTGCTATTGTTGATGCACTTATAGAAATACTAGCTAAATCCACTTGTACATTGGAAATGCATTTTGTAATAAGCATCACTAAAGTGCAAGTTTATTACGTCAGCTAATCAACCAATATCAGCCGTATCATTGCGAATAACTTTTATAAATTAACATTGAGCACGAAAGCAGAAATATGTGTTGCCAAAAACTGTCAATTTAATTACTGTTTTCTTTGCCGTTTGGTGCTAGAGGCTCCATCCCACCCTGGCTTCAGGTCCCTCCCACCTTGACTTCAGGTCCACCCGATTATAAAATTCAGGTCCATCGCACCATAAACTTCAGGTACATCTCCCCCTAAACTTCAGGCCCTATTACTAAAAGCTTCAGCTTCATCTCCATCTTACCCTGAACCTGGTCCATCTTACCCTGAACCTGGTCCATCTTACCCTGAACCTGGTCCATCTTACCCTGAACCTGGTCCATCTTACCCTGAACCTGGTCCATCTTACCCTGAACCGGTCCATCCCACCATGAACTTCAGGTCCATCTCGCCCTGACTTCAGGTTCATCCCAACCTGAACTCCAGTCCCTATTACGCAAAGTTCAGGTCCACCCCACCATAAATTTCAGGCCCTATTACTAAAAGTAGCATTTCCTTATCTCACAGAGAGAATTGGTCAACATCAAGGACAATAAAATATTGGCCCTCATTAAGCGGTTCTACCCAACGGCATCGTCAGCCGTCATGTCAGCCGGGTCATCCAAGTCTCAGCCGAAATCGGTGGCAGTGATTGGCGCAGGAGCTGCAGGCCTCGCCGCCCTGTCGGTTCTCCGACACGCGTGCCGGCCGACAGCCTTCGAGCGCAGTTCCGAGTTGGTCGGAGGGGTATGGAATTATCGAGAATCGGTCGACGAGGGCCCGATGTACGCTAGACTGAGGACCAACCTGCCCAAGGAGGTCATGGCCTACCCGAACTGGGACTGGCGAGAGCCGCAGAGCAGTTTTGTCTGTCACACCAGTGTGCTGCAGTACCTCAGCTCCTATTGCTATGGACAGGTAAATATTAGCGCAGGGAGCTTTGGATGTGGTCGATATTATTCTGCTAAAGTCGCTTGTCAAATTGAAGGCTTAGATTTTGACTTTTAATGAATAAATAGCCGACTTTATGAAAACTTATTGACTTTCGACTGTCTGCGAGTATTATCGATAGGTCTGTTTTTCATAGTAGAACGACCACTAGCGTTTATCAAATACCCACATTTATATTTTTTACAGTATCTCTTAAAATTTTAGACCAATCGCCATGAAAATCGAATCGGGCTTCGATTTTTCACTCTGTCGCGACTTTCGTCTCTGCCTTCTGTCCTCTATTCACTCTTTCGTTCTCTGCACTTTTCTTGTTTACATCCAGTTCAATCTAGTTCTTTCTCTCTCGTTATCTTTGCGGCTAGCTGGTCTCTCATCCTCTATCCTTTCTTTCTTTCCTTCTTTCTGATTGGTCCGCCACTCACATTCTAGCCTCCTCTCCTACCCTCAGTCGCGCACTCTTGTTATCGTATCGCCAACGTCCTCCAGTCTGTCCAACTTAACCATGTTCAAATGTATAGTCCAGGGCACAACGCCCTCTCACACTTCACTTGACTTCGATTCAGTTTGGGAATCATAAATTATATAAATTTGTGTAAAATAAATCAGGCGTTGTATCTGACTTCTAATCGCCGCCTCTGTTTCAGGGCCTGGAAAAGTACATTCTCTTTGGCCAGGAGGTTGTGTCGGTGCGACGGTCGCGTCCTGAGCAGCTGGAGGCTGGAGCTGCTTCTTGGATTGTGGAAACTCGCCAGCGTGGAGCCGAAGAGTTCGACGCGGTGATTGTGGCCAGCGGACATTTCGCCAAGCCGATGATGCCGCAACTGCCGGGCTCCGAGAGCTTGCCTTCAAGCATGCTCAGCCACAGCTGCACTTATCGACGGCCCGAGGACTTCGAGGTAAAAATATCTCTGAGTTACACAGATGCAGTGAAAAAAAACGGCTCGAATGAAAACATCCCTCGAAATTAAACAGAGAAATACCACTCAAGTAAAGAAATGTCACTCCAACCAAGAAATGCCACTCCAGTAAAGAAATGTCACTCTAGTAAAGAAATGTCACTCCAGTAAAGAAATGCCACTCCAACCAAGAAATGCCACTCTAGTAAAGAAATGTCACTCCAAGCAAAGAAATGTCACTCCAACAGAGAAATGTCACTCCTACTAATAAATGTCACTCCAATCATCAAAAAGTCACTCCGATAAAGATATGTGACTCCAAACAAAGAAATGTTACTCTAACCAAGAAATGTCACTCCAATCTAGAAATGTCACTGCTACCAATAAGTGTCACTCCAACCTAGAAATGTCACTCCTATCAAGAAATGTCACTCCAAACAAATAATTGTCACTCCTACTAAGAAATGTCACTCCAATCATCAAAAAAGTCACTCCGATAAAGATATCTGGCTCTTAACAAAGAAATGTCACTCCTATCAAGAAATGTCACTCCAACCTAGAAATGTCACTCCGATCGATAAATGTCACTCCGACCAAGAAATGTCACTCTAATCGAGAACTGTAACTACTAAATAATAAATTTTGCAGCAAATATTGCAAATTAAATTCTAAATTAATTCAGTCCAAATTGAAATTCGCAAACTGAAAAAGTTAATCCAAAGTTCACCAAACCCCATGCAAACCGCAGGGCAAGGTGGTCGCCCTACTTGGCGCCAATTCCAGCGGTCAGGACATTGCCCTGGAGCTGGCCAAATCAGCCAGACAGGTGTACCTGTGCCACCGGGGCCCGCGGCTGCTGTCCGAGCTACCCAGCAATGTCACCCAGCTGGGTCCCATCCTCGGCTTCCACAGCGATCCTGACGGTGGCGACTCCAAGCATTGCGTCGCAGCTCGCAGCGGAGACGGCGAAGCGGACGCTATCGTTAAAGTGAAAATCGATCACGTGATGTTTTGCACTGGCTACGACTATGACTTCCCGTTCCTGACCGATGAGCTGTCCGCACTGACCAGGCCGAGTCACGTGCCCCGCCTGTACCAGCAGGTGGTCCACACCAGACTGCCTGGCCTGTACTTTCTCGGCCTGTGCACTCACATTGTGCCGTTTCCTCAGTTCTATTTGCAAGCCAAACTTATTGAAGCCTTCTTAATGCATCGGCTGCAACTACCGACCGATGCTGAAGCCGACAGTCTGCGAGATGAAGCTCAGAAGCTGGCCCGGGGCGTCACGCCTAGGCACCTTCACACACTGGGCGATGCGCAGTGGGAGTACAATGACCAACTGGCTGATTTGGCTGGCTGTGACAGGCTGCCACCAGTGACACGCCTCATCTACGACCATGTCAAACTGGAGAGAAAGCTGAGACTCACGTCATACAAGCGGTGGCGCTATCAGATTACTGGCCACGACAGCTTCAGGAAATGGCTGCCTGACTGACGCCTGTCACTCCCCACCTGCCTTCATCTGTCACACATCCCATTGCCTTCATCTGTCACTCCCCACTGCCTTCATCTGTCACTCCCCACCTGCCTTCATCTGTCACTCCCCACCTGCCTTCATCTGTCACAACCCATTGCCTTCATCTGGCACTCCCCACCTGCCTTCACCTGTCACTCCCCACCTGCCTTCATCTGTCACTCCCTGTGCCTTTATCTGTCACTCCCCACTGCCGTCATCTGTCACTCCCAGAAAACTTGGAATTCTTGATTGCAATTTTCATTCTGGTTATTTTTGTGCCTTTTGATTTAAATAAATTTATTTACTCCGTGATTTTTGGTTATTAAAATACTTTATCGTGTACGTTTTGTTACTTTTACTTGGAAATATACGAGACAATGAATTTTCCGATTTATAATCATTTTAGTCATTAATTCCGCAATTAGTTTTTCCTTTGACTTCAGAGCCTACTTAAAGTAGAAATGCATGAATTTTAAATGAAAAATTGACATGAAACCTCAGCGCGTCCAGCATGCCGGGCACCTGCTACGACTTGGCCATTGTTGGCGGCGGCATTGTTGGCGCTGCGACCGCGCGCGAGGTGCTAAAGCGCTGGCCGAAGCTTCGCTGCCTCCTAATCGAGAAAGAAGCCTCGCTGGCGCGGCACCAGAGCGGCCACAACTCTGGCGTCATCCACGCGGGCATCTATTATCAGCCGGGCAGTCTGAAAGCCAAGCTGTGTGTTAGGGGCATGCGCCTCATGTACGATTATTGCGACACTAAGCGGCTACCGTGCAAGAGGGTTGGAAAACTGATCGTGGCCACGAGAGAGGACGAATTTGACAGGTTGGAAATGATGTCATTTTTTGTTTTCCATAGAAAATAGTTCCAACAATATTTGCTACTTGCCTACTGACTTGGAAATGTAAGTAGTATGATGTTGCCATTTGGCAAAATTAAATTTTTTATTAGGTACAGTGGCTGGCTAAGCTTAACCGCGTGGAGAAATCCAATTCACTTAATCGCATGTGCATTTAAATTTGCATTTGAATTGAAATAAATAATGTCAGTTTTTGTTTATCAGAACAAATACTGTAACGATATTCGCTACTTGCTTATTAACTTTAAAATACAAGTAGTATGAGGCTGCCATTTCGCTAGTTTCGCTAGTTATTCTCTGCTGCCTGCAGAAATGATGTCATGTTTTGTTTGTCAGAGCAAATAATTCTTACAATTATCGCAACTTGCCTAATGACTTAAAATTATAAGTAGTATAATGCTGATATTTTGCATGATTCGTGTAGTTAATTTTTTCCTAGACTTGCTGAGCTGCACCGCCGCGGCCTGGAGAATCAGGTGCCGGATCTTCGCCTGCTCACCAGCCAGTCGGAGATTCTCGCGGTGGAGCCAAACTGCACCGGCGGCCTTCGGGCTCTGCATTCGCCGCACACCGGCATCGCCGACTTTGCGGCTGTCACGCGCTCGTTTGGCGATGATTTTGTCAACGCTGGCGGAGAAATTCAGCTGGGCTTTGAGCTGGGCTCCGTTCGTCTGGATCCCATTGCTCGGCCTGACGGTGAGTGACTGCCAAGAATAAGGCTTCACTGCAAGAAATATTTCGGGTGACCAAATGCAAATGGTAGGAATCTCCCGAGGAATCTTCCGAAATACTCGCTTCAATGATGTAGGAATCTTCCGAAATATTCAGTGCAATGTGGTAGGAATCTTCCCAAATATTTAGTGCAATGTGGTAGGAATCTTCCCAAATATTCAGTGCAATGTGGTAGGAATCTTCCCAAATATTCAGTGCAATGTGGTAGGAATCTTCCCAAATATTCAGTGCAATGTGGTAGGAATCTTCCCAAATATTCAGTGCAATGTGGTAGGAATCTTCCCAAATATTTAGTGCAATGTGATAGGAATCTTCCCAAATATTCAGTGTGATACAGTTGGAATCTTCCTAAATATTTAGTGCAATGTGATAGGAATCTTCCCAAATATTCAGTGTGATACAGTTGGAATCTTCCTATCTGAGACATTAAACATAACCCACCCTGTTCCAGGCTTCCCGCTGACCCTGCTGCCAAATTTGGGCCGCGGAGACCCGGTCAGCTGCCGTCGCCTCATCACCTGCGCCGGTCTCCATAGCGACCGTGTGGCGGCGATGACGCGGTCAATCCTGGCCCCGGCTGCCAACGAAGCTCCCCTGCCGTCCATTGTGCCATTCAGGGGCGATTATCTGGTCCTGAAGCCGGGCCGCAGTTCCTTGGTTCGCGGCAACATCTACCCGGTGCCGGATCCCAGGTTCCCGTTCCTTGGCGTGCACTTCACTCCCCGCATCGACGGCACCGTCTGGCTGGGGCCGAACGCCGTCCTGGCCTTCAAGCGTGAAGGCTACGGCCTGCTTGACATCAGCGTCAGAGATCTCACCGAGTCGCTCAGCCATCCGGGACTTTGGCGCCTTCTGGGAGCCAACATCGGGCCCGGACTGCGCGAGCTTCGACGAGTCTTCAACGTCGGCGCCACCGTTGAGGAGCTTCGAAGATTTGTGCCCTCGCTGAGCAAGTCGGACGTGGCCCGCGGGCCCAGCGGTGTCCGAGCTCAGGCTCTGTCCGACACGGGCGCTCTGGTTGACGACTTTGTCATCGTCGGCGACTCGACTGGCCGAGTGATGCACGTGTGCAATGCGCCCTCACCTGCGGCGACATCCTCGCTGGCGATTGCGGAATATGTGGCCGACAGGGCCGCTGAGAAACTGGGACTGGGGGCTAATGGACTCTAATTAACGTGAACTTTTTCACGTAAGGTGTGAGGCTGTGGTCGTGAAGGTGTGTGGTCAAGATGATCGTGAAGGCGTGAGGTTGGGAAGGTGTGAGGACATGAAGGTGTGAGGTTGTGAAGGTGTGAGGTTGTGAAGGTGTGAGGTTGTGAAGGTGTGAGGTTGTGAAGGTGTGAGGTTGTGAAGGTGTGAGGTTGTGAAGGTGTGAGGTTGTGAAGGTGTGAGGTTGTGAAGGTGTGAGGTTGTGAAGGTGTGAGGTTGTGAAGGTGTGAGGTTGTGAAGGTGTGAGGTTGTGAAGGTGTGAGGTTGTGAAGGTGTGAGGTTGTGAAGGTGTGAGGACATGAAGGTGTGATTGTGAAGGTGTGAGGTTGTGAAAGTGTGAGGACATGAAGGTGTGATTGTGAATGTGTTGTATCGTGTATTTTATCCCTGAAGAATTTTGTTGGTAAGTTTAAACGTACTTATATTCAGATTTAATGGACTTTGTTCCGTTAATCGTTGCTTTATTATATTAGTATTGGTATAGCGGCATAACTATGACCAATCGGTGTTCAATTAAGAAAGTTTTCCTATTATACGCACTTTCAACAATTCACAGTCGTTGATTTTATAGAGTAGATTATATATTTCCATTTTGCTTTCATGTTTTTACAAGTAAGATCATTAACGCTTTATATGCTCATTCGATTATGAAGACTAAAGATTATATTGAAGGATCAGTTATATATTTGTGTTTTTGACTAAAAGTGCAATTATTATATTGCAGTGGTAAGTGCGAATATTAAAAATGTCACTTTTTAATAAAAAATTTACGAAATAAAAATGTTACTAAACGGTATACGAAATTATAACATTTAAGCAAAAAAATTACAGCTTACCTATGTCTCTAACTGTTAAAAAAGATATCCTAACAATGTTGCCGAGGCTGCAGCATTTATGGTATTAAGCTACCATAGCAACCAGCTGCTTCCTTCCAAGTTGCCTTAGCAACGAACTGCTTCATTCCAGCTGGCCTTAGCAACCATCTACTCACAGCCTAAATGGCCTTAGCAACCATCTACTCACTCCCTAATGGCCTTAGCAACCATCTACTCACTCCCTAATGGCCTTAGCAACCATCTACTCACTCCCTCATGGCCTTAGCAACCATCTACTCACTCCCTAATGGCCTTAGCAACCATCTACTCACTCCCTAATGGCCTTAGCAACCATCTACTCACTCCCTAATGGCCTTAGCAACCATCTACTCACTCCCTCATGGCCTTAGCAACCATCTACTCACTCCCTAATGGCCTTAGCAACTATCTACTCACTCCCTCATGGCCTTAGCAACCATCTACTCACTCCCTAATGACCTTAGCAACCATCTACTCACTCCCTAATGGCCTTAGCAACCATCTACTCACTCCCTAATGACCTTAGCAACAAACAGATTCAAATCTGAGTCGGTGGCGTCCTACAGAATCGGCGGCGGCGGAGGCGGCGACAGCTGCATGATCTCCATCAGCATTGGGTCGCGGCACTCCTGTCGGTCATCTCCGGCTTCGCCTCGCCCCCGAGCTCGATCTCGAGCGGCGCCACGCGCGAACAGCCACGGCCTGACTAGCTGCAGGATGCGCAGTCGGCTGAGCGCGCACTGACGCGCGGCATCCTGACGGAAGCGCGGCACGGTGAGCAGCAGAAGCAGCGGATTGGCGCACAGCTGCAAGGTGCTCATCAGGCGGCTCAGGTAGATGCACAGCTCATTGTCGAACTGAAGCGCAGACGTGGCCGACTTGTCAGAGCCGAATCCTTGCAGGTCCAGCTGCTGCTGCTGATGCTGGTGCAGGTGTCTGGCTGAGCGCAGCCAATGGTAGTGAAGCTGCAGCACGCAGTTGTACACGGCTGGTGGCAGGCACAGCACAGCGTAGCCGAAGCAGCATGCCAGCAGGCCCGTCTGCATGCTGCAGTACAGATTCGAGTCGATGATGTATTGCGAGAGTAGCTGCTTCTTCTGCTGGCCTTGGCAATGTGGCTCGCTTTTCAAATGAAAGAAATAATTACGTTTAATTAAAAACTCGAGCGCGCTGTCAGTGAGAAAGCGAATCTGCTCAATCATCTGACTCATGCGCACACCAACCTGCACACAGGTACTGAACGCAGCCACACACTCATACTTTCTGCTCGAGCTCAGGGACCTTGGTGCGAGAGGCAAACGCGACCGTTGTGCCACTCACTCCCTAATCTAATTAACAGTAGTATTGTATGTGTGACTACGTTCGCTCGGTGTGTGTGTGTGCTTAGTAGTCAGCGGAAGTGGCAGAATTGGCTCCTTACTGGCTGCGGGTCGACTGTCACCACATGATCCAATAAGCACCAACCTTCTGCGGTCATTGGCTAGACGATGACGCCATCGGTCGCTGACGCGATACCAATACAGGCTGGCCAATGAGAATGCGATTGTCAGCGTCACTGGAATGACGTCACCAACTAGGAGGTCTCCTATTGGCCAAAGCCAGTCAGTGAATGTGTCTGTGATTGGCCAGCGCTCGGTCCAGCCGCAGTGCAAGATTCTGTCGGTGGTGTCGCCGCTGACAAGTGGACTCTCCTTCACAATGGTCAGGGTCCACAGGTGGTGCGCGTTTAACAGCACAACCAGCACGCAGGCAAGGATGGCACTGTTTTTCACCCACTCCCTGGAGTAGCTGTTCACCTGGCAACAAGGGCAATTCACTGCTAATTCAACATTGTTTTCTGTACGGAGTAGAAAAAGTGTCTCATCTCTCCCGTGTCTCATCATCTCTCCCGTGTCTAATCTCTCCCGTGTCTCATCTCTCCCGTGTCTCATCATCTCTCCCGTGTCAAATCTCTCCCGTGTCTCATCTCTCCCGTGTCTAATCTCTCCCGTGTCTTATCTCTCCCGTGTCTCATCTCTCCCGTGTCTCATCTCTCCCGTGTCTCATCTCTCCCGTGTCTCATCTCTCCCGTGTCTCATCTCTCCCGTGTCTCATCTCTCCCGTGTCTCATCTTTCCCGTGTCTCATCTCTGCTGTGTCTCATCTCTCCCGTATCTTATCTCTCCCATGTCTCATCTCTCCCGTGTCTCATCTCTCCCGTGTCTCATCTCTACCGTGTCTAATCTCTCCCGTGTCTCATCTCTCCCGTGTCTCATCTCACCCCTGTCTCATCTCACCCCTGTCTCATCTCTCCCTTGTCTCATCTCTCCCGTGTCTAATCTCTCCCCTGTCTAATCTCTCCCGTGTCTCATCTCTCCCGTGTCTAATCTCTCCCGTGGCTTATCTTACCCTTGTCTCATCTCTCCCGTGTCTCATCTCTCCCGTGTCTCATCTCACCCCTGTCTCATCTCACCTCTGTCTCATCTCTCCCTTGGCTCATCTCTCCCGTGTCTAATCTCTCCCGTATCTTATCTCTCCCATGTCTTATCTCTCCCGTGTCTCATCTTACCCGTGTCTCATCTCTCCCGTATCTCATCTCTCCCCTGTCTTATCTCTCCCGTGTCTCATCTCTCCCCTGTCTTATCTCTCCCGTGTCTTATCTCTTCCCTGTCTTATCTCACCGATGTCTCTTCTCTCCCGTGTCTCACCTCTAGGTCTCATCTCCTCCCTATCTGAGTAGTACCAATTACAATAATTTCCGCACCTGGCTGCACGGCAGTCGCACCAGTCGGCAGGTGTCTATGGCCAGAGCCGCCTGCAGCAGCGATTTGAAATGGTACAGCGATGAGTAGGCCAGGTTGAGCAGCTGGCAGCCGGATTCATCCAGCAGGCCGAGGCTGAGGTTCAGCCTAACATCCAGCGCCGACTGAAGCCAGAGGTCCAGGCTGCGGCTCCACAACAGGGCGGTGTCAGCGCAGGCCAGCAGAGCCAGGTACAGACAGACTGGCAGCTGCCTGCCGCTGTAGTTCAGTGCCAGCCGGCCGGAGAGGCAGTTCAACAGGCTGCCAATGATCAGCAGGACCAGCGGCAGGTAGCAGTCCAGCTGCCGCAGGGTCTCGCTAGAGAAGTCGCCGCCGCATTCGATGTCCCAGCCGACTGCGACGTCGGTGGCTGGAGTAGCGGAGGTCAGCTGAGTCAGGCTGCTCGAGTTGCCGATGGCTTCAAAGGAAATGGGATTGAAAATCGAATCAGAATTATTCAGTCGCCTCCTAATCAGATTTGTTGCATCAATGATTTAATTTTAGTGTTAAAGAGAGCGGAAAACAAAGGGAAGTGTCTCAATTAGCTGGGGCAGCTGCGTGCCGCCTTTGATTCCTGGAAATCGGGAGAGTCAGAAAGCTCTCTTTCAGCACTGGCTCTCCTTGTTGATAACAAATCAATTATTTTCAGTCTGTAATCTAAAGCCCATTGATAATTAAAGCTGATGTCTGGGGCAGCGTGACTGACCTTAGCAACTGTCAGCCACCTGCGTTTCATTATCACACCATGGATTAGGATCACTGTCACTCTATGGATTAGGATCACTGTCACTCTATGGATTAGGATCACTGTCACTCCATGGATAAGGATCATTGTCACTCCATGGATAAGGATCATTGTCACTCCAAGGATGACTGTCACTCCATGGATAAGGATCATTGTCACTCCATGATTTGGATCACTGTCACTCCACGGATAAGGATCACTGTCACTCCATGGATAAGGATCATTGTCACTCCATAGATAAGGATCACTGTCACTCCACGGATAAGGATCACTGTCACTCCATGGATAAGGATCCTTGTCACTCCAAGGATGAATGTCACTACATGGATAAGGATCATTGTCACTCCATGGATAAGGATCACTGTCACTCCATGGATAAGGATCACTGTCACTCCACGGATAAAGATCATTGTCACTCCAACGACCACTGTCACTCCACGGATAAGGATCATTGTCACTCAGTAGATAAGGATCACTGTCACTCCATTGATTTGGATCAATGTTACTCCATGGATAAGGATCACCGTCACTCCATGGATAAGGATCATTGTCACTCCATGGATAAGGATCATTGTCACTCCATAGATAAGGATCATTGTCACTCCATGGATAAGGATCATTGTCACTCCATGGATAAGGATCATTGTCACTCCATAGATAAGGATCATTGTCACTCCATAGATAAGGATCACCGTCACTCCATGGATAAGGATCACTGTCACTCCACGGATAAGGATCACTGTCACTCCATAGATAAGGATCACCGTCACTCCATGGATAAGGATCACTGTCACTCCACGGATAAGGATCACTGTCACTCTATGGATAAAGATCACTGTCACTCAACGGATAAGGATCACTGTCACTCCATAGATAAGGATCACTGTCACTCCACGGATAAGAATCAGCGTGACTCACAAGCGGCTGCTGACTCGCCCTCATCACTAGCGGTCTCGATCCACATGAAGCAGCGGTAGTCAGTCAGTCTGCTGGGACAGTATCTGGCGTGCTGTCCGCTCCTGTGAAAGAAGCAGCCGTTGTTGACGAAGCTGAACAGACTGCCTCCGGTGAGGTTTCTCCGGCGGCTGATGTCGCCGTGAAGGCTGTCCGACTGGCTGCCTGAAGATCCGCTGCGAAACCTCACCCGGCCCCCTGTGCCACCTCCGCGGGCCATTGCTGGGTTTTGTGCTCAAAGAGATTAACCAGACGGTATTTCATGGAATTTCAAGACCCGGCTCGTACCCTTCTTGTTTAAGATTGCAGTTGGTGTGAAGTCACATCCGATTGGCTGCATGCTCCCCGACCAATCAGAAATGGCTTTAGAAAGAGATTTCACACACGGACAAGTTATCTTAGTGGACATGGATTGAAAAAATAGTTTTGCGTGTGGGAGACACTCGCTGAAATGTACTTTTGTAGTATCAACACTATTATAAATTTAATTCCGTTTAGTTAGAGTCGGAAAAGGTAGATTTTAAATGAGGATGTGGGTCGCCCAGCAGATGCACCCTACAAGAGGTTGTAGCCTTGTGGTTTGGGCGTCGGACTCACGACTAGAAGGTCGGGGGTTCGATTCCCGACTCCACTGAAACAATTTGTGTCCTTTAGCAAGACACTTAACTCTGCATTGCTTCAGTTCACCCAGCTGTTAAATGCTGTTAAAGGGATAATTGAAGGAGGATGTGGCGTCCCCCCAGTCCATGGACTGAACAGCTGTACAGCAGCCTTCAGATGCGCCGCGCAATAGCTGCGGCTGTGCTGTCGGCTGCACATCTGGCCCGATTGGGGCTGGTGCAATCAATTATTATTATTATTATTATTATGAGGGCCGCTAGGTGATGACCAACTGTCTGGTTTATGAATACTGCCCGGAGTCCAATGGTGCACTGATTTCATTTTCAGGTGAAAAAACCCAGGTCTGAAGAAAGAACAGTTCAAGCACATTTTAAATCTAATAGTGTCATACGTAACAAACTATTATAACAATTTCGGCTATTTTAGTCATTTTACGAGCTACAGTTAGTCCACGGGGGATTTCAAATGCCTAAATTATATATTTTACCTGTTTCTCTTCAAATATTCAACTAATCGCAATGAAATATCTAGAACACGGGCTGAAATTTTCCGCTCTAATTAATAAAACGACTTCCAGAACGACGCCAGAATCGTCGAGATATTCAACGATTCTTGCCCATTTAAAATTAGCTGTAGACATCCACTTGCTTTCAAGCTTAAATACTTTTAGCAATAAAATCACTGTAAGATTTGAGGAAAAAAACTTTTTTGACCCTAATTTCAACCAAAGCTTTCTTTCGCAGATGATCAAATTTCCCAGATTGGGGGGGGATTTTGCCCATCGACTATTTAAGCGCCGGATTTTCTAGTCGACAATTTTTTCCGGACTTGGACACGCAAGGCTAAAGCAGAACGACTTATCGGACAGGAGTATCGATTGATTTCCGTGCCTAACTAATTAGATCCGAGCCGGCCCTACTTCAGAACGAGCCTGGCTGTTTGTGAGGCTGCGGAGAGATTTATAATGGCCGATAAGCTGGGTTTGTCAGGCTGTGTAAGTACTAGATGAGGCGCGGAGGCAGACACGCCCCGCGTTGGCTTCGCTCGACGAATCTCCGAATGAAAGTGGTGTGTAAAAAGTGCATTGGACTGTGCTGGGCTGTACTGCCTTTGACTGGCGTGTCTTCGAAAGTAAACTCGGGTCTCGGAAACTTGGAAGCTAAGAGTGCATTGTGGCGAGATCGACTCGCCATCGTCGGTCGACTGAAAGACGGTTCCCGATTAGTCTCGTCACGTCCTGGTAATTTGATAGCTTCGCAAATGTGCCAGCGATGTCAGTGGCAGTTTAAATCAATGTGTTTTTCTTTAATGGAAAGTACGAGCCGTAAATAAATCGACGGGAAAATAAAATGGTGCCAGACTTAGAGGTTGACCTAATAATCACTGCTTCCGTTTCCGTAACGCTCCAGACCGCACTAAATGATTTACCGGAGAGTACTAAATGATTTCGCTTAGCTTGAGTCGGATAATCTCATGCAGAAACTCGCTTCCATAAGCCTTCCTTCTATGTCTCTCTCACGAATATTGAAGTATATCTCCTCCCATCATCGTGTTGAAGTGGCATTATGCGGAGCCGACTTGCTGGGAGCTACAATTCAGCTTCATTCTAGTTAGGAAAGTTCTTTCCAGAGCAGAGAGAGGATCACCGTCACTCCATGGATAAGGATCATTGTCACTCCACAGATCAATGCCACTCCATGGATAAGGATCACTGTCACTCCAAGGATGAATGTCACTCCATGGATAAGGATCATTGTCACTCAGTAGATAAGGATCACTGTCACTCTATGGATAAGGATCGCACTGTCACTCTATGGATAAAGATCACTGTCACTCCAAGGATCAATGGAACTCCATGGATATGGATCACTGTCACTCCATGAATATGGATCACTGTCACTCCATGAATATGGATCACTGTCACTCCATGAATATGGATCACTGTCACTCCATGAATATGGATCACTGTCATTCCATGAATAAGGATCACTGTCACTCCACGGATAAGGATCACTGTCACCCCACGGATAAGGATCACTGTCACTCCATAGATCAATGCCACTCCAAGGCTCAATAAAACTCCATGGATAAGGATCACTGTCACTCCATGAATAAGGATCACTGTCACTCCATGAATAAGGATCACTGTCACTCCACGGATAAGGATCATTGTCACTCCACGGATAAAGATCAGCGTTCTATCTCGAAGAATATCTCCTCCCATCATCGTGTTGAAGTGGCATTATGCTGAGCCGACTTGCTGGGAGCTACATTTCAGCTTCATTCTAGTTAGGAAAGTTCATTCCAGAGCAGAGAGAGGAAATCTACTCTAAAGCAAATCTCTTTTTTGGCAAGTTTGCCTGCAGCCCTGGGAAATACGTGCTTGTTGTACTTGCACCAGAATCCAGTGGGATGAGACTAAAGCGGAAAATATCCCTAAAATAATTTTCTTTGGCGGATAACATGCGGTTTGTTTCCAGTGTACATTACGTGTATTTATGGGCGTAGAGAAATGACTAGAATTACGAGCTTATTTCAGAAGACAAAAATCAAATTGAAAAAAGTCCTAGAAAATTTATCTATGAGTATGATATCCTACTTTATACTTAAAAAGCGTCTATATTTTTTACAGATATAACAAAAAAATTTCTGTATCTTCATAAATACTGTTTATTTTCACAACTGAAATTTCAAAAATATCCTATTTCGATTTAAATTGGCCCGTACGTGTTTGCCTGGTATTTCTCAGGATTTCATTACTCTAATGTTCGTGAAACACTTTCAATCGTTTCTGTCCATTGTTAAATGTTTCATTTGGCTGAAAGCATCATTAAAAACATTTTTTTCAATGAAGCCCTTTGAAATGCTGCATGCACTCACAATACTTTGGTGCGTCTCGCATCTTCACAAAAATCAATTATTGTGTCCGTGCACTCCAATAATAATTCATGCCAGCCATTGTTCATACTCAGATTTCCCTTCTTGCAGCAATCGTTTTATTGAATCTACTTTTATCTCGGATCAAGAATGCGAATGCTACCTGGGCTTGCCATCGAGGCAGTCGATATTCGAATAACTCGTCGGTATGGCTCTCCAGTAAAAGCCCCTAAGCCTTCTCTCCGCGGCTGCCGCCCAAATCTATGTGGACTCGCTACGGAATCGAGTTCGGGTACCTTGAGTTATTTGTTTACTCTCATTTTAGTTTCTGTTCTCAACTATTCAAACGCCAATAAAGAATATGCATGTCTTCCTTTGCATGAGCAAGCGAAAGGCTAATAAATACATCAAGGGATAATCTCAAGCGTTATTGTAAAATTTGTACATTTGTACTTAAGACATTTGAACTAAATCTACTTAAGCTTGTCTTCTTCATTCCAGAATTTCGCTGATAATGACTGAAATGTTAACTGAGAACTGGGTTCGAATGTTGTGTGACGAGTTGGAATCGAAATATGTCATATTTTTATGTCATGATAAAAGACATAATATCTCATAAAAATGGCCGATTCCTTGCTGTGCGACCGAAATGTAAGTGTAGGTAGACATATTTTTTGAAGGCGCATATAAAATCAACTTGATGCATCAGCGCAGTTGAAGTAAAAATGAAATAACACTTGTCTTAAACAAGACTTAAACTGAAGTTTGTCTATACTTAATTAAAATGGGCAGGTGTATAAAAACAACGAATAAAATTTTTTTGTTGTGTCTGAAGAAGTTTCAGCAGAACTTTAGAAATGTGTGCATTTGGTTTTGGTTCATCACGTTGTTAAGACCTTTTGTTAACAACGTTTCGCTGAGCCTGTAGTATTTTAGTATTTAAAAATAGTTAACGTGACTCTTTTTGTTATCGCTCCTTAATTAATAAAGATAGTCAAAAAAAGCTTTGCATATAAAATAATTAAATTTTATATATTTTAATTGCGCATTGCTTTATCTAGAAGGAAGGGTCATCTAACAATCAAAAATGATTTGTTTAAATGCATATCGTCTAACTATGATCAGCGAGTCTGTTAATAAATTTGACTTTTTTCATTAAATAATTTTTATAGATCAGGACTGCGTGGCTTATATTAACTTCATTCATTAAATCTGCTAAATTAAACGTGAGAAAATATCAAAGAGAATTATCTCATAAGGATCATCTAAAAAGTGGTGAGTGATATGCACACAAAAATAAAGGTTTATCCTTTATTGCTGTTTTCCACAAGAGTTAAAAAATGCTTAAAAACCCAGACTGGGCGTTTTCATTCGATAATTTTTATGATATTAACAGAAAGAACGGCAGTGCATAAAAAACAAAAAATGAAGTATATATTAAACTACGAATGTTTAAATAAATATTTTTTCATGTTGTTTGCAAATTATTCATAGTAATACAAATAGTAAATTTTTATTAACAGTAATATCAATTAAAATAGAAACATATTTCATTTGTAAACAGAGGAAATCTTTTGAATTAACTTTTCTTGTCTAAATATGGTTTTTTGAGAGTTTTGTCCAAATTTATAATGCATCCTCAAATAAAAAATAACTAAATAATAAACGTTTTTCTATTAAAATTTGGCAACAGGACAGTGTAGGTAGCTTGATATAAAAAAACATGTAATGTACATTTTAACTAACTAGTGATAACTATAGTTTATTTTTGCGATCTAAAGACTTTTTTATATTTTCATGTCAAAGTTTAGGAGAGCCAATCAAGACAGCTCAGGTCCGGCCATGGATAAGCCCGAGGAAGCGAGCCTGCTCTACTTGGCCATCCTAGGCGACATTGACGCCCTGAAGGCTGGCATTGAGCTCACTAGGCGCCGTTACGGCGCCAGCGGTCTGCGTCGTCTGTCGGAAGTCTGCGACGAATTTGGCGCCGGCCTTATTCACTACGCGGCTCGGTCACCGCACCTGCCACCGCTGCAGTACTTGGCTAGCGGTGAATTCGGCCTCTCAGTCAGGGCCGTCGCCGAGTTCGGCAACACGCCAGCTCATGACGCTGTGGTGTCAAGCCACCCCGAGAATGTCATCTGGCTGGTGGCGGAGGCTGGAGCCGATCCTCTGGCCACTGATCGGTGGGCGAATTCAGGTTCTCTTGTCTAACAGGTTCTCTTATCTAACAGGTTCTCTTGTCCAACAGGTTGTCATGTCTAACAGGTTCTCTTATCTAACAGATTCTCTTATCTAACAGGTTCTCTTATCTAACAGGTTCTCTTATCCAACAGGTTCTCTTATCTAACAGGTTCTATTATCTAACAGGTTCTCTTATCTAACAGGTTCTCTTATCTAACAGGTTCTCTTATCTAACAGGTTCTCTTGTCTAACAGGTTCTCTTATCTAACAGGTTCTCTTGTCTAACAGGTTCTTTTATCTAACAGGTTCTTTTATCTAACAGGTTCTCTTATCTAACAGGTTCTCTTATCCAACATGTTCTCTTATCTAACAGGTTCTCTTATCTAACAGGTTCTCTTATCTAACACGTTCTCTTGTCTAACAGGTTCTCTTGTCTAACAGGTTCTATTATCTAACAGGTTCTCTTATCTAACAGGTTCTCTTATCTAACAGGTAAGATCTTCCATTTTTCACCGGACGCTCATTTTAACCTGCATCCAGGGAGGGCCTGAACCTGCTCCATCTGGCGGCTTACACCGGTCAGCGTGACCTCACTGACTGGCTGCTCACCAACACGGCCTGCTGCGCCGACGACCGGGCGAGAAACGGCGCCACAGCTTTGCACTTTAGCGCCCTGAAGGGCAAGCTGGATGTGAGTTGACATGCAGCGGGGCGTGACTAACCCAGCTGGCTTGGGGATCATTGCTGAACAACTAAATCAACTGTCTAATCTATTGGGTTTTTCACACCAGAGGGGCTGAGTGGCAGAGCGGTCTCAACCCGTGGCGAGGCTACATTAATTTGTGCAATTTAAGAGTACACCCTTGAACGGCTAACCTCCAAGGCACAGTGAGAGTGTACGCTGCCTCTTCATCTTAGCTAGTAGATACTCGTATAATAGGCGGCGGTTGAAGCCTAGTGGTTAAGACCGTCCATGGACTGAACAGCCATAAGCTGCCTTTAGACGCGTCGCGTAATATAGTCAGCCATATCCCTAAACCCTAAATCCCTGCAGGTGATGCATTCTCTTCTGTCCTGGTCGCTGCGCTCTCTGGACCCCGACTGCCGCATGCTGAACGGCGCCACCCCGCTGTACCTGGCCTGCCAGGAAGGCCACCGCCTGGCCGCAGAGCGCCTGGTTGACGAGCACCGCGCCGATCTGAGCGTTCGCACCAGCCGCGGCCTGAACTGCCTCCACGCAGCTGCCCAGGGCGGCCACGTCTCCGTCACGCGCTGGCTGCTCGAGCGACAACCGGAACTGGCCCTCCAGCCTGACTCTTCCGGCGCCCTACCGATTCACTACGCAGCCTCGGCCGGGCACCTCGACACTGTGGCTGCCTTGGCTCCGTATTCGCCAGCTTTGCCGCCTAACTGGCAGCAGCAGCAGCAGCAGCAGCAGAAACTGCAGTCAGAGCCTCTGAGGGCTTCACAGACGCAGCAGCACCTTCAGCAGAAACTGCAACAGCCACATCCGAGTCACGTGATGCCGTCGCCTCTCGAGTTGAACGCCGCCAGAAGATCCGTGAGCTGCGGGGGGATAATATTTCCCATTGGGTTTCAGTTCCTCAACTCGCAGCTTAGGGCGTTTCTGGGAAAAGTAACTCAGAAACACGCCCATGAAGCCAGCAATCCCAATTCAGATCCCAATAGGACACAAATTACCTGACCGCAACTCAGCCACCCTGACCTCATAAATTATTTATTTGCCTCTGCAACTTCTATCGCCACTATTTTGCACAGCAACCACTTCTCCACGCAAGTCTGCTCGTGATGGATAGTTGCTAATAATAGAAACATGACTAACAGGGTGTCTTGAAACCTGGGGCTTTTCATTTCATATCTTGAACTGTGATACCGCAGAAATTTTGGAGGAAACGACTTGGCTGAGAATATATTTCTTTATAGTCGGGGGCATAGATGTGCATTATTGAGCAATGGAGGAAGGATACTTCTCAGTAGGATGCTCAATGTTTTTTGGGCGTGGTCAATCCTGGATGCTATAATAATGTACTTTTAAATAGCTTCTGCTGCTCTGCGTACCTACTCTATGATTCCTCCGTATCTCACCTGATTTTAAAATATATAACCCTAATCCATTGTCTCCAACAAATCCTAATCCTAATCTACTAATCCTAATCTACGAGCGTAGTATCAACCCTAATCTACTATATCCCTAATCTACTCTCTCCCTAATCTACTCTCTCCCTAATCTAGTCTCTCCCTAATCTACTCTCTCCCTAATCTACTCTCTCCCTAATCTACTCGCTCCCTAGTCTACTCTCTCCCTAATCTACTCTCTCCCTAATCTACTCTCTCCCTAATCTACTCTTTCCCTAATCTACTCTCTCCCTAATCTACTCTCTCCCCAATCTACTCTCTCCCTAATCTACTCTCTCCCTAATCTACTCTCTCTCTCTAATCTACTCTATCCCTAATCTACTCTCTCCCTAATATACTCTCTCTCTAATCTACTCTCAACCCTAATCTAATCTATCCCTAATCTACTCTCTCCCTAATCTACTCTCTCCCTAATCTACTCTCTCCCTAATCTACTCTCTCCCTAATCTACTCTTTCCCTAATCTACTCTCTCCTTAATCTACTCTCTCCCTAATCTACTCTCAACCCTAATCTACTCTCTCCCTAATCTACTCTCTCCCCACTCTACGCTCTACCTTATCTACTCCCTTTCCAACCCGATCTAGCAATCTACATAAGCTACACATCATGTGGGTAAATTAATCAATAGAGTTTAGCATTCAAGCCGTCACGCAAAAGTATCCGGTAATTTGCATCCCAGCCTCTCACACCTGCGTGTCTGTGTGTTGGGGCATGTTGGGTCAGTTTCACCTATTCCACAAATTGGAGCCAAAGTATGGAATTACAGTCACTTTATTCATTAAGCCCACTCTCTGCCCACTCTCCACCTGGGCAGTCTCCAAGCAAGACTTTAGTTCGCTTTTGGCATGCGAATAGCTAAGAGAGGCGGTTCTCACCCAACCATTCCGTAGCTAAATATCTTAATGCCTAACCATTCGGTCTATTGTTGTGAATGCATGCCTGAATATTAGAGTCGTACATAGGAAGATGCTCTGGAAGATGCTCAACAATGTACTCCAATCCGAAAGGCTTCTCTATATGAAATTCTATCTTATCTTATTTTGCTAGAATGAATGAAAAATGAATAGAGAGTAAAATTACATTCTCGGGGGGAGGTCTGCAAGACTAACTCAATACAATTTGGTTTTTCTTTTGAAATATTGTTTTTGTCATTTTCTGTAATGGCATTTTCATTTTGGCTTCCAAAAACTAGCACTTGTGCTTTTTTTTAATTCTGCCTTTTGAGACTGAGAGCTCCCTGCGGTACCGATTGCTCTTGAAGCACGCAGCAGGAAATTGAAAGAAAAACTGGTTCTGCGATTCTTTTGGTAGAAAAAATCAGAAACTGATACATTTTTCTTAATTAGTAGCATTTTATGTTTGTGAAAGTGGAGAGTGGTTTTAGATTGATTGTTTTACTGCTCATAATTTCTTGTGGGTCTGTGAACGCATTGAACCAAGAACAAAATAGTAAACTTAGATCTAGATAACTACCCAGTTCCGAGAAATCCTAAATTAATCTCTCCCCTGTCTCATCTCTTCCGTGTCTCATCTCTCCCGTATCTCATCTCTCCCGTATCTCATCTCTCCCGTGTCTCATCTCTCCCGTATCTCATCTCTCCCGTTGGTCATCTCTTCCGTGTCTCATCTCTGCCTTGTCTCATCTCTCCCGTGTCTCACCTCTCCCGTATCTCATCTCTCCCGTGTCTCACCTCTCCCGTATCTCATCTCTCCCGTGTCTCATCTCTGCCGTGTCTCATCTCTCCCCTATCTCATCTCTTCTGTGTCTCATCTCTCCCGTGTCTCATCTCTGCCGTGTCTCATCTCTCCCCTATCTCATCTCTTCTGTGTCTCATCTCTCCCGTATCTCATCTCTCCCGTGTCTCATCTCTCCCATGTCTCATCTCTCCCATGTCTCATCTCGCCCATGTCTTATCTCGCTCATGTCTCATCTCTCTCCTGTCGCATCTCTCCCGTGTCTCATCTCTCCCGTGTCATATCTATCCCGAGTCTCATCTCTCCCCTGTCTCATCTCTCCCCTGTCTCATCTCTCCCCTGTCTCATCTCTCCAATATCTCATCACAGGAAACCGAAAACTTTTTCGAATTTTACGAGTGTAAGTTTTTGTACCTGACATCAATATTTCTGGGAAATTAAAGGACAGACAGATCCCAGGTTCTTTTGCAAATGACGTCAACCAGTCGATATCTGTCCTCTGCCCTAATCGTGAGTCCAGTACTCAAATATCCCAAAATACTTTACAAGCTGCTGCTTGGCAGGTGGTGGGTCCCATTTTCGAGCCAACAAATCCTTCATTCGCTCACGCAAGGTAGTTTGCGTGACTTGGCCTCAAAATTATTCTAAATTCGTACGAGTAGCCGACGCAACCCTCTGTGGACCGAGTCTCAAACAGATGCTCAATCACTTCCTCACAATCCATCCGAATGCAGGAAGAAAACTCAGTCTTCGTGTTCAACGGCGTCAACGGTTTTGATGTAGCCGACAATAGCTCGCCACAGCTGCAGTATCAGCAGCAGCATCATCTGCAGCAGCACAGTCATCAGGTGGCTGTACCAGCGGCGCCACCGCCGCCGCCTCCGCCGCCTCCTCCGCCGCCGCCACCGGCTGTGGAAGCGCCTCGGTTTCCCCTGCTGCGCCAGTACCAGCAGAACCAGCAAGGCGATCAGGCCAACGGAGGCGGCGGAGTTCTGCAGGCCATTCGCAACCAGTTCCGCAAGCCGCCGGACCCGCGCAATGACCTCATCGAGGAGCTGAAGAAATTCAGCACGTCCAATCTGAAAAAGACGCAACGGCTGGCTGCACACGGCGGCCGGCAGGTCCGGCCGAAATCGCAGCCATTCGATAGCACTGACGGGCCGGCGGAGCAGCAGCCGCAGCAGCAGCAGCCGCAGCAGCAGCCGCAGCAGCAGCCGGGTATCCCAGCGTCTCGCTCACACCACCAGCAGCTGCACCAGCAGCACAGTGCGCAGCCGCAGTCGATGGCGGATGACAATAAGCCGCAGATTCCGCAGTGGCTGCGCGAGATGCGAGCTCGTCAGGCTGCCGAAAAGGCGACTCGCGATGCCGCCGAAGCAGCCAAGGTCAAGGAGGAGGAGGACCGGCTCGCCAAACTGCCGCCCTGGAAGAGGCAACTGCTGCAGCGGCAGCAGCAACAGCAGCTGGCTCATCAGCAGCTTCAGCAGGAAGTCAAATAGGCACATATGTATTAATTTTATACTGCTTACCATTTGTGATTTGTGACTTGTCAAAGACCGGTAAAACTAAGATACCCAGATGGGTCTCATTGGTTTTGTTTTCTTAAGTCAGTCCCACTGTCACTTAACGCCTGGATTTTCCACTAGGTAACACAAAATAAAAACATGGATTTTCCCCAAGGTCACACCGACTCCAAGTATCGACTTTTTCAAGGTCTCACTGCACTGACAATGGGCATGCATCGCTCTCAAGGTTGCTCGGACTCTTAGGTATTTTCGCCAAGGTCACACCAACTTTATTAAGCATGGAATTTTACAAAGTGATGTTGAGTTTGAACATGGATTTCCCTCCCAAGGTCACACGGTGAACCGGTGGATTATTCCATGGTTAAATCCACTACTTAGGCTAAAGGCAATCATAAAAAACTATTTTCCAAGTTCGAGTGTGATTGGTATTTTAGTTCGTGAGACAAATGCCAAAATTTGGGGTGCCCCAAAATGCTCGTCAAACACAAAAAACACGAATGAATAAAATTTCATATATTCCAGGCTATTTTAAACACTGAACCGAAAGCATTTGTAACTTATCAATTGCTTTGCTCTTCTCTTGCTATACAAATTGCCAACGATGCTCTCTTTACTCACCATTTTTGTAACTGAGGGCACACATGATCACTATATTTATATATTTTCACATATACTATATAGTAAAAATATATGGTAACGTGCGCTCAACTTTATAGATAAGTCGTTGAATACATGTTTTTTACATATATTTTTGTTCTCTCAAGTGCTTCAATAATGATGTCAATTCATGAATTTGTGATACGTATAGGCATATGTAGTTCTTTGTTTTCCAGTGTACGAGTACATCTTAAACGGCTCAACGATAAAACAATGAAAAACAATTTTAGTATTCACATTTATCGCTTTTGTTGTTCACGAAAAAGCTATTTAACTTTACATGGAAACAAGCCAGCTCAATGTTCTGTATTCAAGGTTGGCGCAGTTTTTTATTGTTGGATTTGAGTTTTACTGTTGAGTGAATTTCATTCTATTACGTATTTTTAGCTGTCTTTCACAAAAGACGAACGGTTATAAACATTTTTGGAATGATGCTTAGTACCATAAATGCTGTTCACAAGCACCTCTGGTTTTATTATTATTTTAAATTTACTATTTTCAAACGTTAAAACAAAAGTTTCGGTTTTGAGTATTTAACTACATGAAATAAACAGCTGGCCTTGCACCATACTTCATTTTTTAAATAGTCTAAAGACTAAAAACTTTCTATGATGCATGTGTCATAGCAGATTGATACATTGTTATTTGATTTGTCTTAAAGTGACGTTTGATAGTTAAAAACATGTCAACTTATTTAAAAGCTAACACAGTTTATACTAAAAAAACTTACTTTTTTATATCCTCATATCTTTTTTCAAATACCTCATATTTATTCTCCTAAATATCCTTATTTTCTCGTGTACATCTTTTAAAATCAGTTAATTTTTTCTTTGAAATTTAGTTAAAATCAAGTACGTAAACCAATTTGTTAAAGTAACTGTCGAGAAATTGAGAAAGCGGTGGAGAATGTGAGCGGTGGACCAATCAGAAAGCAGAAAAGGATAGAATTAGAGCGAGGTGAGAACCGACAGTTAAGAATGGAATGTAAACAGACAAGAGTGCAGAGGAACGAGAGAAGGGAGTCGTGACAGAAGCATCCAAAACAGAATTTAGATGCTTAATTTCCGGCGAATCAGCTCACTGCAGCTCAACCAAGCCGTAAGAGAAAATAAAAGTAAAGTAGAAGAAAAATCTTTATTATAACCTAATTATTTATCCTCCACACTCTGATTTTAACATTCCGAGATATAAGAAATAAGAATATATAAGAAAACATAAGAAAGAATATATAAGAAAACAATTTTCGAATTGTTGCAACTGCAGTAGTTGCTAATTTTAGCAACCTAATTTTTTTTTGAGTAGAATACACTTTTTGTCATTGTTTATATAGTTTCTTGTGCTTTTTGAAGCTCCTGTGTATGAAACGTTTTTATTTGAAAAAAAACCATGCATACCGACCGTTTACACTACTGTCAGTAGCGCTGGAAGCAACTCATTCATGTGGTAACATTTTGGCGCATGCGAATGCGATATCAATGCCCAAATTGCACTACTGACAATAGTAAAGCATAGAAATTCGTGGAAAATGTAAAAAAGTTAAATGGTATTTACTGTCCTCCCTGTTACTGGCACTTCAATTAAATAAAATATATTCATTAGTAATTCGCAAAATCTCTTCTTAAAAAAATTCGATGACACATTAAGCGGTGCAGTGAGGCATGGAAAAATACTTGCTCTGATGTGTTAAGGCACATTTCCTGCAGTTGACGAGCTATCATTGCGCATGAGTTCATGAGTACAGTCACAGATTTAAATACTGTACGTTTTAGAGTAGTTTTTTATATATCTGGTCCTGTTGAAGCACCAGATCAGTGTGAGAAAATTAACCACACAAGTAGTCAAAACCAAACCAACGAAGAGACCAAAATATGATCGAATGACAAGAGAAAAAGTATTTAGCACGCTTTCGATCCTAAAGTCAAGTTACAGCAAAATTACTACTAATCCCATCAAATACGTATATTATGAGCAAAGAAACTTTATCTGAAAAAACGCCTAGCATATACTTAATCATAAGTATAAGTATCTGAACACGGTAGGTGACAATTAAAAAGGGGAGGCAAACGAGGCTGTACACAGTAGTTAACTTTTGAAAGACAATTTCGGGTAAATAGGGCGTGGCCAAAGAGCAAACTAGCAGCAAGATAATAAAAATACTGACTTGACAACACTTAATTGCTTCCCTGCGTCACGTGACTGGCTGGTTGCGTAAAAGTACTTAGCCTCCAGGACGTCAGCGGCCAATCTAGGGCTTGTGCCTTGAAAGCGCGGCTACGGCACTTTTTCTACGAAACGAGACCTTCTTGAGCTTGGCCTTGTAGTGCTCGTTCTGAATTTCGCGCACGTGACTGCCAGGAAACCAACCACGCAGGCCCAGCTGGGTTAGACGGCTGCCCAGAAACCAACCTGTGTTAGATGGGAGAGATGGACATAGGAGAGATGGACATGGGAGAGATGGACATGGGAGAGATGGACAGGGGACAGATGGACATGGGAGAGATGGACATGGGAGAGATGGACATGGGAGAGATTGACATGGGAGAGATGGACATGGGAGAGATGGACATGGGAGAGATGGACAGGGGACAGATGGACAGGGGAGAGATGAGACATGGGAGAGATGGACATGGGAGAGATGGACATGGGAGAGATGGACAGGGGACAGATGGACAGGGGAGAGATGAGACATGGGAGAGATGGACATGGGAGAGATGGACATGGGAGAGATGGACATGGGAGAGATGGACATGGGAGAGATGGACAGGGGAGAGATGGACATGGGAGAGATGGACATGGAAGAGATGGACATGGGAGAGATGGACATGGGAGAGATGGACATGGGAGAGATGGACATGGGAGAGATGGACATGGGAGAGATGGACAGGGGAGAGATGAACAGGGGAGAGATGGACATGGGAGAGATGAGACAGGGGAGAAGAGACAGGGAGAGATGAGATATGGGCGAGATGAGACAAGGGAGAGATGAGACATCGGAGAGATGAGACACGGCAGAGATGAGACATGGGCGAGATGAGACAGGGAGAGATGAGATATGGGCGAGATGAGACATGGGAGAGATGAGACAGGGGAGAGATGAGACACGGCAGAGATGACACAGGGGAGAGATGAGACACGGCAGAGATGACACAGGGGAGAGATGAGACACGGCAGAGATGAGACATGGGAGAGATGATACATGGCAGAGATGAGACATGGGAAAGAAGAGACAGGGGAGAGAAGAGACAGGGGAGAAGAGACAAGAAGGAGAAGAGACAGGGGAGAGATGAAACAGGAGAGAGATGAGCCAGGCGAGAGATGAGACAGGGGATAGAAGGGACAGGGAAGAGAATATACAAAGGAGAAATGAAACAGGGAGAGATGAGACTGCGGTTTGATATTCTGGAGAATCGGAACAGAGCCGGTAAATCAGAGTAGAAGGAATCAGGCCTCACCGTCCTCAGTCTTCTTATAAATGTTCACAATGTCTCCTGGCCGCAGCTCGAGGTCGTCCTTCTGCTGCGCCGCGTAGGCTCGAATGACCTCAGCCTGGGGACAGTCGTCTGGCTCGTAGACTGGGTCACCGAGCTCGTCCCTGGGACTGAAGATCAACAGCCAGCGCTCGGCCTCCTCCCTGCTTGGCAGCTCCAGCACCAAGGACACCGGCGGGGTGCCGTCAGAGCTGTCCACCAGACGCAGTCGGATGGTCTGCTTTTGCGGAGACGGCCCAGCCGAGCTGCTCGTCGATTCGTCGATTGTGCTGGACGCTGAGGACAGGTACTCAGCATCGACGTAGGCCCTCGGACAGTGCTTGAGCACCTGAAAGCCTTGATCGCTGCAATTTGGGGCGAGAATGTTGATTCGCTAAAACTGCTTTTAGTCTTTGTTAGACAGTGTGCTGAACTGTTAGACAGTGTGCTGAACTGTTGAACAGTTAGTTAAACTGTAAGTGAGAGTATTTCAAGAGACAATTTCTCAACCGGCTCACCTCTTTGGCTTGGACACAATAAGCAGGTCAGAGAATGCGTGCAGCTGAATGTAGTTCTTCCGCAGGAACATTTTGGCCACAAAGCCTTGAGTGTTGGGCGAGGCGCTGATGACCCGAACCTGAGCTTGGCGGATCAGGTGCCGGCCGCCGCCCCAGCAACCGACTTTCTGTTGAGACAGTTTCAAAGGAGCGAAATTTCTTACTTAGCTTGAACTTCCTAAAACCAAAACTGATTGCGAAAACTCTCAGCGCTCTACTATCAGTAGAAGTTAGCCCATATGCGCCAACCTTGACTTTGCTGAAGATGAGCTGATTCTGCAGTTTGAGCATCTGTTCCTTCTCCGACATCATCCTAGACTCTTGGTCGCACTCCCTGGCCAAGTTGAGCAGCTGGCCGAGTGCTAGCATGCCAGTGGCATAGCTGGGCGAGCTCTGAGGCATCCTGCGGAGCACCGCGTCCATGAGAAGCTGCAGACTCATCACTCGCTTCATCGGCATCTCCAGGTAGCTCTGCATGGAGATCCGGCGGCACTCTGGTCTTTGTTCTAATTCGGCCAGTTGGGCGACAAAGTCCGGGTTGTCGCAGAGCTTCTGCAGAGTCTTGGTCTGATAGAAGAAGTTGCGGCAGTAGTCTTTGTACACCTTGAGACTCTCGAAGCAGTCCAGAATCACCTGGCTGATCCAGTTCATCTTGGGGCTCTTCTTCCACTCCTCTTCGAGGGACTTCAGGAAGCTGCGGATTCAATCATGGACAGGATAGTAGAGGAGACGAGTGGAGATGAGATGGGAGGAACTGGAGGAATTATTCCGAATCTAAATGAGAATCCGACCGACTTGATAAAGGCCAGAGAGCACTGACGTTGTAGATAAAGGATGAAAAGGATTCCCTAAGCAGTCAAGCATCCATGAAGCGGTCTAACACTCGCGTCAAAAAGCATCAAAAGGCGGCGCTTGAGTCGATCGATCATTATTGCCCCTAACTAGCCCTAAAGCATGCTTTCCCGCGATAATCCGGGAGACACTGAAACGAACAACTCTCCATAGTAACAATCGATAATCGGAAATGCTTGGACAGTGTTCCCTTCATTTGATGTCGCCACCATAGACCTATAATCGGAGACACAAATCTATCCTGGGAAAAATGTAGAATTAGAGCCTCTTCTCTGCTCGGATAATCGCATTGGTCGATCAGCGCTTGACTGATCGTTGCGAGGAAAAATGAGAGTGTAATTTAATTAATTCTGTCGGCTAAGATCGTCAAAGGTCACAAAAGGAGGCTATCGATAGCCGTGGGCCACACAGTGTAAGCTAAGACTGTTGTTCTTTCGAAGCCATAGCTGTATCGTTGATACAAAGTGCTCATCACTCAGGACTCAGTTTTCAGTTTTATCTATCGAAGTTTTCTTTTTTAAACCGCCTTTCTTCTTTTACCTGTCCTTTTTATCAACGACTGTCAATTGTAAAAAAGAACGCTAGACACACGGTTACGCAAAGATTCAAAAGGCCATTGGCCCTTTCGGTGAGCAAAATAGGTACTACGAGCGCACGAACTCAATCCATAGAAAAAATGACGCTCTTAAGTGAAAATAAAAGATCGGTTGAGAAAGCGATGAGTTCAAAATGCTCAAGCATGCTGTAAACGACTTTAGACAATGGTGCAATCGCTATACTACGATATACTCGTAGCTATTCTAGAAGCGAGCAGAAAATTTATGTCTATGGCCCTAAAAAGTAGCTTTTGCATTCATTCGATATGTCTGACACATGCTTTTTCGTGTTGTAGATGTCTGTCTCAAATTTATCATTCGCTTCTTTGAGTCGCCCAGTCAAATAGCATATCAGCCATTGTGGGACACTTAAGAATAATATAGAAGCAACATTTCATCTTCACTTACGACGTTGAGCAATCGAAGATGTCGACAATGTTAGAGAACAGATGATGCTTGTCCAACGCTTTGACCAGCGAGTTCGGTCTGGTGTGGTCGAACAAAGCGCTATTGTAGAACACATCGATTAGCACAAGCAGGTTCTTGTAGTAGGAGGCCTCTGAGGTTATGATCTCGAACTGGGCCTGAAATTGCGGACTTGTTTGTTAAGCAGTCACTCGCCTCTTTTTGGGACGCATTGGGAAGAAGAGCCTCACCTCCTGCAGTTTGATCTCATCCTTGGACATTGTCTCTAGGAAGCCGGCGTCAATCACTTCGCTCATATTTATCCACAGAGTTCGACTAGGACCAGTGCTGGTTAACCTGCCGGCTAGCTCACTGCCTCTCTGCTCATTCTGCTGCTGCTGCTGCTGCTGCTGCTGTTGCGGCTGCTGCTGTTGTTGATTTTGCAAAACTGAAATCCTGTTTCTTGTTGTGGTACCAGTAGTGTCTGCTGAGGCGCCGGCCGCATTGGAGGCCGGGTCTTCCTGAAAGTCTGGATCACTTTCTGAAGCTTGCATCGAACCTTGACGCAGAAGTGAAAAGTTCAGGTTAGTTTTCCTGATACTCAAGGAATAATTAAACGCAATTTATTGAAGAGTAGGTGTAGAACGTCTCACCGAATCTCGCAGCTGGATCCTCGAACTCGGGACCAACTCGGTCGTAGAAAACCGACTTGTACTTGCTGCGATCTTGAAGCTTCTCAGCTTGGTACTAGATAGTGTTTATGATGGGTCAGGTGAGTGAGATGAAGCTCATGATGGGTCAGGTGACTGAGGTGGAGTTCCTGATGGGTCAGGTGAGTGAGGTGAAGCTCATGATGGGTCAGGTGGCTGAGGTGAAGCTCATGATGGGTCAGGTGAGTAAGGTGAAGCTCATGATGGGTCAGGTGACTGAGGTGGAGTTCCTGATGGGTCAGGTGAGTGAGGTGAAGCTCATGATGGGTCAGGTGAGTGAGGTGAAGCTCATTATGGGTCAGGTGAGTTCGTGGAAGATCAGATGCAAATATGCAAAGTTATGCTTACCCTCAAAAATATCTCCGCTCTTTCAGCTTTGGTCTCCTCAGAAAAGCTGGCTTTGCGACTGTCAAGAATAAAAGTGAGTTATGTTGTTTTTCAAATTGGCTTCGATTGATCAGGGCTAAATGATAAACACAAAAATCTGACTCAAACAGTCCAAAAAATGGAGCTCACCCTCCGTTTACAGACATTTCCTCGAAAACTGGAAAGTGGTTTAGGAGGTTCTTTTTTGTCTAAATAAAGACAGTTTTGCAACAGTTTTTCTACGAGTAGAAATCAACTTTAAAAGTACTTTTCGACTGCCCTAAATATTAGCTTTCGAGCTCACCTTCGAATCGTTTTAGAATTCCCTGTTTGACAGTGCCTCTGCCGCTTGCTCGTGCACCTTTGCTGGGACCTAGGGCGCGCACCAGGTCCGAGTTGCCGTACTGGCCGCTGATGCAGTCTGCAAAGCGAGCGGTTTTTAGTCCTAGCTGAAGGCATTCAGAATTTCTGGATAAAACGTTATATAAGCTATAATCAGACACCCCATACATATGACTCCATTAGGAATCGGAAAGCGCAAATCATTTCTTCGTTGAAGCTCAGCCCCTGAGCACTGAGCTAAGCTGATATAATTATCGACTGTTTGTTTAATAAATGCTCCCCAACTCGACTCCAGTTATTTCTCTGGTAATGACAGTTCTATTGACTTGATCGCGTTTGACCCATTTCATACGGGCCGGCCGGGCATCGAAACTTTTCTATCCCCGCGCAGGGGTTAGACCGGGAATGTACATTCGATTGACCGCGCTCCGCAGAGCATGTACATTAGTGCCCCAAGAGGCAGGCATGGGTTGTGCTTATGGCCCTCCGGCGAGTGAGGTCACGTGACGCTTTTAGCAGTTTTTTATTTGTAATCGCTCGAGAGTCGAAAAAGTCTAGCACGATAATTGTGGGTCCGTTGGAGGCGTGTGTAGAGCTCCAAAAACTAATTTATCGCAACATATGCTGTGTAAGGCCCATTTAATACTTGTAGTTTGCTGAACGAGAGAACGCTCTCTTTAACTTGATTATAGCGAATCTCCATGGCCAGACTGTACAATTAATCATGTTTTTCTAACGCATTCATTGTTTCAAAAGAGCAGAATTAGCAATGACGGAGAAGCCTGACAAAATGTTTATGCGTTCGCAATTAGGCCACATGTGAACAGTTTGACATGAAACAGACGCAGGCGGCTAGGTCTACGAGTACTAGTATTTCATTGCAGCCTCGTTTAATATTTGATTCACATTTGAAAATTTGTTGCGACTCATAAATATTGTTGTGCCGCAGCTATTGCACTAGTTTAAGACCATGTTGCAGTCTGTCTACTCTACTAGATCGTGCTCAATTTGCGCAGCAGAGTCATATTTGCAGTTTTAGGGCGAGGGAAAACGCTGAGAAAACTGAATGTTTTAATATGCTGGTCGCTGTCTTTTGCTTGGGCACAGAAATTCGCTTTCATGCTGGTTGTTTGTCTTCTCCTTCCATTTTGAGCTGAGCTGCTCGTGAGTCAGCGGCTTCATTCAAATCGGATCAATCAATTTAAGTTTTCACCCGTGTAAAATAGCGATTTTTATTCACGCAATCCATGCTGCTTCATTGGATTCAATCTATGGAAATAGCGTGAGCAGGCACTACGGACTAATGAGTAGGTTTGGCTGTTCTCGTCAGAGTCCCATTGTCTTGAAGAAAATAACCAACAGGTGCATGATCCCCGGCAGTCTAATCACACTAATTGTCTCAACTCAGCTGTGCTCTGTTGCCTCCTCTCGCTTGTCATTGTTGAAAGGAAATAACAGTTAGGCGCTAATTAAGAGACCGACGTATTCGTTCGATGATGGGTTACAGGTATTTCGGTGAAAGCATCTACACCTGGACTCTCATACGCAAAATTGTACGCTAAAAGTAACTTTACATTCGTACTGTATTTGCGTTCATCGGTAAACGCTATCATTTTTAATATGGAAGGCGGAACGAGCATTAATGCTCCGATGTGAAAAGCAAATAAACTTCAACTGGGTTGGGTCACGTCAGGCCACTGATGAGGCGGGTGAATTCTCTGAAGTGTTGGGTTACTTCACTGATGAGGCGGGTGAATTCTCTGAAGTGTTGGGTTACTTCACTGAGGTGGCGGGTGACTTCACTGAGGTGGTGGGTGACTTCACTGAGGTGGTGGGTGACTTCACTGAAGTGTTGGGTTACTTCACTGAGGTGGTGAGTGACTTCACTGAGGTGGTGGGTGACTTCACTGAGGTGGTGGGTGACTTCACTGAAGTGTTGGGTTACTTCACTGAGGTGGTGGGTGACTTCACTGAGGTGGCGGGTGACTTCACTGAGGTGGTGGGTGACTTCACTGAGGTGGCGGGTGACTTCACTGAGGTGGTGGGTGACTTCACTGAGGTGGTGGGTTACTTCACTGAAGTGTTGGGTTACTTCACTGAGGTGGCGGGTGACTACACTGAGGTGGTGGGTGACTTCACTGATGAGGCGGGTGAATTCTCTGAAGTGTTGGGTTACTTCACTGAGGTGGTGAGTGACTTCACTGAGGTGGTGGGTGACTTCACTGAGGTGGTGGGTGACTTCACTGAAGTGTTGGGTTACTTCACTGAGGTGGTGGGTGACTTCACTGAGGTGGTGGGTGACTTCACTGAGGTGGCGGGTGACTTCACTGAGGTGGTGGGTGACTTCACTGAGGTGGCGGGTGACTTCACTGAGGTGGTGGGTGACTTCACTGAGGTGGTGGGTTACTTCACTGAAGTGTTGGGTTACTTCACTGAGGTGGCGGGTGACTACACTGAGGTGGTGGGTGACTTCACTGATGAGGCGGGTGACTTCACTGAGGTGGCGGGTGACTTCACTGAGGTGGTGAGTGACTTCACTGAAGTGTTGGGTTACTTCACTGAGGTGGTGGGTGACTTCACTGAGGTGGCGGGTGACTTCACTTAAGTGTTGGGTTACTTCACTGAGGTGGTGGGTGACTTCACTGAGGTGGTGAGTGACTTCAATGAAGTGTTGGGTTACTTCACTGAGGTGGTGAGTGACTTCACTGAGGTGGTGGGTGACTTCACTGAGGTGGTGGGTGACTTCACTGAGGTGGTGGGTTACTTCACTGAGGTGGTGGGTGACTTCACTGAGGTGGCGGGTGACTTCACTGAGGTGGCGGGTGACTTCACTGAGGTGGTGGGTGACTTCACTGAGGTGGTGGGTTACTTCACTGAAGTGTTGGGTTACTTCACTGAAGTGTTGGGTTACTTCACTGAGGTGGCGGGTGACTTCACTGAGGTGGTGGGTGACTTCACTGAGGTGGTGGGTTACTTCACTGAAGTGTTGGGTTACTTCACTGAAGTGTTGGGTTACTTCACTGAGGTGGCGGGTGACTTCACTGAGGTGGTGGGTGACTTCACTGATGAGGCGGGTGACTTCACTGAGGTGGCGGGTGACTTCACTGAGGTGGTGAGTGACTTCACTGAAGTGTTGGGTTACTTCACTGAAGTGTTGGGTTACTTCACTGAAGTGTTGGGTTACTTCACTGAGGTGGTGGGTGACTTCACTGAGGTGGCGGGTGACTTCACTTAAGTGTTGGGTTACTTCACTGAGGTGGCGGGTGACTTCACTGAGGTGGTGGGTTACTTCACTGAGGTGGTGGGTGACTTCACTGAAGTGTTGGGTTACTTCACTGAAGTGGCGGGTGACTTCACTGAGGTGGCGGGTGACTTCACTGAGGTGGCGGGTGACTTCACTGAGGTGGTGGGTGACTTCACTGAGGTGGTGAGTGACTTCACTGAGGTGGTGGCTGACTTCACTGAGGTGGTGGGTGACTACACTGAGGTGGTGGGTGACTTCACTGAAGTGTTGGGTTACTTCACTGAAGTGGCGGGTGACTTCACTGAGGTGGCGGGTGACTTCACTGAGGTGGCGGGTGACTTCACTGAGGTGGTGGGTGACTTCACTGAGGTGGTGTGTGACTTCACTTATTCGCGTGGCAAATTTTTGCTCCACAAGATATCTTCCAAATTTCATAGATGCGCTTTCAAAAAGGTACAAAGTACTTTCGAAAATTCGTTTCGAAGAGCTTCATTCAGGGAGTATGCCAAAACATATTTTCCCCTCAATCCAGCGAAGGTCATTAATCACAAAAATCTGTCAGATTTAAAGCAGCTAGCTCAACTAGCACTTTAATTAAGAGTTGTACGAAATTTGATTGCACTCGATTCACCACAAGTATCTAGCTCGTAGCTACAATGTCTTCACATGAGCATTTCAAGTATAATCTTGTGCATTCTATCCCTCTTGGTTGGTAGAAAAAAATGAGAAAGCCTGTTTACCTGATGAAGCTACCATCTCGTGCTGAGGTCTTTGATCGTTCGCACTGGGACCATTGGCGGAAGTTGAGTACTTTCTCAAACTTCCGCCACCTGCTCCAGCTAGACGATGAGTTGAGCCGCTGAAAAATATGAAAATGAAGATTGTTAAAAGGTAATTCTTGTACGATAGCTCACTGGCACAGGTGTGTGTTTAACTGCCATGACATTTTTAGTGCCAGTTATGTGCACTCTCATTGTGCCTAAAACACCCCGATGGGCGTCAACTGCATGGCATGCGACCTCGCTGCGGAATTCAAACTGTTAAACCCACAAGATAACACAGACGGTTGACCTTCAGGTAGTAGCTGCCAAATAACTATTATTGATCGAACTGAGCAACAGCAAGATCCCACAATCACAAGAATGTCCCACCTTGGCTCACGAAGATCCCACAATCACAAGAATTTCCCAGCTTGGCTCACGAAGATCCCACAATCACAAGAATTTCCCAGCTTGGCTCACGAAGATCCCACAATCAAAAGAATGTCCCCAGCATGGCTCACAATCCTGTCGAAGATGTCCCTGCCGAGTTTGAGCCGCTTAAACCGCTTGACGTCGACGAGCTGGCGCCGAGATCCTCCCAGTAGGCTTTGAGGCGCTGAAACCGCTCTGTTAGAAATGAAAGGACAATGGGTATGTAACAGGTGAGATTATTTGATTATTTATATTATTTGTCTTCAGTTTAAACAATTTTAAAGCAAGCTCATTTGAAAGTAAAGTTTATATACGAGCATCATGTTAGAAAATACGATTTTTATCTGAAGCTTGTGTGATGATAAGAATATTCTGGACCGTTTTACACAGCGAAGAAATATTGGGAAAAAAACTAATGAAGCTTGAAATTAGGTTAGCTGAACAAAAGTGAGAAAACCGATGTCACTTTAAACAAAAGTACAAAAAATGTTCAATGGATAAAGCGAAATAGAAGCTATCTTTTTTGTTGATTTAAAAAACCATAAACAGACACTTCACAATGTACGAACAGCCTTTAATGGTCATAATGCTGGCTGTTGTTAATAATGTTGAACATCATTTAAATGATACCAGTTTTACCCCAGTTTTAACTCGCATACTTTTGAAAGTGAAAGACTTGACTATTAGAAGCATGCTTGCAGTGCTTATCAAAGCTGTGCTCATCGTTTCGAATAAAAAGGTTCAGAAAATAAAATGCATGATTTAGTGCAAACAGCTCGCTAGATACTGCTTGTCTTTCGTTTAGTTCACTGTAGATTGTACTCGTACAAGATCTTCAAGACCTCATTCAAGCGTTGCATGCACTTTAAAGGGACTGCAGCCCTAGATCCTTATTTGCGCAGTTGCATTTTGTAATAACTTAAAATACTTAAAACGCTCCATGATTTGTTTGCTCAAATAGAAACTCGGTGAGCTCAACCTTGCCTTCGTGTTTCACTTTCTGCTGCTGCGGCTGCTGCTGCTGCTGCTGCTGCTGACTGGCTGTCGACTTGGATTCTCCTATGAAGTCGTTTTTAGAAGAAGCAGCCAGACATCATTTTGAAATCATGATTTTATTAACAAGATGGATTGAAACGCCAAGGTAAGATTGAATCAATGAAATCGTTGCAGAGAATTAGCTAAAAATTCTTACCTGATATCTGCGAGAACTTCGGCATGTTGGCTTCAGAATTGTCTTATAAAAAAGCTACCATGGGGGCAGTAGTTTCAGTTGCTATTCTTTGTATTTTGTCTAGATCATTGAAACAATTGGCTTCTCCAAGCTTATTGCTGATCAATGAATGACACGCGAGTGCGTTGAGCTCTGATTCTGCAATGGACCATAGGAGACAGTATAGTTGGTATTCAAGTTTTATTCATTTCTTGCCCAAGCTGTTTAACATTAAGCCATGCAAGACAGAAGAGCGAGAGAAGAAAGAGTTTGGAAGCGGAGAGAGAGATCGGAGGAGAGAAGTGTACACCAACGGCTTGACAAGAATGTACGCCTCATGCTGTCTCTACTCAGCGGCTTGGAGCTGATTGTGAATGTGCAAAGTCTAGATTTGGAATGCGGAATGGGACAGAGGGGGAGAGAAATGAGTCGACCAAATGTCGCATGCGACCGTAGAGAGTGTACAGTCTAGGTGTGGACGGTTTTGAATGGTCCATGTCCGCGCTCACTTACTCGCCTCAGTCCGACCCCGTACTTACTCAGGCTGGACCGGAAATAGACATGTAGATCATTTTCTGAGGAAATGCGTAACTATCGTTGCACAGCACGGCGCCTACGTTTTTTGTAAAGTCAAAAAACTTTTCTGTTGACTATTTTTCATAATTATTTCCACCTAACTGCGTTAAACTGCGCTTAAAACTAAGGAGTAGTACTGAGTCGGAAGAAAACTGGATTGAATCTTAGGGAGATTGAGGGGAGATAAATAGAACATTGTAGGGGAGAGAGTGGGAAGATTGTAGGGGAGAGAGTGGGAAGATTGTGGGAGAGAGTGGGAAGATTGTTGGGGAGAGAGTGAGAAGATTCTGTGGGAGATAGTGGGAAGATTGTTGGGGAGATAGTGGCAAGATTGTAGGGTAGGGAGTGGGAAGATTGTGGGAGAGAGTGGGAAGATTGTTGGGGAGAGAGTGAGAAGATTCTGGGGGAGATAGTGGGAAGATTGTTGGGGAGATAGTGGCAAGATTGTAGGGTAGGGAGTGGGAAGATTGTGGGGAGAGAATGGGAAGATTGTGGGGGAATAGAGTGGGAAGATTTTTGGGGAGAGAGTGGGAAGATTGTAGGGGAGAGAGTGGGAAGATTGTGGGGGGAGAGTGGGAAGATTGTAGGGGAGAGTGGGAAGATTGTGGGGGAGAGAGTGGGGATAATATTAAAATAGTGAGTAGAGTTCTTTATAAAAATGCTCAGATCAAAGCTGAGTTGCGCTCATTATTTCTGAGTATTGTCGTTTTCCTCTACTGAACAAGCGGAAATCCCAACCGTGTAACTAAAAATAATTGAAGATCTATTTCCTAGTTACGCATGAGTACAAGAGCATGAGTACAAGAGTCCATGTCGGCCTAGTAGTCTAATACACCTTAAAGGCTCGTCTAGGCTGTTTCGCAGAGAATTGCCCTGAGTCGAGCATCCCATTTTGAGGCGCTGATCCCAACGATGATGAGAGACGGGCAGATTCGCTAAGAAAATCTGCTTTTAAGCTTACCAGGCTGAGGGGATTAAACTCCCCTTTTCTCGAGACGCGGATTTTCGGCGAGTAACCTTCCTTTTTTGCGTGCTACGCTCGAAATGAGGAGAATGGAGGTTAAAAGTTTCATGCATTTCCACGGGAAAATTCGCAATTTGAAGCAATCAGATTTGCAGCTAATTTGCTTCTGCAGTTGTTGTGTAATGTGTAGTCGAATTTCAGGTAGGCGACCCATCTCAAAATGCAAATAATTCTGAACTGAATGTCAAAAACTGAGTCTTCTTTTGCACCTCAGTTGAGTACTTAAAATTCCTCGTCCTCTTTGATCAAAACAGATTCTTTAGGGATCTTAGTAGGTGATAGCCAGGTGAGTAGAGGATAGCCAGGTGAGTAGCGGATAGCCAGGTGAGTAGAGGATAGCCAGGTGAGTAGCGGATAGCCAGGTGAGTAGAGGATAGCCAGGTGAGTAGAGGATAGCCAGGTGAGTAGAGGATAGCCAGGTGAGTAGAGGATAGCCAGGTGAGTAGAGGATAGCCAGGTGAGTAGAGGATAGCCACGTGACTTAGGGAAAGCCAAGTGAGTAGGGCATAGCCAGTGTGAGTAGGTGATACACAGGTGAGTAGGGCATAGCCAGGTGAGTAGGGCATAGCTAGGTGAGTAGGGCATAGCTAGATGAGTAGGGCATAGCCCGGTGAGTAGGTGATCCTCAGGTGAGTAGGTGACCTACAATAGATAACAAGTGGTGAAAATTGCAGAAGGAACCCCCAAAACATCACACGAATGATGCCTTGGCATTGCTGTTGGCATCGCGAATCGAGTATAAAAAACCAGCAGGAATTTTGCAATAGATTTCACGTTTCCGCTGTTAGGCGCAGGTACGAGTAATAGTGTAACCCCCAGCGCACCAGTCCTGTGTTTTGGCCTCGTTCAAGCCGCATTTTTAGCACGCTAATTTATGCAAGCAAAGGACAGACACGCACTCTCAGCCAGACAGAAAGCGAGAGACTCTGAGGCAAGTCTGAGAGCTGGGGGGAAACAGAATTTGGGAGGCGAGAGGGAGGGCGAGAGGCGGAAGCTCATTGTCACGCTTAGTCGGGCGTCAACGCCGCCACCAGCTAGCAGTTTCTGCTGACGGCCTTCGCAGCGTGAGTATAGACTCGTGGGCCGAGAGTTTGAGGCGCGTGTCTCAGCGAGAAATACGAAGCGAGTATAGGAAGGAGGAAAGCACAGCGAGTCCACTGAGTCCACACGGCTAAGGGGAAGTCTGGCCGTGTTTATTCACCTTCCACCATTGGCTGAGGCTGCGTCGGTCAAATCCTCCAACTTAGGGAAGGGGTGTGGCGGATGAACGTCCCACTTCCTCTAGGAGCTTTCTCTTGCGGCTCAAACGGTCCTTTAAAAATCTTTGCTTGTTCAATCCTCGGTTGAGTTATTTGCGCTGTCAGGCTGACCAAACCGGCGGAGGTGCTAATTGCTACTCATGCACAGCGGGCACAACAACAACTGTCGCAGCGATGGCTCCAGCAGAGGAAGAGGAAGACATTGTGCTCAGCTCGGCAGCGAAGAACAGCAGGAGTCCTCAGACACCGCCGCGGTGTCTAGGCCAGTTTTCTGCTGCTGCGGCCCAGGTAGGAAGCGCTACCTGATAGCCCTGCTCTGCTGCATTGGCCTCACTGTTGTCATCGGCATGCGAGCGGAGATGGTTGCCATCATGGACTACCTGAACAAGCAGTCCAATGTCACGGCCGCGCTGTCTCGGTCAAGCGTCAGTGGCGGCATCTTCCAGCCGAATGCTCACCGCCAGATGCCCTGGCAGAACACCGCTAACGACCTGATTGAGAATTCCGTGTTCATCGGCTATCTGGTGGCCAGCCCTGTTGGCGGTTACCTGACGGTACATCACGACAGCTCCCTGTTGCTGGGCTGCTCCGTAGCTCTCACCTGCGGCCTGAACTTGTTTCTCCCACTCGTCACTCAAATAGCGGCGGACATTTCAGCGTCAATTGCGGTGATTGTGGTGCTCCGCCTGTTGCAGGGCCTGGCTGAGGGCTGCCTCATACCTGCTGTGTTTGGCGTGATGCGCTTCTGGGGCCCGGAGGGCGAGCGATCATCGCTGTTGTGCTTCGCCGTCATCGGGGTTTCCCTGGGCCCGCTGATCGGCCTGCCGGTGTGCCAGGAGATTGAGAACCACTGGGGCTGGGCCGTTGTGTTCTACATCTACGCCAACATTGGCCTGATCTGGTGCATCTTCTGGTGGAGGCTGATCGACGAGAAGCCGATGAAGGACAAGAACCTGGGCAAGCAGGAGCGGCAGTACCTGGAATCCACGGTCACTAAAAAGGTCTTGTACGCGCATCGACGACTCAAAGTGCCCTGGAAGGAGATCTTCAAGTCGCGGCAGGTGTACGCCATATTTTTCACCTACGCAGCCGATGACTGGACCTTCCAGATCAGCTCGGTGTGCATGCAGAGCTACTACCACCAGATGTACAAGACCAACGTCGGACACACGATATTTCTGCTCTCGTTTCCATTTCTGGCCAGGTCATTGTTTGTTCCAATAGGTAAGATAACAACCTGCGCTGAGGCAGTTTCGCCCTTTCGCTGATTCCACAGCAAATATGTTCAGTACATGCACATGTATACATTCACACGCACACACTAACGCGCATATGTATCTATGGGGTCTGCAATTAAGGCCTTTTATTGCGCGCCTTAAATGTCTATGGCCACGACTCGCCATATTTGTCTTTCTAAACAGCCATAGACACTTGAAGCGGCTAGCGTATTACTGCACACTCGGACTAAATCATTGTTGCGACTGTCTATGGACTATGGGTAAGATGCGCTTCAGATCAAGCAATGTTAGTGGAGAATGTCTATATCGTGCACCAATTGTCTATAGCATTTTAGCAAAACATTCTCTACTACAACATTGGCAGATCACGGCGACTTTAGTGTGGTCTATCTCAATCTCAACCCCCCTAACCTTAAGAATGAGAATCAGATGTGCGGTAGATTTATTACAACTAAAAGCGTAGTTAAAACTATTAGCAGCCAAAATATTGTGCGGAGAATAATTTTTAACTTCTAGACGAACCCGCTAAAGCAAAGCAGAAAAAAACTAATAAATATTTACACAGTCGTAGTGAAAACTAATAAATTATCATTCAGTCATTTATTGAGCTCAAATACTATATATAAGCCAGGGGTAGTCAGCGAGGCCAACTTATTTTCTGCTGGCTTCAGAAGTCCCCCCAAATCCAAATCGAGGTCGAGTTTGCCCAGCAATTAATCAAGTTGAACAGACGCGGGATACCATTGCTCGGTCGGTATCTCTGGGAAAAAATGCTGAGCAGATGCAGCATGAAAGTCAAGCTTGTGCTCTTACTTATATGAGACCGATTACTGGTTAGCAGGGATTGTGAAGTGCTTAAACCAGACGAGAGGGAGAAACGAAAGTGAAAGCATTTTAATCGACTATTGGGCCGCTAATGAAAGAATGCTATAGAACTCAATTCAAGCCACAGAAGTTATTCACCTGCTCAAGTAAGGTAAACATAACTCTAATAGGATGCCCAGAAGCTTATTCGAAAGTGAGGCTAGATACTGCAGTCAGAATACTGTACTCAGAGTCGGTCTGTCCGCCATTTTGTTGTAACAGGTTCCATGTTGGATTCGCATTGTCAGTTCTAAGAAATCACACACACAGGGACATTACCCAAGCATTCGGAGTGGGCGGGAATCTCGCAGTGAAGTCGCCTTCGGGATCCAGTGTGCTTGACAGGGGCAGCTAGCGGCATGTTCAATAATGCATGACCGGCGCTGCCTTGCAGAGACTCCCGCAGTGGAGTGTTCTGAGTGAGTTCAGCTCGCTCGTTCACTCCAATATAACGGAGGGAGCATTGCTGTAGAGGAGCAGTCCTCTAAGACAGAAAAAACTTTGCATTGCTTTATTCGGCCATGTTTTCATGCATGTTTACTTTTTCCACTCCGGGAAGGTGGGGAACACAAGTAGGTCTCACCCGGATCCAGAGCAGCTCAGTCAGGTACATTATACTTTGCTCACTCCTTCTCCGCATTTGTTTTCCCCAGTTGGGAAAAATATCAACACGGTATTTTTGTGTGAATTTCCGCACTGCTGTTCTGATGGCTACACCAAGTCGCAAAAGCCTCTCGAATGTACAGATGACATCTGTCCAAAGAGCTGTTTTGTATTTCCAGAAATAAGCTCAGTAATATTCATACTATTGGGGGTCGGTGGCAGAGCGGTTATCGCTTTTGCCTCTCGCACCAGGGTCCCTAAGTTCGATTCCACGGCGAGGCCACATTTATTTGGGGCGTAGCCGCGGAGAGAAGGCTTGAGGGCTTGTCGTGCAATTTACGCCCTTGAGGGCCAACCTCCAAGGCACAGTGAGAGTGTACACTGCCTGACAATGAGAAAGTCAGGGCAGATATACACACCTGTGTGAGCGTATGCCTGCGTACAGTATCTGTGTGCGTGTGTGCTCAGGAGCCAGCGAAATGGGCAGAATTGCACTAAATGATGTGCCATTGCCCGCAGCCCTCCTGCAATTATTATTATTATAATTTTTCATGCTAGTTTGCAACTTGCGCCCTAAGAATGGGCAGAACAGTGCCGTGCTGGCTGCGGGTCTACTGCCACCAACTTGTGTCTGTGACCACAGCCCAATTCGTGGCTTTGAACGAGATTCACCTGTATTTATGATTGCAGGCGGTTGTCTCGCCGACTTCCTGAAGCTGCGCACGAGCCTTCAGTGGACCACCATTCGCAAGCTGCTGGCTGGCTTGGGCTTCGGACTGAAGGCCATCTTCTTTGTCGCATTGGGCTTTGCTAATGATGCATTTTGGGCAACTATTCTGCTCTCTGGAGCACTGGGTGAGTAGCGAGTAGCAATGGCTTCGGCTCCAATGGTATCCAACATAGCCACCGAATATCCCAAGGCCGAGCACGCTTTCTGAAACTTCATCGCTGCAGGAAATCCAAAATCCCAAACTCAGTCTAAACCCTTAATCCCCAAGATAAAATCTACAACCTATTCTCACTGCTCAGCTTCAATCTCGATCTTGTCCAACCAGAGTGTGTTTAATTTCTGGGTTATAAAAATTCTACTTTTTACTGCCAGTTCGGTGATAATCAACGCTTGGGATCCCATGTTGAGAATGGGACTCCATTGGTGTTCTCCGTAGAACAGTAGAAGGACAACGGAGGTTTTTCAAATACTCACGTTGGTCTTTTTTATGTTTCTCCAATTTTTTTCCACAGATCGACATGAACTCCACACCTCTACAGTTTCTTGTAAAAAAATGCGAGTACTCAGAACAGTATTTTACTGCGAGTACTCACAACAGTATTTTACTGCGAGTACTCAGAACAGTATTTTACTGCGAGTACTCACAACAGTATTTTACTGCGAGTACTCAGAACAGTATTTTACTGCGAGTACTCAGAACAGTGTTTTACTGCGAGTACTCAGAACAGTGTTTTACTGCGAGTACTCAGAACAGTGTTTTACTGCGAGTACTCACAACAGTATTTTACTGCGAGTACTGAGAACAGTATTTTACTGCGAGTACTCAGAACAGTATTTTACTGCGAGTACTCAGAACAGTATTTTACTGCGAGTACTCAGAACAGTATTTTACTGCGAGTACTCAGAACAGTGTTTTACTGCGAGTACTCAGAACAGTGTTTTACTGCGAGTTCTCAGAACAGTGTTTTACTGCGAGTACTCAGAACAGTGTTTTACTGCGAGTACTCAGAACAGTATTTTACTGCGAGTACTCAGAACAGTATTTTACTGCGAGTACTCAGAACAGTATTTTACTGCGAGTACTCAGAACAGTATTTTACTGCGAGTACTCAGAACAGTATTTTACTGCGAGTACTCAGAACAGTATTTTACTGCGAGTACTCAGAACAGTATTTTACTGCGAGTACTCAGAACAGTAGTTTACTGCGAGTACTCAGAACAGTGTTTTACTGCGAGTACTCACAACAGTGTTTTACTGCGAGTACTCAGAACAGTATTTTACTGCGAGTACTCAGAACAGTATTTTACTGCGAGTACTCAGAACAGTATTTTACTGCGAGTACTCAGAACAGTGTTTTACTGCGAGTACTCAGAACAGTGTTTTACTGCGAGTACTCAGAACAGTATTTTACTGCGAGTACTCAGAACAGTATTTTACTGCGAGTACTCAGAACAGTATTTTACTGCGAGTACTCAGAACAGTGTTTTACTGCGAGTACTCAGAACAGTATTTTACTGCGAGTACTCAGAACAGTATTTTACTGCGAGTACTCAGAACAGTATTTTACTGCGAGTACTCAGAACAGTGTTTTACTGCGAGTACTCAGAACAGTGTTTTACTGCGAGTAAAGAACAGTATTTTACTGCGAGTACTCAGAACAGTGTTTTACTGCGAGTACTCAGAACAGTATTTTACTGCGAGTAAAGAACAGTATTTTACTGCGAGTACTCAGAACAGTGTTTTACTGCGAGTACTCACAACAGTATTTTACTGCGAGTACTGAGAACAGTATTTTACTGCGAGTACTCAGAACAGTATTTTACTGCGAGTACTCAGAACAGTATTTTACTGCGAGTACTCAGAACAGTGTTTTACTGCGAGTACTCAGAACAGTATTTTACTGCGAGTACTCAGAACAGTGTTTTACTGCGAGTACTCAGAACAGTATTTTACTGCGAGTACTCAGAACAGTATTTTACTGCGAGTACTCAGAACAGTATTTTACTGCGAGTACTCAGAACAGTATTTTACTGCGAGTACTCAGAACAGTATTTTACTGCGAGTACTCAGAACAGTATTTTACTGCGAGTACTCAGAACAGTATTTTACTGCGAGTACTCAGAACAGTATTTTACTGCGAGTACTCAGAACAGTATTTTACTGCGAGTACTCAGAACAGTAGTTTACTGCGAGTACTCAGAACAGTGTTTTACTGCGAGTACTCACAACAGTGTTTTACTGCGAGTACTCAGAACAGTATTTTACTGCGAGTACTCAGAACAGTATTTTACTGCGAGTACTCAGAACAGTATTTTACTGCGAGTACTCAGAACAGTGTTTTACTGCGAGTACTCAGAACAGTATTTTACTGCGAGTACTCAGAACAGTGTTTTACTGCGAGTACTCAGAACAGTATTTTACTGCGAGTACTCAGAACAGTATTTTACTGCGAGTACTCAGAACAGTATTTTACTGCGAGTACTCAGAACAGTATTTTACTGCGAGTACTCAGAACAGTGTTTTACTGCGAGTAAAGAACAGTATTTTACTGCGAGTACTCAGAACAGTATTTTACTGCGAGTACTCAGAACAGTATTTTACTGCGAGTACTCAACAGTATTTTACTGCAGAACAGTCAGATTCTGATCGAGTGCTCACAAATCCCATAAGCGAAAATAGTTTCTAGAGAATCTTCAAGAATCTTCATCTATACTTTTCGTCTTTGCCCTCGGGGGGAGAGCGGATGCGAAGGGGTGAAAAGGGTGCTGGATAAAATGCACAGTCGCTGCTCTATGGGGGATATAAATATAACTGGGATATTCAGAATACAGCAGTAGCAGGAACTCCAAGTCAGCTCCTGTTCTCACCTACTTCCTGACTCCATGAGCTACACCCAGTCTATCAGTGAGCAGTTGGGTCTAGGGCATCAACAGCTCGAGAGTCCCGCTATGGTCAGGGCCAGTCAATCAAATTAGCCTCATCCCTTGGACTCGACCGTACTCAAATTCGCTTCGGGGCGAAGTGGGCTCTGAAAGAATTCGCTGATAATCCTCTCACTTGAGCACTCACGGTGACTGCTTGCTAAGGGAGTGATAATGCTATGGGATAAAATCTTGACTAGACCGGACTATCATCCCATTGTCAGGCATCCGATGATGTTTTATCCGTGACTTTCTATCGAAGCGTCTGAGTTTAAATCAAGTATTTGGGCATTGAGTAACAATAGGAGCAAATAGTCTGTGAATTGAAGTGACGCAAAGCCAGTGGCACAGCCGCAGCTATTCTAAGGCGTTGCCAAAGGCTGCGTACAGCTGTTCAGTCTGTGGACTGGGGCCTGTCACGAAACCCACACAGTTTCTTCCTCAACCATTTGACTCTCGACCTCAAAGAGGGAACAAATAGAGATGGGAAGGATTGGATAGAGTGGGAAGGGAATGAATAGAGAGGGAAGGGAATGGATAGAGAGGGAAGGGAATGAATAGAGAGGGAAGGGAATGGATAGAGAGGGAAGGGAATAGATAGAGGGGGAGAGAGTGGATAGAGTAGGGAAGCAGTGGATAGAGTAGGGAAGCAGTGGAAAGAGTGGGGAAGCAGTGGATAGATTAGGGAAGCAGTGGATATAGTAGGGAAGCAGTGGATAGAGTGGGGAAGCAGTGGAAAGAGTGGGGAAGCAGTGGATAGAGTGGGGAAGCAGTGGAAAGAGTGGGGAAGCAGTGGATAGAGTAGGGAAGCAGTGGAAAGAGTGGGGAAGCAGTGGATAGATTAGGGAAGCAGTGGATATAGTAGGGAAGCAGTGGATAGAGTAGGGAAGCAGTGGATAGAGTGGGGAAGCAGTGGAAAGAGTGGGGAAGCAGTGGATAGAGTAGGGAAGCAGTGGATAGAGTGGGGAAGCAGTGGATAGAGTGGGGAAGCAGTGGATAGATTAGGGAAGCAGTGGATAGAGTGGGGAAGCAGTGGATAGAAGAGAGTGGATATCTTGACAATGATCAAACTTAAACTATACCCTGACCTAGTTCGCGTCATTGTTGGACTAAAAATCAAATCTGCTACAATCGCAGATAGAGAAATTTGATAATCCAGTTGAGAACAAAGAATTTTTTGTTTAACTTCAAAAGCGATAGCTCAGAGAAGTACTGAATGAAGCTGAGTAGGCTATACAAAATAGTAAAACCGGACACCACACACACACACACACAAAGAATTGAATAGGGGAGAACAGAGGGCAGATGCGGATGAGACGGAGGTCCCCAGATTGAAAGACTGGCGAGAACAGTTGAGCAGCTGGCTCAAGTGGAGAATGCTGAAAGCCGACACTTTGGGATCTCCCTAAGGGGTCCGCTTAGTTCCCCAAAGCTCGCATTGTCGAGCATTATCGCCCAGTCCTGGCCCTGCTTGCTAAGCCGCTTAGCCAGCCCCATCCACCTGCACGGACTCCAGCCCCGTGAGCACTTTTAGTTGCCATCAGCGGCGTGAAGATTTGCTTCCTGTTTGACTTTTCTGCCTTACGGTGAAGTGTCTCTGCTCCTTCGCTTTTATAGTGAAAGAAAGTGCGTCTGCTTGACGAGAAATTCCAGGCCCAACTCGACAGCATTTTAACACCTTTCTGACTGCCTGGGTGGCTGATACGATGAACTAACTTTCAGATACTCGTATTAACCGATAATCGAGATATTAACCGATTCTTGTCTCGAAGACACTGGTGACAAGGGGCAACTTTATAACATTGCTCAGTATCTATGGCGAATCCATATTGCTTCAATGCAATAATTAACACTACAATCAAGAAATTAGAGTAAAAATACTAAAGTAATGCATACTTAGTTGTTACAGTGGAGTCGGGAATCGAACCTCCGACCTTTAAGCTCTAATCAGGCTACGACCCCATCGAGGATAATGAATTATCCTTTCTATGGGAGTCTTTCTATTGGAGGGTGAGTGGCAGAGGGCACCAAGGTCCCTGAGCTCGATTCCGGGGCGAGGCCACATTCATTTGGGGCGCAGCCGCGGAGAGAAGGCTTGGGGGCTTGTCGTGCAATTTAAGCCGTTGAGTGCCACACTCCAAGACACAGCGTAGTGTACACTGTCTGACGATGAGAAAGTCAGGTCAGATGTACACACCTGTGTGAGCGAGTGCCTGCGTATGGTATTTGTGTGCGTGTGTGCTCAGGAGTCAGCGAAATGGGCAGAATTGCCTCCTCGCTGGCTGGGAGTCTAGTGTCACCGAATGATGTGCCATTTCCTGCAGCCCTCCTGAAATTATTATTATTATTATTATGTGAGTTTAAAGCCCTCTTCGGTATTTCGATTCCCTACTCCAATGTAACAATCAGCTGGACACTGAACTCTGCATTGCCTCAGTTCAATCATGAGTTGTTAAAATGCTAGAAACCTGACTGAGTCGTGCATTCCACTCCAAGAACCAGATAAAAAAAACTTAAGCGCAAAAAAACTAATTAAGGCATTCGTTTTGTCCACCCCTCCGCCTGGCAGGGTTCTCAGGACTGGCAGTGGCTGGCTACGCCGTGAACGTGATCGACTTGGCGCCAAACTTCTCAGGCCTAGTGATGGGATTTGCAAATAGTATCAGCACATTCACAGGTGAGGCCACATTAGAAATCCTGTTATGTAATAAAAAAAGATCGTTATTTTTTATGTAACGTTATAAAAAGTAACGAAAGTTTATAATAGTCTATTAAGAAATTTTTAGAGAACAAAAATAAGTAGCAATTTAGGATTTGGTCATTGGCTTCATCTAATCAGGCAGCTAGCAAACGGAGGCAGGAGGCAGGTATGTTCGTTCGCTATGTTCCAACTGTCTTCTGAGCAATTTGGGCCGCAAGCAGGTTGGCCAGCAATGTCTAATTTATTTCCGTGTTCCAATTTGGCCTCAAGGGATTAAGGTGAATTGACGAATTTCAAGAGCATTTCGGATCTTCCTCAAAGGGGATAATTATTTGGTCAGTGTAGTGGGGTGGGTGAGGGAAATCAAATTCAGATATAGAGGTCTGAACGTTAAAGTTGTAGAGAATTATTGTCGTGGGAGATTTCTAAAGAGCTCTTTATACTGACGGAAGTAAATCATATTAAATGGTACTAATGTGGCCTGTTAGACAGAATCCTAACCTGTTAGACAGAATCCTAACCTGTTAGACAGAATCCTAACCTGTTAGACAGAATCCTAACCTGTTAGACAGAATCCTAACCTGTTAGACAGAATCCTAACCTGTTAGACAGAATCCAAACCTGTTAGACAGAATCCTAACCGATTAGACACAATGGTAACCTGTTAGACAGAATCCTAACCTGTTATACAGAATCCAAACCTGTTAGACAGAATCCTAACCGGTTAGACAGAATCCTAACCTGTTAGACACAATGATAACCTGTTAGACAGAATCCTAACCTGTTTGACAGAATCCAAACCTGTTAGACAGAATCCTAACCGGTTAGACACAATCCAAACCTGTTAGACAGAATCCTAACCTGTTAGATGGAATCCTAACCTGTCAGACAGATAATAACATGTTAGACAGAATCCTAACCTGTTAGACTGAATCCTAACCTGTTAGACGGAATTCTAATCTGTTAGACAGAATACTAATCTGTTAGACAGAATCCTAACCTGTCAGACAGATAATAACCGGTTAGACACAATGATAACCTGTCAGACAGAATCCTAACCTGTTAGACTGAATCCTAACCTGTTAGACAGAATCCTAACCTGTCAGACAGATAATAACCGGTTAGACACAATGATAACCTGTCAGACAGAATCCTAACCTGTTAGACTGAATCCTAACCTGTTAGACAGTATAAGCAAACACAGGTAAATAACCAGTTAGACACCGAAACCAGCTGTTTGAGCAGTCTACTCAATGAGCGCTTGGCTGCTGGCCCACCCGCAGGCATGATGTCCACAGTGATTGCAGCCATGATAGTCAGAAGCAACGGTGACACGGATCGAGTCAAATTGGAGTGGCAGATTGCTCTGAGCAGCGCAGCGGCTACTCAACTAATCGCCGGAGCTGTTTACCTGCTGTTCGCCTCTGCTGAGGAGCAGTCTTGGACTTTTGATTCTCCAGACTCGGCTGCCGATGTTCAGTCGTCGACCAGTGCCTCGGTGGAGCGACGAGCTAGGACTGATCGACATCGGGATCGGGATAGAGAGATAGTCGCTGATGTCTGCTAGAGCTCTGCTGGGGACCTGTGTTGTCTGTTGTCTTAAAAGTAGGTCTGCTGGATGGGGCAAGAGGTATGTACATTGGGGGACTGACTGACTGCAGGACTGCTGGATAAGGCAAGGGGTATGTACATTGGGGGACTGACTGACTGAAGGACTGCTGGACGGGGCAAGGGTTATGTACCTTGGTGGCTGACTGCATGCTTGGTACATGGTGTGTATGTGAAGTCCTAAATGTTTTAGTCGTGGACTTATTTTGTACAATTTTGTAAGAATTCACTGGACAATCAATAGCATATCACACATCTCACTAGCTTCTGAGCAAGTGACAGAGCCCAAGCAATTTCTAGTTTTGCTGCTTCCGTAGAATGTACTTTGCACTGTGACTGGTTTTGTGCCATATTTTGACAGCATACAGGCTAGTTAGTATGAGCATTAGAGTACTGCGATTTCAAGAATCGTGTAGTTTAAGATACTTCCCCGCACAAAGATAATATCTATTATTATACTCTTAAAACATTTGTCGTTGTGAAGTTCTGTAAAATGTACTAAATTTAGCTTTCTAAAACTAATTTAGTGGCCAATAAAACTATCAATTAAAAGGCTTGGTTCTGATCTGTTAACAGACATTGCTCACTCAAAGAATCTGCCAGCTTAGCTTAAGAATAAAAATGGCGGCATATGTGTTTGTTTCGTTACCTATTTATTGCTAAAAAATATATATATATACATATATATGTTTTTTATCTATGATCGATACATACTGGTTGAATTCGATAAGTTGGTTAATTAATTATTAGGCAGTCTATGGGATAACTTCATGTGAATAAGAATGAAAATTCTTCGAGTTGGTTGGTTTTGAGAATTTACATAGGGGATTCTCCGAGGTTGGTAGGCTTGGGAATGTACATGTGGAATTCTCCGAGGTGGTAGGCTTGGGAATGTACGTCGGGGATTCTCAGAGGTTGATTGACTTGAGAATGTACATGGGGGATTCTCCGAGGTTGGTAGGCTTGGGAATGTACATGTGGGATTCTCCGAGGTGGTAGGCTTGGGAATGTACGTCGGGGATTCTCAGAGGTTGATTGGCTTGAGAATGTACATGGGGGATTCTCCGAGATTGGTAGGTTTGGGAATGTACATGGGAGATTCACCGAGGTTGGTAGGCTTGGGAATGTACATGTGGGATTCTCCGAGGTGGTAGGCTTGGGAATGTACGAGTACGTGGGGGATTCTCCGAGGTGGTAGGCTTGGGAATGTACGTGGGGGATTCTCCGAGGTTATTCCGCTAATGTACATATCGATATTCGAAGGCAGGTTGGCTGGCGAATGTACATTTATGGTTCTGATTGTATACAAGGTCAATTCATGAAGGTTTCGATAGTGAAATGGAGTTCGACTTTGATAGAAAGAAAAACTAACAAAGTGATTGAAATACCATACTGACTCCAAGTTTAAATTTGTTCTAAAAGTTTAATAAATAATTCATTAAAACGCAAGCAATACTCTATCAATCTTGATATGAAATCGTAGCTCAAATTTAGAAAGTCCTGATCTCACACATAGAGTCCAGCATTTTAAGATCCACGAAAGAAATCACATAATAATGGATAGTGCATAATTAATCATACCAAATATGATTACACCAATTCAAAATAGCACTATATGAAGGTCAAACACGAATACAGGAAGCATTCGCACCACGAACAACTGTTTCATGCCAATAAAGTAAAATAAAATAGCATTGGTTAGAGCTAGAAACAAACATTTTTTCGTAGAATTCAAGTTAAAATTTTAAGGACAGAACAAACTTGATAAATTTATAACTTCGTGCAAAAATCCTACCTGTAAAAAGACAAACAAGAAAAAGTCAAAAGCTTGAAACATGCCTTCCCCTTTAAATAGACTTCGATCGATAATAATAGATGCTATTTTTAGAAACTCTCGCATGGAATCCCTCTGTTGAACAGCCTTGATCTCAGCCAATAAACTTTTTAATTCCAATTTTTCATTGACATGGTTTGTGACAAAACTAATAGAATCTAATAAGTTGCATGATAATAATAAAAAGTGCATTCGGACATGGCTAATATATATGAGTATGCAAATCCTTAGCAGAATCCGTAAACGATACTTCAAATCGTTAAGCTCCCGGCTTAACAGAGAAAGTTTATAACGATGACGAAGCATTGGAGTTGTCCTTCATCACATGGACCCTATAGACGCGGTTCATCTGTTCCAGAAAGATAAAAGTTAGCACGGTGTGCGGACCCAGTCTGAAGTAGTAGGGCGTGAAGCCTTTCCACAGGCTGAGGACGCCTTCCTGGCGAATCACTTTGGCCAGCACGTCCTGCAGATAAAGTCAACAAAATAGAGGATTTTAAATCTCTCTGTATCCGATTAAGACTACTTGCAGTAGAGCTATGAATTTTCGATGCTTATATATTCGAGAGTAGTAGCGAGAGGCAGTGAGCGGTATTAAGCGTTAGCTCGAGAGGTTAGCTAACATGTGAAAACTGCCGATATGTATCGAAAAAGACCAAAATAACTTTCTATCTGCTCTACTTAAAAAGAATCAGAATACAAGCGATGATGCAGCCTCACCGTAATGCCGTTAAACTCCGGCTTTCCGTCAATCATCTTCATATTCTGAATGCGAGTCTTAACAATATCCACTGGCATTGAGGCAGCTGTGGTCACAAGGCCGCTGATCATGCTGGCGCCGAAGTGGCACAAAATGCCGTCCTGCAAATGCACAGACACACACACTGAGAGAGGAATAAGTTACTGGAGGGTAGGATGGGATGAGAGGGTGGATTCAGAGTTTTGAAGAGTCAGATTGAGAGACATTGAGATTGGGAGACATTGAGATTGGGAGACATTGAGATTGAGAGACATTGAGATTGGGAGACACTGAGATTGGGAGACATTGAGATTGGGAGACATTGAGATTGGGAGAGTGAGATTAGGACAGGGTGAGATTATGAGAATAGGAGACAATGAGATCGGGAGACAATAAGTTCAGGAGGTTCCTAGCGTCAGTAGGAAACCAAAGGATAATAAAATCTGACACAGCAGAAGCCGGCCTCACTAACCTTGAAGTAGCCCGAAGCAATGAGCGCCTGCTTAGCCTGCGAATAAGTGGCCAGCTGGGCAGCGTTGACCACCATGGCCCTAGCAACGGTTGGCACGCAGCCGCGCCACAGGGTGACGACGCCTTCCTCGCGCACAATCCTAGCCAGGGCGTTGAACACGCTGGTGTAGCCGCGCCTCTGCTCAGCTGGCAGGCGACCGTCGGCCGTCATGCGGATCAGCGCCACCTCGGCTGGCGTGCCAACAAAGGCGCCGATGGCGCCAGCTGTCAATCCGATGCCAGCCTTGGCGGCAAACGACGGCGGCTGATTGCTGTTTTTTGCGCTGGCAGCGTCGAACAGGGCCGTGTACACACCCAGGCGGGTGGTGGTGTAGGTTGCCTGACGCAACAGGCCGGCAGACAGGCCCGAGTACACACCAGTGATGCCTTCAGCTTTGAGTATGGAGGTCAGGGCGTGGAAGGAGCTGTTGTATAGTCGCTGGGAGCCGCCCATGCCACTGAGCTGCATCCGATTCTTCACTAGGTCCAGCGGCTGCACAAACAAGGTGGCGGCCATTCTGGGGTGCAGGTTTGGGGTGGTTAGGCTATGCTACTAACAAAATTATCCTCAAACCAATCTACATCTACCCCTGCCACTGATATACTTTAACAGTACTCCTGCTATCATATTAGTAAAAAACCTACAAAAAAGTATCTGTATTGTGCAAATGGCTAGAATTAATTTGAGTATAATTGATGTAATATGGAGGCCTACTGTTAAAATGCTAAACGAACATGCACACTACTTTATGGTTAGATTAGTGAATAGATTTTGTGATTCACAAAGCTTTTTACTAGGTTCTGAAAAGGTCAAAAGGCAAAAAAGTAACAAATGAATGCCTAGTTTGCATGTTTACCTAATTTTTTTGTTGAAGTTCCATATTGTAGGCCCTAGTCATAAATTTCTGCTTATATAGCAACACAATAATAATCCTAAATGGTCCAGAAAAAAATAGCCCAGTTGTAAAAGTGATTTCTGATTCCACTAGGTCTAGGCCAACCAATTCATTTTGAATGCAATTTATTGTGCAACTAGTGATGTATGAAAAAATGGTAGCTAAGCTGGAAGCTTAATTAAAAATAATAGCCAAGTCAACACATAATTACTATGGAATAGGTATTAGTATTTTTGCTATTAATTACAATTCTAACAGTTAAAGTATATGGAAACAATAGTCTAGAAGAAGGCATGTACCCTGGAAATTTCCTCAGTATACTTAAGAATTTTGGCATTCTTGTTTGCCTACAAGAAGTGATTTTCTAAGGGGCTTTTAGTGACTAGCATTCATGTTTAATATTTTTGTAATATTTTTTCAAATTTAAACTAATTAATATATAAATATATAATATTAAAAAATATTTGTCTATGCACTATGGTTAAATTGATCAGTAAACACTTATAGTCTTTTTATGTGTTTTGCAAGTCTCAGTTTCAATTAAAACAAAAATACTTGCTATTTTCTTTTCTTCTTTAACATTTAAAAATGTTACACAAGCATAAATGCTCAAACAATTTGAGCTTATTTATGCCACCTTTCTTATTCTTATCAACATATAAGATTGCTATTGGTAGTGATTGATATAAATTAAAAGCTCTTGTCTTAATAAAAAAATAGTTATACACCATGAAGAAACACATTCTCATATTATATATTAGAACTACAGGTTCATATACAAAATAGCAAGCAATCTGCTAAATGAAGGAATGAATGTAGATAATTGCTTAAAATAAATTAGGCCTATAAAACAAAATAAAGTTTTTTCTATAGCATCATAATATATTATTAATACATAAAATTTGGCCTTAGACCAATGATTTATCTATATAACTCTCGATATATACTTGGTACTTTTCAAACAATTTACACAATTTATTTAGTATTCTTACCCAGCTGTTCCTCCAAAAATAAATTTGATAGCATTTGGGATGTCTCTCTTTTCAGTCTTTTGTGGTTGAGCCATTGTTAAAAGCAATCCTTTAGAAATACAAGCCACAGAGAAGATGCAGAACCTATTCGCCTATCGTCTTCGAGAGATGTAGCTGATCCCTTAATGAAAAGTTATGGGCGGATGTTTGATTGACGTCCCTGACTCTGATTGCCAAAAAAACGATAAATATGATCACTGTTTAAATATGTGCAACTCAAAAACAAAATACATAACAAAACAAATGCTTTTTCTTGCAATTTTCCGGCTAACACTTTGACGACTAACTCATTCTCTTGTTAGAAGCATGCAGCGAAATGTAAAAATGTTGGTCACAGACTGTGCCAGCGGTTAAATATTTTTTACTTTTATTTTTTCTTGTCAGCGAGCCTTACGAGCGAAATTAAAAACATGTTTATAATGCACAAAATTGTTGTTCTATTTTGTATGCAATGAAGTTTCGAGCGCAGCCACAGATACTATACGGATAAGAGAAACCAGAGAAAGTGCCTATTGTATGTTTTTCTGTGAAGTAGTATCAGTGTGTACGCTGGGTGAATACAAGCGATTTATATAAAGTACTAGATAGATAGTACTACCCTAGATAGCTGATTCGCTTTTAAAAGCTTGGTGCTTTTTAGTACCCGGTGGTGCCCCACAGAAAGCAAATTAATGCTATTTCAGGCAATTCAAAACTCGAACGTAAATGAGTTAACTTAAAATTGTCTATGTGGCAAAGTCATGGTAAACCGCACTGAAATTGCATGACATGACAAAGTGATGACCAATTTTTCAAGAAATATAAAATATTTTCCTTGTGTCAACTGGTGGCATGCGTCATGCAGTTTACGTTTCTACAACACGTCGTGTACTTTATCATGAACCTATTCTCTGTTATAATGTTATTCATCACCTGCCCAATCATCGTTCAAACAATGATGGTGATACGACACAACCTGCTGTGGACCATCTTGGGGACGTTGCTGGCGGCTCTCGGCCTAATGATCGCCATTTCTTGTCGGGCGACGGCGCGCATTGGCAAACGGCTGATTGTCTATATGCCGGAGAGGTACACGAGCGAGTCAATCAAGTCGCTGGATGTTGGCGAGGAGTCGGGGACAAGTAGGAAGAAAATTGGAGCGCAAATCATAGATGATTTTTAATAAAACGTTTCTTTCGTGTTTTTTTCAACCTTCTAATTGTGCTTGAGTTGTGTAGTACCAATGACAATGGACTAATTTTCTAAGGCTTTAAAAGGCTGTACATAACAGCTCGGCATGCAGTCCGTGCAGAACAAGGGAGGCCGCGACACTCATAAATTTCTACCTCAGCAGATTGTCTTGTAATATAGGATTCTAATTGGTAATGGTAATGTAACTTAATGCTTCTTATGTAGGATAACTTCAATTGCTCGAACTAAATTATGTTTGTGCGTGTCTATTACAAGACAATTTATTTGATTTGCTACGACTTGCAAGTGCCAAAAACACAGAAAAAATATATAACATGATTAAAATGTCTATTTAACTATTAGAATATCAAAATTGGACATTCAGTTATGAAGAATACGGCACTGTTTTGATATCTGATAAATTATACTCGCAGATGTTACGATTGTTGTTGGTGCAGCGTAGCAGAAACAAAATGGAGCGTCTATTATTAAAACATGTAAACATGCTTGTTCTAGAATTGCTAAGATATACTGTATCCAATAAGGCAAAATCTAGCTTAATGTATAGCCCGCAGATTAACACAGTTACAAGTAACCACCTGACTGTTGCAAGCAAGTAAAAAATGTGCGTTTGCTGAGAGTTTCATTATCATGCAGAGAAGGAATGCATCGCTTTTCGACTTTGTGAATTAAAAACGAGAAAGACTAGTAGGGTGAGATGGAGCTGTAGGAAGAGGGTGAGATAGTAGTGAAGAGAGGTAGAGAGCGTGGGGAGAGAGGAAGAGACAGTGGTAGAGAGACGGTGAAATAGCGGTGGAGAATGGGAGCGACTGGTGGAGAGAGGGTGAGAGAGCGGCGGAGAGAGGGTGAGAGAGTGGGGGAGAGAGCGTGAGAGAGTGGGGGAGAGAGGGTGAGAGAGTGGGGGAGAGAGCGTGAGAGAGTGGGGGAGAGAGTGTGAGAGAGTGGGGGAGAGGGTGAGAGAGTGGGGGAGAGAGCGTGAGAGAGTGGGGGAGAGAGGGTGAGAGAGTGGGGGAGAGAGGGTGAGAGAGTGGGGGAGAGAGCGTGAGAGAGTGGGGGAGAGAGCGTGAGAGAGTGGGGGAGAGAGGGTGAAAGAGTAATGGGGAGAGGGTGAGAGAGTGGGGGAGAGAGCGTGAGAGAGTGGGAGAGAGAGGGTGAGAGAGTGGGGGAGAGAGCGTGAGAGAGTGGGGGAGAGAGGGTGAGAGAGTGGGGGAGAGAGCGTGAGAGAGTGGGGGAGAGAGCGTGAGAGAGTGGGGGAGAGGGTGAGAGAGTGGGGGAGAGAGGGTGAGAGAGTGGGGGAGAGAGCGTGAGAGAGTGGGGGAGAGAGCGTGAGAGAGTGGGGGAGAGAGGTGAGAGTGGGGGAGAGAGGGTGAGAGAGTGGGGGAGAGAGCGTGAGAGAGTGGGGGAGAGAGGGTGAGAGAGTGGGTGAGAGAGGGTGAGAGAGTGGGGGAGATACGCATCGCTAGGCAGAGGGTTGTTGATATTGTTGGTATGCAATAATCAATCGATAAATCGATCAATATTGCCTAATATTCCAATAGCCTCATTTTCAAGTGCAACTTTCACTTTCTTGCAACAAATCATAGAGATCGTAGACAGCTTGTAAAAAGCAGAAACCAGAATTTAAAGCGAGCTGCTTTTTTCTAGAATTCTAGCAGAACGCAAGGTGGCAGATACGGCTGATAAGGTCAAAGTTTTTCACCTGCCCTCGAAATGATTGAACTGAATTATCGGGCACAGCTGTAAATGAGAGGACTCAGTTGTACAGTCTTCAATGCAGACAAACCAATTGTCAAAAAAATTATCTACAAATTTGAGTTCAGAAGTGACCACTGAGTAGGGACTGGGAAAAATGAAATCGTTGATAAAAAATATCGCTTAAGAAACTTCTTCACCGGCTTCGGTGTGCCAGATAAATCTGAATTGCGTAAGCAATATGACACTTTAAGCAGGCTAATTTAAAGCAATTCAACTGAGGCCAAAACTACTTATTTGTCAAAAGTGGCCTCAATCTTTTCGTTCCGAAATGAGCTATTCAGAGTGAAAGTCTGAGACAGGGACTACTTACACTACCCTGACAGAGACAGGGACACGGACTAGTATAAATAGTCCCTGGTCTGAGATAGGACGACAGGATCTGGGAGTAGACTCACTCAGTCTGAGGATCTGGGAGTAGACCCACTCAGTCTGAGGATCTTGGAGTAGACCCACTCAGTCTGAGTATCTGGGAGTAGACTCACTCAGTCTGAGGATCTGGGAGAAGACTCACTCAGTCTGAGGATCTGGGAGTATACTCACTCAGTCTGAGGATCTGGGAGTAGACTCACTCAGTCTGAGGATCTGGGAGTAGACTCACTCAGTCTGAGGATCTGGGAGTAGACTCACTCAGTCTGAGGATCTGGGAGTAGACTCACTCAGTCTGAGGATCTGGGAGTAGACCCACTCAGTCTGAGTATCTGGGAGTAGACTCACTCAGTCTGAGTATCTGGGAGTAGACTCACTCAGTCTGAGGATCTGGGAGTAGACCCACTCAGTCTGAGGATCTGGGAGTAGACCCACTCAGTCTGAGTATCTGGGAGTAGACTCACGCAGTCTGAGTATCTGGGAGTAGACTCACTCAGTCTGAGGATCTGGGAGTAGACTCACTCAGTCTGAGGATCTGGGAGTATACTCACTCAGTCTGAGTATCTGGGAGTAGACTCACTCAGTCTGAGGATCTGGGAGTAGACTCACTCAGTCTGAGGATCTGGGAGTAGACTCACTCAGTCTGAGGATCTGGGAGTAGACCCACTCAGTCTGAGGATCTGGGAGTAGACCCACTCAGTCTGAGTATCTGGGAGTAGACTCACTCAGTCTGAGAATCTGGGAGTAGACTCACTCAGTCTGAGGATCTGGGAGTAGACTCACTCAGTCTGAGGATCTGGGAGTAGACTCACTCAGTCTGAGGATCTGGGAGAAGACTCACTCAGTCTGACGATCTGGGAGTATACTCACTCAGTCTGAGTATCTGGGAGTAGACTCACTCAGTCTGAGGATCTGGGAGTAGACTCACTCAGTCTGAGGATCTGGGAGTAGACTCACTCAGTCTGAGGATCTGGGAGTAGACTCACTCAGTCTGAGGATCTGGGAGTAGACTCACTCAGTCTGAGGATCTGGGAGTAGACTCACTCAGTCTGAGGATCTGGGAGTAGACCCACTCAGTCTGAGGATCTGGGAGTAGACTCACTCAGTCTGAGGATCTGGGAGTAGACTCACTCAGTCTGAGTATCTGGGAGTAGACTCACTCAGTCTGAGGATCTGGGAGTAGACTCACTCAGTCTGAGGATCTGGGAGTAGACTCACTCAGTCTGAGGATCTGGGAGTAGACCCACTCAGTCTGAAGATCTGGGAGTAGACTCACTCAGTCTGAGGATCTGGGAGTAGACCCACTCAGTCTGAAGATCTGGGAGTAGACTCACTCAGTCTGAGGATCTGGGAGTAGACTCACTAAGTCTGAGGATCTGGGAGTAGACTCACTCAGTCTGAGGATCTGGGAGTAGACTCACTCAGTCTGAGGATCTGGGAGTAGACTCACTCAGTCTGAGGATCTGGGAGTAGACTCACTCAGTCTGAGTATCTGGGAGTAGACTCACTCAGTCTGAGGATCTGGGAGTAGACTCACTCAGTCTGAGGATCTGGGAGTAGACTCACTCAGTCTGAGGATCTGGGAGTAGACTCACTCAGTCTGAGTATCTGGGAGTAGACTCACTCAGTCTGAAGATCTGGGAGTAGACTCACTCAGTCTGAGGATCTGGGAGTAGACTCACTCAGTCTGAGGATCTGGGAGTAGACTCACTCAGTCTGAGGATCTGGGAGTAGACTCACTCAGTCTGAGGATCTGGGAGTAGACTCACTCAGTCTGAGTATCTGGGAGTATACTCACTCAGTCTGAGGATCTGGGAGTAGACTCACTCAGTCTGAGTATCTGGGAGTAGACTCACTCAGTCTGAGGATCTGGGAGTAGACCCACTCAGTCTGAGGATCTGGGAGAAGACTCACTCAGTCTGAGGATCTGGGAGTAGACTCACTCAGTCTGAGTATCTGGGAGTAGACTCACTCAGTCTGAGGATCTGGGAGTAGACTCACTCAGTCTGAGGATCTGGGAGTAGACTCACTCAGTCTGAGGATCTGGGAGTAGACTCACTCAGTCTGAGGATCTGGGAGTATACTCACTCAGTCTGAGGATCTTGGAGTAGACTCAGTCAGTCTGAGGATCTGGGAGTAGACTCACTCAGTCTGAGGATCTGGGAGTAGACTCAGTCAGTCTGAGGATCTGGGAGTATACTCACTCAGTCTGAGGATCTTGGAGTAGACTCAGTCAGTCTGAGGATCTGGGAGTAGACTCACTCAGTCTGAGTATCTGGGAGTATACTCACTCAGTCTGAGGATCTGGGAGTAGACTCACTCAGTCTGAGGATCTGGGAGTAGACTCACTCAGTCTGAGGATCTGGGAGTAGACCCACTCAGTCTGAAGATCTGGGAGTAGACTCACTCAGTCTGAGGATCTGGGAGTAGACCCACTCAGTCTGAAGATCTGGGAGTAGACTCACTCAGTCTGAGGATCTGGGAGTAGACTCACTAAGTCTGAGGATCTGGGAGTAGACTCACTCAGTCTGAGGATCTGGGAGTAGACTCACTAAGTCTGAGGATCTGGGAGTAGACTCACTCAGTCTGAGGATCTGGGAGTAGACTCACTCAGTCTGAGTATCTGGGAGTAGACTCACTCAGTCTGAGGATCTGGGAGTAGACTCACTCAGTCTGAGGATCTGGGAGTAGACTCACTCAGTCTGAGGATCTGGGAGTAGACTCACTCAGTCTGAGTATCTGGGAGTATACCCACTCAGTCTGAGGATCTGGGAGTAGACTCACTCAGTCTGAGGATCTGGGAGTAGACTCACTCAGTCTGAGGATCTGGGAGTAGACTCACTCAGTCTGAGTATCTGGGAGTAGACTCACTCAGTCTGAGGATCTGGGAGTAGACTCACTCAGTCTGAGTATCTGGGAGTAGACTCACTCAGTCTGAGGATCTGGGAGTAGACTCACTCAGTCTGAGGATCTGGGAGTAGACTCACTCAGTCTGAGGATCTGGGAGTAGACTCACTCAGTCTGAGGATCTGGGAGTATACTCACTCAGTCTGAGGATCTTGGAGTAGACTCAGTCAGTCTGAGGATCTGGGAGTAGACTCACTCAGTCTGAGGATCTGGGAGTAGACTCAGTCAGTCTGAGGATCTGGGAGTATACTCACTCAGTCTGAGGATCTTGGAGTAGACTCAGTCAGTCTGAGGATCTGGGAGTAGACTCACTCAGTCTGAGGATCTGGGAGTAGACTCACTCAGTCTGAGGATCTGGGAGTAGACTCACTCAGTCTGAGGATCTGGGAGTAGACTCACTCAGTCTGAGGATCTGGGAGTAGACTCACTCAGTCTGAGGATCTGGGAGTAGACTCACTCAGTCTGAGGATCTGGGAGTAGACCCACTCAGTCTGAGTATCTGGGAGTAGACTCACTCAGTCTGAGTATCTGGGAGTAGACTCACTCAGTCTGAGGATCTGGGAGTAGACCCACTCAGTCTGAGGATCTGGGAGTAGACCCACTCAGTCTGAGTATCTGGGAGTATACTCACTCAGTCTGAGGATCTGGGAGTAGACTCACTCAGTCTGAGGATCTGGGAGTAGACTCACTCAGTCTGAGGATCTGGGAGTAGACTCACTCAGTCTGAGGATCTGGGAGTAGACTCACTCAGTCTGAGGATCTGGGAGTAGACCCACTCAGTCTGAGTATCTGGGAGTAGACTCACTCAGTCTGAGTATCTGGGAGTAGACTCACTCAGTCTGAGGATCTGGGAGTAGACCCACTCAGTCTGAGGATCTGGGAGTAGACCCACTCAGTCTGAGTATCTGGGAGTAGACTCACGCAGTCTGAGTATCTGGGAGTAGACTCACTCAGTCTGAGGATCTGGGAGTAGACTCACTCAGTCTGAGGATCTGGGAGTATACTCACTCAGTCTGAGTATCTGGGAGTAGACTCACTCAGTCTGAGGATCTGGGAGTAGACTCACTCAGTCTGAGGATCTGGGAGTAGACTCACTCAGTCTGAGGATCTGGGAGTAGACCCACTCAGTCTGAGGATCTGGGAGTAGACCCACTCAGTCTGAGTATCTGGGAGTAGACTCACTCAGTCTGAGGATCTGGGAGTAGACTCACTCAGTCTGAGGATCTGGGAGTAGACTCACTCAGTCTGAGGATCTGGGAGTAGACCCACTCAGTCTGAAGATCTGGGAGTAGACTCACTCAGTCTGAGGATCTGGGAGTAGACCCACTCAGTCTGAAGATCTGGGAGTAGACTCACTCAGTCTGAGGATCTGGGAGTAGACTCACTAAGTCTGAGGATCTGGGAGTAGACTCACTCAGTCTGAGGATCTGGGAGTAGACTCACTCAGTCTGAGGATCTGGGAGTAGACTCACTCAGTCTGAGGATCTGGGAGTAGACTCACTCAGTCTGAGTATCTGGGAGTAGACTCACTCAGTCTGAGGATCTGGGAGTAGACTCACTCAGTCTGAGGATCTGGGAGTAGACTCACTCAGTCTGAGGATCTGGGAGTAGACTCACTCAGTCTGAGTATCTGGGAGTAGACTCACTCAGTCTGAAGATCTGGGAGTAGACTCACTCAGTCTGAGGATCTGGGAGTAGACTCACTCAGTCTGAGGATCTGGGAGTAGACTCACTCAGTCTGAGGATCTGGGAGTAGACTCACTCAGTCTGAGGATCTGGGAGTAGACTCACTCAGTCTGAGTATCTGGGAGTATACTCACTCAGTCTGAGGATCTGGGAGTAGACTCACTCAGTCTGAGTATCTGGGAGTAGACTCACTCAGTCTGAGGATCTGGGAGTAGACCCACTCAGTCTGAGGATCTGGGAGAAGACTCACTCAGTCTGAGGATCTGGGAGTAGACTCACTCAGTCTGAGTATCTGGGAGTAGACTCACTCAGTCTGAGGATCTGGGAGTAGACTCACTCAGTCTGAGGATCTGGGAGTAGACTCACTCAGTCTGAGGATCTGGGAGTAGACTCACTCAGTCTGAGGATCTGGGAGTATACTCACTCAGTCTGAGGATCTTGGAGTAGACTCAGTCAGTCTGAGGATCTGGGAGTAGACTCACTCAGTCTGAGGATCTGGGAGTAGACTCAGTCAGTCTGAGGATCTGGGAGTATACTCACTCAGTCTGAGGATCTTGGAGTAGACTCAGTCAGTCTGAGGATCTGGGAGTAGACTCACTCAGTCTGAGTATCTGGGAGTATACTCACTCAGTCTGAGGATCTGGGAGTAGACTCACTCAGTCTGAGGATCTGGGAGTAGACTCACTCAGTCTGAGGATCTGGGAGTAGACCCACTCAGTCTGAAGATCTGGGAGTAGACTCACTCAGTCTGAGGATCTGGGAGTAGACCCACTCAGTCTGAAGATCTGGGAGTAGACTCACTCAGTCTGAGGATCTGGGAGTAGACTCACTAAGTCTGAGGATCTGGGAGTAGACTCACTCAGTCTGAGGATCTGGGAGTAGACTCACTAAGTCTGAGGATCTGGGAGTAGACTCACTCAGTCTGAGGATCTGGGAGTAGACTCACTCAGTCTGAGTATCTGGGAGTAGACTCACTCAGTCTGAGGATCTGGGAGTAGACTCACTCAGTCTGAGGATCTGGGAGTAGACTCACTCAGTCTGAGGATCTGGGAGTAGACTCACTCAGTCTGAGTATCTGGGAGTATACCCACTCAGTCTGAGGATCTGGGAGTAGACTCACTCAGTCTGAGGATCTGGGAGTAGACTCACTCAGTCTGAGGATCTGGGAGTAGACTCACTCAGTCTGAGTATCTGGGAGTAGACTCACTCAGTCTGAGGATCTGGGAGTAGACTCACTCAGTCTGAGTATCTGGGAGTAGACTCACTCAGTCTGAGGATCTGGGAGTAGACTCACTCAGTCTGAGGATCTGGGAGTAGACTCACTCAGTCTGAGGATCTGGGAGTAGACTCACTCAGTCTGAGGATCTGGGAGTATACTCACTCAGTCTGAGGATCTTGGAGTAGACTCAGTCAGTCTGAGGATCTGGGAGTAGACTCACTCAGTCTGAGGATCTGGGAGTAGACTCAGTCAGTCTGAGGATCTGGGAGTATACTCACTCAGTCTGAGGATCTTGGAGTAGACTCAGTCAGTCTGAGGATCTGGGAGTAGACTCACTCAGTCTGAGGATCTGGGAGTAGACTCACTCAGTCTGAGGATCTGGGAGTAGACTCACTCAGTCTGAGGATCTGGGAGTAGACTCACTCAGTCTGAGGATCTGGGAGTAGACTCACTCAGTCTGAGGATCTGGGAGTAGACTCACTCAGTCTGAGGATCTGGGAGTAGACCCACTCAGTCTGAGTATCTGGGAGTAGACTCACTCAGTCTGAGTATCTGGGAGTAGACTCACTCAGTCTGAGGATCTGGGAGTAGACCCACTCAGTCTGAGGATCTGGGAGTAGACCCACTCAGTCTGAGTATCTGGGAGTATACTCACTCAGTCTGAGGATCTGGGAGTAGACTCACTCAGTCTGAGGATCTGGGAGTAGACTCACTCAGTCTGAGGATCTGGGAGTAGACTCACTCAGTCTGAGGATCTGGGAGTAGACTCACTCAGTCTGAGGATCTGGGAGTAGACCCACTCAGTCTGAGTATCTGGGAGTAGACTCACTCAGTCTGAGTATCTGGGAGTAGACTCACTCAGTCTGAGGATCTGGGAGTAGACCCACTCAGTCTGAGGATCTGGGAGTAGACCCACTCAGTCTGAGTATCTGGGAGTAGACTCACGCAGTCTGAGTATCTGGGAGTAGACTCACTCAGTCTGAGGATCTGGGAGTAGACTCACTCAGTCTGAGGATCTGGGAGTATACTCACTCAGTCTGAGTATCTGGGAGTAGACTCACTCAGTCTGAGGATCTGGGAGTAGACTCACTCAGTCTGAGGATCTGGGAGTAGACTCACTCAGTCTGAGGATCTGGGAGTAGACCCACTCAGTCTGAGGATCTGGGAGTAGACCCACTCAGTCTGAGTATCTGGGAGTAGACTCACTCAGTCTGAGAATCTGGGAGTAGACTCACTCAGTCTGAGGATCTGGGAGTAGACTCACTCAGTCTGAGGATCTGGGAGTAGACTCACTCAGTCTGAGGATCTGGGAGAAGACTCACTCAGTCTGACGATCTGGGAGTATACTCACTCAGTCTGAGTATCTGGGAGTAGACTCACTCAGTCTGAGGATCTGGGAGTAGACTCACTCAGTCTGAGGATCTGGGAGTAGACTCACTCAGTCTGAGGATCTGGGAGTAGACTCACTCAGTCTGAGGATCTGGGAGTAGACTCACTCAGTCTGAGGATCTGGGAGTAGACTCACTCAGTCTGAGGATCTGGGAGTAGACCCACTCAGTCTGAGGATCTGGGAGTAGACTCACTCAGTCTGAGGATCTGGGAGTAGACTCACTCAGTCTGAGTATCTGGGAGTAGACTCACTCAGTCTGAGGATCTGGGAGTAGACTCACTCAGTCTGAGGATCTGGGAGTAGACTCACTCAGTCTGAGGATCTGGGAGTAGACCCACTCAGTCTGAAGATCTGGGAGTAGACTCACTCAGTCTGAGGATCTGGGAGTAGACCCACTCAGTCTGAAGATCTGGGAGTAGACTCACTCAGTCTGAGGATCTGGGAGTAGACTCACTAAGTCTGAGGATCTGGGAGTAGACTCACTCAGTCTGAGGATCTGGGAGTAGACTCACTCAGTCTGAGGATCTGGGAGTAGACTCACTCAGTCTGAGGATCTGGGAGTAGACTCACTCAGTCTGAGTATCTGGGAGTAGACTCACTCAGTCTGAGGATCTGGGAGTAGACTCACTCAGTCTGAGGATCTGGGAGTAGACTCACTCAGTCTGAGGATCTGGGAGTAGACTCACTCAGTCTGAGTATCTGGGAGTAGACTCACTCAGTCTGAAGATCTGGGAGTAGACTCACTCAGTCTGAGGATCTGGGAGTAGACTCACTCAGTCTGAGGATCTGGGAGTAGACTCACTCAGTCTGAGGATCTGGGAGTAGACTCACTCAGTCTGAGGATCTGGGAGTAGACTCACTCAGTCTGAGTATCTGGGAGTATACTCACTCAGTCTGAGGATCTGGGAGTAGACTCACTCAGTCTGAGTATCTGGGAGTAGACTCACTCAGTCTGAGGATCTGGGAGTAGACCCACTCAGTCTGAGGATCTGGGAGAAGACTCACTCAGTCTGAGGATCTGGGAGTAGACTCACTCAGTCTGAGTATCTGGGAGTAGACTCACTCAGTCTGAGGATCTGGGAGTAGACTCACTCAGTCTGAGGATCTGGGAGTAGACTCACTCAGTCTGAGGATCTGGGAGTAGACTCACTCAGTCTGAGGATCTGGGAGTATACTCACTCAGTCTGAGGATCTTGGAGTAGACTCAGTCAGTCTGAGGATCTGGGAGTAGACTCACTCAGTCTGAGGATCTGGGAGTAGACTCAGTCAGTCTGAGGATCTGGGAGTATACTCACTCAGTCTGAGGATCTTGGAGTAGACTCAGTCAGTCTGAGGATCTGGGAGTAGACTCACTCAGTCTGAGTATCTGGGAGTATACTCACTCAGTCTGAGGATCTGGGAGTAGACTCACTCAGTCTGAGGATCTGGGAGTAGACTCACTCAGTCTGAGGATCTGGGAGTAGACCCACTCAGTCTGAAGATCTGGGAGTAGACTCACTCAGTCTGAGGATCTGGGAGTAGACCCACTCAGTCTGAAGATCTGGGAGTAGACTCACTCAGTCTGAGGATCTGGGAGTAGACTCACTAAGTCTGAGGATCTGGGAGTAGACTCACTCAGTCTGAGGATCTGGGAGTAGACTCACTAAGTCTGAGGATCTGGGAGTAGACTCACTCAGTCTGAGGATCTGGGAGTAGACTCACTCAGTCTGAGTATCTGGGAGTAGACTCACTCAGTCTGAGGATCTGGGAGTAGACTCACTCAGTCTGAGGATCTGGGAGTAGACTCACTCAGTCTGAGGATCTGGGAGTAGACTCACTCAGTCTGAGTATCTGGGAGTATACCCACTCAGTCTGAGGATCTGGGAGTAGACTCACTCAGTCTGAGGATCTGGGAGTAGACTCACTCAGTCTGAGGATCTGGGAGTAGACTCACTCAGTCTGAGTATCTGGGAGTAGACTCACTCAGTCTGAGGATCTGGGAGTAGACTCACTCAGTCTGAGTATCTGGGAGTAGACTCACTCAGTCTGAGGATCTGGGAGTAGACTCACTCAGTCTGAGGATCTGGGAGTAGACTCACTCAGTCTGAGGATCTGGGAGTAGACTCACTCAGTCTGAGGATCTGGGAGTATACTCACTCAGTCTGAGGATCTTGGAGTAGACTCAGTCAGTCTGAGGATCTGGGAGTAGACTCACTCAGTCTGAGGATCTGGGAGTAGACTCAGTCAGTCTGAGGATCTGGGAGTATACTCACTCAGTCTGAGGATCTTGGAGTAGACTCAGTCAGTCTGAGGATCTGGGAGTAGACTCACTCAGTCTGAGGATCTGGGAGTAGACTCACTCAGTCTGAGGATCTGGGAGTAGACTCACTCAGTCTGAGGATCTGGGAGTAGACTCACTCAGTCTGAGGATCTGGGAGTAGACTCACTCAGTCTGAGGATCTGGGAGTAGACTCACTCAGTCTGAGGATCTGGGAGTAGACTCACTCAGTCTGAGTATCTAGGAGTAGACTCACTCAGTCTGAGGATCTGGGAGTAGACTCACTCAGTCTGAGGATCTGGGAGTAGACCCACTCAGTCTGAGGATCTGGGAGTAGACTCACTCAGTCTGAGTATCTGGGAGTATACTCACTCAGTCTGAGGATCTGGGAGTAGACTCACTCAGTCTGAGGATCTGGGAGTAGACTCACTCAGTCTGAGGATCTGGGAGTAGACCCACTCAGTCTGAAGATCTGGGAGTAGACTCACTCAGTCTGAGGATCTGGGAGTAGACCCACTCAGTCTGAAGATCTGGGAGTAGACTCACTCAGTCTGAGGATCTGGGAGTAGACTCACTAAGTCTGAGGATCTGGGAGTATACTCACTCAGTCTGAGTATCTGGGAGTAGACTCACTCAGTCTGAGTATCTGGGAGTAGACCCACTCAGTCTGAGGATCTGGGAGTAGACTCACTCAGTCTGAGGATCTGGGAGTAGACTCACTCAGTCTGAGGATCTGGGAGTAGACTCACTCAGTCTGAGTATCTGGGAGTATACTCACTCAGTCTGAGGATCTGGGAGTAGACTCACTCAGTCTGAGGATCTGGGAGTAGACTCACTCAGTCTGAGGATCTGGGAGTAGACCCACTCAGTCTGAGGATCTGGGAGAAGACTCACTCAGTCTGAGGATCTGGGAGTAGACTCACTCAGTCTGAGGATCTGGGAGTAGACTCACTAAGTCTGAGGATCTGGGAGTAGACTCACTCAGTCTGAGGATCTGGGAGTAGACTCACTAAGTCTGAGGATCTGGGAGTATACTCACTCAGTCTGAGGATCTTGGAGTAGACTCAGTCAGTCTGAGGATCTGGGAGTAGACTCACTCAGTCTGAGGATCTGGGAGTAGACTCAGTCAGTCTGAGGATCTGGGAGTAGACTCACTCAGTCTGAGGATCTGGGAGTAGACTCACTCAGTCTGAGTATCTGGGAGTATACTCACTCAGTCTGAGGATCTGGGAGTAGACTCACTCAGTCTGAAGATCTGGGAGTAGACTCACTCAGTCTGAGGATCTGGGAGTAGGCCCACTCAGTCTGAGGATCTGGGAGTAGACTCACTCAGTCTGAGGATCTGGGAGTAGACTCACTCAGTCTGAGGATCTGGGAGTAGACCCACTCAGTCTGAGGATCTGGGAGAAGACTCACTCAGTCTGAGGATCTGGGAGTAGACTCACTCAGTCTGAGGATCTGGGAGTAGACTCACTCAGTCTGAGGATCTGGGAGTAGACTCACTCAGTCTGAGGATCTGGGAGTAGACTCACTAAGTCTGAGGATTTGGGAGTAGACTCACTCAGTCTGAGGATCTGGGAGTAGACTCACTAAGTCTGAGGATCTGGGAGTAGACTCACTCAGTCTGAGGATCTGGGAGTAGACTCACTCAGTCTGAGTATCTGGGAGTAGACTCACTCAGTCTGAGGATCTGGGAGTAGACTCACTCAGTCTGAGGATCTGGGAGTAGACTCACTCAGTCTGAGGATCTGGGAGTAGACTCACTCAGTCTGAGGATCTGGGAGTAGACTCACTCAGTCTGAGGATCTGGGAGTATACTCACTCAGTCTGAGGATCTTGGAGTAGACTCAGTCAGTCTGAGGATCTGGGAGTAGACTCACTCAGTCTGAGGATCTGGGAGTAGACTCAGTCAGTCTGAGGATCTGGGAGTATACTCACTCAGTCTGAGGATCTTGGAGTAGACTCAGTCAGTCTGAGGATCTGGGAGTAGACTCACTCAGTCTGAGTATCTGGGAGTATACTCACTCAGTCTGAGGATCTGGGAGTAGACTCACTCAGTCTGAGGATCTGGGAGTAGACTCAGTCAGTCTGAGGATCTGGAATGTGCAGAACTGCCTCCTCGCTGGCTGTGGGTCCAGTTAAACTGCATTTACTGTAAAGTAGATCTCAGATAGCGGATTCAGAAAGCTGTGAAAACACAGTAGCCAAGTTAATTAATTATTAAAATGTTTCAGACAGTATAAAATGTGAAATGTTGGATTTATATTTAGCATTTTGCAGACAGAAAACCAATCAATTGACCATCGGGATATCAGAAGTTGTTTAAATAATTTCACGAAAAAGAAGTATTACAATTTATAAAGATTGAAGAGATAAAAAAATTAAAACTGTACTTGAAATGACTTATGAAACAGATTTACAATTTGTTTGTCAGAATCAGCAAAATCAGTGTTTTTTCAGCCTCATTAAGTGATGGATAGGAAATGGAGTTTAGTTTTGTTGATCAAACAGCACCAGAATCGGATTTCAGATGCCAGTGTTCTCAACCTGAGGCAGGATTTTCTCAGCGGGCATGAGACGACTCCAGCGGAGCACAGTAGGCTCACTGTCAACACTCTTGGCCTGGGCTAGTCCCACCCGATTGTTGCCCAAGTCGAACTCCGTGTAGAACTTGCCGATGAACACGTCGCCAAGGATCCACAGCGGGCCAGCAGGCGGCGGAATGTCCAGGCCCATGAAACCGGACAGGCAGATGGTCTGGCCCATCTGACTCACCTAGGTACCGGATCCAGCAGGGATTTGGCATTTTTAGTCTAAACTCAATGTATGGGGTGGATTTCATAAATAATTACAAGAGAAAAAAATTATTAAAAAACCGAAAAACCAGCCTTTCAAATTTATTTCTAAGAAAACGCAGTTTTCCGTCCCTCTACTCCCAGTGGTTCTCGCATCACTATTGTTAAAAATCGCTGGCAAAATTGAGAGTTAAGTTTTCACACACGGTTGAGATTCTGTTATTTTGAGTAGAGATTGAGGAATCAAGGATCTGGGAATTACCTGAAGCACGTAGTCCTTGCCAGTGAGTGTGAAGTTGTTGCCACCTAGGGTGAAGGTGATGGTTGGCAGGGTTGGGATCTTGGCGCAATCCACAGTGTACTCGCCGGCCACAATTGGGGTGGCACCAATGAGCTGCTGCAGTTTGGTGATCTCCACCTTGGGCCCGACAATCAGCGAGGTGCCGGTGTCGGCGATGGCCTGGCAGCCGCCTGAGCAGAAGGAGCCACTCGAACCCACCTGGGCGCGGAAGTTTTGGGGATTTCAGGTGATGAATCTTCAGGGCCTCATCTACAGCAGATCCCCTCAGATACACCAAATCCCTCAAGATACATCAGATCCCCTCAGCTACAGCAGATCCCCTCAGATACAACAAATCCCCTCAGATACATCAGATCCCCTCAGATACATCAAATCCCCTCAGATACATCAAATCCCCTCAGATACATCAAATCCCCTCAGATACATCAAATCCCTTCAGATACATCAAATCCCTTCACAAACATCAAATCTCCTCAGATACATAAAATCCCATCAGATCCCATACTTCAGTGCCTCAGCTCCATAAAATCCCATCAGATCCCATACTTCAGTGCCTCAGCTTCATAAAATCCCATCAGATCCCATACTTCAGTGCCTCAGCTCCATAAAATCCCCAGACGCGCTCCCTTCGTCGGCCCACCTGCATGCCGTCCATCTTGAACTGCCAGTAGCCCTGCCGAGTGACTGGCAGATAGGTGAAGCTGCCAGAGTAGTGTGCCGGGTCGCTGCCACCAAAAATGAGCTCACCCCCCTGCTTAGAGCTGGGGTCGCGGTTCAGGTAGAATGAGAACACCGGCGCGGGAACCAGCTTCTGCTCCACCATGCGGTAGAACACCGGGTCGACTCCGTCAACAGCGATGCTTCTGTATCCCATGCCAAGGATGCCGTCGAATTTGGCCGCGATGAAGGTGATGCCCGGCTGCTTCACAGCCTCGCCGAAGGTGACAGCCGGCACCGCCAGCTGGCCCAGAGTGACCGTGTCCTGGCTGAGGAAGCCGGACAGACTGCCAGAGCCGTAGCGAATGCTGAAGCTGGTGCCGTTGGCCTGTGATTGGTTGACGGGATTGCCGGCAGATTAGTATGCGAATCCAGCATTTAGGATTGAAGAATAAGGATTAAAGATGGGATTCGGGATCTAAGAGCTTAAGGATTAAAAATGGGATTCGGGATGATCTACTGAGCTTAAGGATTAAAAATGGGATTCGGGATGATCTACGAGCATAAGGATTAAAAATGGGATTCGGGATCTACGAGCTTAATGATTAAAGATGGGATTTGGGATCTACGAGCTTAATGATTAAAGATGGGATTTGGGATCTACGAGCTGACGGATTAAACATGGGATTTGGGATCGACGAGCTGAAGGATTAAGGTTTCGATTTAGGATCGACGAGAATGATTAAAGAAAGAATTCGGTCAAGGATAGAGTAACAGTGTGACTTAGGCTAGGATTAAGGATTGATTAATATTATATTATATAAGAGATTACGATAATAGTTATTTCAATCAAATATTTGAGATCAAAATGAATCTGATAATCGACTGAAGCATTTCAGAATCAGCATAGCTACCCTAACACTAATGAGATTGTTATTAGGCCCCTACCTTGTAGGTGGAGCTTTTCGAGCTGTCGTACTTGTTGTGAATGCGGCAGGCGATGTCCAAGATGCTGCACTTCTTAGACGGCACCCACAGGTTGGAGGAGCCGGTGTCGAAGACCACATTGAACGGCTGCTGCGGAGTGCCGATGCCAATGGCGCCGTAGTACTGGGCATCCATATAGTTGGTGAGGGGCTCGGGGCTGGGGCCATTGCCCTTTAGACCCCATCGAGTCTGTAGAACGGTCTCGCGGGTTAGTCCGGCATTGATTAGCTGCTGACGCACTGTATCAATGCGCTCCAGCTTCACTCTTTAGTTGGGAGATCAATTTAAGAAAAATTATTAGCTTTTTTTTGAGGATTTAGATAAGCAATAGAAACCCTGGCTTACCTGACAAAGCCATTCTGAGTTGGCGCCGATAGAGACTGAGCCACAAATACAGCTAACGTAAGAAAGAGAATACGCATTGTCTAATTAACCAGAATAATTAGACAATAAGATAATTTACCGATTTGATACTAACAAGAAGAATAACCAGAAGTTCCTTTAATAAAATGTGAGGTATTTCTAAAATTAAATAATATATATACAAAAACTTTTACCATATAAACAAAATGCCGATTTCTACATTTAAATAATATAATTTCGTAGAATGTTCTTTATAATTTGATAACAAAAGTATTTTACTCAAAATATAACATAACATTATATATTCTTTTTAAGTAACAAGTTTATTTTTCTGGTTTTAATTTCTCCGGCAGATGACAATTTTTAAAACGCTATTCCATGTTAAGAAGTATTTATTTGTTGCAGTTGCATGAGTCATTGTTGTATTAATTGGACTAAGTTTTATTTTATCACTTTGGTTCCAAGGAATAACAAATGAGTGACTTCGGTGACAATCCTTTCGGTGATCCGAAATCAGGACCCAGTGCTGATCCGTTCTCTGTAAGTTATATTCTGCATGAGTTGTGACTTGTGACTTGTGCTGGCATTAAAAAATGTATGCCTGTGTTTTGTGCTGTAGGCCATAATTGTTACTTACAATTTTTTTTTCTAGTTTATCTTCCTCAGATAGGTTTATGTCTGCATTGCATTAGAGGCCATTATAAGTTGACAAAATATGCCGCCTTAGCCCACCTACCAGTTTCCATTTCCTTATTTAAAGATCCGAAAAACTTGCATAATATACATATTACAAATAGCTTGCTATACAGCTAGGTCATACAAAGAAATAAAAAAGTTTTGGTATTAGAAATTAGTTACAAAAAACATTGTGTCTTCCAAAATCTCTGCTTTCAAAGAAAATTTATCAATAAAAAAGGAAAAACTTTTTTATTACAAGCTACTTTACAAGCAGGCTTTATATTTTTTTTTCACAATTTCTAGTCTGTTTTTTAATGAAATTTTTTTATTTTAAAATCTAAGATTAGCTTGGCCTAACTAGCTATAAAGAATACCTGACTAAAAATTTATGAATAAAATGAAAAATCCATATTAAGTATACTATATACAAATCTTCTAAGCAAGTTTTCTATCCAACTTTTTAGGACCCATCTGTGCAGCAGGCTAAAACAAGCACTGGTGGTTCAGCTTCAGTTCAGGATTTCAATCCATTTGACAAGAAAACAGCATCTGGCCCAGCTGTCAGTCAGCCAGCTGTGCTGCCCACTACTAGCAGTAGCATGCCGCAGGAGCCGCCGCCTTACACACCCAGCTTTCCGCAGCAGCAGCAGCAGAAGATCAACATGGATGAGCTGGAAAAGCGACAGCAGGAACTGGAAGCCAAGGCCAGGGAATTGGAGAGGCGAGAAGAGGAGCAGAGACAGCGAGAGCAAGCAATGAGCTCTAGTGGATGTGAGCTCAACATTGTTTATCACATTGTACGAGTATATGTCAAAATCATAGGCCTATCATATGTATGATATGAATCATATGTACCATGACCCAACTCTCCCCTCTCTCATCCCTCTCTTGTCTCATCTCCTCACTATCTAGTATTTTCTTATCCTATCTTATTTTATCGAGAATCATCTCTCTCCTATCTCATCTCCCTGGTCTCATCTCTCCCCTGTCTCATCTCTTACCTGTCTCATCTCTTCCCTTTCTCATCTCTTCCCTTTCTCATCTCTTCCCAGTCTCATCTCTCCCCTGTCTCATCTCTCCACTGTCTCTTCTCTCCCACTGTCTCATCTCTCCCCAGTGTCTCATCTCTCCCCAGTGTCTCATCTCTCCCCAGTGTCTCATCTTTTCCCTGTCTCATCTCTCCCCTGTCTCATCTCTCCACTGTCTCATCTCTCCCCAGTGTCTCATCTCTTCCCTGTCTCATCTCTCCCCTGTCACATCTCTCCACTGTCTTATCTCTCCCCTGTCTTATCTCTCCCCAGTGTCTCATCTCTCCCCTGTCTCATCTCTTCCCTGTCTCATCTCTTCCCAGTCTCATCTCTCCCCTGTCTCATCTCTCCCCTGTCTCTTCTCTCCCACTGTCTCATCTCTCCCCAGTGTCTCATCTCTCCCCAGTGTCTCATCTCTCCCCAGTGTCTCATCTCTCCCCAGTGTCTCATCTCTTCCCTATCTCATCTCTCCACTGTTTCTTCTCTCCCACTGTCTCATCTCTCCCCTGTCTCATCTCTCCCCTCAATGCCTTAATGTCTTATGACTTATGTCTTCTCTCAATGTCTTATCTCTTCTTAGTCTCACCTTATCCGGTGTCTAATCCATCCCATGCATCCCTTTGTAACTAAGCTAGATTTCGATCTAAGCAGATAAACTTCCAATTAATCCAGGCAGAACTGCAACTCCCCAATATTTACAGTGCGGGCGCACAACTGGCCGCCTTTGCCTTCCTTCTCTCCCGTTGGTCCGTGCTTCTATCAGGACATCGACCTGGAAATCCCGTTGGAATTCCGTCGGCTAGTTCAACTGGCCTATTACCTGTGGATGGCGCATGCGTCTTTACTACTGATTAACATCATCGGAGCCATCACCTATTTCATTGCTGTACAAGAGAACAAGGCCAACGCTGGCACTGTGTTCGGAGTGTCTCTCATTGTGTTTGTCATCTTCACACCGGCCTCCTATGTCTGCTGGTTTAGGCCCCTGTACAAGGCATTCAAGTGAGTCATTTTTCGAGATTTTTTTAGTTAAATCCTACAATAATGGCAGGTATAATTACGAGTCATTAATCCCTTCATCTCATTGTACTACTCTAGTCTGAGAGTCGTTAATCCCTTCATCTCATGGTACTACTCTAGTCTGAGGTTCGTTAATCCCTTCATCTCATTGTACTACTATAGTCAGAGGTTCGTTAATCCCTTCATCTCAAGATCCTACTCTAGTCAGAGAGTCGTTAATCCCTTCATCTCATGGTACTATAGTCTGAGAGTCGTTAATCCCTTCATCTCATGGTACTCTATTCTGAGAGTCGTTAATCCCTTCATCTCATGGTACTTCTCTAGTCTGAGAGTCGTTAATCCCTTGATCTCATGGTACTACTCTAGTCTGAGAGTCGTTAATCCCTTGATCTCATGGTACTACTCTAGTCTGAGAGTCGTTAATCCATTCATCTCATGTTACTTCTCTAGTCTGAGAATCGTTAATCCCTTGATCTCATAGTACTCTAGTCTGAGAGTCGTTAATCCATTCATCTCATGTTACTTCTCTAGTCTGAGAATCGTTAATCCCTTGATCTCATGGTACTCTAGTCTGAGAGTCGTTAATGCCTTCATCTTATTGTACTACTCTAGTCAGAGGTTCGTTAATCCCTTCATCTCATAATCCTACTCTAGTCAGAGGTTCGTTAATCCCTTCATCTCATAATCCTACTCTAGTCTGAGAGTCGTTAATCCCTTGATCTCATAGTACTCTAGTCTGAGAGTCGTTAATCCATTCATCTCATGTTACTTCTCTAGTCTGAGAATCGTTAATCCCTTGATCTCATGGTACTCTAGTCTGAGAGTCGTTAATGCCTTCATCTTATTGTACTACTCTAGTCAGAGGTTCGTTAATCCCTTCATCTCATAATCCTACTCTAGTCAGAGGTTCGTTAATCCCTTCATCTCATAATCCTACTCTAGTCAGAGGTTCGTTAATCCCTTCATCTCATAATCCTACTCTAGTCAGAGGTTCGTTAATCCCTTCATCTCATAATCCTACTCTAGTCAGAGGTTCGTTAATCCCTTCATCTCATAATCCTACTCTAGTCTGAGAGTCGTTAATCCCTTCATCTCATGGTACTCTAGTCTGAGAGTCGTTAATCCCTTCATCTCATGTTACTTCTCTAGTCAGAGAATCGTTAATTCCTTCATCTCATGGTACTACTCTAGCCAGAGAGTCGTTAATCACTTTCATCTTAGTATCCTCAGTGTTTTGATGAACGAAAGGTCTCATTTGAGTGTCGTTAGTTATCTTTGTTCCATGCTCTTATAGATCAGTAAACGTAAACTCACCTGCTTTAGCCATAGAAAAGCCTTATCCGTTTACGTATTCGCAAATTCTTGCCGCGCAGGAGTGACAGCAGTTTCAATTTCTTTCTATTCTTCCTGATGCTGTTTGCGCAATTCGTCATCTTGGCCATCCAGTGCCTGGGCCTCGACTATCTGGGCTCGTGCGGCTGGATCAACGCCTTCGTCATGATGAAACAGAGTACACCTGTTGGTGTGCTCATGCTACTCATTGCCTTGGCGTTCACCGCTTTAGCCTCCTTGGACCTGGTGCTTCTGATTCGGGTAAGAATAAAAAACTCTTTAGTCTGCAAAGCGAATACAATCGGTGGTGGTGGACCTAAGAAGGGCCGTTTTAACGTCACATTTTCTACGCATAGAATCTATAGACTAAAACAGTAGGACAAAACGAGCAGCGGAAATAATCCTGTTCTGAAATCGGTTCTGGTCGTATCTATTAGAATTTCTTGCGTAAAGACAATTAGCTTTCACACCAATTGACTTTGAGTCCTTCCTCCCAAAACAGATTTGATGAATTCGTTAAAACTTATAGTGCTTCGAGACAAAATAGGAAAAACTAGAGAAAGAGTCCTTATAATTTTTAATGGATACATAAAAAGAACACGTTTTGTAGTTGACTTTTTGGGGTGGACCTAAATAGGGCCGTTGTTAAATTAATTTTTTTATTTTTAGCGCAAATTTTATCCGCACTACTGTTAGTAGGGTAGAAAGATATTAGGGTAGAAACGATTAATAAATCACTAATTAGCAGCGTCTACGGGATGTATAAATAGCGTCTTCGCCTCCCGCCCAGGTGCACCGAATCTACCGCAGCACCGGTGCCAGCTTTGCCAAGGCGCGCCAGGAATTCAGCCAGGGCGTCCTGACAAGCGACGCCGTCAGGGGCGCCGCGGCAGACGCTGCCACGGCTACAGCCAGGTCAGCCTTCACCGGCGGCAGCAGCGGAGGAGGAGGCGGTCGCTACTAATCAGAGACCCGTTCGCTCTTACTGCTGATCCCTCTTTATCTTATTTAATCATATTTCATCCCTCATTAATTATGAACTGATGTGGCTGTAACTGTTATATTGCGTTGCTTATGGCAATATGTGTGGGTTCACTTTAACCAGAGACAAATACGTTTATATTTTTCCACTAAAACGGCCCTTTTGGGGGCCACCATAGGCAGAATACAACATAAACCAGTGTTATCGAATTTGTGTTTGAAGCTTGTCGAGTCTAAGTCGTTTTAATGTAATAATGTACTCGCCATACTACTCAAGTAGTTCGCAATCCCAATAAATCGTGATTATCCTAGCTAATTTTTCAACTCTCGACTTTAAATAAATTATTTGTCGTTTTAGAGGCTGTTTTTCATAATTCCAACGTTTTATTTGCTCGCTTATCTTATTTTCTTCTTGCAATGTGCCCTATTGCCTACTAACTGACATGACAGTAAGCAGATGCATATGCACCGGCGCCGTTATTGTTTTTCTGCCGAAGTTTCAAACATTCGCAATATTTTATTTTACGAAGTCGTTTTTTTCACATTTCAAGCATTGCTACACTGAAGAGCTGTCCCACTGCTCTGTCTGTGCTAATCCCATGATTCTACTTTTACAATTATTTTGAGTAGTGTGTTATGCACTTGTATGCATTAACTTTAGTAATGAGTCTAATAGCTACTGTTTATCGATTCTACTATAATTTATAATCCCCGAAACCTGGATCATAAAGTTCTAAAAATGGCTAGAACCTCGAAATCGTTAACTCCAAATATACCAGAGTACTTTGTACTCTAAAGTACAAATGTCCTAAAGTACAAATATCCGAAAGTACGAATATAATAAAGTACAAATATCATAAAGTACAAATATCCTAAAGTACAAATATCATAAAGTACAAATTTCCTAAAGTACAAATATCTTAAAGTACAAATATCCTAAAGTACAAATATCCTAAAGTACAAATATCCTAAAATTCAAATATCCCACGTCTGTAAAAAATCACCTGATAAAGAAGCCCCTATCCTTGATCCTTAGATCTCCGAATTCCTTCAATTCCGTAGATTCCACAGAATTCCACGAAATTTCAACCTTAAACCATTAAAACGTTATACGTTGTTATTTATTTATGAAAAATGTGTGAAAACTCACCCAGCAAATTCTGTTCAGTGTTGTAAGCCCAATATTACCTATTCGATTAATTAGAAAAAAACTCATATTTAAGCTGCTTGTTTTGCTTTTTGCTTTTGCCAATTTACTTTTTTGTTGTTGTTGTTGTTGTCATTTCTGGCCAATAATCAAGGTAAAGATAAGCTTTTTATTTTATTTAGCTATTCAATGTAACCTGAATTTATTATTCGAATAAATTTGAATATATTTAATACTATGAACTAAAATAAATCACTTATAAGCAAATTGTCACTATAAACCATTTGTGATCTAAGCGTTTTTTATTATGGTCTTCAAATTACATCATCGCCTAAAAGTAACACCCCTGTGGCTGTACAATTAGCTAATAAAGCTCAACCAGGGCCCCCTGACCAGTGTTTACACAGATTTGTCGCTGGGCAGTAACTGGGTCAAATTCTTATCTAATCTGCTTGTGGCAGCGACCAGCAAGCAGTGCGCAAAATGAATTTTATCCAAAGATTTGCCAATTTAGCGCGAGGTGACAGGCAGTTTTTGTTATAAATGGTTGCCAAGCTGTATACACGCAGAGTTACCTGAAGTTTTAAATAAAGGCTGAAAGCTGAAAAGTTTGGTTGGCAATTTTTTGTTTTCGTCGAATTTTTCAATTTTAATCATTATACAGTTCGGTAAGTTCTTCAAATTGAAAGTTTATTAATTTTCTACCAAAAGTCTATTTTCCCTTCTCATCAGGAGAGACCCTACAGGATAAAGGGATGTGACAATTGAGGAAATCTAAGATAACCACCGAATCAACACGACAATTCCTGTGACGAAAATACCACATTATAGATTTAGGTCAAACATTATTTTGTTAAATATTTAATACCTGCTTACTTAATTACCAATCATACTCATCGAAAATAGCTCGGGATAATCCACTGTTCTCATACTGTTCTCATACTGTTCTCACACTATTCTCATTCAGTTCTCACATACTTCTCACTTTGTTCGCATACTGTTCTCATATTGTTCTCATACTGTTCTCACACTGTTCTCATAATGTTCTCATACTGTTCTCATACTGTTCTCATATTGTTCTCATACTGTTCTCATACTGTTCTCACACTGTTCTCATACTGTTCTCATATTGTTCTCATACTGTTCTCATATTGTTCCCATACTGATCTCATACTGTTCTCATATTGTTCTCATACTGTTCTCATACTGTTCTCATATTGTTCTCATACTGTTCTCATACTGTTCTCATACTGTTCTCACACTGTTCTCACACTATTCTCATTCACTTCTCGCATACTTCTCATTTTGTTCGCATAACTGTTCTCATACTGTTCTCAAACTGTTCTCATATTGTTCTCATACTGTTCTCATACTGTTCTCACACTGTTCTCATACTGTTCTCACACTGTTCTCACACTATTCTCATTCACTTCTCGCATACTTCTCATTTTGTTCGCATAACTGTTCTCATACTGTTCTCAAACTGTTCTCATATTGTTCTCATACTGTTCTCATACTGTTCTCACACTGTTCTCACACTGTTCTCATACTGTTCTCACACTATTCTCATTCAGTTCTCACATACTTCTCATTTTGTTCGCATACTGTTCTCATACTGTTCTCATATTGTTCTCACACTATTCTCATACTGTTCTCATATTGTTCTCACACTGTTCTCATACTGTTCTCATATTGTTCTCACACTATTCTCATACTGTTCTCATATTGTTCTCACACTGTTCTCATACTGTTCTCATATTGTTCTCACACTATTCTCATAGTGTTCTCACATAGTTCTCATAGTGTTCTCACACTGCTCTCATACTGTTCTCACACTGTTCTCACACTATTTTCATACTGTTCTCACATAGTTCTCACACTGTGGCAGCAGAATGCGTGGACTAATCGGAAGCCCTAGCCTGGCAATCTGCCTGGCGGTGTTGGCCAGCCTGTTAGGCAGCCCAGCTGAAGCGGTGACTCCCATTGTACTTTGGCACGGAATGGGTGACAGCTGCTGCAACCCGCTGTCGCTGGGCTCCGTCAAGAAGCTGCTGGAGCAGCAGCTGCCGGGAGTGTACGTGTACTCTGTGCAGATCGGCAACAACATGGCCGAGGACATCGAGAAAGGCTTCCTGTCAAACGCCAACAGCCAGGTGGAGCAGGTGTGCCAGAAGATTCGCTCGGATCCCAATCTGAGGGGCGGCTACAACTCCATCGGCTTCTCGCAGGGCTCCCAGTTCCTGCGGGCTCTTGTTCAGCGCTGCCCGACGCCGCGAATGAAGAATCTGGTATCGGTGGGCGGTCAGCACCAGGGCGTGTACGGATTTCCCCGGTGTCCCGGCTCCAGCATCAGCCTCTGCAACTATGTGCGCGAGCTGCTCAACTTGGGAGCTTACGTGGGCTTCGTGCAGAACAAGTGAGCACGACTGCTAAAAATTTTGAGTTCTCACAGCTCAATTTAAGATGACGGTTTCAAATTAGAGGTACTGGAAAGATTCTGGTTTTAACTGCGGATCTGGGAGAACAGTGTTCAGATTGACACTGAAATCTTCCCAGATCCTCAGATTGACACTGAAATCTTCCCAGATCCTCAGATTGACACTGAAATCTTCCCAGATCCTCAGATTGACACTGGAATCTTCCCAGATCCTCAGATTGATACTGAAATCTTCCCAGATCCTCAGATTGACACTGGAATCTTCCCAGATCCTCAGATTGACACTGGAATCTTCCCAGATCCTCAGATTGACACTGGAATCTTCCCGGATCCTCAGATTGACACTGGAATCTTCCCAGATCCTCAGATTGACACTGGAATCTTCCCAGATCCTCAGATTGACACTGGAATCTTCCCAGATCCTCAGATTGATACTGAAATCTTCCCAGATCCTCAGATTGACACTGGAATCTTCCCAGATCCTCAGATTGACACTGGAATCTTCCCAGATCCTCAGATTGACACTGGAATCTTCCCGGATCCTCAGATTGATACTGGAATCTTCCCAGATCCTCAGATTGACACTGGAATCTTCCCAGATCCTCAGATTGACACTGGAATCTTCCCGGATCCTCAGATTGACACTGGAATCTTCCCAGATCCTCAGATTGACACTGGAATCTTCCCAGATCCTCAGATTGATACTGAAATCTTCCCAGATCCTCAGATTGACACTGGAATCTTCCCAGATCCTCAGATTGACACTGGAATCTTCCCAGATCCTCAGATTGACACTGGAATCTTCCCGGATCCTCAGATTGATACTGGAATCTTCCCAGATCCTCAGATTGATACTGGAATCTTGCCAGAGCTAGTGGGACATCTAGGAGTATATATCAGTATCTAGGAAAATTCAAATATCAGTCTGAGGACCTGAAAAGATCCAGCTTTTAATCATAGGAATCTTGGAAGATTTTACCTTAAAATATGCACGGCTAGCATTGACCCGATTCCAGCGTCATTCAAGCCCAGTACTGGCATGATCCGTTAAACGAAGACGAATACAAGCAGAAGTCAATTTTCATTGCGGAAATCAACAATGAAGTGGTGAGTGAAACGACTTTTTTTTCAAGCGGTGTCAAGTCAGTTGTCCTTCGGTGTTCACATGTTAGACATTGTTCCCACAACCCACAGACCGTGAACCAGACTTACGTAGCCAATCTGCAGACGCTGAGCAACCTGGTGCTGGTGAAGTTCCTGAACGACACCATGGTGGAACCGCGAGAGAGCGAATGGTTTGGCTTCTACGGTCCGGGACAGGACAAGACTGTGCTACCGCTGAGAATGACTGCTCTGTACACACAGGTACTTATGGTTGATGATCACTCGATGGGAAGAGAACTGATTGGGAAGAGAACTGATTGGGAAGAGAACTGATTGGGAAGAGAACTGATTGGGAAGAGAACTGATTGGGAAGAGAACTGATTGGGAAGAGAACTGATTGGGAAGAGAACTGATTGGGAAGACAATCAATGGCCTGATTGGGAAGACAATCGATGACCTGATTGGGAAGACAATCGATGACACGATTGGGAAGACAATCAATGGCCTGATTGGGAAGACAATCGATGACCTGATTGGAAAGACAATCAATGACCTGATTGGGAAGGCAATCGATGACATGATTGGGAAGACAATCGATGACCTGATTGGGAAGACAATCGATGACCTGATTGGAAAGACAATCAATGGCCTGATTGGGAAGACAATCGATGACCTGATTAGGAAGACAATCGATGACATGATTGGGAAGACAATCGATGACCTGATTGGAAAGACAATCAATGGCCTGATTGGGAAGACAATCGATGACCTGATTAGGAAGACAATCGATGACATGATTGGGAAGACAATCAATGGCCTGATTGGGAAGGCAATCGATGACATGATTGGGAAGACAATCAATGGCCTGATTGGGAAGACAATCGATGACATGATTGGGAAGGCAATCGATGACATGATTGGGAAGACAATCAATGACCTGATTAGGAAGACAATCGATTGCCCAATTATAATAATCTCGCATTTTGTCATCATGCAGGATCGCTTGGGTCTGAAAGCCATGGACGCTGCAGGCAAATTGAAATTTCTAGCAACTGAAGGCGATCACCTGCAGTTCACTGATACCTGGTTCATTCAGAACATCGTCAAGCCTTACCTCACCAATTAATCAAGCGACTGATGAAATCGATTACTAACTCTACCAAATCGGTCGAAGAAAAATGCAGGATCTCAAATTAATCTCCACTCCATTAAACGCGTCAATCGTAATCATTACCTACTTCGTGATTAACAGTAAAAATAAACTTGCACATTTTATCAATGGGGATTAGCAATCACTAATGATGAGAAAATTACATACCCAAGTTTGAAATAGTTTAGCAATATGTTTTTTACTGTGTTTATTCAGAAATACTGATTTCGCTGCTCAAATACTAACAGTAGTGCATTCAAAATGTTTTTACGTAGGTCAAAGGACACAATAAAACTATTTTGATCCCTCTTGTCTGTAAAGTTCATTGGCAGTGGGAATTGGAGAGTGTGGGATTCATGGGCTGTGGGGATTGGAGAGTGTGGGATTCATGGGCTGTGGGGATTGGAGAGTGTGGGTTTCATGGGCTGTGGGGATTGGAGAGTGTGGGATTCATGGGCTGTGGGGATTGGAGAGTGTGGGATTCATGGGCTGTGGGGATTGGAGAGTGTGGGATTCATGGGCTGTGGGGATTGGAGAGTGTGGGATTCATGGGCTGTGGGGATTGGAGAGTGTGGGATTCATGGGCTGTGGGAATTGGAGAGTGTGGGATTCATGGGCTGTGGGGATTGGAGAGTGTGGGATTCATGGGCTGTGGGGATTGGAGAGTGTGGGTTTCATGGGCTGTGGGGATTGGAGAGTGTGGGATTCATGGGCTGTGGGGATTGGAGAGTGTGGGATTCTGGCTGTGGGGATTGGAGAGTGTGGGATTCATGGGCTGTGGGGATTGGAGAGTGTGGGATTCTGGCTGTGGGGATTGGAGAGTGTGGGATTCATGGGCTGTGGGGATTGGAGAGTGTGGGATTCATGGGCTGTGGGGATTGGAGAGTGTGGGATTCATGGGCTGTGGGGATTGGAGAGTGTGGGATTCATGGGCTGTGGGAATTGGAGAGTGTGGGATTCATGGGCTGTGGGAATTGGAGAGTGTGGGATTCATGGGCTGTGGGAATTGGAGAGTGTGGGATTCATGGGCTGTGGGGATTGGAGAGTGTGGGATTCATGGGCTGTGGGGATTGGAGAGTGTGGGATTCATGGGCTGTGGGGATTGGAGAGTGTGGGATTCATGGGCTGTGGGGATTGGAGAGTGTGGGATTCATGGGCTGTGGGGATTGGAGAGTGTGGGATTCTGGCTGTGGGGATTGGAGAGTGTGGGATTCATGGGCTGTGAGGATTGGAGAGTGTGGGATTCATGGGCTGTGGGGATTGGAGAGTGTGGGATTCATGGGCTGTGAGGATTGGAGAGTGTGGGATTCATGGGCTGTGGGGATTGGAGAGTGTGGGATTCATGGGCTGTGGGGATTGGAGAGTGTGGGATTCATGGGCTGTGGGGATTGGAGAGTGTGGGATTCATGGGCTGTGGGGATTGGAGAGTGAGGGATTCTTGGGCTGTGGGGATTGGAGAGTATGGAATTCATGGGCTGTTGGGATTGGAGAGTGTGGGATTCTGGCTGTGGGGATTGGAGAGTATGGAATTCATGGGCTGTTGGGATTGGAGAGTGTGGGATTCATGGGCTGGGAGGATTGGAGAGTGTGGGATTCATGGGCTGTGGGGATTGGAGAGTGTGGGATTCATGGGCTGGGAGGATTGGAGAGTGTGGGATTCATGGGCTGGGAGGATTGGAGAGTGTGGGATTCATGGGCTGTGGGGATTGGAGAGTGTGGGATTCTGGCTGTGGGGATTGGAGAAGCAAGGATGTTTTAGCGCTTGCAGAGTGATGCTAGATAAGTAGAATTAATTATTTTTTCGTCCTCAATAATGAAAACTAAATATGATGTATTACATTCAGGACGAATGTCTTCGAAAATGGAACTATACGTAGAGATGCGAATGAACCAACGCGTTATTGCAATTTTAAAATGCGAAAAATACCCTAAACGTGTTTAATTAATCTTGTTAGGGAAATGCGCTGCATATTCTAAGAGGATTAAAGTAATATAATTGGGACATGGGTTGTATAATTTATCAAGAGGTAAAGAAATCCACGTACGTTACGAAGATGTACGGTAGGAAAGAATTCTTGGTTTTCGTAAATAGATTTGTACACCAAGATAGGCAATGTAAAACAGTACTATGCTAACCCCACGTGATCATTGTATACTGACATGTACGTCACAATGTACGCACCGGGTCCATGAGTGATTTTCGTGATTATGTCTAAAAGGGAATCCATCAATCCGCCAGAGAGGTCGGAGGGTTCCGATTGTGTGTATTCTGCAAACGCAGAATGCCGAGAGCCATAAAGAGAATTAAGAGGAGCTATCTCGTTTGAGTTACCCATTTGAACTTCGTTTGCGACAGCGTCTTAAGCACCCAGCATACAGTATCAGAAAGGTCGCAGCACAATAAAATAAAATAAACGCTTTACAGTGTGAGTGAGAATACTCATCTCGCATAATGTGCTACCATACATCCTTACAAAATGTTACGGAGGATAATAAAATATACCATTGCATATAATTATCGGTTTTCCCATTATTATTAAAGGGGACAATAACAATGTAATAAAGAAATGAAAAACATTATGCAATATTTATTTACAGTAATTTCGATCATTTGTATATTCAAAATCATTTTTTTTTAATGGAAGTATATGTATAGATGCGAATCAGACCACATACTCTAATGTAATGTGAAAAGCGGAAAAGAAGAAATGCGTTTAATATAGCTCGTATCATTTTAGTGAAATGTGTTGGACACTACTAATAAGAGTAAAATTTGCATAATTGAGGCATGGTCAGTATAGTATATCAGAGCGCACAGAAACCACGTAGGTACACGCAAAGGTGTACAGAAGGGAAAAACTTATGGCCTTTGTACACAGATCTGTACAAAACGATGTGCATAGAGATACGGTATCATGCCTGCGTGACATTAGTACACTGATGTGCGTAGGGATACCTCGGCACGAGGCTCTTGCCTGACATATACGCTCATTGCTATCAGGGGATTTCCGTGTCATGTGAACTAGGGGTGATTTGTGTGACCATTGCGATAATGCGCATATGAGAGAGTGAGAGTCGTCTGAAACTTGAGAGTCCAAGGAGACTCTCACGGGTCTTAGCTTGCGAGCTCGCTCAACCAGTGCAGACCTCCCCGGTGTCCGTGGGATACCACAGTTTGCCACCGCGTCCTCAGCACCGAGCAGCACATATCGTTCAGGTTGCGAAGGAAAAAGTGGAAATTTACAGAAAAACAACAACTTTACAGAAGTGCACCTGGCGCGTCAATTTGGTAACGTGCGAAACAGGCAGCCGCGTCAAAAGCAGCAGCGCCCGTCCAACGTCACAAACGGTCTCTGCAAATTTAAGCCCAAGTTCGGGGCAGAAGCAAGGCGCTGCCAGCAGCCCTGCAGCTTCCAGGCCAGGGAAACGGACAGGCTGGCCGCCACTGACCGTCGCGGCGGCCAGCAACAACCTGCTGCTTATTCCCGACGTGCACACCGACCGGTGTTCCTGGTGAACACGGGCGCGGAGATCAGCATCTTCGCAGACACCAGCACCGACCCCGTCAGCAGTCCACCGGCCCGCTTCTATTTGCCACCAACGGTACGCGCATCCGCACTTTCGGCAGCAAGACCATCACGCTGGACATCGGCCTTAAGACCTGCACTTGGCCTTTCGTGTTGGCCGAGGTTGCCCGACCATTGATCGGCGCAGAATTCTTGCGCCATCACAGGTTGCTGGTGGATTTGCCCAACTATCGTCACCTGGACGCCAGCTCCATGGCCAGCGTGGATCTGCTGTCCGGCTCCGGACCGGCACCTCAGATCGCCGCATCTGTGGCCGGCGACAACTACAGCCGGTTTCTGGCCGAGTTGCCCCGCATCACTGAAACAAGCTTTCACAAAACCACCCCGCGCAACGGCATCGAGCACCATATCCCCATGCAGGGCCACCCAAACAGCTGGCAGCAGCCAAGGAGGAGTTTCACACACTGGAACAGCTCGGCATCGTGCGACGTTCCAGTAGCCCTTGGTCTTCTCCGCTCCACATTGTGCCTAAGTATTCTGGCAGATGGTGCGGTGATTTCCGGCGGCTTAATGACGCCACCGGCCAATGTGTCTCGCCTGCTGGGCATGCAGCTTCATCACACGACCGTGTTTCACCAACAGGCCAATGGGCTCGTTGAGCGTTTTACAGACAGCTTAAGGCATCCCTTCGACCCCAGAGATCCCGTGGGTGTTGCTAGGCGGCATTCTAACGACTACCAAGGACGACTTTGCTGTTTTGTCAGCCGAGCAGGTTTACGGGGCCCCGCTGACGGTGACCGGCGAAAGCCTCCAGGCCAGCCAACCCTCCTATAGCCAGTAACAGCCTGCGTCGCCCTGTCTAAGCATTCCGGCAACCGCCAACCTCTAAGCCCGGCCGACGACCGCACTTAAAGCCGACCGCCATCGGGCATGTGCCCAACGGGCACGACGGGCACCGGCATGTGCTCTAGAGGCCCTACTAAGGCCCATTCAAGGTGTAGCAGCGGGACGCCAAGGTTTTCCTGCTTGATCTCGGCACCCGGCACGACAAAGTCTCCGTGGATCGTCTGATGTCGGCAGCGACCGTATCGTGGAGCTCTGTGGCGCTGTCTGGGCGGATGCCTCATCGACACTCATCGTGGCCAAGACCACATTGCTTTGCGATCCTCAATGGGGTTGGGGACGCGGGGAAGTCACGCTGGCCTTTATAAGTCCCTGTCTCGTGCTGCGTCTGCCGAAACAAATAAACTCGCAATCCCTTTACCGCAGCCAACACGGCATGCCGCTACAGCACGATAAATTATTCGATATCATATATAAAAATAGCACAGTATATCAACAAGTACACCTGAATCACCAACTCTATGACGAAAACTACAAAAGTACATCAATAACTGAATCCAAAACGAGGATGAACGTCATAGTTGTTGTTTAATTTAACACAGTCACTTATAAAAATACGCAAAATATAAATTATAACAAAATAATAAATAACAAAATACAAAATATAACAATGTTCCGTTTACATAAAGCTGAAATAGTTTAGACCTCGTTAAATGTGAGCTTTGTAAGCTGAATGCTTCAGGATCTGAAGGCAGGGATTCGGGCCGAGGCCAATAAAGCCATGGCTAAATAAATATACGAAAGTGTCAGGTGTGCTCAGACAGTTTCCAAATCCGAGGCGGGTCTCTCTGAGTCCACTCTGAGCAGCAGGCATTTCCACATTCTCCGCCGAATTCTTCGAATCTTTCGCCACCTGCGAATCGACAATGACAAACCGGCGACCAGGACACAGGTTGTTGCCATGGCAACAAACAGCGCAACTAGTAGACACAATCTAGACCAGAACAGTGGCCAATCAGAAGACGACGAGCCAGTTTTAAAATCGATTGATTTACTCGCTTTAATACTACTGACATTAACGTCAGCGGCAGTAGTATTGTTGCTGGGACTGATCGAAGACAATTTAGGCGGCTCACCGCAGATCAAAATCTGAGACGATTCCCGACGACCATCGATTGTGATCGCAATGATGGCGGTTGCTATGCAAGCCGGTAGACAGGCTAGCCCTAGCAACAAGCCGATCAGCAGTCGGCATATTCCAGGCCCAGCAACAGTTGGATTTCGTCTGTCAATCGAAGGCTTTTCCATCGTAAACGACGACAGGGTTACCATGGCAACCAGGCTGGCAGCAATGAGCAGAACAGCTGAGACCAGGCCGAAGCCCAGTAGTCCGCCGGAGCTGGCGAAGGCGTGGATGATCAGTTCGCTGAAGGCCACCACCAAGCTGCAGAGAATTTGCACTGAGCCAGCCGAGTAGAAGAAGAGTTTGAAACGGCTGCTGCTGCTGCTGCTGCTGGCTGTTGAGCTCTGTTCCATCACTGACAATGTGTATTATTTCTTTGCAGTTTGTTTATAACAGTCTGAAAATGTGATGTCAGCTAGAATATGATCTGACATGTATTTATATACTCGTAGCATGCACATTTTATGGCCTAACCTGGCGCATGACTGCAGATATGATAAATTGATTATTTACAATTGCGCCAAGCCAGGCTAAACTAGTCACCAGTTAAATTATCTGTTATGAATAATTAATAATTTTAGCATTGGTGATGACTGCACTAGAACTGTTTACAAAAGCGAATAAAAAAACCAATGAGAAAGTAAGTTATATTTGCAGCCATGTCAACGGTTAGAAAATGCAACTGACAGGTTGTATTTTGCCAGTTATTTTTTTTCAGCAATTTTTCTCACGAATTTGTGTCCTGATCAGGAAAATTCACAGTGAAGAAGAAGCGAGACTGAAGAAAGACTGCGAAGGAGACATGGGAGAGAGGAGAATAGGTTGTCAGGAGAGGGAAGAGGGGAGAGAGAAGAGGGGAGAGAGAAGAGGGGAGAGAGAAGAGGGCAGAGAGAAGAGGGGGAGAGAGAAGAGGGGAGAGGGAAGAGGGGAGAGAGAAGAGGGGAGAGGAGAGAGAGAAGAGAGGAGAGAGAAGAGGGGAGAGGAGAGAGAGAAGAGGGGAGAGAAGAGGGGAGAGGGAAGAGGGGAGAGAGAAGAGGGGGAGAGAGAAGAGGGGAGAGGGAAGAGGGGAGAGGGAAGAGGGGAGAGAGAAGAGGGGAGAGGAGAGAGAGACGAGGGGAGAGGGAAGAGAGGAGGGGGAAGAGGGGAGAGGGAAGAGGGGAGAGGGAAGAGAGGGGAAGAGAAAGAGAGGGAGAGATAATATATAGAAGCTAGGAGAATGCTGTGATGTCAAATAAACTAGTGATAAAAGTACATAGCAGCCAGATGAGCTTATTTACTCATACGGTGGTAGCAAAGCAGCAGCAGCAGCAGCAGCAGCGTCATTTGCCACCCAGAGAAGCCGTCGAGGATAAGAGAATCTCTCGCAGGCCTTCATTGAATCGTTTGAAGTCCAGCTCCCTGGCCAGAGCGAGCTGCTTGAGTTTCTGCTTCTCCTGCAATTTGGCCGCCTCATCAGCTGCTCCGGGTTTCCGCTTGACGCCGCCCTTGAGCAGTCCGCTAGATCGGTAGGTCGCGAGTTCGCGCTCCACATCGGCAGTGGCCTGCTTCAGCACCAGCTGATAGCGGAGCAGTTTGCGGCGAGCTGCTAGGCTGTCGGCAGCCGCTCTGCCAGCAGCGGCTGCGGCGGCGGTGGCCACCAGTCGATCAGTCCGAGACTTCACCAGCTTCCGCCGCAGGGTCAAGTCGCGCTTAGCGGCTTCGCATCGTTGAGCAGCCCGGCGTCTGCGGGCGACGCCGACGTTGCTGGCGCTGTTGCTGTTGCTGCGTTGTTTGCGACTTCCAGTGGAAACAGCAGACTTGGAGTTTGATTTTGCTATTTCCTCTTCCTCGCCGTCGCTCCAATCTTTGATGAATTTTTCGTCCGCATCGGATGAGAATGCTGCCAGGGATTTGCGGAGCAAGGCCGAGCCTCCCACGACACCGCCGCCGAACTTCTGCTGGGATGACTGAAACGGGAGCAGAAATCAATGACAGCCTAGGGTTGGATGGGTCAAATGACCTCCATAATGACAGCCTAGGGTTTGAGTGGTCAAATGACCTCCCTAATGACAGAATTAGGGTTGGAGGGGTCAAATGACCTCCCTAATGACAGCCTAGGGTCGGAGGGGTCAAATGACCTCCCTAATGACAGCCTAGGTTGAAAGGGGTCAAATTACCCTCTAATGACAGCTTAGTCGAAGGGGTCAAAGGACCTCCGTAGGAGGGGTCAAACGACCCCCGTAGGAGGGGTCAAAGGACCTCACTAACAACGCTAGCTAGGGTTGGTCGGGGAAAAAATTATAAGTCAACGAACCCTATCAAGAGACAAAAACATGATAAATAAAAGAAAATTAAGTAAGATTAGTTTTGGCTTAAGAACGATTCGATGATATTAGCATCCAAAAAAATAATCGCATTCTAATTAACAGATAATGCCGCAGATTAAACCAAAATGAAATTGTGTAAAAACACCGATAAATAAATAATATAAAATCACTGTTCGTTCATTGCTGAAAAAAAAACTAAATAAACGCAATATTATTCTAGACTAATTGTGAATCGTTGAATAAGATGTTAGTGATCACGCATCAGAAATTATAATGCGAAATGTGGAACAACCGGCAGTATAGCGTCTAAGAAACTTACCAACTGGAATTCATAATAGTCTGGGTGGCTATTTTTGAAGGGGTAGCGCCTGAGGCCCTGGAGTCCTGATTAATAAGAACACGAGGCCCTGAAGTGTTGAGGGAGAAGAGCCTGAGGCCCTGAAGTGTTAAAGGAGAAGAACCTAAGGCCCTGAAGTGTTAAAGTAGAAGAGCCTGAGGCCCTGAAGTGTTAAAGGAGAAGAGCCTGAGGCCCTGAAGTGTTAAAAAAGGAGAAGAGCCTGAGGCCCTGAAGTGTTAAAGGAGAAGAGCCTGAGGCCTGAAGTGTTAAAGGAGAAGAGCCTGAGGTCCTGAAGTGTTAAAGGAGAAAAGCCTGAGGCCCTGAAGCAAAAAGAAAGACAAAACAAGTGTGTGTTTGTTGACTACAGATTCTCGCATGTGACCTAAAAAGGATTATTCTAAAAATTAAAAAAAACTTTTTTTGGAAACAAACAAATATTTCTTGGAGGAAAATCCATTCGGTTTATCACTAGAACTGCAAATCCATTTGTGGTTGAGTGAGACTGCAGTGCTGCTACGTTAGGAATGTGATAATAAACACAAAAGCAATGACATTCGATGATATTATAGCTCGTACCAATGCTGCCTACCTGAGTAAATATTATAAAAACAAACACTAAACACCAAATTGTCAAGCTCATCACCTCACAACTTTTTCTGCCTACCAATGTACAAACATGACAGACTGCAGTTGTTGACTGGAAGGTACAAAAGTAGACTCTACCCTCCTCCAAAGTAGACTCTACCCTCCTCCAAAGTAGACTGACTATACCCATATCCAGAACAGACTCTACCAATCTCCATAGTAGACCCTACCAATCTCCATAGTAGACCCTACCAATCTCCATAGTAGACTCTACCAATCTTTATAGTAGACCCTACCAATCTCCGTAGTAGGCTCTACCAATCTCCATAGTAGACTACCAATCTCCATAGTAGACTACCAATCTCCATAGTAGACTCTACCAATCTCCATAGTAGGCTCTACCAATCTCCATAGTAGACTCTACCAATCTCCATAGTAGACTACCAATCTCCATAGTAGACTACCAATCTCCATAGTAGACCCTACCAATCTCCGAAGTAGACTACCAATCTCCATAGTAGACTCTACCAATCTCCATAGTAGACTCTACCAATCTCCATAGTAGACTCTACCAATCTCCATAGTAGACTCTACCAATCTCCATAGTAGACTCTACCAATCTCAATAGTAGACTCTACCAATCTCCATAGTAGACTACCAATCTCCATAGTAGACTCTACCAATCTCTAAAGTAGACTCTACCAATCTTTATAGTAGACTCTAACAATCTCCATAGTAGACTTTACCAATCTCCATAGTAGACTCTACCAATCTGCATAGTAGACTCTACCAATTGTAAATAAAAATAACACACAAAAGGCGAAAACGAAAAAAAACCAATCGAGAAATCACAGAATCGAGACTTAAACAATACAGAAAAGAAACAAAAAATCAGAAATTTGGAATTCTAACCAGACAATAAATAAAACTCAGGATTGTTCAAAAGACAGAACTTTATCAGGCACAGTAGATGTTCATATTTGATTTGTTGTTGATCAGTTAGCTTATAAGTCAGGTTTGACCGGTCACGGAACACAATGATCCAGTCCAACTTTATCAAGACTATCGGGCACCGAGAAGTACTTATCGTCAGCCGAGACAGCCCCGACGATGGCTGATGGAGTGAGCAAGCCTGACGATGCTGCCGCTGTTGAACTATTCTTTGGCGACGAGCTGGATGTAATGACAGGAGGATCGTAATTAGAGAATCTTTGGCATCTGGGATGGGAATATTATAATCTAGGCAGTCAATAACAGCAGGCATCATTAACAGACTGACGCTTGAGCATCCTCAGTGGATCGCCGCTGAAGCTGCCTCTTATCTCTCTGTCGAGCGCGTCGCCGCATCCGCTTCTGCGCATTGGTCACAAATTCTTCGTCGTACATGCGAAATCTACCATGAGGGTGGATTTATTCTGGATTGGCGGACTCAGTCTGAGGATCTGGGAAGTTGAAGGACTCAGTCTGAGGATCTGGGAAGTTGAAGGACTCAGTCTGAGGATCTGGGTAGTTGAAGGCCTCAATTTGAGGATCTGGGAAGTTGAAGGACTCAATCTGAGGATCTGGGAAGTTGAGGGACTCAATCTGAGGATCTCGGTAGATAGTGGGGTAGATACAAAAGTGGATAGTAGGGGAGATAGTAAAGTAGTTAGAATGGTAGATACTAGGGTTGATAATATGGTAGATACTAGGGTTGATAGAAGGGTAGATACAATGGCACACACAATGGTAGACGGTAGGTTAGAGGGTTGCAGGTGGCAGACAGTAGGGTAGAGGGTTGCAGGTGGCAGACAGTAGGGTAGAGGGTTGCAGGTGGCAGACAGTAGGGTAGAGGGTTGCAGGTGGCAGACAGTAGGGTAGAGGGTTGCAGGTGGCAGACAGTAGGGTAGAGGGTTGCAGGTGGCAGACAGTAGGGTAGAGGGTTGCAGGTGGCAGACAGTAGGGTAGAGGGTTGCAGGTGGTAGACAGTAGGGTAGAGGGTTGCAGGTGGCAGACAGTAGGGTAGAGGGTCGTGGCAGACAGTAGGGTAGAGGGTTGCAGGTGGCAGATAGTAGGGTAGAGGGTTGCAGGTGGCAGACAGTCGGGTAGAGGGTTGTAGGTGGTAGACAGTAGGGTAGAGGGTTGCAGGTGGTAGACAGTAAGGTAGAGGGTTGCAGGTGGCAGACAGTAGGGTAGAGGGTTGCAGGTGGCAGACAGTAGGGTAGAGGGTTGCAGGTGGTAGACAGTAAGGTAGAGGGTTGCAGGTGGCAGACAGTAGGGTAGAGGTTGCAGGTGGTAGACAGTAGGGTAGAGGGTTGCAGGTGGCAGACAGTAGGGTAGAGGGTTGCAGGTGGAAGAGAGACGGAAGTCAAACCTGTATCCCGTGGACACATCCACAAAGGCGTCATCGTCGTCATCATCGGTGGCCACTCCATCTGAGATCGCATCACAGTCGGAGCCGGTGAGTCGGCAGTTGTCCTCAACATTAGCCACAAACGCCAGAGTGAGCTCAACCGTCGAGTCAGGCAGGCTGCGAAGAAGCCTCACAGCGTCGGCGTGACGGGCCTCTCGAAGCGAGGCGCCGTTGACAGACAGAATGGCGTCGCCAACACGGACAAGACCGCCGGAGCGGGCGGCGGGCAGTCCAGGTAGCAGCTCGGAGATAAGTATGGGTACTCCGTGCTCTCTGCCGCCTACTATAGAGAGGCCAATGCCTTCGCCCGGCTCCTTGCTGATGCGCACCTGACGCGGCGACGAGTCCGGCGGAGCTGCAGCCGCAGATGTCGATTGAGAAGTCGAAGCCGGACTGTCCAGGCTGGGCAGGAGCCTGCGGTGACACGGAGCGGACATTGTTGTTAGCTCATTAGCTTTATTCACTACTGGCAGTAGGGAAGCATTCATTTCGGATGCCCTATAGTCCCAACCCCAAGGCACTGGGCAGATAAACACACCTGTGTGTGTGTGCTCAGAAGTCAGCGAAATGAGCAGAATGAGCATATAATGAGCCAGTGCCAATTGCCCTCCAACAAATATTATTATTGATCTTATCTATTGATAAATAAAGCTTGACAGAAATCGATGAAGGTCTATAAGCTCAGGAATATAAGGAAAAGCTCGGTAGTGTATTTTCGGCCTTTGATTTTTTTTAAGAAACTTAGCTTCATGTTAGGAGGGTGAGTGGCAGAACAGTTAAGGCGTTAAGGCCTCTCGCGCCAAGGTCCCTGAGCTCGATTCCGCGGCGAGGCCATATTCATTTGGGGCGCAACCGCGGAGAGAAGGCGTTGGGGGCTTGTCGTGCGAAGGGCCAACCTCCAAGGCACAGTAAAAGAGAGTGTACACTGCCTGACGATGAGAAAGTCAGGGCAGATGTACACACCTGTGTGAGCGTATGCCTGCGTACAGTATCAGTGTGTGTGTGTGCTCAGGAGTCAGCGAAGTAGGCAGAATTGCCTCCTCGCTGGCTGCGGGTCTAGTGTCACCAAATGATGTTTCATTGCCCGCAGACCTCCTAAAATTATTATTATTATTATATTCAGCCAGCCTTGGCGACTCCTAGGCCCTAGTAGTCCTTGGTCACCAGCAGCAACATACTTGGAGATGGACCTGCCGCGGCTGGCTCTGAGCAGAGTTTTACACCTGAGCAGTCTTATTTCCGCTTCCAGTTGAGACCAGAGACGCTTCCGCTCGGCCACGTCCATGGGGTGTCGATGGCCGCTAGAACCGCTGACGTCTGAACGTTTAAATCAATTTAAACTTGCAATGCACGTTTTCATCAAGATCCATTAAAAACGACTCTAAAAATGTCAACACTCACCAAATCCACAGCCATTGCTAGTAGCCATGAGCTGCAGCTGTTGAACTCTGCCAGCCAGCTCCTTGCTGAGATATTTGGTTGTTAGTCTGGCAGTGTATAGTTCAGTTTGTAGAGCCAAACTGTAGCGAGATAACTCAGAGTTCTCTTTCGCAATTAGGTCTCGCTCAAATTTTAGCTCTAGCATTGAGATGCTATCAGAGTCGACTAAAGCAGAGGACTGCTGCTGCTGTTGCTGCTGCTGACTACTGGAAGCTGACTTCGTAGCTAAAGCCAGCTGAGCTTGAGTGCTAGCTAGGTCAGATCGCATTGAGACTAACTGAGCCTGATAAATTAACAATATATACATTTGAGTATATTTTTATCTTTTATCTCTATTTTAACTTTACCAGAAAACAAAATGGTTACTTTAAACTGTAAAAATTTAAAAAGGCTACATAAGTGGCTTCATAGAATAGTTATGACCTAGCAAGTGAAGTACATTTTCAAAAGTTATTTTGTAGAATTATTTTATTTATAGTCAATGAAAAAATACCAAGACAAGGTGAACAGACTTGTAAACTTTTTGCTTAGTGAGTATAGTGAATGGAGTATAGAAATTACTCCAATGAATGGGTATAGAAATTACTATTGCATTAGAAAGAAATTATATTACACTGTGCAATGCAAATGTGACAAAGTCCAAACAAAGCAATATGTGCTAAAACACTGTCCTTATATTATTAAACAAGTAATTAAAAGCTCATTATTTGACAGAAAAAGTTAAGAAAGACTAAATAGAAAAATATGTAATTGGCTAATTTTTAGGTTGAATTTCCTAAAAAATAATGCTTTATTATAAATTTGACTTTTGTTAAAATGAATAAATATTTGTTACACCATACAAATAACAATTTGTTTAAATCACTCCACTATCTTGAATACAAAATAGTATAAATGCAGTGAAGTCCAGCCAAAGAAAATTAACCCGTGAAGCCTTGTGCTTAAAGCAGAGTTTGTATGCAATAGCCTAATCATAGTCCTTAGAAGTCATAACACTCAGACATGTTCCTTAATTCTTAATAAAACATGCAAAGATAAATACTAAGAGAGTTCAATAGAGTTCAAGAGAAAGTAGGCCTATTGCTGCCCACTTGAGATCATTGGTAATGCTCATCAGAAAGCCTATGCTCAGAAATACATACAACATACATGCAATAAAGTAAATATGCCACAATAAGTAAATACAATAGCTAGACTAAAATTTATATACTAGGCCCTACCCAAATAACTAAATAATAAATATGATACCTAAACTAACTAAACTACAAAACTAACAAAAAGTAGGCATATACAACCTATAAATAAGTTTTTAATATATAAATTAAATTCTCAGAAACTAATTACAAAGAAAGTCTTACAAAAAAATTGTTGCTTAATTTTTGTAAATACTTATACTTACTTAGACTTCATATTAAAATACCACTGTAACAACTTTGGTGACATCATTTGGATAAAATATCTTTAGAGTGATAGGCCTACTTATAAATTAAAGAGAGAAGCACAAGGAAAACTTCTGTGGCATTGTGAGGATAAAGCTAGAACATTAGATTAGCCATACAACAAATATTTAAAAAACAAAAATGCTGCTACTGGACTTGAAAATATAATGGTGACAACTGTGAAGGGCCTAATTAAAAACTTACTTCAAGCTTTGCATTATTGTAGAAAATTGTCAGTGCTCTTTGATTAAGTTGAGAAAATGTACTGCAAATCGCATTCAAATATTGATTTATGTTCCTATACAATTCTTTATTTGAAGACAGGTGCTTTTGTAGCAGCAGCTCCAGGCCAGTGTAAGACTTATCAAACTCATTTTCTAGTAAATCCTGCCACTTGACAGACTCATTTGCAGTTGCCATTTTTATTTATTACCAAAATATTATGCGCGCAACTTTAAAGAGATTAGCTGCGAAGTTTTGTTTTAGTATTTAAGCATTCTAATTCACAACCTTAAAGCATAGGCATATCAATACAAATATGGTAACAATACAATTGAGGCAGGCCCAAATTTTATCGTAGAATTATAAGTTGAATTCCCGCCAAATGCTTTTTCCCGATTTTCATTTTGTTATAATACACCGTATCATCCACCCCAATTTTGCTATAAATATAGACGCAGTTTTGCCCAAAATCCCCAACCGGTGCCTCGCGCCCAGTTCTAAGCTGAATAAAGGAGAGTAAAGTTTCAAAGTGTTCAAAGAGTTCTTATTTAGAGAGAGATTCAGAGAGGAAAAGCAGGTCCGTGTTCATACACAAGCCAGGAATATTCGAAGGAATAAAGAAGGAGATATTGATCAAAAGCAGAATAGTGTTAAAACTAAAGGAACAGAGGGTAAACTCCCAGATTGGTGACTGGCACTGTGTGCAAAGTTGGACAACTCCAGTCCATTGGAAGCCTTGAAGACTGGGAAACCAGAAAGCCAGATAATTGAGAGTAAGTAACGGGAGAAAGAAAGTGTCTTGCCGCTCGGACACTATCGAGAACGCTACCATATTGGGAAAAGAAAGCAGCCTATCTGGTTAAGCTTAAAGCAATATATGCATATGAATTAAAAGGAAATTTAATAGGTGAAATTGTAAAGGACTGAGAAGGGTTGTAAAGAGAGCAAGTTTTAAATAATAATAAAGAAAAGAGAAGGGTCTATGACAACTTAGTGGCAGCTGTAAGATAAGTAAAGAGACCTACAACAAATTGGTGAAAGCAGTGGGAGTTAAGAAAGGAGCCCTACGACAACTTGGTGTCAGCGGTAAAGGATTGGAATCCAGCTAAAGCACACAGTCAGTTTGAAAGTTAGATAAAGGTATGGCCGCAGGAATCAATGATGCTATTGGCTTGTTAGCAGAAGAATTAAGAAATAGACTGGAATTAGGACCCATGAGACACGTAAAGATCCAAAAGTACACACCTAGCCAGGACATCAGAATTTGGCTCAAAGCATTTGATCAGAGATGCGACAATGAAGGATTAGAACAGGATGAACATAGGAAGAATGAGCTATTAGCTAATCTAGACCTCGCGACTGCATTTGCAGCCGTTCAGCGGTTGAATCTGCCAGAAGACTTAACGTATGAGGAGTTGAAGGAAAGACTAATCGAAAGATTCGGAAGACTAGGAAGCTCAGCCGAGTTTAGGGAGGAATTTAGAGGTAGAATGCAAGGGAGGAATGAGCCCGTTGACTCATTCGCAGATGCCTTGATTGAGTTGTCCGCGCAAGCATTCCCCAATATGAATGCAGAACAAAGGGAGGAGGAAGTAGTAGAGCAGTTCATTAAAGGAGCGAGAATCCCTTCCGACACTAGGGAAAAGTTAATATTTGCACAGCCAGCCAGCCTGCAAGAGGCTAGGAGAATGCTGAGACGCATAGAAGCAGCGTGGCATATGTCGCACAAGAATGGAGTACGAGTCGTAAAAGACGAGCAAGTCGACGAGGATCGAAATAAGAAGATGGAGGAGACCATCGAGAGGCAGAAGTATGAAATCAATAAGCAGAAGAAGCTTATTGAAGACCTGATTCAGGAAAGAAGGAAGGCTGAATGCCAGAGAGTAACACCTCAGCCGCTCATGCAGCCGAAGACGTACCTGAAGCCGCAGCAACAGTCGAGGCCTCCGCCGACATGTTTTAACTGTAACAAAGTTGGGCATATTGCCAAGTACTGCAAGAGCTCACAGCAGCAGCAGCAGTACCGATATCAGGGAAACTGAATATCGAGGGACGAGAGTCGAGGCCGCGCCCCTCTAGTAAACCCCGATTCGAACAGCAGGCCTCTAAGAATCGGCGATACCCAGCCCAGTCGTCGAGATTGTGTAATGCACAGAAGCAGCCGAAGTATCGAGTATCAGCACCCATTGCGTCAGCATCATCTGCGTCAGCACCATTTGCGTCAGCACCATCTGCGTCAGCACCCATTGCGTTAGCACCATCTGCGTCAGCACCCATTGCGTCAGCACCATCTGCGTCAGCACCCATTGCGTCAGCACCATCTGCGTCAGCACCCATTGCGTTAGCCCCAGCGGCATCTGTGTCAGCACCCATTGCGTCAGCCCCCTGCATGTCAGTCCTGGAGGAACCAGCTTCCGAAGTATCAGCACCGAGATCAGCCGCCGCAACATCTGGAAATTACTCAAGGACACGTGAGAACAAACGCAAAGTATTTGTTTCTAATTCTAAACTAGAACTTATTAAACCTGAAGGATTTGAAGCAGTAATTGTAGGAAAATTTAAGAATCAGGAAATTAATTTTATCCTAGACACAGGGGCTAGGAACAGCTTTTTGAGCAAATCTATTTGGTCAAAATTACTTAAGCCAGAACAGATAAGAAGTACAGACAAGCGAGTCTCTACTTTCGACGGAACCAGAGTACAATTGGAAGGCGAGAGTTGTATTCCAGTTAGATTCGGAGACATCCAGATAGAAATAGAATTCCTTTTGTGTGGACATGAAAGCGACAATATCTTAGGGATGGAATTTTTCCTAGGACATTGTGATAGCATTCATCTTGCTAAAGGCATGTTGATTCTAAATGAAGGAGCAAGCATTCCTATGCAGTTCACTCATCTACCTGTAAAAGTATGCAGAGTGTATACTCAGGAGAAAGTAGTGATTCCTGCAAATAGTGCGTTGAGAATCCCAGTGAGATTGGCGAGAGATGCCGAGTGCAATTTTGGAACACCTATGACAGTGAGTATGATTGGCGAAGGCGTAAAAGCCAAAGAATTGACAGTCGAGATGGCTCCCACTCTAGTCACAATGCGAGAAGGTTCCGCCATTGTGGAGATTGTGAATAACAATCCAGTTGAGGTGAAGCTGTCGAAGTCAACATTGGTAGGCCTAGCCAAACCAGTGAAGGCAAGTGAGTTGAAATATTTCGAAGCCGAAAAGGAAATAGTCAGTCAACCTACCGGACGAGTCAACCAGACACAAACTGTGGAAGATGCCTGGATTAATGAAGTTAATATTGGTCAAGATCTTACCGATGACCAGAGGAAATCAGTCATCGAATTGATGAAGGAGCATCGTGAAGCTTTTTCACAGAATGAGTTGGATATGGGTTTAACCCATCTGATCACACATGAGATCTCACTGAAGGATGAGACTCCTGTGAGGATCCCAACTAGGAGAATACCACCCCATCTCCAAAAGCAAGTCGACACACAGTTGGATGACATGTTGGCTAAAAATTTAATCAGGCCCAGTTATTCAACTTATTCTACACCACTAGTCATTGTGCCGAAAAAGGACGGATCCATACGGATTGTAAGTGATTTCAGAGTGTTAAACTCGAAGGTGAACTATGTTCCGTATCCGCTTCCTAACATTCATCAGACTTTCACCTATTTATCAGGCAGTCAGTACTTTAGTAGTCTCGATTTGAATTCTGGTTATTGGCAGGTGCCGATAAAGGAAGAACACAAGTTCATGACCGCCTTCTCTACTTTAACCCGAGGCCAGTTTGAGTATGAGGTTATGGCGCAAGGTTTGTCCAATGCCCCAGGAACCTTCCAGAGGCTCATGAATCTTGTACTTTTAGGGATTCAACATCAATTTGCTATGTCGTATATAGACGATATAGTTACTTATTCGAAGAACTTTAATGACCACCTTTCCCATCTAAAGGAAGTGTTCAAGAGATTAATAATCGCAGGATTGAAGCTAAGGCCAAAGAAATGTAACCTTTTTCATAGAGAGTTAAAGTACTTAGGACATGTGATCAGTACAGAAGGTATCCGTACGGATGAGACGAAGATTGAAGCTATTAAGACCTGGCCGAAGCCAAAAGATGTGAAAGAGCTACGCAGTTTCCTTGGCCTATGTAATTACTATAGCCGCTTCATTAAAAATTATGCAGAAGCTGCCCATCCCCTTTTCCAGTTAACAAGGAAAGGAATTAAGAACTTTCAAGAGAGATGGAGCAAAGAGCATGACGAAGCGTTTGAGTCGCTAAAGAACCGGATGATGTCCACTGAAGTATTAGCGTATCCCGAATTTGTGGATGACGAGAAAGTGAAGATGGTATTGGATACCGATGCAAGTGATAGCCGTATTGGCGCTGTACTTAGCCAGATCCAATCAGATGGCATAGAGAGACCCATAGCTTATTTCAGCCGAGCTATGAAAGAGTCGGAAAAACGCTACCCTATCACTAGAAAAGAACTCTTAGCCCTAGTGGATGCCATGAGGCATTTCCGTTTCTACCTGTTAGGCAAGAAGTTTTTGGCAAGAACGGATCATAAAGCGATAATTTGGCTGTTAAGGCAAACAGAAGCTCAAGGAATTCTTGGTCGGTGGGTCGAGCGCCTAAACGAATTCTTGTTCGATATAGAACACAGAAGCGGTGCAAAGAACCAGAACGCTGACAGTCTGTCAAGAAGACCAGCTGATGTCCCTGAAGCAGAGCAAGTTATTGAGCCGATAGTGCAAAGCTGCAGTGTAATGGAAGAGTCAGGACAGGAAGTCAAGGCTAATGATAGCTTATATAGCTTGACACAGCCCCAGACTGCCCTAAGTGAAGGAGAGAAAAAGACGTTAGATCCCAATAGCAGGATCCAGTCTACTATCTCAGGACAAGGAGAGGTGAGAATTCCCAGTGAACTTGAACATGACTCCAGCATTCCGCTTCCGAGTCCAGTTCCTGAAGAATTTAATCCTATTGAGAGTGAGGATATGCTGCAAGCAACAAGTAGCAAGTGCGAGAAGTTATTGACCGATTTCTTACCCAGCCCATTGAAACGAGAGCAAATTATTGCGTCACAAAGAGATGACCCAGTAATTAAAGTGCTAATTGAATGGAAGAAATCAGGAGAGAACAATCCCCAGTTACCTGAAATTGTCAGCCCAGAATTGAAGAAGATGAGGAAATCCTTTGAGGATATGAAGGTAGAGAATGAGATGCTAATCATTAGCGAAGATGACAGTTGGAAAGTTGTACTGCCCCAGTCCTTGGATAAGCTAGTTCTCAGCGATCTGCATGATAGCCCACTAGCAGGACATTTGGGACGCGATAAAACAATTCAACGTGTCAGGCAGAGATTTTGGAGACCAGGATTGGTCAAAGCAGTGGAAGCTCATATCGCAGAGTGTATTCCGTGCCTGGAAAGCAAGAGAGGAAACCCGATTCAGGCGCCAGTGCAATCGTTCCCTATCAGTGAACCTTTCCATCGCCTGCATGTCGATTTTATAGGACCACTATCCAAAGAGAGCAAAAGAGGGCACAAGTATGTCCTAACTATTGTGGATAGCACCACTCGATATCCGTTTGCATTCCCAACTAGAAATCAAAAGTCAGATACTGTGATTAAAATCTTACAGGAAAGAATCTTCGCAGAGTATGGGCAATGTCAGTGGTTACACACAGACAATGGCAAGGCATTCGCTAGCAAGCAGTTCAAAGCTTTTTGCGAAATGTATAACGTGAAGCATACGTTTACAACACCCTACCATGCCCAAAGCAATGGATTGGTGGAGAGATTTAACAAGCAAATTAAATCAATAGTAACCTGTCTCATTGAGAAAGATCACAGTGATTGGGACCTTATGATCCCAGCTGCATTAGTTGCTGTCCGCACTAGTGTGAACAAAACCACAGGCTTCACTCCCCACTACCTGTTATTTGGACGGGAAGCAGTATTGCCTATGGACAGTCAAATCAGCCAACCAAAGTCATTCGCCAGTTATCCATCTTACGTGACAGAACATGCCGAACGATTGAAGATTGCGAGAGACATTGTCAGAAGAAAGATGGAGAAGGTTGTCAGTAACAGACAAGAGTCTGCGAAAAACAGCAAATTGCCTAAGACAGTCCCAGTTGGAAGTCTAGTGTTGATTAATAATCCACAGTTGGACAGCGAGGAGTCGCACAAATTTCATAGGAAAAAGAGATCAGCCTTCAGAGTAATAGAGCAAATTTCAGATGTAGTGTTCCGTGTGCAAAAGGAGGAGCAAGGACAACTAGTGGGCAATATCATGATTGTCCATAGAGACAATATAACTATTGTGCCTAATTCAACCCAAGAGGAATTAATTAGGGGAAGCCAGGCCGCACCAGAGAAGAAAGCTAAGAAGACAGAGGTCAAAGTTAGGGGAAGCCAGCCGAAGGAGAAGGGAAGATTTGTTCTAACAGAGGAAGATGAATCCGAAGAGGAAGAAGACAGATTAGAATGGCAATGTCATTTTAGAGAAAACCCAAGTGAAATTAATGGAGAAGATTTGGAGTTAGGAGCTGAGATAGAAGTTGAGGATGAATCACACACCGAGCCTGAGGCTACGAGCAGTGAAGAGGAGAGCGAAAGCGAAGGGACAGCTGAGAGTCTGGCAACAGCCACCTCAGAAGGAGGCATGTACATTGTACAGAATGAAGAAAGGGAAGGAGTGACAAGCCGTCCGCGCAGACAAATCAGACCCCCCGCGAGGTTTGAAGGCTATTTGCAGAGGCTTGCCACCGTGTTCAGTATAATAGGGAATTTACAGATCTAGGCAGAGATTGGGGTGACGCAATAATAACACAAGGAGACCACGTGCAAGGGATAGAAAGGGAGTAGGGGTTAGCCACTTCCAGTCAATTAGGTAGGGGTTAATTGAAATCAAGTAGGGAACCAATAGGATTAGAAATAAGCCAGTATAGCCCAATGAAATCTGAGACACAATGATGCGCGTCAGCCTCACGCCTATATAAACCAGTGCCCTGGGAAGGCAAACAAACATACAGAGAGAGAGAGAGAAGTCATACTGACAAAGAAAGCAAGTCCGCAATGGAACAAGATAAAGAAGCCGCCATGAGCGTAAGTGAATTCGAGAAGCTATTAGAAGCTGTTACCGTGGATTTTTCGGACAGCGAGAATGTCGAACCTGACAGAGCAGAGCAGACTAAGAATAAGGAAGCCGGAGATGGCGAAGTAGATATTGTTCAAGCAATTATCGATGAGTCGGAAGAACTCGAGGCGCCATTGCGGCAGAGGACGCAACCGTCTATGGTTGGCCAGCAGTCGAGGGCAAACAGCCAGAAGCGAGCTGCCACATCGGTACAGGAAGGAGTCGCCAGTAAGAGAAAGCTGCCCAGTTCGAGACTGCCAGTGTTCCTCGATGCTACCACGAGAGTTAATCTACTCCGGCAGCAGGCGATTGCGCCGGTGGCAGAAGCGGAAGCTGCTCAGGATGGACGAATGGAAGGAGCTAGATCCACCAAAGTCATTGCTGCGCCGAGCCAGGAGCTGGGCCGACGTATGGCCGGACAGCGGCCAATAGCCCCAAAGCCGGTTCCTCAGCCGCAGCCACAGCCTAAAGGTCGTCCAATAGCTCCAAAGGCGCAAAGGGTACCGATTCAGTACCGATATCGAACTGACTTTCAACAACAGCAGCCACAGCAGCCTTTGTACCAGCAGCCACAGTCGCAGCCGTCGCAGCAGCAGCAACAGCCCCAGCCATCGCAGCAACAGCAGCCACAGCAGCCTTTGTACCAGCAGCCACAGTCGCAGCCGTCACAGCAGCAGCAACAGCCCCAGCCATCGCAGCAACAGCCGCCACAGCAGCAGCCTCTGTACCAGCAGCCACAGCCGCAGCCGTCGCAGCAGTCGCCACAGCCGATGGATGACGAGGACGATGCCAGCATGGAATCCGTGGAGAACCAAGAATTCGCCCGAACAATGGCGGAGATCCCACATGCTCAGCACGAGCATTTCAAACGGCTGATTCGGCACATGAAAGGCTACATTCTGGACGCTGGACTATTCAACAACGACCGGCGGTACCCACAGCGAGCTGCAATTTACTCCGTCATGCGAGTGCTATGCGAGAAGTTCTCAAGGGCGCACTGTATAACTGCCTGGAAGAGAGCTGTGCAGTATGCGCGGAAGGTTATCAATCGCAGCCCACTGCCAGTAAATCGCATTCCTCTCAACATTGAGTTGAGGTGGATGGCCAGCACAGTGGGATGGCCCCGCAACGAAAGACTGACCGAGGAGTGCTACTTTTCTTAAAAGGACAATCTAACCGTGTTACTATAACGTTTGTCACCCGTTTTATTGTGCTATTTTTGCTACCCGTTTTACTTTGTGTGTATGCTATTTTTGCTACCCGTTTTTATGTATGCTATTATTACTATAAATTTTGTCACGCGTTGTATTTCTTATTCCAAAATTTATATAGGGGAAGCCAGTTGAGGCAGGCCCAAATTTTATCGTAGAATTATAAGTTGAATTCCCGCCAAATGCTTTTTCCCGATTTTCATTTTGTTATAATACACCGTATCATCCACCCCAATTTTGCTATAAATATAGACGCAGTTTTGCCCAAAATCCCCAACCGGTGCCTCGCGCCCAGTTCTAAGCTGAATAAAGGAGAGTAAAGTTTCAAAGTGTTCAAAGAGTTCTTATTTAGAGAGAGATTCAGAGAGGAAAAGCAGGTCCGTGTTCATACACAAGCCAGGAATATTCGAAGGAATAAAGAAGGAGATATTGATCAAAAGCAGAATAGTGTTAAAACTAAAGGAACAGAGGGTAAACTCCCAGATTGGTGACTGGCACTGTGTGCAAAGTTGGACAACTCCAGTCCATTGGAAGCCTTGAAGACTGGGAAACCAGAAAGCCAGATAATTGAGAGTAAGTAACGGGAGAAAGAAAGTGTCTTGCCGCTCGGACACTATCGAGAACGCTACCATATTGGGAAAAGAAAGCAGCCTATCTGGTTAAGCTTAAAGCAATATATGCATATGAATTAAAAGGAAATTTAATAGGTGAAATTGTAAAGGACTGAGAAGGGTTGTAAAGAGAGCAAGTTTTAAATAATAATAAAGAAAAGAGAAGGGTCTATGACAACTTAGTGGCAGCTGTAAGATAAGTAAAGAGACCTACAACAAATTGGTGAAAGCAGTGGGAGTTAAGAAAGGAGCCCTACGACACAATATTGAACAAAACATGTCCTTTAATATATAAGGCTACACTTCGACAAGAAATTATTTGAGTGCAATCATTTCTATTATGGTGGTTTAATAATTAAATGATTCGAAGAAGTGATTTCAGCAACATGAAACAAATGAACATAAGCATTTACAGCCTCAGCCTGGAATAAGCACAGCACGTTAGCACGTTAATATTTCTATGAAAAAGCGAATATTAAAAACTGTCCTATTATCGTAAACGCCTACGAAAAAATGTTACAGCCTTGCTTCTTATTCCAGCGTTAAATTTTGTTCTAGCTGTTGTTTGGTAGTTTGATTTGTTAATATAGTTATATATATAGTTTCTACTCGTATAGCTAGGCCTAATGCGATTGTTTCTTTCAGCCCAGCGAGCTTGTATAGCCCAAGGACCACGAGAAGAAAAGTGGTATTAGTCCTTGGTACTGGTTATATTTTGGACTTCTGACCGAGAGGACGGGGGTTTAAATCTCAGCCGATTGAAAATTTTACCCCTGTGAAAAACACAAAACTACATTGCGCGCGCCGTGAACGCTCTTGCCCATTTTAAAGATAGTTGAGCTGAATCAATAGGTAAATGAATAAAGCGTCTTGCTCATGAAGACCAATAGTGTCCCAAAGGCTGAGATTTGAACTGAGTCACGAGTCAACCTCTTGGTCACGAGTCCGAAGCTTTAACAACAAGCTACCTTATTATTTGCAAGTGGGCGTTATACACATGAAGCATGCGCACTGTTCGAGAGTTATAGGTCCTATACTAGCTAATTTCAGTATGCTAGAGCCAACAATATTAAAAAAATTCGAATGCATTTAGAGAGGCCCCTATTATAGAATCGATTGTGTGACAGGAATGTGACGACGCCTAAACATTCAAGACTAGTCTAGGACTTCAGCTACTAGCGAATTTATTGCATTTGTTTCCGAATTTATAGAAAGAAATACATTTCAGAGAAACCCACTCAACCTGTCCCATGATTTTTGTTTTTTTTTAACTTGCAATTGCCAATTAGCTTGCGTTTGTTGTCCAAAATTTGTTTTTTTTCACAGATGTAAAATACATAAGCTTTTTTGCTTTTTATTTTCAACAGACACAAATAAATTCCATATTGATAGCACGAGAGCCGTCAACCCAGACCCTTAGTACTCAGTTATGCGGTCTCAAGCATCAGGACAATAGATCGACATGGCACGCTGTAGCTCCGTGTCGCTAAGCTGCTTGAGAGCGATTCCAAAGCACTTCATCAATAGGACTTCTCCGCCGTAGTAATTGCTAGTAAGCCCGAGTTGAATTTTTTGATGCCGAAATATCCTAGAACTTCTTCGAGCTTCAACAAGAGGTGCTTGCAAACTTCCTCTAATCCCAAGGTTCCAATTATAAATCTTGTTCTTCATCGAAAGTCTGACGTCACACCAGTACGCCACACAGGGCATTCCACTGAAGATTTCACGCTTGAAATTAACAGTTACGTGGGTTGCATTGCGTGGCTCATACTGAACGACATCAAAGTGAGTGTTGGGTGGGAAATGGTAGAAACCAGCGAAAAGGTTGTTGTCAAAATCATAGCCAGGATAGGCTATCTCAGACACGTTCACGAAGTTCAATATATAGTAAGTGCCTTTAAGTGCGCGCAGCTTAAAGTACATTGACCACTCGGACTTCGAAAGAATGGAATCGTTATAGGCAGTGGGCGGACCGACGTTATAGACAGGGTGACTAGCATTAAAAATGGCGCCCAAATCAGTCGACCTCTGAACTCCGAACTTGTCCTCAATCACATAGGTCCGCCGGTCCACAAGGTTGTCGAGGCTCCTCCTGAAGTCGAACGCTGCGACAAGACCATCCACTGGAGGAGGAGTCACACCTCCGTCCGTGTCGTTGGACGCCACCGACTTGCACACGAACCTGAGCCTGTTGTAGCACCTGTCAGTGCGCAGTCGACCGGCAGACAAGGTGACGCAGTTCACAGTCCAGTCCGCATTGTTCGGATGTCCAGCCTCCCACTGCGGGATCGAGGCCAGCTTCCCAGAGAAGTCCGTCCACTGGTAGCACAGCTCGCGACCCGCACTGTCGGGGAAGCAGGGGTTCAGCTTGATGAGGCCGAGCCACACCGAGTCGAGCGCCGGCGACTTCTCGCAACCGTCGATTCCGAAGGTGAACTCGTTGATGAAGCTCAGCTCAGAGTGGGTCAGCACCGACACGAGTTGAGACGAGTTTCGCTGGCAGTAGAAATTCGCCTCGTTGAAGTTGGCCTCGAAGCGCGGCATCAAGTAGCAGTGGTCGTCTTTGAGCGACCAGCCGCTCGGACATCGGCGAGACGATTCATGGTGACTCGAGTTGGTGCTTGCTTTGCACACGAACGGGTGTCTCTCGTGATAGAGCGAGTTGAGCCACCACTCACCATCACTCCGAATGAGAGGCTTGTGCACAGTGTCGAGCTGTGAGAAGTTGTGTCTCTCGAAGCTCAAAGCATCGCTGCCGTCCGTCCACTCGTAGGTTCTCGGGTCCGTGAGTCGGTTGAGGTCCGTGCCGAACTTTCCGATCCAGGCGTCTCTGCAGTGAGACAGTCTTCCGACCAGTCGGTTCTCCTGCTCAGATCCGACGGAGGCGAGGTGAGCTCTGTGAGAGAGACACGTCTGCTCGGCCTCGAACCAGTACTGCGGGCGGCTGAACCACTTGTAGCACGATTGAGCTCGTTGAGTCCAGTTCTGTTGCGGACACTGAGCAGAGGCAACGGAGAGCAGCAGAGCTGCAGTGACTGCCAAGAGGCAGGTGGATAGAAGATTGGACTGCATTGGCAGGTCTTCTTGACTTCTTTTCAAGGCCCGTTATAGGGACTTTTCGGACTTTTATTGAGACTTCAGCGGCGCCCGTGGAGTACCGACAGGTTGAGACGCTGGCTTTCGTGCGTGACAATTGCTGAAGCGTTGTAGAGGATATGCAATGACTTGTTATCGACTGCTTCAGTCGCCTTAAAGTGAGTAAGATTTGTCGCATGCTTGCGACTAGCGGTACCCCCAAAAACTTTGCTTCAGCAACTGGAATTCATGCATATAACAATTTGTGCTCAGTTTTTTGTCGATCCACTTGATATCTGAAACCTTATTTTAACGTCGAGTTAGGCAATATTGTAAAACTGATAATAGCTGAGTCAACTCACGAATGGGTACTTTTTTCGCACCGGAAGATAAGAAAGTGCTAGAGAAATCAAACTTAAGTTGATTTGAAGTTTAAAAAATCAGAATTTACTTTATACTAGTTTGCTGTTATTTGCTTGCTGTTGTTTGCTTGCTGTTGTTTGCTTGCTGTTGGCTTGCTGTTGTTTGCTTGCTGTTGTTTGCTTGCTGTTGTTTGCTTGCTGTTGTTTGCTTGCTGTTGGCTTGCTGTTGTTTGCTTGCTGTTGTTTGCTTGCTGTTGTTTGCTTGCTGTTGTTTGCTGGCTGTTGTTTGCTTGCTGTTGTTTGCTTGCTGTTGTTTGCTTGCTGTTGTTTGCTGGCTGTTGTTTGCTTGCTGTTGTTTGCTTGCTGTTGTTTGCTGGCTGTTGTTTGCTTGCCGTAGTTTGTGTGCCGTTGTGAAATGATTTATGTTTTTGGTATTTCGGGTCTTTTTGCGTCCTCATGGACTCTATGGTCTAGGCTTTATGGAGGACTCTATGGAGACAGGAAGCCTGGTCGACTCGCCGTTTTCGTGATGTTAGGTTCTTCAACTAGGATATTTCATTTCTTTCTGTATCAGCGATGTAATCTTTTGTACAGAGATGTTAAAACGCGTAATGATATTGTTAGAACATAAGAATAAGATCTGACTTATTCTGGAGGAGTCTCCGAAGGCTGGAGCCGGAGTTCAAGGTGGATGTTAAAACTTTACAAAAACGTGTACCTCAGTTCTTTGCTGGCCAAATTGCTTGCGTGCGTATGATTGGCCTTCTGTTTTAGTCTCGCGAGTAAAACCAAGTAGGAAAGAACGCTGAATGTAACTGCTATAGTAAGTCACTTTAATTAGGCCAATAGAAATTGAAGCACATATCAATGACAAAAGCCTACGCTGTCTCACAGGTACGGGTTACGATTGTAAGAATAATTTATACAAGAAAAAAACAATTTATAAACGAGCCTTTTTTAATTTCATTCAATCTTCACACGAGTTTTTTTATTAAAAGTTTAAAATAAACAGAAAACCAAGCACAGTTGCTCGGTAATGCATCCATTAGACTACGCTCTCATTGCCATCATCTGCTTGTCCTCTGTGGCCATCGGTTTGTACACCTCGTGTACAGGCGGCCGACAGCAGACTACTAGCGAGTACGTCCTAGGCAATCGAAACATGAAACTGCTGCCTGTGGCCATCTCCATCCTGGTGTCCTTCTGGTCCGCCATTTCTTTGCTTGGTGAGGCCTGCATTGCTCATTGGTTATTCTACTCTCACTGTCTCTAGTCTCTCAACATCTCTACTCCCTCAGCGTCTACTCTCAGCGTCTACTCTCAGCGTCTACTCTCACTGTCTACTCTCAGCGTCTACTCTCAGCGTCTACTCTCACTGTCTACTCTCAGCGTCTACTCTCAGCGTCTACTCTCACTGTCTCTAATTTCACTGTATCTCTACTCCCACTGTCTCTACTCTCACTGTATCTCTACTCTCGATGTCTCTACTCCCACTGTCTCTACTCTCACTGTCTGTACTCTCAATCTCTACTCTCAGAGTCTCTACTCTCAGTCTCTACTCTCACTGTATCTCTACTCTCAGTCTCTACTCTCACTGTATCTCTACTCTCAGTCTCTACTCTCAGTGTCTCTACTTTCAGTGTCTCTAATCTCGATATATCTTACTCTTAATGTCTCTACTCTCAATGTCTCTACTCTCAGTCTCTACTCTCAGTGTCTCTACTCTCAGTCTCTACTCTCAGTGTCTCTACTCTCAGTCTCTACTCTTAATGTCTCTACTCTCACTCTGTCACTGTGTCTCGCAACACTTGAAAGCCGTTAGTCAGTGGAATTTGCAAGTCAAAAAAATCTAAATTCACCGAAATAGAATTTAGTTTTTATTCCTGAATTAAACTTACGTGCTCGCAAGCAGATCTAGCTACAATAATGCTAATGCGTTAGACATTTTGATAGATTCAAGCAACTCGCTAGGTAAATATTGTGTTTCAAAGAGATTAACAGTTAAGACACGGACTGGTACATGCAAAGCATTTTGAACAAAAAAACGTTTGTGATTCCACAATCAGTGGCTGGTGTAATTTCTGATAGTCTATGCCATTGGTCATTGGATCCCAATGCTTTTATACCCTAATTGACAGCTATATCCGAATAAGAATTAACTAACGCTTCTTACTGTTTAGCGTTGAATGCTCACACAATTTGGTTAAGAGAATAGTGACGAATGAGAATTGAAAATCGGGTAGCGAATAGTAGCTAACGAGTAGCTATTAGTAGGTAACGAGTAAGCTATAGCTATTAGTAGGTAACGAGTTAGCTATAGCTATTAGTAGGTAACGAGTTAGCTATAGCTATTAGTAGGTAACGAGTTAGCTATAGCTATTAGTAGGTAACGAGTAGCTATTAGTAGGTAACGAGTTAGCTATAGCTATTAGTAGGTAACGAGTTAGCTATAGCTATTAGTAGGTAACGAGTTAGCTATAGCTATTATAGTAGGTAACGAGTTAGCTATAGCTATTATAGTAGGTAACGAGTTAGCTATAGCTATTATAGTAGGTAACGAGTTAGCTATAGCTATTATAGTAGGTAACGAGTTAGCTATAGCTATTATAGTAGATAACGAGTAGCTATTAGTAGGTAACGAGTAGCTATTAGTAGGTGACGAGTAGCTATTAGTAGGTAACGAGTTAGCTATAGCTATTATAGTAGGTAACGAGTTAGCTATAGCTATTATAGTAGGTAACGAGTTAGCTATAGCTATTATAGTAGGTAACGAGTAGCTATAGCTATTAGTAGGTAACGAGTAGCTATTAGTAGGTAACGAGTAGCTATTAGTAGGTAACGAGTAGCTATTAGTAGGTAACGAGTAGCTATTAGTAGGTAACGAGTTAGCTATAGCTATTAGTAGGTAACGAGTTAGCTATAGCTATTATAGTAGGTAACGAGTTAGCTATAGCTATTAGTAGGTAACGAGTAGCTATTAGTAGGTAACGAGTAGCTATTAGTAGGTAACGAGTAGCTATTAGTAGGTAACGAGTAGCTATTAGTAGGTAACGAGTTAGCTATAGCTATTAGTAGGTAACGAGTTAGCTATAGCTATTATAGTAGGTAACGAGTTAGCTATAGCTATTATAGTAGGTAACGAGTTAGCTATAGCTATTAGTAGGTAACGAGTAGCTATTAGTAGGTAACGAGTAGCTATTAGTAGGTAACGAGTAGCTATTAGTAGGTAACGAGTAGCTATTAGTAGGTAACGAGTAGCTATTAGTAGGTAACGAGTTAGCTATAGCTATTAGTAGGTAACGAGTAGCTATAGCTATTAGTAGGTAACGAGTAGCTATAGCTATTAGTAGGTAACGAGTTAGCTATAGCTATTAGTAGGTAACGAGTAGCTATAGCTATTAGTAGGTAACGAGTTAGCTATTAGTAGGTAACGAGTTAGCTATAGCTATTACTAGGTAACGAGTAGCTATAGCTATTAGTAGGTAACGAGTTAGCTATAGCTATTAGTAGGTAACGAGTAGCTATAGCTATTATAGTAGGTAACGAGTAGCTATTAGTAGGTAACGAGTAGCTATTAGTAGGTAACGAGTTAGCTATAGCTATTAGTAGGTAACGAGTAGCTATTAGTAGGTAACGAGTTAGCTATAGCTATTAGTAGGTAACGAGTTAGCTATAGCTATTAGTAGGTAACGAGTAGCTATAGCTATTAGTAGGTAACGAGTAGCTATTAGTAGGTAACGAGTAAGCTATAGCTATTAGTAGGTAACGAGTAGCTATAGCTATTAGTAGGTAACGAGTTAGCTATAGCTATTAGTAGGTAACGAGTAGCTATAGCTATTATAGTAGGTAACGAGTAGCTATTAGTAGGTAACGAGTAGCTATTAGTAGGTAACGAGTTAGCTATAGCTATTAGTAGGTAACGAGTAGCTATTAGTAGGTAACGAGTTAGCTATAGCTATTAGTAGGTAACGAGTAGCTATAGCTATTAGTAGGTAACGAGTTAGCTATAGCTATTAGTAGGTAACGAGTAGCTATAGCTATTAGTAGGTAACGAGTTAGCTATAGCTATTAGTAGGTAACGAGTAGCTATAGCTATTAGTAGGTAACGAGTTAGCTATAGCTATTAGTAGGTAACGAGTAGCTATAGCTATTATAGTAGGTAACGAGTAGCTATTAGTAGGTAACGAGTAGCTATTAGTAGGTAACGAGTTAGCTATAGCTATTAGTAGGTAACGAGTAGCTATTAGTAGGTAACGAGTTAGCTATAGCTATTAGTAGGTAACGAGTAGCTATAGCTATTAGTAGGTAACGAGTTAGCTATAGCTATTAGTAGGTAACGAGTAGCTATAGCTATTAGTAGGTAACGAGTTAGCTATAGCTATTAGTAGGTAACGAGTAGCTATAGCTATTAGTAGGTAACGAGTAGCTATAGCTATTAGTAGGTAACGAGTAGCTATAGCTATTAGTAGGTAACGAGTTAGCTATAGCTATTAGTAGGTAACGAGTAGCTATAGCTATTATAGTAGGTAACGAGTAGCTATTAGTAGGTAACGAGTTAGCTATAGCTATTAGTAGGTAACGAGTAGCTATTAGTAGGTAACGAGTAAGCTATAGCTATTAGTAGGTAACGAGTAGCTATAGCTATTAGTAGGTAACGAGTTAGCTATAGCTATTAGTAGGTAACGAGTAGCTATAGCTATTATAGTAGGTAACGAGTAGCTATTAGTAGGTAACGAGTAGCTATTAGTAGGTAACGAGTTAGCTATAGCTATTAGTAGGTAACGAGTAGCTATTAGTAGGTAACGAGTTAGCTATAGCTATTAGTAGGTAACGAGTTAGCTATAGCTATTAGTAGGTAACGAGTAGCTATAGCTATTAGTAGGTAACGAGTAGCTATTAGTAGGTAACGAGTTAGCTATAGCTATTAGTAGGTAACGAGTTAGCTATAGCTATTATAGTAGGTAACGAGTTAGCTATAGCTATTATAGTAGGTAACGAGTTAGCTATAGCTATTATAGTAGGTAACGAGTTAGCTATAGCTATTAGTAGGTAACGAGTAGCTATTAGTAGGTAACGAGTAGCTATTAGTAGGTAACGAGTAGCTATTAGTAGGTAACGAGTAGCTATTAGTAGGTAACGAGTAGCTATTAGTAGGTAACGAGTTAGCTATAGCTATTAGTAGGTAACGAGTAGCTATAGCTATTAGTAGGTAACGAGTAGCTATAGCTATTAGTAGGTAACGAGTTAGCTATAGCTATTAGTAGGTAACGAGTAGCTATAGCTATTAGTAGGTAACGAGTTAGCTATTAGTAGGTAACGAGTTAGCTATAGCTATTACTAGGTAACGAGTAGCTATAGCTATTAGTAGGTAACGAGTTAGCTATAGCTATTAGTAGGTAACGAGTAGCTATAGCTATTAGTAGGTAACGAGTAGCTATTAGTAGGTAACGAGTAGCTATTAGTAGGTAACGAGTTAGCTATAGCTATTAGTAGGTAACGAGTAGCTATTAGTAGGTAACGAGTTAGCTATAGCTATTAGTAGGTAACGAGTTAGCTATAGCTATTAGTAGGTAACGAGTAGCTATAGCTATTAGTAGGTAACGAGTAGCTATTAGTAGGTAACGAGTAAGCTATAGCTATTAGTAGGTAACGAGTAGCTATAGCTATTAGTAGGTAACGAGTTAGCTATAGCTATTAGTAGGTAACGAGTAGCTATAGCTATTATAGTAGGTAACGAGTAGCTATTAGTAGGTAACGAGTTAGCTATAGCTATTAGTAGGTAACGAGTAGCTATAGCTATTAGTAGGTAACGAGTTAGCTATAGCTATTAGTAGGTAACGAGTAGCTATAGCTATTAGTAGGTAACGAGTTAGCTATAGCTATTAGTAGGTAACGAGTAGCTATAGCTATTAGTAGGTAACGAGTAGCTATAGCTATTAGTAGGTAACGAGTAGCTATAGCTATTAGTAGGTAACGAGTTAGCTATAGCTATTAGTAGGTAACGAGTAGCTATAGCTATTATAGTAGGTAACGAGTAGCTATTAGTAGGTAACGAGTTAGCTATAGCTATTAGTAGGTAACGAGTAGCTATTAGTAGGTAACGAGTAGCTATTAGTAGGTAACGAGTAAGCTATAGCTATTAGTAGGTAACGAGTAGCTATAGCTATTAGTAGGTAACGAGTTAGCTATAGCTATTAGTAGGTAACGAGTAGCTATAGCTATTATAGTAGGTAACGAGTAGCTATTAGTAGGTAACGAGTAGCTATTAGTAGGTAACGAGTTAGCTATAGCTATTAGTAGGTAACGAGTAGCTATTAGTAGGTAACGAGTTAGCTATAGCTATTAGTAGGTAACGAGTAGCTATTAGTAGGTAACGAGTAGCTATTAGTAGGTAACGAGTAAGCTATAGCTATTAGTAGGTAACGAGTAGCTATAGCTATTAGTAGGTAACGAGTTAGCTATAGCTATTAGTAGGTAACGAGTAGCTATAGCTATTATAGTAGGTAACGAGTAGCTATTAGTAGGTAACGAGTAGCTATTAGTAGGTAACGAGTTAGCTATAGCTATTAGTAGGTAACGAGTAGCTATAGCTATTAGTAGGTAACGAGTTAGCTATAGCTATTAGTAGGTAACGAGTAGCTATAGCTATTAGTAGGTAACGAGTAGCTATAGCTATTAGTAGGTAACGAGTAGCTATAGCTATTAGTAGGTAACGAGTTAGCTATAGCTATTAGTAGGTAACGAGTAGCTATAGCTATTAGTAGGTAACGAGTAGCTATAGCTATTATAGTAGGTAACGAGTTAGCTATAGCTATTATAGTAGGTAACGAGTAGCTATAGCTATTAGTAGGTAACGAGTAGCTATAGCTATTAGTAGGTAACGAGTAGCTATAGCTATTAGTAGGTAACGAGTTAGCTATAGCTATTAATAGGTAACGAGTAGCTATAGCTATTAGTAGGTAACGAGTAGCTATAGCTATTAGTAGGTAACGAGTTAGCTATAGCTATTAGTAGGTAACGAGTAGCTATAGCTATTAGTAGGTAACGAGTTAGCTATAGCTATTATAGTAGGTAACGAGTTAGCTATAGCTATTATAGTAGGTAACGAGTAGCTATAGCTATTAGTAGGTAACGAGTTAGCTATTAGTAGGTAACGAGTAGCTATTAGTAGGTAACGAGTAGCTATTAGTGAGTAACGAGTAGCTATTAGTAGGTAACGAGTAGCTATTAGTAGGTAACGAGTATCTATTAGTAGGTAACGAGCAGCTATTAGTGAGTAACGAGTGGTGAATAGCGAAAGATCAGTACTGAGTGGTCAGTAACGCGAATCAAAAAGTTAATAACAACTGGTAGCTACTTTTTAACTATTGTTGGTAGAGCGAAGCTAAACATTAGTAGTTGTTAAGAACAAGTACTTTATATCGAATATAATTAGCGTATTGCAGACGAATAGTAACGAATTTTTAGTAGTGAAGTAGCGAACTGCCATCCCCCCAACTGCAGGCTCCCCAGCGGAAATGTTCTACTTTGGCAGCTACTACAACCTGACAGCCATAGGCATCTCCATGGCGTGCATCGTCAGTGCGGTGGCCTTTGTACCTCTGTTCTATGACCTTGAGATCACCAGCATTTATGAGGTACGTTAAACAGCCAGTCGAGCTGATTACACACTCAAGTGATTCGTTTGGACATTCTGACTAGCAATTTAGGACTCCCTTCGGGATGCTGAAGCAGAACTCTAGATTCAATAAATACCCTCATTTTATTGCAAGTTATCCCCATGTTACTTTTATAATCCCATCTATATGTTCTTCAAATCAATCAACAAACTATCCCCAAGAATGTTTAGTGACCTAAACATTATCATAATATCCTCCTGGGTAATAACTTTAGCAGACAAATAAATGTCTCCCCGCAGGAGCAGAGAACCAATGTCCCCCCAGGAGCAGAGAACCAATGTCCCCCCAGGAGCAGAGAACCAATGTCCCCCAGGAGCAGAAAACCAATGTCCCCCAGGAGCAGAAAACCAATGTCTCCCCAGGAGCAGAGAACCAATGTCCCCCGGGAGCAGAGAACCAATGTCCCCTGGGAGCAGAGAACCAATGTCCCGGGGGAGCAGAGAACCAATGTACCCCCCAGGAACACAGAACCAGCAATGTCCCCCCAGGAGCAGAGAACCAATGTCCCCCGGGAGCAGAGAACCAATGTCCCCTGGGAGCAGAGAACCAATGTCCCGGGGGAGCAGAGAACCAATGTACCCCCCAGGAACACAGAACCAGCAATGTCCCCCCAGGAGCAGAGAACCAATGTCCCCCCAGGAGCAGAGAACCAATGTCCCCCGGGAGCAGAGAACCAATGTCCCCCGGGAGCAGAGAACCAATGTCCCCCGGGAGCAGAGAACCAATGTCCCCCCAGGAGCAGAGAACCAATGTCCCCCGGGAGCAGAGAACCAATGTCCCCCGGGAGCAGAGAACCAATGTCCCGGGGGAGCAGAGAACCAATGTACCCCAAGCAAGAAAATATGCTTTGACTTTGGGCAACCATTGGCCCCCAAAAGAAGAGAACAATGTTGCAGGCGCTAAATGCTTCCCAGCAGGTGACAAATGCAAAGAACAAATGCTCGCCTTTAACAGAGAACCATGCAATGTACCATTTTTACAGAAAGCCAAAGGCCACTTCAGAAATGCTAAATTGCTAGCAATAAAGTTTGACCGCATTTAGACGAGAAAATGGCTCGCATTGTCCACTCATTAATATTATAATGCGCAGAGCTATCACTTGCGAATAATATAGGCTGATTAGCGACTTAAAACGAAACGTTTTTAAAAACTGCTAAAGTTATTTTCTGAAAGAATTTTTTAACAGTGTAGCTCAGCATCGATCACTATTAAACAGTGCATCGCGCAGAGTCCAACCAGTGAAACATTGCCTAACGCATTCAGACAGCCAAGATTTTAATCTTGCTCGAACAAGCATTAAAGGCATAAGTCATTTGTCAATATTGATTACCTGTAGCGTTGAGACAGCACAATAAAGAAGAGATGTAGTATGTGCAGACTAGCAAGTTTTGCCCCCCGAAGGGGAAAAAGATGAAGATTATCCGATATACTCCAACATTCCATTGCATGCAACATCCCCTCAGTACATTGAAAAAATCTTGGATGTAATTCCCTCAAAATGTACTCAATGTACTACATGTTCTTTGTTTGGCATCATTAACGTACATAACGTACATTGATGCAGGCTAATTAAGGATTCTCTCATCCATGTACATTCTAAAATCTGGGGTCACAATTGGCACATCATTTGTTGACTCTAGACCCGCAGCCAGCGAGGAGGCAATTCTGACTCCTGAGCACGCACGCACACACAGATACTGTACGCAGGCACACGCTCACACAGGTGTGTACATCTGCCCTGACTTTCTCATCGTCAGGCAGTGTACAGTTCACTGTGCCTTGGAGGTTGGCCCTCAAGGGCGTAAATTGCACGACAAGCCCCCAAGCCTTCTCTCCGTGGCTGCGCCCCAAATGAATGAGGCTTCGCCGTGGAATCGAACTTAGGGACCTCGGTGCGAGAAGCCAACGCGTTAGACCGATCTGCCACTCACACCCTGCCAATGTACTCAACATGCTCTCACATTTCCTTAAACTATCAGCTGCCTTAAATCGGCGCATGATTAAATAGAATTCTGGACATCCTTGAATTTTCAGTACCTCGAGTTGCGCTATCAAAATCGTTTCATTCGCTATTGGACTACCGTGATGTACGTGCTTACTAGTGTAAGTAGTGCTGTGCCGAATGTTTTATCTTTAGAAATGTAAAAAACTTTTAATGAGAATGTTAATTAATTAATTTTAGACTCTATACTTGGCAGTGGCTCAATTAGCACCCGCTATAGCTTTGGACGCAGGTAAAATAAATATTTCAGTTTGCTGAACTTGTTATAGTCTGTTACAATTAGCTAATTTTACAAGAATCCCAGTACTTTCTATTACAGTGATGGGCATTCCTGAGTGGATTGGCATCTTAATCATCGGCTTCATCTCAGTCATCTACACGGCTTTGGTGTGTTTTTTTAATTATCTCAATTTTGTATCAGAACAAACATAATTTTTAGGGAATCTGCCCAGAAGATTCGATTCCATATTGGGGAATCTGCCCAGAATATTCGATTCTATATTAGGGAATCTGCTCAGAATATTCAATTCCATATTAGGGAATCTGCCCAGAATATTCGATTCTTTATTAGGGAATCTGCCTAGAATATTCAATTCTATGATAGGGAATCTGCCCAGACTATTCGATTCCATATTAGGGAATCTGCCCAGAATATTCGATTCTTTATTAGGGAATCTGCCTAGAATATTCAATTCTATGATAGGGAATCTGCCCAGACTATTCGATTCCATATTAGGGAATCTGCCCAGAATATTCGATTCCATATTAGGGAATCTGCCCAGAATATTCGATTCCATATTAGGGAATCTGCCCAGATTATTCGATTCAATATTAGGGAATCTGCCCAGAATATTCGAATTCATATTAGGGAATCTGCCCAGAATATTCGATTCCAGATTAGGGAATCTGCTCAGAATATTTAAGCCTCTTTAATTATCGAAATCAATTTTTTTAGCCAAGCATGATTTACCCGCAATCGACAGGGAGGCATCAAGGCGGTGATCTGGTCGGATGTTTTCCAGTCATTCTTCATCTTCATCGGCCTGATCGCTCTGATCATCAAGGCAAGTTTTGTTTTAAAGAGTCCAGCTTAAAAGTACACAAGAAAGTTGGCAAGCCACCTCATACATTTGCAGGCCGGCTTAGACTCGGGCGGTTTTTCGGCTGTACTCAAAATCAACTCAGACTGGGGCCGACTCGACAGCGTCGACTGGAGCATCGACCCGCGCAGCAGGCTGACGGTCTGGACTGGAACCCTTGGCGTCATGTTCGGCTGGATCCCGTGGTACGGGCCCAACCAGGCCGCGTTCCAGAGATTTGCCTCTCTGCCTAGCCTCAGCAAGGCCAAGTGGTAAGGGATGCCTACTAGGGGATAAATTCTCTAACACCCTGTCATAACTTGTCACACCCTCTCACATCCTATCACACCCTCTCACATCCTATCACACCCTGTCACATCCTATCACACCTTTTCACATCCTATCACACCCTGTCTCATCCTATTACACCCTGTCACATCCAATCACACCCTGTCACATCCTATCACACCCTGTCAAATCCTATCACACCTTTTCACATCCTATCACACCCTGTCTCATCCTATTACACTCTGTCACATCCAATCACACCCTGTCACATCCTATCACACCCTGTCTCATCCTATCACACCTTTTCACATCCTATCACACCCTGTCTCATCCTATTACACCCTGTCACATCCAATCACACCCTGTCACATCCTATCACACCCTGTCACATCCTATCACACCTTTTCACATCCTATCACACCCTGTCTCATCCTATTACACCCTGTCACATCCAATCACACCCTGTCACATCCTATCACACCCTGTCTCATCCTATCACACCCTGTCTCATCCTATCACACCCTGTCTCATCCTATCACACCCTGTCACATCCTATCACACCCTGTTTCATCCTATCACACCCTGTCACATCCTATCACACCCTGTCTCATCCTATCACACCCTGTCACATCCTATCACACCCTGTCCATCCTATCACACCCTGCCACATCCTATCACACCCTGTCACATCCTATCACACCCTGTCACATCCTATCACACCCTGTCTCATCCTATTACACACTGTCCATCCTATCACACACTGTCTCATCCTATCACACTGTCCCGCTCTGAAATAGTGTGAATAGTGCGTAACTCTCTGTATCACACTCTTTCACACTGTCACACCCTATCACACTTACGCACACCCTTTGACAGGCAATCACGTTCTATCATTGATGTGATAAAGTTAAACTTTTTCAGGTCGATTCTACTCAACGTTCCCGGCGTTCTGCTGCTATTCATGCTGCTGGCTTTCGCTGGCTACTCATTGTTCTCATTCTATACCATCAGGGGATGCGATCCCTACTCAGACGGACTGATCAAGTCTGTGAATCAGGTGATTAATCACTTATCTAACAGGTAACTCAATCACTTATCTAACAGGTAACTCAATCACTTATCCAACAGGTAACTCAATCACTTATCTAACAGGTAACTCAATCACTTATCTAACAGGTAACTCAATCACTTATCCAACAGGTAGCTCAATCACTTATCTAACAGGTAACTCAATCACTTATCTAACAGGTAACTCAATCACTTATCTAACAGGTAACTCAATCACTTATCTAACATATAACTCAATCACTTATCTAACAGGTAACTCAATCACTTATCTAACAGGTAACTCAATCACTTATCTAACAGGTAACTCAATCACTTATCTAACAGGTAGCTCAATCACTTATCTAACAGGTAGCTCAATCACTTATCTAACAGGTAACTCAATCACTTATCCAACAGGTAACTCAATCACTTATCTAACATATAACTCAATCACTTATCTAACAGGTAACTCAATCACTTATCTAACAGGTAACTCAATCACTTATCTAACAGGTAACTCAATCACTTATCTAACAGGTAGCTCAATCACTTATCTAACAGGTAGCTCAATCACTTATCTAACAGGTAACTCAATCACATATCTAACAGGTAACTCAATCACTTATCTAACAGGTAACTCAATCACTTATCTAACAGGTAGCTCAATCACTTATCTAACAGGTAACTCAATCACTTATCTAACAGGTAACTCAATCACTTATCCAACAGGTAGCTCAATCACTTATCTAACAGGTAACTCAATCACTTATCTAACAGGAAACTCAATCACTTATCTAACAGGTAACTCAATCACTTATCTAACAGGTAGCTCAATCACCTAATCACTTCTCGTAGTATTCGTCGTAGTTTTAAGGAATTTCAAGTAGAAAAATCTACACATTTAACCTTTAGATTCTGCCGCACTACGTGAAATACGAGATGAAAATTCCTGCCCTGCCCGGTATAATTGTAGCTTGCATTCTGAGTGGCGCATTCAGGTAAGAACGAAACTAATTTGAGTGTTAATATTCCTTGATTACGTCTTAAGACTACTGCTAGTAGCAAGCCATGGATTTGAATGCATTTTAGTACAACCAGCACGGTTTTAAACTCGCAAGCTGCTGTCACGGTGATTGACTTTCTGCAGCCGCTCAGAAAGATGACCGACAAGCAGGCCACGGTTGCTACGAAATGGCTGGGTGCGCTGGCTGCACTATTTATTTATGAGAATCTTAAAAATATTTTTATAATCTGTTATTTATTTCTTCTGCATTCTGCATTCACCCCACAGTCGTCGCCTACGGTGTCCTGGGCTGCCTGCTGTCATTCGCTTCCTCCCAGCTGACTGGCATCTCACTGAAGCAGATCTCCGGGTCGCTGCTGAACGCCACAACTGGAGCCACTCTGGGCATCTACCTGCTGGCCGCCTGCGTTCCCAAGAGCACCTGGCGCGGGGCCTTCGTCGGCTCGCTGGTTTCGCTGGGTCTAGTCGGCTGGCTGTGCGTCGGCGCCTTCGCCAGCCCCGGCGTTGTCAAAGCCGTCATGCTGCCGCTGGCCACGGCCAACTGCACAAACAGCGGGCGCGCCGACAGCAGGGACGCCACCGCACCGACAGCAGCTCCGGCAGTTCCTGCGCCTGTGGGCTTGGATAATTTCTACAGCGTCTCCTTCCAGTGGTACGGCCTGATTGGCACCGCTTCCTGCGTTCTGGTCGGCCTACTGGTCAGCCTGCCGAATATGCTGAACCCGGAGGGAGTGACCGCCGATGATAAGTACATCATACCTGCTATTCGGCGCTTCGTGGTGAGTTTCTTGGGCCAGATACTTTCACATATCTACACCATTAGACCTACTTTCCTAGATCTATTAACCTAGATCTACTCTCAAAAATAGATTCCCTTAGATCTACTCTCCTAGATCTATTCACCTAGATCTAATCTCCTAGATCTACTCTGCTAGATCTACTCTCCTAGATCTACTTCATTAGATCTACTCTCTAAGATATATTCCCCTAGATCTACTCTCCAAGATAGATTCCCTTAGATCTACTCTTCAAGATCTACTCTCCAAGATAGATTCCCTTAGATCTACTCTTCTAGATCTACTCTCCAAGATAGATTCCCTTAGATATACTTTTCTAGATCTACTCTCCAAGATAGATTCCCTTAGATCTACTCTTCTAGATCTACTCTCCAAGGATCTAGGAACATGAGCAGGTCAAACCAAAGGGTCACACGAATTCAAACACTACGCTCGTAGTAAAACTAGGTCAAACTAAAAAGTGACAAATCAACTACGAATTGGTCTAGCCAACTTAAACCCTCATTAAGAAATAGTCTAAACACTATTGGCACTTTATTTATATAAATGTTTCGTCTTTACAGAAGCCCAACCGTGCTGAATATGACAAAGATTTCAACCCGGAGAAAATGAGTCCATCTCTTAAAAAACAGCATTACGAGATGGCAGGTGCTCAGATTTGGTCCAGCTACTCAACCGAGGAATCCACTGATCTTTGACACATCCCATAATATAATCCTAATTACTCGAAACTAACGACTTACTTTTCGATTTCCATCTAAAGTTCGTCATAATATTTTCTACCCTCACCGCGTTCTACCCTCGCTGTTCTACCCCTCCGCGTTCTACCCCCTCCGTGTTCTATCCCCTCCGCGTTCTATCCCCTCCGCGTTCTACCCTCTCCGTGTTCTACCCTCTCTGTGTTCTATACTCAGTGTTCTACCCTCACTGTGTTCTACACTCACTGTTCTACCCTCACTGTTCTACCCTCTCCGTGTTCTACCCTCTCCGTGTTCTACCCTCACTGTTCTACCCTCTCCGTGTTCTACCCTCTCCGTGTTCTACTCTCTCCGTGTTCTACCCTCTCCGTGTTCTACCCTCTCCGTGTTCTACACTCAGTGTTCTACCCTCACTGTTCTACCCTCTCCGTGTTCTACCCTCTCCGTGTTCTACCCTCTCCGTGTTCTACCCTCTCCATGTTCTACCCTCTCCGTGTTCTACCCTCTCCATGTTCTACGCTCAGTGTTCTACCCTCTCCGTGCTCTACCCTCTCAGTGTTCTTCCCTCTTCGTGTTCTACCCTCACCGAGTTCTACCCTCACTGTTCTACCCTCACTGTTCTACTCTCACTGTTCCACCCTCGCCGTGTACCACCATGAAATCTCACCTGTTTGAACGCAAATATTCCTAGATTGCATCAACCTAGCTGGTTGCAAGAAGAATGTTATAGCCGTGTTTTTTAATAAATCCATCAAAGTCACACATGAAATTAACCAGTAAATGTACTAGTTATATCGATTTTCAATTAGTATAATATGTAATTTTAAGTCAAGACAAGTTGGCATAGGAGTGAAGCTTATGCCCACATGTTATGAACTGTTTAACACAAAAACTAAATACTCCGTATATTTCTAAGAACAAATTCATATACAATCATTGTACTAATGACAGAAAACTCAAAGGAAAAATTTCCATTGCCTCTAATTTAAGCATGACTGATTTGAAAAATATGCGGCAATGACCGGTCTAAGCTATCTTCGATAGGGACAGAAGGTGCTATGACTAATCCTATGACCATTTGTTTAGTTGACAATACTGCTTTGAAAAGTTAGTTTTCAAAGGGCGGAACATGTTGGCCCATATGGTGGACTTTCACGAAAATCGGTCATTCGGGTTGGGACCAATCGTGAAGTAGGCAGCGTGTCTTTGAAATACCCACGTGTGGTCTTACTATTGTTAAAAGAATAGAAACTTGCCACTCGCGCGACAAAGATCGTCGACAAAGACCGCGAAGCTCAGATCCGGTAGTCGATCAGATTTGACAGCACACCACCGCGACGCAGCAGCCAGAGTGCCGCGCCTGTCGCGGCCAAGCCGCACAGCAGCGAGACAGCCGAAGCTCCAATAGCCGATGTCGAAGAGCCGATAAGTGATTCTTTGGCACTTCTCTCGGCGTCGCCGGCGTTGAAACTGCCGCAGAAGCCGCCGCGCATGCCGCAGCGGATGCGGTCCATCTGGCCCAGGATGGCCTCGCGAGCACCGGGCCAAGCATTCGGACCGGTTAGCCGGTACTGGTATGGAGTACACGGCTCAAAGAAAACGGCCCTAAATAGGGCTGGGTCGGTTAGCAACAGGCGGAGCAGAGGCGGCCGACAGCCGATCTCAGAGGCCAGCTCGTCCATGTAGGCAATCCAGTCCACCTGGATGCGATGAGATAGGGAAGCACAGGCTAATGAATTTGGGATATTTTTACTAGGATTTTGACTTTGGATTCTGGGATCTTGATTTTAGGATCTGGGATTTTGATTTCTGAATCTTTACTCGGGGCTGGGATTTGGGCTCCGATTCTGGGATTAGAAGATCTTGATTCTGGGATTTGGGATCTTGGTTTTGGGATCTAAGAATTTTGATTCTGGGATTTGAGGATCTTGATTTTGGGATCTAAGAATCTTGATTCTGGAATCTAGTAACCTTGATTCTGGGATTTGACGATCTTGATTCTGGGATCTGAGCATCTTGACTCTGAGATCTAAGGATCTTGATTCGGGGATCTGAGGATCTCAATTCTGGGATTCAATTATCTTGATTCTGGGATTTGAGACTCCAGGATCTGAGGATATCAATAATAGGATTTGAGATTCAGCGGATTAGTAAGCTGAGATTTCGAATCAGGAATTCGGTTAGGGGAGTTATTAAAGTTTTAGCAAATTCAGAAAGAATGCGCTTGTGCCTACTAACAAGTTGAGCAGTAGTGCAGTGCGAGAGATAACGTTAAATCTAATATTTTTATTAACGGACAAGTACACTTTATCATGTTTCAAAACCTAAGCACAATGACCTTGAGCTATCTCATTAGCTATTCCTAATCGATGCTGCTAATGCGATTCTGAAATTCGTTTAGCTGGACTCTCTAGTTTAGGAATGATAATGCTTTCATAATTATGAATAATGAATAATGATTTGTGAATGAAATCACATTTAACTTACCTTTTGAATAGCTGATTATGAATATTTAAAATGTGAAAGACTCAAGGATCGCTATATGATATCCAGATTCAAATTCTGGGATCTGAAGTAATCGATACTAAGATCTAAGGTTATATTGATTCTGGGATGTGAAGTTATGGATTCTGGGATCTAAGGTTATATTGATTCTGGGATCTGAAGTTATGGATTCTGGAATCTGAAGTTATGGATTCTGGGATCTAAGGTTATATTGATTCTGGAATCTGAAGTTATGGATTCTGGGATCTAAGGTTATATTGATTCTGGGATCTGAAGTTATCGATTCTGGGATATAAAGTTATGGATTCTGGGATCTAAGGTTATATTGATTCTGGGATCTGAAGTTATGGATTCTGGAATCTGAAGTTATGGATTCTGGGATCTAAGGTTATATTGATTCTGGGATCTGAAGTTATGGATTCTGGAATCTGAAGTTATGGATTCTGGGATCTAAGGTTATATTGATTCTGGGATCTGAAGTTATGGATTCTGGGATCTGAAGTTATCGATTCTGGGATCTGAAGTTATCGATTCTGAGATCTGAATTTATGGATTCTGGGATCTAAGGTTATATTGATTCTGGGATCTGAAGTTATCGATTCTGGGATCTGAGATTATCGATTTTGGGATCTGAAGTTATATCGATTCTGGGATCAAAAGTTATCGATTCTGGGATCTGAAGTTATGGATTCTGGGATCTGAAGTTATGGATTCTGGGATCTGAAGTTATGGATTCTGGGATCTGAAGTTATATCGATTCTGGGATCAAAAGTTATCGATTCTGGGATCTGAAGTTATGGATTCTGGGATCTGAAGTTATGGATTCTGGGATCTGAAGTTATGGATTCTGGGATCTGAAGTTATGGATTCTGGGATCTGAAGTTATGGATTCTGGGATCTGAAGTTATGGATTCTGGGATCTGAAGTTATATCGATTCTGGGATCAAAAGTTATCGATTCTGGGATCTGAAGTTATGGATTCTGGGATCTGAAGTTATGGATTCTGGGATCTGAAGTTATGGATTCTGGGATCTGAAGTTATGGATTCTGGGATCTGAAGTTATGGATTCTGGGATCTGAAGTTATGGATTCTGGGATCTGAGGATCTCAGGATTTCTGTAGGATCTAGGATCGCAAATTTGAGATTTCGATAATAAAAATTTTAAATCTTGACTTCACGATTCTAAGATTTAAGAATTTTTTTAATCCATTCCATATCAAACTAGCCCCTCTTCCTTTTCACCTGTATCGTGTGCCTCGGCGTGTTGACAAACCTTGCCGCAATGGCCCGGCGCCTCCGCTCGGCCTCCTCGATCATGACTTCCGGCTTCGGCAGTCGGCAGTCGCCTTTGACCACTCGCGCGGCCCAGCGACTTTGCGCCTCCGCGATGGGGATGGTGGCGCCCAGGGGCTGGACAAAGCCGATGAAGGCCAAGGAGCCTGAAGGCACAGACGGGTGGAACACGTGCTTGTAGAAGCGGGTCTCATTGTTGCTCACCGAGAACTGGGCTCCGTCCAGAAACGGAAAACAGATGCGATAACCTGCGGGTGGAGGTATTTCACAGATCCTGAAGCTACATCCTTCAGATCCTGAAGCTCCATCCTTCAGATCCTGAAGCTCCATCCTTCAGATCCTGAAGCTCCATCATTCAGATCCTGAAGCACCATCATTCAGATCCTGAAACTACATCATTCAGATCCTGAAGCTACATCCTTCAGATCCTGAAACTACATCGTTTAGATCCTGAAACTACATCCTTCAGATCCTGAAACTACATCCTTCAGATCCTGAAACTAAATCCTTCAGATCCTGAAACTACATCCTTTAGATCCTGAAACTACATCCTTTAGATCCTGAAACTACATCCTTTAGATCCTGAAACTACATCCTTTAGATCCTGAAGCTACATCCTTCAGATCCTGAAGCTCCATCATTCAGATCCTGAAACTACATCCTTCAGATCCTGAAACTACATCCTTCAGATCCTGAAACTACATCCTTTAGATCCTGAAACTACATCCTTTAGATCCTGAAACTACATCCTTTAGATCCTGAAGCTACATCCTTTAGATCCTGAAACTACATCCTTTAGATCCTGAAACTACATCCTTCAGATCCTGAAACTACATCCTTTAGATCCTGAAGCTACATCCTTCAGATCCTGAAGCTCCATCATTCAGATCCTGAAACTACATCCTTCAGATCCTGAAACTACATCCTTCAGATCCTGAAACTACATCCTTTAGATCCTGAAACTACATCCTTTAGATCCTGAAACTACATCCTTTAGATCCTGAAGCTACATCCTTTAGATCCTGAAACTACATCCTTTAGATCCTGAAACTACATCCTTCAGATCCTGAAACTACATCCTTTAGATCCTGAAGCTACATCCTTTAGATCCTGAAACTACATCCTTTAGATCCTGAAACTACATCCTTCAGATCCTGAAACTACATCCTTTAGATCCTTAAACTACATCCTTTAGATCCTGAAACTACATCCTTTAGATCCTGAAACTACATCCTTTAGATCCTGAAACTACATCCTTCAGATCCTGAAACTACATCCTTTAGATCCTGAAACTACATCCTTTAGATCCTGAAACTACATCCTTCAGATCCTGAAACTACATCCTTTAGATCCTGAAACTACATCCTTCAGATCTTGAAGCTCCATCCTTCAGATCCTCAAGCTAAATCCTTCAGATCCTGAAACTACATCCTTCAGATCTTGAAGCTCCATCCTTCAGATCCTGAAACTACATCCTTTAGATCCTGAAACTACATCCTTTAGATCCTGAAACTACATCCTTTAGATCCTGAAACTACATCCTTCAGATCCTGAAACTACATCCTTCAGATCCTGAAACTACATCCTTTAGATCCTGAAACTACATCCTTTAGATCCTGAAACTACATCCTTCAGATCCTGAAGCTACATCCTTTAGATCCTGAAACTACATCCTTTAGATCCTGAAGCTACATCCTTCAGATCCTGAAGCTACATCCTTCAGATCCTGAAGCTACATCCTTTAGATCCTGAAGCTACATCCTTCAGATCCTCAAGCTAAATCCTTCAGATCCTGAAACTACATCCTTTAGATCCTGAAACTACATCCTTCAGATCCTGAAACTACATCCTTTAGATCCTGAAACTACATCCTTCAGATCCTGAAACTACATCCTTTAGATCCTGAAACTACATCCTTCAGATCCTGAAACTATATCCTTCAGATCCTGAAACTACATCCTTCAGATCTTGAAGCTACATCCTTCAGATCCTGAAGCTACATCCTTCAGATCCTGAAACTACATCATTCAGATATGAAGCTACATCCTTCAGATCCTGAAGCTACATCCTTCAGATCCTGAAACTACATCCTTCAGATCCTGAAACTATATCCTTCAGATCTTGAAGCTACATCCTTCAGATCCTGAATCCCGATCCTCAAGCATGACAGTTGCTTAAAAAGTTGTCGAGATGCCAACAATGAAATCAACCTGTCCCATAGACTATGACATCGACATCCTGCACGCTGGAACCGTCCACAAAGGTGACAGTCCGGCCATCAATGCTGGCGACATCTGGTCTGACTTTAACAAGTCCGGCAGCTAGTCTGTTAGGCATTTCATCATTAACAAACGTGTGCTGCTGCAGGGGACTGTGAGCCGGCCTCAGGCCATACAAATCGTGATCCAGCCTGGCCTGGAGTGACTCCTCCAGTTTGCGGCTGAAGTAGCGAATGCCAAACAAGCGAATCAGCCACAGACGGATTCGACGTGCGAACACAAGGTCCTTTGGCCAGCCGTGATCAATGACACGGTTGCTGACCTGCGATGTGCGATATGGGATTTTTAATGTTTATCTACAACTCAAACTCAAACCGGGGATCCGAGAATCTGGGACAACTCAAAATGGGGATCTGAGGATCTGGAAGAACACAAACTGGGATCTGAGAGAACACAAACTGGGATCTGAGAGAACTCAAACTGGGATCTGAGAGAACCTAAACTGGGATATGAGAGAACCTAAATTGGGATCTGAGAGAACTCAAACTGGGATCTAAGAGAACTCAAACTGGGATCTGAGAGAACTCAAACTGGGATCTGAGAGAACTCAAACTGGGATCTGAGAGAACTCAAACTGGGATCTGAGAGAACTCAAACTGGGATCTGAGAGAACTCAAACTGGGATCTGAGAGAACTCAAACTGGGATCTGAGAGAACTCAAACTGGGATCTGAGAGAACTCAAACTGGGATCTGAGAGAACTCAAACTGGGATCTAAGAGAACCTAAACTGGGATATGAGAGAACTCAAACTGGGATCTGAGAGAACTCAAACTGGGATCTGAGAGAACTCAAACTGGGATCTGAGAGAACTCAAACTGGGATCTGAGAGAACTCAAACTGGGATCTGAGAGAACTCAAACTGGGATCTGAGAGAACTCAAACTGGGATCTGAGAGAACTCAAACTGGGATCTGAGAGAACTCAAACTGGGATCTGAGAGAACTCAAACTGGGATCTAAGGATCTGGGAGAAATTAAACAAGGATTTAAAACGCTTCGAGAAATCGACTAGGGATTTGAGGATATGAAGAACTTGAACTGGTGATCTAAGCATCTGAGGATCTGGGAGAGCTTAAACTGGGACATTAAAATCTTTGAGGATTTCGTCAAATATTTTTATATCAGATGTTTTATGCGCCAGTACATTTAACCCATACAAGCGAAACACACCCTAATCGCTAGCACTGATAAAAGTACATCTGATACCAAAGTCACGCGGAAAGTACTGGCAACGCTGGCAGATAAGCCAATGCCAGTACAGAATGTCTGTAAACTGGAACGGACCGGTTTCTCGGAAAGGCAAGTTTCAAAGTGCAGAAAATGTACTATTGCACAGAAAAAAACACGAAACTTAATTAAAAATTTATGAATGCACAGGTGCAACTAACAACTAAATATCGGAATTTCACATTCTCGGATTTCAACTCTGATATCTAGCATGTGCAGAATTGTTTATAGGATATGGAATATTTGAATGTAAGGATCTCTATAAAAAGGTTTAGGATCTTAGGATTCTTGATTTTGGGATCTGGGATCTAAGGATTCTTGATTTTGGGATCTGGGATCTAAGGATTCTTGATTTTGGGATCTGGGATCAAAGAATTGTTGATTTTGGGATCTGGGATCTAAGAATTCTTGATTTTGGGATATTGGATCTAAGAATTCTTGATTTTGGGATCTGGGATCTAAGAGTTCTTGATTTTGGGATCTGAGATCTAAGAGTTCTTGATTTTGGGATCTGAGATCTAAGAGTTCTTGATTTTGGGATCTGGGATCTAAGAGTTCTTGATTTTGGGATCTGAGATCTAAGAGTTCTTGATTTTGGGATCTGAGATCTAAGAGTTCTTGATTTTGGGATCTGAGATCTAAGAGTTCTTGATTTTGGGATCTGAGATCTAAGAGTTCTTGATTTTTGGATCTGAGATCTAAGAGTTCTTGATTTTGGGATCTGAGATCTAAGAGTTCTTGATTTTGGGATATTGGATCAAAGAATTCTTGATTTTGGGATCTGAGATCTAAGAGTTCTTGATTTTGGGATATTGGATCAAAGAATTCTTGATTTTGGGATCTGAGATCTAAGAGTTCTTGATTTTGGGATCTGAGATCTAAGAGTTCTTGATTTTGGGATATTGGATCAAAGAATTCTTGATTTTGGGATCTGAGATCTAAGAGTTCTTGATTTTGGGATATTGGATCAAAGAATTCTTGATTTTGGGATCTGAAATCTAAGAGTTCTTGATTTTGGGATCTGAGATCTAAGAGTTCTTGATTTTGGGATCTGAGATCTAAGAGTTCTTGATTTTGGGATCTGAGATCTAAGAGTTCTTGATTTTTGGATCTGAGATCTAAGAGTTCTTGATTTTGGGATCTGAGATCTAAGAGTTCTTGATTTTGGGATCTGAGATCTAAGAGTTCTTGATTTTTGGATCTGGGATCTAAGAGTTCTTGATTTTGGGATCTGAGATCTAAGAGTTCTTGATTTTGGGATCTGAGATCTAAGAGTTCTTGATTTTGGGATCTGAGATCTAAGAGTTCTTGATTTTGGGATCTGGGATCTAAGAGTTCTTGATTTTGGGATCTGAGATCTAAGAGTTCTTGATTTTGGGATCTGAGATCTAAGAGTTCTTGATTTTGGGATCTGAGATCTAAGAGTTCTTGATTTTGGGATCTGAGATCTAAGAGTTCTTGATTTTGGGATCTGGGATCTAAGAGTTCTTGATTTTTGGATCTGAGATCTAAGAGTTCTTGATTTTTGGATCTGAGATCTAAGAGTTCTTGATTTTGGGATCTGAGATCTAAGAGTTCTTGATTTTTGGATCTGGGATCTAAGAGTTCTTGATTTTGGGATCTGAGATCTAAGAGTTCTTGATTTTGGGATCTGAGATCTAAGAGTTCTTGATTTTGGGATCTGAGATCTAAGAGTTCTTGATTTTTGGATCTGAGATCTAAGAGTTCTTGATTTTGGGATCTGAGATCTAAGAGTTCTTGATTTTTGGATCTGGGATCTAAGAGTTCTTGATTTTGGGATCTGAGATCTAAGAGTTCTTGATTTTGGGATCTGAGATCTAAGAGTTCTTGATTTTGGGATCTGAGATCTAAGAGTTCTTGATTTTTGGATCTGAGATCTAAGAGTTCTTGATTTTGGGATCTGAGATCTAAGAGTTCTTGATTTTGGGATCTGGGATCTAAGAGTTCTTGATTTTGGGATCTGAGATCTAAGAGTTCTTGATTTTGGGATCTGGGATCTAAGAGTTCTTGATTTTGGGATCTGAGATCTAAGAGTTCTTGATTTTGGGATCTGAGATCTAAGAGTTCTTGATTTTGGGATCTGAGATCTAAGAGTTCTTGATTTTGGGATCTGAGATCTAAGAGTTCTTGATTTTGGGATCTGAGATCTAAGAGTTCTTGATTTTGGGATCTGAGATCTAAGAGTTCTTGATTTTGGGATCTGAGATCTAAGAGTTCTTGATTTTGGGATCTGGGATCTAAGAGTTCTTGATTTTGGGATCTGACGAATATTAGTTTTGTGATCTAGAACCTTAACTGTAGGATTTCAGTATATCCCAACTGAAAGGGATCAAACTAACTCAGGCTTACCCAGGTTCCTCGCCTAGTGGACCAGTAGACCACTTTGGCCCGGTGAGACAGCTCAACAACGGCATCGCCGGCGGAATTTCCGGCACCAATGACCAGCACAGTTTTGCCAACAAACTGATCGGCCAGTGGATCCCGACACGTGTGCGAGTGCAGCACCTGGCCAGGGAAGCTGTCAGCACCTGGGTAGGCTGGCAGGTTCGGGATGGCGTGGTGCCCGGTGCAGACCCACACTGCATCGAATGTGTCGCATTTCTCGGCGCCGGCAGGGTCAGCAGCATCGACTGGTCGGTGTGCGACAATCCATTTGTCCGAATCGGCCATCCTGCGAGCCTGTTGAATTGATTGATCATTGACTGAGCAATTTTTGTTAGGGGCGAAAAACTCTGCGCAATGACGATAAACTTTATGGGGCAGGCCAGTCCCTGACCTCGATTCCGCGGCGAGGCCACATTTATTTGGGGCGCAGCCGCGGAGAGAAGGCTTGGGGGCTTGTCGTGCAATTTTCAAGGCACAGTGAGAGTGTACACTGCCTGACGATGAGAAAGTCAGGGCAGATGTACACACCTGTGTGCGTGTGTGCTCAGGAGTCAGCGAATGGGCAGAATTACCTCCCCGCTGGCTGCGGGGCTAGTGTCACCAAATGATTTCATTTCCTGAAATCCGCCGGTTCTTGTTCTCGTCGTTGTTATTGTTGTTGACAAGCCTTTGTTGGCAATCGCCGTGGATTCGAACTCGAACGCGTTGACCCACAAAGTGGGACCCACAGTACCATTATTCAACAGATCTCATCCCACCTTGACAACCTCCGTGCTAAATCTAATGTGCGCCCTCAGGTCAAATCGGTCAGCGTAGGCGCTAATGTACTCGTAGACTTTGGTGTTGTGCAAAAAATTCGACCAATCGGCTGGAGGCGGGAAATCTGAGAACGCTGACATCTCCTTGCTGGTGTTCATCATAGTGGTGCGCATCACGCAGGCTTTGCCATCGATCACCTCGGTGTACCGCCAAAGGCCGCCGAGATCTGGCGAGCGTTCGAAAGCCACTGGCTCCAGTCCGACCTCCAGGCAGCATTTGATGGCCGCTATGCCACTCACACCCGTGCCTATGATGCACACTCGCATGCCCTGCAATCTGAACAATTTTATCGGATTAAAACTTTTAGGAAATGAAACACTCCAAGGATGATTTACCTAAATTATTTTATTCTAAGAACTAGCGAAACTTTGAATAGAAGTCTAAAACAGATCACCCTGTTATAAATATAATAATTGCAGGAGGGCTGCGGGCAATGGCACACCATTTCATAACAGTAGACACGCAGCCAGCGAGGAGGCAATTCTGCCCATTTCGCTGACTCCTAAGCCCACAGATACTGTAGGCAGGCACACACAGGCATGTACATCTGCCCTGACCTGAGCATCAGGCAGTGTAAGCTTTTACTGTGCCTTGGAGGCTGACTGTCATGTCTAGCTTGACAATTGTTGATTTACAAACCATTAGCTACATACTTATTCTCTAGATTTAACAAATTAATAAATATTAAAGATATTTACATTTTTAATTTTAGATATATAGAAAATGCCACTATGAATAAACAATTTGGTGGCAAAAAATTGTTTTGCTAAAATAAATAAGTCTGCTAAAATTTATAACCCAACATTTTGTAACATAATAAAAATATAACCAAATAGTTTTGAATGAAAAAGTTTAACAAGTTTAAATCTATTTCATTATATAATTGCTTCTAAAAACAATTCTTCTATACAATGTCAATAGATGGTTTCTGTTTTTTTAATTTAATGAATGGGCTCATATTACATTACTAATACTATTCATTTAGCTATATTGAGCTAAATCGATACATAAATATATACGCAAATACCTATATCAAAAACATACTGCTTGTATCTGATAGCTACATGTAAAATGTGCACACCTCTTGACATCAATGTGGAATGAAAGGACTATAACAATGGCATATGCGAAAAATATTTTTATTTTTCTTTTGTTAAGGTTAGCTTCAAAACAAGCTTGCCTTTAAATATGACCCATCGTAAAAACAGAAAAAGCTTAACGTAACTTTTGAGTTTTTCAATGGTTCATATTCATAAGAAGAATTCACGTTGAAATTCAAGTCACCAAGTCTTTTTGGAAATTACAGTAGGAAACCGCAGGCGTTTCAGGTGAACATGAAAAAAAAATTCTCAAATCTCTGAAAGAATCCACAGTTTTCATTCATTTTAACATTTTCATTAGCTAAGGAATCAAATTTAACTGACTAGGCAGGTCGCAGTATCGCATTCGCATCTGTTTCATTTCTCGGAAAAACTTACTTTTAAATGCGATACCAAAACCCTCGTGACGTACATACGTTTCGGACATGCATGCTGACAATCGATAAAGAGATAGGAAAGGCAAAACAAAAAAACTTTCATTTTAATCCTTTCACATATTCATACAAAACAAAAAAGATAATAATGGCAGAGAAGATTGATTTAAAGGCACTTGTTTTCATTAAATTTATTTAGTTATTGCATAACCCAGTGTACTTGAGAGCTCCCACTCCACTAAACTTAATTTCCTCTCTAGCCTTTTAATGTGCAGAGGCATCGTTTACCCACGCCCCTCTGCTTTATCTAAGGTGAAGATTGTCAATTATGTGTGATGAAGTAACGGATATTCGATTGGTCCGCTTTGGTGAAATAGTGTAGCAACTGAACTCAATTGGACTTGGGTCTCCTCGAAACCGAAAACCTAACGCTAGTTTCCTAAACGAATGCTAGTTAAGTTAACGTAGTGAAATTGATAATTATATTAGAATTGATACTAGTCACAAAACAAGTGATAATCGAATCCTAGTTCTTAATTGTGTTTAACTATTGCTCAAGCCATGCAGCTCTTAACTTTAAATCAGAGAGTTAATTGCTTCCGACGTCCGTGCCAAACAAAAAAAATTAATTTTACTTCTCTGAATAATCACTTTCAAATTACCATAATTTTTTATCGGGTACACTCAAAATTAACAAACTACGCCACACATTTTTTGTCGGTTTGAGATCTGGAGCTCGCATTCTGAGCACGATTGCATTGACTAGAAGCAATCGGTCTTCCTTGTTGGTACAGTACTCAGATAATAAAGAACTTTTCATTCATCAGGACCATATTTTAGGTACTTCTTACTTCATCAAAGTTTCTTACACCCTTAGCCTGCTAGCCCTGAAATACAATATTATGTCTATGCGACTGGATGTGTAGAAGATCAGGAGCCCTATATTTGATTCATTTCCTATTTTTTCTTTTGATGAGAAGGACAAACGGACTACTGAATAGTCGATTGGAGAACCGTGGCTTAAAACAGGGTGGCACAAAAAATACTGAAGTGTTGTTGCAACTCACATTTTTGGCTGTTTGCTATTTGGATCAAATTGACCAAAGCTATACTATGACCTTGAGATATCACCTAAAATAATCTGAGAGAATGTGATTAGCGCCGCAAAAACTGACTGCTGCTCTTATCTCTACCAGTGCAGTTGCACAACTTTTAACTTTTTTTAGCTTTTATAGAGCTCCACGATTTCATAGATTGCGATTCAATAATCCCAATCGTAAAATAAGTAACGGGTGCAAACAAATCCCATAGCCCATAGCTGAATTGCGCCAGTGCTGCATGCCTATTCATCTTTCACCATCAGACTGTGGGCGACCTTTATTTGACTCCAAATAAGATAAACAGCCGACGTTGAATTTGATCTCGATGTCTTAAATTGATAGTTGGTGACATTTTTGTATAGTTTTCATTGCATAGGAAAATATTAAATGCAACTAAAACAATAGAATGCGTACTGCACTGATTCTACTTGTCCTTCTTCTCCTTTCCCCAATCTTCTTCTTCTTCTCCTTCTCCACCTCTTCTCCCATTCTTCTCCACCTCTTCTCCCATTCTTCTCCACCTCTTCTCCCCTTCTTCTCCACCTCTTCTCCCATTCTTCTCCACCTCTTCTCCCATTCTTCTCCACCTCTTCTCCCATTCTTCTCCACCTCTTCTCCCCTTCTTCTCCACCTCTTCTCCCATTCTTCTCCACCTCTTCTCCCATTCTTCTCCACCTCTTCTCCCATTCTTCTCCACCTCTTCTCCCATTCTTCTCCACCTCTTCTCCCCTTCTTCTCCACCTCTTCTCCCATTCTTCTCCACCTCTTCTCCCCTTCTTCTCCACCTCTTCTCCCATTCTTCTCCACCTCTTCTCCCATTCTTCTCCACCTCTTCTCCCATTCTTCTCCACCTCTTCTCCCATTCTTCTCCGCCTCTTCTCCCCTTCTTCTCCCCTTCTTCTCCCCTTCTTCTCCCCTTCTTCTCCCCTTCTTCTCCTCTTTTTCTCCCCTTCTTCTCCCCTTCTTCTCCCCTTCTTCTTCCCTTCTTCTCCCTCTTCTCCCCTTCTTCTCCTCTTCTTCTCCCCTTCTTCTCCCCTTCTTCTCCCTCTTCTCCCCTTCTTCTCGCCTTCTTCTTCCGTCCTTCAGTTGCACTCAAACCCCGGCCGCCTAGACGAGGGGTGGGTGCATCGCCCGCCGGCGCGCTAAGCCGGGGGTGTTTTGACTCACGCCACGCTCTCGCACCTCCCCACGCTCCATGCGCTCGTATATAAAGAACTTTTGATAATAAATTTGGGTATGCATATTTCTCGCCGCATTTCATTTTGCGAGACGCTAAACCCCTCTTTTTTTACCTTTTTTCATTTTTTAATCCTTCCTCTTTTCCTCTCTTCCAGGGGATTTGAGTGGCAGAGCGGTCTAACGCGTTTTCCTCTCTCACCAAGGTCCCGAAGTTCGATTCCGCGGTGAGGCCACATTTATTTGGGGCGCAGCCGCGGAGAGAAGGCTCGGGAGCTTGTCGGGCAATTTACGCCCTTGAGGGCCAGCCTCCTCACAGTGAGGCACAGTGAGACTGTACACTGCCTGCCGATGAGAAAGTCAGGGCAGATGTACACACCTGTGTGAGTGTGTTGTGTGCCTGTGTACGGTATCTGTGTGCGTGTGTACTCAGGAGTCAGCGAAATGGGTAGAGTTGCCTCCTCGCTGGCTGCGGGTTTAGTGTCACCGAATTATGTGCCATTGCCCGTAGCCCTTCGGCAATTATTATTATTATTATTATTATTATTTTATTATTAGATTAACCCTCTTCTTCCTTATCTTATCCCATTCCAATTTCCTATTGTTCTTCCCCCACTTGTCTTCTATTTCTTCAAGGCAAAGTAGGTGATAATGCAGAGCTGCCTCGGACAACCCTGGGAACTGAAACAGCCGCTCTCGCACCTCAAATCCCGCGGGTCACGTGGCCCATTTGATTTCGCAGGTAGCTGCGCCGTGTATCGTATTGCAGCTCAATTAGCCTCCCAACCCCAACCAACCTATTCTAGAACAGTCCGCAGTGCAATTATAAACTCGAGAACTTAAGCCGCCCAAAGCTGTCTGTCTGGCTCAACGCGAGCGAGTCATGTCAGCAGATTCTTTTCACCCTAGAAAATTCACTGCAGACCATTAATTATTGATTAAATTCCTTTTCTGCATAAAGTGCTCAGCCTGCTCGTGGGAAAGTCTGCACGCTTTTAATCACCCGCGCATAAACCTGTAAGCCTTCGAAAATTTGCTTCTCCTAATTCCCTTGCCTACGTTGAGATGGACATTTCTCACCTGCAAGTTTGAAGCCATAAGTTGATGCAGTTCATTTCTCAACTCTTTTTAGGGTGCAACTGTAAGTCTTGATTTTGTTGAAAGCATGAATTTTACGAGTTAAAATAAACTGAAATTCTATTTGACACGCAGTTATTTTCATTTGATTTATGACGCTTGTCTAGACTCATTCGGAGTATAAAAAACTTTATTAAAGTCCTGGAGCGTCATGTCAGTGTTCATTTTTAGTTGCAATCGGTAGTGAAGCTACAACAATTTTATTTTTGAATTAAATTTGCTTTGAAGCCTTTGCAGACTTGGTTAAAGGGTAGAGCTAACAATAAGGCCTGCTGATCAACACCTGTTTGTAGGAGGTCAGAAACACCAAGATTTTTAGTAGGACACTCTGTACTTTTTTATAACACCCCGTCTTTGAGTAGCACACACTGTCTTTGAGTAGGACACACTGTCTTTGAGTAGGACACACTGTCTTTGAGTAGCACACACTGTCTTTGAGTAGGACACACTGTCTTTGAGTAGGACACATTGTCTTTGAGTAGGACACACTGTCTTTGAGTAGCACACACTGTCTTTGAGTAGGACACACTGTCTTTGAGTAGGACACATTGTCTTTGAGTAGGACACATTGTCTTTGAGTAGGACACATTGTCTTTGAGTAGGACACACTGTCTTTGAGTAGGACACACTGTCTTTGAGTAGGACACACTGTCTTTGAGTAGCACACATTGTCTTTGAGTAGGACACACTGTCTTTGAGTAGGACACATTGTCTTTGAGTAGGACACATTGTCTTTGAGTAGGACACATTGTCTTTGAGTAGGACACACTGTCTTTGAGTAGGACACACTGTCTTTGAGTAGGACACATTGTCTTTGAGTAGGACACATTGTCTTTGAGTAGGACACACTGTCTTTGAGTAGGACACACTGTCTTTGAGTAGGACACATTGTCTTTGAGTAGGACACACTGTCTTTGAGTAGCACACATTGTCTTTGAGTAGGACACACTGTCTTTGAGTAGGACACACTGTCTTTGAGTAGGACACATTGTCTTTGAGTAGGACACATTGTCTTTGAGTAGGACACATTGTCTTTGAGTAGGACACATTGTCTTTGAGTAGGACACGCTGTCTTTGAGTAGGACACACTGTCTTTGAGTAGCACACACTGTCTTTGAGTAGGACACATTGTCTTTGAGTAGGACACATTGTCTTTGAGTAGGACACATTGTCTTTGAGTAGGACACACTGTCTTTGAGTAGCACACATTGTCTTTGAGTAGGACACACTGTCTTTGAGTAGGACACATTGTCTTTGAGTAGGACACATTGTTTTTGAGTAGGACACATTGTCTTTGAGTAGGACACACTGTCTTTGAGTAGCACACACTGTCTTTGAGTAGCACACACTGTCTTTGAGTAGGACACATTGTCTTTGAGTAGCACACATTGTCTTTGAGTAGAACATGCTGTATTTGAGTTGGCACGAAAGTTAGCTTTGAAAAAGACACCCAAATGTGAAAAATTATTTTCAATAGCTAAATATGCTATTACTTTAAGCAGTTTATCATTGTCACGCGAAAAGCATAAGCTAAACCCAGCACTTAAGAATCAAATTTCTCATATCGAAATTCTGTGTGGTTTTCAATGTACTTAAAAAAGATTAGATTTCTATGCCAGTAGTTCAGCATCGTTTTACTTTGCAGTCTACCTCATTGCATGAACTCATAATCATGAGAAATATCCAGCTGGGGTCTGAGTACAAAAAACCCGACTGGCACAACAAACTGATTCTAACAGACATATACAGACATGACATATAACAGGCAAAGTATCGGTCTGAAGGAACATCGTACAGAACTGATCAGAACGACAATAAATAAAACAATAAGCCTTCATTTACTTTGAGTTCCGGTTTTATATTCTTCATTCTTCACTCCCTGTTCCTATTCAACATAAACACTAACCATCTCCCTCTCTATATAACCTCCCTCTCTCCCATCTCCATCTCTCCCATCTCCCTCTCTCCCATCTCCATCTCTCCCATCTCCCTCTCTTCTATCTCCCTCTCTCCCATCTCCTCCCTCTCATCTCCCTTTCTCCCAACTCCTCTCTCCCATCTCCATCTCTCCCATCTCCCTCTCTTCTATCTCCCTCTCTCCCATCTCCCTCTCTCCCATCTCCCTCTCTCCCATCTCCCTCTCTTCTATCTCCCTCTCTCCCATCTCCCTCTCTCCCATCTCCCTCTCTCCCATCTCCTCCCTCTCATCTCCCTTTCTCCCAACTCCTCTCTCCCATCTCCCTCTCTCCCATCTCCCTCTCTCCCATCTCCCTCTCTCCCATCTCCCTCTCTCCCATCTCCCTCTCTCCCATCTCCCTCTCTCCCATCACCCTCTCTCACATCTCCCTCTCTCACATCTCCATCTCACCCATCTCCTCCCTCTCATCTCCCTTTCTCCCAACTCCTCTCTCCCATCTCCATCTCTCCCATCTCCCTCTCTTCTATCTCCCTCTCTCCCATCTCCCTCTCTCCCATCTCCCTCTCTCTCATCTCCCTCTCTCCCATCTTCCTCTCTCCCATCTCCCTCTCACCCATCACCCTCTCTCACATCTCCCTCTCTCACATCTCCATCTCACCCATCTCCTCCCTCTCATCTCCCTTTCTCCCAACTCCTCTCTCCCATCTCCATCTCTCCCATCTCCCTCTCTTCTATCTCCCTCTCTCCCATCTCCCTCTCTCCCATCTCCCTCTCTCCCATCTCCCTCTCTTCTATCTCCCTCTCTCCCATCTCCCTCTCTCCCATCTCCCTCTCTCCCATCTCCTCCCTCTCATCTCCCTTTCTCCCAACTCCTCTCTCCCATCTCCCTCTCTCCCATCTCCCTCTCTTCTATCTCCCTTTCTCCCATCTCCCTCTCTTCTATCTCCCTTTCTCCCATCTCCCTCTCTCCTATCTCCCTTTCTCCCAACTCCTCTCTCCCATCTCCCTCTCTCCCATCTCCCTCTCTCCCATCTCCCTCTCTCCCATCTCCCTCTCTCTCATCTCCCTCTCTCCCATCTCCCTCTCTCCCATCTCCCTCTCTCCCATCTCCCTCTCTCCCATCTCCCCCTCTCCCATCTCCCTCTCTCTCATCTCCCTCTCTCCCATCTCCCTCTCTCCCATCTCCCTCTCTCCTATCTCCCTTTCTCCCAACTCCTCTCTCCCATCTCCCTCTCTCCCATCTCCCTCTCTCCCATCTCCCTCTCTCCCATCTCCCTCTCTCTCATCTCCCTCTCTCCCATCTCCCTCTCTCCCATCTCCCTCTCTCCCATCTCCCTCTCTCCCATCTCCCCCTCTCCCATCTCCCTCTCTCTCATCTCCCTCTCTCCCATCTCCCTCTCTCCCATCTCCCTCTCTCCCATCTCCCTCTCTCCCATCTCCCTCTCTCCCATCTTCCTCTCTCCCATCTCCCTCTCTCCCATCTCCCTCTCTCCCATCTTCCTCTCTCCCATCTCCCTCTCACCCATCACCCTCTCTCACATCTCCCTCTCTCACATCTCCATCTCACCCATCTCCTCCCTCTCATCTCCCTTTCCTATCTCTCTTTCTCCCATCTCCTCTCTCCCATCTCCCTCTCTCCTCTCTCCCTTTCTCTCCTAGTCTTGCATCGCCTGGACTCCCATCTCCCATTCTCCCATCTCAGTCTCTTGGATGAGAATACGGATGAGGCACGGAGGAAGCAATTAGCAGCCGTTCCATTTACTTCCCGGAAGTTTCCAGTGCAGTGTGAGCATACACAAAAGGCAAGCAGATGTAATTTAGGGCGACCAAATAAACATCAGGTCAATTGTTGATTCTGCACTTTTGCGGGCAAGCAAACAGGCTCTGTCATCATTTTGTTGGGCAAGCAATAACAATGAACTGCTGTGCACTGCTTCAGACAGGGCGTAGCAACTGCTGCAATAATTGCAGTTTAGCACTCGTAACAGAAGAAAGAACTGCCATTATTAGTGATCTAAAAATTCATATCGAATTTGTCTATTCTTGACTGTGACGCGATCAGATGGTCATTCAATATCCACGGAGATATTATCAGATGGTCATTCAATATCCACGGAGATATTATCAGATGGTCATTCAATATCCACGGAGATTTGATCAGATGGTCATTCAATATCCACGGAGATATTATCAGATGGTCATTCAATATCCACGGAGATATTATCAGATGGTCATTCAATATCCACGGAGATTTGATCAGATGGTCATTCAATATCCACGGAGATATTATCAGATGGTCATTCAATATCCACGGAGATTTGATCAGATGGTCATTCAATATCCACGGAGATTTGATCAGATGGTCATTCAATATCTACGGAGATTTGATCAGATGGTCATTCAATATCTACGGAGATTTGATCAGATGGTCATTCAATATCCACGGAGATATTATCAGATGGTCATTCAATATCCACGGAGATTTGATCAGATGGTCATTCAATATCTACGGAGATATGATCAGATGGTCATTCAATATATACGGAGATATGATCAGATGGTAATTCAATATCCACGGAGATTTGATCAGTGATCGTTTATCTTAAGTTAAAATTTAGATTTACATTTTAAGTTCAGGGCTTTCTTTGAAAACGTCATTTTTCCTTAGTAATTTATCAGAACCCGATTTTGTAGACATAAGGCATTTTCTATACTTTTCCGTTGCTCATATTCCCTCATCCGATTGTGTCTGATGCACCTTTATAACCAATTAAATCAGTTTTCATGACAGTCTCGATGACATGTCTGGAACGGATTTCGCTGACAGGAAAGTGAAGACATATATTGCACCAACTGAACTGTCTTTTCAGCTCCTGAATTCGCTCTTCAGGAAAGAGACGAAGGAAAGTATTTTAATGATTTCGACTTTGATGCTAAATTCGCTTCTTTGAAAGGATTAAAATGTGACAGAACTAACAAGAAAGTACCTGATTGATTATTTCTCACCTTACCCTACCCTATCCTTCTCACCTTACCCTCCCCTATCCTTCTCGCCTTCCCCTACCCTATCCTTCTCGCCTTCCCCTACCCTATCCTTCTCGCCTTACCCTACCCTATCCTTCTCGCCTTCCCCTACCCTATCCTTCTCGCCTTAACCTCCCTATCCTTCTCGCCTTCCCCTACCCTATCCTTCTCGCCTTAACCTCCCCTATCCTTCTCACCTTACCCTCCCCTATCCTTCTCGCCTTCCCCTACCCTATCCTTCTCGCCTTCCCCTACCCTATCCTTCTCGCCTTAACCTCCCTATCCTTCTCGCCTTCCCCTACCCTATCCTTCTCGCCTTACCCTACCCTATCCTTCTCCCCTTCCCCTACCCTATCCTTCTCGCCTTACCCTACCCTATCCTTCTCACCTTACCCTACCCTATCCTTCTCACCTTACCCTACCCTATCCTTCTCCCCTTCCCCTACCCTATCCTTCTCCCCTTCCCCTACCCTATCCTTCTCACCTTACCCTACCCTATCCTTCTCGCCTTAACCTCCCTATCCTTCTCGCCTTCCCCTACCCTATCCTTCTCGCCTTAACCTCCCTATCCTTCTCGCCTTCCCCTACCCTATCCTTCTCGCCTTACCCTACCCTATCCTTCTCCCCTTCCCCTACCCTATCCTTCTCGCCTTACCCTACCCTATCCTTCTCACCTTACCCTACCCTATCCTTCTCCCCTTCCCCTACCCTATCCTTCTCCCCTTCCCCTACCCTATCCTTCTCGCCTTACCCTACCCTATCCTTCTCACCTTACCCTACCCTATCCTTCTCGCCTTAACCTCCCTATCCTTCTCGCCTTCCCCTACCCTATCCTTCTCGCCTTAACCTCCCTATCCTTCTCGCCTTACCCTACCCTATCCTTCTCGCCTTACCCTACCCTATCCTTCTCGCCTTACCCTACCCTATCCTTCTCCCCTTCCCCTCCCCTATCCTTCTCACCAAACCCTACCCTATCCTTCTCCCCTTCCCCTACCCTATCCTTCTCGCCTTACCCTACCCTATCCTTCTCGCCTTACCCTACCCTATCCTTCTCGACTTCCCCTACCCTATCCTTCTCACCATACCCTACCCTATCCTTCTCACCATACCCTACCCTATCCTTCTCGCCTTACCCTACCCTATCCTTCTCATCATACCCTACCCTTTCCTTCTCACCATAATCTACCCTATCCTTCTCACCTTACCCTCCCCTATCCTTCTCATCATACCCTACCCTTTCCTTCTCACCATAACCTACCCTATCCTTCTCACCTTACCCTCCCCTAGCCTTCTCGCCTTCCCCTACCCTATCCTTCTCACCTTACCCTCCCCTATCCTTCTTACCTTACCCTCCCCTATCCTTCTCACCTTACCCTACCCTATGCTTCTCAATTTGCCCTCTTTCGTGATCTACTGTATATTTCACTATTCGTTTCATCAGCCGTAATATTTAAGCATGTCAAAGGCAAAAATTGGCATGAATGTTTTAAACAGGCTTATACGATCCGAGTAGCTTCAGTGAGATTTATCCCCATTTCCTGTTGGACAAGACTTCCTATTGGACAAGGGGACCTGGCTTGAGCCAAGGGCATAAATATAGTTGCTAGGAGACTGTAGCAATCCAACTGCTTAGCAGAAGGACCTCCCAATCACCTGTTTTACCTGGGCCAAATTGCATATTGCCGCAGGATACCAATAATAAAGCACTGGAGGGTACAAACCAAAAACAACTAGTTGTGATGGAAGTGTTTACTATTGCTGTTGACACTCAGGTAAGCGGAAGATATGGCTTGTGCCTACGGGAACTTTTTATGTTGCTCCAACTGTAGCTAATGGAGTAGTTAATTGGAGAAATCAGCTAGTTCAGTGGCTGGTTCAGTGGCTAGTTCAGTGGCCAGTTCAGTGGCTGGTTCAGTGGCCAGTTCAGTGGCTAGTTCAGCATTCGCAAGTCCCTTCTAACTGCGCCACAAAACCTTCGCAGTGGGTTAACGCCACAGACGAAGCCATCTTAACGTCTATCGAGACCGAGCGGTCCAGCCTGTGGAAGCTCAGCGTCACGGACTGGGTTGAAACCGCCGTCTACACCCTGGTAATGGCATTCTCGTTGCTAGGCAACGGCTTTGTCCTTGGCGTCACTGCCTGGTACCCCAGTCTGAGGCGGCGGGTGCCGGGTCTCATGCTCAATCTGGCGGCCTCCAGCCTGCTCGTGAGCTCCGTGTGCATCCCGCTGAAGCTGTCACTCATCGTGAACAAGGCCTGGCTGTTTGGCAATGTGGGCTGCAAACTGTCAGTGTTCTGCCACGGTGAGCTGGGCACCACGGCCTTCCCTGTCCCTTCTCCGTCTTCCCTGTCCCATTGTCAATTAAGCTTCATCAAGCATTTTTCGCACCGTCCACAGCTTTCGCCCTGCTGCTGAACACCTGCTCTCTGGTTGCCATGGCAATCAGCCGCTCCCGGGCAAGCCACCTCGGCATGTCCGGTAGCCGCTCGGTGACCGCCTGTTGGGCAGCAGCGGCGACATTCTCCAGCCCGATGCTGCTCATCTACTCGCTGCGCACCGTCTCGATGAAGCGCCCAGCCTCCGAGGCGTTGAACCTCACGGAGGCGACCTTCAACACGCCATACGCGCACTGCGTGGAGGTCTGGCTCAACCAGGCCATGCAGAAGTACATCTCGCTGGCATTTCTGGCTGCCACGGGCCTGCTGCCACTGACTGCCATCTGCGTCAGCTACGGGCTGGTTGCCAGGCGAATCGGCAAGCTCAGCCCGCCGGCCGCTCTGCCCCTCATGCCCATCGGGGTCGGGGCCGACGCCAGCCGGCAGGTTCAGAATGAGGCCGCTGCGGCAGAGTTCGCCGCCGCCGCTGACCGACGCAATCGGGCCCTGCGCACCGTGGCAGTTCTGGTTGGCTGCTTCACCGTCTGCTGGCTGCCCAAGGAGCTGCTGCTGGTGCTGGCCGACTTCCTGCTACCCAGTAGGCCGGCAACAGCCAGCAAGCTGCTGAAGCTGGCACCTTACTGCAGCCTGCTTGTCTACCTGCACGCTGCGGCGTCTGGCGGTCTGTACTGCTGCCTGAACACTGCCTTCCGAGCCCGGCTGCGGCGCCTGTTCTGCCAGACCAGGCAGCGACGAAGGCTGACTCGAGACCGAGTTGAACGGAGCGTGGACTGAGGTTCTTGGAGTGTGGACTGAGGTTCTTGGAGTGTGGACTGAGGTTCTTGGAGTATGGACTGAGGTTCTTGGAGTGCGGACTGAGGTTCTTGGAGTGTGGACTGAGGTTCTTAGAGTATGGACTGAGGCTATTGGAGTGTGGACTGAGGTTCTTGGAGTGTGGACTGAGGTTCTTGGAGTATGGACTGAGGCTATTGGAGTGTGGACTGAGGTTCTTGGAGTGTGGACTGAGGTTCTTGGAGTATGGACTGAGGTTCTTGGAGTGCGGACTGAGGTTCTTGGAGTGTGGACTGAGGTTCTTAGAGTATGGACTGAGGCTATTGGAGTGTGGACTGAGGTTCTTGGAGTGTGGACTGAGGTTCTTGGAGTATGGACTGAGGCTATTGGAGTGTGGACTGAGGTTCTTGGAGTGTGGACTGAGGTTCTTGGAGTTATGGACTGAGGTTCTTGGAGTTATGGACTGAGGTTCTTGGAGTGTGGACTGAGGCTATTGGAGTATGGACTGAGGCTATTGGAGTTATGGACTGAGGTTCTTGGAGTTATGGACTGAGGTTCTTGGAGTGTGGACTGAGGCTATTGGAGTGTGGACTGAGGTTCTTGGAGTGTGGACTGAGGTTCTTCGAGTATTGCGATGTCCTAATATTTTTTGCTACCTGTCAAATGTGCTTGTCGTTTACACCTGTGCTTCTGTGGCCTGTTTCATTTTCTGTTGATCATTTATTGTAAAAGGTAAAAGTATTATTATGTATAAAAATTGAATTTTTTTAAAATGCATTGTCACTTAAATTAGATTGGCAATCAGCCAGCAATGTTGTCACTTGTCAGTTTTGGCATCAGGTTTTTGCTGTGCATATTTTTGTGCTGTTTCTTTGTTGATTGATAATTTATTGACAAAACAAAACAAAATAAGACAATAATGGAACTCATTCTCTCATGTAGCTGGTGATTCTTCGAAGAGAAATATTTTCTTATGCACTGATAAAAATGACCGAGTTTTTTAACTTATGCCCACGTTTTTTTACTTTCATTTATTACACGACTGGAGTCATACTTTGCAGATATTCCTTGAGCACATGAGCATACTCGCATGTAGACTCGCATGATTGTGCTCATATAGACTCGTATGATTGTGCTCATATAGACTCACATGATCGTGCTCATATAGACTCGCATGATTGTGCTCACATAGACTCGCATGATTGTGCTCATATAGACTCGCATGATTGTGCTCATTTAAACTCGCATGATTGTGCTCATATAGACTAGCCTGATTGTGCTCATATAGCTCGCATGATTGTGCTCATATAGACTCGTATGATTGTGCTCATATAGACTCGTATGATTGTGCTCATATAGACTCGTATGATTGTGCTCATATAGACTCGTATGATTGTGCTCATATAGACTCGTATGATTGTGCTCATATAGACTCGTATGATTGTGCTCATATAGACTCGTATGATTGTGCTCATATAGACTCGTATAATTGTGCTCATATAGACTCGTATGATTGTGCTCATGTGGACTCACATTATCGTGCTCATATAGACTCGCATGATTGTGCTCATATAGACTCGTATGATTGTGCTCATATAGACTCGTATGATTGTGCTCATATGGACTCGTATGATTGTGCTCATATAGACTCGCATGATTGTGCTCATATAGACTCGTATGATTGTGCTCATATAGACTCGTATAATTGTGCTCATATAGACTCGTATGATTGTGCTCATGTGGACTCACATTATCGTGCTCATATAGACTCGCATGATTGTGCTCATATAGACTCGTATGATTGTGCTCATATAGACTCGTATGATTGTGCTCATATGGACTCGCATGATTGTGCTCATATAGACTCGCATGATTGTGCTCATATAGACTCGTATGATTGTGCTCATATAGACTCGCATGATTGTGCTCACATAGACTCGTATGATTGTGCTCATATAGACTCGCATGATTGTGCTCATGTAGATTCGCATGATTGTGCTCATATAGATTCGCATGATTGTGCTCATATAGACTCGCATGATTGTTCTCATATAGACTCGTATGATTGTGCTCATATAGACTCGTATGATTGTGCTCATATAGACTCGTATGATTGTGCTCATATAGACTCGCATGATTTTGCTCATATAGACTCGCATGATTGTGCTCATATAGACTCGCATGATTGTGCTCATATAGACTCGCATGATTGTGCTCACATAGACTCGCATGATTGTGCTCACATAGACTCGCATGATTGTGCTCACATAGACTCGCATGATTGTGCTCATATAGACTAGCCTGATTGTGCTCATATAGACTCGTATGATTGTGCTCATATAGACTCACATGATTGTGCTCATATAGACTCGCATGATTGTGCTCATATAGACTCGCATGATTGTGCTCATATAGACACGCATGATTGTGCTCATATAGACTCGCATGATCGTGCTCATATAGACTCGCATGATTGTGCTCATATAGACTCGCATGATTGTGCTCATATAGACTCGTATGATTGTGCAAATATAGACTCGCATAACTGTGCTCATGTAGACTCACATTATCGTGCTCATATAGACTCACATGATTGTACTCATATAGACCCGAAGGGCACTGTGCTCACCTAGGCCTATTAATAATCGAAATTCTCATCTTTCATCCTGGCACATCTTTGAAGCATTTTCCCCATTTCGTGATTAAAAAAGGGCTAGTTGGGTTGGCGTGAGAACACTTTCGAATTTCCATTTGTAAAGAGCCTCGCGTGGTGACGACTCGTATCAAAAAGGTGTTTGAGCAGGTGTATTTAGAGACCTTTGCCAAGCTGGGATTTGATCATCTGTCTCCGTGTACAGTTGTCGCTCCGACGAATATTAATCAGACCATATTGAAATCCCACACAAAGGCTTCTTTCAATTGTAGCTCGTACAATTAATGTCTGATGTGCCAATCCCACAGTCAGGAAGGGAACGTGAAATTGCGTGTTACAATCGGAGGCCGATGTGCACTTTTATCACGGAATTTTAATTGTACGTGACTAGCAATATCCTAAGTGTACTCAGTCACCTGTTAGACACTGTCCTCAGTCACCTGTTAGACACACTTTCCTCGGTCACCTGTTAGACACACTGTCCTCAGTCACCTGTTAGACACACTGTCCTCAGTCACCTGTTAGACACACTGTCCTCAGTCACCTGTTAGACACACTGTCCTCAGTCACCTATTAGACACTGTCCTCAGTCACCTGTTAGACACACTGTCCTCAGTCACCTGTTAGACACACTGTCCTCAGTCACCTGTTAGACACTGTCCTCAGTCACCTGTTAGACACTGTCCTCAGTCACCTGTTAGACACACTGTCCTCAGTCACCTGTTAGACGCACTGTCCTAAGTCACCTGTTAGACACACTGTCCTCAGTCACCTGTTAGACACTGTCCTCAGTCACCTGTTAGACACACTGTCCTCAGTCACCTGTTAGACACTGTCCTCAGTCACCTGTTAGACACTGTCCTCAGTCACCTGTTAGACACTGTCCTCAGTCACCTGTTAGACACACCGTCCTCAGTCACCTGTTAGACACACTGTTCTCAGTCACCTGTTAGACACTGTCCTCAGTCACCTGTTAGACACTGTCCTCAGTCACCTGTTAGACACTGTCCTCAGTCACCTGTTAGACACTGTCCTCAGTCACCTGTTAGACACAATTTCCTCAGTCACCTGTTAGACACACTGTCATCAGTCACCTGTTAGACACACTGTCCTCAGTCACCTGTTAGACACACTGTCCTCAGTCACCTGTTAGACACACTGTCCTCAGTCACATGTTAGACACACTGTCCTCAGTCACCTGTTAGACACAATTTCCTCAGTCACCTGTTAGACACACTGTCATCAGTCACCTGTTAGACACACTGTCCTCAGTCACCTGTTAGACACACTGTCCTCAGTCACCTGTTAGACACACTGTCCTCAGTCACATGTTAGACACACTGTCCTCAGTCACATGTTAGACACACTGTCCTCAGTCACCTGTTAGACACACTGTCCTCAGTCACCTGTTAGACACACTGTCCTCAGTCACCTGTTAGACACTGTCCTCAGTCACCTGTTAGACACACTGTCCTCAGTCACCTGTTAGACACACTGTCCTCAGTCACCTGTTAGGCACACTGTCCTCAGTCACCTGTTAGACACACTGTCCTCAGTCACCTGTTAGACACACTGTCCTCAGTCACCTGTTAGACACACTGTCCTCAGTCAGCTGTTAGGCACACTGTCCTCAGTCACCTGTTAGACGCACTGTCCTCAGTCACCTGTTAGACACACTGTCCTCAGTCACCTGTTAGACACACTGTCCTCAGTCACCTGTTAGGCACACTGCCCTCAGTCACCTGTTAGACACACTGTCCTCAGTCACCTGTTAGACACTGTCCTCAGTCACCTGTTAGACACTGTCCTCAGTCACCTGTTAGACACTGTCCTCAGTCACCTGTTAGACACACCGTCCTCAGTCACCTGTTAGACACACTGTTCTCAGTCACCTGTTAGACACTGTCCTCAGTCACCTGTTAGACACTGTCCTCAGTCACCTGTTAGACACTGTCCTCAGTCACCTGTTAGACACTGTCCTCAGTCACCTGTTAGACACAATTTCCTCAGTCACCTGTTAGACACACTGTCATCAGTCACCTGTTAGACACACTGTCCTCAGTCACCTGTTAGACACACTGTCCTCAGTCACCTGTTAGACACACTGTCCTCAGTCACATGTTAGACACACTGTCCTCAGTCACCTGTTAGACACAATTTCCTCAGTCACCTGTTAGACACACTGTCATCAGTCACCTGTTAGACACACTGTCCTCAGTCACCTGTTAGACACACTGTCCTCAGTCACCTTTTAGACACACTGTCCTCAGTCACCTGTTAGGCACACTGTCCTCAGTCACCTGTTAGACACACTGTCCTCAGTCACCTGTTAGACACACTGTCCTCAGTCACCTGTTAGACACACTGTCCTCAGTCAGCTGTTAGGCACACTGTCCTCAGTCACCTGTTAGACGCACTGTCCTCAGTCACCTGTTAGACACACTGTCCTCAGTCACCTGTTAGACACACTGTCCTCAGTCACCTGTTAGGCACACTGCCCTCAGTCACCTGTTAGACACACTGTCCTCAGTCACCTGTTAGACACTGTCCTCAGTCACCTGTTAGACACACTGTCCTCAGTCACCTGTTAGACACACTGTCCTCAGTCACCTGTTAGACACACTGTCCTCAGTCACCTGTTAGACACACTGTCCTCAGTCACCTGTTAGACACTGTCCTCAGTCACCTGTTAGACACTGTCCTCAGTCACCTGTTAGACACACTGTCCTCAGTCACCTGTTAGACACACTGTCCTCAGTCACCTGTTAGACACACTGTCCTCAGTCACCTGTTAGACACACTGTCCTCAGTCACCTGTTAGACACTGTCCTCAGTCACCTGTTAGACACACTGTCCTCAGTCACCTGTTAGACACACTGTCCTCAGTCACCTGTTAGACACACTGTCCTCAGTCACCTGTTAGACACACTGTCCTCAGTCACCTGTTAGACGCACTGTCCTCAGTCACCTGCAGTTCATTCCTTATCCCTTGTTTCTGAAAGACATACTTCCTAATTTGCCTAACAGTTTTCAAGTTGAGCTGGTGTGTCACGAAGGCCCTATTATCTGCCTTGCAAGTGTGCTTTGAAGTTAAAAGCTAATTAATTGGAATCACACCTCCGTTTTTATCTAATCATTTAAATTGAGCTCCGTTATTTTCCCAGAAAATTCATTTCGCAGGCGTAGGCGGGAGGATTTGAGCTGATGCCGGGTTTCACAGAGCAAAATATGGGCAACTTAGAATAACAATTTCCAACTGGCTAATGGCTTAGGAAAACTAAATTCTTCTTTCCAAGAAACAGATCAATTTCAAGCCGAAATCTATTTTTTATTTATCAAACTGAACCTGGTTTTAACCAAATTTTCACCTTCAAGGGGCCAACCTTCAAGGTACAGAGAGGGTGTACACTGCCTGACGATGAGAAAGTCAGTGCAGATGTACACACCTGTGTGAGTGTGTGCTCACATGTGATTGGGGCCCTGGGAGTTCCTCAAGAAGAAGCATCGCTAATCTCAGGATTAGCTAGCTTTAAGTAGGAGAGCCGCCAGAGGGCAGTTTATTCAACAGAATGGCTTCTCAATTACATCAAAGATTTGAAATTGAAAACTAATTAAATAATTTTTCTACATCTACTGCTCAAATTACTATTGCACTAGCATAACTTCACTGACTGCACGCGCAATGTGGGAAAGCGCTTATGATTACTCAGCATATCACCATGGAAACAACCCGACAATAACAAATCATGAATCACAATTTAAACTACCACACAAATCCCACTGTAAACTACCCCACAAATCCCACTGTAAAATACCCCACAAATCACACTGTAAACTACCCCACAAATCACACTGTAAACTACCCCACAAATCCCACTGTAAAATACCCCAAAAATCACACTGTAAACTAACCCACAAATCCCACTGTAAACTACCCCACAAATCCCACTGTAAACTAACCCACAAATCACACTGTAAACTACCCCACAAATCCCACTGTAAACTACCCCACAAATCCCACTGTAAAATACCCCAAAAATCACACTGTAAACTACCCCACAAATCACACTGTAAACTAACCCACAAATCACACTGTAAACTACCCCACAAATCACACTGTAAACTACCCCACAAATCCCACTGTAAAATACCCCAAAAATCACACTGTAAACTAACCCACAAATCCCACTGTAAACTACCCCACAAATCCCACTGTAAACTAACCCACAAATCACACTGTAAACTACCCCACAAATCCCACTGTAAACTACCCCACAAATCCCACTGTAAAATACCCCAAAAATCACACTGTAAACTACCCCAAAAATCACACTGTAAACTAACCCACAAATCACACTGTAAACTACCCCACAAATCACACTGTAAACTACCCCACAAATCACACTGTAAACTATCCCACAAATCACACTGTAAACTATCCCACAAATCACACTGTAAACTATCCCACAAATCACACTGTAAACTACCCCACAAATCACACTGTAAACTACCTCACAAATCACACTGTAAACTATCCCACAAATCACACTGTAAACTACCACACAAATCACACTGTAAACTACCCCACAAATCACACTGTAAACTACCTCACAAATCACACTGTAAACTACCTCACAAATCACACTGTAAACTATCCCACAAATCACACTGTAAACTACCCCACAAATCACACTGTAAACTACCCCAAAAATCACACTGTAAACTATCCCACAAATCCCACTGTAAACTAACCCACAAATCCCACTGTAAACTATCCCAAAAATCACACTGTAAACTACCTCACAAATCACACTGTAAACTACCTCACAAATCACACTGTAAACTACCCCACAAATCCCACTGTAAACTAACCCGTACAAATCACACTGTAAACTATCCCACAAATCCCACTGTAAACTAACCCACAAATCACACTGTAAACTACCCCACAAATCACACTGTAAACTACCTCACAAATCACACTGTAAACTACCTCACAAATCACACTGTAAACTATCCCACAAATCACACTGTAAACTACCTCACAAATCACACTGTAAACTATCCCACAAATCACACTGTAAACTACCCCACAAATCACACTGTAAACTACCCCACAAATCACACTGTAAACTACCTCACAAATCACACTTTAAACTACCCCACAAATCACACTGTAAACTAACCCACAAATCACACTGTAAACTACCCCACAAATCACACTGTAAACTATCCCACAAATCACACTGTAAACTACCTCACAAATCACACTGTAAACTACCCCACAAATCACACTGTAAACTACCCCACAAATCACACTGTAAACTACCCCACAAATCACACTGTAAACTATCCCACAAATCACACTGTAAACTATCCCACAAATCACACTGTAAACTACCCCACAAATCACACTGTAAACTATCCCACAAATCACACTGTAAACTACCTCACAAATCACACTTTAAACTACCCCACAAATCACACTGTAAACTAACCCACAAATCACACTGTAAACTACCCCACAAATCACACTGTAAACTATCCCACAAATCACACTGTAAACTATCCTACAAATCCCACTGTAAACTACCACACAAATCCCACTGTAAAATACCCCACAAATCACACTGTAAACTACCTCACAAATCACACTGTAAACTATCCCACAAATCACACTGTAAACTACCACACAAATCACACTGTAAACTACCCCACAAATCACACTGTAAACTACCCCACAAATCACACTGTAAACTATCCCACAAATCACACTGTAAACTATCCCACAAATCACACTGTAAACTACCCCACAAATCACACTGTAAACTATCCCACAAATCACACTGTAAACTACCTCACAAATCACACTTTAAACTACCCCACAAATCACACTGTAAACTAACCCACAAATCACACTGTAAACTACCCCACAAATCACACTGTAAACTATCCCACAAATCACACTGTAAACTACCTCACAAATCACACTGTAAACTACCCCACAAATCACACTGTAAACTACCCCACAAATCACACTGTAAACTACCCCACAAATCACACTGTAAACTATCCCACAAATCACACTGTAAACTATCCCACAAATCACACTGTAAACTACCCCACAAATCACACTGTAAACTACCCCACAAATCACACTGTAAACTACCCCACAAATCACACTGTATACTACCCCACAAATCACACTGTAAACTACCTCACAAATCACACTGTAAACTACCCCACAAATTACACTGTAAACTATCCTACAAATCACACTGTAAACTACCTCACAAATCACACTGTAAACTATCCCACAAATCACACTGTAAACTACCTCACAAATCACACTGTAAACTACCCCACAAATCCCACTGTAAACTATCCCACAAATCACACTGTAAACTACCCCACAAATCACACTGTAAACTATCCCACAAATCACACTGTAAACTATCCCACAAATCACACTGTAAACTATCCCACAAATCACACTGTAAACTATCCCACAAATCACACTGTAAACTACCTCCCAAATCACACTGTAAACTACCCCACAAATCACACTGTAAACTACCTCACAAATCACACTGTAAACTATCCCACAAATCACACTGTAAACTACCCCACAAATCACACTGTAAACTACCCCAAAAATCACACTGTAAACTATCCCACAAATCACACTGTAAACTATCCCACAAATCACACTGTAAACTACCCCACAAATCACACTGTAAACTACCCCACAAATCACACTGTAAACTACCCCACAAATCACACTGTAAACTACCCCACAAATCACACTGTATACTACCCCACAAATCACACTGTAAACTACCTCACAAATCACACTGTAAACTACCCCACAAATTACACTGTAAACTATCCTACAAATCACACTGTAAACTACCCCACAAATCACACTGTAAACTATCCCACAAATCACACTGTAAACTACCTCACAAATCACACTGTAAACTACCCCACAAATCACACTGTAAACTATCCCACAAATCACACTGTAAACTATCCCACAAATCACACTGTAAACTACCCCACAAATCACACTGTAAACTATCCCACAAATCACACTGTAAACTATCCCACAAATCACACTGTAAACTATCCCACAAATCACACTGTAAACTATCCTACAAATCACACTGTAAACTACCTCCCAAATCACACTGTAAACTACCCCACAAATCACACTGTAAACTATCCCACAAATCACACTGTAAACTACCTCACAAATCACACTTTAAACTACCCCACAAATCACACTGTAAACTATCCCACAAATCACACTGTAAACTACCCCACAAATATTATACTGTAATCCACGAGCGTACAGGACACTCAGCTAAACTTTCTCAGGCACGCCTAGTTACGCATGACACAAATAGTCTAGCGCTAATCCCAATTAAATATCGGAATGATTGCTTCACTTAACAAGATTATCAAAGTTGCGAGAAGACACAGAGGGAATAAAGTGTCTAGCCTTCCTATTTTTTACCGAAGCAGTTTTGGCCCACCAAAGGACTGAAAGGACTCATAGAATATTGACCTAATTAACAGCGAACTATTATATTTAGTTGCCAGTCACTAATTTGCTACTAGTGAGTAGTTAATGGCCCAGTTAGAAGCTTTAACACCCACGCGTTTTGTCACTTGTTTGTCAGAAATTTGCGGAAAAAACCCATTATGCTTCTTTTCCGACTCTGCTACAATGAGACTTCAAAGGAACTTGTTTCCCTAATCCAAGGTGCCTTTTAAAGCCTTTAATTAATAACTAATCACTAATAACTAATTAATAAATTAATCACCACAGGTAAAGGTAGAAAAAAAGTATATTTAGTAATGTTTGGACAGGTCAGACATGCCTAAAAAAGGCAGGAAAGCCATGACAGATTTCTGCTTTTGAATCAAGTACTCGAAAATTGAGAATCAAATATGCCTTTGATCCAAGGTTCGATTCTAGAAGTAAAAAAAGTCTCGTGCTGGATCTGTAGGCACCCGCCCGCCATTCAGCTGATAAAATGAATTTTTCAGCATCAATGCACAGCGAATCACGCAATTCAGACCTCCAAGACACTTAAACTGTGCATTGCTTCAGTTCGCCCGGCTGTTAAATGGGTACCAGCATCAGCTGGGGTACCCATCTCGCATGATTGTACCCATATAGACTCACATGATCGTGCTCATATAGACTCACATGATCGTGCTCATATAGACTCACATGATCGTGCTCATATAAACTCAAATTATCGTGCTCATATAGACATAGTGGTGACAATCATTTCACACATGTGCCTGAAGCAATAGAAAATATAAGTATATTAAATTCTTCACGCAAGCTACTGGCTAATTCAATCACCATATTAAACTAACCTAGGGTTCTGGATAATCTACTTATACAACTCAGTAGTATAGTTTGAAAATTTTAATAAAATTTAGTTGCGGAGATTTAGACAACAGATAAGACAATAGTTGAAAAAATATTATCTACAAATAGGCAGTTTATTTAGTTACGAGTATCTTCAGCTGGACGCAATGAGCCCGCTGGGTAACGCAGTCAGAAAGGCTAAAGACATTTTTATAGATTTATTTGACGCTAAAGTCCGATTTGAGATAAAAATAAGAACTCAAGGATATTAAAATATAATTCTACCAATAAACAAGTTAAGAAGTCACTGAAAGTAGTTCAACTATTTCAACAAGAGAAAATTGGTGTCAGAAATTTTGTTTGAAATTCTGAGGAGCCTGTATTCTTAATCAGCGCAAACGGACTTATTTTTCGTGTCGAAAACTGCACCAATAATTTCACAGAAAACAGTACTCTTCATTTTTTTAAAAGGTAGGAAGCTATCCCGAATTGTTTGTTAGAATCAGCATCACGTCTTGGCGCGATTTCAAATTGAAGTACCGATAAGTTTTCAATGAAAATACATTATCATCGGCCTCAAAACATCAGGCCCAGCACGCAGTAGGCGGACAAAGCAATCGCCAGTCCCGCAGTGGCAGCTCTTGCCGAAGTGCCTGACGAAGTCAAGACTGGAGCCAGAGCCGGAGCCGGAGCCGGTGTCCGTTTCGCCGCAGCAGCTGCCAGGTCGGCCGCGCTGGGCTCAACCATCTGGAACGGTCCATTGTAAGTCAGGACGCTTCCCTCGCTGAGTAGCATCGCAGATGACAGGTCGCGTCGACGCCTAACCAGGCTGCTGCCGCACACCTGGCTGCAGGAGTCCGCCGTATCAGCCGCTGAGCAGATTGTCACGTTGCAGAACACGTAGATTGCCGTGCTCACCGGAATGGGTGTAAACGACATCACCTGGAAGTTGATTCCTATTGTCTTGGTATCCACTCGGAAGAGGCTGCTGGTGCTGGAGGTGCATTTGTCCCTCACAATGTAGTACGGCGTGCTCGAGCCGTCGACTGTGTTGGTGGCCCAGCAGCTGCGCACGGTCAGCCGGACAACCAGGGGGCTGGTCACCTGCACTCTAGCGTAGATCTTGGTGCCCACAACCAGCTTGGATCCAGGTGTGATCTCAGACTGGAAAGTGCCGGCCATGTAGTCCTGGAACAGGCGCACCTCGGAGGTATAGGTGTCACCACCGACAATTGGCGCGGCCGTCCGGGCGTCCGGCGAAAGAGCGGCGGAGACGGCGCCCTGCTTGGGAATGGCGCAGACAATGGGAATGGTGTAGGGCGTGTCAAAGTACACACCGCCGACTGGGTTGACATTCTTATACAGGATTGACGTGTAGGTCACGTGAGTAGCGTTGGTGGACTGCACGCTGTTGCAGCCGATGTAGGGCATGATGGCCCAGACAGTCGTGCCGTTCTCGCCAACAGTGAAGTTGCACGTGGCGTTGCTGTATGCGCCATAGAGGCTTAGCAGAGATGAAGAAGGGACTTCGCTGACTTGGAAGTAAACAAAGGCGCTGTAGGCGTGGCACGTCATCGTCGGCGTTGGTATCAACGGTGGCACCAGCGAAATCGGTGTACAACGCACTGTCACGGCCCTGGAAGTACTGCATGCCCCGGAGACCACGCCCCAGCCATTGTGGGTGCAATCATTCGTGCTGGTAGCTGCGGCCGGACAGGTGAGGCCAGACAGGATCACCGGGTAAGAGGAGGACACGTTCAGGTACATGCCAGTCATGCCAATTGCGTTGGTCGTGCTGCGAGTGTCAATAATGAATGCGGATGAGTGCTCAACCAACTATTACTATCGAGCTCTATTTCTATTTCTATGTTTAGAGTGGGGTGTTCAGTTTGAGTATGCCAGGTAACTCCATGCGGACTTACGCATTCTGGCACAACATCCGGCAGATCGTTGTGGCTTCGTTGACGCCGAAATCCGCGGCGCAGATGCTGCCGTAATTAGTTCCGGTGGCATTCCTGATCAGCACAATGCCCTCCGTGGGCCCGGGCTCGAGTCTCAGGTTGGTGACGGAGCCGGTGCAGGTGGTTGGTGGCAGGGTGGCCAGGTTGGGTGTCGCCGCAGTGGCTGGGGCTGCTGTCGTCCTGGTGCCAGTGCAGATGATGGCGACATCGTTGCCTCGACCAGTGCAGGAAGACGGTATCGCCGGCGGCACAGTGTACCGACAGGCCACATCGAGTGTCCAAGTGGTGACTGATGTTTGCTGCAAGCAATGTTTTTGCATTTTTAGAATTTATGCTTTCTTCTTTTTCTTTAGTTCGAAAAACTAAAAACGGTTGCAAACTACTTTCAAATTAAACAGACATTTAACTACGAGAAATACACCGAGACGTCACGGGTTCATGCATCATGTAGTTCTTTTCAGTCACGTGGTCATTTGGTCAGCAAGTATTCATTAGGTCATACATCGAGAAGGCATTGAGGAACGCATCGAGTATTTATTTGTTCATGCGTCGGGTAGTCATTGGATCATGCGTCGGGTAGTGATTGGGTCATTCATCGGGTAGTGATTGGGTCATGTGTCGGATAGTCAGTGGGTCATCGTGAACTAGCAACAGCCAATTACAAGCTCACCAGGAAGTCGGGACAGCCTCCGCTGACAGCCATCACAAAGTTGGTGTTGCCAGTGGTGACTGGTGCCAAGTTAATCTTGTAACCAATGACGCCTCGGTAGCCAAGCATGGCGCAGACCACAGAAGCGCCGTTGTTGTCAAAGCCGGCGTCGCAAATGCGCCCGACTGAGCCGTCGGTCATTGTGACCTCGACAACACCTTCAGCTCCGGTCGGACCGACTGGGCCAACCAGACGGACACTCACAGGTCGTTGAGCGACGACGGCTAATAAAATATATATAAAGTGCATTTTGCCCCTTCACAGTTTTGGTAAATGTTTTCGAAAATGCTATTCGATTTTTAAGCAGCCGTTGAATGACTGTTCCATCGATAACCGGACGGAAACAGCGAGGAGGCAATTCTGTCCATTTCGCTAACTCCTGAGCACACACGCACTCGGATACTGTATGCAGGCACACACTCAGGTAGGTGTGTACATCTGCTCTGACTTTCTCATCGTCAGGCAGTGTACACTCTCGCTGGCGTGAATTACACGACATCCTCCAACCTTTTTCTCCGCAGCTGCGCCCCAAATGAATGAATGGTTTCGCCGCGGAATCGAGCTCAGGGACCTTGGTGCGAGAGTCAAACTCGGCCACTTAACCCCAGTCTGTGTAATCAATTATGACCTATTCGATTGACTTACACTAGTTGTGAGCTGACTTCATTTCTTCTTCCTATTTGGTTAAGAGGCCTACATCACATTTTTATAACAAGAGAAGCAAAGTTAGTCCAAAACAAAACATATAAAATCTGACAACTCACCGGATCCAAGGAGTGCAATCAGAAGAAGGACAAGCTGCAGCATTTTAGCAACAATTATGCCTTTACCAGCTGCCAAATCGAACTTCTTCGTCTGAGCGCAAAGCTGAGTTCAGTTGACAGAATCAGCAGCGCGACCGCTTGCTTCAGTGAGTTAAATCTGTTTTGCTTGGCTGGGTCAGTAGAAGAGGAAAGCTGGCCAGAGTGTGTGGGTATAAAGGTGAGCCACAGACAGGTAAATATGCAGGACTAGCCCAGCTACTCTTTCTCTCCTCTCGCTCTCGCTCTCGCTTCTCGTTCGTTGTTTTCTGTTGCCCGCAGTTACGCGCAAAGTTAGGCAGGTCGTAGCTGAATGTAGGGGTAGGAAAATGAAGAGCTTTTAGGCTCCAATGAGCCCCTCAAAGTGTGGTCAAACAGAGTCCCTCCCTTCGGACCTGTGCCAGGAGGGCGGGGTGGGTGCTGGAATGCAGATGGCCACGACGCGCCCAATAGGACAACAAGCGCGCCATTCATTGCTCATTCATCGCTGAGGCAAGACTTCTTTGCGGCTTTCGGCATATGCAAAGTGCCAAAGCAGTTTTTTGTGCGTTTATTCTTTGTGCAATGCAAAATGGGCGAGTCCAACAGTAATAGCTTTCCGTTTTCACTATTGCAAGCTGTGAGTCACAATTCTGTCTCATTGTGACGCTCTCGATTTGAGCAGTGTGCGCTCACAGTCGCCCAATACTGTGCAGTACTTTGTGAAGCTTTGAAAAGGCTTCTTTTAACTAATTTGTTAGAATTTAGATTAAGGTGTCAACTTTGTTGGATTCTTAAAAGTCTGAAATGATAACATCATAGATCTGACAGGAATTTAAACTAAAATATCAAAGATTTGTTAAGTTGCAGTCTCAGATTCGATAAAACTTTGAAAAACACGTCGATATTTCAATGCGCATGAATCTATATTTCTGCCTCTCCGGCATGTTTTAGCCCAAATAAAATTCAAACAAAATATTTTCAAGGCGGAAGAACTGCCCTCATTAGATACTGTAGAGTTAGCGCAAGAGTCTTTCCATAGCTTCATAAAGTACATTCCGGAGAGCGTAAATACGTAAACAAAAACTATGGCGGCTTTAATAGCTGGTTTGTGGGATTCAACTGGACGATGTGCTGGACTCCAAATCGTTCGGGTTCCTATGCAGCTGGTTGTGCCGTGTTGGTAGCATTTCTTGCAGAGGGTGCTGTTGCAGCTCGAGCTGCTGCTGCGGTGGCAGCTGGGGCAGAGTCTGCGGTGGCAACTGGGGCAGAGTCTGCGGTGGCAACTGGGGCAGAATCTGCGGTGGCAGCTGGGCCTGAGTCTGCGGCTGTATCTCAGCAGCGGCAAGCAGACCTTCCAGCAAGCTCAACCCGACAACGCTGCAACAACAGTTGGCTGAGGCTGGTAGGGGAAGACCCGGTGCCACCTCCCAGACTGAGGCTGGGCCGGGGCGCCACTTCTCCACCACGTTGACGGTTGTGTTGGTCTGGTCCGACCAGCCACCAATGGCGTAGATCTCACCGCGGAGCAGTGCCGCACTGAAATTGCTCCGCTGGGTGATCATTGGCGGCATTGGAGACCACTGATTGATCTCAGGATCGTAGCGCTCAACGGTAGCCAGACGGCTGTTTCCATTGTTGCCACCTAGTGCAAACAGCTGGCCATCGCAGACGCACACTGACACGCCTGAGCGCACACTCTGCATGGCGGTGGCGTAGCTCCACTGGTCCACTGCCGGGTCATAGCGCTCCACCGAGCTGAAGAACTGGTGCCCGTTGAAGCCGCCGCAGACGTAGAGGAAGCCCTGCAGACCGGCACAGCCGGCGTCGCTCCGAACCTGCGTGCAAATTACAGAGTGAAGACAATGTACTTGTCTCGTTTCCGCATTATTGCGCCTAATTATGACCTCAGGGAGTTCTAGCCGAGTGGTTCGAGCGTCAGGTTCATGACGGTCAATTGCCGACTCTATTGGAATAATTTGCGTTTTTTACCTAGACACCAATGTTATTATTATTATTGTCTTTGCAGGAGGGCTGCGGGTAATGGCACATCATTTGGTGACACCAGTCCCGCAGCCAGCGAGGAGGCAATTCTAGCCATTTCGCTGACTCCTGAGCACACTAGCACACAGACAACACAAGCAGGCTCACGCTCACATAGGTGTGTACATCTGCCCTGAATTTCTCATCGTCAGGCATTGTACACATTCACTGTGCCTTGGAAGTTGGCGCTTAAGACAGAGAGAGAAAGCCACCTTTGCCTCCAGGGTGTAAACTTCTCGTACCCTAGCTGATGCCAAAACCCTTTTACATGGAATCAAGTATCGTGCTGAAAGACGCCAATGGCTTCGTTTGGGTATAGCCACTACAAGCTTAACGTCCTCACCTGCAGCATGTTGGCAATCATTTGCCAGCGGTTCTCAGTGGGACAGTACCGCTCGGCCGAGCTCAGCCTACCGCGGCCATTGTGCCCACCGACGGCATACACAAAGTCGTCAAGAGCGGCTGCGCTGACGTAGTTCCTCTGGTGATGCATGTTGGCCTTCGGCTCCCAGCGGCCTTTGCGCAGGTCGAAAGCTTTCACACCGGCAGTTGGGCCCTGATAGCCGGTGGCTCGATTCTGCACGTAGCCGCCGACAACAAAGACTCGGTGGCCCAGCAGGACGCAGCCGGAGTAGGCGTGCCCGCAGCCCAGCACTGGCCCGGCCTGTTGGCTGTGCCGAGTCCAGGCTCGTTCGTGATAGTTGAAGATCTAAAACGGATTTAGAAAAATTTCTATTTACGACGCATCCACAGGTTATTGTACAATTTTTCAGTCCACGGACTGAGGGCTAAGGAGAGGCGCCACGCAGGGAAGTGAGTGGCAGAGCGGTAAATGCTTTGCCTCTGGCACCGATGTCCCCGAGGTCGACTAAATGGCGAGGCCGTATTCATTTGGCGGCGCAGACGCTGAGAGAAGGCCTGGGGGCTTTTGTCGTGCAATTCAACCATTGAAGGTCAACCTCCAAAGCCCAGCGAGTCTACCCTGACTGACGATGAGAAAGTCAGGGCAGAGGTACACACCTGTGTGAGTGTGTGCCTGCGTACAGTATCTGTGTTTGCGTGTGCGCTCAGGAGTCAGCAAAATGGGCAGAATTGCCTCCTCCCTGGCTGCGGGATTAGTATCACCAAATGATGTGCCATTGCCGGCAGCCCTCCTGGGCCTCATGAATCCGAATTCCAGCCCGGTTCAAGTTAATATTCATAATTTTGCTGAGTGAAAGGGCATAGGTTAAGTACAAATGTTCCTTTTTCTAGGCCTAAGATTCGAACTCCCGACCTCTCGGTAAGAATCTTAAAATTCAATTCAGCACTTCCTTCCCGAATTCCCTTTCATTACCTGTACGGCGTCAGACGGGCCGAAATTGGGATCATTCTGCAGGCCCTCCCAGCCGCCGCACACAAAGATTACTTCGTGCGGTATGCGCGCCTCAGTTTGCGACTTTGCTGACTCAAGTGCCGTGGAGTCTTCAGTGCTGATCGCGTCGAACAGATCCGCAGCCCGCGCCAGTCCGCAGTGCACGACAACCAAGGAGGATCTGTCCAGTTCCAGCGTCTGTGTCGGGGTCAGGCGGCCCTGCCGGATGCAACGCAGCAGCTGCAAGGACGTCTGCCGGTTCGCTGCAGCGTGCTCCGCATTAGCGTCCAGCCAACGCTGAATCGGGTTCAGCAGGTCCAACTCCGAGTCGATGTTGAGCTCCGGATTTTGAATGAGTTCGAGCAGTTCGCTCGAAGGCAGTCGCTCGAACTGTGGCAGAGTGGCTGCCGACTGAAAATTAGCAGTCAGCCAGGACTGAACGATGGATTTCAAAAGCGGCCAGCCGGACTCAACCGCTGCGCGCCAGTAGCTCCAGCAGTTGTTCAGGTTGAGCTGGTGCAGCGGCACTGAGAGTGCCAGATCCAGAATGTTGTAGGACTGGAAGCACACGAATTGGAGACTGAGATGAAGCAACTAATAATAAACAAACCACGAGGAAGACATGCAAAAAATAACTAACAATGCAATCACCTGGAAGTGCAGCGCAGCCCGCACTGTCTTTGCCAGACCATCTGGACCAAGAGCTTGTCGCAACAACTCGTCATCCGCGCCCTCCACCTTATCCCGAGCTTGGATGGCGCCTTCATCGTTTGTGCAGCCGATAAGCCGCAGTATCAGCTGGAGGCCCTCTGGCTGGTCATAGTCCACCGTGACAACGCGCCGATCTATTGGAATCTCCGATCCCGGCGTCCCGGTCTCACTTTGGAGAAAGTGCTGATAGAACCAGGCGGAGTTCTGTGCCAGCATCAGGCCGTTCACTGGGATGACGAGACCGCCTGCCTTCACTCGCCAATCCAGCAGGTGGGCTGGCATCGGCATCGGTGGCTTGTAGCCGTTGAAGGCAGCCGTTGCGCTGCTGGGACAGGATGTGCTGACGACCTGCATGAGTTTAATAAAAGCAGCTGGGCTTTGCAAAACTCTGTTGGGTCTTTGATCTGCTGATTTTTATGGTAATATGAGTACATCGAAAGTATTTAGACATTTTTGGGGTTGTTTATACTGTCTATGGGTCTATGGCTAATAAAATGTTTAAAATAGCTTCTATCTACTTTAAATAAGGAATAATTTTCATATGTATTTAAATCCTAAAAGTACCTTGTATTTTTTGGATTCACTGACGAGAGATAAACTGCTTTCACGGTTTTATAGTTAAATACACGCGCTACGAATGGAGGCTGATTTATAATTATTTCAAAGTTAGATTTTACAAACTATACAAGTTGTACCCAACAAAATAGGCAACAATCAAAGCCGATCGTGGATTTCAGCTCAATAATGACAAATAAAGTAATTATTACAACTCAGCTCACAGTTCGAATCAAAGACGTATTTTTAAGCACTCTGATCCTAGCTAGCTTGGAACCGTAGGTTTATAAATAGTCTTTATAAATATACTAAGTTTTTCAAAAGTCCTAGATCAAACATTTCTATGCGCGAATGTGCTTGCATGGACAAACTAAAGGAAATTGAGTCTCCTAACCGATGTTAACGACATTCGATCGCAGATAGCGAGCCCTTTAAAGGGACCACGAACATTATCTTTTTCTTTGCGTGTTCAGAAAAATTATTCTTAACGAAAAAGCTAATTTCTATTTATTAAATGATTCAATTATATTTAGCTTGATAAACTAGTAAAAATGGTAAATTTTATGTGTTTTATTTTGGAATAAATGTTATAATATACAAAGCTTCCCTGCCTATTTTTAACTTCCGACGAAGCATGCGCGCACTAATTTAATTATCATCTCCAGCTCTTTCTTGACAAGAGAAGTCTATATTACGAGCTCGTACTGCTTGTATTTTAAAGAAATATCAGCAAGATTTGCATTTAATTTATATAAAATTTATCATTTGTTCTTTTTTATAGCTAAGAAATAGCTCGCAGCTAATTCTTTGCCTCCATGAGGTTAGAGACTTAGTGGATAAATATTATATATATAAAGAAAAAAAATCTGGAGTACTAACGTTAAGTACTATATTGACTAGAATTTCGATATTTGTTCATATTTAAAAAAAATAGACCAAAATGATACTAATAATAATGGAATTAGTTTTTGTCAATTTAATAACTGCTTTGTCTCTTGGCTAAAATACTTTCTATGCATTTGACTAGGTAGAGGCTAGCCACCCCTAGCAGTCTAATTACATCAGATTGAATTTCGTATAGAAAACAGGATTTCCAGTTATTTTAATCCATACTAAGCCTATTTAAACTGACAGTTTGTAACAAAAATACTAAAAATGTTTGGTATTTTATATGGGGTACAGATCAAATCGTCATATTCTAAAACGTCATATGATGCTGACGATTTGCGCAAAAGTGTCACAATATTCAATTTAATATGACGATCTTGACTATTTGTTTGTTGCTCATTTGAATTATGAATTTGATTTGAATATTTGATGATGCATAATTCAAACAATTAATTTATTTAAAAGCAGTTAAAAGTAAATGTAGATAAAAAAGCACAGATAAAAGCGTCAGGTAGGCACAATGAACAGACAAATTCATTATGCAAATATTGCAAATCATGACAATGCAATAGAAGAGCATGTTTGAGTTACATGTACATAGCTACACGCTGAACGAAATTTAGTGCACATGTTATGTAATGTGCAATGTACTTTGAGTGGCTCAAATGACATTATTTTTGTAGAGCCAAGTGAGACAAGGCCAAAAATGTATGATTCGCTTTGCTTATACTTTCAACAACAAAGCTGTTTGCAGAGCCAATAAAATAACAATATGACGACTTCGTTAATGTCACATTGTCGAATGCGGACAATATGACGATTTAGATAATGTTGTTATTTTTTTACAACCCTCATATGACAATTTAGAATATGACTATTTTGGCCGGAGCCTTTTATATGTGCTAAATGTATAGTCAAATATACTCCTATATTCATTGTTTACTGCCTTTTCTTTAAATTCTTGTTTTATATAAAAAGTATGCAGTTTAGGAAAAGCCCACATCTTAAAAATGTTTTTATCCAACATTTTCTAACCATAAGTGTTGATAAGTAGTGAAAACGTATATATGGTCTTATCTAGGTTTATCTATAGCTGGCAATTTCATAGTTTACTATAGTAAATCATTTATATATATTTTACTTTTTCAACTTTATTAGACTTTCTAGCAAAGCAAACATATAGGAGGATGCATAACTAGTTAAGCAATTTAAGTAAGACCTATTGATGATGTTGGTATAGCATGTTAGGTTATTAGGGTTCAAAATGTAGACCAGTTTATTACATGGTTTTGTAGACAATTGTAGGCCTCCAATCCATCAGTTATGATTTAAGTGCCTTAGGCCAGCCTCAGGGTAAATGCCACTAGTTGTTCTATGCTTTCTAGCCATGTCACAGTTAGCAAATTGGCTAAAAAGTTATAAAAAATTGTTACAAGAATGCAGTAAACTGCAGTATGAAACCATGGCTAGTTAGCTGGAAATATTTATTCTGTTCTTATCTTTAGCCTTAGCAACTACAAAAAACATAGCACCAAAAATATTTTTTGGTACTCGTAGTTGCTATTTGCTAAGGAATTAAAAAAATATTAAGTTTCTGAATGAAATATTCTTAACTGGCTATTCTATGTATGATTGCTTAACATTTTTTTCATTGCAATGCTTTTAAGAGTAAAGCACTGTGTTGGCTTACTACTAGGTAAGTTTAACCTAGGAATTCTAACTTGGGAAATGAAATATAATCTATTATATATGCTTTGTTTTTGTAAATTTGAAAGTGAAGGTTTACTAACAAGCAATATGGTTTTCAGATTTTGTACTAAAACTTGCAGTTTTAGCTAGCTAGCTAAGCATGGGATTCATCATGAAAGTTTCATCATAAAATAATGGTATTAGCTTATGACTGAAAAGTCAGTCAATGTATTAACTATTTAAAATTTTGAAGCATACAACTTTACAGTAAGTTTATCTGCTATCCAACATTTGTATACAAAAGCTATAAAAAATTATTGGATGTAATTGGCTTTCGGGCAATAAAATTGTATATTTTGTAATGCACATATTCCATAATTGTAATATATTTTATCGTGTTTCATTTCCCTTTTACCACAATCCTACTGGTATTTTTCCCTCTCCCCAGATCAGTCATTTCTTTATCCTTCAGGCAGTTAATTTATCCTCAGCCCAAATCCTTCAGGTAGTTTTTTTCCCTCGCCCTACATCCTTTAGATAGTCCTTTATGAGTTTTTTTCTTGTATTCACCCACTTTCTTCTTCCGTATGTGAATAATACATTTCCGAAATCCTTGTTGCTGCAGACATAATTGTTTTTCGCTCTGAAAATAGACTTCACTCCTCACTCCTTATCCAGTCCAGTTTACATTACAATTGCACTCAGCACAATGCAGTCTGTTCTTAAAGCGCGTGCACAAAAGCATTTTTAGCAACTTTGGAGTACCCTTCGCTGTAGCCTTGTTTTTCTGCTAGCTATTATCCAGATGCTTTTGTTGATGAGTTTTATTGTGTTCTATTAATAGATTTCTTTTATTATATCGTCTAAAACAAATGCTAAGCAGTCCTAGGTCTAAGCAAATTGATGAGGAGGGTGAATAGCTGAGCGGTCAACCGCGTTTTCCTCTCGCACCAAGGTCCCTGAGCTCGATTCCGCAGTTCAGGTCACATTCATTTGGGGTGGGGCCGCGGAGAGAGGGCTTGGGGGCTTGTCGTGCAATTTACGCACTCGAGGTCCAATCTCTAAAGCACAGCGAGCGTGTACACTGCCTGACGATGTGGAAGTCCGGGCATGATGTACACACCTGTGTGAGTGTGTGCTCAGGAGTCAGCGAATTGGACAGAATTGCCTCCTCGTTGGCTGCGGTTCAAGTGTCACCAAATGATGTGCCATTGCCCGCAGCCCTCCTGCAGTTATTATTATTTAGTAAGCAAATTGATGTCTTAAATAACTTTAAAAAGTCAACTAAATATAATTAAAGTAAGTTCCGAAGTTTTTGCCGCCGCTAACCAACCCCTTACAAGGTTTAGTCCATTGGTTAGAGCTTCGCACTTTTGAACGAGTACCGGGACTGGCAGGGGTAGAAATTCCAGAAGGGTGTTGCGGCCTCCCCAGTCCATGGACTAAACAACATTCCATTCAACTCCAGTCTGCCACACAGCGCGAACGCGTCGATCTAGACGGTGACGTCAGCAGCGATGATGATGTCACCGGTAGTGATGAAGTCAGCGATGACGAGCTGCCAGCTGCCGATGCCAATGCTGATAGCGAAGGAGACGCTGAGAATGAGCAGCCTCCGGGACCTGTTTTGTTTCTCCACCCGGATCTGGGCATCGGGGGAGCCGAAAGAGCGATGGTTGACATGGCGCTGGCTCTGAAGGACCGCGGCTATCGGGTGTCATTCGTCACCGCCCATCACGACAGATCGCATTGCTTTGAAGAGACTCGCAACGGCCAGTTGGAGGTTGTCGTCAGCGCCTCCTGGCTGCCTCGCTCTCTGATGGGCCGCTGCATTGCTCTGTGCGCCTGCCTGCGGATGCTGCTGGCTGCCGTGTATCTTCTGGTGCGCTGGCGAGGGACGGAACTGCCACGGGCTGTCATTGTAGACCAGGTGAGCCTTGAGAAGCCTCCTGATTCTTCAGCGGGCTGCCGCCTTCCACCTCCTGATCCTTCAGCAGTCATCCGCCTTCCACCTCCTGATCCTTCAATGAGCAGCCTCCATGCACCTCCGGATCCTTCATCAAGAAGACAGTTATTCAGAATCCGCAGCTAATTGACTTGTCTCCGCAGGTGTCAGCCCCGGTGCCGCTACTCCGCTGGTTCGGCCGGCGCACCCTCTTCTACTGCCACTACCCGGACCTGCTACTCTCCACCCAGCGGTCTAGTCGGCTGAAACGGCTCTACCGTCAGCCTCTGGACGCGCTGGAAGCCTGGACAACCGGCAAAGCCGACGAGTTAATGGTGAACAGCCGCTTCACAGCCAGCGTGGTGCGGGCGACCTTCCCCGCCCTGGCTAGCCGGCGGCTGCACATCATCTACCCGGTGCCTAATTTCGCTTCGCTCGATGCTGCCGCCGCCGACGCCACGGGCGACGAAGAGCTGCGAGGCTGCTGGCCCGATGCGGCCTCCGAGCGGCTGTTTGTGTCGCTGAATCGATACGAGAGAAAGAAAAATATCGGCCTGGCTTTGAGAGCTTTTGCTCGGCTCATCGATGAACAACCTGAGCTGGCTGCTAGCGCCGACTCTGCCCATCTGGTCATTGCTGGGGGCTATGACGAACGGTGAGATTGGTGGCCACTGAGTGCATTTTTTTGTGCTGTATTTTCCATGTCTGAGTCTTTAACACTATCAGATCCTCAGGTTGGGATCTCAATCTTGTCAGATCCTCAGGCTGGGATCTCAATCTTGTCAGATCCTCAGGTTGGGATCTCAATCCTGTCAGATCCTCAGGTTGGGATCTCAATCCTGTCAGATCCTCAGGTTGGAATCTCAATCCTGTCAGATCCTCAGGTTGGGATCTCAATCCTGTCAGATCCTCAGTTTGGGATCTCAATCCTCTCAGATTCTCTGTTTTGGATCAGAATCATTTTGAATCCACATATGGGATCTCAATCACCTTAAACCGGAGCATCCCGTGAATCCTCACCCCAGGCTGCCAGAGAACGTGGAGCACCACGCGGAGCTGCAACAGCTGGCGCAGCAGCTCGGCCTGTCGCAGCGGGTGACGTTCCTTCGCAGCTGCAGTTCACCCGCCAAAGCCGCCCTGCTCAGACGGGCCACCGCCCTGATCTACACGCCCTCCGGTGAGCACTTTGGCATTGTGCCAGTCGAGGCCCAGTACCTTGGCTGCCCGGTCATTGCCGTGAACAATGGCGGCCCATTGGAGACTGTCCTGCACGGCGCCACCGGATTCCTCTGCGATCCCGTGGAGGAGGCCTTCGCCTCGGCGATGTCCCAGCTGGTGTCCGAGCGCGGCCTGCGCACCGCAATGGGCCGCGCCGGCAGGCGTCACGTGACCGACAAATTCTCCAACGCCGCATTCGCTGACGCGGTCACTGGCGTGCTGGAGAGCCGCCGGCTGGCTGGGGGGAAGAAGTAATTAGGATCGCGGTTTCTGCTACAATCCCATTGCAATTTAGTCAGTTTATGATCCGATAATTTGAGTTTTTGTTTCGTATTTCTGATTCCTAAATCCCAAATTACTGACCTCATAGTCTAAATCCCAAATTACTGACCCCATAGTCTAAATCCCAAATTACTGACCTCATAGTCTAAATCCCAAATTACTGACCCCATAGTCTAAATCCCAAATTACTGACCCCATAGTCTAAATCCCAAATTAGGAATCCCATAGTTTAAATCCCAAATTACTGCCCCCATAGTCTAAATCCCAAATTACTGATCCCATTGTCTAAATCCCAAATTACTGATCCCATAGTCTAAATCCCAAACTACTGACCCCATAGTCTAAATCCCAAATTACTGATCCCATAGTCTAAATCCCAAATTACTGATCCCATAGTCTAAATCCCAAATTACTGATCCCATAGTTTAAATCCCGAATTACTGACCCCATAGTCTAAATCCCGAATTACTGATCCCATAGTCTAAATCCCAAATTACTGATCCCATAGTCTAAATCCCAAATTACTGATCCCATAGTCTAAATCCCAAATTACTGATCCCATAGTCTAAATCCCAAATTACTGATCCCATAGTCTAAATCCCGAAATACGAATCCCATAGTCTAAATCCCAAATTCCTAATCTTATAGTCTAAATCCTAAATTCCTGATCCCAAAATACAAATCTCATAGTCCAAATCCTAAAAATTACGAATCCCACAGTATAAATCCCAAATTACGAATCCCAAAGTCGAAATCCGAAATTCCTGATCCCAAATGATAAATCCGAATCCCTGATTCCGATTTATAAATCCAAAACAGAAATTTTTTTCTTATAAAAGAAAAATCTATTTATTAGGTATCCTTCATTACTGATCAAGTGAAAGACAATTAGAAAAATCTATGTTTTTTTAAAGAAAAACTTGAACAAGGTATGAGTATTTTTGTCACTATCATCACTTGATTTAGTAAATTTTATCTACGTTTTATCCATCATTGGTCAACTGCCATGTTTATTGAGATCTTGGGTTGTGCTTTGTCTTTTCTATTCTTCTTGGCGGATAAGGTGCTTGTCGCCCTTGTGACCTGCTTGCTGCCTGCCGCTGCCTTTGATTGTTTCTCTCTCCGTCTCCCTGTCACATCTCCCTCTCCTATCTCCCTCTCTTATCTCCGTCTCCGTGTCTTCTATCTCCCCCTCTTATCTCTCTCTCCGTGTCTTCTATCTCCCTCTCTTATCTCCCTCTCCGTGTCTTCTATCACCCTCTCCGTGTCTTCTATCTCCCTCTCCGTGTCTTCTATCACCCTCTCCGTGTCTTCTATCTCCCTCTCCGTGTCTTCTATCACCCTCTCCGTGTCTTCTATCTCCCTCTCCGTGTCTTCTATCTCCCTCTCTTATCTCCGTCTCCGTGTCTTCTATCTCCCTCTCCGTGTCTTCTATCTCCCTCTCTTATCTCCGTCTCCGTGTCTTCTATCTCCCTCTCCGTGTCTTCTATCTCCCTCTCTTATCTCCGTCTCCGTGTCTTCTATCACCCTCTCCTATCTCCGTCTCCGTGTCTTCTATGTCCCTCTCTTATCTCCGTCTCCGTGTCTTCTATCACCCTCTCCTATCTCCCTCTCCTTGTCTTCTATCTCCCTCTCTTATCTCCCTCTCCGTGTCTTCTATCACCCTCTCCGTGTCTTCTATCTCCCTCTCCGTGTCTTCTATCTCCCTCTCCGTGTCTTCTATCTCCCTCTCCGTGTCTTCTATCTCCCTCTCCGTGTCTTCTATCACCCTCTCCGTGTCTTCTATCTCCCTCTCTTATCTCCGTCTCCGTGTCTTCTATCTCCCTCTCTTATCTCCGTCTCCGTGTCTTCTATCACCCTCTCCTATCTCCCTCTCCGTGTCTTCTATCTCCCTCTCTTATCTCCGTCTCCGTGTCTTCTATCACCCTCTCCTATCTCCCTCTCCGTCTCTTCTATCTCCCTCTCTTATCTCCGTCTCCGTGTCTTCTATCTCCCTCTCTTATCTCCTTCTCCGTCTCTTCTATCTCCCCTCTTATCTCCTTCTCCGTCTCTTCTATCTCCCCTCTTATCTCCGTCTCCGTGTCTTCTATCTCCCTCTCTTATCTCCGTCTCCGTGTCTTCTATCTCCCTCTCTTATCTCCGTCTCCGTGTCTTCTATCTCCCTCTCCTATCTCCCTCTCCTATCTCCCTCTCCTATCTCCCTCTCCTATCTCCCTCTCCTATCTCCCTCTCCTATCTCCCTCTCCTATCTCCCTCTCCTATCTCCCTCTCCTATCTCCCTCTCCTATCTCCCTCTCCTATCTCCCTCTCCTATCTCCCTCTCCTATCTCCCTCTCCTATCTCCCTCTCCTATCTCCCTCTCCTATCTCCCTCTCTTATCTCCCTCTCCTATCTCCCTCTCCTATCTCCCTCTCTTATCTCCCTCTCCATCTCTTCTATTTCCCTCTTTTATCTTTCTATCTCCTATCTTCTCGTTCTCTCTGTCTTGCACTTTAGCAATCAAGTTCTGTCATGAGAATACTATTCTATGCACGCATTGGTTATAATTATGCGCTTTCTGGCACACCATGCTCGCAGATTTAACATCAGGAATGCTATCGCTAATGTAGTTGCTGCTAATATAGTTAATAAAATTTTCTCTGTTTGCTTGAAAATACAGCATCAACAATACAGCAAGGGGCATAATGGCTTTCTGCCTTCGTACTTATGAGGCCTGTGTCTTTAGGTAGTAGTTCGCAATATAATCTTAATCTCCTATTCGTTCTGCTTAACTGGAATATTGCCAGCGGTTATAGTTGTGCCTCTCTTGGCTTTGCCCAGTCCGGTGACTGACCCGCTGCACTTAAGTGTAAGCTGCTCCCAAATTATTAATATCATGCTTTTAATCTATAATAATTCATTTTTCTATACATATCGGCTGTCTTCTGTTTGTTCAGATACGTTGAATTAGATAACGTTGTGATTGGAAGTCAATCCAAATGGATAAATTTTTGTTTTAATACGCTTGTCATTAATTAAACTATGATATCAATAAACACATGCGTAGATTTAAACTAGTTTGAGTCTGCATAGCAGTGTGGGACTTGCTGTTTTCTGTTTATTTCATTCGTTCAATGTTTTTTTTCACATTTTTAGCCTCAGGGATGTAAGGCTTTTTCTTTAGTTAGACGAAAAATAGTTATGCTGTATTGCACATTTTCTTTGCACTACTGGCTTATTTGTAATGAGTAGGGATATGCGAATATGAAAGTCAAAATTAAAGAAAGAAAGTTATCAACATTTACCCTACTAGTTTAAATTTGATAGGCAGTTCACTATCTATGAAAGTTCAGTGTTGAGAGGCTACTCAAATTTCAGTGTTGAGAAGCTACTCAAAGTTCAGTGTTGAGAGGCTACTCAAATTTCAGTGTTGAGAAGCTACTCAAAGTTCAGTGTTGAGAGGCTACTCAAAGTTCAGTGTTGAGAGGCTACTCAAAGTTCAGTGTTGAGAGGCTACTCAAAGTTCAGTGTTGAGAGGCTACTCAAATTTCAGTGTTGAGAGGCTACTCAAAGTTCAGTGTTGAGAAGCTACTCAAAGTTCAGTGTTGAGAGGCTACTCAAAGTTCAGTGTTGAGAGGCTACTCAAAGTTCAGTGTTGAGAGGCTACTCAAAGTTCAGTGTTGAGAGGCTACTCAAAGTTCAGTGTTGAGAAGCTACTCAAAGTTCAGTGTTGAGAGGCTACTCAAATTTCAGTGTTGAGAAGCTACTCAAAGTTCAGTGTTGAGAGGCTACTCAAAGTTCAGTGTTGAGAGGCTACTCAAAGTTCAGTGTTGAGAGGCTACTCAAAGTTCAGTGTTGAGAAGCTACTCAAAGTTCAGTGTTGAGAAGCTACTCAAAGTTCAGTGTTGAGAAGCTACTCAAAGTTCAGTGTTGAGAAGCTACTCAAAGTTCAGGCTTCGAACAATGCACCAAAGGAGTTACCCTACCATTGGCAGGATTGTTCGCTGTGCTACTGGTCGTGCGCTGCGGTGGCCGTCGTGGTTGCTGGCTGTCTGCTATTCAGCCTGCTCTACTGGCTGCTGCTGGGTCAAATTCTCCCCAATCCGAGGCTGAACCCACGTGGCGGCCACTTTGTGGTGTCTGGCGGGTCCAGCGGCATCGGCCTGGCCTTGTGTCGTCGACTTCGTCGCCTCGGGGCTCACTTGACGATTATTGCTAGGGACCCAGCCAAATTGGCGGCTGCCAAGGCTGATCTGTTAGCTGACTCGCCTCACCTGTCCGAGTCAGATGCATCCGTGCACCTGCTGTCCATTGATCTAACTGGAGACGCTGATCGGTTAAAAATCGATCTAGACAAGCACTTGGCAACCGTTGTTGCTAAGCAACCGTTGCTAGGTGTCATTAACTGCGCCGGCTACGCTTTGCCGTTGGAATTCGAACAGCTGACCTTGGCCCAGCATGACAGCATGATGAGCACGAATTACAGCGCTGCCATGCGACTCACGCACTGCCTGCTGCCCCGACTACTCGCGGCCGGGCAGCCAGCCAGGATTGTCTTCCTGTCCAGCGTTGCTGGCCAGCTCGGTGTCTACGGCTACTCCGGCTACGGCGCCGCCAAGTTCGCCCTGCGCGGCCTGGCCGAAGCGCTGCAGATGGAGCTGTCCGCCACCCCAGTCCGGGTCGTCCTGGCCTTCCCGCCAGACACGGACACGCCCGGCTACCGGGCCGAGAATGCCAGCAAGCCGACCATCACTGCCAGCATCAGCGCCAACATTTCACTGTACACAGCCGATCAGATTGCCGACCAGCTCGTCAGGGATATCATCGGCGGCCGCTTTCTCAGCTGCTTCGGCACAGACGGCTGGCTAGTCGGCTGCCTGACAGCCGGCTTCAGTCCGCCTACTGGACTCCTCGACACAATGGCCCAGTGCGCGCTAGGCGGCTTGTTTCGCATCATCGGCCTGATGTACCTGAGGTCGCTGTACGGCCTGGTGCGGGACGGCAAACGGACGGACGAGGTTAAGAAGGACAACTAGGAGCCGGGACCGCGGCGAGCCTTTTATCCTCTGTTCAAATCGACTCTGTATCTTTTGCTTCATCAATTAGGATTAACATTTTAATTCCTACATGGAATATACTAGTTTCTAGAAAATTCCCAGTTCCTGTTGATTGTCCGCATTCCCATAGAGTGTCTCACTTCCCATAGTCTCATAGAGTGGCTCAATTCCCATAGAGTGTCTCACTTCCCATAGAGTGTTTGATTTCCCATAGAGTGTCTCACTTCCCATAGAGTGTCTCACTTCCCATAGAGTGTTTGATTTCCCATAGATTGTCTCACTTACCATAGAGTGTCTCACTTACCATAGATTGTCTCACTTCCCATAGAGTGTCTCACTTCCCATAGTCTCATAGAGTGGCTCAATTCCCATAGAGTGTCTCACTTCCCATAGAGTGTTTGATTTCCCATAGAGTGTCTCACTTCCCATAGAGTGTCTCACTTCCCATAGAGTGTTTGATTTCCCATAGAGTGTCTCACTTCCCATAGAGTGTCTCACTTCCCATAGAGTGTTTGATTTCCCATAGATTGTCTCACTTACCATAGAGTGTCTCACTTACCATAGAGTGTCTCACTTACCATAGAGTGTCTCACTTCCCATAGATTGTCTCACTTCCCATAGATTGTCCCACTTCCCATAGATTGTCTCACTTCCCATAGATTGTCTCACTTCCCATAACGTGTCCCACTTCCCATAGATTGTCTCACTTCCCATAACGTGTTTCACTTCCCATAGAGTCTTATGTCTATGTCTTCTTGTTTCGTAATTGAATTATGTATGTTTGTACTTTTATTAGATTATTCAAACGTGCACTGACATATTTCATCGATAATTGTGAGTAATTTTCATTTTATCCCTTGCTTGAATTGCTTAAAAAAACTCAAAATTGCAAATCCTTAATTGTTTTGTTATTTTGTTAAGCTGTCGGTCATAGGCTATTGCATAGTGATATTTTATTAGACTGTTGAATGTGTGACTAACTTGATAATAAACTCGGCTTTATTAATCGATTTGTTTCACAAGTTATCACACCCGCCTCAAATTTGTAACACGAGTTTAGCTTTTCTAACAAAGAATAACACTGATTTCTAAACAGCAAGACAGTAACGACATTTAGCGTAACTTAACCGATTGCTCTATAATCCTGCCAGTTTTGTTCGCGTTGCTTTCATTTCAACGGTTAGTTAACTGGGTTTCATCTTGTGGGGAGTTGTTCGACTCGGAGCTGGCATTAACGTTGCGCCTGTCTCTAACAATCTTGCGATCACGGAAGCGAGTTTTTTTATTTTAATCGTTTGTTTGTTTAAAATGACGAAGCATAGGTTGAATATTCACGGAGCATTCAGTAGTTAATGCAGTAGTTGAAATCGAAACGAAGTGGCTGCGAATTATATTTTAGCCTTACAACAGATATTCGGAATGATTGCTCATGTCCGACAACTCATGCCTGCTATGCTCCTACTGGTCATTGTGCTGAGCTGGCTACTGGGCATCAGTCTTAGCTCTACTGTGGACTATTGCCAGTCGAAGCCGTGTCAGAATGGTGGCATGTGCAGTAACGGAGACACCACGTGAGTTTCGTGTGTCCGTAATCGTTAGTAACAATTACAAAATGCGGCAAAGACGTTAATCACTGTAAAATACACTTACGTAACTGACAATTAAACACGGTGGGTTTTTGAGCATCGGTACACGCCCATGCTCAATATGCACACGAGCTAAATCGATACTAACATTATCATGAGTTATTTTTTAAGACAGCAAACTCCACTTCCGCGTTGAATATCGATATTGACGAGGCATTTCCGATTCGATTTGCGAAAATCAACTCTTTCACCTTAGATACACCTGCTACTGCCTCGCTACTGACTATGACGGCTCGACTTGCAACTCGTGGATCAACGACTGTCAGCCCAGCCCCTGCCAGAACGGAGGGCGGTGCACAGACGGCTTGAGAAGCTACACCTGCGATTGCTCAGCCACCGACTTCTATGGTACAAACTGTCAGAACCGCATTGACGATTGCTCACCGAATCGCTGTCAGAACGGCGCCAGCTGCACAGACGGTTTCAGAAACTACACCTGCAACTGCTACGAGGGCTTCTCCGGTCGCGACTGCTCGATAGACTTTGAGGACTGCACGCCGCACCTGTGCCAGAATAACGGCCTGTGCTTGGAGCGCAGCAACCAGAAGTATTACGGGCTGGCAAATTATCCGCCGCCATTCCATAGCACATTCAGCTATGCCAACGCAGCTGGCTACGTGTGCTGGTGCCCTGCTGGTGAGCGCTTTCACCCAGTGTCACTAGTCTATGGGCTAAACCGGTGGACGGGGCTTGTTTGGTGGGGTGGGGGCTGTCGTGCATAGCTCTCTCGTAGGACTCTCGCTCCGTACGCTGTAAGCACTGATGACGCCATCCACCAAATGAACAGGTGCCTACGGCGTGAACTGCGAGATCAACCCAAACGACTGCGTGCTGCCCGGCACCAACCAGAGCGTGTGCGCTCACGCCTCGAGCTGCACGGACGGCCTGGCCTCATTCACGTGCCACTGCCTGCCCGGATATGAGGGCGCCAACTGCAGCCAAGAAATCGACGAGTGCCGCGCGCTGCCTCCGCCGTGTCCCTCCGGAGCGACCTGCATCGACCGGCTGGCGGATTTCGAGTGCGCAAACTGCCCCGCCGGACTGGGCGGCAGGAAGTGCTCGGTTCCGCTCACCGGCTGCAACTCCAGGCCGTGTGAGAACAATGCCAGCTGCGAACCGGTCCTCGTGAGCGAATTCCCCACACCTGTTCACGACTACCGGTGCCGCTGCAACCCAGAGCTCAAATTTGCTGGTCGCAACTGCTCTGTGCAGCTTCCCTCATTTACATTCAGCTTCAATGGCATCGCATCTTCGGCCACTTTCGCGTCTTTGATAGGAAACTCGACCTTGGCAGCCAACGACTCATGGACCATCGAGCTCAAGCTCGTGACTCTGTCACCCGGAGCGTTTCTGATGCTGCTGGGCGACTTGAGCAACTCGGGCAGCACTCCGCGACTTGTCCTTAGCGTAATTTCTTCATTTTAGTCACTGTTTTTAAAGGCGCATTCAAAATAAAAACCGATCTCCCTTTTATTTCACCAGATCGATGGCGCGGGTCGTCTCTCCGCCCAGCTGCTGCTCAGCAACGGCTCCCAGGTCGCATCGCTGACATCTCCTGACTCGGTGGCCACTGGCAGGTTTGTCTTCGTGAAGATCTCCGTGTCGATCTCGGGTCGCGAGTTGTCGCTGACGGTGGCGTCGGCTGTGAGGTCGGCATCGCTGAGCAGTGCGGCTCCCCTGCAGCAGCTGTCAGGCCAGCTCATCATCGGCGGCTTCAGCGGAGCTCCTGCAGCCCCAGCCCCAGTCGTCGGTGGTCGCAGCAGATCAAAGAGATCCGCTCCCACTTTACCGATGAGTGTAGCGTCGGTACTGCCGTCAAACATGACAGCATTTCGCGGAATCATTGCTGCTCCCATACTGAATGGGAACAAGCCGCTGATGCTAGGCCCTGTGGAGGCCAGCTTGACAGACAGCCTGCCAGAAGCTGTCGCGGCCAGTGACTCAACTGGCGTGGTGACCGGCGCCCTCACAGAAAGCATTTGTAACACATCCTGGCCATGCAAGAACGGAGCTGTCTGTACTGACGTCTTCTATAATGCCTACTCGTGAATAAGATGCGCTTTTTATTATTGCTCAATTATTTTGGTGTGCTTTTGTTTCTTGAAATTCGTTATTTTTCAGATGCAACTGCACTATAGGTTGGCGCGGTTACAACTGCTCAGCAATGGACTATTGCCATTTGGGAGCCACATTTTGTCCGGAAGGTTCTAGTTGTGTTAATTTAGAACCGAGTGGATACGAATGTAAGCGCTCTTCGATCCTAGATAGTGCCATGTCAGTTCACCACAATCGTCACAACTTATGAAGGCCAAAATGCAATTGCTAGGTCGCACGGCTGTCACATTCGGAGGCTTCTCACAGCCGCAGCCCGCCACGCAGCTCAGCTTGTCAGTTTCTGGCCTCAGCGAGACGCTAGCCAGAGTTGAAGGCTGGGCCCGCACCCGCCAGACCGACTGTCAGCTGCTGTCAGTCTCAAGTGGCAGTCGTCGGCTCATGATAGAGTGCAAATCTGGTCTATTTCAGGTGTCTCTTGACAACCAGGTAGTTTTAATAGCGGCCTACGTTGCTATGGGAACCCAGTTTGTCTTCAGCGTGAACATGTCGGTAGGAGCACCGATTTCTGTGAACCTTTCTCTCGATGGCGGCTCTGCCATCATCGCTATCAGCACGTCGCCTATGACTGTAGGTTTCCCTCTCAACTCCGCTGCTATCGTGTCGCTCGGTGGTGCTGACTTCAAGGGTTGCCTTGACAACGTGCGACTCAATGGCTACCTGGTTCCGCTAGTCAGCCGATCATTGCCTGCTGGATCTCCGGGATTCTATTGGTCACCAGGATCAGCGTCACCACTGATTGGTTGTCACAGCAACCCGGTGTGCCTCGACAGTGTTTGCCTGAATGGAGGCAACTGCACGGACATTTGGAACGACTTTAAATGCGACTGTGTCTCCGGATTTTCTGGCAAAACCTGCGGTGATTCTGACGGTGGTTTGTCATTGTTGGTTATTATTGCAGTATGCTCGGCAAGCATTGTGTTTGCGATATTATTAGGTAAGGGCTGAGTACCGGCCGCGGTGTGTGGGATCTCAAACTGCGCTGGTTGAGCTCAAACTACCATTTTTTAATGTCACAACTGCACAGTTTCAGTGTCGGCGATATTCTGCCTCCGAAAATCTCGGCAGAAGATGGCGAGCTCAACAGCAGCTTCTGGCAGCAGTGACGATAGTGGTTCCGCTCTTCCCGCTGTGCTGGCGCCGACTGTGGAACCTCAACGGCGCCTGCCGACTCACCCGCCTTGCATAGAAGCGCCAAGGGTTAGCGAAAGCTACCTAAATCCTGATAAAAGGGTAAGTACCGAAACTACATAAAAAATCCGTTTAACAGTTTAACAGTAGAAAGACAAACGCTATTTTCCCCCCTGGAGAAAGACCAAAATTTTAGCCCGTGTTCTGGATTTTCATGGCGTTTGTTGAAAATTTTTGTAGATGTAAAAAAGGTGTGTATTTGAAATACCCCCTGGTCTTTGTTCTGTTTAACAAAGCAATTCCTCCATCAACATTCCAGCCCGACTCCTACGCGTACCTGAGAGACTCTGCCCAGCTGCAAGGTGAAGAGGCGCCATCGGCTGAATACGTTTGCTTTGCAGGTGATGGAAGAAACGAGGTGAGTGTCTCGACCATTGTGTTTGGTGATTCGTGTCGCCTGTGTATTAACTGCCACTCGGATAACTTGGTCAAAGTTAACATGTGTAAAACTCTAAAATTTCTTCAGGGATTTACAACGAATCGACCACTGCCGCCTATTCCCTCTGACGAAGGAGTATACCTCAGTGACGAACACCAGGTAAGCATATTGTTTGTTTAGCCTCACCTGTGCCTAAGATAATTTCAGCGTGCAGTCGTAACATTCGCTAGTCAGTTCTCAGCCCGCCTGCAGAGCTCCCATGCCTGGCTAAATGGCTCCATCAAACACCTACTCAACTTTCCCGAGTCTAATATCTTCTGTGTCTCATCTCTCTAGTGTCTCATCTCTCTAGTGTCTCATCTCTCTAGTGTCTCATCTCTCTAGTGTCTCATCTCTCTAGTGACTCATCTCTCTAGTGTCTCATCTCTCTAGTGTCTCATCTCTCTAGTGACTCATCTCTCTAGTGTCTCATCTCTCTAGTGTCTCATCTCTCTAGTGACTCATCTCTCTAGTGTCTCATCTCTCTAGTGTCTCATCTCTCTAGTGTTTTATCTCTCTAGTGTCTCATCTCTCTAGTGTCTCATCTCTCTAGTGTCTCATCTCTCTAGTGTCTCATCTCTCTAGTGTCTCATCTCTCTAGTGTCTCATCTCTCTAGTGACTCATCTCTCTAGTGACTCATCTCTCTAGTGTCTCATCTCTCTAGTGTCTCATCTCTCTAGTGACTTATCTCTCTAATGTCTCATCTCTCCCGTGTCTCATCTCTCCCGTGTCTCATCTCTCCCGTGTCTCATCTCTCCTGTGTCTCATCACTCCAGTGTCTCATCTCTCTAGTGTCTTATCTCTCTAGTGTTTCATCTCTCTAGTGTCTCATCTCTCTAGTGTCTCACCTCTGCTATATCTTACCTCCCTGTGTCTCATCTCTGTTCTGGCTGAGAACTTCTGTCTCATATATCTGCCAATCTCATCTTGTCTCGTCTCATATCCTCTCAACTCACCCTCTCATCTCATCGTTTCACATCTATTGAGTCTGATCTCACCCTGTCTCATCATTCACCTGTCACATGTCCCCACTTTCAAGACTGCCCATTTTAGTATTATTATTCTTTCTTTAACTGACGGTGTTTATAGCTCGTAACTTAACCGATTCCAGACACGATTGCATACATTTACGAGTAGTTGAATCATGATTCTCTATCCCAACTTGTCAGTTTAACTAAACAGACGATAATTATTAAACAGGAATCTGGCGGTAACAGATTTGCCAATCAGCCCTACCAACGCATGGTTGGAAATGTTGAAGAGGTATGCAGTTCAGATCGATATTTGTTTATTTGAATTTTTTTGTAGTTTTTTGTGAGTGTGACTGGGTGTCGGTGAGAGTGCACACTGCATGACAATAATAAAGTCACAGCAGGTATGAGGGTGGAGAGCGGAAGATCAGTTCACGCGTTTGCCTCTCGCACCAATGTCCCGAGTTCGATTCTGCTGCGAGGCCACATTCATATGGGGCTTGTCGTGCAATTTACACCCTCGAGGGACAACCTCTAAGGCACAGTGAGAGTGTACACTGCCTGACGATGAGAAAGTCGGGAAAGTTGTACACACCTGTGTTTGTGCTTGCGTATGTGCGAATGTGTTGTTAGGGCCGGCGCAATGGGCAGTATGTAATATAGTAAGCACGGGTTAGTGTTTGAGTAGAATGATCCAGAAGCTAGCTCGCCTGAGTTCATTATGTAACACAATTCCTGATTGTCACTTTTAGGAGGATGAAGCTGCGCGTACTGTTGCACCTGAGGAGTTTCAAACTTTAAACACATATGACGAACCCTGAGCACGACTTTCTAACCTGTGGCACTGGAATTTGTTATTCTCGTCTTCAGACTCTCTTAAACATAAAATTACGAGTATGTTCAAGTTGTTTCCTGATAATATCAAAACTGAGTTATTTTCTGCTACGGCAAATAGACTCTCTTCAAATTTTATTGAATCGAAGATTATACGCTACTAAATGTAGATACCACAAGCTATTTTTGATAAATCGATTAAATGATTTCAACATTTTTCGACCTTAAAAGTCATTATATTTATTATTACCTAGAGAGTTCTATTATTGATTAAATGTATTTTCTTGCCTTTGTTTCGGTTACTAATTATTTTTATACTTATCTTATTTTCATAACATAAGAAAGTAGAAAGTCCCCACCCATCTAACCCTCATCACTTTCCATCCCCATCCTCCTCACTCCCCACCCTCCTCATTCCCATCCTCCTCACTCCCCATCCTCCTCACTCCCCATCCTCCTCACTCCCCATCCTCCTCACTCCCCACCCTCCTCATTCCCATCCTCCTCACTCCCCATCCTCCTCACTCCCAATCCTTCTTACTCCCCACCCTCCTCACTCCCCATCCTCCTCACTCCCCACCCTCCCCACTCCCCACCCTCCTCATTCCCACCCTCCTCACTCCCCATACTCCTCACTCCCCAACCTCCTCACTCCCCAACCTCCTCACTCCCCATCCTCCTCACTCCCCATCCTCCTCACTCCCCAACCTCCTCACTCCCCATCCTCCTCACTCCCCATCCTCCTCACTCCCCATCCTCCTCACTCCCCATCCTCCTCACTCCCCATCCTCCTCACTCCCCATCCTCCTTACTCCCCATCCTCCTCACTCCCCATCCTCCTCACTCCCCATCCTCCTCACTCCCCATCCTCCTCACTCCCCATCCTCCTCACTCCCCACCCTCCTCACTCCCCATCCTCCTCACTCCCCATCCTCCTCACTCCCCATCCTCCTCACTCTCCATCCTCCTCACTCCCCATCCTCCTCACTCCCCATCCTCCTCACTCCCCATCCTCCTCACTCCCCACCCTCCTCACTCCCCACCCTCCTCACTCCCCACCCTCCTCACTCCCCATCCTCCTCATTCCCATCCTCCTCACTCCACATCCTTCTCACTCCCCACCCTCCTCACTCCCCACACTCCACACTCCCACCCTACTCACTCCTCATCCTTTGCTTGGTAACTCTTCTAATTTTATTTCGGGTGATTTTGTGAAACACTCTCTAGAGCGTTGGCCTCAGGTGCCAGAAATTGGAGATTATATTTTTAATGACCCTTTTTTATTTCGATTTTTATCGCCATGCATTCATCCACACAATGTCTGTATGAAACTTTTCTTGGAATCTTTAAGTCTAGACAAAGAGTTGTAAATTTCAGCTTTCATCCTTTGCTGTGCAGCAATGTTCCTGAATTGGTCGAGTCTTTTGCTCCCATTGACGATCGCATTGTCTTTCGCATCTGCCGCATCAGTTTCCATGCAGCAGTCTTCAGGTGAGCTCATTAGGCAGGCTTCTCAAGGCGTTGCCAGTTGTCAAGAGTTTCACTGAGATCGGTGAGCATTTTGCCTGGCCTCTCATTTCAGATGTCGATGAAGCTGAAGCCACATTGGCGAGGCTGAGGAGAGCCGCCTGCAGTGCTGGCGACTGCCAGAATGGAGGCTTTTGCTGGCCGGGAACTGTGACTGACAGTGTGCCTCCGTGCCTGTGTGCTGAGGGCTACACTGGCGCCTACTGCACTGTTGTTGATCATCCTAGTGCAGTGGACTACTGCGCACCCGGACCAGAACCTCCCTGCAAAAACGGAGCCACCTGCAACCGAATCGCCGTCAGTCCCTTCTACAGCTGCAGCTGCGTTCCCGGATTCACAGGTGAACAATCACTTTGTTTATCAAGATAAATCCTGTATACCTTTTATTGGAAAAAAATTAATTAAAATTAAAATTAGTAAAGTATTTATTGTTCTTTAAATAATCCTCTCAGATTTTGACTCAACTTTGTGAGTATTTAATTAATCCACTGAGTTGTTTGAACAGTTTATTTCTTTAACACAGGCATTTATCAACAGTTTCACCACAATGGTTCTATTGCTGAGTTTCTTGAGCCATGGAATCCATTGAAAGTTTTACTTTATTTCACGCATATTTTTAAAGACTAATGAAATTTTTACATATTCTTATTAGATTTCGCAGGACACGTTGACCCTGCGACTGATTATAACGAGGCGGCATTTTATCGAATTAAGTCAGTTAGACTAAGGAAGTTGCCGGATACGACAGAAATTAGTGAATTCATCCCAGATAAGCAAAAAGTATATTTCAGCTTGAAATATGAAAATCATGTAACGATTTTAAACAACCGCAGGCGACCACTGCGACATCAACATCGACGACTGCGCCAGCCGGCCCTGCATCAACGGCCAGTGCATAGACCTGGTAAACAGCTACAACTGCAGCTGCTACAGCGGCTGGGAGGGCTCCAACTGTGGCACCAACCATGACGACTGCTTCGCTGGCGCCTGTCTCAATGGGGGCCGTTGTGTGGACGGCAACGGAACGTGAGGGCGGTTCATATCTGATTGCAGCATCAAACTATTACAAGAGTATATGTCTGGGTACGCCTTAGCAACAGTAGTGCCCACTATCCATGGAGACTTTGACCAAGCGGTTTGAGTTCTGGCTTTTGACTCAGAGATCTGGAGCTCGAATCTTGGCCCTAGGTAAACAGTTTGACTTCTTAAACCCAATTCCTAAGTGATTCAGTTCATCCTACTGTAAAATGGGGTGCCTGCATCCGCTGGGGTAGAAATTTCGGTGGGTGTCCGGCCTTCCCAGTCCACGGACTAAACAGCTGTACACAGCCACTGGAAGCGCCACGCAATAGCTTGGACTGTGCCACTGGCTGCACATTTTCCCCAACAAGGCTGAATTTAATTTCCAATTTTTCTCCTGACCATGAAGATCATTACCTATTAACCAACTGTGGTGTCTCCGCTTCCTTAATTAAACAGTAGTAAGCGTTAAGCCGAAATAAAGGGCAGATGGTAAGTCTGAGGTTCGAATTTGGAGCAATTAGGGGATGAAGTCGCCAATCTGAAGACAAGCTCCTGAAATAAACACCTGAAATTAACGGTAGGGTTGCTGCCACCTTGGTCAGAAGGGTCGATTGTCTCGTAAGACTTCTCTCGCCATACACATATTAGAAAGTAGTTAACACATGAAAGTCGAGACTCGGAGACAATTGTCTGTGGACAAGTTCCACACAGATCAAAGCGCTGCTGATAGGAGACGTAGATTAACGCATTATCAGTCCCTAGGAAATCGTCTCTTATCCAAGTCTCTTATTCCTCTAGAAAGCTAATTATTTGAATCAGTCTCGTATCCACGAGATTTCCTGAGATCTAGCGTAAGATGCCCTTATCCAAGAGAATTCCTAGCAATCCTAGATCACTATGGCAAGAGTTAGTCTCTTATCCAAGAGGGGTCCTTTAAGCCCCTTGATGCAGGAGACGTGTATCCAAACTTAAACCTGGTTGCTCTGGCTGCCGAAGGAGACGCTTATTCAAGCGTAACCAGTTGATCTCGATGTCCCGTGGGAAACTCTTCTCCAAGCGTATCCTGCAGTGCTCGCTTCGCCAGAAAGACACTGTTCTCCAAGAGTATCCTGCAGTGCTCGCTTCGCCAGTAAGACTCTGTTCTCCAAGCGTATCCTGCAGTGCTCGCTTCGCCAGTAAGACTCTGTTCTCCAAGCGTATCCTGCAGTGCTCGCTTCGCCAGAAAGACACTGTTCTCCAAGAGTATCCTGCAGTGCTCGCTTCGCCAGAAAGACACTGTTCTCCAAGCGTATCCTGCAGTGCTCGCTTCGCCAGAAAGACACTGTTCTCCAAGAGTATCCTGCAGTGCTCGCTTCGCCTGTAAGACACTGTTCTCCAAGAGTATCCTGCAGTGCTCGCTTCGCCTGTAAGACACTGTTCTCCAAGAGTATCCTGTAGTGCTCGCTTCGCCAGTAAGACACTATTCTCCAAGAGTATCCTGCAGTGCTCGCTTCGCCTGTAAGACACTGTTCTCCAAGAGTATCCTGCAGTGCTCGCTTCGCCTGTAAGACACTATTCTCCAAGAGTATCCTGTAGTGCTCGCTTCGCCAGTAAGAAACTATTCTCCAAGAGTATCCTGCAGTGCTCGCTTCGCCATTAAGAAACTATTCTCCAAGAGTAATTTGTTGATTTCGTCCTGTTAGTACTTCTCCTAGCTCAAGCCCGTTGTCCTGTGCGCCGGCCTTGTCCGACTCGCGACGCAGATGCTCTGAGTTTTTCTCACTCGGGTATCTCGTATTTATAGACAGCTTGGAACCCTTCCTCCTTTGCCATTGGCTAGAGTCTTTCACAAGCTCTCATTGGCTGGAAAGATCATGCAGGCGAAAATTCTGTGGGCGGGCCAAAACAGCCACGGAAAAACCGTCGAAATGTCTGCCACAGTTCTCCTAATACAGACACCCGAAAGAAACCAATACATTTCTAGCCTAGTAACTAGTGAATCTCCAGACAACGAACTCTCTTTAGGTTCAGCTGTGACTGCACAGGCACTGGGTTCTCTGGTAGCAGGTGCGAAGTCAACATCGACGACTGCGCACCGAATCCCTGCAGAAATGGAGCCACCTGTGTTGATGGTCCCAGAGATTACTCATGCGTGTGCCACGACGGCTATACTGGTAAAACCTGTTCCACTGACATTGTGGACTGCAATCCCAACAAGTGCCAGAACGGTGGAGTTTGCTATGAACGCAGCAACCAAACTCTGTACAACAGCGCATTGTTGCCACCTCCGTTCAACGGCTCCTTCAGCTACTCGCTGGCAGCTGGCTTCGTGTGCGCCTGTCCAGCTGGTGAGGGATTAAAAATCAATACATTGTAAAGGCTAAGGAGAATCAAAAGAATTTCTTATCGTCAGGGAGTGTACACTCCCTCTGCGTTGGATGTTGACCCACTTAGGGCTTAAACTGTACTACGAGCCACAAAGCCTTCCACGGCTCGCTGTGACCTCGCTGTGGAATCGAGGTCAGGGACCGCTTCGATTCCAAATCTAAGTGTTATTCGCTGATGGAATAATTAAGTTCAAAAGCTGTTACCTAATTACCTAATTACCTAAGTTACCTAATCAACAGGTACCTACGGGGAAACCTGCTCTGTGAACCCGGACGACTGCGTGCTGCCCGGCACCAACCAGAGCGTGTGCGCTCACGCCTCGAGCTGCACGGACGGCCTGGCCTCATTCACCTGCCACTGCCTGCCCGGATATGAGGGCGCCAACTGCTCGGTGGACATCAACGAGTGCGAGCTGTTCCGTCAGCCGTGTCGCAACGGAGCTGTCTGCAAGGACCTGCTGGCTGACTATGCCTGCACCAACTGCCCGTCAGGGTTCGGCGGCAAGAACTGCAGCGTCAGGCTGACCGGCTGCGACTCCGCGCCGTGTCGGAATGGCGCCACCTGCGAGCCGGTTCTCTTGAGGGAGCTGCCGACACCTGAGCACAACTATCGGTGCATCTGCGACTCAGAATCAGACTTTGGTGGCCGCGACTGCTCCGTGCGGCTTCCGTCGTTCTCATTCGGACTGGGTGGCAACGTGTCCTCAGCGAGCTTCTCGTCTCTGCCTTCCGCTTCAAGTGCGTCTATTGGTGACTCATGGACAATCGAGCTGAGGCTGGTGACTTTGTCTCCGGGAGCGTTTCTGATGCTGCTGGGGAATTTGAGCGAAACAGCCGACACGGCTCGACTTCTTGTCTCTGTGAGTTCAAGAGCTGTGAAAGCCTTGCCGAAAAACCCTTTCAGAAAGAGTCGAACTCTCAAAGAGTCGAAGCATATGATCGAGTTTCTTACAAAGCAAAATGAGGTCAGACGGCTCTGTCGAATCTCTTTGGGACCATCAGATCGATGCCGCGGGTCGTCTCTCCGCCCAGCTGCTGCTCAGCAACGGCTCCCAGATTGCATCGCTGACATCTCCTGACTCGGTGGCCACTGGCAGGTTTGTCTATGTGAAGATCTCCGTGTCGATCTCAGGTCGCGCGTTGTCTCTGACGGTGGCGTCGGCTGTGAGGTCGGCATCGCTGAGCAGTGCGGCTCCCGTGCCGCAGCTGTCGGGCCAGCTCATCATCGGCGGCTTCAGCGGAGCTCCTTCAGCCCCAGCTCCTCGACCGGTTCCCGGAGGAAAGAAACGACTGAAACGGTCCGCGCCAGCACTTCCAGGCAGTGTTGCTTCGTCAGTTCCGCCAGGCTACACAGCCTTCAGCGGAGTTATTGCTGCTCCTCGACTGAACCGGGACATGCCGCTGATTCTTGGCCCCGTGACATCCAGCTTGCTCGACGGCCTTCCAGGGGCGATCGCTGCGAGCGACTCGACCTCGGTAGTCGAGGGATTGGCGGTCACAAGGCTCTGCGACACTTTTGCACCATGCAAGAATGGAGGAACATGCGTTGATGGCTTCTACTACACATATTCGTAAGGCAGTGAATTTTGAGCACCTTGTTTCTATGACAATTGAATGTATATCTGTGATGTTTTTACCTGTACCCCGCAGCTGTCAATGTCACAAGGGATTTTCTGGTGTGAGTTGTTCTGAGGACTTTCCCGACTGCAATCCGAATCCGTGCCAGACCGACGAAGTCTGTTTGGAGAGAAGCGACTCATTGAACTACAACCTGCGATTTCTTCCCTGGCCGTTTAATGAACCGTTCAGATATGAACTGGCTGCTGGTTTCAAGTGCATCAAATCGTATGGTTCGTTGTGAAGTTTTTGTTTAATCCCGCACCTTCAGGGGCTCACACTCTTAGATGAGTTTGAAAATTCTGCATGACAAAAATCTTTCAGGCTCCTTAGCCAAGTCAGATTTCCGCAGCTCCGGCTTCTTCTACGCAACCCTTGTCTTGTCGGCGGGCATGATTTGTTCAATCATCTTGGCTGGCATTGTTTTAGCCTTCCTATTTCGCTCGGTGAGAAAAATGTTGCTTTCGTTTTTTAGCATTCTTTCTTTCAAATGCTTTCCTTGCTAATTTATAGAATTGATGTAGCATATGAGGGAGGCTGTTAATATTCTGGTAATACTCGCGCACTACGGCTGTTTTACATACTTTGTGTTGTAATAATTGATTTCGCACTAATGCTCAGACTCAGGCGCTTCATTTCACTCCCCACAGCAAAATTGAAAGTGAACCTAATGTGCAGGTGTTTGGGTTAAAAAAAGATCGTCTTAAAAATGTCTTAATTGAAAATTTATTTAAGAATTTTCAGCAACTTTGAGGCATTTAGCACTGCGATAATAGGACCTCGTGTGGCACAGCTTGACAAGCATTTCCTGCTTCATTTAATAGGGCCGGCTGACACTCAGCAAGCCAGGTCAGCCGAATCCAAACTCATCGAGTCAACCTAACGTGAGCTCTCATTACCCGAGCACTCTGAGTGATGTTTGCCTTCAGAGTTTTACAATAATGTGACACGGACAACAAATGAATTTCAGCGCAATGGCCTCACATGTGATTCGGAGGGGGCCTACACCACTGCCAGTGTGGACCTCATTATCTCGCATGTATGTCGACTGCTGCATATTTTCCTGCGCTTTCTCTGAGACCAGCTTCGGATTTGAACCTGACTGAGTCCCATTTCTGCGTCCTTCCACCTTAAGGGCAATAGAATGCGTCAGGCAGGTGCCGCCGATGCAGCGGAAGGTGGCGACCCGGTCTACGAGATGACAATGGACCAGCAGTATGCCAACGTGGGCCCTTCAAACACCACAACCACCTTTCAGCTCGCCTAGACTGATAATACGTGATGCTGACCACAGAGGTCCTCAGGAAACTGGTGTGAACTATTATTAGGGCCACTGGAACCCTTCAGCCTTCAATGTAACCTTGCAACTTCCACTGGAACCCAACAGCTTCACTGGAACGATTTTGATCGAGTATCGAGTGTGTCCCTGGTTTTTCGTAGCCTTGCCGTAATAGTTAAAATTTCTTCACTGCAGTTTAATGTAGTTTCACAAGTTCACATACCGATTTTAATCTTGATTTCAATTTGCTCTTTTAAGTGCCAGTTTTGCCTGTCGATACAGCAGCTGTTTTCACTGCTTCCTTCACAGCAGGTCTTCAGACATTAATGGGTCCACCTCAAATAATATTTCAGGAATATATTTTCATAATCTCGCAAGTCTGCGCTAAACTACTTTTTTCTTATTTTCGTTTCGAAACGAAATAAAAGTGTATAAACCAATCAATTTTTTCATACATTTTGAGTAGCTCACATACCTATTTCATTTCAATTTGAATAACTTTTTGCAAATTGCTTGCATGACATGTGTGCTATATCAATTTGGTGTTTATCTGCTTCTTAGATTAGTAGGATAGAATGAATGCAGTAGACCACTCCCCCTTCCTTCACACTCACCATCCTCCTCACTCCCCATCCTCCTCACTCCCATCCTCCTCACTCCCCATCCTCCTCACTCCCCATCCTCCTCACTCCCCATCCTCCTCACTCCCCATCCTCCTCACTCCCCATCCTCCTCACTCCCCATTCTCCTCACTCCCCATTCTCCTCACTCCCCATTCTCCTCACTCCCCATCCTCCTCACTCCCCATCCTCCTCACTCCCCATTCTCCTCACTCCCCATCCTCCTCACTCCCCATCCTCCTCACTCCCCATCCTCCTCACTCCCCATTCTCCTCACTCCCCATCCTCCTCACTCCCCATCCTCCTCACTCCCCATTCTCCTTACTCCCCATCCTCCTCACTCCCCATCCTCCTCACTCCCCATTCTCCTCACTCCCCATCCTCCTCACTACCCATTCTCCTTACTCCCCATAATCCTCACTCCCATCCTCCTCAATCCCATCCCCATCACTCCCCATCCTCCTCACTCCCCATTCTCCTCACTCCCCATCCTCCTCACTCCCCATCCTCCTCACTCCCCATTCTCCTTACTCCCCATCCTCCTCACTCCCCATCCTCCTCACTCCCCATTCTCCTCACTCCCCATTCTCCTCACTCCCCATCCTCCTCACTCCCCATTCTCCTTACTCCCCATAATCCTCACTCCCATCCTCCTCAATCCCATCCCCATCACTCCCCATCCTCCTCACTCCCCATTCTCCTCACTCCCCATCCTCCTCACTCCCCATCCTCCTCACTCCCCATTCTCCTTACTCCCCATCCTCCTCACTCCCCATCCTCCTCACTCCCCATTCTCCTCACTCCCCATCCTCCTCACTCCCCATTCTCCTTACTCCCCATAATCCTCACTCCCATCCTCCTCAATCCCATCCCCATCACTCCCCATTCTCCTCACTCCCCATCCTCCTCACTCCCCATCCTCCTCACTCCCCATCCTCCTCACTCCCCATCCTCCTCACTCCCCATCCTCCTCACTGGCTGCACATCTGGCCAAGCCGTGTCTGTCCGGTGTCTCTTTGGTCAGTTTTTTCTTTTAGAATATAATATTTAATGAAATTGTGGAAAGTTCTCAATATTGACTAAGAATTCTCAAAAAAGCGAAGAAAAAAGTATTTTTTGCGCTGCCTGAATTCGCCCAATGCCTGAAAAGAAACTGCATTGTTCATGAAAGTCTCGCCAATGAATTGCGAATTTCAGCTGTCATTCCCAGCATAGCAACAATGTTCCTGAATTGGTCGAGTCTTTTGCTCCAATTGACGATCGCATTGTCTTTCGCATCTGCCGCATCAGTTTCCATGCAGCAGTCATCAGGTGAGCTCATTAGGCAGGCTTCTCAAGGCGTTGCCAGTTGTCAAGAGTTTCACTGAGATCGGTGAGCATTTTGCCTGGCCTCTCATTTCAGATGTCGATGAAGCTGAAGCCACATTGGCGAGGCTGAGGAGAGCCGCCTGCAGTGCTGGCGACTGCCAGAATGGAGGCTTTTGCTGGCCGGGTCCTGTGATTGGGAGTACGCCTCCGTGCCTGTGTCCTGAGGGCTACACTGGCGCCTACTGCACTGTTAATCCTAGTGCAGTGGACTACTGCGCACCTGGACCAGCCCCACCCTGCAAAAACGGAGCCACCTGCAACCGAATCGCCGTCAGTCCCTTCTACAGCTGCAGCTGCGTTCCCGGATTCACAGGTAAAAACATAGATATTAAAGCAATATCTGTTTCAATCGTGCTTTAATATCTGTGGGTAAAACAATAGTTTCATTAAGCAATAGATAAATATTATCAAGATGCTAAAAGTCAATAACAGTTAAAATTTATGAATTGCTAATAATTTTCCTTATTTGCGAACATAAAAATGCATTTGTTGAGAAAGACAGTAAAGCCCTGTGTTCGATTGATTAAACTTGTTAAGCAAACGCCGTTGGGCAAAGCTGTGATGGATCAAATTTATTTTTTATGCATATCACAAAGTACACTGAACTTGGATTATCCTTACTTCTAGGAAAAACAGTGATATAAACAGGAATTAACTAGCATATTGGAAAGACAAAAGGTTAGACTCGGAGCGGCTGAGGTTGGAGGCTAGAGTGAGGATAGGAGAGCAGTTGGGTTGCACTCAGGATGGTAGGTATACTCAGGAGGTAGAGTATCTAGGGTAGAATGAGAAGGGTAGAGTGAGGAGGGTAGAGTGAGGAGGGTGGAGTGAGGAGGGTAGAGTGAGGAGGGTAGAGTGAGGAGGGTAGAGTGAGGAGGGTAGAGTGAGGAGGGCAGAGTGAGGAGGGTAGAGTGAGGAGGGTAGAGTGAGGAGGGTAGAATGAGGAGGGTAGAGTGAGGAGGGCAGAGTGAGGAGGGTAGAGTGAGGAGGGTGGAGTGAGGAGGGTAGAGTGAGGAGGGTAGAGTGAGGAGGGTAGAGTGAGGAGGGTAGAGTGAGGAGGGTAGAGTGAGGAGGGTAGAGTGAGGAGGGTAGAGTGAGGAGGGTAGAGTGAGGAGGGTAGAGTGAGGAGGGTAGAGTGAGGAGGGTAGAGTGAGGAGGGTAGAGTGAGGAGGGTAGAGTGAGGAGGGTAGAGTGAGGAGGGTAGAGTGAGGAGGGTAGAGTGAGGAGGGTAGAGTGAGGAGGGTAGAATGAGGACGGTAGAGTGAGGAGGGTAGAGTGAGGAGGGTAGAATGAGGAGGGTAGAGTGAGGAGGTAGAGTAGAGAGGGTAGAGTGAGGAGGGTAGAGTGAGGAGGGTAGAGTGAGGAGGGTAGAGTGAGGAGGGTAGAGTGAGGAGGGTAGAGTGAGGACGGTATAGTGAGAATCCTCTGAGATTTTGAATCAACTTTGTGCATATTTAATTAATCCACTGAGTTGTTTGCACTGTTTATTGCTTTAACACTGGCATTCATCAACAGTTTCACTAAAATGGTTATATTGCTGAGTTTTTTGAGTCATATAAAGCATTGAAAGTTTTACTGTATTTCACGCTCATTTTAAAGGCCGATGAAATTTTCGCTTATTATTATTAGATTTCGCAGGACACGTTGACCCTCGACTGATTATAACGAGGCGGCATTTTGTTCGAATTAAGTCAGTTAGACTAAGAAATTTGCCGGATACGGATACGAAATTAGTGAATTCATCCCAGATAGGCAAAAAGCCAATTTCAGCTTGAAATATGAAAATCATGTAAAGATTTTAAACAACCGCAGGCGACCACTGCGACAACATCGACGACTGTGCCAGCCGGCCCTGCATCAACGGGGGCCGTTGTGTGGATGGCAACAGAACGTGAGTTTGCTTTCGTGTTTATTTGATACTGAGAGCCGATATAACACTTTTTCTATTTATTATCTATTCATTTCCAGATACACCTGCGACTGCTCAGGCCTGGGATTCAGCGGCTCCAGGTGCGAAATCAACATCAACGACTGCGCCAGCCATCCCTGCACAAACGGTCTGTGTTCGGACCTCGTGAAGGACTACAACTGCAGCTGCTACAGAGGCTGGGAGGGCTTCAACTGCTCAATCGACACAAACTACTGCCTGTCGTCGCCCTGCCTGAATGGAGGCCTGTGCAGCGATGGCAACTCCACGTGAGGATCTCAAAGCACAAAAATCACAAATGCGTGAATTTCATTTTATTTATTACAATTCTTTGCATCTTCGTTGAAGGTTCAGCTGCAACTGCTCTCAGATCGATTTTGAAGGCCCCACGTGCAGCTCAAAGATCGATGACTGTCTTAGAAGTCCCTGTCAGAATGGCGGCAGGTGCATCGACGACCTCAGAAACTACTCATGTGACTGCTCCAGCATCGACTTCTATGGGCGGAACTGTCAATCCCGAATTATTGACGACTGCTCGCCGAACCCGTGCAGGAACGGAGCCGCCTGCGTTGATGAGCTCAGAGGCTACACCTGCAGCTGCTATGCTGGCTACTCAGGAAAGAACTGCTCAATTGATTTCGTCGACTGCCCGCCAAACAACTGCCATTTCGGTGGTATCTGCTTGGAGCGCAGCAACCAAGCACTGTATGAAAACTCCGCCCTTCCAGCTCCGTTCAACGGAAGCTTCAGCTACGCACGGGCAGCCGGATTCGTCTGCATCTGCCTTGCTGGCAAGTCGCGTCTTTTCAAATTAAAAAAATAAGCGCTCACACAGATCACACTGCATCTCCGGAACCCGCAGGATCCTTCGGTCCAACATGCTCAGTGAACCCGGACGACTGCGTGCTGCCCGGCACCAACCAGAGCGTGTGCGCTCACGCCTCGAGCTGCACGGACGGCCTGGCCTCATTCACCTGCCACTGCCTGCCCGGATATGAGGGCGCCAACTGCAGCCGAGAAATCGACGAGTGCCACGCGCTGCCCCCGCCGTGTCCCTCCGGAGCGACCTGCATCGACCGGCTGGCGGATTTCGAGTGCGCAAACTGCCCCGCCGGACTGGGCGGCAGGAAGTGCTCGGTTCCGCTCACCGGCTGCAACTCCAGGCCGTGTGAGAACAATGCCAGCTGCGAACCGGTCCTCGTGAGCGAATTCCCCACACCTGTTCACGACTACCGGTGCCGCTGCAACACAGATTGGGGAGGTCGTGACTGCAGCTCTTCAACCCTGGTCTCATTCAACGGCTCCTCTAGCTTCAGCGCCCTGCTCAGCATCGGAGCCTCGAGCAGCTCGGCTGACTGGACCTTCGAGCTCTCATTCCGGAGCAGTCTCACCCAGTTCGATCTGATTCGGCTGTCCTCAGACTCGGGACTCATCCGAGTCGGTGCTCACAACTCCAGCCTCGTGCTGCTGCTGCTGAATAGCAGCTCATCGTCTGTGATTGGTCAGACCAAGTGGCCAATCAGTGACAGTCTGGCTGCTGCTGATTGGCTCACACTGTCAGTCAGCCTGACCAATGGCAGTGCGACACTGACTCGGACGGGGTCGTCAGGAGTGAGGCAGTCTCTCACACAGCTGGTTGACGGACTGTCGCACACATTCAAGCGAGGCTCTGTGTCAGTTCGGGTCGGAGGCGACGCAGCATCGACCAGTGGCGGCTTCCGCGGCTGCGTGCGGGATCTGCGACTCGCGACTTCCAACTTGACATTCGTCGCCATGGAGACCACTGTTGAGTCGAGCAACGCGACCTGGGGAGTGTGCAGTCGATCCGTGCAGTGCGGCAGCCCATCGCCCTGTGAGCTGAGCACGAGCTCGAGGTGCTTGGATGTGTGGAATGACTTTGTGTGCCAGTGCGCAGCGGACTTTGGTGGCCGCAACTGCTCTGTGCGGCTTCCGTCGTTCTCATTCGGACTGGGTGGCAAAGCGTCCTCAGCAAGCTTCGAGTCAGTGCCCGCCGTCTCAAGCGTGTTCGGTGGCGACTCATGGACAACCGAGCTGAGGCTGGTGACTCTGTCTCCGGGAGCGTTTCTGATGTTGCTGGGCGACCCGAGCGACTCGGCGACCACTCCGCGACTGCTCGTCACGGTGAGTGAGCTACACAGATTTTCCAAAAAGGTACTGGTGTGTGGTCTGTGATCGGTCAATGTCTTTCTGCTCTGAATCTTTCTTTCTTCAGATCGGTCACACGGGCCGTCTCTCCGCTCAGTTTCTGCTTAGCAACGGATCCCAAATCGCAGCGTTGACGTCCTCGGACTCGGTAGCCACTGGTCGGTTTGTTTCCGTTAAGATCTACTTGTCCGTTTCAAGTCGCGAGATGTCGCTGACACTGGATTCGTCTGCGAAGTCGGCATTTCTGAGCAGTTCGCTTTCCTTGTCGCAGCCTTCGGGTCAGCTCATAATCGGCGGCTTCAGCGGAGCCCGAGCTTTGAGCTCGTATATCGGAAGTTCCGGCAGGAAAAGGAGATCTGTTCCAGGCTTGCCAGCGAGTATTGTATCGAGCATGTCAGAAAACCTAACCGCCTTTCAAGGCGTCATTTCTGCTCCCAAGCTAAACGGTGATTTGCCGCTGATTTTGGGTCCTGTGACGTCCAGCTTGATCAGCAGCCTGCCAGAAGCTGTCGTGGCCAGCGAGTCTGCGGGAGTCACGGCTGGCTCTGTCACCGCGAACATCTGCGAAAACTCAAATCCGTGCAAGAACGGCGCCACCTGTTCGAACGTGTTTTTCAACTCTTACTCGTACGAGCATTGTATTGATGAGAATAATGAAATTGGTGAGTTATTTATTACCATGTCATTCAATTTCACTTGCCAGGTGCCGTTGTCATGATGGCTTCAGCGGCGCCGACTGCGCAATCGACTTTCCCGACTGCCGCGAGAACCCTTGCAACAATGGCGAATCGTGTTTGGAGAAGAGCGACTTGTCGCTGTATAACAGCACATTTCTGCCGCAACCTTTCAATGAATCGTTTCGCTTCGCATCCGCCAGTGGATTCGTGTGCGTCACGCCATTTGGTGAGCGATTGCATCACCAATCACCTGTAGCACCTGATTATTTGTACTCCAGATATGCTATATGCTGAACTGCTTTGAAATGCTTTTACCCGACCTTCCAGTTCTGGCGAAAACAAGACCTGGGACCTCTGACGAAAGTCAGTTTTTTGGCAGCCCTGCGTTTGCCGTGTCTGTCATTCTCTTCATTCTCAGCTTTGTTCTGGCAACAATTTCCATCGTCCTGTTTTTCAACCGACAAAAGGTATGAGCACCGTCCTGACTGCTTAAAAATAATCTTGACATCTCAGTGTCTAATCTCAGTGTCTAATCTCAGTGTCTAATCTCAGTGTCTAATCTCAGTGTCTAATCTCAGTGTCTAATCTCAGTGTCTAATCTCAGTGTCTAATCTCAGTGTCTAATCTCAGTGTCTAATCTCAGTGTCTAATCTCAGTGTCTAATCTCAGTGTCTAATCTCAGTGTCTAATCTCAGTGTCTAATCTCAGTGTCTAATCTCAGTGTCTAATCTCAGTGTCTAATCTCAGTGTCTAATCTCAGTGTCTAATCTCAGTGTCTAATCTCAGTGTCTAATCTCAGTGTCTAATCTCAGTGTCTAATCTCAGTATCTAATCTCAGTGTCTAATCTCAGTGTCTAATCTCAGTGTCTAATCTCAGTGTCTAATCTCAGTGTCTCATCTGAGTGTCTTATCTCATTGTCTAATCTCAGTGTCTAATCTCAGTGTCTAATCTCAGTGTCTAATCTCAGTGTCTAATCTCAGTGTCTAATCTCAGTGTCTAATCTCAGTATCTAATCTCAGTGTCTAATCTCAGTCTCTAATCTCAGTGTCTAATCTCAGTGTCTAATCTCAGTGTCTAATCTCAGTGTCTAATCTCAGTGTCTAAACTCAGTCTCTAATCTCAGTGTCTAATCTCAGTGTCTAATCTCAGTGTCTAATTTTAGTGTTTAATCTCAGTGTCGAATCTCAGTCTCTAATCTCAGTGTCTAATCTCAGTGTCTAATCTCAGTGTCTAATCTAAGTGTCTAATCTCAGTCTCTAATCTCAGTGTCTAATCTCAGTGTCTAATCTCAGTGTCTAATCTCAGTGTCTAATCTCAGTGTCTAATCTCAGTGTCTAATCTCAGTGTCTAATCTCAGTGTCTAATCTCAGTGTCTAATCTCAGTGTCTAATCTCAGTGTCTAATCTCAGTGTCTAATCTCAGTATCTAATCTCAGTGTCTAATCTCAGTGTCTAATCTCAGTGTCTAAACTCAGTCTCTAATCTCAGTGTCTAATCTCAGTGTCTAATCTCAGTGTCTAATTTTAGTGTTTAATCTCAGTGTCGAATCTCAGTCTCTAATCTCAGTGTCTAATCTCAGTGTCTAATCTCAGTGTCTAATCTAAGTGTCTAATCTCAGTCTCTAATCTCAGTGTCTAATCTCAGTGTCTAATCTCAGTGTCTAATCTCAGTCTCTAATCTCAGTGTCTAATCTCAGTGTCTAATCTCAGTGTCTAATCTCAGTGTCTAATCTCAGTGTCTAATCTCAGTGTCTAATCTCAGTATCTAATCTCAGTGTCTAATCTCAGTGTCTAATCTCAGTATCTAATCTCAGTATCTAATCTCAGTATCTAATCTCAGTGTCTAATCTCAGTGTCTAATCTCAGTGTCAAGTCTCAGTCTCAAATCTTAATGACAGTAGGAGCACAACAGAATGATAGCCAGGACATGAAGATTCCATGCAATTTTGGTATTTCTGTATTTCAGGAACAGCCAAGTCCAGATCAAGATGCCATGAACACAATTTACGAAGAAGCCGACCAGAATATTAATCACGAACATGTAAATGCTCGAATTTGTTATAACAATGGCTCCCATTCTGTTGAAATTGTTGATCGCTAATACCTGGTGCCTGGAACATTGCTTTGCAGCCAAATGATGCAGAAGCCAAGCAAGAAAATGACTCAGAATATGCCGTTGCTGACTTGGCTACGCCTCGTAGCGTAGCAATTCAGTTGAGCACAGTTTGAAATCGTCGGTATAGGATCAGTGCCTCACAAAGGCCTTGGTGGATATTGTGTACTGACAGATTCTCACTTCTCCGGAAAACTATTGATTCATTGACTCAACTTGATTTCAGACACTCAGACTTTGCCTCTCTGAAAGTGTCTTACAATTCCCGCATGGAAATTGGAGTTATTCTGTTCAGTATTCAGTGTACAACAGATATTTGATGTTTTTAAACTGACTTCTTTTCACATTGAAGACATCTCTTCTGCGCTTGTTTATTCAAGAACTTTTTGTCACTTTTTTATGTCACATATTACTATAGATATTACTATACATATTACTATAGATTTCCGGTTTACTCTTTGTTAACCGCCTCTTGCATAGTGTAAGATAAAGTTTGTTGTTTTTTATATTAAAGTCATGCTTTACCTCACAAACCCGCTGCTGACATGCGAGCACATGTGTTGACAATTTGTTGTCGAGTTCATTTTCTGCTTGAAAGTTCAGGCAACAGTCTACGTTTCTAGATTTGCAGAAAAGTTATCTCTCAGCATAGCCGTTTGTTTGTGTCAGTGACAATTAGACCGGAAAGTGACAGAATAAGGTGCGAATTTTAGGGAAAATTGCCCCAGCCAACGAGTGGTGCTTCTATATTTTATGTTCCTATTTATTTTCAGTCAATGGACATCAAGGCGAGCACACCTACCCTAACTACAATATGCTCTGTTCGGTGATCAAAATGGATATTTTAACATTTTATATAATTATAAAATCTAATATATAATATAGAACTTTTCTAAATTCGGTGTTCGATTTCGCATGCATTTTTCTAAGAAAATTAGACCTAGTATTCCAGTGGTCAGCTTTCAACCTCTGAGCGATTTAGAGTTGGGATTTGGAATCCCAGACCAACTGAGAAATGCATCTTTTTGAGTAAGATGCTCACTTCAAGAGAATGAGCTGGAGTAGGAATTCAGGTCGGTGTGGCGAGCCCTACTGTCCGCGGACTGTTTTTTCATTTTTATTCTGTAGCCTTTGGACCGCAGGCAAATCAACTGATTCTTAGTTTCGCTGCCACCAACTCTCCTGTCCTTCACCCAATCACCCAATACTATCTACAATACATTTCAGATTTCATCCTTGATTTGTGACCGAAAAATGACATTCAAAGCAGCACTGAATTTCTGCATAGTGCTTCAAATGTCATTTAGCTTGGGTGTGTTGCCTTCTGCTTCTGGTCAGTTGTCGAGTTGAATTCTATTTGATTATAAAGTGTCTGTGACTTCTTATTGTAATGATAACACTTTTAGATGACACTGAATTATCGAGGCTGAGGAGAGCCGCCTGCAGTGCTGGCGACTGCCAGAATGGAGGCGTTTGCTGGCCGGGTCCTGTGACTGCAGCTACGCCTCCGTGCCTGTGTCCTCTGGGCTACACTGGCGCCTACTGCACTGTTGTTGATCCTAGTACAGTTGACTACTGCGCACCCGGACTCGACAACCCCTGCAAAAACGGAGCCACCTGCAACCGAATGGCCGTCAGTCCCTTCTACAGCTGCAGCTGCGTTCCAGGATTCTCTGGTAAAACAATAAATTTATTCGTCGATATGTATATACATATTTTTATGCTGATGAAGAGTCTCAAACGTACTATCGATTAAAATAATTGCATATTTTATTCTTTGGTTTATTTTCTGTCATCTTGAGGGGGTCGTTGGCAGAGCGGTTATCGCGTTTGCCTCTCGCACCAAGTTCCCTAAGTTCGATTCCACGGCGAGGCCAAATTTATTTGGGGCGCAGCCGCAGAGTGAAGGCTTTGGGGGCTTGTCGTGCAATTTTCGCCATTGAGGGCCCACCTCCAAGGCACAGTGAATGTGTACAATGCCGATGATAAAGTCAGGGCAGATGTACACACCTGTGTGAGCGTGTGCCTGCGTAAAGTTTCTGTGTGCGTGTGCTCAGGAGTCAGCAAAATGGGCAGAATTGCCTCCTCGCCTCCTGCGGGTCTAGTGTCACCAAATGATGTGCCATTGCCCGCAGCCCTCCTGCAATTATTATTATTATTATTATCTGTCATATTTTGTCATATTTGTGACCATTTTCGGTGACTAAATGTCCTAATGTCCAAGTCCTAAGTTCATAGATCTAAATTTTTAGACAAGTACTCTCAGTCAAAGCTTTGAAAGATCAAAACATTTGCATATTATTTACATGAAATTCCACTAAACTTGCTAACTGCTCGTGTCTATGTGGAAAACAGTGGTAGCATTGGGAATGAACTAGAACTTCATAAGAAAAATATGTAGTAAGTTGTTAAAAGCAAAGTTTAAAGGGTAGAGTGAGGAGGGTATCTGGAGGGGTAGTGTGAGTAAAGTAGTAGTGACGAGGGTAGAGGGAGGAGGGTAGTCTCTGGGGGATAGAGTCTGGAGGTTCGAATAAGGTAGGTAGAGTGGAATCGAGTGGATTTTCAAGTCAGTCATTTTGAAGCTGATGAGAATGAGCTCATCTTCTGATGCTTTGAACATTGCTGCTTGGTAACCGAATAAGTATGTGATGATGTCCCGAATTAGCAAAAAATATTTTTAAGTCAAGGTTGACATGAAAAACACGCAATACTTTTAAACAACCTCAGGCTACAACTGCGAAATCAACATCGACGACTGCGCCAGCCGGCCCTGCATCAACGGCCAGTGCACAGACCTGGTGAACAGCTACAACTGCAGCTGCTACAGCGGCTGGGAGGGCTCCAACTGCGGCACCAACCATGACGACTGCTTCGCTGGCGCCTGTGTCAACGGAGGTCGTTGTGTGGACGGCAACGGAACGTGAGGGCGGTTCATATCTGATTGCACTATCAAACTATTACAAGAGTATATGTCTGGGTACGCATTCGAAATAGTAGTGGCTACAATCCATGGAAATTCTGGCAAAGTGGTTTGAGTCCTGACTTTTGAGTTGGTGGTCAAAAGCTCGAATTTCGGCCCTACTTAAACAGATCGACTCCTCAAAACTTAATTCCCGAGTTCTTCAGTTTACCCCACTGTGAAATCCTGTAAAATCCTGTTCTGTAAATACATCAGCTGGGGTAGAAATTTAAGTGGGTGTGGCGGCCCCTTAGTCCACGGACTGAACAGCTTAATACACAGCCTGTACACACAGTACACAGTCAAAATCAATTATCCAATAAATATCTTCTTAAGGTTTATCTGTGAATGCCCAGACTCTGGATTCTCTGGCAGCAGGTGCGAAATCATTTGTTTCGGCTGCGCACCGAATCCCTGCAGAAATGGAGCCACCTGTGTTGATGGTCTCAGAGATTACTCATGCGTGTGCCACGACGGCTATACTGGTAAAACCTGTTCCGCTGACATTGTGGACTGCAATCCCAACAAGTGCCAGAACGGTGGAGTTTGCTATGAACGCAGCAACCAGGCTCTGTACAAAAGCGCATTGTTGCCACCTCCGTTCAACGGCTCCTTCAGCTACTCGCTGGCAGCTGGCTTCGTGTGCGTCTGTCCGACTGGTGAGCGGCCTCAGGTCGATTTGGCTTCGATCAACAAAATTCAGCATCTATTGATGGAGACCTGTAATAGCATAAATTGTAGTCGGCTACAGATAAGCACTTTCATTACAGTAAAAAATTCAAAAAACTAAGTTGCAAAAAATGCCATATATCCGTTTCTACCAATCAACCTTTCAAGACTTGGTTAAAGCGAACCTTAAGTTCATTTATTTAATACGAGCCTATTATTGCTAGAAATCGCACAAAACACCAAAACCAGGTTTCTATGGGGAACTGCGTGCTGCCTGGCACCAACCAGAGCGTGTGCGCTCACGCCTCGAGCTGCACGGACGGCCTGGCCTCATTCACCTGCCACTGCCTGCCCGGATATGAGGGCGCCAACTGCTCGGTGGACATCAACGAGTGCGAGCTGTTCCGTCAGCCGTGTCGCAACGGAGCTGTCTCTGCAAGGACCTGCTGGCTGACTATGCCTGCACCAACTGCCCGTCAGGGTTCGGCGGCAAGAACTGCAGCGTCAGGCTGACCGGCTGCGACTCCACGCCGTGTCGGAATGGCGCCACCTGCGAGCCGGTTCTCTTGAGGGAGCTGCCGACACCTGAGCACGGACACCTGAGCACAACTATCGGTGCATCTGCGACTCAGAATCAGACTTTGGTGGCCGCGACTGCTCCGTGCGGCTTCCGTCGTTCTCATTCGGACTGAGTGGCAACGTGTCCTCAGCGAGCTTCTCGTCTCTGCCTTCCGCTTTAAGTGCGTCTATTGGTGACTCATGGACAATCGAGCTGAGGCTGGTGACTTTGTCTCCGGGAGCGTTTCTGATGCTGCTGGGGAATTTGAGCGAAACAGCCGACACGGCTCGACTTCTTGTCTCTGTGAGTTCAAGAGCTGTGAAAGCCTTGCCGAAAAACCCTTTCAGAAAGAGTCGAACTCTCAAAGAGTCGAAGCATATGATCGAGTTTCTTACAAAGCAAAATGAGGTCAGACGGCTCTGTCGAATCTCTTTGGGACCATCAGATCGATGCCGCGGGTCGTCTCTCCGCCCAGCTGCTGCTCAGCAACGGCTCCCAGATTGCATCGCTGACATCTCCTGACTCGGTGGCCACTGGCAGGTTTGTCTATGTGAAGATCTCCGTGTCGATCTCAGGTCGCGCGTTGTCTCTGACGGTGGCGTCGGCTGTGAGGTCGGCATCGCTGAGCAGTGCGGCTCCCGTGCCGCAGCTGTCGGGCCAGCTCATCATCGGCGGCTTCAGCGGAGCTCCTTCAGCCCCAGCTCCTCGACCGGTTCCCGGAGGAAAGAAACGACTGAAACGGTCCGCGCCAGCACTTCCAGGCAGTGTTGCTTCGTCAGTTCCGCCAGGCTACACAGCCTTCAGCGGAGTTATTGCTGCTCCTCGACTGAACCGGGACATGCCGCTGATTCTTGGCCCCGTGACATCCAGCTTGCTCGACGGCCTTCCAGGGGCGATCGCTGCGAGCGACTCGACCTCGGTAGTCGAGGGATTGGCGGTCACAAGGCTCTGCGACACTTTTGCACCATGCAAGAATGGAGGAAAATGCGTTGATGGCTTCTACTACACATATTCGTAAGGCAGTGAATTTTGAGCACCTTGTTTCTATGACAATTGAATGTATATCTGTGATGTTTTTACCTGTACCCCGCAGCTGTCAATGTCACAAGGGATTTTCTGGTGTGAATTGTTCTGAGGACTTTCCCGACTGCAATCCGAATCCGTGCCAGACCGACGAAGTCTGTTTGGAGAGAAGCGACTCATTGAACTACAACCTGCGATTTCTTCCCTGGCCGTTTAATGAGCCGTTCAGATATGAACTGGCTACTGGTTTCAAGTGCATCAAATCGTATGGTTCGTTGTGAAGTTTTTGTTTAATCCCGCACCTTCAGGGGCTCACACTTTTAGACGAGTTTGAAAATTCTGCATGACAATAATCTTACAGGCTCCTTAGCCAAGTCAGATTTCCGCAGCTCCGGCTTCTTCTACGCAACCCTGGTCTTGTCGGCGGGCATGATTTGTTCAATCATCTTGGCTGGCATTGTTTTAGCCTTCCTATTTCGCTCGGTGAGAAAAATGTTGCTTTCGTTTTTTAGCATTCGTTCTTTCAAATGTTTTCCTTGCTAATTTATAGAATTGATGTAATATATGAGGGAGGCTGTTAATATTCTGGTAATACTCGCGCACTACGGCTGTTTTACATACTTTGTGTTGTAATAATTGATTTCGCACTAATGCTCAGACACAGGCGCTTGATTTCACTCCACACAGCAAAATTGAAAGTGAACCTAATGTGCAGGTGCTTGGGTTAAAAATATAATAGCTTAAAAATGTCTTGATTGAAAAATTCTTCTCAATCCCATCCTCCTCACTCCCCATCGTCCTCACTCCCCATCCTCCTCACTCCCCATCCTCCTCACTCCCCATCCTCCTCACTCTCCATCCTCCTCACTCCCCATTCTCCTCACTCCCCATTCTCCTCACTCCCCATCCTCCTCACTCCCCATCCTCCTCACTCCCCATCCTCCTCACTCCCCATCCTCCTCACTCCCATTCTCCTCACTCCCCATCCTCCTCACTCCCCATCCTCCTCACTCCCCATCCTCCTCACTCCCCATCCTCCTCACTCCCCATTCTCCTCACTCCCCATCCTCCTCACTCCCCATCCTCCTCACTCCCCATCCTCCTCACTCCCATTCTCCTCACTCCCCATCCTCCTCACTCCCCATCCTCCTCAATCCCATCCTCCTCACTCCCCATCGTCCTCACTCCCCATCCTCCTCACTCCCCATCCTCCTCACTCCCCATCCTCCTCACTCCCCATCCTCCTCACTCTCCATCCTCCTCACTCCCCATTCTCCTCACTCCCCATTCTCCTCACTCCCCATCCTCCTCACTCCCCATCCTCCTCACTCCCCATCCTCCTCAATCCCATCCTCCTCACTCCCCATCGTCCTCACTCCCCATCCTCCTCACTCCCCATCCTCCTCACTCCCCATCCTCCTCAATCCCATCCTCCTCACTCCCCATCGTCCTCACTCCCCATCCTCCTCACTCCCCATCCTCCTCACTCCCCATCCTCCTCACTCTCCATCCTCCTCACTCCCCATTCTCCTTACTCCCCATTCTCCTTACTCCCATCCTCCTCAATCCCGTTCTCCTCACTCCCATTCTCCTCACTCCCCATACTACTCACTCCAATCCTCCTCATTCAAATCCTCCTCCCTCCCCATCCTCCTCACTCCCCATACTACTCACTCCAATCCTCCTCATTCAAATCCTCCTCCCTCCCCATTCTCCTCACTCCCCATACTACTCACTCCAATCCTCCTCATTCAAATCCTCCTCCCTCCCCATCCTCCTCACTCCCCATCCTCCTCACTCCCCATCCTCCTCACTCCCCATCCTCCTCACTCCCCATCCTCCTCACTCCCCATCCTCCTCACTCCCATTCTCCTCACTCCCCATCCTCCTCACTCCCCATCCTCCTCACTCCCCATCCTCCTCACTCCCCATCCTCCTCACTCCCCATCCTCCTCACTCCCCATCCTCCTCACTCCCCATCCTCCTCACTCCCCATTCTCCTTACTCCCCATTCTCCTTACCCCCATCCTCCTCACTCCCTATCCTCCTCACTCCCCATCCTCCTCACTCCCATTCTCCTCACTCCCCATCCTCCTCACTCCCCATCCTCCTCACTCCCATTCTCCTCACTCCCCATCCTCCTCACTCCCCATCCTCCTCACTCCCCATCCTCCTCACTCCCCATCCTCCTCACTCCCCATCCTCCTCACTCCCCATCCTCCTCACTCCCCATCCTCCTCACTCCCCATTCTCCTTACTCCCCATTCTCCTTACTCCCATCCTCCTCAATCCCGTTCTCCTCACTCCCATTCTCCTCACTCCCCATCGTCCTCACTCCCCATCCTCCTCACTCCCCATCCTCCTCACTCCCCATCCTCCTCACTCTCCATCCTCCTCACTCCCCATTCTCCTTACTCCCCATTCTCCTTACTCCCATCCTCCTCAATCCCGTTCTCCTCACTCCCATTCTCCTCACTCCCCATACTACTCACTCCAATCCTCCTCATTCAAATCCTCCTCCCTCCCCATTCTCCTCACTCCCCATACTACTCACTCCAATCCTCCTCATTCAAATCCTCCTCCCTCCCCATTCTCCTCACTCCCCATACTACTCACTCCAATCCTCCTCATTCAAATCCTCCTCCCTCCCCATTCTCCTCACTCCCCATACTACTCACTCCAATCCTCCTCATTCAAATCCTCCTCCCTCCCCATCCTCCTCACTCCCCATACTACTCACTCCAATCCTCCTCATTCAAATCCTCCTCCTCACTCCCCATGAGACATGAGACATTAGAGACCTCGCCTTGATGCCCCTGGCCAGTTTCTGGTCGGCGTTCTATAACAACAATTTTTTGTCTCTATACAATGAAAACTACCCGTTTGTCTGTTTGCAACACGGGGTGCTTGCGGCCACCCGATCTTGTTGCTTATTCTGGACAAGGGTGTGTCATGAGTCATTGCTTTCACAGGCTGTTTCTCAGCTGATGTTTTTTATAACGAGTTGCTATTCCTGGATGCAGCGATACACTCGTTTCTTTAGAAAAATACTTTATTTGCAGTGGCTATTAATTTAGCTATTAATAGAAACATAACCTACTTCTTATGGTATTTATAATTCTCACTTCATGTCTGACAGGTCCGAAAGGCCCTACCTTACCGCAGCTTTAACTTGTTATTTAATAAAGTTTTAGTCGGCACTCACACATCCATATCTCCGCCACTGCTACTGGAGCACCTGCTGACTCAGAGAAGGAAGACTGTCGTTTACTAGCAAACGTAAATTCCATTTGATTATTTTCAACAGGGGATATTGAATGCTGATCCTGGAGGATTTTATTTGGAAGACATAGAGCCAACACTAATTGGCACTAATGCCAACATTAGTGCCCTGAAGTTCCAATGCTCTCTGTTCTGTAGTCGCTCGTCTGAAGGCAGCGTACAGCTGTTCAGCCCATAGACTGGTAGGACGGAACACCAACCCCCTTAATTACCCCAGCTAATGCTGGTACCCATATAACAGCTGGGTGAACTGAAGCAATGTAGACTCATGTGTCTTGCTATAGGACACAAATTGTCCCAATTGACCCAAGAACCAAACCCACCTCCAATTTTCAAGTAGTGAGTCCGACGAGTTTATCTAAAACTAGATAACAGATCCCCTCATTATACAAATTCATGATTATGATTATACAAATAGTCTGATGCGAAACGTTTACCTAGACCTGAGTTCACAATCACACGAGACTCTAAGTCTTTTAAAGTCTTTTGAAGGCTGACCTTTCTCTAACGCGAGGAAGAATCCATAAAACTTTGAGCACTTGAAAGACTTAAGGATTTTTTACCATGGTTTTACGAGGTGCCCTGAAATAAAGCAATTTAACAATGCTGGGGGTTTAAATGCACTGAAAAACTTTTTGAGTGCATCTTCCATATTCGTTTCTTTTTCTCTGATTGATTTATTGATTTTCTTTCTTGAATTTTTTTAAATATTTGGCAAAACTATTTTCAGTGATTGGTTCATTTTAAGCGTTAAATATATTTTATGACTAACTTCCAAACGACCTGCCTCTCTTGGCTTCATCAGGTGCATCTGCGTCCTGGCCACAAGTGCGCAATGCAGCAGAGAACTCTGCAGGTCTGGCTCCTACTGACAATCTCATTGTCATGCACTTCTGCCGTGTCAGTACCGACTGAGCAGTCTTCAGGTGAGTTCATTAGGCAGGCTTCTCAAGGCGTTGCCAGTTGTCAAAAGTTTCACTGAGATCGGTGAGCATTTTGCCTGGCCTCTCATTTCAGATGTCGATGAAGCTGAAGCCACATTGGCGAGGCTGAGGAGAGCCGCCTGCAGTGCTGGCGACTGCCAGAATGGAGGCGTTTGCTGGCCGGGCACTGTGACTGCGAGTACGCCTCCGTGCCTGTGTGCTGATGGCTACACGGGCACCTACTGCACTGTTATTGTTCCTGGTGCAGTGGACTACTGCGCACCCGGACCAGGGCCTACCTGCAAAAACGGAGCTACCTGCAACCGAATCGCCGTCAGTCCCTTCTACAGCTGCAGCTGCGTTCCCGGATTCACAGGTAAACAATCCCTTTGTCTATCCCTTTGTCCCTTTGTCTTTGTTTATCTATATACTCGTATTATTTTCATACTTAATTGGCGAATAGTATCTTTACAAATATATATTTATTTTCATTTCTATGTAATGCGAGTGCATTAGGCGACAGAGAAAGTTTGGTTGATTATACTCGTCTTAAGCAATCTCTCGGACAAAGCTCTAATGGATCACGACAAATTTTCTATCACGAAAGTCTACTAAACTTGCTAGCCGTCCTTATTCATACGAAAAATATTAATAGTAGAAGAATTAATGGAGCAAATAGGAAAGACAAAAGAAAATAGAACTGCTGGTTTGAAAGTACATTGTAAATTACATTGTAGAGTGTGGAGTTTCGGCTCAGGACGGTTGAAGAAGGAGGCTAGAGTGAGGATAGAAGAGGATAGACTGAGGAGGGTAGACTGAGGAGGGTAGACTGAGGAGGGTAGAGTAAGGAGGGTAGAGTGAGGAGGGTAGAGTAAGGAGGGTAGACTATGGAGGGTAGTGTGAGGCGAGTAGAGTGATGAAGGTAGAGTGAGGAGGGTAGAGTGAGGAGAGTAGAGTGAGGAGAGTAGAGTGAGGAGGGTAGGTTGAGGAAGCTAAACCAGGAGTGTTTCTCTGCTTAATGAATCAAAATTGCCAACCTAATTCAGCCAGAGCACCATTTCTGTGTGTTTAATTTGGACTGACTTGAAGTATCGATTAGCAGATCCTAAAATTTCTGATCGGTAAGCTCTATTTGGCTCCTGCCCCAAGGTCCCAGTCTCCATGAAACGAAAGCTCCCCAGGCCTATGCAATTTTCGATAATGGCTGTGCAGAAAAAATGAAATTTCTGCGCTTCTCTGTCTGAAATGCCGCTTGCTTTCTTAGGAGTTTATGTGAAACCTCTGTGATCGCTGCACAGAAGTCTGTGTTCTTTTTGAGTGGACATTGCAGATCAGAAGCCTTTTTTTCTTTATTGACTTCTAGCTTATGACTGTTGCAGAACTCTGCCACTTGTCAAGGCCGTTTTGCAATTCTGTCAGGTCTTCACCACAGATACGCGCTCGTATACTAGATAAATGATCACAATAAAACCAGATTGGTTGATAAATTGTGCCTAGCGGGTAACATGGACAATAGCAATGGAGATAGGGGGCCGCCTTGCTTGAACCCCTTAGTGACTTGACAAGCCTCAGAGCTGTATATTCCTAAACACCACACCCCCAGGCACGAGAGCCGACACAGAAAATGCGGCAGAAAACGAGCTCGAAAACGAGACTGTCTATGGCCCAGACAGGATACATACAGTACTATTTGCACATAAAACAATTATAATGCAGGAAATAGCAAAAACAATTTTACAACACGCAGCGCGAGATAGACACACTGGGCACATAGTGGGTACCCGCTTAGATAAACCCAGCACAAGGCGGTGGGGTGGGTGCCTGAGGTGGGTGTTTACACCCAATCAGCGAGTGTCGATTGGACACAACATGCTTTCTATAGTATTTAGCTCGCATGGTTGACTTTCAGCTGCTCTTTCACCGAGTGAGTAAGGTCTGGTGGTGAACCACGCAAAATTTGGCTTTTTTAGAATGTCATCTTTCTTAGAATTAAAATTAGTAGGGTTTCAATTAGATCGGCCACGTATATTACCACTGGACTAGCTGATTGTACAAGTAAGTTACGGGCTGTAATATTTATTTATTTATTTTTTGTAAATGAAGCAATCTTAAATTCGGTGAAGCAACATGTTTTGCAAGATATATTAAAAAGACAGCATTAGATCTGCTTCCAATAAAGATTTATCAACATTTTATTGCGAAATACGTAAAAAGTTCCTATCTCGCTAGCGCATTTTTCTGTGAAAATCTGCCTTTAATAAATTTTCCAAGAAACGAAGTGTCCCGTCTTTCGTCTTCTAGTGATCCTTGTGTCGCCCTTGGCAATCAAGTGTTTGTTTTAAACCGCAGGCTACAACTGCGAAATCAACATCGACGACTGCGCCAGCCGGCCCTGCATCAACGGCCAGTGCACAGACCTGGTGAACAGCTACCACTGCAGCTGCTACAGAGGCTGGGAGGGCTTCAACTGCTCAGTTGACACAAACTACTGCCTGCCGTTGCCGTGTCAGAATGGAGGCTTGTGCAGCGATGGCAATTCCACGTGAGGCAAAAATGTTTTTTATTACTTCAAATTCGGAGTGACACGCAGTAATGTTTGTAATGAGAGGGTGGACTGAACAGCCGAAGGCAGTTTTCAGATGCGACGCGCGATAGTTGCGGCTGTGCCGTCGGCTGCACATCATGCACAATTACGGCAGGTGTAACAAATTTTTTATTAAAAAACCCGGAACAAATTAACAGTTTCACCTGCGACTGCTCGCGCATCGACTTCCAAGGCTACAACTGCAGCTCCAAGATCGACGACTGTCCTGGTAACAATTGTCAGAACGGAGGCCGCTGCGTTGACGGTGTCAGAAGCTACACCTGCGACTGTACAGACACGGGATTCAAAGGTGCCTTGTGCGAGACCAACATCGACGACTGTGCCGGCAATCCCTGCACAAACGGTCTGTGCACGGACCTTGTGAAGGACTACAACTGCAGCTGCTACAGAGGCTGGGAGGGCAAGAACTGCTCAATCGACACAAACTACTGCCTACCGTTGCCCTGTCGGAATGGAGGCTTGTGCAGCGATGGAAACTCCACGTGAGGATCGCAAAGCACGAAAAGCACTATAGGGTGGACTGAATTGTGATTTTATACAATTCTGATCTCTGCATCTTCATTTCAGGTTCACCTGCGACTGCTCTCGCACCGATTTTCAAGGCCCCACGTGCAGCTCAAAGATCGACTACTGTCTGTCAAGTCCCTGTCAGAACGGCGGCAGGTGCATCGACGGTGTCAGAAACTACTCTTGTAACTGCTCAAGCATAGACTTTTCTGGGCCGAACTGTCAATCTCGAATTGATGACTGCTCGCCCAACCCGTGCAGAAACGGAGCCGCCTGCGTTGATGAGTTCAGAGGCTACACCTGCAGCTGCGATGCGGGGTTCGGCAGCAAGAACTGCAGCGTCAGGCTGACCGGCTGCGACTCCGCGCCGTGTCGGAATACAGAAATCTGCGAGCCGGTTCTCTTGAGAGAGTTGCCGACACCTGAGCACGGACACCTGTGCACCTGCGCCCCAGGATGGACGGGCCCTAAGTGCAACCTCACAACCCTAGTCTCACTTAACGCCTCCACCAGCTTCAGCGCCCTGCTCAGCATCGGAGCCTCAAGCAGCTCGGCTGACTGGACCTTCGAGCTCTCATTCCGGAGCAGTCTCACCCAGTTCGATCTGATTCGGCTGTCCTCAGACTCGGGACTCATCCGAGTCGGTGCTCACAACTCCAGCCTCGTGCTGCTGCTGCTGAATAGCAGCTCATCGTCTGTGATTGGTCAGACCAAGTGGCCAATCAGTGACCGTTTGGCTGCTGCTGATTGGCTCACACTGTCAGTCACCCTGACCAATGGCAGTGCGACACTGACTCGGACAGGGTCGTCAGGAGTGAGGCAGTCTCTCACACAGCTGGTTGACGGTCTTTCGCACACATTCAAGCGAGGCTCAGTGTCAGTTCGGGTCGGAGGCGACGCAGCATCGACCAGTGGCGGCTTCCGCGGCTGCGTACGGGATGTGCGACTCGCGACTTCCAACTTGACATTTGTCGCCATGGAGACCACGGTGGAGTCGAGCAACGCGACCTGGGGAGTGTGCAGTCGATCGGTGCAGTGCGGCAGCCCATCGCCCTGTGAGCTGAGCACGAGCTCGAGGTGCTTGGATGTGTGGAATGACTTTGTGTGCCAGTGCGCAGCGGACTTTGGTGGCCGCAACTGCTCTGTGCGGCTTCCGTCGTTCTCATTCGGACTGGGTGGCAACGCGTCCTCAGCGAGCTTCGCGTCAGTGCCCGCCGTCTCAAGCGAGTTCGGCGGCGACTCGTGGACGATCGAGCTGAGGCTGGTGACTCTGTCTCCGGGAGCGTTTCTGATGCTGCTGGGCGACCCGAGCGACTCGGCGACCACTCCGCGACTGCTCGTTACGGTGAGTGAGGACTGAACAATGTTTGTGGTTTCTAGCAGATCACATTTTCGTACAATGCCTCGTTGTCCTTCCTCAGATTGATTCCACTGGATGTCTGTCTGCCCAGATTCTGCTTAGCAACGGTCTTCTGGTCGCAACGCTGACGTCCTCGGACTCTGTGGCTACTGGGAACTTTGTCTCTGTGAAGATCTACTTGTCTATTTCAAATCGCGTGTTGTCGCTGACAGTTGCGTCGGCTGTAAAGTCAGCATCGCTGAACAGATTGAGTCCTCTGTCGCAGCCGTCGGGTCAGCTGATCGTCGGTGGCTTCAACGGAGCACCGTCAGCCAGGTGGGGCAGATCGAAACGATCTGTGTCGGTCCTGCCAGCCAGCGTGGCCTCCGCTCTGCCCGCCGGTACGACTGCATTCTTTGGCCTGCTCGCTGCTCTTCGAATAAACGGTGACCGGCCTCTGATTTCGGGTCCCGTATCAGCCAGCTCGCTCAGCAGCCTCACAGGTGCCATACCTGCCACTTATTCTTCTGGAGTTACCTTAGCAACGCTGGAGAACAATGCTTGCGCTGTTTATGAGCCTTGCAAGAACGGGGCCACCTGCTCAAATGTGTTTCTCAACTCGTACTCGTAAGTGATCTCCGATCTTTCATTGAGTGTTTCTGTGATCAAAATGAATGTTCCACAAAGAGCGAATTTCGAATCCAGCTGCCAATGCCACCCTGGATATTCCGGAACCAACTGCTCAACGGACTATCCCGACTGCCATGAGAAGCCGTGCGGCAGTGAGGAAGTGTGCTTGGAGAAGAGCGACCCGGTCAATTACAATATAAAGATTCTGCCACCGCCATTCAATGGAGCTTTCAGCTACGGGTCGGCTGCTGGATTCACCTGTGTAAAATCGTATGGTAGGACAACAGCAAGCTTTCATTAGTTCTTTGAAATGGCAAAGTATTTGATAACTGGCGACTTTGTGACGGTATCTACTGGTTTTATGAATCAATTCAAGAAAAAAATGTGCAAATACACTCTTTACCTATCCTACTCACGAACTATTGCAGGGTATCGGAACAGCTTCACAGGCTCAGCCTCACAAACTAACAGCTTCACCACCTCAGCCGGATTCTATGTGATTCTTGTCGTGGTTTCTGCTGTTCTTTCGGCTGCCATCTCTATCTCAGTTATTTTTCTTCTAATTAGACATGTAAGGGTCGCTGCTTTCTTTCTTGCATTGCTTATTTTGAGTTGATAAAACACAACAAATTCCTTTACAGGGTCACTTGGCAAGAAACCGTTCTGATGACTATACCAATCGATCGCTATCAGGACATCAACAGCAGGTGACTTGGTGATTTTATTTATCCAGAAATCATTATTCTCTGAAAATGCAATTCTGTTTCAACAAGATTCTTCGAATCATCTTAGAAGCGGACTGATGGAGGCTTCGATGCAACGGTTGATGCAACTTATACTATTGCTGACCGGAACACTGTGCCTGTAAGTCAGTTTTCCACACCTTCGTCCTCAATTATTGCCTGACTCAAACATGCGTCGGTTGCTTTTTAGACAGCCGAAAACAGCTGTTTGACACCCAGCAGTCCGCCGGTTGCCGCAGCTGAACTTGTCGAAGATGTGTACGACACGACAATCGACTCAAACTATGCCAACATGGACCAGAAATACAATTGCTAGACAGTTTGGCGCGCCTATTTAATCCTGGTTTGGTGCATAACATCTTGGTTTGTGCCTTCATGACATCATGCTGTCGCGGTTTTTAGATTTTTTTATGTGTCTCAGTGTTTTTTGCGCCGTTTCAGTAACAACGTTTTTTGTCATGTTTTATAATTTGTAAAGAAGAAAAACATATTTCATGTTAAAACAAAAAATCTTAACGGTTTAAAGTTTTATAACCGTTTTTTAGTAAACGTGATTAAGAGTAATATTTTTATTGTTCTTCGTGTTAAAAACTAGAATGACGTATTTCAAGAAAAATGTATTTGCTATCTATAAGCTTAAATTTGAGCTTCATTATTGCTCCAAGAAGTAAAAGTAGTTCAATCCTTTATTCATATATATTTACTTTTTTAACATGGAATCTGGTTTGAAGTCCTCGTGAGTTTGATAGACACTCGTGTGTCTGATGGACCCTTGTGAGTTTGATGGACACTTTTCTGTTTGATGGAAACTAGTATGTTTAAGGACACTCGTGTGATTGATGGAAACTAGTATGTTTAAGGACACTCGTGTGATTGATGGAAACTAGTATGTTTAAGGACACTCGTGTGATTGATGGAAACTAGTATGTTTAAGGACACTCGTGTGATTGATGGAAACTAGTATGTTTAAGGACACTCGTGTGATTGATGGAAACTAGTATGTTTAATGGACTCTCGTGTGATTGATGGAAACTAGTATGTTTAAGGACACTCGTGTGATTGATGGAAACTAGTATGCTTAATGGACTCTCGTGTGCTAGATGAACTCTCGTGTGCTTGATGGACACTCGTGAGTTTGATGGACACTCGTGTGTTTGATGGACACTCGTGTGCTTGATGGACTCTCGTGTGCTTGATGGACACTCGTGTGTTTGATGGACACTCGTGTGCTTGATGGACTCTCGTGTGTTTGATGGACACTCGTGTGTTTGATGGACACTCGTGTGTTTGATGGACACTCGTGTGTTTGATGGACACTCGTGTGTTTGATGGACACTCGTGTGTTTGATGGACACTCGTGTGTTTGATGGACACTCGTGTGTTTGATGGACACTCGTGTGTTTGATGGACACTCGTGTGTTTGATGGACACTCGTGTGTTTGATGGACACTCGTGTGTTTGATGGACACTCGTGTGTTTGATGGACACTCGTGTGTTTGATGGACACTCGTGTGATTGATGGACTCTCATGTGTTTGATGGACACTCGTGTGTTTGATGGACACTCGTGTGTTTGATGGACACTCGTGTGTTTGATGGACACTCGTGTGTTTGATGGACACTTGTGTGTTTGGTGGACACTCGTGTGTTTGTTGGACACTCGTGTGCATGATGGACACTCGAGATTCATGTGTGGACTCATGCCTGTGAGATGGATGCCATGAATTTTACATTGTCAAATTTTAGTTCTTACCAGCGAAGCGCTTTTCAAATATGTAAATAACTTTGGATCCAATTTCAGCAGGGATTGGAAGCCGAGGGAGATGCCTGCGACTGCCTACTGACAGGACAGCGATAGCAGAATTGTCGCCGTCATTTGACGCCATCTGCCATGTGAGTGGCTAACAGGTGAATGAAATGTCACTCTAACAGAAACCTCACTCCATCTGAAGTGTCAATCAATCCTAAATATCAGTTTTTAATTGTCACTCTGTTCGAAATATCATTCTATCAGATACTTCGCTCTATTGAACATGCAAATAGAAAATGAAATTCATCATTTTTTCCTTTAATCCATAGGAAATCCATAGTGTTTCGATTTGCACTTTTTTTACAAGCGACATTTATCGTCCATTCTAACACTAAGAATCTGAATTTTCTTTCAGTATATAATTTTTCAACAAACCTGGCATGCATTGTCAAAGAAGTTCAGAGTCCACCTGGGTTAGATTGGGTTAATTTATGATTTAGTTGCCATCTCCTGTTCTCAATGGCCTCGAAACCCACGGTAAAAGAGGTTGAGAGGTTGCCTGCTGCTGTGTCGCATTCTATATTTTATGTTCTGTTAAGTAAGTACCACATTCTGTACGACTGTAGTTGTGTTTCAGTGCTAATGCTGAGTCTTTCTCATGCTGAATTGGCAACTTATCCAGCTTTTGTTTTACTCGCCACATTAAATTCGCACCGAAATGTCTCTGGGTTGTGTGCTGCTGGCCAGAAAATGGGACAAATTGATGTAGAAATTAAGCTGGAGTATTTTGTGAGTGCATTGTTATCATGTCTACTTGTAGAATGCATACGTACACTATTAATGGTAATGCTGACCGTGTTAATTGCTTACCTAGTTTTGATCCCAGTACATTAAAAGCTCGTAGTTTGCATACATTTTGTGCCCATTGGAAGGTATTGTCATAACATCCGTAATTCTATTTATCTGCGCCCTTGTGCGTGTCAGACTCTGTAGACGACGCCATTGTGGACGACTACGTAGACTCTATTCTTCTATCTCTGTTATCTCGCGGCCCACTAAAACAAGCGAATGCTATGTGCTCAGCCAGCCAGTGGATTTTTAAAAGAACTCAGACTTTTACAATCCGAATAGAAATGCAGAGTTTCGCACAGCTTGCTTTTGTCTGTTTTGCAGCGGTCCAATTAAAACAGTGCTACATATTTTCTTGTCTCTACGACTTCCTTAATCTTATTTGGCATAGTCTGTGCAAAATCTCCCCGAAAGACAACAAATACCTTGAGACTCTCAGAGCAAGCTAATAATTAGAAGGGCCAAGCATAGCAACCTTGACGAAAGCGACTTTATCGGCATCAAAAAACTCATTCGATTAGGTAAGTTGACATTTGTGATTACAGACACGGTTATCTACGGTTACAGACATTTTACAGACACAAACAAGTGCCTGTACCTGAGACCGATGATATATTGGAAAAGTGTGTATATGTGCAATTTTCTGTCACAAATAAAGTGCATCTCAAGCGACCAAGAAATGGGGAATAAACCGGTAGCAATAAACGGTTTCTAACTAAATTAGAATTAAAATTGATAGGACTAGAAAGCACGGAGTTGAGAATCGACAACGCTTGAACTATGCGGCCCTGTTACCTGAGGCCTGTGGTGCTACTGCTTGTTCTAACTGCTGCCTACAGCCTGCTTCCAGTGATCTACGCGGCAGCAGCGAGCCAGGTATTTACAGGTAAAAAGATGTTTGTGGAGCTTAATATCAATCCCTGAAACATCCCAACCCCTATGACATCCCAACCTCTGAGGCATCCCAATACCTGAAACTTCCCAATCCCTGAAGTTCCCAATCCCTGAAACTTCCCAATCCCTGAAACTTCCCAATCTCTGAAACATCCCAAACTCTGAAACTTCCCAACCTCTGAAACTTCCCAATCCCTGAAACTTCCCAATCCCTGAAACTTCCCAATCCCTGAAACTTCCCAATCCCTGAAACTTCCCAATCCCTGAAACTTCCCAATCCCTGAAACTTCCCAATCCCTGAAACTTCCCAATCCCTGAAACTTCCCAATCCCTGAAACTTCCCAACCTCTGAAACATCCCAACCTCTGAAACATCCCAATCTCTGAAACATCCCAATCTCTGAAACATCCCAATCTCTTAAACCCTTCCCGATCGCTGCCCAAACTCTGAAACATCCCAACCTCTGAAACATCCCAATCTCTGAAACATCCCAACCTCTGAAACATCACAACCTCTGAAATATCCCAACCCCTGAAACATCTCAATCTCTGAAATATCCCAATTTCTGAAACATCTCAATCTCTGAAATATCCCAATTTCTGAAATATCCCAACCCCTAAAACATGAAAACTTTCCTTAACACCCGAGCCCCTAAAACACACCTATTCATGACACTGCACACTGTACACTACAGCTAGACATTACAATCACCATGTAACCTGAACTCGCAGGCCTCAGTGAGAGTCTGGCTCTGTTATCTCGGCAGCGCAGTGCCCCCTGTGGCTCTTTCGATTGCATGAACGGTGGGATTTGCAACTCCAGCGCTCCCAGCCCGGTGTGCACCTGCCCCAAGCCGTACACCGGAGACAACTGCAGCGCCGTGCAAAACTACTGCAACAAACTGCAGCCCGAGATGAACATCACAGCACTGCCAGTGTGCCTGAATGACGCCAGCTGCACATCGACTGCAACGGACCCATTTTTCTCCTGCAGATGTACTAGTAACTATACGGGTGAGTTCACGGCGCTTAATTGTCAAACCCTTGAGCCTTCTCAAAGCCGTCTTACAGAGACCATAAAATGTTGATTCCCAATTTTCCTCTAATATCAGATGCAGAGAATGCATACTACTTGATGGCCCAAGATGATAATTTGGGACAGAAAATGTTGCTCAATACATTGTGGAGATTGACAAAATTAGTGTTGGCTAAACCACTGCTTGGAAGAATGTGTTTAGTTACTTTTAATTAAATTATTTATTTATTGTTGCAATACATTTCATTTACATGTGATACAATTACGAGTGCATATTCGCCAAAAAATACTTTTTTTAGTTTTGACATTTTCGTAAAATATCTCCAGGATAAATATTTTTAAATCCAAAGTAATATATTGAATTCCATCACCTAAATTGCGTGCGACATGATTTTAGTAATAAAATTCTTTAAAAAAATCTTATTCAAACCGCACTATGGGGGTGAGTGACATTGCAGGCAATTTGCACTCTACAGGGGGGTGGGTGGCAGAGGTCTAACGCATTTGCCTCTCGCTCCAAGGTTCCTAGGCTCGATTCGAGGCACATTTATTTTGGAGCGCAGCAGCGGAGAGATGGCTTGGAAGCTTGTCGTGCAATTTACGCCCTTGAGGGCCAGCCTCCAAGGCACAGTGCCTGACGATGAGAAAGTCAGGGCAGATGTACACACCTGTGTGAGTGTGTGCCTGCGTACAGTATCTGTGTGCGTGTGTGCCCATGAGCCAGCGAAATGAGCAGAATTGCCTACTCGCAGGCTGCGCTTCTACTTTCAATAAATAATGTGCCAGAGTACACACAAATATAAGCTTTTAAATATCATTATTATACCGCACTATAAAGAAAATGCTGGATATATTTTTTAAAGCCAATAAAATCCCTCCATAAATTCCCGAACTAAACTCACCAGGCCCAAGATGTGACACTGTCAACCTGTGCGCCTTCGCAAACCCATGCGTCAACGGGCAGTGCGAGGTCGCTTCCACCGGAGCCGAATGCCGCTGCTACACTGGCTGGGCCGGACCGAAATGTGATACAGACGTCGATTACTGCTCAACTGGGCCTTGCAAAAATGGCGGAAAGTGCATCGATGGAAACTCGACGTAGGCTTCATATTTTCTTTTATCGAATTTAAAATCCACGCGAGAAATCTTGAAGATTTAAGATTCGGGTAAAGTTGAGAACTCGAGGACATTGCAAGGATGCAATCTACGTACCTCCGCGTCCACTGATGATTTATTAAATTTGCTCGATGAAGACACTCACAGACAGAAGTCAAACTGATTGCAAAACGACCTACTCTGAATATTTCATTTTGACTCATATCTCGTGCATCTGTGTCAGATTCAGCTGCAACTGCTCAGCCACGGACTTCTGGGGCACCAGCTGCACCAACTGGATCAACGACTGTCAGCCAGATCCCTGTACCAATGGCGCCACCTGTATTGACGGATTGAGAAACTTCACCTGCAACTGTCAGGACGGCTACTCTGGAAGGAACTGCTCTGAGGATTTCCCCGACTGCAGCCCGAACCCTTGCGCCTTCAATGCCACGTGTCTGGAGCGCAGCAAGCGGAGCTTGTACGGCATCAGCTCGCTGCCCGCGCCTTTCAACGGCCAGTTTCGCTACTCCCAGGCTGCTGGCTACGTCTGCGATTTAGGTTATGAGAACGGTGAGACATTTCTGGCTCCAGGTCGACAGGACGAGGTTTATACTGCTTTTTGAGATTTGCTTCAATTATCACGGTACTGTTTGTGCACTGTCTAACAGTTTGGAGCACTGTCTAACAGTTTGGAGCACTGTCTAACAGTTTGGTGCACTGTCTAACAGTTTAGAGCACTGTCTAACAGTTTGGTGCACTGTCTAACAGTTTAGAGCACTGTCTAACAGTTTGGAGCACTGTCTAACAGTTTGGAGCACTGTCTAACAGTTTGGAGCACTGTCTAACAGTTTAGAGCACTGTCTAACAGTTTAGAGCACTGTCTAACAGTTTAGAGCACTGTCTAACAGTTTAGAGCACTGTCTAACAGTTTAGAGCACTGTCTAACAGTTTGGTGCACTGTCTAACAGTTTGGAGCACTGTCTAACAGTTTGGTGCACTGTCTAACAGTTTGGAGCACTGTCTAACAGTTTGGTGCACTGTCTAACAGTTTGGTGCACTGTCTAACAGTTTAGGGCACTGTCTAACAGTTTGGAGCACTGTCTAACAGTTTGGAGCACTGTCTAACAGTTTGGAGCACTGTCTAACAGTTTAGGGCACTGTCTAACAGTTTGGAGCACTGTCTAACAGTTTAGAGCACTGTATAACAGTTTAGGGCACTGTCTAACAGTTTGGAGCACTGTCTAACAGTTTAGAGCACTGTCTAACAGTTTAGGGCACTGTCTAACAGTTTGGTGCACTGTCTAACAGTTTGGTGCACTGTCTAACAGTTTGGTGCACTGTCTAACAGTTTGGTGCACTGTCTAACAGTTTGGTGCACTGTCTAACAGTCTAGAGCACTGTCTAACAGTTTAGAGCACTGTCTAACAGTTTAGAGCACTGTCTAACAGTTTAGTGCACTGTCCAACAGTTTGGTGCACTGTCTAACAGTTTGGAGCACTGTCTAACAGTTTGGAGCACTGTCTAACAGTTTGGAGCACTGTCTAACAGTTTGGAGCACTGTCTAACAGTTTAGGGCACTGTCTAACAGTTTGGAGCACTGTCTAACAGTTTAGAGCACTGTATAACAGTTTAGGGCACTGTCTAACAGTTTGGAGCACTGTCTAACAGTTTAGAGCACTGTCTAACAGTTTAGGGCACTGTCTAACAGTTTGGAGCACTGTCTAACAGTTTAGAGCACTGTCTAACAGTTTAGGGCACTGTCTAACAGTTTGGAGCACTGTCTAACAGTTTAGAGCACTGTCTAACAGTTTAGAGCACTGTCTAACAGTTTAGAGCACTGTCTAACAGTTTAGAGCACTGTCTAACAGTTTAGAGCACTGTCTAACAGTTTGGTGCACTGTCTAACAGTTTGGAGCACTGTCTAACAGTTTGGTGCACTGTCTAACAGTTTGGAGCACTGTCTAACAGTTTGGTGCACTGTCTAACAGTTTGGTGCACTGTCTAACAGTTTAGGGCACTGTCTAACAGTTTGGAGCACTGTCTAACAGTTTGGAGCACTGTCTAACAGTTTAGGGCACTGTCTAACAGTTTGGTGCACTGTCTAACAGTTTGGTGCACTGTCTAACAGTTTGGTGCACTGTCTAACAGTTTGGTGCACTGTCTAACAGTTTGGTGCACTGTCTAACAGTCTAGAGCACTGTCTAACAGTTTAGAGCACTGTCTAACAGTTTAGAGCACTGTCTAACAGTTTAGTGCACTGTCCAACAGTTTGGTGCACTGTCTAACAGTTTGGAGCACTGTCTAACAGTTTGGAGCACTGTCTAACAGTTTGGAGCACTGTCTAACAGTTTGGAGCACTGTCTAACAGTTTAGGGCACTGTCTAACAGTTTGGAGCACTGTCTAACAGTTTAGAGCACTGTATAACAGTTTAGGGCACTGTCTAACAGTTTGGAGCACTGTCTAACAGTTTAGAGCACTGTCTAACAGTTTAGGGCACTGTCTAACAGTTTGGAGCACTGTCTAACAGTTTAGAGCACTGTCTAACAGTTTAGGGCACTGTCTAACAGTTTGAAGCACTGTCTAACAGTTTAGAGCACTGTATAACAGTTTGGTGCACTGTCTAACAGTTTGGAGCACTGTCTAACAGTTTGGTGCACTGTCTAACAGTTTGGAGCACTGTCTAACAGTTTGGTGCACTGTCTAACAGTTTGGTGCACTGTCTAACAGTTTGGTGCACTGTCTAACAGTCTAGAGCACTGTCTAACAGTTTAGAGCACTGTCTAACAGTTTAGAGCACTGTCTAACAGTTTAGAGCACTGTCTAACAGTTTAGTGCACTGTCTAACAGTTTGGAGCACTGTCTAACAGTCTAGAGCACTGTCTAACAGTTTAGAGCACTGTCTAACAGTTTAGGGCACTGTCTAACAGTTTGGAGCACTGTCTAACAGTTTGGAGCACTGTCTAACAGTTTGGAGCACTGTCTAACAGTTTGGAGCACTGTCTAACAGTTTGGTGCACTGTCTAACAGTTTGGAGCACTGTCTAACAGTTTGGTGCACTGTCTAACAGTTTGGTGCACTGTCTAACAGTTTAGGGCACTGTCTAACAGTTTGGTGCACTGTCTAACAGTTTGGTGCACTGTCTAACAGTTTGGAGCACTGTCTAACAGTTTGGAGCGCTGTCTAACAGTTTGGAGCACTGTCTAACAGTTTGGAGCACTGTCTAACAGTTTCGTGCACTGTCTAACAAGCTGTGCAGTCTAACATGCTGTGCAATGTCTGGCAGGTAAGGATCTTTCTTACTTTCTACAGAGATATAGATCATATTACTATATTACCCAGTATTTAGTATTTTCTTGAGTACTGTTTGTCTGTGATTACAAAAATTCCAGAGCTACACCAGAAGCTGCTCATTGGTTTGGCAATTGGCATTCCAGTCGGCATTGTTATTGGTGTCATCTTGGCCATAGTCGGCTTCGTTGTGTATCTTTATTTGCACAAACAGGTGAGAATCAACCAGAGCTTGTTGTGTTTCTGACAGACAGGTATTAATAAATCAATCAATACTCCTTCGCTGTTTCAGGGCAAGCTGTCTCTCGGCTACTTCGGAAATCCCATTAAAAAATACGTCACTGAGGTGAGCCTTCGAGACATTGTAAACCTGAAGCTTAAATGTCAATATTAATGGACTTGATGAAGCATGCACGTCTAGTCCGAATTGGAAACTTCCAACTGCACTAACAATAAGAATGCATCAACTGTCATTATTTCAGACTGCTGAACAGAATGCCTATGAGATGCCGATGGCACCTACAGAAGGAAACGACCAGATCTACCTTGATCCAGACAATATGGATGATGGACCTGTGAGTTAAAGGTGGCAAAAAAAAGGTGCTTTGCAAACGATTAGATTGCCTGACTTTAGAAATTACAGTAGCAGATTACACAATATAGTGCAGCTAAATACCATCTACACATGTTAGACATCCTACTAAAAAACTGATATTTTTATGTTAGACACGATTGTGACCTTCTTGGCTGAATTTTATTTGATGGAATAATTGAAGTTGAAACTCTCTGCTAAATATTTCTGCAGCCAGCAACTGGTGCTGGCCCTTCTAACGCACTGAGCTCAGCGGCTGAGATGTCAGGCGTGAGAAAGCAAAACGGCGCAGATACGAAGAAGAAAGGTAAGATTGTTCTATTCAAGACCAAAAAGGAAGACGATACGGACGGACCGATACAGCTCAAGCCAAACTCTAGCCAGGTAATTGAATGCTTTCTGGTACTGTGGGTTTAGGTTTACAGTAGGGGTCAAAGCGATGAGTGTCAAAGGTCTCGAGCTCGATTCCGCGGCGAGGTCACATTCAGATGGGGCACAGTCACGGAGAGAAGGCTTGAAGGCTTGTCGTACAATTTACACCTGCGAGGGCCAAACACCAAGGCACAGGGAATGTACACTGTCCGACAGTCAGAACATCCACCAAATGGTGTGCCAGTGCCCTGCTGCAAATGTTGCTTTTATTATTAGGTTTTGTGTTATGAAGTAACAAATAAATATTCTAATCTCGATAGAAGCACAAGAAGCACAAGCACAACCAGCCTGAGCAGCAGCAGCCGCAGCCAACAATGCCAGGGGAATCGGAATATGCTGCTGTTTATGAGCAACAAAATACTTCGAAAAAGAACTCAGCCAAACGACAGCAAGATGCCAATGAACGAACAAAGAAGAAATCTAAAAAGGCAGACAAGAGCAATCAAGGAAGTTCGCATAATCAGGTCCAACTACAGGCCGCAGCCGCAGGCTCTACTGCCTCGTTGCCTGGAGCCAGTTTCGGCAACAACTCGCTGACTGAAGTGCAAAAGCGACTGTCGCAGCCACCTTCAAGACAGCTACGAACTACGAACACTGGCAGTAATCTCAACGTGAGTCGATCAGTGATCAGTGATGTGTGGCAACCGTTTGTGTTTGTCGAATCAGAGCTGTCACAAGCATGCAGACAGGCTTGCACATAGTATATATTGTATTATATATACAAGTATATTGTACTGTGTATATTGCATGCACAGCTGGCTTCATCGTCCTATAGGATTCTTATTCTTATAGGGTTTTCTCTGTACGTCTAGTGCACAATACGGCTTGAAGAGTATTGTGTGTTGATCAGGCACACAAAACTCCCACTTATAGACAATTGGGAACAATTGCCAAGGAATTTATAACAGTCACGTGACGCCTACTGCAGTTGCTTCTTCTTCCTTGGTAGTGAGTAGTTCGTAGTCTTCTGGGTCCTTGTAATCCGGCAGTTCTTCTTTGTTCCAGTCGACCTTGAAGTTTCGGTTGTGTTGCTTCTTGAGTCTTTGTACTCGTAGTCTTCTTGTCTTCTTTGTCTTCCTGGCAGCTGCTAGTCGATCCTGTCTGTTGCGCTTGAATTTGTCTGTTGGCCAATAGCGAATCGGATTACTTGTCGGTTTCCTCGAGCTCGGGCGCCGTGAACAATAGAAACGTGCGCCCTAGTGAACAATCGAAATCTCTTTTGTGTCTCTTTAATAGGTCCTCCTAAAGGGCGTCTTCTTCGTTACTTGCGAAAGAAAACAGATAACTCAAATCAATCAATCAATAATCCTCTAGGAATGTATCCTAAGAAACAATGAGGCCTTTCTCAAATGTATCGACGATATGTGGCTCTCGTAAACTTAGTTCAACTCAATCAATAACGATTGCTAGCAAAAAATAACTCTGTCTAGTAAAGTGCTTACCACTCAGTCTTTCCCTCAGAGATGAGTCCTCTTCTTAAAGCTGTTTTGAAGTCCGGTGGACCGCTCGGAGTCTGAATTTTCAGCTCGGATTTTCGCTTGTATTTTTAGTAAAATTTTGGGAGTACCTGTTTAGGACCGGTGTTTACTCAGAGCATACATATTTGCACAGAGAGGCCAAACTTGTTTGTTCAGCTCAGTTTTGAGGTTTGAGTTTTTGAGTTTTGAGGTTATATTGCCATATATAGGAGTATGAGCAATACAGCTGTCGAGAACCGGTTTTCCGCTTTAAGTCACGTGACTTTGTTTGCATATAAGTCATCATGACTCATTCCTAAAAATAGATTAAAAGTTGTAGCTTAGGTTTCCTTGTGATACGAGCGTATTACTTTAAGTAGCGCGTTAAACAAATGTCATATTTATCATGGCATATGTAATCCTCTACGGCTCAAATTATTTTGATCTCAGGTTCCCGCAAATTCATTGTGATAGTGAGCTTCCCTTGCCTTCTGTTGCGTGGCCCTAGCAACCCCCTGTGTTGGAGTTTTTCATCGTGGTGTGTACCCCCGCACCTCCTCTAGGCCAGCCGTGGTGATGGACCGCCCACTGCATTATATTTCACTGCCCTCATTGCGTGTTCAACCCCCACCAATTGTGGCGCTTAAGCCATCTGCCATCTCGCTTCGGATTGGCTGTCCATGTCCAGGCTTGTAACTCCTCTATTTTTCTCTACCCTGCTCTTGTGCTGATTGGCTGAACGGCCTCTATCTGGCCTTAAGTCCTTGACTTCCTGCCCCTGCCTGTAATACTATAAATCTAGACCCCCTGCGAGCCCTCGTTTCTGCGCGCTCCCGACTAAGGCAAGATTGTTACAAGAAAGGCCGGTTGTGACTCCCTTTTCCTTGCCATCCTACTGCGTGGCTGACGGTCTGTAAAATACATCGGTCTACGCTCTCACGAAAGAAACCGTGCTGCACCTTGACAGCGAACGTAAGCTTGTTCTGTCTGATTTGGGGTTGGCTTGACGAGGACGAGGACGCCAACTCTGCGTCGTTCGTGATAAGGTAAAAGGCGACCACAGCATCTGGGTCAGTACACGAGCCCGGGTTTACCCAGGATTACCCCGCTCACGACATCATTATAAAGTCCCCACAAGATTTGATATATTGATTGCATTAACAGCCTCTGTGCCAACTAGTATACCGTCTGTGTTCGTAAATTTGTGATAAACTTTTTTCATACTCCAACTCACAGACCGAGAGCGAAGAGCTGTACGTTGAACCAGACAGCATTCATCTGACTGATCAGGATATTCAGCAGCAGCAGCAGCAGCAGCAGCAGCAGGAGGTATGCGATTCCTTCAAGCTTTTTATTTTTGCTCTTACCCTTGCGGAGGAAAATAATCCCGTGCTTGCTAGCTAGAACTTTAGGGCGCAGAATCTCGATAGTCAGTAGCTAAACTAGTATTCTAAATTGTTAGAGTTTGGTTAGAATGCTGAATAAATTCCGGACATTTCTGCAGCAGCTGTGTGTCTGCCTGTTTCAGCTGAGTGAGCTGTGCCCCATACGAAGTCGAAAACTCGAAAATTTGAAAATCCTTATTTTCGGGCCTTTATATATTGATTTTATCTACTAGTTGAGCTACCGTGCGGAAAACAAGACAAAATAAGAAACAGACAAGCGGCTGCTAAAATGTAGAGAAATTGTTCAGCGTTCTGCTGAAACAAACATGCTGACAGACACATTGCGACAGACACATAGCCTACAATGATCCGAAAAATGGTGTTTAACGAGGTGTTGGTTCTCCATCTTATATTCTGAGCTTCACCTTTGTCAAATGCCAGCCCGAGCCAGAGGCTGTCTACGTTGTGCCCGACAGCGCCCTAAGCCAGCCAATGGAGCTGCTTAATCAAGCGAACGGACCACCGCCGAAGCTGCCGAAGCCGAAACCCAGGGGCCAGCAGCAGCAGCAGCCCCCGACTGTGGAACTCAGTAGCCATCCAAACAACAGAGCTAGTCAACTGAATATTGTGGTAAGATGCTCAAACAAGACTGTCCAGGTTGTTGCACTCAGTTGCCTACAGCTGATCCGTGCTTAAAAGTATCCCTGAAACTTTAACAGCGCCAAGACACGGCAGCAAACAACGGTGAAGCCGGTGGAACAGAGGAAAACGAGTACGATGTGATTGACAATGCTCCGAATTCAGCGAATGGGCAGCAGCAGCAGCAGCAGCAGCAGCAGCAGCAGCAGCAGCAAAAGAAGGTGGATTTAAGCCGAGTAGAGACATTTACCAAAATTTAACAAATTTTCCTGTCAAAGCGCAGCTATTTGAGTTCTTATTATAAAAAACTGTTTTATCTGTAACAGTTTAACACGACTATAAAATCAGTGACGCCATTTTAAGCATATAAAATTCTTTGAGTACATTTTTTAATCAGAACTCCATCACTCGTACATCAGGAACTGATAAAACAAAAATTTGATTCCTGTACTCGTCTGTAAAGTAGAGCTTCACACATTTCTGCTCAGTATTTTATGCAGTATTGCATACAAAAAATGGTTTATCTGGTTGAGTAAAATTTCCCTCCTTCACTAGCTTATATTTCTCCCTTTGGGGACGTAAATGTAACCATTTAAAAGTCAGTATTCCAGATACTTGATCATTCAATTCACTTCTATTTTATACGTTACACTCCAGCCTATTCGGACTGCTCAATCACAGATAACTAAATGGTTTAGTAAGGTGTAAATAAACCTATAATATACTGAAAGTTTAATTGCTCTTCATTTTTGCTGTTGTTTTTTATATATTAGGGCATTATAGGCTCGTAGTGAGAAATGTTTCTGGCAAAATTATATTTTGAGTAAGGATTTCGAACTCGTCTACTTGAATTATACTTGAAATTACCTTCTGCCGTTCCAGCCTCATGACTTGGAAAATAGGGAACTCTTTTGCACTGAGCAGAAATCGATAAAAGTGCATCGCTGCAGATGAGGTCTACCTGCTGTTCAGTTTGATGGTTGCCTTCGCTTCATTTCCAGTTGGTAACGGTGAGTCAGGGCTGCTGCTGTTGCTGATTGTCTCACCTGGAACTGGCCAATGGCTTCCAACAATGGTTTCAAACAATGGGCCTATGCCCACGCAGGACATTGGATCTAAAGTGACGTTTCACTTTCCCTAAAATTCACATCCTAAAAATAAAATTATATTTGCGGGATGTCTGTGGGCAATGGCAATCATTTGGTGACAGTTGACTCGAAGCCGGTACATGTGCTCTGACGTTTACATTGTTGGGCAGCTTACACACACTGTACCTTGGGTTTTGACAGCCTACGGGTGCGGGACAAGCCCCCAAGCCTTCTCTCCGCGGCTGCGCTGTAAAAAATGTGGCCTCACTGAGGAATCGAACTCATGGACCTTATTGCTAGAGACGGGCACTGACCCCTTTACTTTCCCCAAACGTCACACCTACTTAATTTCGCGTTCTCCATGTCTGGAAGTGTTAGGTAAAAAGAAAGTTTAGGTTTGTGAAAGTAGGTGATGACAATATATGACAGGTGATGCCGATATATGAAAGGTGGTATCATTGTGTGGCAAATGTGTGGACATGCGATTTCTTTCGTAGACGTAGATGCATGCGAATGTTTGACAAGCGATTCAAGTCCACTATCGTTTTACTTCTCGCCTTTTGAGTAGTGTGTAGCGCAACGTTTTTATCTTATGATTCATTCGCGGCACAGCACAATGAAACCGGCGGCGTCTGTCGAAACTGTCGAAACGGCAGCGTCTGCAGACAAGGCAAAAGCTCCGCGTCACTTGCTACAGCGGCTACTTTGGTAATCGAAGGCTTGTATGTTATGTTCACCTGGCAAACACTCCTAACTCCCCATCCTCCTCACTTCGCCATCCTCCTCACTTCGCCATCCTCCTCACTTCGCCATCCTCCTCACTCCCCATCCTCCTCACTCCCCATCCTCCTCACGCACCATCCTCCTCACTCCCCATCCTCCTCACTCCCCATCCTCCTCACTCCCCATCCTCCTCACTCCCCATCCTCCTCACTCCCCATCCTCCTCACTCCCCATCCTCCTCACTCCCCATCCTCCTCACGCACCATCCTCCTCACTCCCCATCCTCCTCACTCCCCATCCTCCTCACTCCCCATCCTCCTCACTCCCCATCCTCCTCACTCCCCATCCTCCTCACTCTCCTCACCAAACTGCCAAACCTCCGCAAAACCGTATCCTAATCCACGTATTTTTCCTTTCAGTGCCTTCTGCTTGTTTAATTTACCAAAATACACTTGTTTTGTACTTGAAAATTTCTTTGGTTTCTCCCTATGTTGGCTTAATTTATTTGCATTTTTACTTTTAGGAAAAAGAGACTTTTAGAAGAACGAAAATAAATTGTCCAATAACAAGCTGAATTACCAGAAGTTCACATAAGATGCAAAAAAGATTTTGTTCTAGCCAAAGTTAAGGCAATAAGTTTTAGTACATTGTGTGCTGCATTTTAATCGCGACTTTTTCATTTCAGCAACACTTCCTCTTTTGCTACTGATAGTAAACACAGCTGGTTGCTATGATTTTTCTGAAGGCAAGAGTTCTGCACTGCACTCACCAGCTCTGAGAGAAATAATTAGGTGAGCTGCAAAACCCAACTCTACCCTGCTCAATTCACCCTCCTGGCCCTATCCACCTGACTCTTCCCTCCTCACTCTACCCTTCTCACTCTACCCTCCTTACTCTATCCTACTCACTCTACCCTCCTCACTCTACCCTCCTCACTCTACCCTCCTCACTCTCCCCTCCTCACTCTACCCTCCTCACTCTACCCTCCTCACTCTTTAGACTTGCAGTTTTTTATCTTGAACTTCATCAGTCATTATTCTAAATATTAAATTGCTCTAAAATATATTTTTTACTCGATTATTAAGCTTTTCAAAGCTTTCAATTAGCTGCTCGAGAAAATACTAAAATTAATCGCCCATGACTTTCAGATTTCCCCTCGTCTTTGTAAAGGCCGCATTAAAAATTGCTAGTTGCTCTGGCAGGCCAGTTGACAGTTGAGTAGTGGACAGTGAGACCTCATGGCACAAAATAATTCGTTGTATTTCTGGATTTTATTTTGGCTTTTACTGCCTTTGACCACCGCTGTGTCATTACCGACTGAGCAGTCATCAGGTGAGCTCATTAGGCAGGCTTCTCAAGGCGTTGCCAGTTGTCAAGAGTTTCACTGAGATCGGTGAGCATTTTGCCTGGCCTCTCATTTCAGATGTCGATGAAGCTGAAGCCACATTGGCGAGGCTGAGGAGAGCCGCCTGCAGTGCTGGCGACTGCCAGAATGGAGGCGTTTGCTGGCCGGGTCCTGTGACTGCGAGTACGCCTCCGTGCCTGTGTCCTGAGACGCACCTTCCCCCCTACTGTGTTGTAGCAAATTCTAATCCAGTTGACTACTGCGCACCCGGACCAGACAACCCCTGCAAAAACGGAGCCACCTGCAACCGAATAGCCGTCAGTCCCTTCTACAGCTGCAGCTGCGTTCCCGGATTCACAGGTAAACAATCACTTTATTTAGCAAGATAAAATTTCTTACCTACCACGAGGTTAAAAATCTATAAAAATGCAAATTAGTAAATTATATTCAGGCTCTTTTTTCATTTCCTTTCAACACAAACACACGAGCGCATTCGGCAATATAAAAAGCGAAGATTAGACAAATTCTCTTGGACAAAGTTCCAGTTTCAAGACAATTGTTTCTATCGGTTGCAAGAAGGTCCACTGAGCTTGCTGATTGTACTTATTTATGTGGAAAGTGTACTTGAAATTGGGACTCATGAGCGAATGGGAAATACAGAAGAATGAAGCTTGTGTTTTGTTGGTAAAGTGTAAAGTGAAGAGGATTAGAGTTATGAAGCTTATGCTCAGGACTGTTGGGGTGGATGCTAGAGTGAGGATAATAAACTGAGGAGGAGAGTAGAGTGAGGAGAGAAGAGTAGGGGTGGACGTAGGAGGGTAGTGTGAACGTACTCAGGAGGTAGAGTGAAGGGATAGAGTAGGGAGGGTAAAGTGAGTAGAATTGAGTAAGGAGGGTAGAGTGAAGAGGGTAGAGTGAGGAGGGTAGAGTGAGGAGGGTAGAGTAGAGAGGGAAGAGTAAGGAGGGCAGAGTGAGGAGGGTAGAGTGGTGAGAGTAGAGTGAGGAGGGTAGAGTGAGGAGGGTAGAGTGAGGAGGGTAGAGTGGGGGGCTAGAGTGAGAAGGGTAGAGTGGGGAGAGTAGATTGTGGAGGGTAGAGTGATGAGGGTTTAGTGAGGTTGGTAGAGTTAGTAGGGTAGAGTGAGGAGGGTAGAGTGAGGAGGGTAGAGTGAGGAGGGTAGAGTGGGGGGGTAGAGTGAGGAGGGTAGAGTGGGGAGAGTAGAGTGTGGAGGGTAGAGTGGGGAGGGTAGAGTGGTGAGGGTATAGTAAGGTTGGTAGAGTTAGTAGGGTAGGGTGAGGAGGGTAGAGTGGGGAGGGTAGAGTGAGGAGGGTAGAGTGGGGAAGGCAGAGTGAGGAGGGTAGAGTGGGGAGGGTAGAATAGAGAGGGTAGAGTGAGGAGGGTAGAGTGAGGAGGGTAGAGTGGGGAGGGTAGAGTGGGGAGGGTAGAGTGGGGAAGGCAGAGTGAGGAGGGTAGAGTGGGGAGGGTAGAATAGAGAGGGTAGAGTGAGGAGGGTAGATTGAGGAGTGTAGATTGAGGTGGGTAGAGTGAGAAGGGTAGAGTGAGGAGGGCAGAATGAGGAGGGTAGAGTGGGATCGAGTGGATTCTCAAGTCAGACGTTTCAAAGCCGATAAGAACAGAAAATGAGGTCATCTTCTGATGCTTAGAATATTGTTGCTTGACGGCAACTACTGCTCAGGCTCTCGTGTGAACTCAGCATACTCCAGTTTAAGTCAAAACTTTTACTTGCAGCTCCAGCCGAGCTTCTTTCGCCTAACTAACTGTTACGAAGCTCCATTTTTAACTATGAAGGTAAAGGATCGCAGAGTTTGACATTTAGCGAAAAATTCACTCGCAAGTTTTTTGAAAAGCGACCACTTGAAAACAAATGATTTTCGCGAGCCACAGAAATTTTTAGCCAGTACATTCTTTGCTAACACTGGCAAGCATCAGGTATGTTTCACCACAATGGTTATGAAGCAGATTGTCTTGAGTCATAGAAACCATTATAATTAATTCTCTAGCCCGCGCTCATTTTTGAAATCTATTAAAGATTTTCACGTGTTGGCCCTGCGTCAGTTTTTTCAAACGGCGGCATTTCGCTCGAATTTCGATTGTGAAGTTGATTGAAGAAGTTGCCGATAGCACCAGAATGAGCAAAAATATCTAAAAATGTTTCAGTTAGGCAAATACGATATTTCAAATTGACGCGAAAATGTAAATCTTTTGAACAACCGCAGGCTACAACTGCGAAATCAACATCGACGACTGCGCCAGCCGGCCCTGCATCAACGGCCAGTGCACAGACCTGGTGAACAGCTACAGCTGCAGCTGCTACAGCGGTTGGGAGGGCTCCAACTGCGGCACCAACCATGACGACTGCTTCGCTGGCGCCTGTCTCAACAGAGGTCGTTGTGTGGACGGCAACAAAATGTGAGTTGCTTTCGTGTTTATTCTAACCTCAAAGAGCTTGCGCATCTTGCTAGCATTCTGATTTTCAGATACACCTGCGACTGCTCAGGGTTGGGATTTAGCGGCTCCAGGTGCGAAGTCAACATCGATGACTGCGTAGGCAATCCCTGCATAAATGGTCTGTGCTCAGACGGTGTGAAGGACTACAGCTGCAGCTGCTACACAGGCTGGGAGGGCTTCAACTGCTCAGTTGACACAAACTTCTGCCTGCCGTCGCCCTGCCAGAATGGAGGCTTGTGCAGTGATGGCAACTCCACGTGAGTGCAAAATGGCATCGCTCGCCAGTCATCTGAGAAAGTATATGCACTCGTATATGGCCTACTCTTCACCAGGCGCATTTGTAAGAAGCTCATTTCACTTTGTATCCATATTGATAAAACATCTTAAAAACTAATGACACAGTTCTTTAATTTTTGCACATTGTTTGTCTCATATTCAAGCTCGAAGTTAGTCCTATGTCTCTTGGTTGCCTTTGAAATTCTTGCTTTTATTCAATATTCCTTTTGGTCATTATGCCCACTTTCCTGATTACCAATTTGGAGATGTACTGTATTGAATGTACAGAAAGTACAGTTCTGAATGCTTCGCAATCACGCTTTTACAGAACAGTGTAAAAGACGGGCAGCCCTCCTGAGTGGGCACTGCCTGTGTTCTGACTTCTGTCCGGTTCCTAAAATTTATTCTTTCAAAGCGCCTTTGATACGAAAGTGCCATCTTCAAATTAAACCCAAAAGTCCCAAAAATATCTAAATGCTTTCCTCATATCCGGGGGGTCGGTGGCAGAGCGGTTAACGCTTTTGCCTCTCGCACCAAGGTCCTGATGCGTACTTACTGGCTTCTTTCTGTCAGCAGTTTCCTGGCATTTTGAAGTGTCTTCCAAGCTCACAATCGTTATTGGATATTTCCATGGCATTCATTATACAAGCAGCATTCTTGTACTAACAGCGAAAAATCATTGCGCATGTGCTGCGCAATGAAATCTAGCTAGTGTGGTCTCTAACTGGAGCCGCTCCTCCCCTTCCTGCCTACTGAACGTCTACCCGATCTACGAGCTACTAGCACTTGCGGGTGTGTTTATACTAATCCTACCCTTCACATGCATGCCGTAGTCTGAACTCAAACTTCTAGCTCACCAAGTGACTTACAAAATATTTCTTCTTGTACGAAACATGTTTCAGTTACAACTGCGACTGCTCGCGCATCGACTTCCAAGGCGTCAACTGCAGCTCCAAGATCGACGACTGTCTTGGTAACAATTGTCAGAACGGAGGCCGCTGCGTTGACGGTGTCAGACGCTACACCTGCGACTGTACAGACACGGGATTCAAAGGTGCCTTCTGCGAGATCAACACAGACGACTGTGCCAGCCATCCCTGCATTAATGGTCTGTGCACGGACCTTGTGAAGGACTACAGGTGCAGCTGCTATAGAGGCTGGGAGGGCAAGAACTGCTCAATCGACACAAACTACTGCGTGCCGTCGCCCTGTCAGAATGGAGGCCTGTGCAGCAGTGATGGCAACTCCACGTGAGTGTTCAATTCAATATTAATACTAAAAAACATTTATAATTAATCACAGGATAATTAGACTTTTATTAGTACATTACTCGTATTTGTACTAATAGTCAGCAACTAACTACACCCGTGGTTGATGCTGAATAAAAAATGGTAAAAATTATAGGAGTCTCTTGTACGAATTAGTCGAAGCCTCTGATTTTTTTGCTCTCTTGCTAAAAGTTGCTTAATTTAGCACAAAGTACAGTGATAAATCACGATAGAAAAACTTGAGTACATATATAGCAAAAAAATTAAACAGCTACACCTGCAGCTGCGATGCGGGGTTCGGCGGCAAGAACTGCAGCGTCAGGCTGACCGGCTGCGACTCCGCGCCGTGTCGGAATGGCGCCACCTGCGAGCCGGTTCTCTTAAGGGAGCTGCCGACACCTGAGCACGGACACCTGTGTACCTGCTCCGTAGGATGGACGGGCTCTCAGTGCAATCTCACAACCCTGGTCTCATTCAACGGCTCCGCCAGCTTCAGCGCCCTGCTCAGCATCGCAGCCTCGAGCAGCTCGGCTGACTGGACCTTTGACCTCTCATTCCGGAGCAGTCTCACCCAGTTCGATCTGATTCGGCTGTCCTCAGACTCGGGACTCATCCGAGTCGGTGCTCACAACTCCAGCCTCATGCTGCTGCTGCTGCTGAATAGCAGCTCATCGTCTGTTATTGGTCAGACCAAGTGGCCAATCAGTGAAAGTTTGGCTGCTGCTGATTGGCTCACACTGTCAGTCAGCCTGACCAATGGCAGTGCGACACTGACTCGGACGGGGTCGTCAGGAGTGAGGCAGTCTCTCACACAGCTGGTTGACGGACTGTCGCACACATTCAAGCGAGGCTCAGTGTCAGTTCGGGTCGGAGGCGACGCAGCATCGGCCAGTGGCGGCTTCCGCGGCTGCGTGCGGGATATGCGACTCGCGACTTCCAACTTGACATTCGTCGCCATAGAGACCACGGTGGAGTCGAGCAACGCGACCTGGGGAGTGTGCAGTCGATCGGTGCAGTGCGGCAGCCCATCGCCCTGTGAGCTTACGAGCTCGAGGTGCTTGGATGTGTGGAATGACTTTGTGTGCCAGTGCGCAGCGGACTTTGGTGGCCGCAACTGTTCTGTGCGACTTCCATCGTTCTCATTCGGACTGGGTGGCAACGCGTCCTCAGCGAGCTTCGCGTCAGTGCCCGCCGTCTCAAGCGTGTTCGGTGGCGACTCGTGGACGATCGAGCTGAGGCTGATGACTCTGTCTCCGGGAGCGTTTCTGATGCTGCTGGGCGACCCGAGCGACTCGGCGACCACTCCGCGACTGCTCGTCACGGTGAGTGAGGACTGAACCATGTTTGTGGTTTCTAGCAGATCACATTTTCGTACAATGCCTCGTTGTCCTTCCTCAGATTGATTCCACTGGATGTCTGTCTGCCCAGATTCTGCTTAGCAACGGTCTTCTGGTCGCAACGCTGACGTCCTCGGACTCTGTGGCTACTGGGAACTTTGTCTCTGTGAAGATCTACTTGTCTATTTCAAATCGCGTGTTGTCGCTGACAGTTGCGTCGGCTGTAAAGTCAGCATCGCTGAACAGTTTGAGTCCTCTGTCGCAGCCGTCGGGTCAGCTGATCGTCGGTGGCTTCAACGGAGCACCTTCAGCCAGGTGGGGCAGATCGAAACGATCTGTGTCGGTCCTGCCAGCCAGTGTGGCCTCCGCTCTGCCCGCCGGTACGACTGCATTCTTTGGCCTGCTCGCTGCTCTTCGAATAAACGGTGACCGGCCTCTGATTTCCGGTCCCGTATCAGCCAGCTTGCTCAGGAGCCTCACAGGTGCCATACCTGCCACTTATTCTTCTGGAGTTGCCTTAGCAACGCTGGAGAACAATGCTTGCGCTGTTTATGAGCCTTGCAAGAACGGGGCCACCTGCTCAAACGTGTTTCTCAACTCGTACTCGTAAGTGATCTCCGATCTTTCATTGAGTGTTTCTGTGATCAAAATGAATGTTCCACAAAGAGCGAATTTCGAATCCAGCTGCCAATGCCACCCTGGATATTCCGGAACCAACTGCTCAACGGACTATCCCGACTGCCATGAGAAGCCGTGCGGCAGTGAGGAAGTGTGCTTGGAGAAGAGCGACCCGGTCAATTACAATATAAAGATTCTGCCACCGCCATTCAATGGAGCTTTCAGCTACGGATCGGCTGCTGGATTCGCCTGTGTAAAATCGTATGGTAGGACAACAGCAAGCTTTCATTAGTTCTTTGAAATGGCAAAGTATTTGATAACTGGCGACTTTGTGACGGTATCTACTGGTTTTATGAATCCATTCAAGAAAAAAATGTGCAAATGCAGTCTTTACCTATCCTACTCACGAACTGGACATTGCAGTGAACTGGAGCTTCACAGGCTCAGCCGGATTCTATGTGATTCTGGTCGTGGTTTCTGCTGTTCTTTCGGCTGCCATCTCTATCTCAGTTTTTTTTCTTCTAATTAGACATGTAAGGGTCGCTGCTTTCTTTCTTGCATTGCTCATTTTGAGTTGATAAAACACAACAAATTCCTTTACAGGGTCACTTGGCAAGAAACCGATCTGATGACTATACCAATCGATCGCTATCAGGACATCAACAGCAGGTGACTTGGTGATTTTATTTATCCAGAAATCATTATTCTCTGAAAATGCAATTCTGTTTCAACAAGATTCTTCGAATCATCTTTAGAAGCGGACTGATGGAGGCTTCGATGCAACGGTTGATGCAACTTATACTATTGCTGACCGGAACACAGTGCCTGTAAGTCAGTTTTCCACACCTTCGTCCTACTCAATTATTGCCTGACTCAAACATGTGTCGAACGTTTTTTAGACAGCCGAAAACAGCTGTTTGACACCCAGCAGTCCGGCGGTTGCCGCAGCTGAACTTGTCGAAGATGTGTACGACACGACAATCGACTCAAACTATGCCAACATGGACCAGAAATACAAATGCTAGACAGTTTGGCGCGACTATTTAATCCTGGTTTGGTGCATAACATCTTGGTTTGTGCCATCATGACATCATGCTGTCGCGATTTTTTTATTTTTTATGTGTCTCAGTGTTTTTTGCGCCGTTTCAGTAACAACGTTTTTTGTCATGTTTTATAATTTGTAAAGAAGAAAAACATAATTCATGTTAAAACAAAAAATCTTAACGGTTTAAAGTTTTATAACCGTTTTTTAGGAAACGTGATTAAGAGTAATATTTTTATTGTTCTTTGTGTTAAAAACTAGAACGACGTATTTCAAGAAAAATGTATTTGCTATCTATAAGCTTAAATTTGAGCTTCATTTTTGCTTCAAGAAGTACAAGTAGTTCAATCCTTTATTCATTTATATTTACTTTTTCACTTGGAATCTGGTTTGAAGTCCTCGTGAGTTTGATAGACACTCGTGTGTCTGATGGACCCTTGTGAGTTTGATGGACACTTTTCTGTTTGATGGAAACTAGTATGTTTAAGGACACTCGTGTGATTGATGGAAACTAGTATGTTTAAGGACACTCGTGTGATTGATGGAAACTAGTATGTTTAAGGACACTCGTGTGATTGATGGAAACTAGTATGTTTAAGGACACTCGTGTGATTGATGGAAACTAGTATGTTTAAGGACACTCGTGTGATTGATGGAAACTAGTATGTTTAAGGACACTCGTGTGATTGATGGAAACTTGTATGTTTAAGGACACTCGTGTGATTGATGGAAACTAGTATGTTTAATGGACACTCGTGTGTCTGATGGACCCTTGTGAGTTTGATGGACACTTTTCTGTTTGATGGAAACTAGTATGTTTAATGACACTCGTGTGATTGATGGAAACTAGTATGTTTAATGGACACTCGTGTGATTGATGGAAACTAGTATGTTTAAGGACACTCGTGTGATTGATGGAAACTAGTATGTTTAAGGACACTCGTGTGATTGATGGAAACTAGTATGTTTAATGGACTCTCGTGTGATTGATGGAAACTAGTATGTTTAAGGACACTCGTGTGATTGATGGAAACTAGTATGTTTAAGGACACTCGTGTGATTGATGGAAACTAGTATGTTTAATGGACTCTCGTGTGTTTGATGGAAACTAGTATGTTTAATGGACACTCGTGTGATTGATGGAAACTAGTATGTTTAATGGACACTCGTGTGATTGATGGAAACTAGTATGTTTAAGGACAATCGTGTGATTGATGGAAACTAGTATGTTTAATGGACTCTCGTGTGATTGATGGAAACTAGTATGTTTAAGGACACTCGTGTGATTGATGGAAACTAGTATGTTTAAGGACACTCGTGTGATTGATGGAAACTAGTATGTTTAATGGACTCTCGTGTGTTTGATGGAAACTAGTATGTTTAATGGACACTCGTGTGATTGATGGAAACTAGTATGTTTAAGGACACTCGTGTGATTGATGGAAACTAGTATGTTTAAGGACACTTGTGTGATTGATGGAAACTAGTATGTTTAATGGACTCTCGTGTGATTGATGGAAACTAGTATGTTTAAGGACACTTGTGTGATTGATGGAAACTAGTATGTTTAATGGACTCTCGTGTGTTTGATGGACACTCGTGTGTTTGATGGACACTCGTGTGTTTGATGGACACTCGTGTGTTTGATGGACACTTGTGTGTTTGGTGGACACTCGTGTGTTTGTTGGACACTCGTGTGCATGATGGACACTCGAGATTCATGTGTGGACTCATGCCTGTGAGATGGATGCCATGAATTTTACATTGTCAAATTTTAGTTCTTACCAGCGAAGCGCTTTTCAAATATGTAAATAACTTTGGATCCAATTTCAGCAGGGATTGGAAGCCGAGGGAGATGCCTGCGACTGCCTACTGACAGGACAGCGATAGCAGAATTGTCGCCGTCATTTGACGCCATCTGCCATGTGAGTGGCTAACAGGTGAATGAAATGTCACTCTAACAGAAACCTCACTCCATCTGAAGTGTCAATCAATCCTAAATATCAGTTTTTAATTGTCACTCTGTTCGAAATATCATTCTATCAGATACTTCGCTCTATTGAACATGCAAATAGAAAATGAAATTCATCATTTCCTCCTTTAATCCATTGGAAATCCATAGTGTTTCGATTTGCACTTTTTTTACAAGCGACATTTATCGTCCATTCTAACACTAAGAATCTGAATTTTCTTTCAGTATATAATTTTTCAACAAACCTGGCATGCATTGTCAAAGAAGTTCACAGTCCACCTGGGTTAGATTGGGTTGATTTATGATTTACGAGCTAGTTGCAGTAAAAGAAGTAGAGAGGTTGCCTGCTGCTGTGTCGCATTCTATATTTTATGTTCTGTTAAGTAAGTACCACATTCTGTACGACTGTAGTTGTGTTTCAGTGCTGATGCTGGGTCTTTCTCATGCTGAATTGGCAACTTATCCAGCTTTTGTCTTACTCGCCACATTAAATTCGCACCGAAATGTCTCTGAGTTGTGTGCTGCTGGCCAGAAAATGGGACAAATTGATGTAGAAATTAAGCTGGAGTATTATGTGAGTGCATTGTTATCATGTCTACTTGTAGAATGCATACGTACAGTATTAATGGTAATGCTAACCGTGTTAATTGCTTACCTAGGCTTGATCCCAGTACATTAAAAGCTCGTAGTTTGCATACATTTTGTGCGCATTGGAAGGTATGTCATAACATCCGTAATTCTATTTATCTGCGCCCTTGTGCGTGTCAGACTCTGTAGACGACGCCATTGTGGACGACTAGACTCTATTCTTCTATCTCTGTTATCTCGCGGCCCACTAAAACAAGCGAATGCTATGTGCTCAGCCAGCCAGTGGTTTTTTAAAAGAACTCAGAATTTTACAATCCGAATAGAAATGCAGAGTTTCGCACAGCTTGCTTTTGTCTGTTTTGCAGCGGTCCAATTAAAACAGTGCTACATATTTTCTTGTCTCTACGACTTCCTTAATCTTATTTGGCATAGTCTGTGCAAAATCTCCCCGAAAGACAACAAATACCTTGAGACTCTCAGAGCAAGCTAATAATTAGAAGGGCCAAGCCTTGCAACCTTGACGAAAGCGACTTTATCGGCATCAAAAAACTCATTCGATTAGGTAAGTTGACATTTGTGATTACAGACACGGTTATCTACGGTTACAGACATTTTACAGACACAAACAAGTGCCTGTACCTGAGACCGATGATATATTGGAAAAGTGTATATATGTGCCATTTTCTGTCACAAATAAAGTGCATCTCAAGCGACCAAGAAATGGGGATTAAACCGGAAACAATAAACGGATTCTAACTAAATTAGAATTCCAATTGACAGGACTAGAAAGCACGGAGTTGAGAATCGACAACGCTTGAACTATGCGGCCCTGTTACCTGAGGCCTGTGGTGCTACTGCTTGTTCTAACTGCTGCCTACAGCCTGCTTCCAGTGATCTACGCGGCAGCAGCGAGCCAGGTATTTACAGGTAAAAAGCTGTTTGTGGAGCTTTATGTCAAGCCTTTAAACATGCCGATCAACCCCAATCCCTGAAACATCCCAACCCTTATGACATCCCAACCTCTGAGGCATCCCAATACCTGAAACTTCCCAATCGCTGCCTAATCTCTGAAACATCCTAATCCCTGAAATATCCCAATCTCTGAAACTTCCCAACCTCTGAAACTTCCCAATCCCTGAAACTTCCCAATCCCTGAAACTTCCTAATCCCTGAAACTTCCCAATCCCTGAAACATCCCAATCCCTGAAACTTCCCAACCTCTGAAACATCCCAATCCCTGAAACTTCCCAATCCCTGAAACTTCCCAATCCCTGAAACTTCCTAATCCCTGAAACTTCCCAATCCCTGAAACATCCCAATCCCTGAAACTTCCCAACCTCTGAAACATCCCAATCCCTGAAACTTCCCAATCCCTGAAACTTCCCAATCCCTGAAACTTCCCAATCCCTGAAACTTCCCAATCCCTGAAACTTCCCAACCTCTGAAACATCCCAATCCCTGAAACTTCCCAATCCCTGAAACTTCCCAATCCCTGAAACTTCCCAACCTCTGAAACTTCCTAATCCCTGAAACTTCCCAATCCCTGAAACTTCCTAATCCCTGAAACTTCCCAATCCCTGAAACATCCCAACCTCTGAAACTTCCTAATCCCTGAAACTTCCCAATCCCTGAAACTTCCCGATCGCTGCGCAATCTCTGAAACATCCCAACCTCTTAAACTTCACAATCTCTGAAATATCCCAATTTCTGAAATATCCCAACCACTAAAACATGAAAACTTTCCTTAACACCCGAGCCCCTAAAACACACCTATTCATGACACTGTACACTGTACGCTGCAGCTAGACATTACAATCACCATGTAACCTGAACTCGCAGGCCTCAGTGAGAGTCTGGCTCTGTTATCTCGGCAGCGCAGTGCCCCCTGTGGCTCTTTCGATTGCATGAACGGTGGGATTTGCAACTCCAGCGCTCCCAGCCCGGTGTGCACCTGCCCCAAGCCGTACACCGGAGACAACTGCAGCGCCGTGCAAAACTACTGCAACAAACTGCAGCCCGAGATGAACATCACAGCACTGCCAGTGTGCCTGAATGACGCCAGCTGCACATCGACTGCAACGGACCCATTTTTCTCCTGCAGATGTACTAGTAACTATACGGGTGAGTTCACGGCGCTTAATTGTCAAACCCTTGAGCCTTCTCAAAGCCGTCTTACAGAGACCATAAAATGTTGATTCCCAATTTTCCTCTAATATCAGATGCAAAGAAAGCATCCTACTTGATGGCCCAAGATGATAATCTGTGACAGAAAATGTTGCTCAATACATTGTGGAGATTGACAAAATTAGTGTTGGCTAAACCACTGCTTGGAAGAATATGTTTAGTTACTTTTAATTAAAGTATTTATTTATTGTTGCAATACATTTAATTTACATGTGATACAATTACGAGTGCATATTCGCCAAAAAATACTCTTAGTTTTGACATTTTCGTGAAAAATGCCCATGATGAATATTTTTTTAGATCTAAAATAATTTTTTGAATACTGGTTCCATCACCTAAATTGCGTGCGACATGATTTCAGTAATAAAATTCTTTAAAAAAATCCTATTCAAACCGCACTATGGGGGTGAGTGACATTGCAGGCAATTCGCACTCTACAGGGGGGTGAGTGGCAGAGGTCTAACGCGTTTGCCTCTCGCGCCAAGGTTCTTAGGCTCGATTCCGCGGCGAGGCCACATTTATTTTGGGGCGCAGCAGCGGAGAGAAGGCTTGCGAGCTTGTCGTGCAATTTACGCCCTTGAGGGCCAGCCTCCAAGGCACAGTGCCTGACGATGAGAAAGTCAGGGCAGATGTACACACCTGTGTGAGTATGTGCCTGCGTACAGTATCTGTGTGCGTGTGTGCCCATGAGCCAGCGAAATGGGCAGAATTGCCTACTCGCAGGCTGCGCTTCTACTTTCAATAAATAATGTGCCAGAGTACACACAAATATAAGCTTTTAAATATCATTATTATACCGCACTATAAAGAAAATGCTGGATATATTTTTAAAGCAAATAAAATCCCTCCATAAATTCCCGAACTAAACTCACCAGGCCCAAGATGTGACACTGTCAACCTGTGCGCCTTCGCAAACCCATGCGTCAACGGGCAGTGCGAGGTCGCTTCCACCGGAGCCGAATGCCGCTGCTACTCTGGCTGGGCCGGACCGAAATGTGATGCAGACGTCGATTACTGCTCAACTGGGCCTTGCGAAAATGGCGGAAAGTGCATCGATGGAAACTCGACGTAGGCTTAATATTTTTTTTATCGAATTTTAAATCCATGCGAGAAATCTTGAAGATTTAAGATTCGGGTAAAGTTGAGAACTCGAGGACATTGCAAGGATGCAGTCTACGTACCTCCGCGTCCACTGATGATTTATTAAATTTGCTCGATGGAGACACCCACAGACAGAACTCAAACTGGTTACAAAAAGACCTACTCTGAATATTTCATTTTGACTCATATCTCGTGCATCTGTGTCAGATTCAGCTGCAACTGCTCAGCCACGGACTTCTGGGGCACCAGCTGCACCAACTGGATCAACGACTGTCAGCCAGATCCCTGTACCAATGGCGCCACCTGTATTGACGGATTGAGAAACTTCACCTGCAACTGTCAGGACGGCTATTCTGGAAGGAACTGCTCTGAGGATTTCCCCGACTGCAGCCCGAACCCTTGCGCCTTCAATGCCACGTGTCTGGAGCGCAGCAAGCGGAGCTGGTACGGCATCAGCTCGCTGCCCGCGCCTTTCAACGGCCAGTTTCGCTACTCCCAGGCTGCTGGCTACGTCTGCGATTTAGGTTATGAGAACGGTGAGACATTTCTGGCTCCAGGTCGACAGGACGAGGTTTATACTGCTTTTTGAGATTTGCTTCAATTATCACGGTACTGTTTGTGCACTGTCTAACAGTTTAGAGCACTGTCTAACAGTTTAGAGCACTGTCTAACAGTTTGGAGCACTGTCTAACAGTTTGGAGCACTGTCTAACAGTTTAGAGCACTGTCTAACAGTTTAGAGCACTGTCTAACAGTTTAGTGCACTGTCTAACAGTTTGGAGCACTGTCTAACAGTTTGGAGCACTGTCTAACAGTTTGGAGCACCGTCTAACAGTTTGGTGCACTGTCTAACAGTTTGGGGCACTGTCTAACAGTTTGGTGCACTGTCTAACAGTTTAGTGCACTGTCTAACAGTTTGGTGCACTGTCTAACAGTTTGGAGCACTGTCTAACAGTTTGGTGCACTGTCTAACAGTTTGGAGCACTGTCTAACAGTTTGGTGCACTGTCTAACAGTTTGGAGCACTGTCTAACAGTTTGGTGCACTGTCTAACAGTTTAGTGCACTGTCTAACAGTTTGGTGCACTGTCTAACAGTTTGGAGCACTGTCTAACAGTTTGGTGCACTGTCTAACAGTTTGGAGCACTGTCTAACAGTTTGGTGCACTGTCTAACAGTTTGGAGCACTGTCTAACAGTTTGGTGCACTGTCTAACAGTTTGGAGCACTGTCTAACAGTTTGGTGCACTGTCTAACAGTTTCGAGCACTGTCTAACAGTTTAGAGCACTGTCTAACAGTTTGGAGCACTGTCTAACAGTTTGGAGCACTGTCTAACAGTTTGGTGCACTGTCTAGCAGTTTTGTGCACTGTCTAACAGTTTGGTGCACTGTCTAACAGTTTGGAGCACTGTCTAACAGTTTGGTGCACTGTCTAACAGTTTCGAGCACTGTCTAACAGTTTAGAGCACTGTCTAACAGTTTGGAGCACTGTCTAACAGTTTGGAGCACTGTCTAACAGTTTGGTGCACTGTCTAGCAGTTTTGTGCACTGTCTAACAGTTTGGTGCACTGTCTAACAGTTTGGAGCACTGTCTAACAGTTTGGTGCACTGTCTAACAGTTTGGAGCACTGTCTAACAGTTTGGAGCACTGTCTAACAGTTTGGTGCACTGTCTAACAGTTTGGAGCACTGTCTAACAGTTTGGTGCACTGTCTAACAGTTTGGAGCACTGTCTAACAGTTTGGAGCACTGTCTAACAGTTTGGAGCACTGTCTAACAGTTTGGTGCACTGTCTAACAGTTTGGAGCACTGTCTAACAGTTTGGAGCACTGTCTAACAGTTTCGTGTACTGTCTAACAAGCTGTGCAGTCTAACATGCTGTGCAATGTCTGGCAGGTAAGGATCTTTCTTACTTTCTACAGAGATATAGATCATATTACTATATTACCCAGTATTTAGTATTTTCTTGAGTACTGTTTGTCTGTGATTACAAAAATTCCAGAGCTACACCAGAAGCTGCTCATTGGTTTGGCAATCGGCATTCCAGTCGGCATTGTTGCTGGTGTCATCTTGGCCATAGTCGGCTTCGTTGTGTATCTTTATTTGCACAAACAGGTGAGAATCAACCAGAGCTTGTTGTGTTTCTGACAGACAGGTAAGAATAAATCAATCAATACTCCTTCGCTGTTTCAGGGCAAGCTGTCTCTCGGCTACTTCGGAAATCCCATTCAAAAATACGTCACTGAGGTGAGCCTTCGAGACATTGTAAACCTGAAGCTTAAATGTCAATATTAATGGACTTGATGAAGCATGCACGTCTAGTCCGAATTGGAAACTTCCAACTGCACTAACAATAAGAATGCATCAACTGTCATTATTTCAGACTGCTGAACAGAATGCCTATGAGATGCCGATGGCACCTACAGAAGGAAACGACCAGATCTACCTTGATCCAGACAATATGGATGATGGACCTGTGAGTTAAAGGTGGCAAAATAAACAGGTGCTTTGCAAACGATGAGATTGCCTGACTTTAGAAATGACAGTAGCAGATTACACAATATAGTGCAGCTAAATACCATCTACACATGTTAGGCATCCTACTAAAAAAGCTGATATTTTTATGTTAGACAAGATTGTGACCTTCTTGGCTGAATTTTATTTGATGGAATAATTGAAGTTGAAACTCTCTGCTAAATGTTGCAGCGGCTGCAGCCAGCAACTGGTGCTGGCCCTTCTAACGCACTGAGCTCAGCGGCTGAGATGTCAGGCGTGAGAAAGCAAAACGGCGCAGATACGAAGAAGAAAGGTAAGATTGTTCTATTCAAGACCAAAAAGGAAGACGATACGGACGGACCGATACAGCTCAAGCCAAACTCTAGCCAGGTAATTGAATGCTTTCTGGTACTGTGGGTTTAGGTTTACAGTAGGGGTCAAAGCGATGAGTGTCACAGGTCTCGAGCTCGATTCCGCGGCGAGGTCACATTCATTTGGGGCACAGTCACGGAGAGAAGGCTTGAAGGCTTGTCGTACAATTTACACCTGCGAGGGCCAAACACCAAGGCACAGGGAATGTACACTGTCCGACAGTCAGAACATCGACCAAATGGTGTGCCAGTGCCCTGCTGCAAATGTTGCTTTTATTATTAGGTTTTGTGTTATGAAGTAACAAATAAATATTCTAATCTCGATAGAAGCACAAGAAGCACAAGCACAACCAGCCTGAGCAGCAGCAGCCGCAGCCAACAATGCCAGGGGAATCGGAATATGCTGCTGTTTATGAGCAACAAAATACTTCGAAAAAGAACTCAGCCAAACAACAGCAAGATGCCAATGAACGAATAAAGAAGAAATCTAAAAAGGCAGACAAGAGCAATCAAGGAAGTTCGCATAATCAGGTCCAACTACCGGCCGCAGCCGCAGGCTCTACTGCCTCGTTGCCTGGAGCCAGTTTCGGCAACAAGTCGCTGACTGAAGTGCAAAAGCGACTGTCGCAGCCACCTTCAAGACCGGTACGATCTACGAACACTGGCAGTAATCTCAACGTGAGTTGATCAGTGATCAGTGATGTGTGGCAACCGTTTGTGTTTGTCAAATCAGAGCTGTCACAAGCATGCAGACAGGGCATGTACAGCTGGCTTTATCGTCCTACATTCTTATAGGGTCATTCTCTGCACGGCCAGTGCACAATACGGCTGTACGCCTCTACGGCTCAAATTATTTTGATCTCAGGTTCCTGAAAATTCATTGTGATAGTGAGCCTCCCTGCCTTCTGTTGCGTGGCCCTAGCAACCCCCTGTGTTGAAGTTTTTCATCGTGGTGTGTACCCCCGCACCTCCTCTAGGCCAGCCATGGTGATGGACGGGCCACTGCATTATATTTCACTGCCCTCATTGCGTGTTCAACCCCCACCAATTGTGGCGCTTAAGCCATCTGCCATCTCGCTTCGGATTGGCTGTCCATGTCCAGGCTTGTAACTCCTCTATTTTTCTCTACCCTGCTCTTGTGCTGATTGGCTGAACGGCCTCTATCTGGCCTTAAGCCCTTGACTTTCTACCCCTGCCTGTAATACTATAATGTAATACTATAAATCTAGACCCCCCTGCAAGCCCTCGTTTCTGCGCGCCCCCCCTTAAGGCAAGATTGTTACAAGAAAGGCCGGTTGTGACTCCCTTTTACTTGCCCATCCTACTGCGTGGCTGACAGTCTGTAAAATACTTCGGTCTACGCTCTCACGAAAGAAACCGTGCTGCACCTTGACAGCGAGCGTAAGCTTGTTCTGTCTGATTTGGGGTTGGCTTGACGAGGACGAGGACGCCAACTCTGCGTCGTTAGTGATAAGGTAAAAGGCGACCACAGCATCTGGGTCAGTACACGAGCCCGGGTTTACCCAGGATTACCCCGCTCACGACATCATTATAAAGTCCCCACAAGATTTTATATATTGATTGCACTAACAGCCTCTGTGCCAACTAGTATACCGTCTGTGTTCGTAAATTCGTGATAAACTTTTTTCATACTCCAACTCACAGACCGAGAGCGAAGAGCTGTACGTTGAACCAGACAGCATTCATCTGACTGATCAGGATATTCAGCAGCAGCAGCAGCAGCAGCAGCAGGAGGTATGCGATTCCTTCAAGCTTTTTATTTTTGCTCTTACCCTTGCGGAGGAAAATAATCCCGTGCTTGCTAGCTAGAACTTTAGGGCGCAGAATCTCGATAGTCAGTAGCTAAACTAGTATTCTAAATTGTTAGAGTTTGGTTAGAATGCTGAATAAATTCCTGACATTTCTGCAGCAGCTGTGTGTCTGCCGTTTCAGCTGAGTGAGCTGTTCCCCATACGAAGTCGAAAACTCGAAAATTTGAAAATCCTTTTTTTTGGGCCTTTATATATCGATTTTATCTACTAGCAGAGCTACCGTGCGGAAAACAAGACAAAATAAGAAACAGACAAGCGGCTGCTAAAATGTAGAGAAATTGTTCAGCGTTCTGCTGAAACAAACATGCTGACAGACACATTGCGACAGACACAGCCTACAATGATCCGAAAAATGGTGTTTAGCGAGGTGTTGGTTCTCCATTTTATCTTCTGAGCTCCATGACTGATTCGAGTAAGATCAGCTGCATCACCTTTGTCAAATGCCAGCCCGAGCCAGAGGCTGTCTACGTTGTGCCCGACAGTGCCCTAAGCCAGCCAATGGAGCTGCTTAATCAAGTGAACGGACCACCGCCAAAGCTGCCGAAGCCGAAACCCAGGGGCCAGCAGCAGCAGCAGCCCCCGACTGTGGAACTCAGTAGCCATCCAAACAACAGAGCTAGTCAACTGAATATTGTGGTAAGATGCTCAAACAAGACTGTCCAGGTTGTTGCACTCAGTTGCTTACAGCTGATCCGTGCTAAAAAGTTATCCCTGAAACTTTAACAGCGCCAAGACACGGCAGCAAACAACGGTGAAGCCGGTGGATCAGTGGAAAACGAGTACGATGTGATTGACAATGCTCCGAATTCAGCGAATGGGCAGCAGCAGCAGCAGCAGCAGCAGCAGCAGCAGCAAAAGAAGGTGGATTTAAGCCGAGTAGAGACATTTACCAAAATTTAACTAATTTTCCTGCCAAAGCGCAGGTATTTGAGTTCTTATTCTGAAAAAATGTTTTTATATGTGAAGTGGGTGCGGGTTTTGCAATCCGATGACCTGTCCTCAAGAGAGAAAGGGAGTGTGGGAATGGCGATAGAGTTAGAAGTCGTACCGCAAAGCCTCGCGATTTATCGCGGGGAGAGGGATGAAGGGAGAGATGAAGGGAGAGACAGTGGATGCAGGGAGTGGTCCTCTCGGCCTCAGGCTGGCCAGTCCCACTCAACCCATAGGCCACAGGCATGACTGCCGTGCCTACCCCAAGCAGTGCTCGAAACCGGCTAAAGTCTAAAGAGATATCGGACTACCCGCAAGCAGGTAGGACAGGGCTAGATAGCCTACTGTCATCAGTAGCATGTACATAACTGACTCCTAACAGTGGTAGCAGTGGTCGATTCGGCCCAGGCTCTTGTCTTAGAAATGCGGAAAGGCTATTGGCAAAGCGGAAAATGATCTAGGGTAGCGCCACCACCCAATGCGCCTACGTTGCCACCGCAGACATTTGGGAACTTGGGTCCCCGGAGTTCACAGCTCCTAGTTTGTCACACAGATCTCAGACAAGCCGAAAAATAGGGCATTCTGTAACTTCCGTTTTAGACTAGGGCGAAGACCCCAGAATGAATCGAGACACGCCTCAACAGGGGATTCCTGAAACTGCGCTACAGTGGTCTAGAAAGGTGGTACTCCGAACCCGAATGAGAAACCCATAGCCAGAATCCTACTCCTGGAACATCAAACACATTCCTTACATTAGATTACAGCCTACGCATTAAATAACTAGCAAATCCGAATCTGTGTGAGATGAGGAAATCAGAGGCAGGAGAGATTAAGCAGAACACTGGCTGAGTGATTATGCAAGCGATAAATATTAGATCACGCCTCTCGCTCCCATGGCCGTAGTTGCGAGGGCGGGGAATAGAAGGAGAATTCAATTGACAAAGGAGTTTGACGCGTACACTGGAATCCGCCAGTGAGAGAGGAAAGCCGGCCACGGAATTCCCCGCCCCTAAGCAGCAATGCACACGCTACATTCCGCATTTTACTCGCAAATCCCTAGCTCCTTATTACTTTCCTGCGCGCTCACAGTTGTCCTCCTGCCGCAGCTTTCAGCTCGGCATCACCAGAGCCCATCCCCCTAAAGAGTTAGCCACTCATGATCGAGGGCTGTCTAGCGATAAAATAAATAGAAGAGAGTAGCATGATAAGGAAAGGTTTAGTTGTTATAAAATTGGCCTAATTATTAAAAATGGCAGTCAATTAATAAATGGTTTATTAGGCTATCAAATTCCCTAATTTCCCTCCCTCTAATTGCCGCCTAACCTAGAGAAAGGTCCCTTAGGACTAACAATTATAAAACCGCTGCGCGGGTTACTTAGCTGGATGCTGATTCGGCCGCGTGCTGCAATCCTGTAGCTCTCGGGGAAGGGGTAGGGCAAAACAGCAAGGCCGGGAAAGGAAACTGCTGTGAGCTGGCAGGGGCCAACGCACTGGGAGCACAGTGGCTCAATTTAGAGCTCACCTAAAGAGGTGGCTTGCGATTAAGGGGAAGGGGACAGGCAATGGGCCTGTGAGCGCTTGCTCGAGCTTATAGCTCTGGGGTCTAAGCCTTAGGTGGATGGGGAAAGTGCCTTAGGTCCGGTGGGAGTCCAGGCCGGCAGGTAAGGTCCAAGGTAAGGTTGGAAGGGTAAGGGTCCGGTTCTAGGGAGGTGCCGGAGGTTGTCCTAGGGGCAGCGCAGCGCGCTTCCTTAAATAGTCTTGCAGCACGCCAACCCCGACATCCATCAAAATAACCCACATTCGCGCCAGCCTGTCATCGAGGAATTGAAGCGGCGATTGCCGCCCCGATTACCCAATGAACCGACGGCGAGAAACGACAGATGCTCCTCGAGAGCAGCTGCCGGCAGACAGCCAAATGATTGTTACTCCGCCAGGACAATGGGAAGCGCAGGCGCCGACCTGCCTACAGTGACATTTACATGTATCTAAGAGAGGAGGTCATAAAGTCGAGCTGGGCTCGAATACTGTAAAGAAGTGGGGACATGAAGAATTAATGATCACTCATAACGCCCGAGTGATCCCCAATATCTGATCGCGGTTTGGAGGGGAATTATGACCTAAACTACTCATACAATAAAAGCTATGGCCGCGATCAGTCATTCCTACAGGGGTCTAGACAGATCCAGGGAGAAGGGAGTCGACGGCTACTTAATTCACCGCCGCCCAAAACCCGGCCCTAAGATTAATGATCGTGTTTGCGGCCAGCTGCTACGTGGGTCGCAATTATTAGACACTTAAAAATTTGAAAAATTATGCTGGCTCACATTCCCACTCGATTCCCGCAGCACACTCCACATCAGGCGGCATTTTGTTCGAATTAAGTCAGTTAGACTAAGAAATTTGCCGGATACGGGCGAAATTAGTGAATTCATCCCAGATAAGCAAAAAGCGAATTTCAGCTTGAAATATGAAAATCATGTAAAGATTTTAAACAACCGCAGGCGACCACTGCGACAACATCGACGACTGTGCCAGCCGGCCCTGCATCAACGGGGGCCGTTGTGTGGATGGCAACAGAACGTGAGTTTGCTTTCGTGTTTATTTGATACTGAGAGCTGATATAACACTTTTTCTATTTATTATCTATTCATTTCCAGTTACACCTGCGACTGCTCAGGCTTGGGATTCAGCGGCTCCAGGTGCGAAATCAACTCAATCAAATCAACCAGGTGCGAGTAAAATATCCCTCCTTCACTTGCTTATATTTCTCCCTTTGGGGACGTAAATGTAACCATTGAAAAGTCAGTATTCCAGATACTTGATCACTCAATTCACTTCTATTTTATACGTTACACTCCAGCCTATTCGGACAGCTCAATCACAGAGCAAATGCTTTAGTTAGGTGTAAATAAATCTATAATTAAAAAAAAATTCATCTATAAAATACGAGTACTGAAAGTTTCATTGCTCTTCATTTTTGCTGTTGTTTTTTATAGATTAAGGCAATATAGGGAGAATTAGATTTTGAGTAAGGATTTCGAACTCGTCTACTTGAATTATTATACTTGAAATTACCTTCTGCCATTCCAGCCTCATGACTTCGCTTGGAAAATACGGAACTCTTTTGCACTGAGCATAAATCGATAAAAGTGCATCGCTGCAATCGCCACTGATGAGGTCTACTTGCTTTTCAGTTTGATGGTTGCCTTCGCTTCATTTCCAGTTGGTAACGGTGAGTCAGGGCTGCTGCTGTTGCTGATTGTCTCACCTGGAACTGGCCAATGGCTTCCAACAATGGTTTCAAACAATGGGCCATGTCCACGCAGGACATTGGATCTAAAGTGACGTTTCACTTTCCCTAAAATTCACATCCTAAAAATAAAATTATATTTGCGGGATGTCTGTGGGCAATAGCAATCATTTGGTGACAGTTGACTCGAAGCCGGTACATGTGCTCTGACGTTTACATTGTTGGGCAGCTTACACACACTGTACCTTGGGTTTTGACAGCTTACTGGTGCGGGACAAGCCCCGAAGGCTTCTCCCCGCGGCTGCGCTGTAAAAAATGGGGCCTCACTGAGGAATCGAACTCATGGACCATATTGCTAGAGACGGGCACTGACCCCTTTACTTTCCCCAAACGTCACAACTACCTACTTAATTTCGCGTTCTCCATGTCTGGAAGTGTTAGGTAAAAAGAAAGTTTAGGTTTGTGAAAGTAGGTGATGACAATATATGACAGGTGATAACGATATATGAAAGGTGGTATCATTGTGTGGCAAATGTGTGGACATGCGATTTCTTTCGTAGAAGAAGGTGCATGCGAATGTTTGACATGCGATTCAAGTCCACTATCGTTTTACTTCTCGCTTTTTGAGTAGTGTGTAGCGCAACGTTTTTATCGTATGATTCACTCGCGGCACAGCACAATGAAACCGGCGGCGTCTGTCGAAACTGTCGAAACGGCGGCGTCTGCAGACAAGGCAAAAGCTCCGCGTCACTTGCTACAGCGGCTACTTTGGTAATCGAAGTCTTGTATGTTATGTTCACCTGGGAAACACTCCTAACTCCCCATCCTCCTCACTTCGCCATCCTCCTCACTCCCCATCCTCCTCACTCGCCATCCTCCTCACTCCCCATCCTCCTCACTCCGCATCCTCCTCACTCCCCATCCTCCTCACTCCGCATCCTCCTCACTCCCCATCCTCCTCACGCACTATCCTCCTCACTCGCCATCCTCCTCACTCCCCATCCTCCTCACTCGCCATCCTCCTCACTCGCCATCCTCCTCACTCCGCATCCTCCTCACTCCCCATCCTCCTCACTCGCCATCCTCCTCACTCCCCATCCTCCTCACTCCCCATCCTCCTCACTCCCCATCCTCCTCACTCCGCATCCTCCTCACTCCCCATCCTCCTCACGCACTATCCTCCTCACTCGCCATCCTCCTCACTCCCCATCCTCCTCACTCCCCATCCTCCTCACTCCCCATCCTCCTCACTCCCCATCCTCCTCACTCCCCATCCTCCTCACTCCCCATCCTCCTCACTCCCCATCTTCCTCACTCCCCATCCTCCTCACTCGCCATCCTCCTCACTCGCCATCCTCCTCACTCGCCATCCTCCTCATTCGGCATCCTCCTCACTCCCCATCCTCCTCACTCCCCATCCTCCTCACTCCCCATCCTCCTCACTCCCCATCCTCCTCACTCCCCATCCTCCTCACTCCCCATCTTCCTCACTCCCCATCCTCCTCACTCCCCATCTTCCTCACTCCCCATCCTCCTCACTCCCCATCTTCCTCACTCCCCATCTTCCTCACTCCCCATCCTCCTCACTCCCCATCCTCCTCACTCCCCATCCTCCTCACTCCCCATCCTCCTCACTCCCCATCTTCCTCACTCCCCATCTTCCTCACTCCCCATCCTCCTCACTCCCCATCTTCCTCACTCCCCATCCTCCTCACTCGCCATCCTCCTCACTCCCCATCCTCCTCACTCGCCATCCTCCTCACTCGCCATCCTCCTCACTCGCCATCCTCCTCATTCGGCATCCTCCTCACTCCCCATCCTCCTCACTCCCCATCCTCCTCACTCCCCATCCTCCTCACTCCCCATCCTCCTCACTCCCCATCCTCCTCACTCCCCATCTTCCTCACTCCCCATCCTCCTCACTCCCCATCTTCCTCACTCCCCATCCTCCTCACTCCCCATCTTCCTCACTCCCCATCTTCCTCACTCCCCATCCTCCTCACTCCCCATCCTCCTCACTCCCCATCCTCCTCACTCCCCATCCTCCTCACTCCCCATCTTCCTCACTCCCCATCCTCCTCACTCCGCATCCTCCTCACTCGCCATCCTCCTCACTCCCCATCCTCCTCACTCCCCATCTTCCTCACTCCCCATCCTCCTCACTCGCCATCCTCCTCACTCCCCATCCTCCTCACTCCCCATCCTCCTCACTCCCCATCCTCCTCACTCTCCTCACCAAACTGCCAAACCTCCGCCAAACCGTATCCTAATCGACGTATTTTTCCTTTCAGTGCCTTCTGCTTGTTTAATTTACCAAATACACTTGTTTTGTACTTGAAAATTTCTTTGGTTTCTATCTATGTTGGCTTAATTTATTTGCATTTTTACTTTTAGGAAAAAGAGACTTTTAGAAGAACGAAAATAAATTGTCCAATAACAAGCTGAATTACCAGAAGTTCACATAAGATGCAAAAAAGATTTTGTTCTAGCCAAAGTTAAGGCAATAAGTTTTAGTACATTGTGTACTGCATTTTAATCGCGACTTTTTCATTTCAGCAACACTTCCTCTTCTGCTACTGATAGTAAACACTGCTGGTTGCTATGATTTTTCTGAAGGCAAGAGTTCTGCACTGCACTCGCCAGCTCTGAGAGAAATAAGGTGAGCTGCAAAACCCAACTCTACCCTGCTCAATTCACCCTCCTGGCCCTATCCACCTGACTCTTCCCTCCTGACTCTACCCTCCTCACTCTACCCTCCTCACTCTATCCTACTCACTCTACCCTCCTTACCCTACCCTCCTCACTCTACCCTCCTCACTCTACCCTCCTCACTCTAACCTCCTCACTCTACCCTCCTCACTCTCCCTCCTTACTCTACCCTCCTTACTCTACCCTCCTCACTCTCCCCTCCTCACTCTACCCTACTCACTCTACCCTACTCACTCTACCCTCCTCACTCTACCCTCCTCATTCTACCCTCCTCATTCTACCCTCCTTACTCTACCCTCCTTACCCTACCCTCCTCACTCTACCCTCCTCACTCTTTAGACTTGCAGCTTTTTATCTTGAACTTCATCAGCTATTATTCGAAGTATTAAATTGCTCTAAAATATATTTTCACTCAATTATTAAGTATATTGCTTTTTAAGGCTTTTAAATTAGCTGTTCGAGAAAATACTAAAATTAATCGCCCATGATTTTCAGATTTCCCATCGTCTTTGTACAGGCCGCATTAAAAATCGCTAGTTGCTCAGGCAGGCCAGTTGACAGTTGAGTAGTGGACAGTGAGACCTCATGGCACAAAATAATTCGTTGTATTTCTGGATTTTATTTTGGCTTTTACTGCCTTTGACCACCGCTGTATCATTATCGACTGAGCAGTCATCAGGTGAGCTCATTAGGCAGGCTTCTCAAGGCGTTGCCAGTTGTCAAGGGTTTCACTGAGATCGGTGAGCATTTTGCCTGGCCTCTCATTTCAGATGTCGATGAAGCTGAAGCCACATTGGCGAGGCTGAGGAGAGCCGCCTGCAGTGCTGGCGACTGCCAGAATGGAGGCTTTTGCTGGCCGGGTCCTGTGACTGCGAGTACGCCTCCGTGCGTGTGTCCTGAGCCGTACCTTCCCCCCTACTGTGTTGTAGCAAATTCTAATCCAGTTGACTACTGCGCACCCGGACCAGACAACCCCTGCAAAAACGGAGCCACCTGCAACCGAATCGCCGTCAGTCCCTTCTACAGCTGCAGCTGCGTTCCCGGATTCACAGGTAAACAATCACTTTATTTAGCAAGATAAAATTTCTTACCTACCACGAGGTTAAAAATCTATAAAAATGCAAATTAGTAAAATATGTTCATGCTCTTTTTTCATTTCCTTTCAACACAAACACACGAGCGCATTCGGCAATATAAAAAGCGAAGATTAGAGAAATTCTCTTGGACAAAGTTCCAATGTTAAGACAATTGTTTCTATCGGTTGCAAGAAGGTCCACTGAGCTTGCTGATTGTACCTATTTATGTGGAAAAGTGTACCTGAAATGGGAACTCATGAGCGAATGGGAAATACAGAAGAATGAAGCTTGTGTTTTGTTGGTAAAGTGTCAAGTGAAGAGGATTAGAGTTATGAAGCTTATGCTCAGGACTGTTGGGGTGGAGGCTAGAGTGAGGATAATAAACTGAGCAGGAGAGTAGAGTGAGGAGAGAAGACTAGGGGTGGACTTAGGAGGGTAGTGTGAACGTACTCAGGAGGTAGAGTGAAGGGATAGAGTAGGGAGGGTAAAGTGAGTAGAATTGAGTAAGGAGGGTAGAGTGAGGAGGGTAGAGTGAGGAGGGTAGAGTGAGGAGGGTAGAGTGGGGAGGGTAGAGTGAGGAGGGTAGATTGAGGAGGGTAGTGTGGTGAGGGTAGAGTGGGGAGGGTAGAGTAGAGAGGTAGAGTGAGGAGAGTAGAGTGAAGGAGGGTAGAGTTGGGAGGGTAGAGTGAGGAGGGTAGAGTGGGGAGGGTAGAGTGAGGAGGGTAGGGTTAGGAGGGTAGAGTGGGGAGGGTAGAGTAGAGAGGGTAGAGTGACGAGGGTAGATTGAGGAGGGTAGAGTGAGCAGGGTAGAGTGAGGAGGGTAGAGTGAGGAGGGTAGAGTGGGGAGGGCAGAGTGAGGAGGGTAGAGTAGGGAGGGTAGAGTAGAGAGGGTAGAGTGGGGAGGGTAGAGTGAGGAGGGCAGAATGAGGAGGGTAGAGTGGGGAGGGTAGAGTAGAGAGGGTAGAGTGAGGAGCGTAGAGTGGGGAGGGTAGAGTAGAGAGGGTATAGTGGGGAGGGTAGAGTGAGGAGGGCAGAATGAGGAGGGTAGAGTGGGATCGAGTGGATTCTCAAGTCAGACGTTTCAAAGCCGATAAGAACAGAAAATGAGGTCATCTTCTGATGCTTAGAATATTGTTGCTTGACGGCAACTACTGCTCAGGCTCTCGTGTGAACTCAGCATACTCCAGTTTAAGTCAAAACTTTTACTTGCAGCTCCAGCCGAGCTTCTTTCGCCTAACTAACTGTTACGAAGCTCCAATTTTTAACTATGAAGGTAAAGGATCGCAGAGTTTGACATTTAGCGAAAAATTCACTCGCAAGTTTTTTGAAAAGCGACCACTTGAAAACAAATGATTTTCGCGAGCCACAGAAATTTTTAGCCAGTACATTCTTTGCTAACACTGGCAAGCATCAGGTATGTTTCACCACAATGGTTATGAAGCAGATTGTCTTGAGTCATAGAAACCATTATAATTAATTCTCTAGCCCGCGCTCATTTTTGAAATCTATTAAAGATTTTCACGTGTTGGCCCTGCGTCAGTTTTTTCAAACGGCGGCATTTCGCTCGAATTTCGATTGTGAAGTTGATTGAAGAAGTTGCCGATAGCACCAGAATGAGCAAAAATATCTAAAAATGTTTCAGTTAGGCAAAAACGATATTTCAAATTGACGCGAAAATGAAAATCTTTTGAACAACCGCAGGCTTCAGCTGCGAAATCAACATCGACGACTGCGCCAGCCGGCCCTGCATCAATGGCCAGTGCACAGACCTGGTGAACAGCTACAACTGCAGCTGCTACAGCGGCTGGGAGGGCTCCAACTGCGGCACCAACCATGACGACTGCTTCGCTGGCGCCTGTCTCAACAGAGGTCGTTGTGTGGACGGCAACAAAACGTGAGTTGCTTTCGTGTTTATTCTAACCTCAAAGAGCTTGCGCATCTTGCTAGCATTCTGATTTTCAGATACACCTGCGACTGCTCAGGGTTGGGATTTAGCGGCTCCAGGTGCGAAGTCAACATCGATGACTGCGTAGGCAATCCCTGCATAAATGGTCTGTGCTCAGACGGTGTGAAGGACTACAGCTGCAGCTGCTACACAGGCTGGGAGGGCTTCAACTGCTCAGTTGACACAAACTACTGCCTGCCAATGCCCTGCCAGAATGGAGGCCTGTGCAGCGATGGCAACTCCACGTGAGTGCAAAATGGCATCGCTCGCCAGTCATCTGAGAAAGTATATGCACTCGTATATGGCCTACTCTTCACCAGGCGCATTTGTAAGAAGCTCATTTCACTTTGTATCCATATTGATAAAACATCTTAAAAAATAATGACACAGTTCTTTAATTTTTGCACATTGTTTGTCTCATATTCAGGCTCGCAGTTTGTCCTATGTCTCTTGGTTGCCTTTGAAATTCTTGCTTTTATTCAATATTCCTTTTGGTCATTATGCCCACTTTCCTGATTACCAATTTGGAGATGTACTGTATTGAATGTACAGAAAGTACAGTTCTGAATGCTTCGCAATCACGTTTTTACAGAACAGTGTAAAAGACGGGCAGCCCTCCTGAGTGGGCACTGCCTGTGTTCTGACTTCTGTCCGGTTCCTAAAATTTATTCTTTCAAAGCGCCTTTGATACGAAAGTGCCATCTTCAAATTAAACCCAAAAGTCCCAAAAATATCTAAATGCTTTCCTCATATCCGGGGGGTCAGTGGCAGAGCGGTTAACGCTTTTGCCTCTCGCACCAAGGTCCTGATGCGTACTTACTGGCTTCTTTCTGTCAGCAGTTTCCTGGCATTTTGAAGTGTCTTCCAAGCTCACAATCGTTATTGGATATTTCCATGGCATTCATTATACAAGCAGCATTCTTGTACTAACAGCGAAAAATCATTGCGCATGTGCTGCGCAATGAAATCTAGCTAGTGTGGTCTCTAACTGGAGCCGCTCCTCCCCTTCCTGCCTACTGAACGTCTACCCGATCTACGAGCTACTAGCACTTGCGGGTGTGTTTATACTAATCCTACCCTTCACATGCATGCCGTAGTCTGAACTCAAACTTCTAGCTCACCAAGTGACTTACAAAATATTTCTTCTTGTACGAAACATGTTTCAGTTACAACTGCGACTGCTCGCGCATCGACTTCCAAGGCGTCAACTGCAGCTCCAAGATCGACGACTGTCTTGGTAACAATTGTCAGAACGGAGGCCGCTGCGTTGACGGTGTCAGACGCTACACCTGCGACTGTACAGACACGGGATTCAAAGGTGCCTTCTGCGAGATCAACACAGACGACTGTGCCAGCCATCCCTGCATTAATGGTCTGTGCACGGACCTTGTGAAGGACTACAACTGCAGCTGCTACAGAGGCTGGGAGGGCAAGAACTGCTCAGTTGACACAAACTACTGTGTGCCATCGCCCTGTCAGAATGGAGGCCTGTGCAGCAGTGATGGCAACTCCACGTGAGTGTTCAATTCAATATTAATACTAAAAAACATTTATAATTAATCACAGGATAATTAGACTTTTATTAGTACATTACTCGTATTTGTACTAATAGTCAGCAACTAACAATCAACCCGTGGTTGATGCTGAATAAAAAATGGTAAAAAATTATAGGAGTCTCTTGTACGAATTAGTCGAAGCCTCTGAATTTTTTGCTCTCTTGCTAAAAGCTGCTTAATTTAGCACAAAGTAATTTAACATAAATCACGTTAGAAAAACTTGAGTACATATATAGCAAAAAAAATTAAACAGCTACACCTGCAGCTGCTATGCGGGGTTCGGCGGCAAGAACTGCAGCGTCAGGCTGACCGGCTGCGACTCCACGCTGTGTCGGAATGGCGCCACCTGCGAGCCGGTTCTCTTAAGGGAGCTGCCGACACCTGAGCACGGACACCTGTGCACCTGCACCGCAGGATGGACGGGCCCTCAGTGCAACCTCACAACCCTGGTCTCATTCAACGGCTCCACCAGCTTCAGCGCCCTGCTCAGCATCGCAGCCTCGAGCAGCTCGGCTGACTGGACCTTCGAGCTCTCATTCTGGAGCAGTCTCACCCAGTTTGATCTGATTCGGCTGTCCTCAGACTCGGGACTCATCCGAGTCGGTGCTCACAACTCCAGCCTCGTGCTGCTGCTGCTGAATAGCAGCTCATCGTCTGTGATTGGTCAGACCAAGTGGCCAATCAGTGAAAGTTTGGCTGCTGCTGATTGGCTCACACTGTCAGTCAGCCTGACCAATGGCAGTGCGACACTGACTCGGACGGGGTCGTCAGGAGTGAGGCAGTCTCTCACACAGCTGGTTGACGGACTGTCGCACACATTCAAGCGAGGCTCAGTGTCAGTTCGGGTCGGAGGCGACGCAGCATCGACCAGTGGGGGCTTCCGCGGCTGCGTGCGGGATCTGCGACTCGCGACTTCCAACTTGACATTCATCGCCATGGAGACCACGGTGGAGTCGAGCAACGCGACCTGGGGAGTGTGCAGTCGATCGGTGCAATGCGGCAGCCCCTCGCCCTGTGAGCTTACGAGCTCGAGGTGCTTGGATGTGTGGAATGACTTTTTGTGCCAGTGCGCAGCGGACTTTGGTGGCCGTAACTGCTCTGTGCGGCTTCCGTCGTTCTCATTCGGACTGGGTGGAAACGCGTCCTCAGCGAGCTTCGCGTCAGTGCCCGCCGTCTCAAGCGTGTTCGGCGGCGACTCGTGGATGATCGAGCTGAGGCTGGTGACTCTGTCTCCGGGAGCGTTTCTGATGCTGCTGGGCGACCCGAGCGACTCGGCGACCACTCCGCGACTGCTCGTCACGGTGAGTGAGGACTGAACAATGTTTGTGTTTTCTAGCAGATCAGATTTCCGTACAATGCCTCGTTGTCCTTCCTCAGATTGATTCCACTGGATGTCTGTCTGCCCAGATTCTGCTTAGCGACGGTCTTCTGGTCGCAACGCTGACGTCCTCGGACTCTGTGGCTACTGGGAACTTTGTCTCTGTGAAGATCTACTTGTCTATTTCAAATCGCGTGTTGTCGCTGACAGTTGAGTCGGCTGTAAAGTCAGCATCGCTGAGCAGTTTGAGTCCTCTGTCGCAGCCGTCGGGTCAGCTGATCGTCGGTGGCTTCAACGGAGCACCGTCAGCCAGGTGGGGCAGATCGAAACGATCTGTGTCGGTCCTGCCAGCCAGCGTGGCCTCCGCTCTGCCCGCCGGTACGACTGCATTCTTTGGCCTGCTCGCTGCTCTTCGAATAAACGGTGACCAGCCTCTGATTTCGGGTCCCGTATCAGCCAGCTCGCTCAGCAGCCTCACAGGTGCCATACCTGCCACTTATTCTTCTGGAGTTACCTTAGCAACGCTGGAGAACAATGCTTGCGCTGTTTATGAGCCTTGCAAGAACGGGGCCACCTGCTCAAACGTGTTTCTCAACTCGTACTCGTAAGAGTTCTCCGATATTTCATTGAGTGTTTCTGTGATCAAAATGAATGTTCCACAAAGAGCGAATTTCGAATCCAGCTGCCAATGCCACCCTGGATATTCCGGAACCAACTGCTCAACGGACTATCCCGACTGCCATGAGAAGCCGTGCGGCAGTGAGGAAGTGTGCTTGGAGAAGAGCGACCCGGTCAATTACAATATAAAGATTCTGCCACCGCCATTCAATGGAGCTTTCAGCTACGGGTCGGCTGCTGGATTCACCTGTGTAAAATCGTATGGTAGGACAACAGCAAGCTTTCATTAGTTCTTTGAAATGGCAAAGTATTTGATAACTGGCGACTTTGTGACGGTATCTACAGGTTTTATGAATCAACTCAAGAAGAAAATGTGCAAATGCAGTCTTTACCTATCCTACTCACGAACTATTGCAGGGTATCGGAACAGCTTCACAGGCTCAGCCTCACAAACTAACAGCTTCACCACCTCAGCCGGATTCTATGTGATTCTTGTCGTGGTTTCTGCTGTTCTTTCGGCTGCAATCTCTATCTCAGTTTTTTTTCTTCTAATTAGACATGTAAGGATCGCTGCTTTCTTTCATGTATTGCTCATTTTGAGTTGATAAAACACAACAAATTCCTTTACAGGGTCACTTGGCAAGAAACCGTTCTGATGATTATACCAATCGATCGCTATCAGGACATCAACAACAGGTAACTTGGTGATTTTATTTATCCAGAAATCATTATTCTCTGAAAATGCAATTCTGTTTCAACAAGATTCTTCGAATCATCTTAGAAGCGGACTGATGGAGGTTCCGATGCAACGGTTGATGCAACTTATACTATTGCTGACCGGAACACTGTGCCTGTAAGTCTGTTTTCCACACCTGGGGCCCATTGATTTGAGCTGGATTGTTTTTCAAAACCTTTACTCAAATATTTTTCGTCCTACTCAATTATTGCCTAACTCAAACATGCGTCGAACGTTTTTTAGACAGCCGAAAACAGCTGTTTGACACCCAGCAGTCCGCCGGTTGCCGCAGCTGAACTTGTCGAAGATGTGTACGACACGACAATCGACTCAAACTATGCCAACATGGACCAGAAATACAAATGCTAGACGGTTTGGCGCGACTATTTAATCCTGGTTTGGTGCATAACATCTTGGTTTGTGCCTTCATGACATCATGCTGTCGCGGTTTTTAGATTTTTTTATGTGTCTCAGTGTTTTTTGCGCCGTTTCAGTAACAACGTTTTTTGTCATGTTTTATAATTTGTAAAGAAGAAAAACATATTTCATGTTAAAACAAAAAATCTTAGCGGTTTAAAGTTTTATAACCGTTTTTTAGGAAACGTGATTAAGAGTAATATTTTTATTGTTCTTTGTGTTAAAAACTAGAACGACGTATTTCAAGAAAAATGTATTTGCTATCTATAAGCTTAAATTTGAGCTTCATTATTGCTCCAAGAAGTAAAAGTAGTTCAATCCTTTATTCATTTATATTTACTTTTTTAACATGGAATCTGGTTTGAAGTCCTCGTGAGTTTGATAGACACTCGTGTGTCTGATGGACCCTTGTGAGTTTGATGGACACTTTTCTGTTTGATGGAAACTAGTATGTTTAAGGACACTCGTGTGATTGATGGAAACTAGTATGTTTAAGGACACTCGTGTGATTGATGGAAACTAGTATGTTTAAGGACACTCGTGTGTTTGATGGACACTAGTATGTTTAAGGACACTCGTGTGTTTGATGGACACTAGTATGCTTAATGGACTCTCGTGTGCTTGATGGACACTCGTGAGTTTGATGGACACTCGTGTGCTTGATGAACTCTCGTGTGCTTGATGGACACTCGTGAGTTTGATGGACTCTCGTGTGCTTGATGAACTCTCGTGTGCTTGATGGACACTCGTGTGTTTGATGGACACTCGTGTGTTTGATGGACACTCGTGTGCTTGATGGACTCTCGTGTGCTTGATGGACACTCGTGTGTTTGATGGACACTCGTGTGCTTGATGGACTCTCGTGTGCTTGATGGACACTCGTGTGTTTGATGGACACTCGTGTGTTTGATGGACACTCGTGTGTTTGATGGACACTCGTGTGTTTGATGGACACTTGTGTGTTTGGTGGACACTCGTGTGTTTGTTGGACACTCGTGTGCTTGATGGACACTCGTGTGCTTGATGGACACTTGTGTGGACTCATGCCTGTGAGATGGATGCCATGAATTTTACATTGTCAAATTTTAGTTCTTACCAGCGAAGCGCTTTTCAAACATGTAAATAACTTTGGATCCAATTTCAGCAAGGATTGGAAGCCGAGGGAGATGCCTGCGACTGCCTACTGACAGGACAGCGATAGCAGAATTGTCGCCGTCATTTGATGCCATCTGCCAAGTGAGTGGCTAACAGGTGAATGAAATGTCACTCTAACAGAAACCTCACTCCATCTGAAGTGTCAATCAATCCTAAATATCAGTTTTTAATTGTCACTCTGTTTGAAATATCATTCTATCAGATACTTCGCTCTATTGAATATGCAAATAGAAAATGAAATTCATCATTTTTTCCTTTAATCCATAGGAAATCCATAGTGTTTCGATTTGCACTTTTTTTACAATCGACATTTATCGTCCATTCTAACACTAAGAATCTGAATTTTCTTTCAGTATATAATTTTTCAACAAAGCTGGCATGCATTGTCAAAGAAGTTCACAGTCCACCTGGGTTAGATTGGGTCAATTTATGATTTAGTTGCTATCTCCTGTTCACAATGGCCTCGAAACCCCACAGTAAAAGAGGTTGAGAGGTTGGCTGCTGCTGTGTCGCATTCTATTGTTCTATCTTTATATATTTATATTTTCTGTTAAGCCAGTACCATATTCTGTAGAACTGCAGTATTTTTTCAATGCAGATGCTGAGATCTCCTCTATCTCCATGTGTATGCTGAATTGGCAACTTATCCAGCTTTTGTCTTACTCGCCACATTAAATTCGCACCGAAATGTCTCTAGGTTGTGTGCTGCTGGCTAGAAAATGGGACAAATTGATTTAGAAATTAAGCTGGAGTATTATGTGAGTGCATTGTTATCATGTCTACTTGTAGAATGCATACGTACACTATCAATGGTAATGCTGACCGTGTTAATTGCTTACCTAGGCTTAATTCTAGTACATTAAAAGCTCGTAGTTTGCATACATTTTGTGCCCATTGGAAGGTATGTCATAACATCCGTAATTCTATTTATCTGCGCCTTTGTGCGTGTCAGACTCGGTAGACGACGCCATTGTGGACGACTAGACTCTATTCTTCTATCTCTGTTATCTCGCGGCCCACTAAATGGCAATAGCGAATGCTATTGTACTCAGCCAGCCAGTGGTTTTTTAAAAGAACTCAGAATTTTACAATCCGAATAGAAATGCAGAGTTTCGCACAGCTTGCTTTTGTCTGTTTTGCAGCGGTCCAATTAAAACAGTGCTACATATTTTCTTGTCTCTACGACTTCCTTAATCTTATTTGGCATATTATGTGCAAAATCTCCCCGAAAGACAACAAATACCTTGAGACTCTCAGAACAAGCTAATAATTAGAAGGGCCAAGCCTTGCAACCTTGACGAAAGCGACTTTATCGGCATCAAAAAACTCATTCGATTAGGTAAGTTGACATTTCTGATTACAGACACGGTTATCTACGGTTACAGACATTTTACAGACACAAACAAGTGCCTGTACCTGAGACCGATGATATATTGGAAAAGTGTATATATGTGCAATTTTCTGTCACAAATAAAGTGCATCTCAAGCGACCAAGAAATGGGGATTAAACCGGAAACATTAAACGGATTCTAACTAAATTCGAATTCCAATTGACAGGACTAGAAAGCACGGAGTTGAGAATCGACAACGCTTGAACTATGCGGCCTTGTTACCTGAGGCCTGTGGTGCTACTGCTTGTTCTAACTGCTGCCTACAGCCTGCTTCCAGTGATCTACGCGGCAGCAGCGAGCCAGGCATTTACAGGTAAAAAGCTGTTTGTGGAGCTTAATGTCAAGCCTTTAAACATGCCGATCAACCCCAATCCCTGAAACATCCCAACCCCTATGACATCCCAACCTCTGAGGCATCCCAATACCTGAAACTTCCCAATCGCTGCCTAATCTCTGAAACTTCCCAATCCCTGAAACATCCCAATCCCTGAAACTTCCCAATCCCTGAAACTTCCCAATCCCTGAAACTTCCCAATCCCTGAAACTTCCCAATCCCTGAAACTTCCCAACATCTGAAACTTCCTAATCCCTGAAACTTCCCAATCCCTGAAACATCCCAACCTCTGAAACTTCCTAATCCCTGAAACTTCCCAATCCCTGAAACTTCCCAATCCCTGAAACTTCCCAATCCCTGAAACATCCCAATCCCTGAAACTTCCCAATCTCTGAAACATCCCAATCCCTGAAATATCCCAATCTCTGAAACTTCCCAATCCCTGAAACTTCCCAATCCCTGAAACTTCCCAATCCCTGAAACTTCCCAACCTCTGAAACTTCCCAATCCCTGAAACTTCCCAATCCCTGAAACTTCCCAATTCCTGAAACTTCCCAACCTCTGAAACTTCCTAATCCCTGAAACTTCCCAATCCCTGAAACATCCCAACCTCTGAAACTTCCTAATCCCTGAAACTTCCCAATCCCTGAAACTTCCTAATCCCTGAAACTTCCCAATCCCTGAAACATCCCAACCTCTGAAACTTCCTAATCCCTGAAACTTCCCAATCCCTGAAACTTCCCGATCGCTGCGCAATCTCTGAAACATCCCAACCTCTTAAACTTCACAATCTCTGAAATATCTCAATTTCTGAAATATCCCAACCACTAAAACATGAAAACTTTCCTTAACACCCGAGCCCCTAAAACACACCTATTCATGACACTGTACACTGTACGCTGCAGCTAGACATTACAATCACCATGAAACCTGAACTCGCAGGCCTCAGTGAGAGTCTGGCTCTGTTATCTCGGCAGCGCAGTGCCCCCTGTGGCTCTTTCGATTGCATGAACGGTGGGATTTGCAACTCCAGCGCTCCCAGCCCGGTGTGCACCTGCCCCAAGCCGTACACCGGAGACAACTGCAGCGCCGTGCAAAACTACTGCAACAAACTGCAGCCCGAGATGAACATCACAGCACTGCCAGTGTGCCTGAATGACGCCAGCTGCACATCGACTGCAACGGACCCATTTTTCTCCTGCAGATGTACTAGTAACTATACGGGTGAGTTCACGGCGCTTAATTGTCAAACCCTTGAGCCTTCTCAAAGCCGTCTTACAGAGACCATAAAATGTTGATTCCCAATTTTCCTCTAATATCAGATGCAGAGAATGCATCCTACTTGATGGCCCAAGATGATAATCTGTGACAGAAAATGTTGCTCAATACATTGTAGAGATTGACAAAATTAGTGTTGGCTAAACCACTGCTTGGAAGAATATGTTTAGTTACTTTTAATTAAAGTATTTATTTATTGTTGCAATGCATTTCATTTACTTGTGATACAATTACGAGTGCATATTCGCCAAAAAATACTCTTAGTTTTGACATTTTCGTGAAAAATTCTCATGATGAATATTTTTTTAGATCTAAAATAATTTTTTGAATACTGGTACCATCACCTAAATTGCGTGTGACATGATTTTAGTAATAAAATTCTTTAAAAAAAATCCTATTCAAACCGCACTATGGGGGTGAGTGACATTGCAGGCAATTCGCACTCTACAGGGGGGTGGGTGGCAGAGATCTAACGCGTTTGCCTCTCGCGCCAAGGTTCCTAGGCTCGATTCGAGGCACATTTATTTTGGAGCGCAGCAGCGGAGAGAAGGCTGGCGAGCTTGTCGTGCAATTTACGCCCTTGAGGGCCAGCCTCCAAGGCACAGTGCCTGACGATGAGAAAGTCAGGGCAGATGTACACACCTGTGTGAGTGTGTGCCTGCGTACAGTATCTGTGTGCGTGTGTGCCCATGAGCCAGCGAAATGGGCAGAATTGCCTACTCGCAGGCTGCGCTTCTACTTTCAATAAATAATGTGCCAGAGTACACACAAATATAAGCTTTTAAATATCATTATTATGCCGCACTATAAAGAAAATGCTGGATATATTTTTTAAAGCCAATAAAATCCCTCCATAAATTCCCGAACTAAACTCACCAGGCCCAAGATGTGACACTGTCAACCTGTGCGCCTTCGCAAACCCATGCGTCAACGGGCAGTGCGAGGTCGCTTCCACCGGAGCCGAATGCCGCTGCTACTCTGGCTGGGCCGGACCGAAATGTGATGCAGACGTCGATTACTGCTCAACTGGGCCTTGCAAAAATGGCGGAAAGTGCATCGATGGAAACTCGACGTAGGCTTCATATTTTCTTTTATCGAATTTTAAATCCATGCGAGAAATCTTGAAGATTTAAGATTCGGGTAAAGTTGAGAACTCGAGGACATTGCAAGGATGCAGTCTACGTACCTCCGCGTCCACTGATGATTTATTAAATTTGCTCGATGGAGACACCCACAGACAGAACTCAAACTGGTTACAAAAAGACCTACTCTGAATATTTCATTTTGACTCATATCTCGTGCACCTGTGTCAGATTCAGCTGCAACTGCTCAGCCACGGACTTCTGGGGCACCAGCTGTACCAACTGGATCAACGACTGTCAGCCAGATCCCTGTACCAATGGCGCCACCTGTATTGACGGATTGAGAAACTTCACCTGCAACTGTCAAGACGGCTACTCTGGAAGGAACTGCTCTGAGGATTTCCCCGACTGCAGCCCGAACCCTTGCGCCTTCAATGCCACGTGTCTGGAGCGCAGCAAGCGGAGCTGGTACGGCATCAGCTCGCTGCCCGCGCCTTTCAACGGCCAGTTTCGCTACTCCCAGGCTGCTGGCTACGTCTGCGATTTAGGTTATGAGAACGGTGAGACATTTCTGGCTCCAGGTCGACAGGACGAGGTTTATACTGCTTTTTGAGATTTGCTTCAATTATCACGGTACTGTTTGTGCACTGTCTAACAGTTTGGAGCACTGTCTAACAGTTTAGAGCACTGTCTAACAGTTTGGAGCACTGTCTAACAGTTTAGAGCACTGTCTAACAGTTTAGAGCACTGTCTAACAGTTTGGAGCACTGTCTAACAGTTTGGAGCACTGTCTAACAGTTTAGAGCACTGTCTAACAGTTTGGAGCACTGTCTAACAGTTTAGTGCACTGTCTAACAGTTTGGAGCACTGTCTAACAGTTTGGAGCGCTGTCTAACAGTTTGGAGCACTGTCTAACAGTTTGGAGCACTGTCTAACAGTTTCGTGCACTGTCTAACAAGCTGTGCAGTCTAACATGCTGTGCAATGTCTGGCAGGTAAGGATCTTTCTTACTTTCTACAGAGATATAGATCATATTACTATATTACCCAGTATTTAGTATTTTCTTGAGTACTGTTTGTCTGTGATTACAAAAATTCCAGAGCTACACCAGAAGCTGCTCATTGGTTTGGCAATTGGCATTCCAGTCGGCATTGTTATTGGTGTCATCTTGGCCATAGTCGGCTTCGTTGTGTATCTTTATTTGCACAAACAGGTGAGAATCAACCAGAGCTTGTTGTGTTTCTGACAGACAGGTATTAATAAATCAATCAATACTCCTTCGCTGTTTCAGGGCAAGCTGTCTCTCGGCTACTTCGGAAATTCCATTCAAAAATACGTCACTGAGGTGAGCCTTCGAGACATTGTAAACCTGAAGCTTAAATGTCAATATTAATGGACTTGATGAAGCATGCACGTCTAGTCCGAATTGGAAACTTCCAACTGCACTAACAATAAGAATGCATCAACTGTCATTATTTCAGACTGCTGAACAGAATGAATATGAGATGCCGATGCGACCTACAGAAGGAAACGACCAGATCTACCTTGATCCAGACAATATGGATGATGGACCTGTGAGTTAAAGGTGGCAAAATAAACAGGTGCTTTGCAAACGATTAGATTGCCTGACTTTAGAAATGACAGTAGCAGATTACACAATATAGTGCAGCTAAATACCATCTTCACATGTTAGACATCCTACTAAAAAACTGATATTTTTATGTTAGACACGATTGTGACCTTCTTGGCTGAATTTTATTTGATGGAATAATTGAAGTTGAAACTCTCTGCTAAATGTTGCAGCGGCTGCAGCCAGCAACTGGTGCTGGCCCTTCTAACGCACTGAGCTCAGCGGCTGAGATGTCAGGCGTGAGAAAGCAAAACGGCGCAGATACGAAGAAGAAAGGTAAGATTGTACTATTCAAGACCAAAAAGGAAGACGATACGGACGGACCGATACAGCTCAAGCCAAACTCTAGCCAGGTAATTGAATGCTTTCTGGTACTGTGGGTTTAGGTTTACAGTAGGGGTCAAAGCGATGAGAGTCAAAGGTCTCGAGCTCGATTCCGCGGCGAGGTCACATTCATTTGGGGCACAGTCACGGAGGGAAGGCCTGAAGGCTTGTCGTACAATTTACACCTGCGAGGGCCAAACACCAAGGCACAGGGAATGTACACTGTCCGACAGTCAGAACATCGACCAAATGGTGTGCCAGTGCCCTGCTGCAAATGTTGCTTTTATTATTAGGTTTTGTGTTATGAAGTAACAAATAAATATTCTAATCTCGATAGAAGCACAAGAAGCACAAGCACAACCAGCCTGAGCAGCAGCAGCCGCAGCCAACAATGCCAGGGGAATCGGAATATGCTGCTGTTTATGAGCAACAAAATACTTCGAAAAAGAACTCAGCCAAACAACAGCAAGATGCCAATGAACGAACAAAGAAGAAATCTAAAAAGGCAGACAAGAGCAATCAAGGAAGTTCGCATAATCAGGTCCAACTACCGGCCGCAGCCGTAGGCTCTACTGCCTCGTTGCCTGGAGCCAGTTTCGGCAACAAGTCGCTGACTGAAGTGCAAAAGCGACTGTCGCAGCCGCCATCAAGACCGATACGATCTACGAACACTGGCAGTAATCTCAACGTGAGTTGATCAGTGATCAGTGATATGTGGCAACCGTTTGTGTTTGTCAAATCAGAGCTGTTACAAGCATGCAGACAGGGCATGTACAGCTGGCTTTATCGTCCTACATTCTTATAGGGTCATTATCTGCTAGTGTACAATACGGCTGTACGCCTCTACGGCTCAAATTATTTTGATCTCAGGTTCCCGCAAATTCATTGTGATAGTGAGCTTCCCTTGCGTTCTGTTGCGTGGCCCTAGCAACCCCCTGTGTTTGAGTTTTTCATCGTGGTGTGTACCCCCGCACCTCCTCTAGGCCAGCCGTGGTGATGGACGGGCCACTGCTTTATATTTCACTGCCCTCATTGCGTGTTCAACCCCCACCCATTGTGGCGCTTAAGCCATCTGCCATCTCTATTTTTCTCTACCCTGCTCTTGTGCTGATTGGCTGAACGGCCTCTATCTGGCCTTAAGCCCTTGACTTTCTACCCCTGCCTGTAATACTATAATGTAATACTATAAATCTAGACCCCCCTGCAAGCCCTCGTTTCTGCGCGCCCCACACTAAGGCAATTGTTACAAGAAAGGCCGGTTGTGACTCCCTTTTCCTTGCCATCCTACTGCGTGGCTGACGGTCTGTAAAATACTTCGGTCTACGCTCTCACGAAAGAAACCGTGCTGCACCTTGACAGCGAACGTAAGCTTGTTCTGTCTGATTTGGGGTTGGCTTGACGAGGACGAGGACGCCAACTCTGCGTCGTTAGTGATAAGGTAAAAGGCGACCACAGCATCTGGGTCAGTACACGAGCCCGGGTTTACCCAGGATTACCCCGCTCACGACATCATTATAAAGTCCCCACAAGATTTGATATATTGATTGCACTAACAGCCTCTGTGCCAGCTCGTATACCGTCTGTGTTCGTAAATTCGTGATAAACTTTTTTCATACTCCAACTCACAGACCGAGAGCGAAGAGCTGTACGTTGAACCAGACAGCATTCATCTGTCTGATCAGGATATTCAGCAGCAGCAGCAGCAGCAGCAGCAGCAGGAGGTATGCGATTCCTTCAAGCTTTTTATTTTTGCTCTTACCCTTGCGCAGGAAAATAATCCCGTGCTTGCTAGCTAGAACTTTAGGGCGCAGAATCTCGATAGTCAGTAGCTAAACTAGTATTCTAAATTGTTAGAGTTTGGTTAGAATGCTGAATAAATTCCTGACATTTCTGCAGCAGCTGTGTGTCTGCCGTTTCAGCTGAGTGAGCTGTTCCCCATACGAAGTCGAAAACTCGAAAATTTGAAAATCCTTTTTTTTGGGCCTTTATATATCGATTTTATCTACTAGCAGAGCTACCGTGCGGAAAACAAGACAAAATAAGAAACAGACAAGCGGCTGCTAAAATGTACAGAAACTGTTCAGCGTTATGCTGAAACAAACAATTTGGAATACACATTGCGACAGACATAAACAACAATGGTCCGAAAAATGGTGTTTAGCGAGGTGTTGGTTCTCCATTTTATATTCTGAGCTCCATGACTGATTCGAGTAAGATCAGCTGCATCACCTTTGTCAAATGCCAGCCCGAGCCAGAGGCTGTCTACGTTGTGCCCGACAGTGTCCTAAGCCAGCCAATGGAGCTGCTTAATCAAGCGAACGGACCACCGCCGAAGTTGCCGAAGCCGAAACCCAGGGGCCAGCAGCAGCAGCAGCCCCCGACTGTGGAACTCAGTAGCCATCCAAACAACAGAGCTAGTCAGCTGAATATTGTGGTAAGATGCTCAAACAAGACTGTCCAGGTTGTTGCACTCAGTTGCTTACAGCTGATCCGTGCTAAAAAGTTATCCCTGAAACTTTAACAGCGCCAAGACACGGCAGCAAACAACGGTGAAGCCGGTGGATCAGTGGAAAATGAGTACGATGTGATTGACAATGCTCCGAATTCAGCGAATGGGCAGCAGCAGCAGCAGCAGCAGCAGCAGCAGCAGCAAAAGAAGGTGGATTTAAGCCGAGTAGAGACATTTACCAAAATTTAACCAATTTTCCTGTCAAAGCGCAGCTATTTGAGTTCTTATTATGAAAAAATTGTTTTTATATGTTACATTTTAACGCGACTATAAAAATCAGTGACGCCATTTTAAGCATAAAAAATTATCTTTGTTAATTTGGAATAAGAACTCCATACTCGTTCAGCAGGAACTCTGTGATAAAATAAAATGTGATTCCTGTACTCGTCTGTGAAGTAGAGCTACACACATTTCTGCTCAGTATTTTATGCAGTAATTGCAAACCAAAAATTGTTTCTCCGGTTGAGTAAAATATCCCTCCTTCACTTGCTTATATTTCTCCCTTTGGGGACGTAAATGTAACCATTTATAAGTCAGTATTCCAGATACTTGATCACTCAATTCACTTCTATTTTATACTTTACACTCCAGCCTATTCGGACAGCTCAATCACAGGTAACTAAATGCTTTAGTTAGGTGTAAATAAATCTATAATATACCGAAAGCTTCATTGCTCTTCATTTTTGCTGTTGTTTTTTATATATTAAGGCATTATAGGCTCGTAGTGAGAAATGTTTCTGGCAAAATTATATTTTGAGTAAGGATTTCGAACTCGTCTACTTAAATTATTATACTTGAAATTACCTTCTGCCATTCCAGCCTCAAGACTTGGAAAATAGGGAACTCTTTTGCACTGAGCAGAAATCGATAAAAGTGCATCGCTGCAGATGAGGTCTACCTGCTGTTCAGTTTGATGGTTGCCTTCGCTTCATTTCCAGTTGGTAACGGTGAGTCAGGGCTGCTGCTGTTGCTGATTGTCTCACCTGGAACTAGCCAATGGCTTCCAACAATGGTTTCAAACAATGGGCCATGCCCTCGGAGGACATTGGATCTAAAGTGACGTTTCACTTTCCCTAAAATTCACATCCGAAAAATAAAATTATATTTGCGGGATGTCTGTGGGCAATGGCAATCATTTGGTGACAGTTGACTCGAAGCCGGTACATGTGCTCTGACGTTTACATTGTTGGCCAGCTTACACACACTAGACCTTGGGTTTTGACAGCTTACGGGTGCGGGACAAGGCCCCAAGCCTTCTCTCCGCGGCTGCGCTGTAAAAAATGGGGCCTCACTGAGGAATCAAACTCATGGACCTTATTGCTAGAGACGGGCACTGACCCCTTTACTTTCCCCAAAAGTCACAACTACCTACTTAATTTCGCGTTCTCCATGTCTGGAAGTGTTAGGTAAAAAGAAAGTTTAGGTTTGTGAAAGTAGGTGATGACAATATATGACAGGTGATGCCGATATATGAAAGGTGGTATCATTGTGTGGCAAATGTTTGGACATGCGATTTCTTTCGTAGAAGTAGATGCATGCGAATGTTTGACAAGCGATTCAAGTCCACTATCGTTTTACTTCTCGCTTTTTGAGTAGTGTGTAGCGCAACCTTTTTATCTTATGATTCATTCGCGGCACAGCACAATGAAACCGGCGGCGTCTGTCGAAACTGTCGAAACGGCAGCGTCTGCAGACAAGGCAAAAGCTCCGCGTCACTTGCTACAGCGGCTACTTTGGTAATCGAAGGCTTGTATTTTATGATCACATAACAAACACTCCTAACTCCCCATCCTCCTCACTCCCCATCCATCTCACTCCCCATCCTCCTCACTCCCCATCCTCCTCACTCCCCATCCTCCTCACTCCCCATCCTCCTCACTCCCCATCCTCCTCACTCCCCATCCTCCTCACTCCCCATCCTCCTTACTCCCCATCCATCTCACTCCGCATCCTCCTCACTCGCCATCCTCCTCACTCCCCATCCATCTCACTCCCCATCCTCCTCACTCCCCATCCTCCTCACTCCCCATCCTCCTCACTCCCCATCCTCCTCACTCCCCATCCTCCTCACTCCCCATCCTCCTCACTCCCCATCCTCCTCACTCCCCATCCTCCTCACTCCCCATCCTCCTCACTCCCCATCCTCCTCACTCCCCAAGCATATACGCCAAACCGTATCCTACTCGACGCATTTTTTAGTGCATTCTGCTTGTTTAATTTACCAAAATACACTTGGTTTCTATCTGAAAGTTTCTCTGTTTTCTATCTACGCTCGTATGTTGGCTTAATTTATTTGAATTTTTACTTTTAGGAAAAATATACTTTTAGAACAGTGAAAATAAATTGTCCAATCACAAGCTTAATTCCCAGAAGTTCACATAAGATGCAAATATGATTTTGTTCTAGCCAAAGTTAAGGCAATAGGTTTTAGTACATTGTGTGTGCCGCATTTTAATCGCGTCTTTTTCATTTCAGCAACACTTCCTCTTCTGCTACTGATAGTAAACACTGCTGGTTGCTATGATTTTTCTGAAGGCAAGAGTTCTGCACTGCACTCGCCAGCTCTGAGAGAAATTATTAGGTGAGCTGCAAAACCCAACTCTACCCTGCTCAATTCACCCTCCTGGCCCTATCCCCCTGACTCTTCCCTCCAGACTCTACCCTTCTCACTCTACCCCATTCACTCTCCCCTCCTCACTCTACCCTTCTCACTCTACCCTCCTCACTCTACCCTCCTCACTCTACCCTACTCACTCTACCCTCCTCACTCTACCCTCCTCACTCTTCCCTCCCCACTCTACCCTCCTCACTCTACACTCCTCACTCTTCCCTCCCCACTCTACCCTCCTCACTCTACCCTCCTCACTCTCCCTCCTCACTCTACCCTCCTCATTCTACCCTCCTCACTCTACCCTCCTCACTCTACCCTCCTCACTCTACCCTCCTCACTCTACCCTCCTCACTCTACCCTCCTCACTCTACCCTCCTCACTCTACCCTCCTCACTCTACCCTCCTCACTCTACCCTCCTCACTCTCCCCTCCTTACTCTACCCTCCTCATTCTACCCTCCTCACTCTCCCTCCCCACTCTACCCTCCTCACTCTACCCTCCTCACTCTACCCTCCTCACTCTACCCTCCTCACTCTCCCTCCTCACTCTACCCTCCTCACTCTACCCTCCTCACTCTACCCTCTTTACTCTTCCCTCCCCACTCTATCCTCCTCACTCTACCCTCCTCACTCTTCCCTCCCCACTCTACCCTCCTCACTCTACCCTCCTCACTCTCTCCTCCTCACTCTACTCTCCTCACTCTACCCTCCTCACTCTCCCCTCCTCACTCTACCCTCCTCACTCTACTCTCCTCACTCTACCCTCCTCACTCTCCCCTCCTCACTCTACCCTCCTCACTCTACCCTCCTCATTCTACCCTCCTCACTCTCCCCTCCTTACTCTACCCTCCTCATTCTACCCTCCTCACTCTTTCTACTCACTCTACCCTCCTCACTCTACCCTCCTCATTCTACCCTCCTCACTCTCCCTCCTCACTCTACCCTCCTCACTCTACCCTCCTCACTCTACCCTCCTCACTCTCCCCTCCTCACTCTACCCTCCTCACTCTACCCTCCTCATTCTACCCTCCTCATTCTCCCATCCTTACTCTACCCTCCTCATTCTACCCTCCTCACTCTCCCTCCTCACTCTACCCTCCTCACTCTCCCTCCTCACTCTACCCTCCTCACTCTTTCTACTCACTCTACCCTCCTCACTCTACCCTCCTCATTCTACCCTCCCCACTCTCCCCTCCTTACTCTACCCTCCTCATTCTACCCTCCTCACTCTTTCTACTCACTCTACCCTCCTCACTCTCCCCTCCTCACTCTACCCTACTCACTCTACCCTCCTCATTCTACCCTCCTCATTCTCCCCTCCTTACTCTACCCTCCTCATTCTACCCTCCTCACTCTTTCTACTCACTCTACCCTCCTCACTCTCCCCTCCTCACTCTACCCTCCTCACTCTGCCCTCCTCATTCTACCCTCCTCATTCTCCCCTCCTTACTCTACCCTCCTCATTCTACCCTCCTCACTCTACCCTCCTCACTCTCCCTCCTCACTCTACCCTCCTCACTCTCCCTCCTCACTCTACCCTCCTCACTCTTTCTACTCACTCTACCCTCCTCACTCTACCCTCCTCATTCTACCCTCCTCATTCTACCCTCCCCACTCTCCCCTCCTTACTCTACCCTCCTCATTCTACCCTCCTCATTCTACCCTCCCCACTCTCCCCTCCTTACTCTACCCTCCTCATTCTACCCTCCTCACTCTTTCTACTCACTCTACCCTCCTCACTCTACCCTCTTTACTCTTCCCTCCCCACTCTACCCTCCTCACTCTACCCTCCTCACTCTTCCCTCCCCACTCTACCCTCCTCACTCTACCCTCCTCACTCTCTCCTCCTCACTCTACTCTCCTCACTCTACCCTCCTCACTCTCCCCTCCTCACTCTACCCTCCTCACTCTACTCTCCTCACTCTACCCTCCTCACTCTCCCCTCCTCACTCTACCCTCCTCACTCTACCCTCCTCATTCTACCCTCCTCACTCTCCCCTCCTTACTCTACCCTCCTCATTCTACCCTCCTCACTCTTTCTACTCACTCTACCCTCCTCACTCTACCCTCCTCATTCTACCCTCCTCACTCTCCCTCCTCACTCTACCCTCCTCACTCTACCCTCCTCACTCTACCCTCCTCACTCTCCCCTCCTCACTCTACCCTCCTCACTCTACCCTCCTCATTCTACCCTCCTCATTCTCCCATCCTTACTCTACCCTCCTCATTCTACCCTCCTCACTCTCCCTCCTCACTCTACCCTCCTCACTCTCCCTCCTCACTCTACCCTCCTCACTCTTTCTACTCACTCTACCCTCCTCACTCTACCCTCCTCATTCTACCCTCCCCACTCTCCCCTCCTTACTCTACCCTCCTCATTCTACCCTCCTCACTCTTTCTACTCACTCTACCCTCCTCACTCTCCCCTCCTCACTCTACCCTACTCACTCTACCCTCCTCATTCTACCCTCCTCATTCTCCCCTCCTTACTCTACCCTCCTCATTCTACCCTCCTCACTCTTTCTACTCACTCTACCCTCCTCACTCTCCCCTCCTCACTCTACCCTCCTCACTCTACCCTCCTCATTCTACCCTCCTCATTCTCCCCTCCTTACTCTACCCTCCTCATTCTACCCTCCTCACTCTACCCTCCTCACTCTCCCTCCTCACTCTACCCTCCTCATTCTACCCTCCTCACTCTTTCTACTCACTCTACCCTCCTCACTCTACCCTCCTCATTCTACCCTCCCCACTCTCCCCTCCTTACTCTACCCTCCTCATTCTACCCTCCTCACTCTTTCTACTCACTCTACCCTCCTCACTCTCCCCTCCTCACTCTACCCTACTCACTCTACCCTCCTCATTCTACCCTCCTCATTCTCCCCTCCTTACTCTACCCTCCTCATTCTACCCTCCTCACTCTTTCTACTCACTCTACCCTCCTCACTCTCCCCTCCTCACTCTACCCTCCTCACTCTACCCTCCTCATTCTACCCTCCTCATTCTCCCCTCCTTACTCTACCCTCCTCATTCTACCCTCCTCACTCTACCCTCCTCACTCTCCCTCCTCACTCTACCCTCCTCACTCTACCCTCCTCACTCTACCCTCCTCACTCTCCCCTCCTTACTCTACCCTCCTCATTCTACCCTCCTCACTCTTTCTACTCACTCTACCCTCCTCACTCTACCCTCCTCATTCTACCCTCCCAACTCTCCCCTCCTTACTCTACCCTCCTCATTCTACCCTCCTCACTCTTTCTACTCACTCTACCCTCCTCACTCTACCCTCCTTACTCTGCCCTCCTTACTCTACCCTCCTCACTCTACCCTCCCCACTCTACCCTCCTTACTCTACCCTCCTCATTCTACCCTCCTCACTCTTTCTACTGACTCTACCCTCCTCACTCTACCCTCCTCACTCTACCCTCCTCATTCTACCCTCCTCACTCTACCCTCCTCACTCTACCCTCTTTACTCTTCCCTCCCCACTCTACCCTCCTCACTCTACCCTCCTCACTCTTCCCTCCCCACTCTACCCTCCTCACTCTACCCTCCTCACTCTCCCCTCCTCACTCTACTCTCCTCACTCTACCCTCCTCACTCTCCCCTCCTCACTCTACCCTCCTCACTCTACTCTCCTCACTCTACCCTCCTCACTCTCCCCTCCTCACTCTACCCTCCTCACTCTACCCTCCTCATTCTACCCTCCTCACTCTCCCCTCCTTACTCTACCCTCCTCATTCTACCCTCCTCACTCTTTCTACTCACTCTACCCTCCTCACTCTTCCCTCCTCATTCTACCCTCCTCACTCTCCCTCCTCACTCTACCCTCCTCACTCTACCCTCATTCTACCCTCCTCACTCTCCCTCCTCACTCTACCCTCCTCACTCTACCCTCCTCACTCTCCCCTCCTCACTCTACCCTCCTCACTCTACCCTCGTCATTCTACCCTCCTCATTCTCCCCTCCTTACTCTACCCTCCTCATTCTACCATCCTCACTCTCCCTCCTCACTCTACCCTCCTCACTCTCCCTCCTCACTCTACCCTCCTCACTCTACCCTCCTCACTCTACCCTCCTCACTCTCCCCTCCTTACTCTACCCTCCTCATTCTACCCTCCTCACTCTTTCTACTCACTCTACCCTCCTCACTCTACCCTCCTCATTCTACCCTCCTCACTCTTTCTACTCACTCTACCCTCCTCACTCTACCCTCCTCATTCTACCCTCCCCACTCTCCCCTCCTTACTCTACCCTCCTCATTCTACCCTCCTCACTCTTTCTACTCACTCTACCCTCCTCACTCTACCCTCCTCACTCTACCCTCCTCACTCTACCCTCCTCACTCTACCCTCCTCACTCTACCCTCCTCACTCTACCCTCCTCACTCTACCCTCCTCATTCTACCCTCCTCACTCTACCCTCCTCACTCTACCCTCCTCACTCTTCCCTCCCAACTCTACCCTCCTCACTCTACCCTCCTTACTCTGCCCTCCTTACTCTACCCTCCTCACTCTACCCTCCCCACTCTACCCTCCTTACTCTACCCTCCTCATTCTACCCTCCTCACTCTTTCTACTGACTCTACCCTCCTCACTCTACCCTCCTCACTCTACCCTCCTCATTCTACCCTCCTCACTCTACCCTCCTCATTCTACCCTCCTCACTCTTTCTACTCACTCTACCCTCCTCACTCTACCCTCCTCATTCTACCCTCCCCACTCTCCCCTCCTTACTCTACCCTCCTCATTCTACCCTCCTCACTCTTTCTACTCACTCTACCCTCCTCACTCTACCCTCCTCACTCTACCCTCCTCACTCTACCCTCCTCACTCTACCCTCCTCACTCTACCCTCCTCACTCTACCCTCCTCACTCTACCCTCCTCATTCTACCCTCCTCACTCTACCCTCCTCACTCTACCCTCCTCACTCTTCCCTCCCAACTCTACCCTCCTCACTCTACCCTCCTTACTCTGCCCTCCTTACTCTAGCCTCCTCACTCTACCCTCCCCACTCTACCCTCCTTACTCTACCCTCCTCATTCTACCCTCCTCACTCTTTCTACTCACTCTACCCTCCTCACTCTACCCTCCTCACTCTACCCTCCTCATTCTACCCTCCTCACTCTACCCTCCTCACTCTACCCTCCTCACTCTTCCCTCCCAACTCTACCCTCCTCACTCTACCCTCCTCACTCTTCCCTCCCAACTCTACCCTCCTGACTCTACCCTCCTTACTCTGCCCTCCTTACTCTACCCTCCTCACTCTACCCTCCCCACTCTACCCTCCTTACTCTACCCTCCTCACTCTACTCTCCTCACTCTTTAAGCTTGCAGTTTTTTATTTTGAACTTCATCAGTCATTTTTCGAAGTATTAAATTGCTCTAAAATATATTTTTTACTCGATTATTAAGTGTATAGTTTTTCAATGCTTTTAAATTGGCTGTTTGAGAAAATACTAAAATCCAAAAGCCAATGATTTTCAGATTTCCCCTCTTCTTTGTACAGGTCGCTCAGGCAGGCCAGTTGACAGTTGAGTAGTGGACAGTGAGACCTCATGGCACAAAATATTTCCTTGTATTTCTGGATTTTATTTTGGCTTTTACTGCCTTTGACCACCGCTGTATCATTATCGACTGAGCAGTCTTCAGGTGAGCTCATTAGGCAGGCTTCTCAAGGCGTTGCCAGTTGTCATGAGTTTCACTGAGATCGGTGAGCATTTTGCCTGGCCTCTCATTTCAGATGTCGATGAAGCTGAAGCCACATTGGCGAGGCTGAGGAGAGCCGCCTGCAGTGCTGGCGACTGCCAGAATGGAGGCTTTTGCTGGCCGGGTCCTGTGACTGCGAGTACGCCTCCGTGCGTGTGTCCTGAGACGCACATTCCCCCCTACTGTGTTGTAGCAAATTCTAATCCAGTTGACTACTGCGCACCCGGACCAGGGCCTCCCTGCAAAAACGGAGCCACCTGCAACCGAATAGCCGTCAGTCCCTTCTACAGCTGCAGCTGCGTTCCCGGATTCACAGGTAAACAATCACTTTATTTAGCAAGATAAAATTTCTTACCTACCACGAGGTTAAAAATCTATAAAAATGCAAATTAGTAAAATATGTTCATGCTCTTTTTTCATTTCCTTTCAACACAAACACACGAGCGCATTCGGCAATATAAAAAGCGAAGATAAGACAAATTCCTTTGGACAAAGTTCCAATGTTTCAAGACAATTGTTTCTATCGGTTGCAAGAAGGTCCACTGAGCTTGCTGATTGTACCTATTTATGTGGAAAAGTGTACCTGAAATGGGAACTCATGAGCGAATGGGAAATACAGAAGAATGAAGCTTGTGTTTTGTTGGTAAAGTGTCAAGTGAAGAGGGTTAGAGTGATGAAGCTTATGCTCAGGACTGTTGGGGTGGAGGCTAGAGTGAGGATAATAAACTGAGGAGGAGAGTAGAGTGAGCAGAGAAGAGTAGGGGTGGACTTAGAAGGGTAGTGTGAACGTACTCAGGAGGTAGAGTGAAGGGATAGAGTAGGGAAAGTAACGTGAGTAGAAATTAGTAAGGAGGGTAGAGCGAGGTTGGTAGAGTTAGTTGGGTAGAGTGAGGAGGGTAGAGTGGGGAGGGTGGAGTAAGGAGGGTAGAGTGGGGAGGGTAGAGTGGGGAGGGTGGAGTGAGGAGGGTAGAGTGGGGAGGATAGAGTTAGTATGGTAGAGTGAGGATGGTAGAGTGGGGGGAGATGAGAGTGGGAAGGGCAGAGTGAGGAGAGTAGAGTGGGGAGGGTGGAGTAGAGAGGGTAGAGTGATGAGGGTAGATTGAGGAGGGTAGATTGAGGAGGGTAGAGTGAGGAGGGTAGAGTAGGGAGGGTAGAGTAGAGAGGGTAGAGTGGGGAGGGTAGAGTGAGGAGGGTAGGGTGAGGAGGGTAGAGTGGGTGGAGATTAGAGTGGGAAGGGCAGAGTGAGGAGAGTAGAGTGGGGATGGTAGAGTAGAGAGGGTAGAGTGACGAGGGTAGATTGAGGAGGGTAGAGTGAGGAGGGTAGAGTGAGGAGGGTAGAGTAGGGAGGGTAGAGTAGAGAGGGTAGAGTGGGGAGGGTAGAGTGAGGAGGGCAGAATGAGGAGGGTAGAGTGGGGAGGGTAGAGTAGAGAGGTAGAGTGAGGAGAGTAGAGTGAAGGAGGGTAGAGTTGGGAGGGTAGAGTGAGGAGGGTAGAGTGGGGGGAGATGAGAGTGGGAAGGGCAGAGTGAGGAGAGTAGAGTGGGGAGGGTAGAGTAGAGAGGGTAGAGTGATGAGGGTAGATTGAGGAGGGTAGATTGAGGAGGGTAGAGTGAGGAGGGTAGAGTGAGGAGGGTAGAGTGGGAAGGGCAGAGTGAGGAGGGCAGAGTGAGGAGGGTAGAGTAGGGAGGGTAGAGTAGAGAGGGTAGAGTGGGGAGGGTAGAGTGAGGAGGGCAGAATGAGGAGGGTAGAGTGGGGAGGGTAGAGTAGAGAGGGTATAGTGGGGAGGGTAGAGTGAGGAGGGCAGAATGAGGAGGGTAGAGTGGGATCGAGTTGAGTCTCAAGTCAGACGTTTTAAAGCCGAGAAGAACAGAAAATGAGGTCATCTTCTGATGCTTAGAATATTGTTGCTTGACGGCAACTACTGCTCAGTCTCTCGTGTGAACTCAGCATGAACTCCAGTTTAAGTCAAAACTTTTACTTGCAGCTCCAGCCGAGCTTCTTTCGCCTAACTAACTGTTACGAAGCTCCAATTTTTAACTATGAAGGTAAAGGATCGCAGAGTTTGACATTTAGCGAAAAATTTACTCGTAAGGTTTTTGAAAAGCGACCAGTTGAAAACAAATGATTTTCGCGAGCCACAGAAATTTTTAGCCAGTACATTCTTTGCTAACACTGGCAAGCATCAGGTATGTTTCACCACAATGGTTATGAAGCAGATTGTCTTGAGTCATAGAAACCATTCGAAATAATTCTCTAGCCCGCGCTCATTTTTGAAATCTATTAAAGATTTTCACGTGTTGGCCCTGCGTCAGTTTTTTTCAAACGGCGGCATTTCGCTCGAATTTTGATTGTGAAGTTGATTGAAGAAATTGCCGATAGCACCAGAATGAGCAAAAATATCTAAAAATGTTTCAGTTAGGCAAAAACGATATTTCAAATTGACGCGAAAATGAAAATCTTTTGAACAACCGCAGGCTACAACTGCGAAATCAACATCGATGACTGCGCCAGCCGGCCCTGCATCAATGGCCAGTGCACAGACGCGGTGAACAGCTACAGCTGCAGCTGCTACAGCGGTTGGGAGGGCTCCAACTGCGGCACCAACCATGACGACTGCTTCGCTGGCGCCTGTCTCAACAGAGGTCGTTGTGTGGACGGCAACAAAACGTGAGTTGCTTTCGTGTTTATTCTAACCTCAAAGAGCTTGCGCATCTTGCTAGCATTCTGATTTTCAGATACACCTGCGACTGCTCAGGGTTGGGATTTAGCGGCTCCAGGTGCGAAGTCAACATCGATGACTGCGTAGGCAATCCCTGCATAAATGGTCTGTGCTCAGACGGTGTGAAGGACTACAGCTGCAGCTGCTACAGAGGCTGGGAGGGCAAGAACTGCTCAGCTGACACAAACTACTGCCTGCCGTCGCCCTGCCAGAATGGAGGCTTGTGCAGTGATGGCAACTCCACGTGAGTGCAAAATGGCATCGCCCGCCAGTCATCTGAGAAAGTATATGCACTCGTATATGGCCTACTCTTCACCAGGCGCATTTGTAAGAAGCTCATTTCACTTTGTATCCATATTGATAAAACATCTTAAAAACTAATGACACAGTTCTTTCATTTTTGCACATTGTTTGTCTCATATTCTGGCTCGCAGTTAGTCCTATGTCCCTTGGTTGCCTTTGAAAGTCTTGCTTCTTTACAATATTTAATTTTGGCCATTCTGCCCACTTTCCCAATTACCAACTCCAATCAATCGATTGGGTCACCAGAATTATACGGCTTGATAGCATTGCCGAGTCGTGATTAAGTCAGCAGACTTATTTCTCTCGAGCTTAGAGAGACTAGCTCTCTTGGTCTCTGGTGCATATTTACTGGCTTCTTTCTGTCAGCAGTTTCCTGGCATTTTGAAGTGTCTTCCAAGTTCACAATCGTTATTGGATATTTCCATGGCATGCATTATACTAGTAGCGAACAATCATAGCGCATGTGTTGCGCAATGAAATCCAGCTAGTGTGGTCTTTAACTGGAGCCGCTCCTCCCCTTCCTGCCTACTGAACGTCTACCCGATCTACGAGCTACTAGCACTTGCGGGTGTGTTTATACTAATCTTACCCTTCACATGCATGCCGCAGTCTGAACTCAAACTTCTAGCTCACCGAGTGACTTACAAAATATTTCTTCTTGTACGAAACATGTTTCAGTTACAACTGCGACTGCTCGCGCATCGACTTCAAAGGCGTCAACTGCAGCTCCAAGATTGACGACTGTCCTGGTAACAATTGTCAGAACGGAGGCCGCTGCGTTGACGGTGACAGAAGCTACACCTGCGACTGTACAGACACGGGATTCAAAGGTTCCTTCTGCGAGATCAACATCGACGACTGTGCCGGCAATCCCTGCATTAATGGTCTGTGCACGGACCTTGTGAAGGACTACAGGTGCAGCTGCTACAGAGGCTGGGAGGGCAAGAACTGCTCAGTCGACACAAACTACTGTGTGCCGTCGCCCTGTCAGAATGGAGGCCTGTGCAGCGATGGCAACTCCACGTGAGTGACTAGATTTAATATAATTATTCTTCTAATCAAAAATGTAATTAATGTTATGTAATGAAAAAATTATGGATAAACTAATCTTAAGACCAAGATGATTAGATTTTTCTTTCTAGGCATATCCTCCTGCAAACTATCTTAAAGTTTATTTGTAGACGCTACTGTTAGTTGCTTAGCAATTCTAACAGTGTGGCGATGCCGTTTTTCAGTCAGACCCTAACGGACTTGGGTGATCTGTCTTGACATGTCTCCTAGTACTAATGGCCAACAAATAGTGACTGCCGGCAATGAAGAGAGCTAACTGTCTGCAGGTAATGAGTCCATGCTCGTGAGCTGCTCTTCTGATCTTGACGAGCCAGATGATCTGTGATGCTCAGTTCACATATTTGGAAGTACATGGCTGCAGTTTGACTCGATCAAACCCCTAGGCTTGCCTTCATAGAATCCAGCAGTCGTTCCCAGACACTCATCTGTGCCAATCTGTGTCAGCTTAGTCTTGTTCTTCCTTTATCCATTCTGCTCGGCTCCTACACTTACTCACCGGAATGGCTTACGATGAAATTTTACGAATTCGTTGACTAGAGCCCTTCACGCTCTTCTAAGTGTAGAAAAAATGTAAATTTATGACATTAAAAATGTTGGCATTGCAGGTTCAGCTGCAACTGCTCTCAGATCGATTTTGAAGGCCCCACGTGCAGCTCAAAGATCGATGACTGTATGCCAAGTCTATGTCAGAATGGCGGCAGGTGCATCGACGGCCTCAGAAACTACTCGTGTGACTGCTCCAGCATCGACTTCTCCGGGCGGAACTGTCAATCCCGAATTGACGACTGCTCGCCCAACCCGTGCAGAAACGGAGCAGCCTGTGTTGATGAGCTCAGAAACTACACCTGCAGCTGCTATGCTGGCTACTCTGGAAAGAACTGCTCAATTGACACCGTGGACTGCAAAAATGACACGTGTGTCAACAATGGCAGCTGTTTGGAGCGTAGCAACCAGGCCCTGTACGGCAACCCCTCACTGCCGCCTCCGTTCAACGGAACCTTCAGCTACGCACTCGCTGCAGGGTTCCTCTGCGCGTGCTCACAGGGTGAGCAGTTTTGGCTCAGAGAAGCATACCCGTGCCAGTTCTTATTTTTCAACATATAGGCGTTTACAGTATTGATCTTCTTGAAAAAACGGTTGTTGACATACTTTTAGAGGAATAGTATATTGCTGAAATTTCCGATTCACCAAATCAGATTGTTACAGAAAAAAGTGGGTAATATTCGATGAAATTTCTGAACAACTAATCGGATAGTAAAAGTTTAGCTTTTAGCTTCACACTCGGAAATGCTTGAGCACTGCTTCTTTACAGGCTGGCGCAGTGAAACCTGCTCTGTGAGAGATCACTGCGTTCCCGGAGCCGAAGACTGCCCGATGCGTCCAGGCGTTCAGTGCGTCAACCTCGACCCTTTCGGCTTCGAGTGTGAGTCTGTCTGCACTTTTAATCATACTCTTGTTGAGCTCATAATACAATGTAGCTTCATTTCTTTATCTGTTTCTTCGTGATAAATTGCTATCTCAACAAGATGATTGTCCATCGTCAAGTTTAAGGGGTTTCAGGGGGTTTTAGCTTAGTGGTTAGAGCGTGGGATTTAAGAATTAAACGTCAGGAGTTCGATTCCTGACTCTACTGGACCAATTTGAGTCCCTTGGGAAGTCACTTAACTCTGCGTTGCTTCAGTTCGACGACCCAGCTGTTAAATCCAGCAGCGGATGGGGTAATTGAGGATTGGTCTGTCGTCCTCCCAGTCCATGGACTGAACAGCCGTACGCGGTCAATAGCTGCGGCTGTTTTGTCGGCTACTTATCAGCAATAACCAATTACTATTATTATGATGTGTTTGCCCAAAGCAGTACAAAAGCTCATAAAATGGGTACTAGCTTCAGCTGGTGTTGAAATCGTAGTTCTTTTTACGGCTCCACAGTCTACGGACTCAACAGTCTGTACACAGCCTTCGGATGCACAGCACAATAGCTGCGACTGTGCCGCTGGCTGTACATCTGGCCCAATTGGACTAGATTTCATGTCAATGAAATCATGTCATGTCATTAAAATATGTTAAAATATTTGTATAATTATTTAAATATTAAAAATTGACCCAATCGGGGCAGGTGTAATCAATATTATTCATTTCTTATAAACCGCACAAAAATTTGTTCTTGCTGAGGTCTGTGAAGCAGCAGATTCGCTCATTCGCCCATCACGCAGGCCGCACCTCAGCAGCCACTTTTGGCAGCTCCAGCCAATCTTCTCTGACAACAACAAAGCTTAGCATGTCAGCAATGAACCTGAATGAGTCCCTGACAACCGTCGCTGGCTGGGCTCGCACCCGCCAGTCCAACTGCCAGCTGCTGTCAGTGTCCAGCGGTGACGGGCGTCAGCTGACGGTGGACTGCAGCTCCAGCCGGCTGCGAGTCTCCTTGGACAACCTGACCATGCTGACCAGTGTGAGCATAGCAACTGGCTTGCCATTCAACTTCAGCGTCGACTGCTCAGTCGGGACGCTCCTTAATCTCAGAGTATCCTTCGAAGGTGGTGACGTCATCACAGTCTCAAGCGAGTTGCCCGTGACAACTGGCCTGAGGCTGAACTCCGCTGCCATGGTAACGATTGGTGGTGACAGTTTTAAGGGCTGCCTAAATGACATCCGTTTGAACGGCCGCCTGGCACCGATGGTCAACCGATCGCTTCCAACTGGAGCTTCGGGATTCAGCTGGTTAAGCACCGATGCCAGTGAAGTCTCACCTGATGCTGCGCCACTGACTAGTTGCTATAGCGACCAGGTGTGCATGACTAAAGACTCGGCCGGTGTCCCCGTCAGCGTGTGCAAGAACTCCGGCAAGTGCACCGACCTTTGGAACGATTTTCGATGCGACTGCTCAGACGGATTCTCTGGGCGGCAGTGTTCCGTGTCCGACACAGCCCCTCTGATTGGCGCCATCGTGGGCGGTTTTCTGGGAGCTGTTGTAGTTGCTGTCGGTAAGTTCTGTTCAAATGTATTTCGGTGAAATCTGTTATAATGCCTTCAGGGAGCCATTTAAATCAGTGCTTTTTGAGATAATCTCTGGAAATTTAATGTTTAAGATTTGAGATGATGTGACAAAAGTACATAATTCACTGAAGCTGGGCTTCAGCAGCTTGTTCGACTTTTAATTAAAGATTAAAGTTTAATTAAAGTGTAATTAAAGAATTAGATTAGAAAGTAGGCACTGAAGGGCGTTGACTGCCGATGTTGAAATGAGCTGGCAGGGGTATACGCGAGCGTTGTTTTAAGGACGTTTTGTTGTGCATTGAACGACAAATCTCAGACACAATCGGACACAATATGCATTTATCTTGACTACAACGAACATTAATTTGAAAATTCAGCTGAATTGTCTGTATACTAATTGAGTCTGTACTCGGAATGTCTTTCTTTCACCCGCGCAGCAATTATTCTGGCGGTGAAGTTCACACCAGCCTGCCAGCCGACTCAGCCATCAGATCCTTACCTGGTCCCCTCGGAGACGCAGGGCAATCCCAGAGTTCGCGCAGGTCACATTCGATCAAAGTCTGTCACTCCTGTGCCGCAGGACATGTTCTTCTGACCTTGGCAAACTCTGTGTTGTTTCTCCTGGCTACCTGACCTTTTTGTTATTTAACTATTTTATCCCTGCAAACTTTTTAATAAAATCAAACGATGTATTCAGCCTCGATGCTTTTTCTGATCAGCTACTTAAATAATCTATTTTTGTACCATTGTTGTACTTTTGAAAACGCGATTATAAAACACAGTTTCTTTAGATTTCGTTATAGTTTTGTAAATAAAATTTTTACTCGGTCCGACGCCAAAATTATCCAATCAATCAAATTTATCGATTTATTTTAAGCGACTTTAATCGACATGTCAAGCGGGAAGTGTCTAATATTTTCACGGTACCTCATTTGGCTGAGCTAGACCAGGTGGAAGGGTTAGTGAGAGTTGCATACCGAATACTGCTGAGATATTTAGTTGCAAACTAGATTTACATGAGTCTCCGACCTCAGCCTTTGCTACTATTCTAATGACAACAGCTCAACTCATGTTTGGCTCGAGATGTCCTACGCCCGTAATTTTACCAGCATTCAATTCAAAAAGAGCAACTCTTCACTAATTTACTCCCTCACTCCTCACTCACTCCTCATTCACTCTTCATTCACTCACTACTCATTCACTCCTCACTCACTCCTCACTCACTCCTCACTAACTTACTCATTCATTCACTCCTCATTCACTCCTCATTCACTCCTCATTCACTCCTCATTCACTCCTCATTCACTCCTCATTCACTCCTCATTCACTCAATCATCATTCACTAATCACTAACTCTTCACTCACTCTTCACTCACTCACTCCTCATTCACTCCTCTCTCAAGGACTCCAGCCCTCCTTTTGTCCGGTCCTGTCCACGGCCTCGGGTCAATTTGTTCTCGAAGTACGCACTCAATGGTAAATACCCCTAATCCAGCGTGTTGGCTCCATTGGTGACGCGGTGTCTTGCCATAGTGCCGAATTCTGCGCGGCAGAGCCCCATTCATCAGGGCTGATCCGAAGAGGGAGACCCCGGATCCATATAATCCTATCGGAAACAAAGACTTTTTTTCAAGTATCGATGCTGTAAGGCTCTCGTAAACTTAATTCACTCAAAGACTAGGGCTAGCGATATATAATCAATCCGTGGAAGCACTTACCACTTGTCTTCTCCTCAGACACAATTACTCATAATATTCTTAAATCTTCTTCCAAGTCCGTTGGACCGCTCCGAGTCTGAATTTTCAGCTCGGACTTTAACTCAAGTTAAAGAAAATTTTAGGTAAAAATCTGTTTCGGATCGGGTGTTTACTTCGGACATTCATGTTTGATTTGGTTTTGGAGTGGACATTACCTCATTTGGAATTCAAGAAAATACAGCAGTCATGTAATATTCCTAAGCAACATAAAATCCTTTCTAAAAATAGCATTTCAAGTCATTTTGACTCATTCCTAAAAATAGATTAACAGTTATATCTTAGACTTCCCTATAGTATTACTTTAAGTAGAACGTTGAACATACTGCAAAATTTTACTACTCTCTAAGCTCACTCCTGACTAACTCTCTCAATAACCCTCCTCACCCATAGCCCACTGCATTTCACTGATGCTCACGTGGAACATGGCTTACCAAGCCTGCAGCGCTGCTAATGAACTGCGGGTCACTTTCCCTTGCTTAATTAGACTCAATGAACCACTATAGACGCGTTCCATTGAGTAAGTCTTGCAATATTGCGTCAAGAAGACCCAAGTGCTGAGAAGACCCGAGATTCGACTCCGAGATGCTCCTGAAGTGCCGTCAGTTCGTCTACCTCGGTGGGCTGGTGCCAGACGTGAGCGACGACCTGGTGAGACTCACTGGCGAGAGTAAGGCAAGTGTCTGCCCCAACAAACAAATCGGAACTCGCGAGTTTCTTGGGACTGGTCAACTTTTTCGGGAGACTGATTCCCAACTTCGCCAAGAAGACCGCTCCCCTGAATCGGCTGCGCAAATCTAATGTCGATTTCAATTGGACAGAAGAGTGCTCTCTAGCCTTCAGAAATCTTAAGGCCGAAATCGCCTCCGGCCGAACTCGATGCAGACCCATTCATCCAGAAGATACTCGCCAGAGTACGCAGCGGCAACTGGCAAGGATGCACGCAGGCCGAGTCAAGTTTCAAAGCGGTCTCCGAAACTCTGACACTGGAAAACGGACTTTTACGAGTATATATGAAGAGAAGGGTCTACATACCACCACGATTGCGCCACGCCGCCTTCGACGCGATCCATGATACTCATTCTGGAATCCAGGCCTCCTACAACCTGCTTTCAGATTCTTGTTGGTGGGCTGGAATGCAACACGATGTGTCACACTTCGTGCAACGGTGTTCGGTATGTAGCCGCCTACGCCCACGCCTCGGCCGCGACAGGGATCGCTTGCCCGCTCCAGATCATCCGTTCCAGCGTGTTCACATGGATTGGGCTCATGTCAAAGGAACTGGCGACATTCTCATCATCGTAGATGCCTACTCTGGGTGGATAGAAGCGTTTCCCTGCATAAACAGAGTGGGCAGCACTGTCCAGCGTTGCCTCTCCGCCGTCTTTGCTCGTTTCGGTGTCCCGGAGCTATTTTTGTCAGACAACGCACCCGAATTCGTGGGAGACAGCCTTAACTCGTGGCTGCGCGCGCATGGAGCGAGGAAGATGGAATCACCACCATACTACCCACAGGCCAACGGTGCCGCAGAGAGAGCCGTGCAAACGATAAAATCGGCGTTGCGTGCATGGTCGGAGAAAATCACGCACATGGACTTCCCGTTCTACTTGCAAAAAGTCCTCATGCACCATCGGAATTCCTCAAGAAGTCGCGGCCGATGCCCCGCTGAGCTAGTCTTAGTAGACGCCTTCGTGTGCCTGTCGTCTCTCAGTTCGAGCAAGGAGATAATGTCGTCTATCAGCCGCACCAGGCAATACCGGGCAACCAGGTAACTTATCTAATGACTGCCGGACACAAAACGGCATGGATTCTGTACAATGAGGAGCTTAGATTGACAAGCACCAACAAACTGGCACCAGCAGCATCGCAGCAAGCACCAATAGCGGACGAACAGGGAGCAGCCGACGATCTGCCTCAACATCAGACTCCAATGACAACGGCAGTCGGAGATGAGCAAGCTCCAACAACCCATGAAGAGGAGGGCCCGGAGCAGCGAAGAACTGACACTCCAGTGCGTCGAAGCCCGCGAATTCGTCACGCCCTCGATCGATTTGTGCCGTAGTTGAATAGCATGTACCTTAACCTTTTGAACTTCAGTGCAATCCCCAGGTTGTTTGAAACAAACCAACTAAAAGAACTACAACTCATGAATTTCGTTTAAACACTTGTTGTCTCTGCTCTCCTTCCCTCGAAGGAGACATGTTGCGATATTAATTATTATTTATCGGTTGTTGTCCTCAATCGTTCACTGCTGTTTATTAGGATTTTGTCTATGTCCCAAATACTCTTGACGACATTATAAAACCTCGTTCTTAAGCTCTAAGTAACATTAATAAAAAACGCCTACTATGCTTAACTAGCATCGCTTGATCAACACATGACAATGTGCATCAAGGCCTGGGCCGCCTTTCGATCTGTTCGGACCGTGCTGCTCTCCGAGGCGCTGTCTGACAGCGGTGCATTTGACGACCGATTGCCTGTACCAGTGAGCGGCCCTCTGTTCCGCTGAGCCAGCGACGACTGCGGCTGGTCGGGAACCTCATCCATGCCGAAGCCTACCGTCCAGAGCCGCCTCAGGATGTCCTGCTGTGGACTCTACAGGGACCCGCGCAGGCGTGGACAGAGACGAGCGGCCACACTATACCGGCCCTCTTTTTGATGATGCAAGCACACAGACAGGCAGCCGGCATGAGACATGAGACATTAGAGACCTCGCCTTGATGCCCCTGGCCAGTTTCTGGTCGGCGTTCTAAAACAACAATTTTTTGTCTCTATACAATGAAAACTACCCGTTTATCTGTTTGCAACACGGGGTGCTTGCGGCCACCCGATCTTGTTGCTTATTCTGGACAAGGGTGTGTCATGAGTCATTGCTTTCACAGGCTGTTTCTCAGCTGATGTTTTTTATAACGAGTTGCTATTCCTGGATGCAGCGGTACACTTGTTTCTTTAGAAAAATACTTTATTTGCAGTGGCTATTAATTTAGCTATTAATAGAAACATAACCTACTTCTTATGGTATTTATAATTCTCACTTCATGTCTGACAGGTCCGAAAGGCCCTACCTTACCGCAGCTTTAACTTGTTATTTAATAAAGTTTTAGTCGGCACTCACACATCCATATCTCCGCCACTGCTACTGGAGCACCTGCTGACTCAGAGAAGGAAGACTGTCGTTTACTAGCAAACGTAAATTCCATTTGATTATTTTAAACAGGGGATATTGAATGCTGATCCTGGAGGATTTTATTTGGAAGACATAGAGCCAACACTAATTGGCACTAATGCCAACATTAGTGCCCTGAAGTTCCAATGCTCTCTGTTCTGTAGTCGCTCGTCTGAAGGCAGCGTACAGCTGTTCAGCCCATAGACTGGTAGGACGGAACACCAACCCCCTTAATTACCCAAGCTGATGCTGGTACCCATATAACAGCTGGGTGAACTGAAGCAATGTAGACTCATGTGTCTTGCTATAGGACACAAATTGTCCCAATTGACCCAAGAACCAAACCCACCTCCAATTTTCAAGTAGTGAGTCCGACGAGTTTATCTAAAACTAGATAACAGATCCCCTCATTATAAAAATTCATGATTATGATTATACAAATAGTCTGATGCGAAACGTTTACCTAGACCTGAGTTCACAATCACACGAGACTCTAAGTCTTTTTTAGTCTTTTGAAGGCAGACCTTTCTCTAACGCGAGGAAGAATCCATAAAACTTTGAGCACTTGAAAGACTTAAGGATTTTTTACCATGGTTTTACGAGGTGCCCTGAAATAAAGCAATTTAACAATGCTGGGGGTTTAAATGCACTGAAAAACTTTTTGAGTGCATCTTCCATATTCGTTTCTTTTTCTCTGATTGATTGATTGATTTTCTTTCTTGAATTTTTTGAAATATTTGGCAAAACTACGAGTGTTTTCAGTGATTGGTTCATTTTAAGCGTTTAATATACTTTATGACTAACTTCCAAACGACCTGCCTCTCTTGGCTTCATCAGGTGCATCTGCGTCCTGGCCACAAGTGCGCAATGCTGCAAAGAACTCTGCAGGTCTGGCTCATACTGACAATCTCATTGTCATGCACTTCTGCCGTGTCAGTACCGACTGAGCAGTCATCAGGTGAGCTCATTAGGCAGGCTTCTCAAGGCATTGCCAGTTGTCAAGAGTTTCACTGAGATCGGTGAGCATTTTGCCTGGCCTCTCATTTCAGATGTCGATGAAGCTGAAGCCACATTAGCGAGGCTGAGGAGAGCCGCCTGCAGTGCTGGCGACTGCCAGAATGGAGGCGTTTGCTGGCCGGGTCCTGTGACTGCGAGTACGCCTCCGTGCCTGTGTCCTCTGGGCTACACTGGCGCCTACTGCACTGTTGTTGATCCTAGTGCAGTGGACTACTGCGCACCCGGACCAGACATGCCCTGCAAAAACGGAGCCACCTGCAACCGAATCGCCGTCAGTCCCTTCTACAGCTGCAGCTGCGTTCTTGGATTCACAGGTGGCGACTTTGTCATTGTGATTTTCCTAAACTAGTTTAAAAAATTGTTACCATAACGGATTGCTTTTATTTTTTTAAACTGAAAGATCCCAAAATGTTCTTTCCCAGTTATTCCATAGCTACGAGTATGAAGCTGAGTTGCGTGAGCCATAGAGTAGGGTTCATTAGAAAGTCAGCCCGCATATTAACTTGGTGCTAATACGATGCTCGTATCTTAATCAAATTTGTTAAACCGTTAAACAACTGCAGGCGACCACTGTGAAATCAACATCGATGACTGCGCCAGCCGGCCCTGCATCAACGGCCAGTGCACAGACCTGGTGAACAGCTACAACTGCAGCTGCTACAGCGGCTGGGAGGGCTCCAACTGCAGCACCAACCATGACGACTGCTTCGCTGGCGCCTGTGCCAACGAGGGCCGATGTCTGGACGGCAACGGAACGTGAGTGCTGGTAATTGTGCGGTTGCCGCAATTATTGTGGTAAATTGCTTCTGCATTCCGTTTCAAATTTCCTCAGACCAAATAAATCACTAGACGTGCGTCGGGGGAACCACCAGAAACGGGAAATTAAGAATTAGTTATCACTGAGGCATTGACCTCAATGACACTAAAGCATCGCGGATCGAGGGGTCGAAAGTCAAATTTTGTTTCGATCATACTATTAAAAGTGCAGAGGGTTGATCCGAAATCTCTATGTAAATCTAAAATCATTGTATTTTTAGAAAACATGATTAGGTCCTAATTGGCTAGGGAGACTAGCCTCACTTATTCGATCACCCGCACTTACGCCGGAGTGTCTTCGTTAAAAGTTGTAAACATTTTTATTTTGTTATTTCGATCAAGGTTCAGCTGTGACTGCACAGGCACTGGGTTCTCTGGTAGCAGGTGCGAAGTCAACATCGACGACTGCGCACCGAATCCCTGCAGAAATGGAGCCACCTGTGTTGATGGTCTCAGAGATTACACATGCGTGTGCCACGATGGCTATACTGGGAAAAACTGTTTGACTGACTTTCTGGACTGCATTCCCCACAAGTGCCTGCATAACGGCATTTGCTATGAACGCAGCAACCAGGCTCTGTACAAAAGCGCATTGTTGCCAGTCCCATTCAACGGCTCCTTCAGCTACTCGCTGGCAGCTGGCTTCGTGTGCGCCTGTCCAGCTGGTGAGGGATTTAAAATCAATACATTGTAAACGCTAAGGAGAATCAAAAGAATTTCTTATCGTCAGGGAGTGTACACTCCCTCTGCGTTGGATGTTGACCCACTTAGGGCTTAAACTGTACTACGAGCCACAAAGCCTTCCACGGCTTGCTGTGGCCTCGCTGTGGAATCGAGGTCAGGGGCCGCTTCGATTCAAAACCCGAGTGTTATTCGCTAATGGATAAATTAAGTTCGAATGCAGTAATAAAACAAAATCATCAGGTGCCTACGGGGAAACCTGCTCTGTGAACCCGGACGACTGCGTGCTGCCCGGCACCAAACAGAGCGTGTGCGCTCACGCCTCGAGCTGCACGGACGGCCTGGCCTCATTCACCTGCCACTGCCTGCCCGGATATGAGGGCGCCAACTGCTCGGTGTACATCAACGAGTGCGAGCTGTTCCGTCAGCCGTGTCGCAACGGAGCTGTCTGCAAGGACCTGCTGGCTGACTACGCCTGCACCAACTGCCCGTCAGAGTTCGGCGGCAAGAACTGCAGCGTCAGGCTGACCGGCTGCGACTCCGCGCCGTGTCGGAATGGCGCCACCTGCGAGCCGGTTCTCTTGAGGGAGCTGCCGACACCTGAGCACGGACACCTGTGCACCTGCACCCCAGGATGGACGGGCTCTCAGTGCAACCTCACAACCCTGGTCTCATTCAACGGCTCCGCCAGCTTCAGCGCCCTGCTCAGCATCGCAGCCTCGAGCAGCTCAGCTGACTGGACCTTCGACCTCTCATTCCGGAGCAGTCTCACCCAGTTCGATCTGATTCGGCTGTCCTCAGACTCGGGACTCATCCGAGTCGGTGCTCACAACTCCAGCCTCGTGCTGCTGCTGCTGAATAGCAGCTCATCGTCTGTGATTGGTCAGACCAAGTGGCCAATCAGTGACAGTCTGGCTGCTGCTGATTGGCTCACACTGTCAGTCAGCCTGACCAATGGCAGTGCGACACTGACTCGGACGGGGTCGTCAGGAGTGAGGCAGTCTCTCACACAGCTGGTTGACGGACTGTCGCACACATTCAAGCGAGGCTCAGTTTCAGTTCGGGTCGGAGGCGACGCAGCATCGGCCAGTGGCGGCTTCCGCGGCTGCGTGCGGGATGTGCGACTCGCGACTTCCAACTTGACATTCGTCGCCATGGAGACCACGGTGGAGTCGAGCAACGCGACCTGGGGAATGTGCAGTCGATCGGTGCAGTGCGGCAGCCCATGGCCCTGTGAGCTGAGCACGAGCTCGAGGTGCTTGGATGTGTGGAATGACTTTGTGTGCCAGTGCGCAGCGGACTTTGGTGGCCGCAACTGTTCCGTGCGACTTCCATCGTTCTCATTCGGACTGGGTGGCAACGCGTCCTCAGCGAGCTTCGAGTCAGTGCCCGCCGTCTCAAGCGTGTTCGGCGGCGACTCGTGGACGATCGAGCTGAAGCTGGTGACTCTGTCTCCGGGAGCGTTTCTGATGCTGCTGGGCGACCCGAGCGACTCGGCGACTACTCCGCGACTGCTCGTCACGGTGAGTAAAGTTTACTCGTAGTCCCGGCGAATTGCTTCAGTAGTGATTTCATACATATACCATACATACTGCTCACATTTCAGATTAACCCTGCAGGCCTTCTGTTTACCCAACTGCTGCTTAGCAACGGCTCCCTTGTCGCATCGCTAACATCCTCAGTCTCTGTGGCTACGGGGAGTTTTGTCTACGTAAGGATCTACTTATCGATCAAGGGACATGATGTTGAGATGTCTTTGTCAGTGGCGTCGTCAATGAAGACAGCATCACCGAGCTGTGCAGCCGTTCTGCCGCGGCTGTCCATTGAGCTCATCGTCGGTGGCTTCAGCGGAGCCACTGCAGCTTCCGCACTGAAGATGTCTCTGCCGAGCAGCAGTGGCAGGAGGCTGAGGAGATCTGCTGCCGTCCTGCCGGTGAGCGTTGCATCAGCAGCCGGCAATGTGACGGCATTCCGCGGCGTCCTGAGCTCCATCAGACTGAACGGTCAAAACACACTGCTTCTGGGATCCGTGGCATCCAGCTTGGTTGAGCGCCTGCCAGGAGCCGTGCTGCCGAGCTCCTCGGAAGGCGTGGCCATCGGTGCCACCTCGGAGAACTTCTGCGACACTTTCAAGCCATGCAAGAATGGAGCGACCTGCACAAATGTTTTCTACTTTTCGTACTCGTAAGTGAGAAGGCTGTTAATGATGGCCTGAAGAACTGGGAATTTTATCGCCTAACACAATTTCAAGCTTTTCTTGAATCTCTCGAATCTGCAGCTGCAAGTGCGCCAGCGGGTGGCGAGGTGCCGAATGCACAGACAGGGACTTTGCTCAGCCTAGTGGTCTCTCTACTGCCGTCGTCATCGGCGTTGTCGTTTCCGTCGTGGCAGTGATTTGCGCAGTGGCAGGTGAGCAGAATAAACAGTTTTATTCACGATTTCAGTCACGATGATGAGTGGCACCACTTTCCATTGATCAGGGATTGTGACCCTGAAGATCTTGCGCTCGTCAGCAGGGCAGGAAAAGCCGCCCTCAACAGACATCGACGAGGACGGTCCGACAGGTGTTCGAATGGGACACCTGAGACCTGAGGGAACGAAACCGTGCAAACAAGATATGTTTTTCTGAACAGTGAAGCAATTGAATTCAAGTTTTCTCATTACATTTTGTAATCTGAGGTGGAAACAATAATCTTAAACTAAGCAAACCTTTGGCTTCTCGTGTGTCACTTTGTCACGGTAGGGAAATGTTCTAAATGCCGGAAATTTTCCTGAAGGGTATATTCGTAACTATGCCTGGCCCCTTTTTAACAATTATTGCCTGATATTTAAGAGCGCATAATCAACCTTAAGTTCGTAACCCGCCTACGAACGCATCGGGTTGCTGCATGTTTTTTTGGAAATTCTATTAATGGTATGGAACGTTTGTATCACTATTAATGACGAAGTCTTCAGCTATGTGACAAAGCTCCTAGCGTTTGTTACTATTTTGTATTTTAAATATTTCAGCCCACTTCTATAAGAAAGTTTGTCAAAACAAAAAAATCTAATGAAGCGGTAAAACAGCTGTAGTTTTTTTATCGAACTGTTCTACTTATATATTTAAATGATTCATCATCTGAATATCTCTTGTCTTGTTAATGGATCAAGTCAAGATTTTTTTTCTTTCTTGGTTCTCCTTACATTTTTACCTTCCTAAATAAAACTTTTAACCCTCCCCCAAATGGCCAATTAACACGTAGTTAACGCCTTATGACGTTTCCAGTAGCAGACAGAAAAAAATGAGTGGACTAGTAGCGGTAGATATAGGCAATAAGTTTATAAGTTGTGTGGGGCTTCTATTTTAAGATGTTCGTAAGAATTCTACGAAAATACGAGTAAACTCTAATGAGTTAAGCACAGCAACAATATTTAAAATATGAGCTTCAAAAACTGATGTACTATCGCAACACAGAAGAAAACTAAGAAATTCGCAGCGCTTAAGCACACGTTAAAAAAACAATTTAAATATAAGGAAAGATATTGTGACGATTTTCCCGGCTGCGCCAGATGAATGAAGGCGAAATGACTAACTCAAGAATCCTAATTCAGATAATTAAATTTGTCGAGTGGTAGCACTCTGGACTGACGATTGCGATTAAAATGGCGGTGACAATGGCTCTATTTGAAAACGCCTCACATGGTAGGGTTGCAGCAGAGATGGGGGCGTGACCAAACAAATGAACAGGCAGTGGCAATGTTAGACGAACAGCTAGTGGCAATGGGTGGCGAGAACAAGAGCTACGGACGAGAAAGAGCGGCGGGACGAGGCCAAGGAGGAGCGCACTGGGGCGGGAGTGGCGTTAAATAGGCTGGCGCAAAGTTTAACATAATTTATGCTACTACGCGGGATTGGCTAGAAAATGAACAGGCAACTGACCTTTGCACATGAGCGTGGATGCGCGCGATTGGCTGGAAAGAAAAGAATGACTACAGGCTGCGCAAGGGACGTAATTATAAGAATTCATTTATTCATTTATCCACCCATTCATTTATTCATTTCAGCGCAAACACGGCCCGGCCTAACCTGGCCTGACACAACCCGACCCGACACGGCCCGACGCGACCCGGCCCGGCCCGGCCTGGCCTGCAAAATCGGAGCCGGCCTGGACCCTATCTGGAGACGAGACCTGGAGGAGGCCGGGACCGCACAAGAAGATCTGATCGACGAAGGGACGGGGACAATGGACGCTAGGGAAAGGGGACTCCTTAGAAATGGGAACCCTCTGCTAACTCAACCAATGCGTTTTTGGGCCTTTGCCCCTCCTTTGCCACTGCCCTCCTTAGGACAGTGGTTGGCGTGCCTGCCAACCAAGTATTCGAATGCTTTGCGCTGTACTAAACTCGGGGCTGTGACCCCACTCAACTCAAAACCTCTTGCGCGCTGTTGATAAGGCTTTACCACCCCCTCGGAAAGGGGGTATACGGAATATACGGAATTGCATATTATCTGACAGCGTAATTAAGCTCGCTAAAACAGCCTTACTCGGGACCACATTAATTGCAATTTCCATAGCGCATACTGCGGTAAGTGACAACATCACAATGTGATTAAGCCAAGTCGCAAAAATATTCAGAACAAAATTTATTTTGTGGTACGCTTGTTTTTTAGCGACAAAAGAAATCTAACCCGACAGTGTAGCTAGTAAAAGAGAAAACGCGGAAGAAACAGGTGTTCGGGCAAACGCTGTTTGTCTTTAAATTCGTTCAAATACTTCATTGGAACAGAAATGATTATAAACTGATGCCTAAAGTACGCGATATGAGTATTAAAATAAAATCCATGCTATTGGTGATATATTATCTGATATACAATATAACATATAAGATAATATTTCTTTATTTTGCCTTTTCTTTCGCTCGTCTTGCTATAGTTTCTCTTTTTGCGCAAAATCAATTTATTATTTTTGTTTATTGTATTTCAATAACCATTTTCTGTATTTATTTACGCTTTTGCCAATAATGCTCCATCGTGTCTTGCAATGTTACTTTAATAAATTCGCTTATTATTTTTTTGTCACAGCTCATTTTCTCTCTTTTGTAAAAATTTGAACGGTCCTGGTTATTTAATATCCAGTTTTATATTAAGCAAATACATATTGCATAATGTTGGCAAAACAGGCTTCTTGCCTTAGCAAAATCGACTACTGCAACTAGATGGACCTTTTCCATCGTGCGAGCCAAGCATTTACAAAAGAAGCGACCAATTTCAGATGTCTTGTTACGCTCGTAAACAGTCGAATTCTACGCTGACAAGCACAAACTCGAGCGCTATTGTATCGACCATGAGAAATAGTTAACCAAAATTTAAACACAATGGCCTGCAGAAGGTGAGCTTGCTTTCTATGTACTCAAATAGTACGCGTTTTAATATTGCTCGATTAAGGTGAAGGATGCTAAACCGCCTTTAAGTCATGTGCGGGCAAATTTTCGACGAACTGTAGGTTTTAACTCAATTACCTTGCGTCTGTATAATTTGTTATCGAAAGTTATGAAACTCGAATGGAAATGCCAGCAAACCCAGCAGGACTGCTCATCTTTCCTTTTGAAGTTTGTTTTACCTGAGGTAAATAACTGCGTGAACTTTCTTTTGCTACCCTTTATTAATTTAGTTGATCCAGTCTTGTGCTGGCGGGTGTAGGGTCATTGTTGTGCTGGTGCTGCTATTAGAGACGCACAAGCTTCAACTCGAATGTAGAGAATTTATTCAGCTTTCTAATCAAACGAACATTTTGAAAGTCTGTTTGCACGACACGGAATTTGTCAGAATTTTTCTCCAAGTAGTGCTTTAGAATTTCCTATCTACTTAGTGTATTTTCGGGACAGCCAGTCAGGCCAAACTGGTCCGGAAAATGGGGGTTTGGCGGGGAGTTCTCTCCAGTTTCTATTCTCTAGAGCTCTAGTATGGGCCTGACCAACAGATTAAAAAGGAGAGGGAGTATAAAAGTTTACCAGGAACTATGAATTTCATAGTACAGAAAGCTGTAAAGCGAGTTATCTCACTTAAAGACCCGTGATTATATAAATGAAGTGAATGAAAATCAATAAACAAAATGACAAAATGACATCTTTTTCCTTCTTTACGAGTCAGATGAGGCTGTGTTGCTCACTTTGGAAATCGCGGCAAATGCTTTTCTACCTGATATCGCTACTTGCTGCTGTACAAGTATGTACAGTGCTTTCTTGTGGGATTAGCAACAACGCGTGTCAGAACGGAGCAACGTGCAAGAAATTAGGTCAAAGCAACCAATGCATCTGCCTTCCTGGATATCAAGGTTAGTTTGTTAACCAAAATATTCACAAATATATATTTCCTGTTAAACAACGTCTCTGCAATTTCAAATGACCGATCAATTCAAATATGCTTCCTGACTCACAGCTCGAAACCGGGTTTCTCACAAGGACGTCTCCAGTTTCTGGACTGGAAGGCTTTTTTAGCTATGACGACTTGTGGCCATTTTCCCAGCCAACAGACTTGGAGACAGACAAAATGAAGCACGATTTAAGAATGACTTATTTTACGTTTCATGCATCGCACACCGTTTCTTATGTGAGATCTCGTTAAAAAAGCACGAAATATAAGTTACATTTCGTAACTTTCGTAACTTTCGTAAGTTACATATTAAGTTAAGTTATAAGCTTTTTATGTAATTATAGAAATTTGAGAATGGGTAGCAAAAAGAGATGAAAAAGGTAAGAGAATTAGAGAACAGAAATTCGCAGTTGCATACTAAGAAACAATACGGCAAACGTTGAAAGCAAAGCTGAATTACAAAAGCTCAGCCTTCTGCAAGACAAACAAAAATGAGCCTGAACTTAAAAAGCGTTTATTATTAAGGCATAGCGAGGAATAAATCCACCACCCCAATAAATACCATATAGTCATTGCCATTAAAACTAATATACTATAGAGTATACGCTCGTAGACAGTCAAAATCGCAGGCAATGCAATACATATTCAACTGCTCAGCTGGCTGCTCCGGAAAGCTTGGCAATTAGCCTCTCTTTTTCTCTTGCACTCCTTGCCTTGGGTTGACAAGTCAATTTGGCAAGGTTTTTCATCATACAGTTGATAATTGACTTTAAAAATGCATCCTTTAAGTCGTCTCCTCTTGTGCACATCGTTCGGCCCATGGAATATTTCACATCTCTATTTCACATAGAGATCACCGTCGATAAGTTAGTTGACCAGCTCGCCGAACAGCATCATTTGGTTGGCAGCACCAAGGAACTTGCTCCGAACCTCAGCGTTCTGGCGAATTTATTCTAAAATCTGCCAGCAGTGTCTTAGCAACTCAAACGCCACTTCCATCGGCATTGAAAGGCCAACGCAATTGATTTCTTCTAGGAAGGCACACGCAGATGACGGAACAGAGGCTTTTAGTTCAACAGGCAGCAAGTTATTGGAGGCGATTAGGAGCTCTCAGCAAGATTTGCAATTGTTCTAGCGGATAATTCTTTTGACACCGCTGGACATTGTAAATCGCTGGCATTCTGAGCTTTTGAGGCTGAACGCCCTCAGCCATTTTCCAACTGGACCGGATTTCCTAGTGGATAGCTATATGAAGCTGACGGTATTCAGTGTTTCATGATTTGCATATCCACTTTTACGAGTATAACCGTATGCAGAGCACTTGTACACCATTTTTTTTATTGAGATAATTAGAATGTCTTAACAGTGTTTTCGATTTTCAGTATTTTAATTAGCAGCACAGCAGTCAAGCGAAAATTCCGTCCATTTCAGAATATGTAGTCTTAAAACATCCCCTTCTGTTTGACCGATGAACGAGCGTGCAGTTTATTGCTACTCATCGTAGAGCAATTTGAAACTAGCAACAGTTAGCTGTACACCAATAAATGGTTCTTTTTTGCACATCTCGAAAACTGCGTACTCTCCACTGTGTACCCCTAAGTAATCACTATTCCTATGCCTGTCACCCTCACCGAGGTTTTTATGTGAGGACATTGTCTTGCTGCACATTTCCTCCTTCTTGAACGAACAAAAGGGCTTCTACCACCCCAATCCCACTAACTGTTCCACCATCCCTTTTAGGGCCTCCAGATCCCCATGGCCATAACTTGTAGAAAAAATCGTGAGTTTAAAGCTCTTCTTCCAGTCCAAATGTTAACCGGAGACGTCATTAGTTTCTCAGAAGATTTGTCTCGGAGTATGGAGTGACAGCAAAGTTTGAAATTCGACAGCATACGAGTTTATGTAACTCGTGATTGGTGGCAACTATGCATCTTTAGATATTAGGATATACTTTTCTCGAATAAGAAACTGCCCGCATATTAACTTGGTGCTAATACGATGCTCGTATCTTAATCACATTTGCTAAATATCTCTAAACCGTTAAACAACTGCAGGCGACCACTGTGAAATCAACATCGATGACTGCGCCAGCCGGCCCTGCATCAACGGCCAGTGCACAGACCTGGTGAACAGCTACAACTGCAGCTGCTACAGCGGCTGGGAGGGCTCCAACTGCAGCACCAACCATGACGACTGCTTCGCTGGCGCCTGTCTCAACGAGGGCCTGTGTCTGGACCATAATGGAACGTGAGTTCGCTTCATTATTTGGTAGTGATATAGATATCACTAAAAATCAGCTTTTTCTGAACTAATACTTTAAGTCAGTTTATCGTCCTGGGTGTAAAAATAAATGTATCAGAGTGATGATTTTCATGTTGTGAATTATTGACACATCGCCCACTATCACCCCATTGAGATTTAGAGTTGTTTCAGTGTTCGTGACTTTTGCCTCACAATCTCGGGAATGTATTTTCACAACGCGAATCACACAGCTGATTGCCTCAGTTTACAAACTTTTTTGCTTAAAGATCTGGAAATTTGTTACTATGAAGTGTAATTACTGGTTTCTATCTTCGCATGTATATCTGCTCCTGGGTTTTGATCTGCAAAGGTCTCTTTGATTATCAAATGTCAAACGCTTCGCATTGGGAAAGTCAATCAGGCATGGCCACGAAAATACTTTCTACCTTAGTAATTATTAGCAATTAAAAAAGCAAATTATATAGGGGCTGCGAAAAAAATTACTAATTATATAAAAAAATCTATATACACCTGCAAAATTATATTCACAATATCAATCTCAGCTTCAGCTGTGACTGCACGGGAACTGGCTACTATGGCAGCAGGTGCCATATCAACATCGACGATTGCTTGGCGAATCCCTGCAAAAACGGAGCCACCTGTTTTGATGGTTTTAAAAGTTACTCATGCTCCTGTTATGACGGCTATAGTGGAAGAAACTGTTCTGAAGACTTGCTAGACTGTGTTCCTCACAAGTGCAAAAATAATGCTCTTTGCCTAGAACGCAGCAATCCAGCCCTGTACAACAACCCATTACAATGGTCGGTTCAGCTACTCCTTAGCAGCCGGATTCTTGTGTGTCTGTCCAACAGGTAGCAAACGCGTCCTTGTGTTCTATTTTGTTTTTAGGCCAAGTATGAGCGAATACAAATATTTGCAATGCAATTGTTTGCAATTGTTTGTGAATGCAAGGGATTGTTACTGTTACTTCCATATTGTGTCACACAAATAAGCAGATTTATTTGTCCAAAGATTTAAGTTTTTCAAAGTTCAGGTCCACATCTTAGACTTGCGAAGCTATTTCTATACGATTTAATAAATACGAGCTAAGTTTAATGAATTTTGTTTTGTGCTTCTGTTCTGCACTTTAGGCCTATTCCGTTTTCGTTGGACACTTTAGTCTCACAGCTCTTACCGAATTTATTACAAGCTAGTTTGCACTTTATGAGTCGGAAGGTTTGGAAAGTTTTTACAACTCTGGGTCTGTGATATCAGAAGCAAACGGAATACTCAAAATAATCAACTTTCATTGACTGTCTTCCTGAGTCTTTCACATTCTATTTCTAGGTCTTCAATAATTTATTCTGGGTTGTATTGACTAACTGACTTAACACCACACATACATACAAACAGAATAATATAATTGGCTCGTTAATAGGAATAAATATGCGAGCGCTTCTTCATAGACATACGAGTATAAAAAAGACATATCTTAATAGACATATCAAACGTTGAAATCGCAAAAAACTTTCTACAAAAAAAAGAAAAAAAACTAACGACAGGTGCTTACGGGGCAACCTGCTCTGTGAACCCGGACGACTGCGTGCTGCCCGGCACCAAACAGAGCGTGTGCGCTCACGCCTCGAGCTGCACGGACGGCCTGGCCTCATTCACCTGCCACTGCCTGCCCGGATATGAGGGCGCCAACTGCTCGGTGGACATCAACGAGTGCGAGCTGTTCCGTCAGCCGTGTCGCAACGGAGCTGTCTGCAAGGACCTGCTGGCTGACTACGCCTGCACCAACTGCCCGTCAGAGTTCGGCGGCAAGAACTGCAGCGTCAGGCTGACCGGCTGCGACTCCGCGCCGTGTCGGAATGGCGCCACCTGCGAGCCGGTTCTCTTGAGAGAGTTGCCGACACCTGAGCACGGACACCTGTGCACCTGCGCCGAAGGATGGACGGGCTCTCAGTGCAACCTCACAACCCTGGTCTCATTCAACGGCTCCACCAGCTTCAGCGCCCTGCTCAGCATCGCAGCCTCGAGCAGCTCGGCTGACTGGACCTTCGAGCTCTCATTCCGGAGCAGTCTCACCCAGTTCGATCTTCTTCGGCTGTCCTCAGACTCGGGACTCATCCGAGTCGGTGCTCACAACTCCAGCCTCGTGCTGCTGCTGCTGAATAGCAGCTCATCGTCTGTGATTGGTCAGACCAAGTGGCCAATCAGTGAAAGTTTGGCTGCTGCTGATTGGCTCACACTGTCAGTCAGCCTGACCAATGGCAGTGCGACACTGACTCAGACGGGGTCGTCAGGAGTGAGGCAGTCTCTCACACAGCTGGTTGACGGACTGTCGCACACATTCAAGCGAGGCTCAGTGTCAGTTCGGGTCGGAGGCGACGCAGCATCGGCCAGTGGCGGCTTCCGCGGCTGCGTGCGGGATGTGCGACTCGCGACTTCCAACTTGACATTCGTCGCCATGGAGACCACGGTGGAGTCGAGCAACGCGACCTGGGGAGTGTGCAGTCGATCGGTGCAGTGCGGCAGCCCATGGCCCTGTGAGCTGAGCACGAGCTCGAGGTGCTTGGATGTGTGGAATGACTTTGTGTGCCAGTGCGCAGCGGACTTTGGTGGCCGCAACTGTTCCGTGCGACTTCCATCGTTCTCATTCGGACTGGGTGGCAACGCGTCCTCAGCGAGCTTCGAGTCAGTGCCCGCCGTTTCAAGCGTGTTCGGCGGCGACTCGTGGACGATCGAGCTGAAGCTGGTGACTCTGTCTCCGAGAGCGTTTCTGATGCTGCTGGGCGACCCGAGCGACTCGGCGACTACTCCGCGACTGCTCGTCACGGTGAGTAAAGTTTACTCGTAGTCCCGGCGAATTGCTTCAGTAGTGATTTTTATACATATACCATACATACTGCTCACATTTCAGATTAACCCTGCAGGCCTTCTGTTTACCCAACTGCTGCTTAGCAACGGCTCCCTTGTCGCATCGCTAACATCCTCAGTCTCTGTGGCTACGGGGAGTTTTGTCTACGTAAGGATCTACTTATCGATCAAGGGACATGATGTTGAGATGTCTTTGTCAGTGGCGTCGTCAATGAAGTCAGCATCACCGAGCTGTGCAGCCGTTCTGCCGCGGCTGTCCAATCAGCTCATCATCGGTGGCTTCAGCGGAGCCACTGCAGCTTCCACACTGAAGATGTCTCTGCCGAGCAGCAGTGGCAGGAGGCTGAGGAGATCTGCTGCCGTCCTGCCGGTGAGCGTTGCATCAGCAGCCGGCAATGTGACGGCATTCCGCGGCGTCCTGAGCTCCATCAGACTGAACGGTCAAAACACACTGCTTCTGGGATCCGTGGCATCCAGCTTGGTTGAGCGCCTGCCAGGAGCCGTGCTGCCGAGCTCCTCGGAAGGCGTGGCCATCGGTGCCACCCCGGAGAACTTCTGCGACACTTTCAAGCCATGCAAGAATGGAGCGACCTGCACAAATGTTTTCTACTTTTCGTACTCGTAAGTGAGAAGGCTGTTAATGATGGCCTGAAGAACTGGGAATTTTATCGCCTAACACAATTTCAAGCTTTTCTTGAATCTCTCGAATCTGCAGCTGCAAGTGCGCCAGCGGGTGGCGAGGTGCCGAATGCACAGACAGGGACTTTGCTCAGCCTAGTGGTCTCTCTACTGCCGTCGTCATCGGCGTTGTCGTTTCCGTCGTGGCAGTGATTTGCGCAGTGGCAGGTGAGCAGAATCAATTGTTTTATTCACGATTTCAGTCACGATGATGAGTGGCACCACTTTCCATTGATCAGGGATTGTGACCCTGAAGATCTTGCGCTCGTCAGCAGGGCAGGAAAAGCCGCCCTCAACAGACATCGACGAGGACGGTCCGACATGTGTTCGAATGGGACACCTGAGACCTGAGGGAACGAAACCGTGCAAACAAGAAATGTTTTTCTGAACAGTGTACAGTGACGCAATGGGATTTGAGTTTTCTTATGACATTTTTGTATCTGAGGTGCAGACAATATTCTTTAGTTTTCCGTTGCTTTTTTGTCCCATATCAGTAGGGAAATGTTCTAAATGGCTGAAATTTTCCTGAAGGGTATATTCATGACTATGCCTGGCCCCTTCTCAATGTCATGGTACTGGAGGTTTTGCGCATTCAGTTTTATTTTATTCACGAGTGCCTAATAGATCCTTCAGTCCGCAACCTGCTATCATTGTATCACCAACGAGGGTATTGTGTCAGTGCAGGTTTTCTGTGGGTTCTACCTAATTTTGTGGAACGACGCAATGAGTGCTTGTGACTAAACGCTTTTTTAATGTGTCAGCCGATTTCTAAAGGTAAGTTTGTCAAAGCAAAACTCAAACGAAGCAGTAAGGGTGATGGATTTTTCAATCCAACTGTTCTACTTATACATTCTGGAATATAATTAATCGTCATCTAAGCAACCCGCATATGTTTATAGATCATTTCATGTTTACTTTTAAATTTCTTTTAAGTTTTACGCTCATCAGGTAGCTTAGAGTAATTTTGTCACATTTTAGTTCTCCCTACATTTTACCTTCCTAAATTAAAAATGTAACCCTCCCCAAAAAAACGAATTAGCACTTGGTTAAAACTTTATGACGTGTCCTGTAGTAAACAGAAAAAGTAGTGCATTTGTATGGCTCGATATTGGCAGTAAGTTTACAATTTATCGATCGAGTGGTGGCTTCTATTTTAAGACGCGAACGCGTGGAAGAGGTTTCTAAGAATGGCACTAGAATGTATTCAGAGGAGTTAAAACAAAGTACAAGCGTTCCCAAGAAAACTTCGAAAACTGTTTTAACGATCGCAATACATAGAGAAAATATGAAAATACGCAGCGCTTATAATGCAGGTAGAAAGCCAATTTACATGTACGGACAGATATGACTGAGCGAAGTGCAATCGTTCGGCACCACCTCAAAAGCTTTTCTGTACAGAGGCCAAGTAAACTTACTCCCGACCTTCCATTCGGTCGTTTTTCGCGTCGTGAGTAGACTATCCTAGCAGTATAGCGAGTAAAATAGGAAACACTGAATGAGCTGCATTTGCTGCATTTTCCAATTCTTCAATGGGATAGAAATTTGCAAATAAAATTTACATTTTAAATGTGATATATGAATCTTCAAAAATTATCCATAAGATTTGATACACTTGTTCCATCTGTCTATACTCTACAGTACGCGCCAAGCAACTACAAAAAACGCGAGCAATTTCATACGAGCTATTTTTGTTACACAAGTAAACAGATGAATACTTTGCCGATTGGCACATACAATGTCTGGCAGAAGGAGGGCTAGCTTAATAAGTAGTCTAAAATTGGGCGAGTTTTGACATCGCACGCGTCATGAGCGCGCATTTTTTTGACGAACTGTAAGTTTTTACTCGATGCACGCCAGACATTAATAATATAACAATAATTGCAGAAGGGTAGCAGGCAATGGCACAATGGTGACACTCGCTGACTCCTGAGCACACACGCGCACAAATGGTGTGCAAGGCACACACTCACACAGGTGTGTACATCTGCCGTGACTGTCTCATCGTTAGGCAGTGTACACTACGCTGTGCCTTGGAGTTTGGCACTCAAGGGCAAAAATTACATGACAAGCCCCCAAGCCTTCTCTCCGTGGCTGCGCCCCAAATGAATATGTGGCCTCGCCGCGGAATCGAGCTCAGGGACCTTGGTGCGAGAGGCAAACGCGTTAGACCACTCGGCCACTCACCCCCTGACTCGATTACCTTAGTTCTGAATGCACAAATAATTTCTCTTGCTGATGTCTGTGAAACAGCATACGAACATGAAGTACACGACCCTGACAACCGTCGCTGGCACACGCGACAGTCCAACTGTCAGCGGCAGTTTTTTCACAGCTACACCCAGTGGAAGGGTTTAATGAGGGTTGGATAGCGAATTCTGCTGTGCTATTTAATTGCAAATTAGACTTACATGTGTCTCCTGCCTCAGTCTTTGCATTGACAACTATTGGAAAGGCAACAGCTCAACCCCTTGTAGTGTCGGCATGTTTATTTTATAATGCGTATATTTCTACCTGAAGTAACATATTCGCGCACTCAATATTAATGAATTATTATAATGTATGTTATAGGGTTGTTTTTTGTACATGCGCGCCCAGCCAGGCCTACGCACGCGATCGGCCGGTCACCCTGCTCTACAGCCAAGACATCGGACTAACCCCAGTCTGGTGGGCCCAGCCAATAGGAGGACGGCTGGCCAATTTGATGCGACCCGACTTAAGCGCGATACCCCGGGCCGGGCCAATCAGCAGCCAGTTCGTTAACCGGCAGGGTCGACCTGGCAGGAGAACAAGCGGCGCGGCCGGCACCCAGGCTTTGATGAGGGTTGGTGCGGGCGCTTGACTATATAACTGACTATTGCATTGTCATTTTGTTTCCATCGTCGTGTGTCTTTTCGTGTGTATTATCGTGTGTTTTTCGTCGTTGCAATCGTTGTTACGCATCCTAGTAATAGATACCGGGACAGGTAAACCGGTCCAACTAGCTAGTCGAAGAAGACCCCACACTCAATCCCACGTCAGTAAGTAGCTTGCGCTGAGCTCGGCACGTCTGGCCAACTGCTGACGGAGTGTTAGATAGGGATTGGCAAGCACGGAAGTACTCTCCATATCGCCGACAATCATCGGTGGGACGCCGTCGAATTGACATTAGGTGTGGCAGGATAGAACTATCGTTGTGCCATAGTGCGGAAGTGCTTGCTGGTCGCCTCGGTTTCAGACTAGGGACTTTGGGTTAGGTTTCGTGTTATTTGTCTTGTTTTGTCATAGGGACTATCTGTTTGTCTAGGAGTTATTTGTGTCAAATATCATGTTATTTTCGTGAATTCTTGTTGATGTCCAGAGTATTTTCGAGTAGAGTTCGCATGTTCTTGTGTTGAGGCTACCGAGATTTTGTTAGTAATTTACCAGTGCGGGTTGTGAGTTTAATATTTAACCAAGTACAGTACCTGGCAGGGAACGGAAAGAGCGCTGCCAGGGGAATTAATCATTCATAGCTTTCTCTTGTTAACTAATTAACACTTAATTATCAGCTGTTTAGCTTGGAATCCCGAATCGTCTTGTCTTCGTTATTTTCGAGTTACGGCAATAGAGTCTCTCGCAAAGAGTAGGGACACCCGACCTCATTTAGGGATCTCAACGCAGAGAGACCTAAGTCAAAATATCACACCCTGCTTGGCTCGAGATGTCCTAATTTTAACAGCATTAAATTAAGCACTTTAGAAGTTTAGAAGGTACTGTTCCTACATAAATAGAAATTAGAAACAAAAATAAAAACATAAAGACCTACTCCGGCAAACTCCGGCCCGCGGGCCAGATGCGGCCCTCGAAGCTCCCAAATCCGGCCCGTTGCCCCATCTCATCTCTCCCGTGTCTCATCTCTCCCGTGTCTCATCTCTCCCGTGTCTCATCTCTCCCGTGTCTCATCTCTCCCGTGTCTCATCTCTCCCGTGTCTCATCTCTCCCATGTCTCATCTCTCCCGTGTCTCATCTCTCCCGTGTCTCATCTCTCCCGTGTCTCATCTCTCCCGTGTCTCATCTCTCCCGTGTCTCATCTCTCCCGTGTCTCATCTCTCCCGTGTCTCATCTCTCCCGTGTCTCATCTCTCCCGTGTCTCATCTCTCCCGTGTCTCATCTCTCCCGTGTCTCATCTCTCCCGTGTCTCATCTCTCCCGTGTCTCATCTCTCCCGTGTCTCATCTCTCCCATGTCTCATCTCTCCCGTGTCTCATCTCTCCCGTGTCTTATCTCTCCCGTGTCCTATCTCTCCTGTGTCTTTTCTCTCATGTGTCTCATCGCTCTCGTGTCTCATCTCTCCAGTGTCTCATCTCTCCCGTGTCTTATCTCTCCCGTGTCCTATCTCTCCCGTGTCTTATCTCTCCCGTGTCTAATCTCTCCCCATACTGTCTTATCTCTCCCGTGTCTCATCTCTCCCGTGTCTCATCTCTCATGTGTCTAATCTCTCTCGTGTATCATCTTTCTGTGTCTCATCTCTCCCGTGTATCATCTTTCTGTGTCTCTCGTGTATCACCTTTCTGTGTCTCATCTCTCCCGTGTCTCATCTCTCCTGTGTCTCATCTCTCTCGTGTATTATCTTTCTGTGTCTCATCTCTCCCGTGTCTAATCTCTCTCGTGTATCATCTTTCTGTGTCTCATCTCTCCCGTGTATCATCTTTCTGTGTCTCATCTCTCTCGTGTATCATCTTTCTGTGTCTCATCTCTCCCGTGTCTTATCTCTCCCGTGTCCTATCTCTCCCGTGTCTTATCTCTCCCGTGTCTAATCTCTCCCCATACTGTCTTATCTCTCCCGTGTCTCATCTCTCCCGTGTCTAATCTCTCCCGTGTATCATCTTTCTGTGTCTCATCTCTCCCGTGTCTCATCTCTCCCGTGTCTCATCTCTCCCCTATCTCATATTTATGCAGTCAATGCGGCCCGCTGTCGTCTTTTAGGTTCTCTCTTTGGCCCGCCAGCAAATAAGTTTGTCTACCCCTGGTTTAGGTTGTGATTTTTGAGTAGTTGATAGTTAACACTTCGTTTAACACCGCTGTTTGATTTTCATGCAAAAAATATTTTTTGCAAAAGGGCAAACTTTTTAAAGGGACAGCTAGGATGAAATATTTAATTGGTACAGCAATGCCGCTGATTTTATCTTGCAGCAGATTAGGGTAAGCTACCGCTTTGTCACCTGGCCCTTGGCTCCCATTAAGTTGAATCGCCAATTGTACGAGCGCATTATAATGTATTTTGCGTCATTTTCTAAATTTTTTATATCATTTAGGTTTTTTGTACCCTTGTCTAGTGTTGTTCGTTATTTCGCTATTTTGTGATTTAAAAAAACTTTTGTATAATGAAAGTGTTAATCCAACATTTTAGTGTGAAGCATGATATTTTCTAAGCTTTCCAGCTTTTTTGAATAGAAACGTCAGCTTGAATGGTCAGCCGAACCGAATATTCAGTCAATGAATTAATTAAGATTGTTATATTATCTCTTTACGGCGGAAACGATTCAATCTTGAGACCAGCTGTGTTGTTTTAAAAGTGCAGTAAATTCAAAACATTGCTGCAAAATAGATCTCCTGGAAACACGAAAAGGAAAACACTGCAACGACAAAAATGCGCCAAATGCGCTGTTTTTGGAAAGGTGAATTGTTTTTTAGCTACCTTAAGCGCTGTTTACAATTGTGATAACTTTGTGATAATCTATTTAAAGATACAAGCCTGTTGGCCTAGTGTTAGAGTAAATAGACTGTTTACTCACGTGTTGTGCGGCTAAAATTGTTGTTTCAGCAGGTCGTGTTATCTTTGAATTGCTGTCGTACATGTATGGCGCTGATTTATGTTCGCAGTAGATCAGGATGTTTTTTGCGGAAAGTCTATTGTCCTGAATAATTTTCCATGTGCAGCCAAAGCAAATAAACATATTGAAATATCCTGGCCTTCATATGCCACAAAATTATTTTTTAGATTGTTGTTGACTCATCACAATGTGCTCATTAAAATGCGAAATGAAAGGCATTTTGAGTAAGTGAAATACGGGCCTCGGCAGCTTCGAACTTACTGCGAAAGAGGTCGGGATTTCTGTTTCAGCCCAACGGAAGCAATTTAATTATGTCATTAAGTAAGGCGCTTAAAGTTCTGTCAGCCCACCCAGCTGTAAAATGTGTACCGCATCGGGCTGGGGTCAGTCAGATTAATGGACTGGGATATTATCCTCCACCAAACCTGCTGGAGGGGCACCGCGAACAGCCGCCAATCCGGAGCGGCAGCCCCGATAACTTCTTCCCGGTAGCGAAAAGTCCTTGCAAACCAGACTCAGAAGGATATCTCAGCCCTCATCATGACCCTCACAGGCCATGGAGCAAAACGTGCCCGAGAGAACGAGGATGCTCAACACTTTGCTCTTTCTATTGGGATAGGCTCACCCAACTGGGACCAAATCCACCCATGGATGACGCTTGTAGACTCGAGAACATCCCACGGCTCGTCCGGTTCTTCAGGGCTACCACAGGATGAGAGTGGCAGAACGGTCTAACGCGTTTGCCTACACTGCCTATGAGAAATTCGGGGCAGATGTACACACCTGTGTGAGGGTATGCCTGCGTACCGAATATGTGTGCGTTTATGCTCAGGAGTCAGCGAAGTGGGCAGAATTGCTTCCTCGCTGTCTGCGGGTCCTGTGTCACCAAAGGATGTACAATTGCTTGCAGTCCTCATGCAATAATTGTAATTCAACTTTTATCGCTCCGCAATACACAGGAAGAGCAGACATCGCACACAACACACCCAAATCACTTTATTGCTTACTAATAGTAGTAAGTTAATAGCATGAAACGAATCACATGACACACAAAATATTGCTATTATTTATCGTTTCAACAAATTTGCAAAACACAAGTTGTTTTCAGATTAAATTCCGCCATGCTTTGAAGCAGCGAAGCAATCTGTGATTGGCTACACATCTTCTTACTAAATTGGCATTGTATTTGGAAGGCTGTACAACAGATTTCCTCGGTGGAAGTTCTGCCTATTGACTACTCACTCGCACAGTTTATTAAAGAACTATTCATGGATACATAAAATGGACGCTCCGCTATTTGCTTGAAACTTTTAGCATCATGGATGATGAGTAAGAAGATAGTTGCTTTCATCGCCTGCTGCCTACCACACCTGTCCAGTCTATTGTTGCAGGGCCAGTTGCACGACTCACATTAACACCTGTCAAAATGAATCTTTCTTTAAAGACGAAGAGAAGCATGGAGGCAGTTATTGCTGCTCTATTCTCGAGTAAGGTTAGGTGACTGGCAGGCAAAGGAGAGCTGCAACAAGAAGATGGAATTATTCAAGGTATTTAACACGCGCTACTGTATTTACTATCCGCTGAAAAGTTATAGCTAAATCTCTATAATATGAACAGATAATAGCAGAACATGATCAAATCTATTAAAGAGATTGGGAGGGGAGGTATTAGAAATTGGGAAGGGAGCCATTAGAGATTAGGAGGGGAGCTATTAGAGATTGGGAGGGGAGCTATTAGAGATTTGGAGGGGAGCTATTAGAGATTGGGAGGGGAGCTATTAGAGATTGGGAGGGGAGCTATTAGAGATTGGGAGGGGAGCTATTAGAGATTTGGAGGGGAGCTATTAGAGATTGGGAGGGGAGCTATTAGAGATTAGGAGGGGAGCTATTAGAGATTGGGAGGGGAGCTATTAGAGATTGGGATGGGAGTTATTAGAGATTAGGAGGGGAGCTATTAGAGATTGGGAGGGGAGTTATTAGAGATTAGGAGGGGAGCTATTAGAGATTGGGAGGGGAGTTATTAGAGATTGGGAGGGGAGTTATTAGAGATTGGGAGGGGAGTTATTAGAGATTAGGAGGGGAGTTATTAGAGATTGGGAGGGGAGTTATTAGAGATTGGGAGGGGAGTTATTAGAGATTGGGAGGGGAGTTATTAGAGATTGGGAGGGGAGTTATTAGAGATTGGGAGGGGAGCTATTAGAGATTGGGAGGGGAGTTATTAGAGATTGGGAGGGGAGTTATTAGAGATTGGGAGGGGAGCTATTAGAGATTGGGATGGGAGTTATTAGAGATTGGGAGGGGAGCTATTAGAGATTGGGAGGGGAGTTATTAGAGATTGGGAGGGGAGCTATTAGAGATTGGGAGGGGAGGGGATTGGGAGGGGAGCTATTAGAGATTGGGAGGGGAGCTATTAGAGATTGGGAGGGGAGTTATTAGAGATTGGGAGGGGAGCTATTAGAGATTGGGAGGGGAGGGGATTGGGAGGGGAGTTATTAGAGATTGGGAGGGGAGCTATTAGAGATTGGGAGGGGAGGGGATTGGGAGGGGAGCTATTAGAGATTGGGAGGGGAGCTATTAGAGATTGGGAGGGGAGTTATTAGAGATTGGGAGGGGAGCTATTAGAGATTGGGAGGGGAGGGGATTGGGAGGGGAGCTATTAGAGATTGGGAGGGGAGCTATTAGAGATTGGGAGGGGAGCTATTAGAGATTGGGAGGGGAGCTATTAGAGATTGGGAGGGGAGTTGTTAGAGATTGGGAGGGGAGCTATTAGAGATTGGGAGGGGAGCTATTAGAGATTGGGAGGGGAGCTATTAGAGATTGGGAGGGGAACTATTAGAGATTGGGAGGGGAGCTATTAGAGATTGGGAGGGGAGTTATTAGAGATTGGGATGGGAGCTATTAGAGATTGGGAGGGGAGCTATTAGAGATTGGGAGGGGAGTTGTTAGAGATTGGGAGGGGAGCTATTAGAGATTGGGAGGGGAGCTATTAGAGATTGGGAGGGGAGCTATTAGAGATTGGGAGGGGAGTTATTAGAGATTGGGATGGGAGCTATTAGAGATTGGGAGGGGAGCTATTAGAGATTGGGAGGGGAGTTATTAGAGATTGGGAGGGGAGCTATTAGAGATTGGGAGGGGAGCTATTAGAGATTGGGAGGGGAGCTATTAGAGATTGGGAGGGGAGTTATTAGAGATTGGGATGGGAGCTATTAGAGATTGGGAGGGGAGCTATTAGAGATTGGGAGGGGAGTTATTAGAGATTGGGAGGGGAGCTATTAGAGATTGGGAGGGGAGGGGATTGGGAGGGGAGCTATTAGAGATTGGGAGGGGAGCTATTAGAGATTGGGAGGGGAGCTATTAGAGATTGGGAGGGGAGCTATTAGAGATTGGGAGGGGAGCTATTAGAGATTGGGAGGGGAACTATTAGAGATTGGGAGGGGAGCTATTAGAGATTGGGAGGGGAGTTATTAGAGATTGGGATGGGAGTTATTAGAGATTGGGAGGGGAGCTATTAGAGATTGGGAGGGGAGCTATTAGAGATTGGGAGGGGATTTATTAGAGATTGGGAGGGGAGCTATTAGAGATTGGGAGGGGAGTTATTAGAGATTGGGATGGGAGTTATTAGAGATTGGGAGGGGAGCTATTAGAGATTGGGAGGGGAGGGGATTGGGAGGGGAGCTATTAGAGATTGGGAGGGGAACTATTAGAGATTGGGAGGGGAGCTATTAGAGATTGGGAGGGGATTTATTAGAGATTGGGAGGGGAGCTATTAGAGATTGGGAGGGGAGTTATTAGAGATTAGGAGGGGAGTTATTAGAGATTAGGAGGGGAGTTATTAGAGATTAGGAGGGGAGTTATTAGAGATTAGGATGGGAGTTATTAGAGATTGGGAGGGGAGCTATTAGAGATTGGGAGGGGAGTTATTAGAGATTAGGAGGGGAGTTATTAGAGATTAGGAGGGGAGCTATTAGAGATTGGGAGGGGAGTTATTAGAGATTGAGAGGGGAGTTATCGAAAATTGGGAGGGGAGCTTTCGGTAAGCTATCATTATGGATGGATGGACATACGCGATGGATGATGGCATTGCTAGAGCTAATACTACCTTTATCGGCAGCCCCCAGGGGTTTCTGTCATGAAAATCTGGCTGGAGCTGATTTTCAATTTTTACGTGCTGCTGCTATTGCTTCCTGCACCGTCGCGGGCCTGTCCACCTGGTTCGATGTGTGGGATTTCATCCCCCTGTCAGAATGGGGCCGTATGCACGGATACATGCAACTGGTACAGCTGCACATGTGCAATTGACTACACAGGTGAGTTGCTTACTTAAGCATATGAATTTAGGACGTACAGCGTACTTTGCTTTCAGTCGTAGCACTCGCTAGGAAACACAAGTTTGTGAAGAATCGACCTTTGTGGGACAATTTGTTTGGTTGCGGAGGATTCATATACAATTTTATAGTTCATAAAACTCTATCTTCGTGAATCTTCGTGATGCTCAGCCCAACCACTTGGATCGAAAGCTAATGCATCAATGTACACACTGATTTCCTAATATCTGAAGCTTCACTTTTGCCCACTCAAGAATTGCTGAAAATGCATCATTTTAGGCCAGAATTGCGAATACAAAAAAAACGACTGCTTCGCTAACGCCTGTCTGAACGGCGGCCGCTGTCTCGATGGGATTGGGAAGTGAGTATAGACTCCAATTACCATCGTTAACATCTCTACTGAGCTTTGGCGCTTTACTTTCAAATTTCACAAAAGACTCAATTGCTCTAGCAATTATTGATGCAAAACAGGTACAGCTGTGACTGCACAGGTACCGGATTCACGGGGGCCAGGTGCAAGATCAACATTGACGACTGTGCCACCAGTCCCTGCAGAAACGGAGCCACCTGCATTGACGGCGTGAACGATTTTTCCTGCAGGTGTTACGAAGGATATGAGGGCAAAACGTGCTCTACCGACATTTCTGACTGCAGCCCGAACAAGTGCCACAACAATGGCACCTGTCTTGACCGCAGCAACCAGCTATTGTACAACAATCCATCTCTGCCAGCTCCGTTCAACGGCTCCTTCAGCTACTCGCAGGCAGCTGGGTTTCTGTGCGCCTGTCCGGCTGGTGAGTGGGTGACAAGCATTTTTGTTCCGGTACCAGAAACAGGAAAACTTCCTAGAAATCCCTTTATGATTTCTAAACAAAGCAATTGAAAAAGCAAATTAAAAATAACTTCTAACAACAGGTGCTTACGGGGAAACCTGCTCAGTGAACCCGGACGACTGCGTGCTGCCCGGCACCAACCAGAGCGTGTGCGCTCACGCCTCGAGCTGCACGGACGGCCTGGCCTCATTCACCTGCCACTGCCTGCCCGGATATGAGGGCGCCAACTGCTCGGTGGACATCAACGAGTGCGAGCTGTTCCGTCAGCCGTGTCGCAACGGAGCTGTCTGCAAGGACCTGCTGGCTGACTACGCCTGCACCAACTGCCCGTCAGGGTTCGGCGGCAAGAACTGCAGCGTCAGGCTGACCGGCTGCGACTCCGCGCCGTGTCGGAATGGCGCCACCTGCGAGCCGGTTCTCTTGAGGGAGCTGCCGACACCTGAGCACGGACACCTGTGCACCTGCGGCCCAGGATGGACGGGCTCTCAGTGCAACCTCACAACCCTGGTCTCATTCAACGGCTCCGCCAGCTTCAGCGCCCTGCTCAGCATCGCAGCCTCGAGCAGCTCGGCTGACTGGACCTTCGAGCTCTCATTCCGGAGCAGTCTCACCCAGTTCGATCTGATTCGGCTGTCCTCAGACTCGGGACTCATCCGAGTCGGTGCTCACAACTCCAGCCTCGTGCTGCTGCTGCTGAATAGCAGCTCATCGTCTGTGATTGGTCAGACCAAGTGGCCAATCAGTGACAGTCTGGCTGCTGCTGATTGGCTCACACTGTCAGTCAGCCTGACCAATGGCAGTGTGACACTGACTCGGACGGGGTCGTCAGCAGGAGTGAGGCAGTCTCTCACACAGCTGGTTGACGGACTGTCGCACACATTCAAGCGAGGCTCAGTGTCAGTTCGGGTCGGAGGCGACGCGGCATCGGCCAAAGGCGGCTTCCGCGGCTGCGTGCGGGATGTGCGACTCGCGACTTCCAACTTGACATTCGTCGCCATGGAGACCACGGTGGAGTCGAGCAACGCGACCTGGGGAGTGTGCAGTCGATCGGTGCAGTGCGGCAGCCCATCGCCCTGTGAGCTGAGCACGAGCTCGAGGTGCTTGGATGTGTGGAATGACTTTGTGTGCCAGTGCGCAGCGGACTTTGGTGGCCGCAACTGTTCTGTGCGGCTTCCGTCGTTCTCATTCGGACTGGGTGGCAACGCGTCCTCAGCGAGCTTCGAGTCAGTGCCCGCCGTCTCAAGCGTGTTCGGCAGCGACTCGTGGACGATCGAGCTGAGGCTGGTGACTCTGTCTCCGGGAGCGTTTCTGATGCTGCTGGGCGACCCGAGCGACTCGGCGACCACTCCGCGACTGCTCGTCACGGTGAGTACAGCTTTTTGGTTTGAAGGAACTCTCAGATTTTTTTCGCTTTCAATTCCTGTTGCTTGCATTTGTGCATCTTTCGATCTATGCGAGAATAAGCGAATAGGATTTTACCTCCCCTGCAGATTGATGCCTCAGGCCGTCTGTCCGCCCGACTGCTGCTCAGTACAAACGCCGCTTTCGCATCCCTGACGTCTTTGGACTCTGTTGCAACCGGCAAGTTTATTTTCGTCAAGATTTCTCTCTCGATTTCTTCTCGTGAGATGACGGTGTCAGTAGCATCGACTGCGATGTCAGCAACTCTGATCAGCGCGAGCCCCCTATCGCAGCTGTCAGGCCAGCTCCTCATTGGCAGTTTTAGTGGAGCTGTGGCAGCCCCTGCCCCCGCCCTGGCTGTGGACGAAAGCCGAAGATCGAGGCGATCAGTTTCCGGACGTGCATCCAGCACTTTAGCATCAGCTGCAGGAAATCTGACAGCGTTTCGTGGTGTTCTGAGCTCCGTCCGAGTCAATGGGAACAGGCCGCTTATTCTGGAGTCCTCTAGGCCAGACGTTGCTGGCGGCCTGCCTGGGGCGATTTTAGCAAACTTTTCATCTGAGGTTATCTTTGGCACTCAAACAGAAGACGTCTGTAAAATTTACAGTCCTTGTGAGAGCGGATCTACCTGCACAAACATTTTCTACAATCGATACTCGTTAGTAGCTACCCCCCACAAATAGCTTGATGGCATATTTTGTCGAAATATTTCTTAAACTCCACCGCTCGTTGCCCCACATTCAGCTGTAGATGCCGAACTGGCGGGCAAGGCGCAACTTGCTCGGAGGCCCAAATTTCTGGACCTTCCGCGGCTGTTCTAGCGGGGATCTTAGTTGCTGTCTGTGCCTTTCTTTCACTTGCCACAATAGGTAATACAAAAACATAAATTTCATAAATGTCTACTCAACAACCATTAACAGCGTGTACTTTCGATGTACTACCGACTCCATTTCAGTCGCAATAGTCACGGTGAAGTTTAGAAGGCTCGCAGCCAGCAAAGAAGACCTCGATTACGATGGCCCCATCGGTGTGCGAGTTGGACATCTTAGACGAGAGGGGGTGGCTCAGTGCCCGCAGGATATGTACTTTTAGTGAACTTCGTTTTGCCGCTGTCAGTTTGTTTCTATTTACAGTAGTGTAGCGTAATATTTGTAGTTGTAATTGTATTTACTGTGAATCAATTGGTTTGCCAATAATTGACCAATCAGTAGTACGAGTCATAAATAATCCAGATGTTATTCTTTAATTCATGCGCCTCCAAGAATAGCAGCGACTTAACGTAGAAAGGTCACGGTGTTTCTTTCAAATAAATACATTTTTATTTCCCTGTAACTCCCAAAACATTCAATAAATCGCTTTAAAATGCAGAACAAGGGCTAAAATTTTCCAGAATGACGAGACATCAGCATCGTCAAGATATTCAAAGATTCTCGTCGGTTAAAACAATTTTCGTCATGCAACCATATCAACTAAAATTATTGATTAAATTGTACTTGGATAATATTATTGAACCAGTATGGATTCGTCATTCAGAGCTAAGTTTGTTTTTCTTGTCACCGGCGTCTTGGACAAGAACCGCTGACTATCTCGATGTCAGCGGTGGGGGGATAGCGGGGTCACCATTATTGTTTTTGACTAGCGCTAAACCTCGCTAATCTCTACGTATTTTTAAACCTCATATTTGCACCAGCGCAGCTCTTGACAGCTGCAAATAGGCAAATAGTCTGCTCGAATACTACAAGGATATATGAAATATGAAATAAAAGGTTAGTGAAGCTTGGAGCTATGAAGAGGGTGAGTGGCAGTCCTGGCAGAGCGGTTAACACGTACGTTTGCCTCTCGCAACAAGGTCCCTGAGCTCGATTCCGCGACGAGGCCACATTCATTGGGGCGCAGCCGCAGAGAGAAGGCTTGGGGGCTTGTCGTGCAATCGATGCCCTTTAGGCTAACCTACGAGGCGCAGTAAGAGTGTACACTGCCTGACGATGATAAGGATGTACACACCTGTGTGAGTGTGTGCTCAGGATTTAGCGAAATTGGGAGAATTTCCCCCCTCCCGCTGCTGCGGGTCTACTGTCAACAAATGCTGTGCTAGTTAGTGCCTTCTTGCAAATCTTATCAGTATGTGATCGACGTTACAATTTTCAGGGGTTGTAAAATGGCGTATGTATTTCTAGTTTTATATTTATAGATAAGTCAGAGCACAGATAATCAATAAGCTTGAGCACTAAACTTGAAATATAATTTGTTAACTTGTTAGCATTGTTAAAAATTAGCTAAATAGCCTGCAGACGATAGTTGACTGTGAATAATAGCATTGCGAAAATTGCATACAGTAGTGTATGCCTACACAGCATTTCAGCACACAATGGTCCCGAAAAATTGAGTCTTTAGCAAGGAATGATCTCAGAATGAATTCAGATCTTCATGTATTGAGCATAGCATCGGAGTTGCGAAGACAGCTGTGGACCACCAATAAAGCCTGCTTGGATTCCAACAATACCTGGTGCTAGAGAAAAATATTGCAATCAAGCTTCCGATGCCAAAGTGAGTAAATTGGAAATGATTGAAGTCGCTCAAAACTCACAAGAATGACATGATGAGCAAAGAGGCAAATTAACATTTTAAAATATAGATAAAGTTGTTTCCCATAGCAACGATGTTTGCGCTTTCACAACTGCATTCACTGTACTGGTCTGTACTGGCCAGGTAATCCGTTTCTGCTTTTGGTTGACCCTAAGCTAACCGACCTGCCTTAGACTCTCAGTGAACAAATGAACAAAAGTTTAAAAAGGTGCCAAAATTATTAAAAACACTTTATGCACGTCTTTTTATTATTAAAATTTAATTATAAAACAAGCTGCAGAAAAAGTTGAGAATAAAACCTACTCTGATTAATTTGGAAATCAAACAGTAAATATGCGCAAAGACAGTGAGCACAAAACTGATTGTTTGAGTCTGAAAACCACGGCCAACAATACTAGGCTTTTATGAGTAAATTCTGCATTTGATATTTTAATGTTTTGTAACACAGCATGCACCCAGAGCCTACTATGAGTAGTGAAATACTGCAAACTAGAGGAATGTACAACAAAGATAAAGGATTAAAGTGCAATAAAAACTGGTGCAACAAGATACGAAACTGCTTTCTGGTGGCAAAGATGTACTAAGACAACAAATGCACAAGTTTGTGAAGTTCTCATCATTAAATATTCTCAATGTGAATAAGTGAACCTCATAACTGATTGATTTTAATATCCGATGTGGGCGTGGGAGAACAAGACTGTTAGAAAGTGTCTGCTGTCTGTTAGACAGTGTCTGCTGTGTGTTAGACAGTATCTGCTGTCTGTTTGACAGTGTCTGCTGTGTGTTAGACAGTGTCTGCTGTCTGTTAGACAGTATCTGCTGTGTGTTAGACAGTGTCTGCTGTGTGTTAGACAGTGTCTGCTGTCTGTTAGACAGTATCTGCTGTCTGTTAGACAGTGTCTGCTGTGTGTTAGACAGTACCTGCTGTGTGTTAGACAGTGTCTGCTGTCTGTTAGACAGTATCTGCTGTCTGTTAGACAGCGTCTGCTGTCTGTTAGACAGTGTCTGCTGTCTGTTAGACAGCGTCTGCTGTCTGTTAGACAGTGTCTGCTGTCTGTTAGACAGTGTCTGCCGTCTGTTTGATAAGTTAGAAATAAAAAATAAAAACAGCGATCCTATTAAATAGTTAAACTCCTCCATATTAAAATAGGCATTAATTTATACAACACTTAAAAAACACCAGGTGAAATCGAATATCAATTTTACAATAAGCACGTGCGAAACACGATTAGCAAAATAGAAGAATAGCAATAAAACATCTATATGCAATAGCAATAGCAATAAATATGGAAGCACAAAAAATTGTTTTAATAGGGAATAGAATGTTCATTTGGGATAATAACAATACGACTAAGCTCAGGAAACTTGTCTACGCTTATCTAACAAAATAATCTAAACATCTTTGCATAAAAGCACACTTGAAGCAGTTTCATAATCTATGATTGGCCAGCCGGTGGACAGCCAATCAAATCAGGCGCTCCTCCGGCGGCGGCCTGACTGGCGGAGGCGCCTGGGCTGCGCGGCTGTTGCTGCTACTCTCGGCCTTCGACGGTCCGTAGGTGCCGGTCTCTTTGCGCCGGTTCTGGACGAATTTGAACAGCCCGGCTGCAGCTGGCAGGGACGGGTGGCAATGTCGCGTGTTGGAGTAGAAGGCAATACGATCGCAATATTATTATGAATAGAATACCCATGCTTTAAGGCTCCTAACGCCCAACGGCTAACGGCGCCCTCTGATTTTCCATTGGCGCCCGCAAAGCTTGGGTATCAATTTGATTGTACCATAGACGTTTTTGCCCAAGCTATACTTTCAGAGTCAGAGACGGGGGTGTTGGGCAGAGCCCCCACTTCGGGGTGTGGAGACCCCACTTTGTGATGTCTTATTTAGGCCAGTGGGATGTTTAAGCGGCGGAGAGAGGGCTTGGGGGCTTGTCGTGCAATTTACGCCCTTGAGGGCCAACCTCCGAGGTACAGCGAGAGTGTACACTGCCTAACGATGAGAAAGTCAGGGCAGATGTACACACCTGTGTGCGTGTGTACTCAGGAGTCAGCGAAACGGGGCAGAATTGCCTCCTCGCTGGCTGCGGGTCTATGATTGTGCCATTGCCTGCTACCATTCTGCAATTATTTTTATATTATTAATAATAAAGCCGTTTCCAAAGGCTTTGTACAGCTGTTCAGTCCATGTACTGTGAGTGTCGGAACACTCGTACAATTTTCTCCCCCCCAATAAATTCTGGCCAGTATCCATTTTGTAACACAGTTAAACTGGGGATTAAACAGTGTAAGATATTTTTATGTCAAGTCTTTACTTCTCTACTTTCGCACAGTAGTCTAAATTGGAACTCACATTTTTTAATATCTGAGTTAGCTAAAGCAACGGTATTTTTTCTGTGTTTGCAAATGTTTTCTTTTGTCTGAGAGTCGAACTCCTGACCTCCAAGTCCAGCTTTATGGAGGTCAGGAGTCCAGCTTCATGGCTAAATGTTGCTTAGAGCCCGATTGTGACCATAATAAGTCTGCTGTTTGCAGTTCTTACCAACCAAATAGCCTGTAATTTTAGTGGCATTAGCTCTGGCCTTCCGACCAGAACGTCAGGAGTTCGAGTCTCAGCCAAATGTAAATAATTTGCTTCCTATGACAAATCCGATGACATAAATCTTTCAACGAAGCCTTTGAGTCACTTCAGATACCTTTAAGTCGTTAGAGAAGCGTTTGAGTAGTCAGACAAGCTTTTTAGTCTTTTGAGTTCCTATAGAAGCGTTTGAGTCGTTAGAGAAGCGTTTGAGTCGTTAGAGAAGCGTTTGAGTCGTTAGAGAAACGTTTGAGTCGTTAGAGAAGCGTTTGAGTCGTTAGAGAAGCGTTTGAGTCGTTAGAGAAGCGTTTGAGTCGTTAGAGAAGCGTTCGAGTCGTTAGAGAAGCGTTTGAGTCGTTTGAGTCCCTATAGAAGCGTTTGAGTCATTAGTGAAGCGTTTGAGTTGTTCGAAAAGTGTTTGAGTTGTTAGAGAAGCGTTTGAGTCGTTAGAGAAGCGTTTGAGTCGTTAGAGAAACGTTTGAGTCGTTAGAGAAGCGTTTGAGTCGTTAGAGAAGCGTTTGAGTCGTTAGAGAAGCGTTTGAGTCGTTAGAGAAGCGTTCGAGTCGTTAGAGAAGCGTTTGAGTCGTTTGAGTCCCTATAGAAGCGTTTGAGTCATTAGTGAAGCGTTTGAGTTGTTCGAAAAGTGTTTGAGTTGTTAGAGAAGTGTTTGAGTTTTTAGAAAAGTGTTTGAGTCGTTAGAGAATTGTTTGAGTTGTTAGAAAAGCGTTTGAGTCATTAGTGAAGCGTTTGAGTTGTTCGAAAAGTGTTTGAGTCGTTAGAGAAGTGTTTGAGTTGTTCGAAAAGTGTTTGAGTCGTTAGAGAAGTGTTTGAGTTTTTAGAAAAGTGTTTGAGTCGTTAGAGAAGTGTTTGAGTTTTTAGAAAAGTGTTTGAGTCGTTAGAGAATTGTTTGAGTTGTTAGAAAAGCGTTTGAGTCGTTACAGAGCGGTATATGCCTAAACACCTATCATAGATATGTCCAAGACCATCACACAATCATAACAAAATGGCATAAAAAAATGTGCGTATAACTAGCGGTACGTATGAGCGGCGGTAAAGTTAAAGCACTCTCAAAACTGTTAACACACATTTTTCTCATAATTGAAATGCAAATCTTCACTGACACAATGCCCCTTACAGTGTCAGTAAATGATGAGACCGTTTTGCTTTCATCTCAGTGTCGTGAGAAACACATTTTTGGCCTAACAGAGCTTTTCATTGTCTGGCTAGAAATTTATGACTGGATTAGACAGTCGATTTTTTTTCAAGCTAAAAGTCTACAGTTAAACAAAATAACCTATTTATTTTTTAGGAACAACAACGTAACAGAATAAAAAACGATACATTTAAACTAAGAAAGAAAAATCTGCACAAAAGCATTCCGAAAGAGTTAGTAAGCACTAACTAAAAGATAAGCAACGGGACAAATTAGCGATAATCAGGGTCCCGCTCACGGGGGTCAGTGGCAGAGCGTTTGCCTCTCGCACCAAGGTCCCTGAGCTCGATTCCACGGCGAGGCCACATTTATCTGGGGCGCAGCCGCGGAGAGAAGGCTTGGGGGCTTGTCGTGCAATTTACGCCATTGAGGGCCAACCTCCAAGGCACAGTGAGAGTGTACACTGCCTGACGATGAGAAAGTCAGGGCAGATGTACGCACAGTGTGTGCCTGCGTACAGTATCTGTGTGCGTGTGTGCTCAGGAGTCAACGAAATGGGCAGAATTGCTCCTCGTTAGCTGCGGGTCTAGTGTCACCAATTGATGTGCCATTGCCCGCAGCCCTCCTGCAATTATTACTATTCTTCTTTTGAGTTTACGTAAAATCACACATCCCAACTTAAAACCTTAGGTGTAGTTCTGAAAATTCAATATGAAGAATTAGATTTAGTTCAATGTTTCATTTTAAATGGAAATTTTAATACGCGTTTGATTCAAAGTTAGAAAGCCAATTCGATTACAATCTTACCTATTCGAGAATATCTTATCACTTTTTCCATGCTTTTTTAATTGCGCAATCAATTAGAGACTATAAAGAATGATTCCGCTCTACTTGCGTGATCCTACTTATGTCAGTAGGGCAATTGCGTTTTATAAAAAATATTTACATTTTTACAGAAACTGTTTCCTTAGAAATGCTCAGGGTCCCACTCACCAACAGCAATGAAGATGACGAGGCCGACTACGCAGATGATGATGATGGCGGTGGTGGACACGCTGGCCATGGCGCCCAGCGAGTTGGCGCAGGTTGTGCCATAGAAGCCAGCAGCGCAGTCGCAGCGGAACAGGTTCCACAAGTCCGCGCAGCTGCCGGAGTTCTGGCAGACGCTGGCGGGCCTACCGTCCACTGTTGTCTGGCACACGCGGTCACCATGGCAACCCAGTAGTGGAGCGGACACTGCCGAGGCCCAATGAAATCCCGGAGTCCCAGCTGGCAGAGACCGATTGACCATGGGCGCCAGGTAGCCGTTAAGCCGGACATTGTCCAGACAGCCTTTGAATGCTGGGCCGCCAATGATGATGCTGGCGGTTTGATCAAGCAGCAAGCTGGACAAGATGTTGGACTTCCCAGCTAAGGCCATGTCACTGCCATTGATTGACACGACAACTGACAGGGGAGCACCAGCTGAGCAATTGACGCTGAAAGTGAAAGGCAATGCTGTTGCTATGGAAACAGGTAGCAACACTGTCTGGTCATCAAGGGTGACCTGCAGCTGACTGGAGTTGCATCCCACGGACAGCCGGCGGGTACCAGTTGCCACGGACAACAGCTGACAGTCGGACTGGCGCGTCCGAGCCCACCCGGCAACGGTTGCTAGGGGCTCATTAAGGCTCCGGATGGCCAAGCTAAGCTGATTGGTTACTGGGGGGCTCTGCAGCGAGCTGCCGAACGTGGCTGCCGTGCGACCTGCAAAATAAAATTTCGCAGCTTTTCCTATCAGCGTGAGTCTTAGTCGGCTTGGAACCAGCAGACTCAAATCAGCGTGAGTCTTAGTCGGCTTGGAACCAGCAGACTCAAAATTCGAACTCACATTCGATGCCGCTTGGGTTCAAGTTGACGCACTCGGTGCCGTTCGGGCAGAACTCGCCAGTCGAGATGCAGGCATCCCTGACGTTGCAGTTCACACCGCGCCAGCCAGCTGTGCAGCTGCAGCTGGGCAAAATAATGTTTGAGGGTTTGAAAAGACAGATGATTTGGGATCAAAGTGACTGGCAGGATAAAATATTATCTATCATCGATTTTTTAATTTAAAGATTTTAATGGGCATCAGGGTTGTTGGCTATCAGAGATTAGAGCTATTAGGGAGGGGAATGGGGCTGTTAAGCGCTTAGGAAATCTGGGCAATGAAATCTGGGATATTAGTGAATCAGAGCAATTGGGGGATAATGGCTATTAGGGGATCAGGGTTATTAGAGGATCAGGGATATTAGGGGATCAGGGATATTAGAGTTATTATGGAGCAGGGTAAGATTCCGAGAGCTAGCTCAAAGTTGAAATGTTAAAGCACTCACGAGTAGGAATTGTAGAACACATCAGTGCAGGCGCCAGCATTCCTGCAGGGCGCCGTGGTGGCACAGACCGCCTCAGTTAGACTGCCAGTGGCCACATTGATGGATTCGCTGGCGACCACAGCTCCTGGTAGGCTGTCAATCAGGCTAGAAGCCACCAGTCCCAGAATCAGCGGCCGATTGCCGTTAACTCTGACGGCGCCCAGAACGCCTCTGAAGGCAGTCTCGTTCCCTGCGGCAGCCACGACGCTTGATGGCAGCTCCAGCGCGGCTCTGCTAGTACTGGAACCGCTGCTAGTGGGAGGAACCACAGTCGGAGCTGGCGCGGCAGGGGCTCCGCTGAAGCCGCCGATGATAAGCTGACCGGAGGGCTGTGGCAGGGGAGCCGCACTGCTCAGCGATGCCGACCTCACAGTCGACGCCACCGTCAGCGACAACTCGCGACCTGAGATCGACAGGGCGATCTTCACGTAGACAAAGCTGCCAGTGGCCACCGAGTCAGGAGATGTCAGCGATGCGACCTGGGAGCCGTTGCTGAGCAGCAGCTGGGCGGAGAGACGACCGATGGCATCGATCTAAAACAAAAAAATTGGCTCAAAAATTAATTTCGATAATTGTCTGGTTGTTATTATCACTCTACCCACCGTGACGAGCAGTCGTGGAGTAGTCGCCGAGTCGCTCGGGTCGCCGAGCTGCATCAGAAACGCTCCTGGAGACAGAGTCACCAGCCTCAGCTCGATCGTCCACGAGTCGCCGCTGAACACGCTTGAAACGGCGGGCACTGACTCGAAGCTCGCTGAGGACGCGTTGCCCCCCAGTCCGAATGAGAACGACGGAAGCCGCACAGAACAGTTGTGGCCACCAAAGTCCGCTGCGCACTGGCACACAAAGTCATTCCACACATCCAAGCACCTCGAGCTCGTGCTCAGCTCACAGGGCGATGGGCTGCCGCACTGCACCGATCGACTGCACACTCCCCAGGTCGCGTTGCTCGACTCCACCGTGGTCTCCATGGCGACGAATGTCAAGTTGGAAGTCGCGAGTCGCACATCCCGCACGCAGCCGCGGAAGCCGCCTTTGGCCGATGCCGCGTCGCCTCCGACCCGAACTGACACTGAGCCTCGCTTGAATGTGTGCGACAGTCCGTCAACCAGCTGTGTGAGAGACTGCCTCACTCCTGCTGACGACCCCGTCCGAGTCAGTGTCGCACTGCCATTGGTCAGGCTGACTGACAGTGTGAGCCAATCAGCAGCAGCCAGACTGTCACTGATTGGCCACTTGGTCTGACCAATCACAGACGATGAGCTGCTATTCAGCAGCAGCAGCACGAGGCTGGAGTTGTGAGCACCGACTCGGATGAGTCCCGAGTCTGAGGACAGCCGAATCAGATCGAACTGGGTGAGACTGCTCCGGAATGAGAGCTCGAAGGTCCAGTCAGCCGAGCTGCTCGAGGCTGCGATGCTGAGCAGGGCGCTGAAGCTGGCGGAGCCGTTGAATGAGACCAGGGTTGTGAGGTTGCACTGAGAGCCCGTCCATCCTGGGCCGCAGGTGCACAGGTGTCCGTGCTCAGGTGTCGGCAGCTCCCTCAAGAGAACCGGCTCGCAGGTGGCGCCATTCCGACACGGCGCGGAGTCGCAGCCGGTCAGCCTGACGCTGCAGTTCTTGCCGCCGAACCCTGACGGGCAGTTGGTGCAGGCGTAGTCAGCCAGCAGGTCCTTGCAGACAGCTCCGTTGCGACACGGCTGACGGAACAGCTCGCACTCGTTGATGTCCACCGAGCAGTTGGCGCCCTCATATCCGGGCAGGCAGTGGCAGGTGAATGAGGCCAGGCCGTCCGTGCAGCTCGAGGCGTGAGCGCACACGCTCTGGTTGGTGCCGGGCAGCACGCAGTCGTCCGGGTTCACTGAGCAGTTTTTGCCTGAGGTTCCTGGAAGAAAGGAAACGTAGAACTTCTGTTTCATGAACCGGTCTTTACTGACACAATTCCCGCGCCTTCCCAAGCCGCGTTTACTCGATTAAATCGGTACTCCGGGACTCGAGAGAATTATGCCAATTTTAAACAAAGGCTTTTCAGAGACTCAAAATTTCCCTTCGATAATTTATGTTTTTCTTTAATAATTCATGCTAAATAGTCGATAATTTATTTTTCCCCTCAATTATTTAAACTTTCCCTAAGATTTTTTAATGCTACTCGCAATTCATACATTTCACTCGTTAACACATGTTACCCCCTGATAATTCATTTTACACCCTTGATTAATTATGCTACGCCCGATAATTTAGAACATCTTGTTGAATCCTTCTACTTCCTCGATAGATCATGCTACCCCTCAATAATAATAATTGGCTACCATTCGATAGATCATGCTACCCCTCAATAATAATAATTGGCTACCATTCGATAGATCATGCTACAGCCTCAATAATAATAATTGGCTACCATTCGATAGATCATGCTACCCCTCAATAATAATAATTGGCTACCATTCGATAGATCAAGCTACCCCTCAATAATAATAATTGGCTACCATTCGATAGATCATGCTACCCCTCAATAATAATAATTGGCTACCATTCGATAGATCAAGCTACCCCCTCAATAATAATAATTGGCTACCATTCGATAGATCATGCTACCCCCCTCAATAATAATAATTGGCTACCATTCGATAGATCATGCTACCCCTCAATAATAATAATTGGCTACCATTCGATAGATCATGCTACCCCTCAATAATAATAATTGGCTACCATTCGATAGATCATGCTACCCCTCAATAATAATAATTGGCTACCATTCGATAGATCATGCTACCCCTCAATAATAATAATTGGCTAACCGTCGATAGATCATGCTACCCCTCAATAATAATAATTGGCTACCATTCGATAGATCATGCTACCCCTCAATAATAATAATTGGCTAACCGTCGATAGATCATGCTACCCCTCAATAATAATAATTGGCTACCATTCGATAGATCAAGCTACCCCCTCAATAATAATAATTGGCTACCATTCGATAGATCATGCTACCCCTCAATAATAATAATTGGCTAACCGTCGATAGATCATGCTACCCCTCAATAATAATAATTGGCTACCATTCGATAGATCATGCTACCCCTCAATAATAATAATTGGCTACCATTCGATAGATCATGCTACCCCTCAATAATAATAATTGGCTACCATTCGATAGATCAAGCTACCCCCTCAATAATAATAATTGGCTACCATTCGATAGATCATGCTACCCCTCAATAATAATAATTGGCTACCATTCGATAGATCATGCTACCCCTCAATAATAATAATTGGCTACCATTCGATAGATCATGCTACCCCTCAATAATAATAATTGGCTACCATTCGATAGATCATGCTACCCCTCAATAATAATAATTGGCTACCCCTCGATTGATCATGCTACCCCTCAATAATAATAATTGGCTACCATTCGATAGATCAAGCTACCCCTCAATAATAATAATTGGCTACCATTCGATAGATCATGCTACCCCTCAATAATAATAATTGGCTACCCCTCGATAGATCATGCTACCCCCTCAATAATAATAATTGGCTACCATTCGATAGATCAAGCTACCCCTCAATAATAATAATTGGCTACCCCTCGATAGATCATGCTACCCCTCAATAATAATAATTGGCTACCCCTCGATAGATCATGCTACCCCCTCAATAATAATAATTGGCTACCATTCGATAGATCATGCTACCCCTCAATAATAATAATTGGCTACCCCTCGATAGATCATGCTACCCCCTCAATAATAATAATTGGCTACCCCTCGATAGATCATGCTACCCCTCAATAATAATAATTGGCTACCCCTCGATAGATCATGCTACCCCTCAATAATAATAATTGGCTACCATTCGATAGATCATGCTACCCCTCAATAATAATAATTGGCTACCATTCGATAGATCAAGCTACCCCTCAATAATAATAATTGGCTACCCCTCGATAGATCATGCTACCCCTCAATAATAATAATTGGCTACCCCTCGATAGATCATGCTACCCCCTCAATAATAATAATTGGCTACCATTCGATAGATCATGCTACCCCTCAATAATAATAATTGGCTACCCCTCGATAGATCATGCTACCCCCTCAATAATAATAATTGGCTACCCCTCGATAGATCATGCTACCCCTCAATAATAATAATTGGCTACCCCTCGATAGATCATGCTACCCCTCAATAATAATAATTGGCTACCATTCGATAGATCATGCTACCCCTCAATAATAATAATTGGCTACCCCTCGATTGATCATGCTACCCCCTCATGCAATATCTTCAAGAAATCATTATATTCCCTAGATCTAATGCTTTGCTTCACCAATTCCCAGCAATTTACCTGACATCTCATGCTGCTATCCATTGATATCTAACGCTATATTCTTTAGTTTCATATTTTCCTTCGAATTATTTTGCCTTAAAAATATAGAAAAATAATGATTGCTTCCCTGCTCGAAAAAACGTTACATTTCAAAAAGAGTAACGCCATGTGCTCCGATTAAAATATTTTCTCCTAGTTCTGAATCGAATAACGATTACTGCAATGTTGGAAACGTTTTCTTTCGTTATGAAAATAAAATAACGCTAACAGCTACGCGTACGTATGCCCGAGCGGTATTCATTTAGTTTTGAATCGAATAACGCTTGAAGCCATGCTAAAAATGGCTTCAACTAAAAATGAATAACGCTGTTAGCTATTTACATATTTTTTCTAGTTCTGAATTTGATAGCGCTTGCAGCAATGCTCAGAAACCTTCCTTAGTTTTAGTATCAAATAACACTTGCTGCTGCACTCGAAAAAACTTACCAGCGTATATTCATTTCTCACAGCGAGAAGGTTCAAAAAGGCAAACAAATATTTGCTTTGACAGTAGGTAATCGAATGAGCTTACTATTTATACTGGAACCCAATAAAAAATTACCTTAAATATTGACTAGCAACGATGCCCCCTTTTCGGGAGCTTAAACCTGAATGCAAAAATCTGTGAAGTTACGAAAGTTTTTCAGTCTGTCAAACAATGCTACCCTTCCCATAAATCACACTACCCCTCTACAATTCATGCTACTCCCTTGATTCATTATTACCCCCTCGACAAGTGCATAATTGTTGTGAGACTCACCAGCCGGGCACAAGCATTCAAAGCCAGCTGCAAGTGAATAATTGAAAGCGCCATTGAAGGGAAATGGCAAGCTGGCATTGCCATAGAGTCGCTGATTGCTTCTCTCCAGGCAGGTGCCATTGTACTGACACGGGTTGGGCCTGCAGTCGGGCACATCAACAGTACAGTTCCTGCCAGTGTAGGCGGCTAAGCAGTTGCAGGTGTAGTTCTTCACTCCGTCGACACAAACGCCAGCGTTGGCGCACGGGTTACCAGATGCGGCGCAGTCGTCAATGTTTTCACTGCAGTTGGCTCCACGGAATCCAGTGTCAGAGCAGTTGCAGGTGTAGCTGAGGGCGGGCGAGGAAAAACTGGTTACAGAACTGGGTGGGGATAACACTCCACAGAACTGGGTGGGGATAACACTCCACAGAACTGGGTGGGGATAACACTCCACAGAACTGGGTGGGGATAACACTCCACAGAACAGGGATGGGGATAAAACTCCACAGAACTGGGATGGGGATAACACCCCACAGAACTGGGATGGGGATAACACCCCACAGAACAGGGATGGGGATAAAACTCCACAGAACAGGGATGAGGATAACACCCCACAGAACTGGGATGGGGATAACACCCCACAGAACAGGGATGGGGATAACACTCCACAGAACTGGGATGGGGATAACACCCCACAGAACTGGGTGGGGATAACACCCCACAGAACAGGGATGGGGATAACACTCCACAGAACTGGGGTTGGGAAAACACTCCACAGAACTGGGGTTGGGAAAACACCCCACAGAACAGGGATGGAGATAACACCCCACAGAACAGGGATGGAGATAACACCCCACAGAACTGGGATGGGGATAACACCCCACAGAACTGGGATGGGGATAACACTCCACAGAACTGGGGTTGGGAAAACACTCCACAGAACTGGGGTTGGGAAAACACCCCACAGAACAGGGATGGAGATAACACCCCACAGAACAGGGATGGAGATAACACTCCACAGAACTGGGGTTGGGAAAACACTCCACAGAACAGGGATGAGGATAACACCCCACAGAACAGGGATGGGGATAACACCCCACAGAACTGGGATGGGGATAACACTCCACAGAACTGGTTGGGGATAATGATAGCATATAATGAAGTGGTTGAGTATATTTCTAAACAAATAATTTTTTAAGGATAAAAGCTTGTACAACACACGACGCTTTCTTGCACAAAAATGTGTTTCTAAAAATAGCATTCAAATTAGGCACACGCCCAACACAGCGAAGTGCATTGAAATGTGATAATATCGCAGATTAAGTAAATCAGGCCTGACCTGGCATTGCCGTCAATGCAGCTGCCTCCGTTCAGGCATGCACCAGCGAAGCAGTCGTTCGTGTTCGCAGAGCAGTCTCTGCCACCCCAGCCCATGTAGCAGCTGCAGTTGTAGTTATTCACCAGATTGCTGCACCTACCGTTTAGGCAGGGGTTTGAGGCGCAGTTGTCAGTAACGTTCTCGCATCTAGTGCCTGCAAGCAAACATTTTAGGATAATATTTGTAGGAAATATAGGAAAATAAAACCGATGCAACTGTTAGGCAAACTGCGTGCTAGCTAGCAGAAGCTGAAGCTAGCAGGGTGAGATAGACAAGAGAGGGCAGTGGACAGAGGGTGAGATGGAAGTCAGGTGAACAGTCAGAGGGTGAGATAGAAGTCAGGTGAACAGTCAGAGGTTGAGATAGAAGTCAGGTGAACAGTCAGAGGGTGAGATAGGAGTCAGGTGAACAGTCAGAGGTTGAGATAGAAGTCAGGTGAACAGTCAGAGGATGAGATAGAAGTCAGGTGAACAGTCAGAGGGTGAGATAGAAGTCAGGTGAACAGTCAGAGGGTGAGATAGGAGTCAGGTGAACAGTCAGAGGTTGAGATAGAAGTCAGGTGAACAGTCAGAGGGTGAGATAGAAGTCAGGTGAACAGTCAGAGGGTGAGATAGAAGTCAAGTTGAACAGTCAGAGGGTGAGATAGAAGTCAAGGTGAACAGTCAGAGGGTGAGATAGAAGTCAAGGTGAACAGTCAGAGGGTGAGATAGAAGTCAAGTTGAACAGTCAGAGGGTGAGATAGAAGTCAAGGTGAACAATCAGAGGGTGAGATAGAAGTCAGGGGAATAGTCAGAGGGTGAGATAGAAGTCAGGGGAATAGTCAGAGGGTGAGATAGAAGTCAGGTGAACAGTCAGAGGGTGAGATAGAAGTCAAGGTGAACAATCAGAGGGTGAGATAGAAGTCAGGGGAATAGTCAGAGGGTGAGATAGAAGTCAAGGGAATAGTCAGAGGGTGAGATAGAAGTCAGGTGAACAGTCAGAGGGTGAGATAGAAGTCAAGGTGAACAGTCAGAGGGTGAGATAGAAGTCAAGTTGAACAGTCAGAGGGTGAGATAGAAGTCAAGGTGAACAATCAGAGGGTGAGATAGAAGTCAGGGGAATAGTCAGAGGGTGAGATAGAAGTCAGGGGAATAGTCAGAGGGTGAGATAGAAGTCAGGTGAACAGTCAGAGGGTGAGATAGAAGTCAAGGTGAACAATCAGAGGGTGAGATAGAAGTCAGGGGAATAGTCAGAGGGTGAGATAGAAGTCAAGGGAATAGTCAGAGGGTGAGATAGAAGTCAGGTGAACAGTCAGAGGGTGAGATAGAAGTGAGCATCGAGTGCTCAGAGGGTGAGCACAATGGACTAGATGAACAATCGATAACCGAGACCCTGAATCGAACCGCAGCAAAGCATTTGCCTGTAGCCATCAGTGCAAAGTCAAGCGATAAAGCAAGCGTGATAATTCAATATCGATAACAGATTTCGATATCGATTTTTTAATCAAATTCTGAACCGAATCATGCAGAAGCTCCAAAATCTTACACTCGGCATAAGCAATGAGCGATATTTAATCGATAAATTATAAAAACGGTTATAAAATATACGATACACATAATCAGTGAAATATGCTTCTCGAGTACACCTAAAAGAAACACAAACACAGAAACGTTTACCTCTCAATGCAAGCCGTCTGTTAAAATGTAATTTTGCAATACTGCGTTAGTGCACACCTGATAGCTATGCATTTACGAGCTCGTAGCAGAACAAGATAGTTAGGCATTGTACAACACTAAGCAACCGGAGACAGAACATCTACTGCTTGAGGATCTGGGGAGGTTGAGAACGGGAGCTGAGGATCTGGGGAGACTGGGAGCAGTAGTTGGGGATCTGGGGAGGTTGAGAACGGGAGCTGAGGATCTGGGGAGACTGGGAGCAGTAGTTGGGGATCTGGGGAGGTTGAGAACGGGAGCTGAGGATCTGGGGAGACTGGGAACAGGAGCTGTGGATCTGGGGAGACTGGGAACAGGAGTTGAGGATACGGGCAGACTGGGAACAGGAGTTGAGGATACGGGCAGACTGGGAACAGGAGCTGAGGATCTGGGGAGACTGGAAACAGGAGCTGAGGATCTGGGCAGACTGGGAACAGGAGCTGAGGATCTGGGGAGACTGGGAGCAGGAGTTGAGGATCTGGGGAGACTGGGAACAGGAGTTGAGGATCTGGGGAGACTGGGAGCAGGAGTTGAGGATCTGGGGAGGTTGGGAACAGGAGTTGAGGATCTGGGGAGACTGGGAGCAGGAATTGAGGATCTGGGAGGTTGGGAACAGGAGTTGAGGATCTGGGGAGACTGGGAGCAGGAATTGAGGATCTGGGAGGTTGGGAACAGGAGTTGAGGATCTGGGGAGACTGGGAGCAGGAATTGAGGATCTGGGGAGGTTGGGAACAGGAGTTGAGGATCTGGGGAGACTGGGAGCAGGAATTGAGGATCTGGGAGGTTGGGAACAGGAGTTGAGGATCTGGGGAGACTGGGAGCAGGAATTGAGGATCTGGGAGGTTGGGAACAGGAGTTGAGGATCTGGGGAGACTGGGAGCAGGAATTGAGGATCTGGGAGGTTGGGAACAGGAGTTGAGGATCTGGGGAGGTTGGGAACAGGAATCAAGTATCTAGGAATGCTGGAAGCAGGAGTTGAGGATGTGGGCAGGCTGGGAGCAGAAGTTGAGGATCTGGGAATGCTGGGAGCAGGAGTTGAGGATCTGGAAATGGATCTGGGAATGCTGGGAGCAGGAGTTGAGGATCTGGAAATGGATCTGGGAATGCTGGGAGCAGGAGTTGAGGATCTGGAAATGGATCTGGGAATGCTGGAAACAGGGGGTTGGGAGTTAAGAATCATGATCTGAGGCAAGGGGATAAAAACCTAAAATTTGCGGGCGATAATAATTAGTGAGAGTACCTAATAGTAAATCTAAAGAAGCCCGGATACCAACAATGTGCTCATAAAAGAAGCAGGTAAAGAATGGCCCCGGCATGGCAAGCTGTACAAACCATGGAAGCCGGGCAGACAGATGCATTTGAAGTAGGGCGCAGTCATGATGGTTCCAGAGCAGATGCCATTCAGGCAGACGGGAGCCACCGCGGGATCGATTCCCAGGTGTGGCTGGGCGGTGGAGCAGTAGTTGATGAGCACATTGCAGGTGTTGCCAGTGTAAGGCAGGTTGCACACACAGGTGGGCCCAGTGCTCAGCGGGTTGCAGAAGCCACCATTTTTGCAAGTGTCGCGTGAGCAGCCAACGTCTCGCCTCTCTCGATGGGATTGGACAACTCCTGATAATGAGAATTTCATGAGAAATATGACTTATAGCTTGTTATTAAAAGTCGAATTGCAAACAATAGGTTTGTAGGTTGGAATCTCAGACCAAGCAAAACAATTTATGTCCTTAAGCAAAACACTAAATTCCATGTTGCTTTTAGCAAAAACCAGCTCAAGTAGAAATCTGGTGTGGCAGCCAGTCGACAGACTGAAAAGCTGAACATAGCCTTTAATCAGTAGAAAGACAAGGCGAATCCATATTGGTTCAAAAATAATAGACAGTAAAACCAATACAGTATAATCAAGAACAATAGCAGAAATTGTTTCATGACGAATTGTTTCATGATAGTTTAAGTTTTTTGAGCAGAAATATTGTGCCTCCAGACACCCAAAGAGAACCATTGAATATCTTGACAAGGTCAATGTTATGTGATTTTCGGAGTTGTTTTATAAGATAGATTTTATTAGAGCCGAAAATTGTAGCCTGTGTTCTCCATTTTCATGGCTGAATGTAGTTTAATTTTTTCGGGGGATACAGAAAAAGTAAAATGTGGATTTTTGAAATAACTGGTCTTTCTACTGTTAAAGTAATGTAACAATAGTTGTGGCTGCAACATAGGCAGTACATCTGATCCGAATGTGCTAGGTATAGTTTCTTTTTCTTTCTATGAAAAGCGATAAAATTAACAATTAATTACCTTGAAGCACTTTGGCAATGTCAGTTGCTGCAACAGTTGCTATGAGGGCACAGGCAGACAGAAGTAATAGTACAAGAAATGGGTAGGGCATGTTTGTCACTTCTGTGCTGATTGTCTCTAGTTTAAACTGAAAATTAAAAATGTTTGATTGAAAAATTCTGCAATTCCTTAATAATTTTATAAATATTTTTTTAATCTAAGTGGCTTCAACCAATGAAAGTACAGTTTTGAAGGCTTATGAGCCAATAGAAATATAGCAAAAATTATACAAAACCAATCTCAGACATAATGCCTTACTGTTCCTTTACTTATAAAACATTGAATTAATATTATATTTAGATCAATTTGAAGACTTTAAATGATTGATATTATCTCAGTCAAAAGTGTTATAGTTGAACAACTATTTTAATTTGGTAATAATACTTGAGCACTAAGTGGGTTGACTGTCTTATTAGAGAAGCAGTTCTGTTTCTCTAACCATCAAGGTAGTTACAAATTCTATCTGCGATTTTCAAATAAAAAACATTCTTAGACTTAAGTACTCATATATATTATGAGTCGCCAATGCGTGAAGCCATCAAATCACCAATTAAGAAATCTATTACTACAATTACTAGAACATGATTGAGCAAAATTTATTACATGGACTGGTATTGTAGAAGTAAAATAACAAAAATTGTAATTTATATTTAACTATTTAATATTTAAGTAAGAAATTAATAAGAAGGAATCTCATATATATTACATATCTGTATATTTCAGATAATGGCAACATATGCAAAACTCATTCTACCATATTACAGAAGTTGAATAATATTTTTATGGATTCATAAATTCACAGTCTTCTAAAAACTAGACGCTTATTGGTTTTCAAATGATCTCCTATCTTTATAATCTAAATAGGTATGTTTTTATTGTGGGTAGTCGGGGCATGTATACATCGCATTAGTCGCCAATAGCTATATAGTGTGTAATTTCTGTGGAAAAATTTACGTTAAATTAGCGCTAATAGTAAACGCCGTTTGTTTTAATGACACTTTTTGTAAAATATAAAATTTCCTGAGCTTTCTAGTCCTAAAGAAAGCAATCCTCATAATAGCTTAATCCATGGAAAAATTCACTAGATTATTTTATCTTGTTCCAAACGTGCAAAAATTGCGTCGTGATATAAACTTTTTTTCTCTAAAACGATCGTAAATGGCCTATCTGCTCAGTGCTTAACTTAAGTATTAGCGGTACTGGATAAGATAAAACAATGTGTAATTATCTATTTGCAACCAGTTATTACATTTTTTCTGTTTTTTATTAACGACCAGATCTAAGTTTTTCGTTTAATATTACACACGCTAGCTACATAAAGCTTAAACTGGCTTTGGTGTGAACAATTGTGCTTAAAGCTTACATTTTTCAGGCAATGATATTTGCAGGGACATTTGGATATAATTTGTACAACTAGAAAGCTAAATTCGCAATTATAAAAGCGTTTTCAAGCAGTTGCGCGCGTTTCATATAAGCAGTAATGTTAGTTGCATTTTAAGACTTGCATTTGGTACCTCATTTTGATAATTACGAGTGTATAACTTTGCATCCTTTTAAGCGTCGATGTTGATTGTCAGATAAAAAATGATTAAGATTAGCAATAGTGCTAAAACACATTTTCTATCAATCAAAATAATCCTTTTAAAAATCATGTAAGCTAAATTATAATATTTCCCACGTTGCAGTTTTATAATGTGAACAGTCCTAAATGCTGCATCAATATGCAGAAATAAAAGACAACAAGCGAGTCTGTAGTGTCAGCTTGTTTGCCTTCTGTCTCTCCGTGTTTTTTATTAATCAGAGTTCTTTTTCAGTTTTCACATAGAGAGGTGTGTTTTTTTTAGTTATAGTCACTCATGCCGAGCCGGGTCCGACCAGCCGGGTGAGCGGACGCCACCACCCCAGGAGCGCTACCCCTGGGCTACAGTCTCGGCCAATCAGCGAGCGACCCGGCCTCACTACCTGTCTACCCTTGGCAAGAAGCCACCCCGAGGGTCAGGACGGCGGCCGCGAGTCTAGTGTGATTTGTCACCTTGGCTCAAGCTACGACAGCCTGGCATCCACCTCACCGATCGATCTAATTTAGGGTTAAAATAACCCTACTATCTGACTAGGCGCCTACTAGGCCAGTTTAAGTAAAATCATATTTCTGATTTCCCCTGGCCTACGCTCGTTGTTTTGCTTCCCGCTGTGAGCGCGCTATCTTTTTTGTGCAAATCTATCCATTTTTGTCTTGTGTAATTTTCTGTAGCAAGTTGAGTAATGCACCGAATTTTGCATGTATTGTCAAACTATTTATCAAACCTAGCTCATGCGAAGAACCTTCCGACTTTAAATTCGGAACAGCATTGGTGTGGTCATCGCTCATACACATTACATGTTCAACACTTTAGCTGCGTGAGCGGAACACCCGAAGACACCAACAAACGATCGTTCTGTAGTTTACAACAAACTGATTGGAAAACTGGCGATGCTCATCAGCAAACTTTACTCACTTCGTAACACCGTTGAGAGGCCGACCCACGAAGTTGTCACGTTCTTATTTATGGGGCCGAAAACTATCACGCTTGAAAGGCAATTTGCGCACTTATTATGTTTAGCATGCAGTATTAGGAAAGCAGCCCCAGTCAAGACCGGTTCTAAGCACAAACTTAACTCCCCCTACAGATCGGTACGTCCACTAGTACTCAAAGTTGTTGTCAAAGAAAGCATGTAAGTGTCAGATCACAATTCATTATTATTATATCAATGACAATGTTTAACTAATTTCGTTAGTTCTTGTAAAAGAATTCGCTCGTCAGGTCGTTCGCCAGAGAGGCTGGCACAGCTGGGAACTCAAGAAGGCTGCACAGGCCCTGCTGCTGCGAGAACACAGCTCCGCGACAATGCGAGGACTGGTCGCAGGTGTACAGGCACTGTGTCAGGCTGCCAGCGATGGCTGTGGTGAAAGGCACCGTTGAAGCATTTAGAGCTACCAATGTCCTGTTGCCGATGCCAAACCTGTTTGCATCTGCAATGGTTCAATGGGAGCTCGAAATGATTTAGTTCATCATTTACATGTGCCGTACATAAGTTCGCTTCGCTTTAATTCGCTCACTGAGGTAGCTCAGCTGGTGCACGGAATTCCTAAATGCTCCGCCGCATTTTTGCAAAGAATTCCCAGCGCAGTTTTGGTTGCAGTCGGACTCTGGCGCGCTGCCCTGCCGCCCGTAGGCATTGTCGCAGAAGCACCAGTCGGTGGCCTGGACGCCGAAGTAGCGAAAGTCGCTCATGGCACAGACTCCAGCGCAGACCTCCTGAGTCATCTGCGGACTGTTCACGGAGTCCTTAAAGTTGCTGAAGGTCACTGAGTTGATTCGCGTGATGCCGTAATTTCTCATGCCGCTAAGGTCTCGAGTTGAGTCTACGTTGTCCATGAAGCAGCCCAGGTAGTTGAACTGTACCTGCCTGTTGCCCAGTGTTGCCAGGGCGCCAGCGCACAGCAGGCTCAAGACTAATCCTAACACATGAGCACAGCTTGAGTCTGACATCGCTTTGAGCACAGAAAAATCATGAGCGATGCCTCAGCTCCAATAACTAAGCCCCAATATAAAATATCACTGAAACGTTTTGTTTCAGTGTGATGATAAAGCTCTAGCAAATGAGAGCGATCGCCTGCTTGCTGATTGGCTGATAAGAGCCTAGCTTTGTTGCTTTGATATTGCAAAACACAACCATTGATAGCGCGCACAGATCTTAAAACACGATTCCAAATCAATTCCAAATCCAAATCCATCCAAACCAATGCAATAGGATCGCATCTTATGCTAATTTAGTGCCCGTGGATGTCCGTCCGTTGAGTATGAATCCATCATAAACGATTCTGACCGACTGAAATCAGTAGCCGGTCGATCCAGTCGACTAGAAACGCAGAGACATCTGAGCCCAGTCATTCATGGTCCGATTCGAGCTTGAAGAATTACGGCCTGAGCAACGAACTTTATGTTGAATTTATGACTATGATATGACTCGCATGCCTTCAGCTTCGACTCAAAAAAGGACAGCAATAGATCCGGGATTTCCGAGTGTTGATGAAAGCAGCCTTCAAGAGCTGAGTGTTGGCCTTCAACACGCTCTCCAATCAGACGAGCTACTGATTTCAGTCGGTTTGTTTCGAGGATTGACCTCGGGCTTTACTCTAGAGCCCTAAGCTGACACGTTACACTTTTCTCATAATCCCTCATAGTCAGATTCAGACCCTAATGCAGGGGTAGGCAAACTTATTTGCTGGCGGGCCAAAGAGAGAGCCTAAAAGACGACAGCGGGCCGCAATTGACTGTATAAATATGAGATAGGGGAGAGATGAGACACGGGAGAGATGAGACACGGGAGAGATTAGACACGGGAGAAATTAGACACGGGAGAGATGAGACACGGGAGAGATTAGACACGGGAGAGATGAGACAGGGAAGAGATGATACACGGGAGAGATGAGACACGGGAGAGATTAGACACGGGAGAGATTAGACACGGGAGAGATGAGACAGGGAAGAGATGAGACACGGGAGAGATTAGACACGGGAGAAATTAGACACGGGAGAGATTAGACACGGGAGAAACTAGACACGGGAGAAACTAGACACGGGAGAGATTAGACACGGGAGAAATTAGACACGAAAGAGATAAGACAGGGAAGAGATTAGACACGGGAGAGATTAGACACGGAGAGAGATTAGACACGGGAGAGATTAGACACGGGAGAAATTAGACACGAAAGAGATAAGACAGGGAAGAGATTAGACACGGGAGAGATTAGACACGGAGAGAGATTAGACACGGGAGAGATTAGACACGGGAGAGATTAGACACGGGAGAGATAAGACACGGGAGAGATGAGACACGGGAGAGATTAGACACAGGAGAGATTAGACACGGGAGAGATTAGACACGGGAGAGATGAGACACGGAGAGAGATTAGACACGGAGAGAGATTAGACACGGGAGAGATTAGACACGGGAGAGATGAGACACGGAGAGAGATTAGACACGGAGAGAGATTAGACACGGGAGAGATTAGATACGAGAGCGATGAGACACGGGAGATATTAGACACGAGAGAGATGAAACAGGAAACTGTAGATGTCAGAAGGGGCAACGGGCCGGATTTGGGAGCTTCGAGGGCCGTATCTGGCCCGCGGGCCGGAGTTTGCCGACCCCTGCCCTAATGCATCAAATCAGCACTGGACGTCAGTATAGCTTTGCCAAGCGCTTAAACTCCACTGCAGCTTATCGACTACATGCGGCTGCATCATCTGGGACTTCGGTGTCTGTATTGAATCAGACTCGCGAAGCCCCGTGAAAGTGGGTTTGAAAGCAGTGAAAAAATATCCCAATAGAAAAAATTATTATATTTCATTAGAGATATTAGCTAAGCTAAGCTATTTCAGAACTGCAAATTGAAATATTTGTATGGCGACTGTGCAATCAGTAGTATGTAAAATTTAGATTTTTGAAATGTTGATTCCAGAAATCCAGAAATCCGACAAGTTTACTGCCAATCTGAGCAGATTGAGAAGTTTTTAAATACCAGTTATTTCTATGAAAATACAGCTTATTGTCCCAGGCCTCATAGGTGGGCGTTTCTATGCACTCCATGCGCACTTGCTGAGTTCTTTATGAGACAATGAGACTCAACTAGACTTTATGAGCTGTGACTATGCAGCAGCTTCACAATCGCTAGTTAGAGTTTTTTAATGAGTAAGCTGGTGCGTTTTGACCTGACAACAGTGCAAATTGGCAGTTCATTTAGCCCGGCTCCAGTCGCTTATGCAGCAGTCGATTCAATTGAAAAAATTCTTCCGTGTGTTACGCCTTGAAGCCGAGGAAAATTGATTTTTATGCCTGCTTATAGTAAAAATTTGAAACCGGCCGTCCAATATGCCTGTCGGGAAAATGCCTCAATGAGGCTAGTTCTAAGGTATTAGGCAGATAAGTAATTATCTTGTCTAATAGGTTAGATTTGTGTCTAACAGGTGAGACTTGTATCTAACAGTTGAGGCTAGCATCTAACAGCTGATACTGTATCTAACAGGTGAGGCTAGTATATAACAGGTGAGACTTGTATCTAACAGGTGAGGCTAGTATCTAATAGGTTTGATTTGTGTCTAACAGTTATGGCTAGTATCTAACAGTTATAGCTAGTATCTAACAGTTATGGCTAGTATCTAACAGTTATGGCTAGTATCTAACAGATGTGGCTAGTATCTAACAGATGAGGCTAGTATCTAACAGATGAGGCTAGTATCTAACAGATGAGGCTAGTATCTAACAGATGAGGCTAGTATCTAACAGATGAGGCTAGTATCTAACAGTTATGGCTAGTATCTAACAGTTATGGCTAGTATCTAACAGTTATGGCTAGTATCTAACAGATGAGGCTAGTATCTAACAGTTATGGCTAGTATCTAACAGATGAGGCTAGTATCTAACAGATGAGGCTAGTATCTAACAGATGAGGCTAGTGTCTAACAGATGAGGCTAGTATCTAACAGATGAGGCTAGTGTCTAACATATGAGGCTAGTATCTGACAGATGAGGCTAGTGTCTAACAGTTCAGGTTTATGTTGATCAGATAGGGCTGTGTCTAATTAATTGATGAGGCAAAGGTTTGGTAGCTGCCAGTGCCGGAGGAGCTATCATGCCAGCTTTTTTATGCATGCACATTTTACAGCTTCTAAGCCAGGAGCTAACCCGCTGAGTTAGTCTCCCCTCCTCTCTGTCAAAGCAGAGGGTTGCATGGCAATTAGCAACGATTGACCCATTTTGCATTAACTGCATTAATGATTGATTTGAGTAGGACTGGGGCCGTTTAACAGCTGCTAGACGAGATGCAGGGATCGGCTTTGATGCATATACAGGTGGATTTGTTTGTGAGCATGCAATGTTCACCTCTTTAGTTCCAACGGCAAGGGCAAAGCGTCAATGGATACTTCCGTGACGCAATCTGGATTTCATATGCGCATTTTTTGTAATATTTCGATTGAATTTGACAATACAGCGAAAGTTTCTGTTAAAAAATATCACTTCATTGGTAGATTAAATAGTATGTTACGGAGTTCAATAATGGCCAAATTTTTGGAGACGTGATCCATTCAAAGCCCCCAAGAGATGCCAGTGGCAATGCTGAACGAATACCTGCGCTTTTTCTACTATACACTTAAGAAGACTGATGGTAGTTTGCATGCCCCCTCTAGCTTGGTATGCTGGAGGGCTGGGATCCAAAAGGTACTTCAGCATGATCCTAAAGCGTCCGCTTAATATCGTGTCTGGAGAAGACTTCGTTAGCTCAAATCGGATGTTGCGTGTTAAGGTACGCGAATTTCATAATTCAGGTGGAACAACTAAGCAGTTTCTACCGATCGAGGAAGCAGATCTGGAAAAAGTCAAGGCATACTTTGATAGAACCACAGCCGAACGCTTACAGGACGAAGTGGCATTCACCATTCTCTATATTCTTGGGGAAAGAGGACAAGAACACCTTAAGCATTTGAAACAGCAGGGAGCATTGGTTGCTGGTATCGACTCCGACGGACATGAGTACTATGAACTACCACCACTTCCAACTAAGAACCAATCGAGTGACGACAAGAACGAAGCAGGCGAGCATCTATGGAGAGCATCGTGAACTGATTGCTCTGTATGAGAGGTCTTTACCTACAGGGGTGAACAACGGCAGCTTTTTTCCGAAGCCTCTTTTGAACGATTCAGAAGGCAGACCCCGTTTTTCTACGAACCAGGTGCGCGGAGTCAACTGGCTGGCGAATTTTACGCAGAGGGTGAGTCGTCTATGCAACTTGAGTAAAGTGTATAGTAATCACTGCACTCGCGTTACAAGGATCGCTGACCTGCGCGATAATGGTCATTCTTTGAACGATATGATGACTATTACTGGACAAAAGTCTGACAGGACTGTACGTCGCTACTTGTCTAGGCAGCGTGAACGCACTGTCCGGAATGTGTCCATGACAGTCAGCAGGGCTCTTAAGCGGAAGGGCGAAGCGGAGACTGCGATCTCTACACTAACGAGTGTGTCAGCTGATGCTACACATGGACACCGAGCATGTTTGCCGGTTGCTCATTCCAGCACTGCACTATTAACTTTACGAAGTGATGCTCTAATTGTCATCCTTAGGATTGCAATATGGCTAGACACTTTGTTTTATTGTTTATTATCATGTTTTCAAGTTGTCTCGCTATAAAGTTATAATAAATATAACACAGCATATGAAAAAATGGTCTATGGTCAAAATGTTTTTCAGGGCTAAGGAATGACAAAAAGTGCGTGTCGTTATAATACACTTGCATATATGTACAATGGAGTCTATGGCAAAGCCTACTAGCAATGCTTCTGATTGTCACACGTTAAATATGCGTTGACCATAGACTATGGTCTGATTGATTTATTTCAGTGCTCTAACTTCAACCCAAAAAATCCAAGAAAGACACGAAACAAAGCAAACAGTGTGTTAGGAGCTTGAAATGGAAACAAGGAACAGCGTTTAACTATAGATTTAGTGTTTGTGGTAACACAGTTTGTCCATTTTATACTTTCTTTCACTTTCACTTATTGAAATTGATGGTGCAGTCCTCAAAGTGGCAGTTGGAAAACAGTGACGAATTTGTGTTTTCACACACAGTTTCCGTTTTATGGCTGGTGACGCTCTCGTTTGAGGTGGAAACACTCGTACCGATGTTGACGTATGCTGTTTGCAGGTCGAGAGCAGCACCCACCCAGTAGTCGCCATTCTGTAAATGGCGCCGTCACGCTGCCTAGAAAGATATCGCCGCACGGTCGTCTCGGTCTGTTGATGTCAGAGACACTGTGGCTTGCGTCGCTCAAATCAGCGATGCGAGTCACGCGGATGCAATGGTTCGTATAACCCTTGCTGAGACTGCACAACTTGCTGAGCCGCTGCATAAACGTACTTAGCCAGTTGATGCCCCGAACTTGCTTGCTTGAGAATTGATAACGCGAGGCGGTACTAGCCATTGGTCGTGGAAACAGAATCATCCTTTGTCTCAGACGGAAGGGCCGATCTATACAGTCGGAGAAGATCGTACTGCTTCCCGTATACTCGAGCTTGCTTGGGATTGAATCGTTTGGCCTTCGTAGGATCAGCGCTTAGGTTTAAAAACTAAACGTATGAGCCGATTAAATGGTCTGATTAGTTCCTCAAAGAGCAACTATTGATCGGACCTACCTTCGCTGTCCGTTTTTTCAAGGAGACAATCCCTTCGGCGCAACTGCTTGAGATGCTCCTGGCCTCTTTCGCCAAAAACGTATATCAGCACAAACATGACCTCATCCTGTAGACGTTCGGCAGTCTGCCGATTGAAGTAGTTGAATATCTTGGAGAGGTCAGTGTTTTCGATAGGCTCGAAGTGCTTTACACTTCCGCCTGAAGCTTGAAAATCACGGACTTTCATTCGCAGCATACGATTCGCGCTGCCGAATACAGGCGCATCAATGATGTTTATTTCTCGCTTCACGATGTAGTTGAAAAAACGCTGGATGGCAGCCCTGATGCATACGAGGCTTGATGCTGAATAGTTCGCCATTGGGTTTGGCCAACCGAAAATAGTAAAGACGTAGGTGCTCGTTAAGTTTCTCCAGCTCCACCGTTCGTAGAACATCCATAGGATAGCCCAGGTTATTCATGTAGATCGCAAACTTCTCTCCATGCTGCAGCATTTGATCTCGCGTAGTTCTAGGGAGAGAATCCAACTCCATCTTGTCAATGACACTCACGCTGGCACCATCTGACGAGGCGCTGGCACCGTCTGTCGAGGCGCTGGCACCGTCTGTCGAGGTGCTCGCATTCTCAGACAGCGGAAGATCTGGCAGATCTACTCCCGCGATGTTGTCATCATTGTTGCTGAAGTCGGTGATAAACTTAATAAAGCGTTCCAGTTCTTTATCCTAGCTGTGGTCTTCATGGCTCAACTCGCTTATCAGCGCCATTTCGCTTGCGGTTACACCATCGAGAGAATCAACAGGCAAAAATTTCCAGTTTATCATTTTTGAAAAAAATCCTCTATTTTCTTAACTGATAAATCTTTTTTTAAAGTCTTTAAGTCTAGCTCTAGATCGAGCATTTGCATGTCTATGGTAAAGAGATCAGATTTTCTATTTCTTTTCTTTAAACTAAAGCACGCCAGTTTTCTAAAAATAGACATGCATTGCCACATATGTGACGATTGTCACAGGCTACGTGGGTAGGCTTGGCCAGTAAGACAATAATATTGTGTATATGGTTTCATCATAGACAACTTACCATTGGAGTAAGATAATGTAAATCAATGTTCTCTACTTCCACTACGCTACTAACTTCCTGCAGTAACGACGTATGAAATAGTGCCCTCATGTCTGCAAATTCTGCAAATGAGATGCTTAATTTTCACCTTGATTCGTAATGGCGTATGCTTCTATTACGCCATAGAAAAATACGATTATTTTGGAATTCGGAAACAGAAGCAAATTGTTGCACTATTGAAATAAATATGGGTTCGACCTATTTTTCATATATTAGGAAGCCCAATGCAAGCGCGATTGCGCAATGCAAGTTTCCAACCTGGATTTCGGTATCATGTATCCGGGGAAGCGGAAGCACGGACGGAGACTGTGGAGGCGTGTAGGGGCTTGAATCACAGTTTTGAAAAGCAAATGCTTCTCAGGCCATCGGTCGTCCCAGCTCGAGGCCCATTGTCTCGAGCACGGAGCTCGCCGAAAAATGTTAATATTTATATACTATAGGGGGGTCGGTGGAAAAACGGTCAACGAGTTTATCTCTCGCACCACGGTCCCTAAGTTCGATTCCACGGCGAGGGCACATTTATTTTGGGCGCAGCCGCGCAGAGAACGCTTTGGGACTTGTCGTGCAATTTACGCCATTGAGGGCCAAAATCCAAAGCACAGGGAAATGTAAACTGCCTGACGATGAGAAAGTCAGCGCAGATGTACACACCAACGACCACTAGGAGTAGACTCTCCTCCTACTCCTAGCATAGTCCTTGGTACACACCTGTGTGAGCGTATGCCTGCGTACGGTATTTGTGTGCGCGTGTACTCTATTGTGTCACCAAATGATGTGCCACTGCCCGAAGCCCTCTTGCAATTATTATTATTATTATCATTATTACTGTTTGATAGCGTATTCATATTTTTATTAGATAAACAAATTAATATGTATCTGTGCTTATAATTTAAGTACTGTGGTTTAAAATTTAGTTTTAACTTCAATTTTTTACTTTTGTTTAAATGAACATCAAAGCTTGTGTTCTTGGAATAGAAACAGACTGTGAACGGATACTTGCGTCGCGTGCATGCTTTTAATACTCTGTCTTTCTCTCGGTTATGAGTTATTTAGCTTAGCTACGTCTTGTAAGCAACTTTTGTATGTCCTTTTAGTACATACAAAATATGGGTACCACAGGCTTTGCTTTACCTCAGTACTGAACATGATCTGAAATAATTTCTGTTTCGCTACACCAATAGGGGGCCTACTAAGAGAAAAAAATAGTACACCACACGCTTGTTTGAAATAAGCATCAAAGGCTAGCTTTATAAAGCACACCCAAATGAGCTGTATAACCTTATTACCATTGGTGAAATAACTATTTGATTGTTGATTTTCTTTCTAGCTAGTCTGCTATAAATTAAATTAAGATATGTGGCCTAATAACAACGAAAATTCTGTTGGCTTCTACTTATCAATATATGGTTAATGACCAAATCCGATGTATGTTTTCAGCAAATTTTAATTACTTAACTATCTATTATTTGTGAGGAACAGAAATTCACAAGCAGAGCAGTCTAGTTGGCCAACTTGGCATTAACTGAAATGAGATCAATGGCTGCTATCATGTAATGGAAGTTGAGTCTGATTTTTTACTTCTTTGACTAGGCCCCTAATTTGAACATACTATTGAACTATTATATTTCATACATAGATGGTATAGGCCTGCTTTTCATTCTGCATGCAGTGACACCCTGCTATGCACAAGACAGACCACTTGCTAAATCATGAATATGAATGGTTAGTTAACTAGGTTGACGGTCATTTCGTCTGCCGCCTTTTCGTCTGCCAATATACGATATAGTTGTTTTGTCTGCTAATATATATAATATATAAATCGGAATAACTAATTATGTCATCAAGCTTCGCATGGAAGTGTAATGTAAATGTCTTATTAATTATAATTTATTATAATGCTAGGATTTTTCTGAAAGTTCCGGAGCTAATATGTTGCATATAAATACACAAAGCCAATATCTCCAACCGTTTAGTTTCCTTCCAACTTTCTTTTTTTGTGTATGTAAACTCATATGCAATTTATTCACGAATACAAGTAGCTTAAATCAGCCGTGTTGACGACTCTTAGGCTACATCGAACATGCGCGACGGTCGCCTAATAGGCAACTCCGAACATGTTCTTTGTTCCAAGAACATGTTCTTTTAAATTAATAAGGCTACTTAATGTATATTAATGAATTAATAACATAAAGAAAAAACTATGCCTTCCTTGGCATAAGGTCAACAAACAAGACAGAGTTAAACCATGTGTGTGTGTTAAACCATACTAGACATAGACAAAGAGAGTACAATGCATAACAGAATTTGTACACTGCATTTGATTTGATAGCCATGAGAAAATAGCCTTTAAAATGAGACATATCTTATTTAGGCTGGAGACTAAATTGATATAGACACAGAAGTACTTAATCAATATGAACCTGTGCATAGCATATATATTTTATCAAGATGATTTTTGCAACAAAAGCTACAGCAGACAACTTTGTTTAAATTACCCTTATAGCAGATAATTTTGTACAAAGTTTCTTTAAAAGACAAGTTAGCTGATAAGATAAGATGGTGACAGACAAAAATACTAGAAATAAATAGTTTAAAGGTTAGAAAAAAGTCCACATATAATTATATTTATTTATGTACTTAACAGTGTGAATATAAGCAATAAGAAAAAACAACTTGCTTAAAATCTTAATATTGTAACAAATAGTAATTTAACAAAAATAATAATTTAATTTACATTTTTACCTGGCAATCTAGGCAAAGCCAAGGGAAAGCAGTTGAACTATTGCCAATCACAAAATATTTGCAAAATTTTCAAACCATTCAATTGCAAAAAGTCCCCAATGTGCCTACTTGAACATGATTGAGTAAATTGTAAGAAATGCTATATTTTTATGAGAAAATTTATATACAACTTACAGTTTTAAGCTCACTAATGTATTAGTATAATGGAGTTTTTGTTGCTTGAGTTTGTGACAATTTCTTGGTTGCTTGCCCAATCATTTACATTGAGCATAATGCAACCAATTTGTTTGAAATATGGTGCAAAATATGCAATGCATTCATCAAATCATCCAACCACCAGTGACTAAAAGAAAATTACAACTCAAAACAAAGCCAGTTTAATGCAGTTAAACAAAACATTTAAAGTTAAATATGAAACAAAATAGAAACAATGATGTCTCAAAGAGCAAAAAACATTTTCTTGCATACTTGTAGTTTGTCATATATTTGTATTTCTGATACAAAAGCCTTGGTTCTGGTGAAAACCAAATTGTATGAAAATGTACTAGAAAGCAAGACTGGGATCAAAAAGGCCTGGTGCCAAAAAGCAGAGGCACCAATTGTAAGATATCTGTGGCCTCAGGTCTGTAAGCCAATCCATTTTTCTTTGTAGCTAGTATAAGAGTCAATTTTAGTTTTTATCTTGTTAGTAACTTTGCATATTTGTTAGACCTTCTGTTAACTTGCTTCTGTGCATTTTGGCCACCTTAAATATACCTGTCAATTGTTTGGCATGCCGCAAGTGCATGCTAACCATGAATACCAAATTGTGCATGTTTGGCCAATCTATGCTCTCAGTTTTAAGATCCAGACAGTCTTATTATAAGTACTAATAATTCCAGGATGGCTGCTGGCAATGACACATTTTGTGACAATAAGCTGACAGCAACTATAAACTATATATAGAGGGTCCTTTTAATTTTTAATGGATTTTTAAGCTTTAAAAAGCCATAGCCAAAAGGATAAATCATAAAAATAGGTCCAGCAGTCTTAACACTTTTTGAACCTCCATATTGCTTAGCTCTTATCATTGCAATTGAAATCTATAAGTTTGATTATAACAACACCAATAATTTTTTATTTCATTGTTTAAAAGGCCTCAGTCGGTGCCAGCCCATTCACACTTTCGGCTCAAATTGAGCCAATCCAGCCGCATTCTGTGCACACGCTGGTGTTTCGCTCTCTGAAAAGAACCCACGACATGTTCCTGTCTGAGCGGGACCGTCTGCCAGCACCTGATGAGGTTGCTGACAAGCTCAGGCGCGGTGTCAAGGCTCGAGACCAATTCGGTCCCGTGCTGCACCTGCAGTCAGCTGCTGGAGGCAAGGCTGCTAGGACTGCAGCCAGCAAACAGGTTAGTCACATGATATGGGATAATGTGATATCCCGTGCTAAGGATATGGGATAATGTGTGTGATCTACCATGCTTAGAACATGAGATCGTGTGGCTGATATCATATCTTTAGGAAATAGGATAATGTGACAGACATCCCATGCTAAGAATTAGAATACTGTGGATGTGATTTCCCACGCTTTGGATATGGGATAATGTGTCTAAAAGCCCATGCTCAGGATAGGGGATAATGTGTCTAATATTCCATGCTCAGGATAGGGGATAATGTGTCTAATATTCCATGCTCAGGATAGGGGATACTGTGTCTGATATTCCATGCTCAGGATAGGGGATAGTGTGTCTGATATTCTATGCTCAGGATAGGGGATAATGTGTCTGATATTCCATGCCCAGGATAGGGGATAATGTGTCTGATATTCCATGCCCAGGATAGGGGATAATGTGTCTGATATTCCATGCCCAGGATAGGGGATAATGTGTCTGATATTCTATGCTCAGGATAATAGAACGACTTACTTTATCAGGCAGCCATCGCCGCCGGTCCGTCTGACGGATCGGCTGACTCTTCCACTGCTCTGGTGTCTGCAGCTGGTACTGCTCAGGGAGCCGCTGCAGCCGCCGCCGCCGCCTCGACGGAATCAGCTGCCACCTCCGTCCAGATCGGAGACGAGAGAATGCTGGTGCCTAGGAAGGCCCCGCTCATGCCCCGGCCTGACTGGCACGCGCCATGGAAACTCTACCGGGTCATCTCGGGTCACACGGGCTGGGTCAGGTGAGTCATTGGCTTACTCATATTGGCGCGGAGTTTTTGATGAGGTGGGTCGTTGACTGCCATTAGGTGACGATTTCCACATACTCTGACTCCAGATGCGTAGCCCTGGACCCGCTGAATCGTTTCTTTGTGACCGGCGCCGCTGATCGCCTCATCAAAATCTGGGACCTTGCCAGCGGCACCCTCAAACTGTCACTCACTGGACACATCAGCACCGTGCGTGGTGTTCAGGTGAGTGTTGAGCTGGTTCTGCATTCCTGTTAACAATGCGAGTGTTACTGATTGTCACTAAGAATATGGGTCCTGAATTCATCGGCAGTCTAAGCAGTTAATTTCAGTAAGCCACGGTAAGTTTAAGTGAGTCATTCTCAGTCTAAGTGGGTCATAGTCAGTCCAAGTGGGTCATGGTTAGTCTAAGTAGGTCATGGTCAGTCCAAGTGGGTCATGGTCAGTCCAAGTGGGTCATGGTTAGTCTAAGTGAGTCATGGTCAGTCCAAGTGAGTCATGGTCAGTCCAAGTGGGTCATGGTTAGTCCCAGTGGGTCATGGTTAGTCTAAGTGAGTCATGTTTAGTCCAAGTGGGTCATGGTCAGTCTAATTGGCTCATTATCAATCTATGTAGGTCATAATCAGTCTAAGTGGGTCTTTTAAAATATTTGTCGGTCATATTCAGTATAAATGTGTCATAATCAACATAAGTGAGTCATAATCAGTCTAAGTGGGTCATGGTCAGTCCAAGTGGGTCATGGTTAGTCTAAGAGGGTCATGGTCAGTCCAAGTGGGTCATAGTTAGTCTAAGGGAGTCATTGTTAGTCTAAGTGGGTCATGGTCAGTCTAAGTGGGTCATGGTCAGTCTAAGTATGTCATGGTCAGTCCAAGTGGGTCATAGTTAGTCTAAGGGAGTCATTGTTAGTCTAAGTGGGTCATAATCAGTCTAAGTGGGTCATGGTTAGTCTAAGAGGGTCATGGTCAGTCCAAGTGGGTCATAGTTAGTCTAAGGGAGTCATTGTTAGTCTAAGTGGGTCATGGTCAGTCCAAGTGGGTCATATTTAGTCTAAGGGAGTCATTGTTAGTCTAAGTGGGTCATGGTCAGTCCAAGTGGGTCATGGTCAGTCTAAGTGGGTCATGGTCAGTCTAAGTATGTCATGGTCAGTCTAAGTGGGTCATGGTCAGTCTAAGTGGGTCATGGTCAGTCTAAGTGGGTCATGGTCAGTCTAAGTGGGTCATGGTCAGTCTAAGTGGGTCATGTTTATCTAAGTGGGCTAATGGCAGTCTCTGCGCTCAATGGCAGTCTAGCTGGGTCAGTGCTTTTTAACTGAAATCAGTTGACTGTTGGCTTAAAGACGATGAAAGAAGAGTTCAATGATTTCAACGTTCTCCAAGTTGCTGACCAAAGCCTGTCGCCAATCCACCCACAGGTGAGCGACCGCCATCCCTTCCTGTTTAGCTGCAGCGAGGACAAAACCGTGCGCTGCTGGGATTTGGAGGAGAACAAAGTCGTGCGCCACTACCACGGCCACCTGAGCGCTGTCTATGGCCTGGCCCTGCACCCCACACTGGACCTGCTGGTCACCTGCGGCAGGGACGCCACGGCCAGGCTGTGGGACATGAGAACCAAGCTGTGCATTCACACCCTCACTGGCCACAGCAACACGGTTGCCGCTGTGGCCTGCCAGAGCTCCGAGCCGCAGCTCATCACGGGATCTCACGACTGCACCGTCCGACTGTGGGATATCGTTGCTGGCAGGTGGATCTAAAATCCCATCAAATCATTTACTCATCCTGAAATGCCATTTCATTCTAAAATCCTTATGACCCATCTCATCCTGAAATGCCATCTCATTCTAAAATCCTTATGACCCATCTCATCCTGAAATGCCATCTCATTCTAAAATCCTTATGACCCATCTCATCCTGAAATGCCATCTCATTCTAAAATCCTTATGACCCATCTCATCCTTATGACCCATCTCATCCTTATGACCCATCTCATCCTTATGACCCATCTCATCCTTATGACCCATCTCATCCTTATGACCCATCTCATCCTTATGACCCATCTCATCCTTATGACCCATCTCATCCTTATGACCCATCTCATCCTTATGACCCATCTCATCCTTTTGACCCATCTCATCCTTTTGACCCATCTCATCCTTATGACCCATCTCATCCTTATGACCCATCTCATCGTTATGACCTATCTCATATTAATCCCACTAACCTGTGCGCCCCCTTCCGCAGATCCCTGGTGACGCTGACCAATCACAAGAAGTCGGTACGCGCCCTTGCTATCCACCCCACCCAGTACACCTTTGCCACCGGGGCGCCAGACAACATCAAGCAGTGGAAGTTCCCAGACGGCCAGTTCCTGCAGAACTTCAGCGGTCACAACGCCATCGTGAATGCGCTTGCGCTGAACGAAGACGGTGTACTGGTCAGCGGCGCTGACAATGGCTCCGTGCACATGTGGGATTGGCGCACCGGCAGCTGCTTCCAGAAACTCACCAGCCCCGTCCAGCCAGGCTCCATTGACTCGGAGGCCGGCATCTTTGCCATGGCCTTCGATCGCTCGGGCTCCAGGCTGATCACGGCCGAGGCTGACAAGACTGTCAAGATCTACAAGGAGGACGAGACGGCCACCGAGGAGACGCACCCGGTCAACTGGCGACCCGGACTGCTGAAGAAGTCCCGGTACTGAGGGGCTCTGGAACTGCTGGCGACTTTGATGGAATGGAATGCCATTAGTTTGTGTACTCATTTGTGTTTTTGTAGCCTGTAGGGTCTACATTTCAACCCATTAGGCCATGTTTGAATTTCTTGTCATGGTAAATCTACTTGGGTCATGGTTAATCTACTTGGGTCATGGTTAATCTACTTTAGTCATGGTAAATCTACTTTAGTCATGGTAAATCTACTTGGGTCATGGTTAATCTACTTGGGTCATGGTTAATCTACTTGGGTCATGGTTAATCTACTTGGTCATGGTAAATCTACTTGGGTCATGGTTAATCTACTTTAGTCATGGTAAATCTACTTGGGTCATGGTTAATCTACTTTAGTCATGGTAAATCTACTTGGGTCATGGTTAATCTACTTTAGTCATGGTAAATCTACTTGGGTCATGGTTAATCTACTTTAGTCATGGTAAATCTACTTGGGTCATGGTTAATCTACTTTGATCATGGTAAACCTACTTGGGTCATGGTAAATCTACTTGGGTCATGGTAAATCTACTTTGGTCATGGTAAATATACTTGGGTCATGGTAAATCTACTTTGGTCATGGTAAATATACTTGGGTCATGGTAAATCTACTTTGGTCATGTTAAATCTACTTGGGTCATGGTTAATCTACTTTGGTCATGGTAAATCTACGTGGGTCATGGTCTGTGTATGTGGGTCATAGTCAGTGTACGTGGGGCGTGGTCAGTGAATTTGGGTCATGGTCTGTGTATGTGGGTCATAGTCAGTGTGTTTGGGTCATGGTCTGTGTATTGGGTCATAGTCAATATAATTTGGTTGTTGTTAGTCTTTGAATGAAAATGTAATATTTTGACATTTTTTCTACCTGGCTCATGGTAATATAGATTTAGTTCGTGATGGGGCTTTTAGATAATAATAATTAGTATACTTATCAAGGTTTTGATCTGTCCACTTGCGTCTTGAGGTCAGTTTAGGTTAGGGTTTATAATTTTCATAAATTTTCATTGCCTGAAATTGCATCAAATGCTATAATATGATTTGTTTATTGCTAATAGTAATAAATAAACGAATCACACTTGATGAGTTTAGTGTACAAAAGCCATATCGCAGCAGAAATTCAACTCGCGTTGAGTCGCATTTCGAGCGTAAAAAATTTTCTTTGGTCTCTGACGAACCTTTTTATTTCCTACCTTTTTATTTATGATCGCGTAGCAAAAATATCTATCTGCTACTTATAGTACTTAATTTAGTAGGCATGGGAATGCATAAAGTGTGAAGTTCAATTGTATTATCTTCGAGTTGCTTGTCTAGCAACATTTGCGTCCAAGGTATTGTACAGCTGTTTAGTCCATGGACCTTTTAATTTAAAAAAGTTTCTCCATCAAATACTCTTAGTTTGATAGTTTACGCTAAATTCTGTAAATGCAGTATTTTCGGAAAATGAGCGACACCCTTAACCTAGACAGTCAGGGTCAGTGGGAGACATTGGGAGATTGTGGGAGACTTTGGAAGACAGTGGGAGACATTGGGAGACATTGGGAGACAGTGGGAGACATTGGGAGACATTGGGAGACATTGAAAGACAGTGGGAGACATTGGGAGGCATTGGGAGACTGGCAGACAGTATAATAAAGTAGGAGACATTGGGAGACAGTCGGAGACATTAGGAGACAGTGGGAGACAGTAGGAGACAGCAGGAGACAGTAGGATACAGTGGGAGACAGCAGGATACAGTGGGAGACAGTAGGATACAGTGGGAGACAGTATAATACAGTCGGAGACAGTAGGATACAGTAGGAGACAGTAGGATACAGTGGGAGACAGTAGGATACAGTAGGATACAGTGGGAGACACTAGGATACAGTGGGAGACAGTAGAATACAGTAGGAGACAGTATAATACAGTGGGAGACCGTAGGATACAGTAGGAGACAGTGGGAGACAGTAGGATACAGTGGGAGACAGTAGGATACAGTAGGATACAGTGGGAGACAGTGGGATACAGGGGGAGACAGTAGGATACAGTGGGACACAGTAGGATACAGTGGGAGACAGTAGGAGACAGTAGAATACAGTAGGAGACAGAATAATACAGTGGGAGACAGCAGGAGACAGTGGGAGACAGTAGGATACAGTGGGAGACAGTATTATACAGTGGGAGACAGTAGGATACAGTAGGATACAGTGGGAGACAGTGGGATACAGGGGGAGACAGTAGGATACAGTGGGAGACAGTAGGATACAGGGGGAGACAGTAGGATACAGTGGGAGACAGCAGGATACAGTGGGAGACAGTAGGACACGGTAGGATACAGTAGGATACAGTGGGAGACAGTAGAATACAGTAGGAGACAGTAGGATACAGTAGGAGACAGTATAATACAGTGGGAGACAGCAGGAGACAGTAGGATACAGTGGGAGACAGTAGGATACAGTAGGATACAGTGGGAGACAGTAGGATACAGTAGGATACAGTGGGAGACAGTGGGATACAGGGGGAGACAGTAGGATACAGTGGGAGACAGCAGGATACAGTGGGAGACAGTAGGACACGGTAGGATACAGTAGGATACAGTGGGAGACAGTAGAATACAGTAGGAGACAGTAGGATACAGTAGGAGACAGTGGGAGACAGTAGGATACAGTAGGAGACAGTATAATACAGTGGGAGACAGCAGGAGACAGTGGGAGACAGTAGGATACAGTGGGAGACAGTAGGATACAGTAGGATACAGTGGGAGACAGTAGGATACAGTAGGATACAGTGGGAGACAGTGGGATACAGGGGGAGACAGTAGGATACAGTGGGAGACAGTAGGATACAGTGGGAGACAGTAGGAGACAGTGGGAGACAGTAGGAGACAGTAGAATACAGTAGGAGACAGTATAATACAGTGGGAGACAGCAGGAGACAGTGGGAGACAGTAGGATACAGTGGGAGACAGTAGCCCGGTGTAAAAAAACGAATCCGGCGGACACTGATTCGTCAGGCTCCATCTGATATGGTTAGGTATAAAGTGATCTGAGTCCGCCGGATTCAGATTTCATGCCCACAGCGGATCTGAATAGGACTGTCATTTTAATGCTTATTATTTTACTACTATAAGTAAGCAGTTGAGCTTTTAAGCATTAAATCTTTTGAATCTTCGAATCGTATTTTGATTTGACTGTGTTATATTTTCAAAATGATGATAAAACACATGGAAATTGCGGTTGCACGCATCATGAATAATATAGAGCATAAGCTCATTTTTATTGGTACGAGAACGAGTATATAATTGTAATATGGAACTTTACGAATTACAATTCGCAATTTGAATTACACTTCACGTGTAGTGGCGGATCCAGGATTTTAAAAGTCCATGTAGGGTGTAGTGGAGGACATGTGAGTACAGAAGCTAGAAGCAAAGTAATTTGCGTGTATGTACTGCATGTATGCGCAAGACAAGATCTTGAGAATATAATACTCTTACAGTGCTTGCATATAATTTAGAACATGGAGCAGCGCAAATGAAACTAATTTTAATGGGTGTGGAATTAAAAAAGTCGCTTAACCTGAATGTGATGCCAGTGAAAACCCGTAACAACAGCTAGAGTTCGTGCAATTCTTTTACGCAGTTCATTAATTTAATTCATTGAGCCTCAGAGGAGTCTAAACCCCAAATGGAGTCTAAACCCTAAAGCCTTCAAACCCCTTTCGATTCCCCAAGAAGCAATTGTTGTTTAGTAGGCGTCCATATCTGACTCGTAGATCTCGCTGTCGAACTCATCGTCACTGAGAATGTGTGGTCTCTTGCCGCTGCGCTCATTTCTCGCCGCTGCACTGTGACTACTCGCTGCCGCAATTGCGCCGACAGTTTTGCGGCGGGCCTTGGGCACTCGAGGAGTGGCGGAGGCCTCAGAACTGGAGGTGGCTGCAGACGCTGCGGCTAATTCAGTCGCCACCTTTAGCCGCTTCTGCTTGGCTTCATGCCGCTCGCTAGCATGCCTGAGGACGGCAATTATTGCCACCTCAACCTGCTTTTCCGAGTACACGACCTTCCTCGTGACAGGATCTGGCGGGAACATGTCGTCCACAGCATCTGAGAATGAATTAGAAAGAGAGTTAAACTTAAATTTGGTGTGGAATATTCAAATATTCAATTTCATACTGTCTACTATGAGTAAAACGCCAAGTAGAATAGCATATGTTTCCCACCGACTTCATTTTCATTCTTTATTTTTGCCTTTTCGTCTGTAATACGCTTGTTTTCCAAAATTCCATTTCATTTTTTTGCATTTGAGTAAGAAAGGTCAGAACGAGAATGGATCTGGACAATATATGAAAGAGTAGAATGCCCATAGTCTCTTACCTATGAAAACCTGTTTGGCATTCTCAAAGGCAAGTTGGTGCTCTATCAGCATGCAGTCCAGTAATTCCGTCCGGCATTTTTCGAGCATGCCTCGGCCACTCCAGTTCACAACGACCTGCATTCGTGGAGCCAGGCACTTGTTCATCATCCGGCGGACTGTTTCCGACAGTGTAGCGCACCGGCAACCCAACAGATGAGGCTCCTGAGATTTTTTTCTCAAAATTAGATGTCTTCAAATCAAAAATATATATAAAAATGAACATAGCACTGCTTACAAGGCTAGACTGCAACTGCCTTGATGAGATGAACTTGATGTACTCCGCCCAGGAGTCTATTGCCTCGAACTGCGGACGGTGTTGCTGAGGGTTGGAGCGACCAGCAAACGAAGCTGCGATGCCTTCTAGGAGTGGCAGCACCCGATCCTCTAGCTGCTTGATGCGACGAACTGCGTCGCAACTGCGGCGAGCAGCCAGCATGGTTAGATGCGCCACCCCACTTGCCGACTCTGCCTCTATTCCGACACTGGACAGGTACTGACGAATGTGAAGCACTGCAGCTGGATGGAGCCTGTCGATGCCGCAGTCTCCATCGAAGCCGTCACCATCGACGCTACCTGATGTGTACGTAAGCTTCGGAGTCACTGAAGCAGCGTAAGGTGTCTGCGTAGGCGCTGTTGTGGGCGTCAGCTTAGGCGGTACCGACGGCGTCACCACCATAGATCTTGGCGTCCCCACCTCATTTGTTGCACCAAGCCTTGCTGGTAGCAGCGCGGTGTTGATCGCTGGAAGAGCCACTAGTTCCGCATTGAGCGAGGCGGTTGAGCGCCTCGGCTTCTGAGGCCGCCGGTCGGTGTTGTTGCCTCCTTCGTCGCCTGACGTGACGACGGACTGCATGGGTTGGAGTTGTATGCTTTATTATTACAATTAGTACAGTAATAAAATTATAAATATTCATACGTTCTACTGCCCTTTAGTAATTTTTATATGCGCCTTTTTTATTTACAAATGTTTAATGATTTTGAGTTTCTTAACTGAATAATTGTCAAACAATTTCGTTCACAAAGGTGACATTAACTTACCTTCATACTGGCGAAGCGATTCCTTCCACCCTTGTTCACACGTGGAACCAACCGAAGAATGCTTTCCACGCTTTTCTTCTTTTGCACGATTAGCTCTCTAATGAATTTAATCGTGGGGTCTGTGTCCGTTTCAGCATCCAGGACAACTTGCAAAATGACTGCGGAATACCAGTCGTCCTCATACTCAGCTCGGATTAGTATTTTCTCCTCACTATATCGGTTCTCTTCTACGTTTCCAAACTGCTCCCAGTCGTCTCTCGTGAATTCTTGAAACTCTCCGAGAGAGACGCTGTTGCCAGATAGCTCCAGTACTTGCTTGTCCTCTACGAAGAACACCAGGAACCGGATGCCTTCCATTGAGTCTTGAGATTGACACAGTCAGAGTAATTGAATTGGAATGATTTGGAAGTTGGGATTTTGGTGCCTGTCGAGACGTGTTTTTGTATATATGTTCAGTTACCTTAGCCCAGCGGGTTCCCCGCAGCCAATAGAATTTCTTCCTCCCCCCCGCGGCCTGCCTCCTCCCGGCTCACCGATCCCTTCCCTCCCGCATTCCGAGAAATGTTTAAAAATTGTTAATTGTTAATCACTAATTTGTGATTTTTCTTCCATTAATGAGCTTCTGAAAACATGCCTAAACGAAGGAAAACCGAAACTGATTCAAATTCAAGCAGACAGTTTAGAAATTTGTTCTCGGAAAGCCTTCTCCAAAAATCAGAACACGAAGTGGAGTGTCGAGTACGATTTTCATCCTCAACTGTGCAGTGCGAATTTGACTTGCAATGCTTCGCGCAAAGCTTAGAGAACCTTGAACTACTTGGTCCTGACATTGAAGACGATGCAGTTGCTGACGGCGAGAGTGAAGAAGACAATGAAGCGAAGCCAAGTATGGAGACGCTTGACGAGGAGTTGCTCGTTCTGTTCTTACGTTACAACTTGTCCCATCGAGCTATGCAGTTTCTCTTAAATGCGCTATACAGCCGCGGATTGCCTGTCTCTAAGACTCTGTCTTTACCTTTACGTCTATCCCTACCCATCGTCGCTTCTCCGAATGGGCTTCTATTCTGAGTCACATCGCACAATGTCCGGAACGCCAACGAAGAAATGCATTCTTCTTCCGCACTCGAGTTGTCATCTTGTTGTGCCGCTTACAAGCTCTGATTAAGTTAACTAACTTGAAACTAGATTTTATGTTCGAATACGCACATTCGGCACCCAAAATCGGCACCCAATTGACACCATTCTACGTTGCACCCCACACAACAGCTCAGTTAACTTTCCACTAAACTCAGGAAAGTACTCAACTAACTACTACTAAGTCTTTAGTTATTCGTCTTTGTCTCCGGGATCTCCTGTCTTTGTCTTTGTTTCTGGTTTTTCTGTTGTTGGGCTCCAATGCTTGAACTGGGAGTGATATCAAATGAATTGATACCAATCTATGGTGGCAGTGAGCGGCGGGGTTGTTGCTGAAGGCAAAGCAGTAGGGGAATAATGAATGAATATGAGGGTCCCAGAGTCTGCTGGCTTCGATATGTATCCAACTTTTGGACATAAAAAACAATAAATCTTCAAATCTCACAGGGGTCGCGACTCGCAATTCGCAAACGAACCGATTCACTCATTCGTGGTGTCTGGATTTCCAGGCTGGGGTTATAATTCTAAAGCATCTGGACTATGAATCTATTGAATCTATATTGAATCTATCGGGGTTCAGTGAGCGGCGGGGTTGTTGTAGGGCCAATGCGGCCAATGCTCTGGGGGTATGTGAGGGTCCCGGAATGGATTGGCTTCGATATGTATCCAAATTTTAGACACAAGGCTAATAAATCTTCAAACCTTGCCTTTTCTCGCAATGGGTCGGCCACTTAATTCTTTGCGTTGTCTTTGTGTCTGGACTCCCCCCAGTCAGAAGTTGAAACAACTGGACAGTAAGCTGAATTTTTTATTTTGCATGACCCCAGATAGGCCCAAGTGGGCACCCTCAGCTTCTACACAAACTCAATGATCTGAAAGCATTGACATTTGACAGAGAAGCCAGATCTTTTGTTTGCTGCTTCTACGCTCGTAATAAGAATGTAAGATTGGAAGGAACTATACCATTTCCACTCCAAGTCTGTCACAAGTAACTTCAAATCTGCCAAGAACAAGACAGCTTCCCTGGCAGTGGTGTGCATTGTGCAATATTTGATAACTGATCCAATCAACCCCATCGTCTTTATCCATGCTCGGGGAAATGTGGTTTTCCAGTTGTTGGCTCCAAATCCTACAATGCTTGCTATGAAGCTGTGGTGCAAAATATGCTTACATAAATTATAAAATACTCTACGAGTATCTAGAGTACCGTCTCAAGACTAAGATAACGAAATTCAATTTGACTTCTTATTGAATTTCAGCGATTAGTGTCGTTTTAATAAGACTTTATCAAATGATCATTTGCATCTAGCTTTTCGGTATTTGAGCATTTGAGCATGGTTGTATTACTTTTAATTCGTACCCAAATCTTTGTATTCTCAAGATTGTTTCATGGTGAATGAGATATGATGGGTTTGTGGAATTTTGTCCATGAAAAAAGATTATTTTAAGCTACATATTCCTAAAACTGAAGTTAAGCCTTTAAGTACTTGGTGCAGCACAGGATCGCTCGGTTTTCTATCGCGCAAACTAATCTTCACACACGTTGCCTGAAATTTAAGAAAGTGTAGTTTTCGCTTTCTCGTCAAATAAATTACGAGATGTGAAGGCACCCAAAGTGGGCATTGAACTCTTTGCCTCCATTTGGCTCCCCAATTTCCTCTTACCGGTAAAACCAAACTACGGGTTGATTGTCTAGGGGTTTTTTGCATTGCATAGAGGTTTTTGTCTTTGTCCATGGACTCCTAGATATACTAGGTATATCTAGGAGACCATGCTTTGTCTCGTCTCGAAGTATTTCTTGGTTTATTGTGTCTTATTTTTCCGTGGGCAGTGGGACTATTTTTCCACTATTTGCAAAAAAGCAAGTCCAGGCAGGCAGTGCGGGATGCGCAGTCTAGTTATATTTCTTGGTCTGTGCCCCTTGGGCATGCCCCTCTAAAGTACTGTGAACAAAGAAGGATCTGTGCTTCAAATAAAGATCAAGGCCAGCCAGGCTGTAAATTAAAAATGGCCATGTTTGAATTGTTCGAAGAACACCTGGATGAGGCAGGGGGAAGAGAAGCAGGATTGTTTATATCATTTTTTATTGCTTGTTTATTCAGTATTTATGACAGTACATAACTTTATTGCCGGTGGTAAAGAACGAGAGTCGCAGTTTAGTCGCAAGTTTGGGGAGAGATGAGGGTGAGACTGTGAGATAGATGAGGGTGAGACTGTGAGATAGATGAGGGTGAGACTGTGAGATAGATGAGGGTGAGACTGTGAGATAGATGAGGGTGAGACTGTGAGATAGATGATGGTGAGACTGTGAGATAGATGAGGGTGAGACTGTGAGATAGATGATGGTGAGACTGTGAGATAGATGATAGTGAGACTGTGAGATAGATGATGGTGAGACTGTGAGATAGATGAGGAGATGAGGGTGAGACTGTGAGATAGATGAGGGTGGGAATGTGAGATAGATGAGGAGATGAGGGTGAGACTGTGAGATAGATGAGGGTGAGACTGTGAGATAGATGCGGAGATGAGGGTGAGACTGTGAGATAGATGAGGGTGAGACTGTGAGATAGATGATGGTGAGACTGTGAAATAGATGAGGGTGAGACTGAGATAGATAAGGGTGAGACTGTGAGATAGATGAGGGTGAGACTGTGAGATAGATGATGGTGAGACTGTGAAATAGATGAGGGTGAGACTGTGAGATAGATGATGGTGAGACTATGAAATAGATGAGGGTGAGACTGTGAGACAGATGATGGTGAGACTGTGAAATAGATGAGGGTGAGACTGTGAGATAGATGCGGAGATGAGGGTGAGACTGTGAGATAGATGAGGGTGAGACTGTGAGATAGATGAGGGTGAGACTGTGAAATAGATGAGGGTGAGACTGAGAAAGATAAGAGTGAGACTGTGAGATAGATGAGGGTGAGACTGTGAGATAGATGATGGTGAGACTGTGAAATAGATGAGGGTGAGACTGTGAGATAGATGATGGTAAGACTGTGAAATAGATGAGGGTGAGACTGTGAGATAGATGATGGTGAGACTGTGAAATAGATGAGGGTGAGACTATGAGATAGATGATGGTGAGACTGTGAAATAGATGAGGGTGAGACTGTGAGATAGATGATGGTGAGACTGTGAAATAGATGAGGGTGAGACTGTGAGATAGATGAGGGTGAGACTGTGAGATAGATGAGGGTGAGACTGTGAAATAGATGAGGGTGAGACTGTGAGATAGATGATGGTGAGACTGTGAAATAGATGAGGGTGAGACTGTGAGATAGATGATGGTGAGACTGTGAAATAGATGAGGGTGAGACTGTGAGATAGATGAGGGTGAGACTGTGAAATAGATGAAGGTGAGACTGTGAAATAGATGAGGGTGAGACTGTGAAATAGATGATGGTGAGACTGTGAAATAGATGAGGGTGAGACTGTGAGATAGATGATGGTGAGACTGTGAAATAGATGAGGGTGAGACTGTGAGATAGATGAGGGTGAGACTGTGAAATAGATGAAGGTGAGACTGTGAAATAGATGAAGGTGAGACTGTGAAATAGATGAGGGTGAGACTGAGATATCGATGCTGCGTGAAATATCCTCTGCCGGAACTCATACTCAATCTCTCTACTCTTATACTCTAATATGCTAGTCTGGGCTGGTTAAAATAATTTTTCCTACTGGAACTGGTGTTACCTCAACGGTCTACTGACAGTAGCACATCAAGAATGCTTTAATTTTTATTCGCCGTTTTTAGTTTGAATTAAATCAGATCTCAAAGGACTTGTTACGGACTCACAAAATGAGTCAGGACAGAAAGGACTGAAATCGGACCCCCCTAAATTACGCTGAAAATAGAACAAAATATCCTCGAAAAACACCGAAAAAGACATTAACAGTCGGTTTAAAGTCTTTAGACAAAAAAAATTTTTTTTGGAAACCAGCTCATGGGGGACCAATCCGAGTCCGATCAGGGTCCGCCGGACTCAACCTTTTACACTGGGAGGATACAGTGGGAGACAGTAGGATACAGTAGGATACAGTGGGAGACAGTGGGATACAGGGGGAGACAGTAGGATACAGTGGGAGACAGTAGGAGACAGTAGAATACAGTAGGAGACAGTATAATACAGTGGGAGACAGCAGGAGACAGTGGGAGACAGTGGGAGACAGTAGGATACAGTGGGAGACAGTAGGATACAGTAGGATACAGTGGGAGACAGTGGGATACAGGGGGAGACAGTAGGATACAGTGGGAGACAGTAGGATACAGTGGGAGACAGTAGGATACAGTGGGAGACAGTAGGACACGGTAGGATACAGAAGGATACAGTGGGAGACAGTAGAATACAGTAGGAGACAGTAGGATACAGTAGGAGACAGTGGGAGACAGTAGGATACAGTAAGAGACAGTATAATACAGTGGGAGACAGCAGGAGACAGTGGGAGACAGTAGGATACAGTGGGAGACAGTAGGATACAGTAGGATACAGTGGGAGACAGTAGGATACAGTAGGATACAGTGGGAGACAGTGGGATACAGGGGGAGACAGTAGGATACAGTGGGAGACAGTAGGATACAGTGGGAGACAGTAGGAGACAGTGGGAGACAGTAGGATACAGTGGGAGATAGTAGGATACAGTGGGAGACAGTAGGATACAGTGGGAGACAGTAGGATACAGTGGGAGACAGCAGGATACAGTAGGATACAGTGGGATACAGTAGGATACAGTAGGAGACAGTAGGATACAGTAGGAGACAGTATAATACAGTGGGAGACAGCAGGAGACAGTGGGAGACAGTAGGATACAGTGGGAGACAGTAGGATACAGTAGGATACAGTGGGAGACAGTAGGATACAGTAGGATACAGTGGGAGACAGTGGGATACAGGGGGAGACAGTAGGATACAGTGGGAGACAGTAGGATACAGTGGGAGACAGTAGGAGACAGTGGGAGACAGTAGGATACAGTGGGAGACAGTAGGATACAGTGGGAGACAGTAGGATACAGTGGGAGACAGTAGGATACAGTGGGAGACAGCAGGATACAGTAGGATACAGTGGGATACAGTGGGATACAGGGGGAGACAGTAGGATACAGTGGGAGACAGTAGAATACAGTAGGAGACAGTGGGAGACAGTAGGATACAGTGAAATACAGTGGGAGACAGTAGGATACAGTGGAATACAGTGGGAGACAGTAGGAGACAGTAGGAGACAGTAGGAGACAGTAGGATACAGTGGAATACAGTGGAATACAGTGGGAGACAGTAGGAGACAATTACTTTGGGAGTCAGTGGGAGTCAATGACTTTGGGAGTCAGTTGGAGTCAGTAAAGGTTTGTGGGAGATAGTAGGTTTCCATATAGACACCTGGCTTGGTTATTGTATTATTAACTTCTTCACGTTCATGCAACCTTAATCAAGTCCTAAAAACATGTGCAGCCAGTTATTTGGTTAAACACGTAAATGAAATGTATTTGAGGTTTGTTTTAGGCTATCACTGAAAGGTAGAATATGCAAAGAAATATGTGTAAGACAGTTAGCTGTCTCAGCAGCTGTCTTAGGAGCCTCAAGTTAATTTATGAGGCTTATTTATCATGTGCGTGGGCGCAATCATCTTCACTATTCTAGCTCATGTTGTTATTGGTTGAGTCGATTGCCATGTCGTACTCAAATTCGACAAATTCAGCTATGGTTGGACTTCTGGTTGTCAAAGAGTTGTTCTCGGTTCTCTAGAAAACGCCGGAATGCATGTTTGAGTTCGGAATTACGAGTAATTGAGTGGGACAAATAATGAGAGGTGAGTACGGCGTAGTAACATTTGAGCTTAAATTGAGGTACGAGCCTGAGGTATGTTAAACTGACTCAAGGGCCTGTCAGAAATGATGCAAGCTGCTCGAATCCGTGCATCGGATCCTCCATCAGTCCGTTCCTAAAATGATCTCAAGAAATAGAATGGGATTTTCAAAGAGCTATTATTTTCGGCTAAATAAAAATGAATACGAAGAAACCTGTAGTTGATGTTCTGATGACGATCCAATAATCCTCAGAACGGTTTCTTCTCCAGCGAACCTGTAAAGTTAAATGTTGCTAAAGCTTAAAATTGTAAGAGTGCAGTGCATGAAAAGAGCAGTGCTTCTTACACAATTATTCAGCAACAAAAGTACAGACACCGAAATGACAGCCGAAAGAGCAGTACAGCAGTACAGGACACGACAAGAATCACATAGAATCCCGCTGAGCTGGTTTGAGCTACGAAATGGAATAATTATTTCTGCCGTGTTCATTCGAGCAGGGCAGGAAACGAAAAGTTTGGGCAAGACCTCTTACTGAGTATAAGAGTATTCAAGTCATGCTGGTACATTCTCTGCGATAGCTGCTTTGGATCTGGCCGCCTTGCAGCTTAATTTTAGCAGCGCACCACTTTGCTGACCTGCACCGTGCGTGCAAGCCACAGTGTCCCATGCCTTAAAGGATTGGCTGCGCCTGTTCTTAGCGTAGATGCGCAACGGAAACATCCCGGCCGTCCAGTTAGCGACTAGAAAGGCTTCTGGTGTGTTGATATCAAACTTCATCTGAACTTCATCTGTACCTGAATATATAGTTGAAGTTCTCCCTGCCCAACAAACTGTGTAAGGAAACCTGGACATGGTTGAGCTTAAGCCTTGGACGGCGACTTTAAACAGCAAATTTATTGGAGATTAATGTCTGAAGCGGCGGCAAAAGCAGGAAGAAAGCAGGAAGAAAGCAGTTGGCGAAAGCGCGCCCACAGGCGAGAAGCAGCCGATGAGCGATGTGACTGTTAGCGCGAGTTTATTTGAATTAAAGCAGCAGATAAAACTAAAAGAAAAAATTCTTTTGGAGACAGCGACAGCGATCATCGCTTCTCAACACGGGGCGACATATATTGGGGCGCAGCCCCGGGACTTAAAATGTGCAGTCTCGGAAATGTACGAGCATAGATGAACACGCAAAAGGGGGTGGGCGGTATGCGGCGGAGAGAGGGCAGAGAGGGAGGAGGGCCGCGCGCTCTGACATTAAAAACGGGTAAAGCCGCGAGCTGCTTTACCCACCCATTAATGTCTGAAGCGGCGGCAAAAGCAGGAAGAAAGCAGGAAGAAAGCAGTTGGTGAAAGCGCGCCCACAGGCGAGAAGCAGCCCAAAGCCAAGGCAGGGAAGGAACAAAAGAAAACAAAAAAAGAAAAGAACAGAAGAGTCAGGTTGAGGCCAACGCGGGTGGGGGGGCTGTTAGGGCGGCGCGCTTCGCAGCTCGGCTTGATGTAGCGAAAGACAGAGTCGCTGCGCCAGTCTCCCAAGGCCATCACCTCTTGCACCGACGCACCAGCACCAGCAAAGAAAGACGCTCCACCTCTGCGCAGAGAGTGCCCCGAAATGGCCGAAGGGTCGAGCCCAGCCGCAACCGCCGATCTGAAGAGCTGCTTTGTGAACTGCGACCGACAGACGGGGACCAGACGCAGGCCGCTACGAAAAGAGAACAGCAGCGATTCGGGTCCATCCGCAGCGCAGCGGCTGCGGTTGAGGTGCAGGAGAACTGCGCTGAAGGGGCAGAGCGGGTGCCTGGAGCCACTCACGTCCGGCAGACGCGGCAGCCAGACGGTGTGGAGTCGCTCGGCGAACTGGATGGTCTTGCTGTGGCGGATGCGCAACTCGATGCCTTTGCTGCTCAGCTGCAGGTCCTTCAATCGCACCGCTCTGGCTGCCAGCCGAGGGCTTCGGGCGGCTGCCGCCGATGGCAGGCACAGGTTGTCTGCTCGTAGCAAGCCCCAGAAACCCACCAGGAGGCAGCACCAGAAAGCCGCACCGGAGCAGGAGGTCGTATCGATGTGCGATCTAAGCTGAAGCAGCGTGCTCGGTGTCAAACCCGCTTTCTGTCGTGCTTGGGCACCCCGTTGACGCTTAACGCCTTGCAGAGCGTCACCCGCAGTCGTACCAGCGGGTGAGCGGTCGGATCGGCCTTCCCGGCTAGCTTGTACAGCCAGGACACAGCATGCAGGTACGCTTGAAAGCTAGCTGGAAAAAGCTGTCAGATGCTTGAGGTGTAGGTGAGAGACGTACAACGACACCGTTGGACCGTCGGCCTCTAGCGGGTGGATGCCGATCTCGCTACAGAACTGTTCCCACCGGTTGAGCTGTGACTTCAGGGCTCGCCTTGTGCTCGGGGCCAGCGCCTGGTTGAGCAGCCGGTCTCGCTCCGTCCTCAGGAGCCCCGCTGCAGCTTCTGGACCTGCAAAAAGAGAGATTGGCAGGAAGCGGCCGACAGCGCGTGCGTAGCAACAGCAGATGCGTTGACGTAAATAGAGCCATAGTAACGAAGCAAAAAGTTGATGAGACTGTGCTTATTAGTCAGACGGGAGGCAAGTGTGGTAGTGGCTGCTAGCTAGAGCTAGCGTTGTTGCACCTTACCCAATCTTATCCTTGTGATATCTATGGCAGCAACCAGCTATACGTTCCTAAGCTTTCGTTCTCAGCCTCTCACTTATGTTCTAAGTTCTCTGCCTGAATAAACGCTATGCTACTCGAACATTAACGCCAAAGTGCTGACAGCTACGTTCAAACTACGACAATGGCGTCGCGGCTGGGCAATCTGGATCTTGCTGACACGACTCACGCACTCACCTGGATTAAGGCATTCAAAGCCTTGGCTCGTACCAAGAAGTGGGAAGATGGAGGAACAGATCGACAAATCACGGACAACTTTTTAGCGCTCTGTGGACTAGCAGCTCTCGAAAAAATTACTCATCTTGTCGCACCAAAAGAAGTGGAAGCGCACACCTTTGCGGAGCTGGAGACCGCCATTACGAACTTTCTGCAACCCCAAAAACACCTTGTCGTTGCTGTGAGAACTAAATTCTTCACGCTACGTCAAGCTGCCGATGAGCCCATTACGGAGTTCCTTTCTCGCTTGAGGAAGGGGGTCATGCACTGCGAGTTCGATACTCTCAAAACCTGCACCAGCCCAGAAGAGGAAATGGTACGTCTGATGCTCATCTCTGGCCTTCAGAACCCAGAAGATCAACGACGTGTTCTGGGAGCAATGCAAACGAAAAACTTGGAGATCACCGAAATCGTGGATATAATCAGGACTATCGAACAAGTGACGAAGTTCGTAGACAGCAGGGATTTTCGAATCGCTAACACAGAGCCTACCCAAGAAGGAAACTCCATCAACTTCACAGGGAAGGGACGCCTCCTCGCTGCGTCCGTCATGGAGGCCCCCTGCCGCTAAGTCAAAGTAAGTCACAGGGAAGGGAGATCGGCAGCATCGAGGCGGTAACGTGACCATGTCCCATGAACGGCACGTAGGCGACTGCAAGTTTTGTGGCAGATCTCATCCAGCTGGCAAATGCCCGGCATACGGCAAGACATGCAAAAAATGCAATAAGCGCAACCAATTTGGATCCGTGTGCCGCTCCAGTGGTGTTCAACATGTCAACCATATGGACACGAAAATTGTAACCTCGGACTCCGACGCCTCTGATATACTCCATCTGACAGACGTCGATCTCATCCATGCTGTTTCAGTAGCGACAGAAACTGTGCTGATCAACGGTGTCGCTATTCCGATGCAGATCGACACCGGAGCTTCAGTTTCAGTGCTTTCTAGCCACCTCTGGGAATCGCTGCAACGCCCCATATTGGACAAGTATCATCGGCGACTCGAGGCATATGACGGCCACATCCTAAAGACATTGGGAAAGCTGTCTACAACCGTCGAGATGCGCGGTCGAATGTATCCAGCTGAGCTGATGGTGGTTTCATCTTCAAAGACATTCGGCCTGCTAGGACGCGATCTTCTAGATGGCGACGCCGTATTCCACGCAGCCACCACTGCCACAGCTGCGCCTGCCAGTGAGCCACTGCCGACCATCAAGGGCATAAAAGCGAGCATGGAACTGATTGAAGGTGCCAGGCCACAGATCTGCCGCGCTCGTCCTGTTCCACTTGCACTGGAGCCGAGAGTCAATGCCGAGCTAGAGAGACTGCAGCAGCTGGGCGTCATCGAGCCCATTGAGGGCCCGGTAAGCAACGCATCGCCTGTTGTTTGGGTTAAGAAGAAAGATGGCTCGCTGCGCATGTGTGCCGATTACAAAATGCACGTCAATGGGAAAATCAAGCCAAAGTCTTATCCAATCCCTTCGATTGAGCACCTATTCGCCAAGCTAAAAAACGCAAAAAAGTTTGCGAAGGTAGACTTGCGCTCTGCCTATTGGCAAATAGCTCTCGATGAGTCTGCGGAGGAACTATCTGTGATCAATACCTCACGTGGCCTCTACCGTGTCAAACGCCTACAAATGGGCATGAAAAACGCCTCCTTCATTTTCCAAAGGACCATGGAGAGTATTCTATCTGACCTCAAAGGCATCCTTGTCTACCAAGATGATGTCCTAGTCTTTGCAGAGAATTCCGAAGCACTAGGTAAGCGGCTGAATGCGGTCAAAACCAGGCTCTCAGAAAAGAAAGTGACCATCAACGAAAGCAAATCTATTAATATGTGTGATGAAATTTCCTTTCTTGGATTCAAAATCTCCGCATCTGGAATTCAGCCTGACAACCGTCTAGTTGACAAGATCCGTCATATCGCTGCTCCCAGCTCCAAGAAGGAAGTTGAGCAGTTCCTCGGCCTAGTGAATTTTTTTTGGCCGTCTGATACCTAATTTCTCCACCAAAGTCGCTCCACTAAATGACCTTCGGAAGGGAAGCTCGCCCTTCGTCTGGTCCGACGAGTGCGCTCACGCATTTGAGGGGCTCAAGCGAGAAATCTCATCCAGGCCTGTGGTGCAGCCATATAGCCTCGAAAAAGAGGCCACTCTCACCACTGACGCCTCCAAAGGTGCGCTTGCTGCTGTTTTGACCCAGGACGGGCACCCCGTGATTTACATCTCCAGGACTCTCTCATCCGCAGAAGCCAACTACTCAAATATCGAACGAGAGGCACTGGCGATTTTCTGGGCAATCCATAGGCTTAAACACTATCTGCAAGGCCGAAAATTCACCATTTGGACTGATCACCAACCGTTGCTTCGCCTCTTTGGTGGCAGCATTCCATTGAGCACCTCTTCCAGAATCAGCCGATGGGCGCTGTTTCTAATGCAATTCGATTTCACTCTGGAATACGTACAAGGGACAAAAATTCCGCATGCCGACGCGCTCTCCCGACTCCGGTTTGAAAACGCGGATCTTGAGCCTAGCAGCACCTTTTGGGCGGTAAACTGCGTTGCCTTTGAATCCCCAACCATTGATCCACACAGAATAGCATCCGAAATTGAGTCAGACGGACTCCTTCAACGAATAGCTCGCCGCATTCGGTCTGGTGACTGGCGAGGCTGCACACAAGCAGAGGCAGCCTTTAAGAAAGTTGCGGAATGCCTGACTCTCGAGAATGGCCTGATCTACATGCGCCGCCGAGCATTCATTCCACCAAGGCTCAGACGAGAGGCCTTCGACGCAGTGCATGACACTCATTCGGGTTCCAACGCAGCCCACAAGTTGCTTGCACAGACCTGTTGGTGGCCCGGTATGCAGAGAGCTGTGGAGCAATTTGTTTATCAATGTCGAACATGTACTCAGTTAAGACCTCGTCTGCAAAAACTCGGGACACTTGGCCACCTGCCACCGCTCCATTTCAAAGAGTGCACATGGACTGGGCTTTTGTACCAGCCGTTGGCAACATCCTCATCGTGGTTGATGCGTACTCGGGCTGGATAGAAGCTTTCCCCACAAAGGACAGATCAGCAGACAGCGTAATCAACTTGTTGCGAACAGTTTTTACTCGCTTTGGCGTTCCGGAGCTGGTTGTTTCGGACAACGCAGCGGAGTTCACCTCGGCTCCACTATTGGCCTGGTTGGAAAGGAACGGTGCTCGTAAGATGGAGAGCCCTCCATACTCCCCTCAATCTAATGGTGCAGCCGAGCGAGCCGTCCAGACTATTAAGAAGGCCTTGCAGGCATGGACCCAGCGTCTAACACATCCCGCCTGGATAGCCGATCCGGTTGTCGTCCGGCCGTCGTCCGCATTGGTCCGCGTTTGGTGGTCGATTCCGGACAAATGCACCTTTTCGTCCGGTATTCATCCGGTTTAAGCTGCCGGACAAAGTAGCGGGCCAGTTTCCGGATCAGAGCCGGACAAAGTGGTGATTTTTTTACTCAATTGGTCCAGTTTAGTCCGGAATTATATCCGCTTGTTTACCCGGACAAAAACCGGATGAAGCGTCGGATGACTTTACGGATGACTAGCCGGATGAATTGTCACTGTCGTCCGGAAAGTCATCCGTATTTTAATCCGGGCTGTCGCCCGCCTAACAACCGGACGAAGAGCGGACATGTTTCCGGGTGATAGTGGATATATATATACACAGAAGACTCACGGTCTTCTTCCTTCACACACAGGCAGGCATATATACACAGAAGACTCACCGTCTTCTTCCTTCACACACAGGCAGGCATATATACACAGAAGACTCACCATCTTCTTCCTTCACACACAGGCATATATATATATACACAGAAGACTCACGGTCTTCTTCCTTCACACACAGGCAGGCATATATACACAGAAGACTCACGGTCTTCTTCCTTCACACGCAGGCAGGCATATATATACACAGAAGACTCACGGTCTTCTTCCTTCACACACAGGCAGGCATATATATACACAGAAGACTCACGGTCTTTTTCCCTCACACACAGGCAGGCATATATATACACAGAAGACTCACGGTCTTCTTCCTTCACACACAGGCAGGCATATATACACAGAAGACTCACCGTCTTCTTCCTTCACACACAGGCAGGCATATATACACAGAAGACTCACGGTCTTTTTCCCTCACACACAGGCAGGCATATATATACACAGAAGACTCACGGTCTTCTTCCTTCACACACAGGCAGGCATATATACACAGAAGACTCACCGTCTTCTTCCTTCACACACAGGCAGGCATATATACACAGAAGACTCACGGTCTTCTTCCTTCACACACAGGCAGGCATATATATACACAGAAGACTCACGGTCTTTTTCCCTCACACACAGGCAGGTATATATATACACAGAAGACTCACGGTCTTCTTCCTTCACACACAGGCAGGCATATATACACAGAAGACTCACCGTCTTCTTCCTTCACACACAGGCAGGCATATATATACACAGAAAACTCACGGTCTTTTTACCTCACACACAGGCAGGCATATATAAACAGAAGACTCAAGGTCTTCTTCCTTCACACACAGGCACATATATACACAGAAGACACAAGCAGCCATTGTTGACTTGCAGAATGTGTGAGTTGCAGAATTAACAAATAAAAAATGATGTCAGCAGAACAAATGCTATGTGTTTTATCGTTTATCAAATGCTAAGTTTTGTTGCACATAAACTATTTAAAAATATGATAATGAGCAGGCTAGTTTGAACACAATGATTACAAAAGTTAGTCCATGCTCCGTGTAATAAAATGAATGTCCTAGCTGGAGCGAGAGGAATTTAAAGCTAGCGACTATTCACTATTCACCGGGGTCGGTGTCCTACCAATCGTTTCAATAGCAGCAGGGAATCTGAAATTAAATAGCGTTAGAGTACTAGGGTAGCAAGCGAAGCGGAATAGGAAATGTCGTCCTCCGGCCCGGCGAAACTCCCAATGAAAAAAGGAATAACACAGTGTGAACACAAGACTCGAATAATTTGATTAGAAGTGATTTGATCAGCTGTGACTAAGATTACAGATACGAATAGGAATTACTTTGAATATCGTTTACTTGACTTAAAAGTTATACTGACAGAATAGATGTTCGCACAGAAATAAATTATAGCGCGCTCACAGTGAGAAGCAAGTCTGGCCTAACAATTTGGATATAACAATTTTACCTAACTGGCCTAATCCGCGCCCTACTCTTCCCGAGAGGCTCCGGTTGTCTCTGCTTTCAGCGCTGCCCCGACAAATCCTATCGGTTGGCACTCCTTCTGCCGGACGGCGGAGTCTCCGAAGAGAGCACGTACTGACTTCGACAACCAGCGCCTATCTAGACCACCCTTGTCAGCGGCGCACTCTCAAGACGCGTAGCGCCGAAAGCTACCTAACTGAACAAGCGGAGCGTGGTCGGGCGGGGAAGGACAAAACAAGTGGACTAAATTTGCTGGCGCGTGCTTCTCACAGTGTGAGGCGAATTGCCGATAGCGATAATTTGCACGTGCTTCTCACAGTGTGAGGCGGATTGCAGAAAAAGATAATTTTGGACTACAAAAACACGCTTCGTTATATAGAGTCATTTCGACCCCAAACTAGGTCGATCGGCGAGGTGGATGCCTGGCTGTAGCTTGAGCCGAGGTGACAAATCACAGTAGACTTGCGACCGCCGTTCTGAGCCCCGGGGTTGCTTCTTGCCGAGGGTAGACAGGTAGTGAGGCCAGGTCGCTCGCTGATTGGCCGGGACCGTAGCCCAGGGGTAGCGCTCGCGGGGTGGTGGGCGTCCGTTCCCCCAGCTGGTCCGGCCCGGCTTGGCGTGGGTGACTCTTAGCAAAAAACACACGCGTCTAAAAATAGATAATTAAGCACTGAAAAATAACACGGGGAGATAGAAGTACAAACAAGCTGACACTACACTCCGCATAAAAATAAACTAACCACAACTGCAGCCGCTTTTGCAGATCACACTGAAAAGTGGTATAATGATTTAGCTCGTAGTATGCACAGCGAGATACAGCTTTAACCATTCAAAGGCTTCATGTGATTGGAAGGCAGTGTGATGTTAAGTCTTTGATTTGTAGACCCTGATAAAGCTGATAAAGTTTGAAGGTCTGGAACTGCTGTTGCTGCAGTTGCTGATTCTGCTGCAGTTGAACTTGTTGCTTGGTCGTCAATCCAAATAGTCCGATCGGCGCCGGTTGTGGCAGCAAAGGTTGCCTTGCAGAGGCCGCGGGCCTTGGCAGCACAGGAGCGCTAAGACGCTTTCCTAATGCAGGATTGCCGGTTGCGGCAGCAGGCTGCCATTTTTTATAGGCGCCGCATCCGCCACCGTATCGATACCCTTTCCTTTTGCGGTGCTTACTGGATTTCTTCGAAGACGGCGGCTTCTCTTTGCGCATCATGGCAACGATGTTTTGGCCAGCCGGCTTCACAAGAGAGCGCACGCACTGCATTGTTCCGTTCGGGTGCAGCAAGAAAATTTTCAGGGGGGGGAATTCCCCCCGCTTTGGTAGTTCTACTGTTAATTAGCTATCTGGCATGTAAAAGTGGCAATAACAGAAAAATTTGCAACTGAAATCGAGGCTGATCAATGCAAGTATTCATCAGAACTATACAGACAATAGTAACTGACGCAAAGCGTGAAAAAGATAGTGACAGTTTAAAAAATGAATAAAATCATTAGCAAAAGTATCCCGATTTGCTGCAGAGTCGGTGATTCCATATATGGCAACGTGTATATATGTGCCTGTGTGTGATGGACCCGACAGAAGACAACAGAACACATATATACGCATGGCACCAATCAAGCTTTGAGAAATATTGCAAGACTTGATGGCCGTCCACGGCTAATGGGCACAGTGGCAGATTATGAAGTCTGCCAGAATTTGAAAATCCAAGCAACTGGGCAAAGCTGTGAATGAATGCATGCGAGACGAAGCAACTATTGATTGAGTGCATGCCCAAGAGTAATATAGTAATAGTAATATAATCCAGAGATGCAACTGATTTGATTTATCGCTGTAATACATATAGAAATGTAAAGATATGTATGGGACGATATATAAAAGACATAAATATATATAAAGATACACGTACAGATATGAAGATAAAAAGTCATACACAGATATAATTTATACTAGCCGAGAAAGGCCATTCTCTAAGCATGACTTAAGTACCTCCTTGCTCTTAGACACAAGCAGCCATTGTTGACTAGTTCTAAGCGCCGAATTGCCATATACCAGCAGGCGCGCTCCAGACCAGAGTTGACAGCTAGCAGTTTGTCGATGAACCCAAGACTGCGGCCGCACACGCTAATAAGTTTGAGCAAGTCGACACTGAAACGACTATGGTCACGGGTGAGCTTGCTTGCCGGAGCCAATCAAGCTGAAAGCACGCACACAAGTTCACACAGACATTCTTCTTCTGTGTATATAGATGCCTGTGTGTGAAGGAAGAAAACCTTTGAGGCTGAGATCTTAAAGAGGGTACATTGAGACATATCAGAGACTGCTATGTCTCATCGATGTTGTTCGATGCCTTCGCATCTTTTGCATGTGTGCAACACATTAGATAGTACAGTATGTTAGATAGGGATCATAGAGGTCTTCGAAACAGCGGGTATTGTTCGACAAAATTGGTCTCGTCCGAGTTGTTACTGCAATGCAGAAATGCAGAAACATGTCGTCCATTCTATACGTGGATAGATGAATAGGTCACACAGCACATAGTGCTATAGTGAATATGCGCATCTAGACATCATAAACCAACCCAATCTCTTTCAGTACTGCACGACTCGCAAACTGTATGGACAATTCAGATTTACCGCCGCGGTTACAGCGGAGGCAGTACATGCGAGAGTACATGCGGCAGCGTGCGTTGGCCAATTCAATTAGTCGACAAGACGGTTCGCGATCACCTCTGCGTCCAACCGCAGGAACTTCTGCAGATGTCGACTCCGGCGAAGTCCAGTCCGGCGGCGCAGGCACCAGTGGGACTGCTGCAGTCGTCGCAGCTGCAAGCGGATCCGCCTCTACACCTACAGTATCTCGATCTCGAGATGAGCAGTCTGTATACCTGCCTATAGACAATCCAGAGTCCGACGACGGTGGCGCACAGGCCGATGGCCGCAATGGGGACCCGGTGTCGAGCTCTGACAGCACTTCGGACGGGGATTCTTCCTCTAGTGGTGAGTCCCAGTCAGAGAGTTGGCTTATCGCGGATTGTGGATCCGTCCCAATGGCTCATGTTTGATACTTTTGCGTTACCTGCACGTTGCACTCACACTGTCCACCGAACACATGCGCACTACGCACACCACACACAATATATTCCTCCCAGGTTCGCAGTCTGATGACGGCCAGAGCACAGACTCCGACAACGACGAGGACGTCCCGGGGTTTCCAGGAGTGAATTGGCACGACGCTCTGGCCGTTTCGCTCGGAGAGGCGATTTGTGAGGTCAGCTCCTGCGCGAGGGAACTGAACCTGACAGTTAGCGGGACGACAAGGCTGCTTTCACTACTGCACAGGCTAGTACCCGACAACCGCCTTCCTCAGCACGGACGAACATTGCGTGAATCTTTGAAGAAGAGGGGAACAATCTCGGGGTCGTCAACATGTTACACTGTCTGCAACGACTGTTATCTACATTCCGAGCAGCGCTGCGATCCAGGAAACGCTAATTGTGCGCACTGTACGTCGGAAAATGTGGCCAACTTCTGGTTATTCGACATACCTGCGCAGATCCGAACATTCGTTGAATCTCGCGGTGTTCTACAGAGCGTAACATTTCCGATTGAACGGCTTGCACTGGACGAAGAGAATCTGCACTTTGCCAAAAGCAAACTGTACAAGTCGTTTCTCGAGAACATCGAACCCGAGACTCGGAGCGACCTTACATACACCATCTGTGCAGACGGATTTCCTCTTTTCTGCACTAGCAATGTCGAGGTGTGCCCCGTCTATCTGAGTATTAACGAAGTGCACGAGCGGCTGAAGCTCCGATTCGTGATGAAGTGTGGCGTGTGGGCCGGCAAGAAAAAGGTCCATGCCGCCGCCTTTCTGCCAATCGTCGTAAATGCACTGAATACTCTGCGCTTCGATGGTGTACAGTATATCGACAGCCTCGGGGTTCAGCGTCGATTGCATCTGCATCCGCTAATGGCGCTGTTCGACGCTCCAGCGAGAGCGGACGCTCTGTGCATGAAGCGTTTCTCGGCTATCTACGGATGCGAGAAGTGCTACATCCGGACATCATTGCATCCATCAGGCCATGGACGAGTCTACGGCGTCGGGGTTACTGACGCGATGCTTAATCAGGCCAGACGTCTAGGATGCGTTCAGACTGTAGTGCGGTCGACCAGCGACACTCACACTCTCGCTGAGCAGCACGCACAGCAGGGTGGCGACATTCGGACTGACGTCCTCGGTGTCCGTGGCCTGTCACCGCTGTCTCGACTGCACGGGTTTGACTTTGTCTGCGGCTGTCCACCGTGTTTCCTGCACCAGTTGTGCTCCGGCCTGGTACGCAATATTTTGCTCCAGCTGTTCCTCGTGCGTCATGAAAAACCGGATCGAGGCGCCACAAATTGTCCGGACCTGCACGCGCGGCTGAGCCACATCGACCAGCGTCTTCGGCGCATTCGCGTTCCTCGCACTGTTCAGCGTCACACTGTCAGGCTTCTCAAGGACATCAGACACATGCGCGGCCACGAATACGCAATGTGGTTGTTGGCGTTCGCGCCTTTCGTCCTTGATGACTTCCTGCCAGAGGAACACTACTGGCACATTTTAATCCTCTCCACGTGCATCTTCTGGATGTCCTTAGAAGGTGCGCCGCGTGCCGAATTGCGCCACGTTGAAATCGGGCTGAGACACTTTCACGCGAACTTGTCGCGCCTTTATTCGCTGCGATTTCTGTCATACAACGCCCATCAAGTCTGCTGCCACATGCTGCCGTATGCCATACTGGCAGGTCCTCTGAACCGTCAATCCGCCGGGCTGTTTGAATCGATGCATACCAGACTGCGTCGCCAGATTCACGGGTCCCGCCGCACGGATGTGGAGATTGTCGGAGCCGTTGAGCGCGAGCTGGCGGTCATGCAGGCTGAGGAGCTTCTCCGCGACAACGACCAGCAGACACGCGCGCGGCACAGAACGACATGCATGCGCGCGGCGTCTGGCATTCTACTACGGCGTCCTAACAACATGGCCCATGGCTGGCGTTCGGCGTCTCTCCCGTCAGGGTTGTATTTCGAGGAGTATCTACCGGAGATTGAGACGCGGGCGTCATCTGCCTTTGTAGCCATTGCCGGAAGCCAGCCGACGAGCTTTCAGTTCGGCCGCGTTCTAGCAATCGAGTGCGACAACGATGAGGTGTATGTCAACCTTCACATCCTACCCGTACAGGACGCTGTCGTGGACCCACTGGAGGCCTTGTGTGCCGTACATGCCAACTCGGAGAACCGAGGTGCCAGATTTGCGCACATCCGAGGCCTCTTAGTCAATCCATTCGGTCCGTTACCACATGAGCGCACCGTTCGAGTTCACGCCACCGCCATCGTTGGGTCGTGCGTCGTTTCGGACACAAAAATATGCGTTATGCCACACCCGCAGATCGGCTTCCAGTAGCTTATTATTCAGGATCGTATTAATTAGCTGTTGCTTCTGTTTAATCATCACCGCATCAATAGTACGAGTATAAGTATAAGTATCGTATAAGTATAAGTATCGTATAAGTATAAGTATAAGTATAAGGCTCGTATAAGTATAATATCAATGGAATTGAAAATATCGGTCCCTGAAAGTAGTGTAAAATTCTCATTTCAAGCACATAATTCCCTCTATAATATTGTGGCGACAGTCGCTTTTTTTGCATGTCGGACGATTTTGTTTCATCGATGATTCTTGTGTCGCGCTCTCAACTCTTTAGCTAATTTAGAGGCAAATTTGGAATATGTTTCCTCTCAGCTTGTAATCCCCCAATACTCGGGTATATAATTGAAGACGTCAGCTGCACTGAAATTGTTCCACTAATTTCATTATCATAAAAAATATTTCGTTTCGCAAACATTACACATGAGGCAGTATATAATTTCATGATCACTTTAATTATTATTGATACTGCACGACTGTTGCAGTACTATTTCATACCTTACCGGTTTCCATATTACTGCATGTTTGGTTTACTTACGTATGTGTATAACTGATTAGTTAGAAATACAATTGCATTTCCCGCTGCACTGTAACTATGTATACGTTTTTCCTCTTTTCTGCAGCCCTCGTGTACATGCACTAAAGGGTTGCAAACGGTTGTTCAAGTAATTGCTTAGCACGTATGAGTACAAAGGGTTCCACCGCCTTACACTGCAGCTACATGTCCCGGCGCACGGGTCAATTTTCCGGGACTCCAGACTGGTCCTTGATTTTGGACGGACTTATCGGCGAAGGGGTTGATGAGCTACTAGGAGATTCCGTAGATTCGGAGGTCGAGTCGGACGACACACATACTACTCTAGGCTCACCCGCCGCCCAGGTAGATTCGGATGTACGGGTCGAGTCGGACGACACACATACTACTCTAGGCTCACCGGTCGCCCATGTCCAGCAGTTGGACAGTCAGGCCTGGGACGAAGATGCAGTTGCGCAGGAGGAGATCCAGGAATTAGTCCTGTCGCCCTCAGAGCTCCGCCGTCCGACGCCAGTCGCTAGCAGTACGCAAGTTGACGCAAGTACGCAATCAGTACGCTGCTGACTACAATAGGCTTCCGGACGAGCCGCCGCCTACGTTCGACTCACGCCGGCGGTATGACAGGCAGCGCCTTCCTGCGCAAACTTGCCCAGACTGTGAAGCCTGGTACGCCAACCTGCCCGCCGAAGTTCGCGACCAGCGCCTGCAGCGCCATGGGCGCCATCGGCATCGTCCGATTATCCAGGCGCCAAACTTTTTTCCATCGACATGCCCCCCAGTCCGCCACCACTTCCGGTGGAGCTGATGAGAGTAGGCAGGCGCCGTATGCGGCCCCTTCGCGGCCTTGCTCCCTATGATGCGCCGAAACCTAAGTCTGCAAAGAAGGATTGAATTGCTTTGGTAATTTAATTTCCCCACCATGGTCGCGCCATGGTCGCCCCATGGGGACTAGTTGAAATAGGGATGGGGATAGGGATAGGATAGGGATAGGGATAGAAATATTTCCCCACATGTGGGTACAGGTGAAATCGTTTTTTAGAAGAACTGCTGCGCAACTCTTGTTCATATGCTGTTTCATCCTTCCACACTTTTTCTACATGTGTTGACGATTTCTGTTTTAGTTAAATTTTTAGTTTTTAGTTTTTGTTTAAACTTTTTGGTAATGCTATGCGGGTTGCTTGCTGAAGTGCAATGGCGTCGAGGTTGCTGAAGTGCAAACACATATAATTATATGTGCTATAAAACGACCGGCGCTTTTTTGGCTTTGTGATATCCGTCAGTCTTGTTTGTTATTTCATTCCGTCCCGCTGCTAACTCCTTACGAACCCGTTGTACATAACCAAGTACTCAGTCACCTATAGTGCTCGAGGATCAGAGACGATGACTCCTGTACAGGTCTCGCGGAAATGCCAACCTCACCTCATTTTCCAGCGTGCACGAGAACTGCCATCATGGGCCGCACGTGTCGCGACGCTTCGGATAAAGAAAGACGTAAAGAGGCAAAAGAAACACATGCAACAATAAAGAAAATAGTTTCTAAGAAAATAGTATCAGTACCATCCAGTGTCGCCAAGGTGTCGGCTCGGGCTACGGAAACCGATTCGGGTGCCAACGTCCCGACTGGAGCCGCCGCCGCCGCCGCCGCCGCCGCCGCCGCCGCCGCAGCTGTGGCAGATGCGGGTTTAAATCCGCCAGGTGGATTAGGCGTCGCTAATCCGACTGCCATCGATAGAGAATCCGAAGAAGTTCCGATTCCGCGGCATCGACTCGCCGCTGAAGGAGATAGCGAAGCTGAAATGGTGCCGTTTAATGCCGAAGCCAAGGCCCGGTTTTTTGTATTTCAGTATACCGACTTCCATCAGCGAACAAAGGTAGTGTCAACAGACGCCTGCTTGATGTCCACCAGTGCCATCATTTCGCGTCGGTCGGATGTGCAGCTGCCTCTAAACACCGGCGCCGTAGTCGCTGTCGTGACAGCTCGGAGCAAGCGTAGCACGGCCCGGCGCTATCTGGGCACACTAATAAAGGGCCCATTCGACAAGAAAAGCGAGGCTGCTGGTGCTGCCAGCTTGACTAACGTCCACGCGGCACCCGCCGAGCTGCCGCGGTCCTGCAGCTCCTGTCGCGGTCTCATGCTTGAGCTCCAAAGGGAGAAGGCCTTGACCGAATCCCTGCGTAAGTTTCTGATTAAGTTACTCATGGGGCCGTCAGATCGATCTGCATTGTCGTATTCTGCATGCATCTAGATTCATCAACTGACGCATTCCGTCCACATATATAAGCAGAAGCAAACCATAAGTTAGCTGATTGACCTGTCAATCCTTCCAATTCAAATACATACGCAGGTGGCGAACTTAAGCTCCTCCGTACTTCTGAGACCAACCTGCTGGCACAGAACCACACGCTCCTGCACAAGACGAGTGTGCAGGCCAAAATGGAGCGGAAGCTGGTCATGCAGGTCGAGCAGGCCGAAGCGCGCAACAATGGCCTACTGCGTAATGTCGAGACCGCCAACGCGCTGCTCGCCAGGGCGTCAAATTGCCTTTTGTCGGCCGCAAGTGCAACCACTTCAGGTGCTGCTGCAGCTGCATCACATGTGCGCCCCGATGATACCTTTGGTGACGCTGTTTCTAGCGCGCACTCCTCTGCCGACGAGTCTGCTGACGATGACGCATTTGGCGACCAGGCAACCTTCTCCGCTGATCGCAACCTGTCTGTTGCCGAAACGCGCGCGTTAATCCGCGCATGTGACGCGGAGCAAGGGACCGCCACTAGCTCTGCTACCGGCGGACTGGTCGCCCTTTCCGACAGCCAGAAGTTTTTTCATGTTCCTTTGCGACTCCGGTCTGAACTTGAAGACCGACACAAAGAATATAAGAAGGCGATGGAAGATCAGCAGGCGGTCGACCTAGACGCAGTTGCCATGCGGCACTTTACGCGCTTGGCGCTACTGCGTGCTGTCTTTAGGGCTGTCTTTACGTCGCAAGAATTGGCGAACTCATCCCTGTCAGGCCGAAGATTTGCTGGGTACGTTTCGGCGCCGGCGAACCCGGCCAAAGTTGCTGTCGCGAGGCAGTGGCTGCAGAACGCCGAGGTGCCAATTTACCGCAACGAACTGCATCGCGCATTCACTCGGTGCGGCGAGACGGCGAGATTGCAGCTGGGACTGCCGAAGCGCAGCCGACCCAAGCGTTCGACTGCGGCCCGCACACCTGGCCAGTCATCTCGCTCGAAGGCTACCACCTCTGCAGAACATGTTCTGCGCATAATTACCGAACAGACTGAGGAGTCTCATAACACTGGGACGCAGTTTAATCTCAACGCAGGCGACTTGGACGGCGACAGTCGTCCAAGTGACTTGTTGCTGGAGATGCTGAACGATTGATGATTGTGGCCATTTGAGGATATTGGAGCAGGGTGGTTCTGGCCATTTGAGGATAGGGGTAAGGGGATTGTGGCCAGTGTGACTTTATGCACCAACTTTTTGTATTTCGTGATTTGAGAGGTGATTGTAGTCAGTGTGACTTTTTGCACCTACTATATTAGCATTTTGTGAGATGTGTCGAGTCGATGATGTGATGATGCTGAATGTTCGTAAAATACAAAGTAATTCTTGCCGGTTTAAGCCCCTGCTTTGGGTGTTCGTGCAGCATTACTACAAGCAGCTTCAGCTGTGCCACTTGGAAACAAAAAATGTTACTGGAAACCAGTCGTGAATATGTCTTTGTAAAGCTTCTTTTCTATTTAAAACATCTCAACACAAATGTCTTTGGATTTCGCGTCTGCATTTAAAGGCCTCGCCATGAATTAAAGTCAGCGTGACTTTCATCAGTGTACTAAGTATGTACTTCCGCTTTCCATCCGGATGTTCTCCCGGATTTTCGTCCGGATCACGTGAATCTCTCTTTGCCCGGTTTTCGTCCGCTTTTTGATCCGGGTAGTCATCCGGTTTACGCGTCTGATGCAGTCGTCCGGTTTTGTCCGGAAAATAACCCGCCATGTGGTCCGGTTAGTTCTGGATGAAATTCCGAACAAGTTTTCGGATGACAGTCCGTATTTCAACCGGACCAATCGGCGTTTTTCCAGACATTTTGGTCCGATTTTAAACTTTTGCTCCGGTTTTTTTCGGACGAATCAAATGGGAAAAATACATTACAACCCCGGATGACACCCGGACGTGTATACGGACAAACTGCCGGACCACTTATCCAGGCGGGATGGCAGCTTTGTCTCTTTTTTGCAGAAGGTTCTGCTACATCATCGCAATTCTTCAACTTCACGCGGACGAACACCTGCCGAGCTCGTGCTAGGACGGCGACTTCGAATTCCGGTGGTCTCCACCTTCCAGCAGGGCGACCCGGTGCAGTTCAAGGCCAACGGCGACACCACCAGCTGTCGAGCTGAGTTCCTGATGTCGCAGGGGCGCAACACCTCCTGGCTACTGACGGGCGCCAAACTACAACTGGCCTCAAACAATCAATTCGGCCCGCTGGCTCCTGCCTCTGAGACCGATGAGGAAGAAGAGGCAGTTCACCAAAAACCACAAGCTAATATGCCTGAGGTTCCCCCAGAGATCGCTCCGACAAGAAGAAGCACTAGGGTGAGGAATCCCCCAAATCGCTTTGTGCCGTAGGCTCAGACTGAGTAAATCATGATCGCGTCATTTCACTGACTTTGCGAAGTCTACTAACTAGTTATTAAAGTTTGTTTGTTTGACTGGACGTTATCCATCGTCTCCCTTTGCAGATGGGGACATGTGGTAGTGGCTGCTAGCTAGAGCTAGCGTTGTTGCACCTTTACCCAATCTTATCCTTGTGATATCTACCCGCCTGGACATTTGGTCCGGAGTTTATCCGCCCTTTGTCCGGATTGGTCCGGATTTGGGGTATTTTCCGGATAAAAGTTGGATCTAGCAGGTTTTCGTCCGGATTTCATCCGGTTGGCACTTACGGACGAAAGTCCGGAGAAAATTCCGGACGAAATCCGGAAGAAGACGTGCTATTCTGGTAAATTTTGTGTCACTTTCATCCGGTCGATTCTCCGGACTATATCCAGATGAAACAGGATCAATTTCCGGAAATATCCGGACAAACTGTGTGTTCATCCGTATTTTGATCCGGTTTTTGTTCCGCCGCTTCTTCCGGCAAATTTCCGGACGAAAGCCGGCAGTTTTTCCGGATAAATGCAGTTCAAATGTGTAATAATGTATGATACCTTTACTTGAATGTACAGTACTGTTTGTGTGCTTTAGTGTTTTTTGAAGAAAAATATATGGTCCAAGAAAAATAGCAGCTTGTTTCCGTGTTCAATACTTCTTTCGCTTGCCTCTGCCGGTTCATTTGGGCCTGATATAGGAACATAGAGCTGCGTAGAATAGAAATAGAAAATAGAAATATAAAGGAAATAGAAAATGGCATGAGACATCGTCGTAGATGAAATGATATAGTCAGCACATTGCAACAATAGAACAATGCAGAAATGGCAAAGATTTTTAATATATAATTGAATATATATATATTGAATAACACCCATGAATATGAATATGAAAAGTACAGTCTTGATTGTCGTACATGTCTTCTATCTTAATGAAGTCTATATCAAAAAATTCCTTTTCATTTGCTTTGCCGTACCATAGTCAATCGTATCCATTCGGCGACAATGGACAACGGTGACGACGACGATGCCGCTATGAACCGCCGCATTTACATGCGACGGTACATGAAGAAGCGCAGGGCGGTAGCTAACGCGTCAGGCCTGGACACCAGACCACGGTCTCCATCACCTACAGGTCATATCAACGCCGCGCCTGACACTTTTGCAAGTAGCCCTGCCATATGTGCGAGTCGCGCTGCCACCTTTGCAAGTGGCGCTGCCACTGACGATGCTGCTCCGACTGGCGCTGCCGCTGGTCCAAGTTGTCCTGGTGGCGAACCCGAAGCATATTCGGTTGCAGATAGTAGCGACGATGAGTCGGATGATCAGTCTGACGTTAGTGGTGAGTGACCGACATAATGAGCTAAACATTATTTCTGTTTAGCTTCTTCCTTCACACACAGGCAGGCATATATACACAGAAGACTCAAGGTCTTCTTCCTTCAAACACAGGCAGGCATATATACACAGAAGACTCAAGGTCTTCTTCCTTCAAACACAGGCAGGCATATATATACACAGAAGACTCAAGGTCTTCTTCCTTCACACACAAGGCAGGCATATATATACACAGAAGACTCAAGGTCTTCTTCCTTCAAACACAGGCAGGCATATATATACACAGAAGACTCAAGGTCTTCTTCCTTCAAACACAGGCAGGCATATATATACACAGAGGACTCAAGGTCTTCTTCCTTCACACACAGGCAGGCATATATACGCAGAAGACTCAAGGTCTTCTTCCTTCAAACACAGGCAGGCATATATATACACAGAGGACTCAAGGTCTTCTTCCTTCACACACAGGCAGGCATATATACGCAGAAGACTCAAGGTCTTCTTCCTTCACACACAGGCATATATATATATAGTAGATGACTTGCTTGCCGCAGCCAATAAAGCTGAAAGCACGCACACAAGATCACACAGAAATTCTTCTTCTGTGTACATAGACGCCTGTGTGTGAAGGAAGAAGACCTTTGAGGCTGAGATCTTAAAGAGGGTACATTGAGACATATCAGAGACTGCATATGTATACGTCTTCTTCCTTCACACACTTCCTTCGCAGTCCTGCAATCACGCATGGCACCAATCAAGCTTTGATAAATATTCCAAGACTTGATGGCCAATAATGGCACATCACGTCAACTTCTACCACTCGCTCACTCATGCAATCACGCATGGCACCAAGCAAGATTTGATAAATATTCCAAGACTTGATGGCCAATAATGGCACGTCACGGATCAACTTCTACCACTCGCTCACTCATGCAATCACGCATGGCACCAAGCAAGATTTGATAAATATTCCAAGACTTGATGGCCAATAATGGCACGTCACGGATCAACTTCTACCACTCGCTCACTCATGCAATCACGCATGGCACCAAGCAAGATTTGATAAATATTGCAAGACTTGATGGCCAATAATGGCACGTCACGGATCAACTTCTACCACTCGCTCACTCATGCAATCACGCATGGCACCAAGCAAGATTTGATAAATATTGCAAGACTTGATGGCCAATAATGGCACGTCACGGATCAACTTCTACCACTCGCTCACTCATGCAATCACGCATGGCACCAAGCAAGATTTGATAAATATTGCAAGACTTGATGGCCAATAATGGCACGTCACGGATCAACTTCTACCACTCGCTCACTCATGCAATCACGCATGGCACCAAGCAAGATTTGATTAATATTGCAAGACTTGATGGCTCAAGTCTCAAGACTCGAGGTCTTCTTCCTTCACACACAGGCAGGCATATATAGTAGATGGCTTCCTTGCCGCAGCCAATAAAGCTGAAAGCACGCACACAAGATCACACAGAAATTCTTCTTCTGTATATATAGACGCCTGTGTGTGAAGGAAGAAGACCTTTGAGGCTAAGATCTTAAAGAGGGTACATTGAGACATCCGAGTATCAGAGACTGCAGACATGAATGAATTTTTTGCACCAATAGTGGACAGCAATATTGCACTTGCAGCCATTGTTGACTAGTTCTAAGCGCTGAATTGCCATATACCAGCAGGCGCGCTCTAGACCAGAGTTGACAGCTAGCAGTTTGTCGATGAGGCCAAGACTGCGGCCGCACGCCGCACATGCAAACCTTACATGTACGTACTCATTCCATGCGCTTTACACTTAATGACGCTTAAATATGTCTCTTACGAATTGCATTAAATTCCCAGACGATCAATCGTCCTTCGGAGAAGCAACCGATCACCCAGACGACGGTGATGACGATCCGGTGCCCAGAACAATCATGGCAGTTGACTGGCACGATGCTTTGCCAGTGACACTCGGAGAAGCCATTAGTGAGGTCAGTTCCTGTGCCCGGGACTTGAATGTCTCACTGGGCGGCCTGACAAGGATCCTCGCTCTGCTTCACAAACTGGTGCCAGGGAATCGTCTTCCTAAGCACGGAAAAACTCTCCGATCGCAACTGGCGGCAGTGGGAACTATCTCGAAAACATCTAAGTCTCACACAGTCTGCAGCAACTGCTTTATGAGCACGCCAGTCCCATGTAACCCAATCAATGCCACTTGTGGGCATTGTGGGTCAACAGAAGTCGCCAACTTCTGGTTGTTCGACATTCCAGCTCAGGTGCGGACAGTTTTGGAGTCTCGCAAGTTTCTAGACAACGTTGTGTGGCCGGCGGACCTTGTCATGGACGAAGAGAAACGTTTTTTACCAACAGCGAGCTCTATTCGTCTTTCCTAGAGAACATAGATGCAACAACTCGCAGCGATCTGTCCTACACTTTGTGCGAAGACGGATTTGCTCTATGCAGCACGAGCGGAGTCGAAGTGTGTCCGGTCTATTTGAGCGTTAACGAGGTGCATGACCGATTGAAACTGCGCTTCGTGTTCAAGTGCGGCGTTTGGGCCGGCAAGAAGAAGGTGAGCGCTTGCGCATTTCTGCCCATTGTGGTCGGTGCGCTCAACGACCTTCGCTTCAATGGTGTAGAGTATTTGTCGCGGGATGGTGAGCAGCGGACCCTGCGGTTACATCCTCTGATGGCCATTTTCGACGCACCTGCCAGAGCAGATGCCCTCTGTTTGAAGCGCTTTTCCGCAATCTACGGATGTGAGAAGTGCTACATCCGGACAGCACTGCATCCTTCCGGCTATGGTCGCGTCTACGGCGTTTCCATAACCGATGCCATGCTGAATGAAGCACGACGTCATGGATGCGTACAGACGGTCGTTCGTTGTGCAACCGACACGCGCTCACTAGCGGATCGACACGCCCAGCAGGGCGGAGACTTCAAAACTGACATTCTAGGCGTTCGGGGTTTGTCGCCACTCTCTGGCCTGTATGGCTTTGATTTTATGCGAGGCTGTCCGCCCTGCTATCTTCATCAGCTCTGCTCTGGTTTAGTTCGGAGTTTGCTTTTCCAGTTCTTCTTGCCCCGTCACGAGAAGCCGGACCGCGCCGACACCAATTGTCCTGACCTGAGCGGGCGGATCAGCAACATCGATCAGCTTCTGCGGAGTGTTCGTCTGCCGCGCAGTGTTCAACGCCATACTGTCCGGTCCATCAAGGACATCAGGCACCTGCGTGGTCATGAAGCAGAGATGTGGCTAATGGTTTTTGGACCATTTGTGCTCGACGAGTTTCTTGGTGACGAGCACTATTGGCACTTCCTGATCCTGTCGGCAAGTGTCTTCTGGATGTCGATGGACGGCGCGCCGAAATCCGAGCTGCGACATGTAGAGGTTTCACTGAGACACTTTCATGCAAACCTGTCGCGTTTGTACTCTCTGCGGAAGCTGTCCTATAACTCGCATCAGGTGTGCTGTCACATGCTGACCTACGCAATTCTCGGTGGTCCTTTGCATCGGCAGTCTGCGGGTCTATTTGAGTCAATGCACACCAGGCTGCGGCAATAAATTCACGGCTCTCGCCGCACAGACGTTGAACTCGTAGGGGCCGTTGAGCGGGAGTTAGCAATCATGCAAGCGGAGTACACGTTGCAGGACAATGCGGAACATCTGGAAGCACGTGCAGGACGAAAGACAGTCTGCTTGCGCACTGCTTCAAAAATTGTTCTCCGGCGCCCAACGTCTATGGCTCAGGGCTGGCGCTCGGCGTTACTCATCTCTGGACTTTATGTAGAGGTGTTTGCTCCGGACGATGAGGACGCAGATTTCCACAGAAGTACATCTGCCTTCGTTGCCATTCGTGGGAGTGATTCCACGAACTTCCGATTTTGTCGTGTCGAAGCCATACAGCACAACAACGCAGTGGTGACCGTTAGACTGCGAGTCCTGCCTGTTCTGGAGCCAGAAATGGATCCTCTAGAGTTGTTGTGTGCTGTTCCGACCACATCTGAGAACCGGGGTTGTCGGTACTCGCATGTCCGTCGCCTCCTGGTGGATCCATTCGGCGACCTTAGCAGTGAACCCGCCTGGACGGTGCGCACCGCGGAAATTCTTGGCTCGTGTGTAGTTTCAACCGACAGAATTGCCCTGATGCCGCATCCACAACTTGGCTTTGCTTAGACACTGCTTTGAAAAATTACTACAACTTTCTCTTTCTCCTGTGCTTTTCAACGTTAGCATTGGGGGTGGGGGGAAGCCGCGGGGGGCAGGGGTGGGCAGCGTACACAAACGCCAGTTAGCGTAGCCTGCGCAAACTAGTCACAGTTTCTTTAGGTATAGCAAGCAGTAGCATTATAGCATTAATTCATAAGTCTGTTCAGTATACATGCCTAGGTAGCATAAGTCTGTTAATTGTTAATTGATTAGTTCAGCACCAATAATTAGTTTCCACTGCGTAGCTCCGCAAGCAATGTCAAATAACCGCATGCTCAATCCTCGATGGCTCTCCAAGTCGCCAGAGAATATCGAAGAAGTGAGAGAACTGCTAAGTCATGCTGTCCCTTACCAGCCCCGGCCGCCCACACCATTCCAACTGGAGTGCAAGCAACAGTGCGCTGACATGCAGGACGCAATGAGGCGAGAGGGGCAGTTTTTTCGCGACTTGGCTTCGCGTCCACCAGTCAGCGACTCAACAGTGGCTGGTGGGCCTTGGTTATCGAAAGCCATGAAACCGAACATAAACAGAGGGTTCCCCCTGTTTCCGGCTGGTCAGCCGACTTCGCCTCCTGAGCCGACGGCAACTCAGGAATGAAATCCTCCTTTTAAGCCGGCTGACGGTGAGGTTGCGGATGGGGAGCAGGAGTCCGCGGTGAAGGCCGAGTTGCGAGACAAATGCGCAGCAGCGCTGATGCGGGCGGAGATGGCCCTCAGGGAAGCAGACCAATACCTGAAGGAATTGTACGAGCACAGCCGCCCGCCATCGCCCGTGTTCGAATAGATTAAGCTGGAATTAATTCACAGAAGACATAATAGGCTACCGCGGTAATAGGCTACCGCTACTACATAATAGGGTGCAGTTGAGCGCCAGAATTCAGTTGGCTGGGTGCAGTTGAGCGATGGTTAGATTGCATGAGCATTTCCTTGTTTGTGGACCAAGAATCGTTAGTTTGGTTGTTTCTAAAATAACTCTAGACTGGTGGTATTTAGTGTTCGACTCGCGACTCCCCGGGGGCCGCACCTAGGGGCCGCACCTAGAGTACGCGGGCCCGTGCTGGCCTGCGTCAGGGCGCGAGTGTCCGCACGGGACCCTAAGTCTGGGGCGTCAGGACGCACCCAAGTGGCCGGCACACGCGTAGGGACGCTGTGATGTCGATCACCTTCAGCAGGGCGTCGGGACGCACGAGCTGGCGTCTAAGTACAGCGGGTGTACAGTACAGGGTGACCCTTGGCTGACTACCTGGTCTAGTCCCCCCTCCTTAGTCGGCGTCAGGACACACGGACGGTCCCAGCTACAGCCCACCCGAAATGAAGGAGACAAGGCAGTGACTTACTTCACTTATCACTCGCGCGGGCAGTCAATTTCGTGCAGCTGACTTCTGTCTGTGGCTGGCTGACCGGTTGGTTAGTGTTTATTGTTTTGCTCGTGGGGGAGGGGTTATTGAAACGGTAGTCAGGCGTTGTGGAGCGAGAACACGCGCGGGGCAGCCACCCCACTACCCCAGCCCAGCTACCCACCGGCCAATCACGGCGCAGCTGGGGGAGGAGCAGTCTGGGGTGAGGGCCACACAGGGCAGCCCAGCCAACCAGCGCTTGTTCTGCTTCCCTATAATTTTTTTCTCAAGAAAAAAATTTTTTTTTCTTAGCTACTAAATTTCCATTATAAGTTGCAACTTTAACAACGAATTTTCACTGTTATATGGCCACGACTGGATAAAATACTTAAATAAACTACTTAAATAAAGCTACTTAGAAGGAGCTTACCGCGATTGTTGTGTGTCGTGTAGCTTTTTGTCGGAATGTTTGGGTTATTTCTGGAAATAATTTCTACAAAAGCTTTTCGCACTTGATAACTTTTCTTTACGAAACCACGAAATTTCTAGTTAACCATTGTTTCTTTATAAAGAAACTAGCTTTTTTTGCCCGTTGTTTTTGGGGCAGAAATTTAAAGCAAAGCAGTAAGCAATTCACGTCTCTGTATTAACTTTATAGTGAAGGTCAACATTTATTTATTTACTGCATTAATGAAAAGTGAAGAGTTTGTTTAAGGGCGTTTTAAGTAAAAAATAAGTGAAAAGTTTGTCCAAACAGCCCCCTCTTGATTACTTCTGTAGAAACATGTCTCTTAGCCACTCCTCTATACAGTCAGTGGCAGATCCAGGAATTTTGTTTTGGGGCGGTCTGTCAGGGGAGCGCCATGAGAATCACAGAGGGGGTGCCAGCGGCCGAAAAAGGGCACCAGGAGCCAAGAAAGGGCGCCAGCGGCTGAAAAACGGGAGCCAGCGGCTGAAAAAGGGGCGCCAGCGGCCGAAAAGCGATGGTGGGGGCATCTTATTCCCATGATTAAAATTTAGGGGGGGCGACTGCCCCCCCGCCCCCCCTAAATCTGCCTCTGTATACAGTATGCATGTACACGCGTACGCGTATTCATAAGGAAAATAGCCATGGCATAACAATAACAATGTCAAAGAAACAAAATTAAACTGTTTCAGAGTTCAGAGTTAGACAGGTCAAGGTCAATTCGTGACTACTTTTCTATTTTATTGCTTGCGAGTGCAATAGGCTACTCAAATTCCCGAAAAATCATTTCCTTCCTGCTCAAAAGTGCAAAAAACTGCTCAAAAATCGTCAAAAAATCACTCAATTCGACATATCGTCGCCCCACTTTGTCAGATTTTCTCCAAATTTGATCCACTTACACTTTACATGTTTTCCAACAATGCTATCAATTTTGAACATCTCTACTCAATCCAGAGCAAAGCTGCATCATCTCAAAGTGAGTCACTTTTTGTTTTCCGAGGACAGCCACCCCAACTCCCCTCCGCCACTCTGCGGGCCAAATTTTATTACAGCCACCCCCTCCCTTCCCCGGGCGCCGAAGCCCCAGACTGTACATTGTATTTCAAGCCGTGAATGTACACAGCCCAAACCCCTAGACTGTCTACTGGCCCCCAAGCAGCACTGAGACTGAGTGCGGTGATTGCGGTGGCGTCCCAGTGCGCAGGGCTCTCCGGTCGATATTACTCTCCAGCCAGCCTGGGATAGAAGAAAGAGAGAGGCTGGCGTACAGTGCTTTGCTAAAATATACAGAGGCTTAGCCTCTCCCACTGAAGAGAAGAGAAAGATTTTTTAACACAGGTCCCCTGTCTTTCGGACTACTTCTAACTTTCTTTGGAGTATCCTGTTGAGTTTCTGAACTCTCTAGATCCTCCTGGAACTCCATCGCACAACTTGCAGCTGAAAGTTGGGGCACCAATTATGCTCCTCCGCAACCTGAATGCGCCAAGGCTGTGTAACGGCACCAGACTGATAGTCAGGCGGCTCTTCCCACACGTGATTGAGGCCACGATAATGACTGGATCTGGCAGAGGAGAGTCTGTGTTCGTTCCCCGGATTCCAATTATCCCCACGGACCTGCCATTTCAGTTCAAGCGACTGCAGTTCCCTGTGAGAGTGTGCTTTGCGATGACTATTAACAAGGCTCAGGGACAGTCGCTGAAGGTGGCTGGCATCAACCTGGAGACTCCTTGCTTCTCGCATGGGCAGCTTTATGTCGCCTGCTCCCGTGTTGGAACTCTAGCTGGCCTATTCATTTTCGCACCAAGGGGAAGAACGAAGAATGTGGTGTATCCCCAGGCCTTGAGGTGATAGGTATGTGCAAAGTTTGGTGCGATTTGGTTGAGCGGTTTCGGCGTCTATAAAGACAAAAGGTTGCACACAGACAGACAGACAAACAGACAGAGTTTTCACTTTTATATATATAGATAAAATGTATACATGCAAACTTTCAGCAAGCGAACTTTCGAACATTAAATGGCTCCGTCTAAAAAGTCGGTTGAATCCGTCCGCTCTGGTCAAGACAAAGAAAAAAAGGAGAAAGTCATGAAGGAGAAAGTCATGAAGGAGAAAGTCATGAAGGAGAAAGTCATGAAGGAGAAAGTCATGAAGGAGAAAGTCATGAAGGAAGCGGACCTTCAAACTGCGAAGGAACATCCAGCGGAAGTAATTACGGCGGAAAACGTGAGGTCGACGCTGTTGGACGTGCAGGCATCCACCCAGGCAAAGTCTCCTGCTGCTGCTGCTGCTGCAGCATCATCTGACGACGCGGTCTTGCTCGCTGACCCCGGGGCTCATGATATGCTTCCGTTCAAAGCAGAGTTTCCCGGGAGGTACTTTTGTCGACAACCGTACCGACATAGTGTGTACAGACAGTTCGAAAACATACGCCTGTCATTACATCGCGCCGGCGAGATTCGCCCCGCCCTGGCTGCGGCCAGCGTTCCCCATCCGACAGGTGGTACGTCGGCCGTCACCGCGGCTAGTGCCACCGTTACTGACATGTCGGACCTGCTGGGGCATGACTCCGAAGACATGCTGATGCGCGTCCTGCAGACGAGTATAGCCAACCCAGGTAGTGAGTAGCTGGTGGACTGTTAGTAAGTATTAGTAAGTAGTTAGTAAGAGTGCATGAGCAGTTATTTCTTTGCATGGGACCCTATATTTGTTTGGAACTCTAGCTTGGTTTAATGTGCTATTAAGGCGAAAAGCCTTTTGTTTACGAAGTTGGAGTGGCAGCGAAGTTAGTGTGCTGCATGACACGTATATTTATATTTACAGAAAACGCGAGAGCGAGATAGAGGGGCCTAGGGAGGTGCGAAATGGTGGCGTGACTTCTCACACCCGGCTTAGCGAGCCGGCTGGCTGGGTGCACCAACCCCCACCTCAACTAGACTGAGGTTGAGGGGTTTGGGTGCGGCTGCACTGTTGCTGGCCGGCCGCGTGTTGACTGTCCGCCACACTATGTACTTTCGCGCCTGTTTGGTGCTATATTCGGTGCAGTTGAGCGCCAGAAATCAGTTGGCTGGGTTTAGTGAGGGCCAGATATCAGGTGGCTGGGTTTAGTGAGGGCCAGAAATCAGTTGGCTGGTTGCAGTTAAGCGCCAGAATTCAGTTGGCTGGGTGCAGTTGAGCGGCAGACTTTCTTTTTTTTTTCTTAGCAAACTTTATTACTTTTTATGCAATTAAAATTGTACTCATGACTGCATATCTGCAGATAACATATAATATGCCATATTTACGCCACTTTTCGGCAAACACGTTCTTTTCCATATATATAGAAGACAGTCGACTTATATGCCTGTTTGGTGATATATTTGGTGCATTTGAACGCCAGAATTCAGTTGGCTGGGTGCAGTTGAGCGCCAGACTTTTTTATCAACAAACTTTATTACTTTTTATGCTATTTAAAACGTACTCATGACTGCATATCTGCAGATAACATATAATATGCCATATTTACGCCACTTTTTGGCAAACACGTTCATTTCCATATATACATATAAGACACTCGACTTATATGCCTGTTTGGTGCTATATTTGGTGCAGTTGAGCGCCAGAATTCAGTTGGCTGGGTTTATTGAGGGCCAGAAATCAGGTGGCTGGGTTTAGTGATGGCCAGAAATCAGTTGGCTGGGTTTAGTGATGGCCAGAAATCAGTTGGCTGGGTTTAGTGATGGCCAGAAATCAGTTGGCTGGGTGCAGTTGAGCGATGGTTAGATTGCATGAGCATTTCGTTGTTTGTGGAATAAGAATCGTTTGTTTGGTTAACCAAACAATTGTTTCGTTTTGTTGTTTTATGGTTGACCGGTCGCTACAAAATTGTTCTGCTTCCCTATTTTTATGCTTCTTATTTTACGCAAATTTGTTTTCTTAGCAAACTTTATTACTTTTTATGCAATTTAAAATATACTCAAGACTGCATATCTGCAGATAACATATAATATGTCATATTTATGCCACTTTTCGGCAAACACGTTCTTTTCCATATATATATAGAAGACAGTCGACTTATGTTTTATTGGTTGCTAATTACAACAGGGCTGTCTTTTATGGCTTCATCCAGCATGATCCGAAAAAATATCCGTATTTTCGTCCGGTTTGCTCGCCAGGTTACTTCATCCAGTATGATCCGAAAAAATATCCGTATTTTCGTCCGGTTTGCTCGCCAGGTTACTTCATCCGGTATGATCCGAAAACATGTCCGTATTTTTGTCCGGAGTTCATCCGGGTGAGCGCCGGACAACTTTCCGGAAGAATCCGGGAACCGGTTCCGAATGAAGGGCCTTTTTCTGCTCTTTTTTTCACGTTTTCGTCCGGAATGTTAACTCTTCTGCCGGATTCATCCGGCATTTTAAACGGCAAAAATACATTGCGTGCCGGACGAAAATACGGAAGAGACTTCGGACGAAATACCGGACCAAATGTCCAGGCGGGTATGGCAGCAACCAGCTATACGTTCCTAAGCTTTCGTTCTCAGCCTCTCACTTATGTTATAAGTTCTCTGCCTGAATAAACGCTATGCTACTCGAACATTAACGCCAAAGTGCTGACAGCTACGTTCAAACTACGACAGCAAGGTCGCTAAAGATCTGGTATCTCCCAGGAACGTGAAAAACTTCAAAATGAATGCGATACTTGAGAGCAATTAGAATAGCTGTACGCGTCAGCGCCTGAATGACTGGGGGCTTGGCAGAGCCCTTGCGCAGCATCCCTGCAACAGACGAATTGTCGGTATAGAAAACAACGTGACAGTTGGCCAAACGCTCGCTGAACAGGATGATAAAAACCAAAGGCATCGCGCACTCCAAATAGTTTATATGCAGGCCTTGCAACGCGCCAGAAAAATCAGCAGCCCAGTCAACGAACATCCAGTCATTCTCTGCTCCATCCGAGATCACTGCAGCGCCACCTGTCAGGCAGGCGTCTGTCTCGACGACCAACCACTTGGCGAACTGCGGCCGCAGCTCGATTCCGTGCATCCAATTGGTCGCTGATCTCCAGAAACGCAACTGCTCCTCCAGTGGGCCTTCGACGCGCATTTTGTGATGAGGCAAAGTCAAGCTGTTGGTCAAGTTAATGAAGCTACGAAGTAAAGATCTACCAGCGCGGGCGACCTTGCAATACCAACCAATTTTGCCACAAAGCTTCTGCAGTTGCCTCTTATTGAGTCGCTTGCTGGCAGCTGCGGCATCCAGCAGGCTCTGTAAAGACTCGAGCTTCTCCTGCGGGAGAGTTAGTCGGCCGGCAGCCGTGTCGATGTGGATGCCGAGAAAAACCATAGACTGACTGGGTGGAGACACTTTCTCCCAGTTGATAGAAAAACCCAGGCGACGCAGAAGACTCAGGAGGGTATTGTAGGCCTCCTGGCAGGCATCGAGGGTGCTGGCGGCAACGGCGAAATCGTCGAGGTAGTTGCAGATGACGTGATAACCACGGCGAATCATCATGCGCTTGACCGCTTCGGAGAGTCGGTGAAACACATTGATGCTGGCAGCGAACCCGAAGCCAAGACAGGTGTCCACGAGGTACCGGGACTCGCTCTCACCGCTGAAAGTCCATCGTAGACCCGTGCTCTGGTAGGCGTTAGCGCTGACTGGACAGGAGCGGTAGGCCTTGGCGAGGTCAACTTTAGCCATAAACCAGCCTGGTTTCAGCTTCTTGGTGAAAGAACTAACGGTTGAAAAGCGAAGCTTCTTATCTTGCTTGAAGTACTCGTTGATGCTCCGGCCGCGGGGCAGGCTGGCGTCATGGATCAGGCGAAGACCGTCAGATGACTTGGCCACGGCACCCAGCGGGCTGATGATGCGCGGCCTGTCTTCGACTAGCATGTACCTGCTGTTTTTCAGCTCATCCAAGATCATCTTCTCGACTTGCTCGCGATTTTCAGGACAGGTAGCGGATCTGTGATTATCTTCGCTAGCAGTTTGAATACCAGTCAGATTAGTTATTTCAAAGCCATCACGGAGACCCTTCAAAATGAAGTCGGCATCGGGATCGGATTGCAGCTCTTCTTCCCAAACAGCCAGCTTGTTGTGAAGGCCGGAGCAGAGCAGAGCGGCTTCAGACATTGCTTGAGGAGTTAAAAGGCTAAAAACAGGGAGCTGGGCCAGCTCGTTGGCGGTCCCCGATGGCGAGGGCCGCCCGCTGGCCGCCCCAATTAGTTTTTTGCAGGATCTTGGCTAGTGCCTGACTCGTGGGCACTGGCCGGGTGGTTGCCCTTGCAGATTCGGCAGATGTGCTGGAAATGGCAGGCCTTGTGGAAGCACTTGTTGGCATTGAAATTGTTGCAGACTGCCGGCTTGGTTGAGTCTGATGAGATTTTACCTTTTGGAAACGCGATTCGTTGGTGTTGTCTGGTGCTAGCAGGTGCCTGGCCAGCAGCTGGAATGACTCGTTCGCCCATGGAAAGCTACTGTGCTGGTTGATGCGGTAGCTCTCGTCAAAGCGCATGATCTTGGCGGTTCCGAAGCCAGACTCCGCCAGTTCGCTGATCTGGATGTTGTACTTCAGGTATTGCCTCAGTTCTGACACGTCCGGCCGGCCATCGGCACCCACTGTAACAAGCTGTCCTCTGTTCAGCATGCAGTCCAACACCTTCGCATTTCCAATAATCCACTGAGCCAGATTGATATTATCAGCGCATACAGACTTGTTGCCTTTAAACACCAAATCACCTGAGCGACTGTGCAAAACGGTGTTCTCAGACGATCCTTCTCTGCTGAGGAAATCTGACACCAGCAGCGGCTTGGACGTCTTCGACCAGGGCTCCTGCGCCTGCGCATAATCTCCTTAATCACCATGCGTTAGAATAGTGTGGAGGTTATGTCGCCACTCACCAGAGCTATCTCCAGCGGGCTGCGGGGCGGCCGGGAGGGATCTGAGCTCGGCGCGCAGTGCAGCTTCCTCACGCTTCAGCTGCAGCAGTCGGATGCGCTGCTCCGTCGCTCGGATCTCCGCCTCCATGGCCTCATTGTCAGGTCCAATCGCTGCAGGGGGCCCGGCCGCGTTGCCGTTGGTCTCGCCGGATGTCCGAAGCAGTTCGTCGATCTGCGCCTGAAGGCTGGCTGCGTTGCTGGAGGCGCCCTAGTCATTTTGCAGTGACAGAATGCGTTTGATTTTGCCGCTCTTATTGCCACGGGCGCGGTCTTGGGCACTGCAGCCAAGTGACTCCAAGTGTAGCTGATTGAACAGCTTTTTAAGTTCTGTCAGGATCAGGAGAGCCTTGGCAACGAGCATAAGAGATCCCTGAATTTTATTAACGCTAATTTAAATGGGTACAAACTAATTCACAGTTACTGTCAGGTCACTTCCGAGACTTTTAACATATGTAGGACAGTGTTTATGCACCATATGCACTGACCTACACACGGTCCTTCTCTTACTCTCTCCAATGTGCCGTTCAAACCTGAGCCCGAAAATAATGTACACTTTGGCCCTCCAATATTAAGTAATAACAGCTCACGCACTCTAAACTTCAATACAATAAATATCGATGCTAAAGCCTCTGACTGGGTTTCATTCAGCTTGCAAATATCGCGGCCTTGACTTTACTACACTGTACATAAAATATATAAATTCACGTTAACGAATTCATATAGGCGATAATAATTATTTTATTTTTATAACAAGCATAGCATTGTTTATTTTCTTAACTATTAACTAATTGCACTCTGTATAGCTCTCCATTTTGGCCATTCTTGTTTTCTTGCTACAATCGCTGCATGCATATTACTTTTCGTTGCGATATAAAAGTTGCGTTTATCCACGTCTTAAGCTGTATAAAGTATATTCGACGAGTAAATAATCCGTCTCTCAGTAAAAAATCATTTTACTGCTTTCAAAACGTCTGAATTAAACTTTTTTCTATAGCAAACTGCACAGATGCTTAGGCATCAAGAACAGCAAAGATCTGTCAGTTAACAGTGAGTTAGTCAATCAATCATGCTTTTATTTATCTCAGATGGCAGCACAAGCTCCAGTACATTCAGATCAAGAATCTTGCCTTTCCTTGACCTGCTTGATAGGGGTATGGTGGGTAAGAGAGTTGTCGGTTAGCTTGTTGATTTTAGATTAAATAGCACTATCTGAAATTAAACCTATCTTATTTGGGTCAGTTCTTCAGTATGTGCGACAATACAGCATATCTGAATGCTGCACATGGCTGTTCAGTCCATGGACTGAGGGATGCCACACCCACCATCAGTTCCCCTTGCTAATACATGTATTAGTACCCATTTTACAGCTGGGTTGTAGCCCGTCCGTTAGAGCGTCGGACTCATGACTTGAAAGTCGGGGGTTCGATTCCTGACTCCTGTTACAATTTGTCTCTAATCAAGGCACTTGATGGTGGGCGTGGCCTCCCCCCGGTCCATAGACTGTATAGCCGCACACAGTCTTCAGATGCAACACGAAATAGCTGCAGCTGTGCTGTCGGCTGCACATCTGGCCCAATCGGACAGGTGTAGCCAATTATTGTATTATTGCTATTTTTATAGCTGGGTGAGCTGAAGCAACTCAGTTGAGTGCCTTGCTAAAGGGCATAAATAGCACCAGTAGAGTTGGGAATCAAACCCCCAACCCTAAAGTTTAGAGTCTGATGCTTGAAGAATTTGAGAACTGCAACTTGTGATAATACATATTTAATAACATACATAACATATAGCTAAATATTTTAGCTAGCAACATCAAAGTCAATAATTCGTATTAATTGCCACAGATAACAAGAGAATATGGTTCTTTAAGAAAAAAAATTTAAAGCTGAAATTGTTTCATTCTGCTTTCCAGCTTCTGCCATGTCACCTGCTAAATCGCCTACTAAACGATCCCATGTGAATGTGACACATAGAAGCAGGAGTCATAGTGGTAGGCCTCAAAAACAGCCACAGCGATTCATGGACCGCGGAAGTTCTGATAGGCTAACCTTATTCACGTTTTTCATTTGACGAACGAAGACATATTGTTCATTTGAGCTACGCAGCTGTCATTCATAGACGAAACACTGCGCACAAATCCAAGAAATATGAAATTTTTTGTCGACTACCCACTAAAGCTACACGATGGCCTTTTTGAAGCTGACCAGTTCACCGCGGAGATTGCAGAGGAAGATCAGAGGTGCTCCATGCTGCAGGGGCTTGAAGAGCCTGCGCCTTAGTCGAGCACGAACAGCCACACAAGTTAGTCGGCCAGGTGGTTGAAATTGGATCGCTACTTGTTCCATGGAGGCACTGACTCGCAAGATCGAGAAAATGATGTTAGAGCAGAGCGCTAAGCAGGACCGTACAATGCGTGCAATCTAGTCCAAAGTGACAGCCATCCAACGTTTCATGTCGCCTGATAAACCAACGTGCAAGGATTTCGAATATTGCAACATTTGTTGCTAATTATGATTGCCAGATAAGCTGTCTGCGCTTTTCCATTTGAATCCAAACGTCTTTCTTCGGAAGTACGTGACTGGCAAGTACGGAAATTCGTATCTGAGGGACCATGTGTTCGATGCCAACGCTGCTAAGACCAAGCGCATCGCTGCATCTGACAAGGTGAACTAAAGCAGCTACTAACTGGCTGCTATGACATACACCCGAGCAAGTTTTCTAGCACTTGGGCGCGCTAGGGATAGTCTGAATAGGGCTGGAAGGGAGAAACTAAACTTTCACATGTTGCAGCATATTGCACAGCAGTATGGAGATACAGGCCGAATTTACCACACTTCGATGTTCTGTTTTGAGAACAGCTTCTCACTGTTTAAACAGTTTATGCTGGCCAAATAATACGAAAACACACGAATCTGCCTATCCTACATGCTCACCTAACGACTGTCTCGCAATCATCCGCTAAAGTTCGAGCAGCCTTTTCGCATATTGAGTTGTCATCGTCGTCACACTCGACTCGTATTCTATCTGAAGACACAGCTATCTGACACGTCAAGGCGCTGCATTCTGAATCGTACGACCAGTTTCCAGCAGCAGCTGCGTTCTTCTTTCTGATGGCAAATTTGGCTTCGTTCAGGCGTTCCGCCATCCATCAACTGCTACAAAAAAATTGCCAGACTGGTGAAGAAAACAATATGCTATATGCTCATATGATGTGAGCTGCACATGTGCGACGTTCAATTATTATGTGATCGACTCTGGTTCTGCAGATTACAGAACTGTTGCCCTTAGTGATATTTCGTTCAGGTGCTCGTTAATGCCTGTCTCCTCATCTGCGGAGTCCAATCTCCTATTTCACGTATGCATGCCATTTGATTGAATTCGATGAATTCAGTTAAATAATCTTCCAGTCTTGCAGAAGCCACCTGCTCAAAGCGTGCCAATTTATCTACCTGCCCCAAATTTTTGCAGAAGGCACCCGCTCAACGCGTGTCAATTAGTATACTTTTGTGCTGTGATTTGCTTCTTTTACTCATCCAAATAAACAAAAAATACAACAAAATAATTTTTTAACTTATTGTTGGCTATATTGCTATGTGCGCCTGGCTCCCTCTCACTAATTTGTTCGTGCCTCACATGTGTGTCTTATACTTTTTATTGTACGTGTCTACCTTGCTGATCGCGGATTGCTAATATCGATATATATACATCGTAGCTCAATACCATCGTCAAACCAACACTTACATTTACCGTTAATTTTTTGTATCTATTACTTACAGTTATGTACGTTTTTAGTGCCTTACTAGCAAGTTTTGCACCTTCGCGGAGCAGAAATATTTTTAATTCGTCTAGTATATACTTTTTAGCAGCAGTATTTTCAGCTTTTTTAAAGTTGACAATGATCCCTCAGTTGACAATGATCCCGCATTTGAAAATGATCTCCCAGCCAGTTGACAATGATCTCCCAGTTGACAATGATCGCCCAGTTGACAATGATCCCCGATTTCACAATGATCTCCCAGTTGACAACGATCGCCCAGTTGACAATGATCTCCCAGTTAATGATGATCATCCAGTTGACAACGATCCCCCAGATGACAATGATCCCCCAGTTGACAATGATCCCCCAGTTAATCACCCAGTTGACAATGATCCCCCATTTGACAATGATGTCCCAGTTGACAATGATCGCCTGGGGATCAGATAACAATAGATTATAGATAATCTATTAGATAGATTTAGTATATAAGATCGTTGAATTGAATTCTGCTATGCACATTTTACAAATTCAACTCAAACACAAACACACACACACACACGGGTGAGAAAAGCTGTAATGTAATCGATTTACAAATTCGAACTGACTGTCTCGCCAGTAGGTTGACACAGCTATGTACATTTGACACAGTGAAATTCTTATCAATGTACTCACTTTTAACAAAACTAGCCCTGATGCAATCATTAAAGTTGTGTGACGTTGTCACTTTCTGCAAGAGCCCCTATGAAGTTTAAATTTTTGTGGTACTAAATTGGGCCGTTTAACAAATGTAATTACGCTGTCACCAACTTTGCAATTCCGTGCATTTCTTAGATTGTTACTGTAAGTAAACGCCAACGCACATCGCGCTATCCCTAAACTTATCTCGCAGTTGCATTAGTGTCAATCCCCAGCCAATGAGCGTGCGAGCTCTGGCTGGCGAGAATTATCGATCGCCCTGTTTTTCAGACTGTCTAGCTTATTTAACTAGGGCCCCTGAGCCCACACGCGCTCCACTGTCCTTTTCCGCTCGCGTCACTGCATTTGTCCCGGCCACTGTTACTTTCACCTGTCGTGTTCCCTACCACTTACACTGCCGCTACCTTTTCACTGTCACTATTTGTGCTGCCTTAATGCGGCCGCTACTGGATACTTCTTTGCCTACTCTCGGCATCATAACTGTTTGTTCTCACCGAGCTCCTGCACCTGACTTTAATTACCTATATTGCTTGTCAAATGTTTGTCAAATAAATAAAGAAATTAATAGTGCTACCGCTACACCGAGTTACGTTACACGATACGCTGGACTATAACTGGAAATCCTAAATCACCGACTTACTTGATTTGTCTTCTATATCGTCACAGTTGGCATTGGAATGCACGTTGACAAAACTGGCTCTGATTGAATGCATTAAAAATCCTATTTAAAAGAGTTTTTTGAATATTCAATCCCCTTAGCAATAAAGTTAAGCATAATAAAAATACCTGCATAATTGCACCCGTATATGCACGTTAGGCGGTATAGATCACGGCGAAAACCGCCTAAAAGGCGGTCCATATCATGCTATATGATATCGTAGCATGATATAGACCGCCTTTTTAACCGCATGAAGGCCTTTTACGGCACAAATTTGAACAGCCGTTTCTGCTTATTTTTTAGTTTACTAATTCAAAATATCGATTTTACTACTTTTTAGTAACAACAATTTTAGTGTCACTAGAAAAATATTTCAATGGCTTAGTAAAAGTGCTAACAGGTTATATAAATTTATGTAAGCCTAGGGCCTTGCTGTTTATTATTATTAATTTCGAAATCATTGAAATATTAGAAAGTCGCGTCATTATTGTATATTACATATTAGTCCATTAGAACTCGAGAACAATAAGACTAAAGTTTAAAAGCATGGCAGGAATAGGATGGCGCTGTTTGTAGCTAGGCCTATGCCCTAGTTTAAGATAGAAATAATCTAGTAAAGCTTAAAACCTATGCTAGCTGTATATTGAGCAGGCATAATAATTAGATAACGAGAGCGAGAGAAACTGGGCGGAGTAAACAAGAAAAGTGCGGAGAATGAAGGAGTGTATGCTTAATTATTTTTAAGTTCAAACTCTGATCAATTTAATCACCAAGCTCAACTACGCCACAGTAATGGTTGCCAAAATGTTGGGGGACGTTCCTGCAATGGTTCCCATTGTCGTGTAATACGATACTGGGTGCAAACTGGCTGGTCGGTTCAACGACACTCGGTTTTCATTCGCGATACCGGCGTTTCATACCTACGGGCACGTTCTGCGCTGTCAACTGACGTATGGAATTCGTTCGGTGCGAATTTCTAAATTACCTTGTTGACAGCATGAATTTTGACTGCATTACAAATATAAGTATGGAAGTTATATCCGCTGATTAATTATTTGCATTAATATATTTCTCCATAGAATATTGAATTGATATCTTATTGGGCCTTATTGTTCTCGTAACAAATATAGTTGCTAAAATTTCACGTGAAAAATGCGGCAAGCAATTTACGCTACACATTTTTTTTTTCAGCGACCTGGCTGAGTCACCGCTGAACAGTCGAAAAGAAGGCCGTGCAACAATTCGAAGCTGGCTTTGCTGCATTTCAAGCGCATCACAATGTGCACAGTGAGTCCTGACTCATTCCCCATTTTGACAGCTGGGTGAACTGAAGCAAAGCAGAGTTACGTGTCTTGCTAAAGGATACAAATTGTAACCACCGACCTTCAAGTTTTGAGTCCGACGCTCTAACCACCAGGCTACAACCCCATCATTAAATATTAATAATATATTACATTAAATATCCGCTGTATCTCTATTAATGACTCTTGAAGAATTCCTTCAAGAGACAGCCGATTGGAGGCAAGAGCTGATCAATGTGCTATCAGCGCGTGAGTCATCCTCGCCCAAGTCTGAGACTATCCGAAAACTATTTGGCATTGCCTGCGAGCGGCAGTATCTACTCGAACATGCGGCAACAGAGCGTGGTCAGCGTATGAGCAGGCTACTTCGAGTGGCGACAGACAAGCTGCTCCGCAAGACAAATATAGTCTGTTCAATGTTTAACAACAAAAATCCAAGGGACCTACTTGATTGGAATGACTTAATTTCGACAGACGCCTCTGGCTTCGTGCAGCTTATAAATGGAGGCACTGTCGGTGTCGAGGTCCCAACTCACAAGGTGCAAGCCGTAAAAGTTCGCGATCTGTACCTTCGATGCTCGGAAGAATCGCGCCTGGTGACTTTAGAGGCAGTGTTTATAACTTTCTTTCTGCTGCCGTTCTAACCGTGACCTCAGAGTTGCAAGCCGCTCGAGATAGCAACAGCCCACTCACTGCGGTATTATCTCTTCGGCTAAGTGGTATATTGCGCTTACGCCATGCTCATGAAGCCGCTTTCCCGTTTGGAGCAATGGCAGAGACACAACCGGATTCTGAGTCGTCCGATTCTCATGACAGTGAATCGGACAATTCGTAATCTGACAGTGAGGATGACGCCGAGTTTTCTTAACGATTCCATCATAATGGAGTCATCTTCAGTAACAATTTTCTGCTGTCAAAATTTCTCCTGAGAAGCAGCTTGCTGTTTTGTTTATTGTTAATACTATTGAAACAAAACTTTTCAGCCACGAATTTCTGCATTAATTTTTTTCCCAAGCTATGCACGACCCAACCTCTATAATCTCCGGAAAGCCGTCAGCACATCCCGCCACAAAGACATCTGTCTCTCGGCCAATGAGAGAGCGCCGTTTTCCTATCCCATCTCCCCATACTCCCCATCTGCTTCCCTATACGCCTTCAGACCCGTCTCCACAGTATATCGCGTTTTATCATCATAATTTGAGCTGTGGAATGTTTCATTTTTCTTCTGGCTCTTCCTTAACATCCCTTCCCCAGCTTCCTCCAACCCTCATCGATTTTACGTGAGAATTCCGCGCATAGGTTTCTGGCACAGTGCCCAGTTAATAAATAAAGCCGAATGATTTGATGTACGGCTTTTTCCTATTTCTAAAGCACTTTGCTAATTGCTCATCCTGCATTAATCACTACTGAGACAATTACTATTGTTAAACCAGACGATCACTCAGTCTGACCTTTCACTCAGGTCCAATCGAGTTATTATGTGCAAGCTGTTGAAATAGTTAGGGGTTTGCAATCCGATGGTCTGTCCTCGTGAAGGAAAGGAGTGTGGGGATGGCGATAGAGTCAGAAGTCGTACCGCAAAGTCTCGCGAGTTGTCGCGTAAAGAGGGATGAAGGGAGAGATGAAGGGAGAGACAGGATGCAGGGAGTGGTCCTCTCGGCCTCAGGCTGGCCAGTCCCACTCAACCCATAGGCCACAGGCATGACTGCCGTGCCTACCCCAAGCAGTGCTCGAAACCGGCTAAAAGCCTAAATAGATGTCGGACTACCCGCAAGCGGATAGGACAGGCTAGGTAGCCTACTGTCATCAGTAGCATGTTCGTAACTGACTCCTAACCTTGGTAGCAGTGGTCGACTCGGCCTAGGCTCTTGTCTTAGAAATGCGGAAAGGCTATCGGCAAAGCGGAAAATGATCTAGGGTAGCGCCACCACCCAATGCGCCTGCGTTGCCACCGCAGACATTTGGGAACTTGGGTCCCCGGAGCTCGCAGCTCCTAGTTTGTCGCACAGATCTTAGACAAGCCGAAAAATAGAGCCTTCTGTAACTTCCGTTTTAGACTAGGGTGAAGACCCCAGAATGGATCGAGACACGCCTCACCAGGGGGATTCCTGAATTTGCGCTACAGTGGTCTAGAAAGGTGGTACTCAGAACCTGAATGAGAAATCCATAGCCAGAATCCTACTCATGGGGTAGCAGACACATTCTGTACATTAGACTGCAGCCTACACATTAGATAACTAGCAATCCGAGTCTGTGTGAGTTGAGGAAAACAGAGGCAGGAGAGATTAAGCTGAACACTGGCTGAGTGATTATGCAAGCGCAAGATTAATTGAACATCACTCTCGTTCCCGTGGCCGCAGGTGCGAAAGGGGGACAGCGGGAAAACTCCATTGGAAAGGGAGTTCGACACGTACCTTGAACCCACCCAAGAGGGAGAAGGAAAACCGGCCAAGGATTCCCCCAACCCCCTGGAAAGGAAATGCACATGCTACCCTCCGCATTTACTTACAAATCCCTAGCTCCATATTACTCTCATGCGCGCTTACAATTGCCTTCCCGCCGCAGCTTCCAGCTCGGCTGTGCCAGAGCCCATTCCCCTAATAGATTAGCCACTCATGGTAGAGGGCTGTCTAAGGTTAAAATAAAGAGAAAGTAATAGCATGGCGGAAGGATTTAAATTGTTATTAAATTGGCCTAATGTTTGAATAATTGGCTAGTAATTACTGCTTTTATTAGGCTAGATAAATCCCTCGCCCAAGCCCGTAGCTTCCGCCTAGACTAAAGAAAGGTCCCTTAGGACTAACAATGGTAAGACCGCAGCGCGGGTTACTTAACTGATGTCGCTTCGGCCGCGTGCTGCAATCCCGTTGTTCTCGGGGGGAGAGGATGGGCAAAAGACAGCAAGGGCCGGGAAGGGAAAGATGCTGCGAGTCGGCAGGGGCCCACACGCTTGGAGCTCAAGGCTCAATTTAACGGCTCACCTAAAGAGGTGGCTCGCGCTCAGGGGGAATGGGGACAGGCAATGGGCCTGCGCTAACTGTGGAGCTATGAGCTCTAGGGTCTATGCCCTAAGTGGGTCCGGAAAGGTGCTCTGGGTCCGGTGGGAGTCCGGCCCGGCAAAAGTAAGTCCGGCAGGGAAGAAGGGGAAGAGCCGGTTGGAGAAAGGAGGTCCTAGAGGGAGCAGCGCAGCGCGCTTGCTTAAATAGGCCTTGCAGCACGCCAACCCCGACATCCATCAAAGCAACCCACATTCGCGCCCGCCTGTCAACGGGGAATCGAAGCGACGACAGGCCGCCCCAATTGCCCAATGAACCGGCGGCGGGAAACGACAGGTGCTCATCGAGAGCAGCCATCGGCAGACGGCCCACAATTGTTACTCCGACGGGACAATGGAAGCGCGGGCGCCGACCTGCCTACAGTGACATTTACGAGAATCTACAAGGGGGAGATCATAAAGTCGAGCTGGGCTCGAATACTGTAAAGAAGAGGGGACATGAAGAATTTAATGATCACTCATAACGCGCGAGTGAGCCCCTATATCTGATCGCGGTTTGGAGGGGAATTATGACCTAAACTAGTTCATACAGTAACATTATGGCCGCGATCAGTCATTCCTACGGGGAGTCTAGACACTCCGGAGAGAGAGGATTCGACAGCTACTTGATTCACCGCCGCCCCAAACCCGGCCCTAAGATTAATGATCTTGTTTTGCGGCCAGCTGCTATGTGGGTCGCGATTATTATTGCCTAAAAAATGAAAAATTCTGCTGGCTCACATTCCCACTCGATTCCCACAGCACACTCCACAACAGTGTTCATATGCCTTTTTACTATATTTTTTCTAGATGGAAGTCCCTCCAAACCTCGTCTCTACGTTTTATGCGTTTTGCCTGGTCCAAGTCGTTGAAAGCACCAAAAATTCCAAAAATATTTTAGCACGAAAAAATATTTTCGATATGGTCACATTTAGGAGTCTACTTTTTATATATGTCAGCATTTTTATATGAAACTATACACTTTTTCAAATACTAGCTGATGCATTTTTGCTTGTACAACATTTCTACAAGTCAAAACCCAGGTTAACAATAGATTACGTTTAAATAAGAAAATTTAGGCGTTTTCTAGATATTCTATATTTTTTTACTGATCTGCCGAAAGGGAAATTCTAACTGTCGGAGATAATTCTGTCAAAGACGATAGTACTTGTAGTCACATAAAATGATAAATCTTGAGCAAAAAAGTCAACCAGTTAAGAACAGCAAGCCTAGCAAAACAGTCTGTAGCTAGTGTTGAAAACAAATGAATATGCTCAGTTTATAGTAGAAGAAACATCCAGCAGAGTTAGAAAGACAGGCAAGCAAGCAGAAGGGCATATAATAAAATGTATACAAGCATAACACATTGTAGATGTGAATAGTTACATACAACTGCTAAATTAGCGGCAAGGTAATACTTTGGTCAAAATGTCACACGATGCGCCTCTGTGCATAGAAACAAATGAAAGCTGCACTGGCAGTCTGGAGAACCAGTGTTAGGCAACGGGCAGTCAGAAAACTCAGAAGCACAATCGCCAATCTTGAAGGCAGCAAAGCAGGTCAACCTCTGCTTGATGTCGTCTGAAAAGCAGCTAGAGCACAACCTCATTGTGCCTGCTGGCGACCAAAAAACCAACACCTGCCACAAGCAACCAGCCAGTCACTTGGTGGATCAATTGGCCTCTAAAATACAGGCCAGGCCAGTACAGGCCAATAAAATAGTAACACAAATCAGAAATGAAATATGGCACTTTCGCAGCCAAAAATTCAACACCCTATGTGAGAAAATTGCAGACCATAGTTTATACCCAAGCAACCCCAAATTCTGGAAAGACATAAAAATCATCATGGGCACCAAAACCCAAATCACCCAATTCCCCTCTTACCTATCTTAACAAAACTGCAATCACTGATAAGGACAAAGCCAACTTGTTGGCTGAAGCCTTATCAGATAAAATGAAACCCGAACCCAGTCCAAACAACAGACTCAGAACTAAAATCGCAAAAACATATTGAAGTGAGTGGGTGTTTGCAAGCGCTGACCTGCACTCATGAAAATTAGATTCAGGGCGGGCGACAGAGTCGACTTAATGACCGCTTAGCTACACGCGAGATTTCGCAGAAAGAGAGATGAGATGAAGGGAGGTTCAGCGGATGCAGGGAGTGGTCCTATCGGCCTCAGGCTGGCCAGTCCCACTCGTCCCATAGGCCACAGGCGTGACAGCCGTGCCTACCCCAAGCAATGCTCGAAACCGGCTAAAAGTCTAAGAAGAGGGTCGGACTGCCCGGAATCGGACAGGGCAGGGCTAACTAGTCTACTGCCATCAGTAGCATGTTCGTAACTGACTCCTAACCTTGGTAGCGGTGGTCGAAACGGCCCAGGCTCTTGTCACAGAAATGCGGAAAGGCTATTGGCAAAGCGGAAAATGATCTCAGGTAGCGCCACCACCCAATGCGCCTACGTTGCCACCGCAGACATTTGGGAACTTGGGTCCCCGGAGTACACAGCTCCTAGTTTATCACGCAGATCTAGACAAGCCGAAAAATAGGGCATTCTGCAACTTCCGTTTTAGACTGGGGTGAGAGCCCCAGAATGGATCGAGACACGCCTCAAAAGGGGATTCCTGAATTCGCGCTACAGGGGTCTAGAAAGGTGGTACTCAGAACTCGAATGAAAATCCATAGCCGGAATCCTACTCATGAAACATCAGGCACATTCTTTACATTAGACTGCAGCCTACACATTAGGTAACTAACAAATCCGAATCTGTGTGAGATGAGGAAATCAGAGGCAGGAGAGATTAGACAGAACACTGGCTGAGTGGTTACGCAAGCGCAAGATTATTAGATCATCACTCTCGCTCCCGTGGCGGCAGTCGCGAAAGGGGAAAAGGGGAAAACTCCATTGGAAAGGGAGTTCGAACGTACACCTTGAACCCGCCGGAGAGGAAGAAGGAAAGCCCGCCAAGGATTCCCCCGACCTCCTAGGAAGAAATGCACGTCCTACACTCCGCATTTTGCTCGCGAACCCCTAGCTCCTTATTACTCTTATGCGCGCTTACAGTTGCCTTCCTGCCGCAGCCTTCGGCTCGGCATCACCAGAACCCGCCCCCCTAGGCGATTAGCCACTCATGATAGAGGGCTGTCTAACGATAAAATAAAAGCGAAAGAGAGACATAGTAAAAGAGTTAAGTTGGTTTTAAAAGTAGCCCAATAAGTTAAAGGTGCTTTACATTAGACGGTTTATTAGGCTGAAAACTTCCCTAACTTCCCTCCCACTAAGTGCCGCCTAACTAAAAGTAAATTGTCCCTTAGGATTAACAATAACAAACCGCTGCACGGATTACTTAGCTGAATCTCGTTTGGCCGCGTGCTGCAGTCCCGTTGTTCTCGGGGAGAAAGGATGGGCAAAACAGTAAGGCAGAGGAAGAAAACTTCTGCGAGTTGGCAGGGGCCAACACACTGGGAGCTCAGAGGCTCAATTTAGAGCTCACCTAAAGAGGTGGCTTGCGCTTAGGGAATGGGAGCAGGCAATTGGCCTGTACTATCTGCTCGGAGCTCAAGGCTCAAGGGTCTAAGCCCTACGTGGGTCCGGAATAGTGCTCTGGGTCCGGTGGGAGTCCGGCCCGGCAAGGAGATAGGTCCGGGAAAAGGAGAGGAAAGGTAGGTCTCCCGGAAAGGCTGTCCTAGGGACAGCGCAGCGCGCTTTCTTAAATAGTCCTGCAGCACGCCAACCCCGACATCCATCAAAAGCAACCCACATTCGCGCCAGCCTGTCAACGGGGAATCGAAGCGGCGATGGCCGCCCCGATTACCCAATGAACCGACGGCGGGAAACGACAGATGTTCTGCTCGAACAGCCGTCGGCAGTCGGCCAATGATTGTTACTCCGCCAGGACAATGGGAAGCGCAGGCGCCGACCTGCCTACAGTGACATTTACGTGTATCTAAAGGAGGGAGGTCATAAAGTCGAGCTGGGCTCGAATACTGTAAAGAAGTGGGGACATGAAGAATTAATGATCACTCATAATGCCCGAGTGATTCCCAATATCTGATCGCGGTTTGGAGGGGAATTATGACCTAAACTATTCATACAATAAAGCTGTGGCCGCGATCAGTCATTCCTACAGGGGTCTAGACAGATCCAGGGAGAGGGGATTCGACGGCTACTTAATTCACCGCCGCCCCAAAACCGGCCCTAAGATTAATGATCGTGTTTGCGGCCAGCTGCTATGAGGGTCGCAATTATTAGGTACTTAAAAATTTGAAAAATTATGCTGGCTCACACTCCCACTCGATTCCCGCAGCACACTCCACATCAATATCACAAACCATCCAAACTTCAAGCCACTAAACCATCTTGAAATCTCCAACATCAATGACTCCAATTATCTCACTACACCCATACAAATCGCCGATGTCACCTGGGAACTCGCCCACCTTAGGTCAGGAGGAGCCCAGGGTCCAGACAACATCCCTAATATAATACTCAAACGGGGCCTGAGCCCTACTGCAATAATTATTCTCACCAAAATCCTAGACACCTGCCTCTCCCTTGGTTACTTCCCCACCATATGGAAAAAAGCTCGTCTCACGATGCTACCCAAACCCGACAAACCCAAACATGACCCACTTAGCTACAGACCAATCAGTCTTACCTCTTGCCTAGGTAAGCTGTTTGAAAAAATCCTCAAGAAAAGACTCTGCAAATTTCTAGAAGAAAAAAATATTCTAGGACACAATCAATGCGCCTAACGCGAAAAACACTGTGCATATGATAATCTCGCCAGACTAGCCCACGACATCTATGATGCCCGAAACAGAAACAGATCTACCATGGGTCTTCTTTGACATTGAAGGCGCCTTTGATAAAGTATGGCACGATGCCCTGAGGTATCGCCTACACAAAATCAGGATCCCCACACCCTTTGTCAGAATCCTATCAAACTACCTTGAAAACAGGCTAATCTCAGAAAGATTAAATAACGAATTCAGTGATGAATTCACTCCAGATGCAGGCGTCCCACAAGGTGGCGTCCTTAGCCCTGTCCTATTCCTCATCTTTGTAGCAACCATGCCTAGACCTAAAGACATTAGAGTCAGAACCAGCCAGTATGCAGATGACACTGTCATCTGGAGCCAATCAGGCAAAGCCCATCTGGCAGCCAAATTACTACAAGACTATATCAAAATCTTTCACAAATGGTTGAAAAAATACGGTATCAAAGTTAAAACACACAAAAGCAAAGCCATAGCCTTCAAACTCCTCACCACGGCTTTGGCCAACCCACTCCCATAACACTAGATAACACAATCATTCCCTACCACTCCAATGTCAAATTCCTTGGCATCCAGCTGGATACCAACCTCAACCTCAATGCCCAAATCAACAGTCGAATTAAACAATGTGAATCCCGCCTCCTACAACTATACAGGGTAGCACACTTAACAAACGCCACAAACAAATCCCTCACAAGAATTTACAGAGCCTACATTGAGAGCATAATAAGTTACGCAGCACCAATTCTGGTGTTGCTTAACAAAACCCAAATAAACAGGCTACAAATAATCCAAAACCGAGCACTTAGAATGTGTCACGGGGCACCAAAAACATGTTGCACAAAATACTTACATAGAATCTCGAATATGGAGCCTGTGAAGACCAGACTTGAAAATCTGGCTTCTTCCTGGTTCCTAAAGGGAAAATTGAACAAAATACACGGTCTAGATATAGTACCACACATTAGCCTTCCCATTGGCACAAACACCCCTCTCTTCACTAGGTTACACAAACTATGTCAAACCAAGGGCCTAATAAAACTTAACAACTAAAAGACTAGCTGGCTCTGACTAGAACCTCCCAAACTCAGACCCTGTAAAATATAAACCCATAATTAACCACTTCTGGCTTTGCTGAAAAAATCGGATGAAAATTAACATTGCCTGTCGCAACACCTTAAGAACAAGAATTTAATGTAGAACTGTAATGTAAAACTTACCAGAAGCGATCAGACCGCTGTTGGGATGACATGCACTGAACAGAAAAATTATTTAACTCTTTAATTCTTTAATTCTTAGAAGCGTAAATTTGCTAACTCTTTGTGCCCAGTCCTTGCGACGAAGATACGCTATTCAAATTAAACTAAGTCTAAGATTCCTTAGCACTTCGAAGAATTCCTATCCCCTAAATCCCATACCCCCACGAGAGAAAACTTGTCAATCCTAGCCTGACTACCAGGTTGTGTCCACTGCGAAGACGCACCAGTGTTGAGGCCGGTAAAATCCTCTGAGTCTAGCGTTCCTGTCTTGGTTATTTTTCACCAATTGTGTGCCACGCTACCACAGGTACAACAGTTTCAATGGACAAACTGGTCACGCGTACCATAGAAACCCGTCAATTCCTCCACCCAGGAGTAAAAGACTTTGGGGTGCTAAAGTGTCGTTGCTGCAACAAAGCAGTTGAGACCGACATGCATGTTTTGAATGAGTGCGTCTTCACCAGACTATTCAAGTTTCGCCGGCACAATTTTATTGCGGACTACTTGGGCAAGGTCTTGGTGGAAAATGGTTGGGAAGTCTGGAGAGAAAAAACGGTGGTTAAAGACCTGGAACGGTTCAAGCCCGACCTGTTATGCAGGCGTGGCACCGACGCAGCGATCGTAGAGGTCACAATCCTCTACGAATCGAATGAGAATGTTTTACCATCACGAGAGCGGGATAAAGAAGCCAAATATGCAGGTTTGAAAGGCCCCGTTGCCAATGCGCTCGGAGTGAGAAGCGACGTGAAAGTCTATGGTAACGCGATCGGATCCCTCGGAACGATACGCGGTCCCAGCCTGAGGAAACTGGAACTGCTGGGCCTGAACGCCAGCAGAGTGGGAAATATCAGCATTGCAAATATCAGCGCTGAGAGGCTCGGCCGCCGTATGGCAGCAATTCCGCAGTTAAAGCTCACCTGGGGGTACCGACTGTCACCCTTTATTTTTTGGCCTTTACGTCCCACTAGTGGAAACACTAGGCAAGATATGACAGATCTGTCCTCTCGACAGATATGAGCCTAGTTTAAAAAATAAGGGAATTGACGGAAGTGCACCACCAGGAGTGGAGCCTGCGGCTTAAGTTGACTCAACACGCAAAAACTCACCCGGCTCGGACACTGTTAGGATTGACAGATTGAGAGCTGTTCCAGGGGAAGTATGGTTGCAAACCTGGAACCAAGACTGTCTCCCACGTTCGGAAGCATCCACGCGTCCAGCGGTAACGCGAAAATGTGTAGCATTCAAGAGGCGTCGCGGCTAACGCGAGCTCCAGCAATAGCCAGCCACTCCGGTTTCAACCGTGGGGGGGAGGTAACGGCCACACCGGCGAGGCACAACAAGCCACGAACTCTCCGACAGTAGAGAAAAGGCGAGTTCCGCAGGAAACCACTGTGGAGCGCTGCCGAAACCGGACTTCCGCAAGATATAGCATCACCAGCGATCCTGTGCCCTTTCTCTATCTAGGGCCTGCTCGCGTCATTTGCAGACGTCACTCAACCGCGGAATGCGCGAATGAGAAAGCGGCAAGGTACCACGCGCAGTCAATGCACAGTGGTGCTGAGCTGTTGATCAAATGCGCAAAGTGTCAAGACTTCAAAAGGCCGACCCTGAGAGCCCTAGTTTCACGTTGGGCCAAGTGCCAGATGAAGCAGCTAGGCGCGGCAAGGGAGACTGATGACACCACCGTCCAAGAGACACTAAGACGACTAACCCGTGCGCAACAGTTCAATCGAACGCAGACAGCAGTGAGACCACGCACTCGGACCACAAGTGCAAGCACTGTGAGCGTTGCTTTACAACTAAGACGGGTCTGGGGCTCCACGTGATGCGTAGCCATCCCAGTGAGCTAAACCACCTACAAGAGAAAAGAATGTTCAAGATCGAGGATGAGGAACTAATTGAAATCGCGAAAAGTGAACTCGCGGCGCCGGCTGAGTGGGCAAGGCGGATGAATCAATATCTCGCCAGCTTTTTCCGTGCGCATACAGTCCATTGCATCGCCAACCTGCGGAAGCAGCAACGATACAAAAACACGATCTGTCAGCTGAAGAGGGACTGGAAGGCAACCCCCAGCCCGAAAGGGCGACAGGGAAGTCGCTCCAGGAGAGGAGAACCACTGACGCCCGCTGATTCGCGAGCGGCCGGAGTAGAATACCACTCGCCACCGTCGGGAGCCCCGAGCAGCCCCAAGGAGGTGAACTGCTTGAGGCCGATGGAGCAAGTCTGACTCCACACGGCGGTGAGGCGTCAGTGCAAGTACTCAATGAGGATGACAGGGGGTCCAACGGCCGAGGGAGGCCGGACCTACCGTCAGGATCCTGCGCGAAACCACCGGAACCCTCGGAGCCGCACGTAATCAAGCGACCAGTACTGTTGGAACCAGGAAGCTACCGCAAAGGCGGAGATTCATGCCTGGCTGGCAAGTTTGTGACTACTATGATGGACAGAGCGAAAGCAGTTGTTAAAGCCACGAAATAATACTGGAAAACCGCGATGAACAGCGCGACCCCTGGCAAGAGCTGAGCGAGGTGATTTGCCGTGAGTGGAGCACCGATGATGTTAGGGCAAAACGGACCGCACCTAAAAAAGCGGCACCGCCAGCCGGTCTGGAGCTCCCCGGAATAGCAACGATCGGAAGCGGGCGCGGTACGCAACAACTCAGTCTGCGTTGAGAAAAGACTTCGGAGGCACTGTCAAGACTATTATAGATGGTGACCCTGGAGAGTCGTCAAAGAAAAGAGCGTCAAAATCAGCTGATTGCCGGCCTAGTGGCAGAGAAGACGGTGCAGTGCGACATCTACGGCGAGTGTCGCAACGACAGAAATTTGCTGGCGAGCCACACACGCAACAACCACCCAGACGCAGCACGAGCTGCAAAGAAGCAGAAGCTGGCTGAGGCCAGAAGCAGAGTGCCGGCTAGACCAGCCGTGGCAGGGCACCCGTCGAAAGACGACGTTGAGGCACTCTGCGTTCTTGGCCAGCTCTCTCAGTGTGCGTAAGAAGCCGGCAACGGTACGTGAAATTCGGTGCTACCTGAAGCGGCTGATGCGTTCGTTCACTTGACATAGAGTCATTCACCTCACTGGTCATCGAAGACCAGCGCGACCGAATCAGTGCATATTTGGACAATCTGTCATACTCGATGCTCAAGCAGAGCGTCTCTGCACTCGAAAAAAGTCGGCAACTTTCTGGTCACCCGAAGCTATCAGCAAGTGATTGATGATGGGCTGCTGCAGCACTTAACATCGTACAGGCAGTCGACAAAAAATTGGACTGCTAGTTTTATGGGTCCCAAGGCGAAATATTGCGCGGACCTAATGGACCGAAAGGAAGAGGAGCTCCTGAACGCGACAAAATTAAGGCCGTCTTCGAGATGAAGACCGCCGTACTGGAGAAGGCTAGGCGGACAAAATACCGGTGAGTTCTTATAATCTTTGAAATGTCACTTAGATTTTGAAGTGGCACCTTATCTTTGAAATGGCACTTAATCATGTGATTAAAAAATCTTGGCCTCAACATTGACACAGGACGGTGACATTCCTGGCCATCGGAATGTGCATTTGTTTCGGCGATGGAAACGCCAACCGGCAGGGCGTGGCCTCCGCCAGCAAAATTTGGGACGCACGCCGGTGGCTGAAGTCGCCGAATGAGCCTCTTAAAGTTAAAGAGCACAAGTCAAATGAGGGCCACGTGGGCAAGTGTAACACCGTGTGCTTACTGAAATATTTTAAATTCGCCTCTGGTCCATCAATATCCAGCTTAATGAATATTCTTATTATCTTTACTTGTTGTCGTTGACAAAAGCCAATTGCACACGGCTATTTCTAAGAAATGAGGAGGCATAGGAAATCGACTATCTTTTCCTGATGTTGCACTCACTTTAGATCTTATGCTCTCAATCGGATTATATTTAGATGAACTTGGAATAAACAATCACAAAGATGAAAACTCACTGTAAAATTAACTGAGAGGTGTTTCCCAAACACAAATGGTTAATGGTTACTCACGGATCCTCTTGTTAGATCACAATCGGAGGAAGTATGGTCTCAAATTAAAGATTGGATAAGAATTCAAGGAATTCTAACTTCAATGAAATAAGTCTAGTTTCTGACTAAGGTGTAGTCTGAGTATTGTAGCTGGCCAGGGATAGCAATGGCTAGCAAAGAGAATGAGTGGATTATATCAACTGCGGCTGGCTTGCGTAAGAGGAATTCAGGGAGAAAAGGTTGGGGAAACACTTTCTCTCAGTGCAAGAACTTTAATATTACTTGACCAACGGCGGTCATTCGCCAGGATTTTCTAGGCGAATCCTAGGGCTCTTGCAAACGCATTTTTGCATAATAGGAAAACAGAGTATTTTTTGGTTTTTTATATAAGCGCATATAGGCGTGAATCGCATGGGTTAAATTGTAACACTTCATTGGCCCTTTTTTACAGAAGCGAAGGCCCTCCGAGCTTAATGATGTGCTGAAGACTGCTGAGCAGCCTCCAGGCAATCCGTGAGTCAGGCTGTTCTAGGTCTGTGGGAAAGCTGGGGTGTAGGTAGTTTGTGGTTCCCGTGCACATTCACCTCCGCTCGCCACCCCCTTCGCTTTCTCTCTCTCGTTCCAGCTCTGTCTGCGCACTGAGTCACATTGCACACCATGGTGCAATCGCTTAAGTTCGGAAGAAGACTGGCAGAATAACGCTCAAATGCTCCTACTATAAGTAGGGCACAGTCCGACGAATCCTTGAGATGGTGTTAGTATCGTGGTAGCACTATTTCTTTATATTGATGGCACTTTTCTGTCTGAGATTTCTTCATGCCTTGCCGGATCCTTCCGAATTAGAGACCTAACGGTCAAGAAGAGCGGAAATATCCAGACAGAACCGCATCCAAGCCAGTGTGTCAAATTACTGGTGTGGTTTTAGGAGCCGCTCAGCTAGCTTTTTACCTCTCTAAGGGGTAAACCCTCATAGTCGACTAGGTTAGGTTAGTTCTCCTTCTCCTTGCCTCCTCTCTAAGAGGAAGCCCCTTTTTTCCTTCTCCCCTGCCTCCTCTCTAAGAGGAGGGCCTTCTCCCTTCTCCCCTTCCTGCTCCTCCTCCTCTCCCTGCTACCCTCTCTAAGAGGCTAGCCCCTGCCCCTTTCCTCTGCCCCTGTCCTCTGCTCCCTGCTACCCTCTTTAGAGGTTAGCCCCTGCTCCCGTCCCTGTTCCCGTCCTTTTTTGCTTCTCTTGTGCTTCTTTTATTTTTGCTTTATTACTTTTAGTTTTACTTTTAGTTTTATAGTTTTAAATTACTGTTTTACTATAGTTTTACTTTATTTATACTGTTTTACTATAGTTTTACTTTATTTATACTGTTTTACTTTACTTACAGTTTTATAATTTAATTTAATTGCTCTCCTTTTATTGAATTTAACTGCGTTATACTACTTTTATCATCGTATTTGCATATTTACTACTTTTACTTAATTGCTTTATACTACTATTATCGTAATTGCATTATATCACTTTATTGAATTTAATTTGCACTTTTGATTGAATTTAATTCATTTAATTCATTTAATTCATTATTGTTTTCAGGTTTACAGGTTTTACTTTAATTTATACTACTTTTAATTGAATTTATACTACTTTTACATTTAATTGCTTAATTACTTTACAGGTTTTACTTTAATTGAATTTATACTACTTACATTTAATTGCATTACAATTTTACTATAATTTACTTACTTTACTACTCACTCTTCTCACTCATCTATCCCTCGGATCCGGCACCACACTCCACTTAGCTTAGCTGTTTATTAAATTAGTAATTAGAAAATGTCGACAAAGCCAAAGAATCCAAAGGACCCCAAGCCAATCAAGCCGCCGCAGCCGCCACCAGTACAAACCAAGCGCAATCTCCGCCAATCAACCGACGCAGTCGCCCAAGCCGCAGCCACGGACAAGAAGCAGCGACGTCAGTCCGCAGCCCCAACGCCAGCCAGCAGCAACATCACCGAGGACACTGAGATGCTTTCTCCTCCCGCATCCAGTACATCCTCTCCCAACAACACCATCGTCCAAGTCCAAGTCCAAGCCCAAGTCCCAGCCCAAGTCCAAGCCCAAGACCAAGTCCCAGCCCAAGTCCAAGCCCAAGCCCAAGTCCAAGCCCAAGTCCAAGCCCAAGTCCAAGCCCAAGCCGACAAGCCAAGCCCGATCAGCAGTCCGAGCGACACCAATTCTGTATCGACGGCGGCGAGTGCGCGCAACTCCACAGGTTCGACCTCTTCTACTTGCACTTCCACATCGTCCAAAAGCCTTGACTTGCTTGCCATCAATAGTCTTGGGTGCTACACCAAATTTCTTATTCTTGACACCTGTCCAGTCGACTTCTATCCGAACGCCTCCACCAATCTTGCCGATGACCTCCTCAAGACCATCCAGGACGAGATTCTTCCTCTTGCCACAACGCACCGCTCTCAAGGTCGTCCGGAACCGAGACAAATTGTCTGGTACGGACCCTCTTATTCTTATTCCGGAGAAACCATCCAGGCTAACAACAACTCTCCTTAACGTCATGCAAGGAGAAACTCAGTCACTTTGCCAGCACTCCATCATCCAGGACGCCCGCGTCAAAGGCATGCGTGTAAATCTTACCTTCCGAGTTACTTCTCCAGCCATCCAGGACATCAATGACTTCCAACAAGCTCCATCCAAGCCGTCCAATCCTCTTGACACTTCCGTCTACGAAATCGTCGAGGTTAGCGACAAGACCATCATCGAGGAAGATTCTTCTCCTTCTACTTCGCAACGACAAGGCAATTCTTCTGTCCATGACAGCCAATTTCCGGATCAGCCTCCTTCTTCTTCTCAGCCAAAAGGAAACTCCAAGGTCGCACCAGTGCTCTTTCTCCTTCCAAAATCGACTCTTGACGAGCTTAGGTTCGAGAGGTTCCTTAAGGACAACTTCCCGACAGTTCGCATCAAGTCCGTCCAACGCTGCTTCTACTCTTCTGGCTTCAAGGTCTTTGCTCTTGACTTTCAAGGTTACCAGCATCTTACTTCTGACGAACTTAAGCATCCAACCATCGACGGCATCGAGGTAGAACGCCGCCTTCCCATCCGACGTGAGGACGCCCAGGTTAATTCCAGACGTCTTCCAGCCAACATCACGACTCCAAAAGCCTTGTCTTTCATCATCCGTCAGGTATCTCTTGCAACGGATCTTAAGGACCTTCTCTTGAGAATCCAGTCGGTCGAGCCCAACATCTCAGGCATTGTCCGGATTATCTCTTCTTCTTCCAACGAGCCAACTCAATTTGTCCGAGCCTTCACAACAGACTTAGGTACGCAAGCCCGATGCATTTCCAAAGGCATCCACATCGGGTTCTTCCACTTCCGATGCGAAGCCAGCAGGTCACCTCCTCCACTAATGGCAACTCAGTGTGGTCACTGTCAGGCATTCGGCCACCATTCCAAACAATGTGATCGTCGACCAAGGTGCAGGGTCTGTGGGTCCGATCACCTAACGTCCGAGTGTGACAGCGTAGGCATCCCAGATTTCTACATCCGGTGCGCCAACTGCAAAGGTCCACACCAGTCCACCGACAAGGCATGTCCGGCAAGGCAGGCAGCCAACAACCGAGTCCAGGCATGGGCATCTAAAAATCTTCCTCGTCAAGTCCAACGTCCTCCTCCTCCGAGGAGTTACGCCGCAGCTCTAGCTCCTCCACAACAACGCCAGCAACGCCAAGCTATTCCTCCTCTCATGCAAATTCCAACACTGCCGAATAACGACTCCAGCGAGGACTTCCCTTCTCTTCCAAACTCTTTGGTACCAAGGCAACCTTTGGTAAACCAGGTCTCTTGCCTTCTCCAAAACGAGGCACTCGCCGCCGCCGCAGCAGCGCCGGTCGAGAACAACAACTACGAGCCGTCAAGGAACGCCCTGCTACCAACGCCGCCAAGATCTAGGCGTCCGGAACCAGTGACGACCCAGGTTCCGCCAACACCAGCAACCCCGGGCTACAGGCAGGCGCCGATTGGCCCGAAGGTCCACGCCCTGGAACTACTGCAAGCAGTCGCCTTCGCACTAGTCCACGCAGCATTCGCCAAGCCTGAGAATAAGACAGTGGCTGGACTCGTAGAGGCGTCCATCCAGCTGGTCCAATTAGCAACCGGGTGGCGGCCTCCGACCGTCTGGACGGCTCAACTATGCGATAATTTAAGTAAACTACAATCGTCTCTAGATTCAGCTGTTTAAATTCATTGATTATATGTTTGCAACCGAACCATCTGGGCTAGAACTGAAAACTAAGATAGAACTGGATAATGATACTAGAGAGCCAACCAATTCCAACAATACTGACACGAGCAGTGTTTCTCAAAAAGCAAAAACTAACCGTGAAAGGCAGTAGCACTAAATTTAATAATGAAGAACTAATCATCTTACATTTAAACTGCAATAGCATCTGGAATAAAATCTGGGAACTTAGAGACTACATGAGAAATCATAACATTGATATAGCACTACTATCTGAGACAACTCTCAAGGAACCTGACAACGTCAATTTTCCCGGTTACTCAACCATCAGACTCGACACTCCTCACTGTAGACGTGGTCTACTCATTGCTCACCGCGAATTCATCAAAATCTGCACTGCCAGTGCACACTATGACGGCACCAACCATGAATACATCTCTATCACCATCGACACCAAGGGCAACGGCAACGGACTGCAACATCTCACCATCTCACTCTTCTATAGGGTACCACTACCGGATACTCTCAACACCAGCATTCTTGATTCACTCCTCTCATCAACCCACAGCTTGATACTCGGTGACTTCAACTGTAGAATGGCTGCACTCCAGGGCGATAGCCCAGAAAACTATCCCGGAAAGCAACTTTATCAGTGGCTCATTGACTCTGATTCACCTCCCGTTCTTCTCAATGAACCAGGACAATACACACGTTACGCTAAAAGAGCTGAAAAACATCTGGGTAATGTGCTCGACCTAGGTATCTGCACAACAGACCTCGCACCATACATCAGTCACTTTGAAGTAATAGACGACCTCAACAGTGACCACCTCCCTCAACTCGTCAAAATAGCAATCAAACCAAAGGACAAAAAACCACTAGGTACACCTAAATGCTACAATAAAACAGACTGGGAAAAATTTCACATAGAACTAGAAGACAACATCACAACATTGTGGAACAACGACTTCAACGCGAGAACTACAAGCGAGATCGACGATGCCATCGACACCTTCACAGACGTCCTCAAACTCACCATCGACAAGGTAGTGCCTAACTACAACACCAGGGAAGAACTACCACAGAACATCCTTCAACTCATCAGGAATAGACGTAGACTAAGGAAAATATATCACCAAACGAGGATAGACGAATTCCGAGTCTCAGCCAACGAGCTCGCATCTCAGATAAGGAAGGAAATTCAACACTTCAGAGTAAAAAAATTCAACAGCCTCTGCACCAAAATTACACAAGCCAGTCTCAAATTCAACAACAATAAATTTTGGAGGGACATCCGAATTATAATGGGCACCAACAGGCAACCAACTAAATTTCCAAATCTAGTCTACAATAACACTACTGCCATCACGGATTATGATAAAGCTAACCTACTAGCTAAGTCACTTAGCGACAAAATGAGGCCAGAAACAAGTACCTCTAGAAGATTCAACAACAAAGTGGCCTCCATCACCAGCAATAGCACCATCTTCCAACCACTAGAGAACCCAGACCCAAACCAACTCCAATCAGAGGAAACCAACACCTACCTCACTGAACCAATCCGAATAGCAGACGTCACCTGGGAACTGGCCCACCTTAGGTCGGGAGGAGCCCCAGGCCCTGATGACATCCCCAACATCATCCTCAAAAAGGGCCTTAGTCCGTCATCAATCATAGTACTCACCAAAATTATGGACAACTGTCTCAAACTAGGCTATTTCCCAAAAGCCTGGAAAAGAGCCCATACCACAATGCTCCACAAACCAGATAAACCTAGAAAAGACCCGCTCAGCTACAGACCCATCAGCCTCACCTCCTGTATAGGAAGTGTTTGAGAAAATACTAAAAAAGAGACTGTACAAATTCACAGATGAAAATAACACACTTGGTCATAACCAATGTGCATACAGAGAGAAGCACTGCTCGTATGACAACTTAGCCAGACTAGTACATGACATAATGGAGGGAAAAACCAAAAATAGATCAACCATCGGAGTGTTCTTTGATGTGGAAGGGGCCTTCGACAAAATCTGGCATGATGCACTGCGATATAGGCTCCACAAAATCAAACTGCCCATCAGATTAACCAGGATCTTTTCCAACTACATGTCAGACCGTTAGATTGCTGTTAGAGTAAACGGTCAACTCAGTGACTACTTCACACCTGAGGCTGGTGTTCCTCAGGGGGGAGTGCTCAGCCCAATCCTCTTCCTCATTGTGGTTGCCACAATGCCCAAACCCAAAGACATCAGGGTCAGAGCCAGCCAATTTGCAGATGACACCTCGATTTGGTGCCAATCACTAAAAGCCAGTGTAGCTGGCAAACTCATTCAGGACTTTATAGAAGACTACCAAAAATGGCTGAGCAAATATGGTATTGATGTGCTGTAGACTGCTGAGCAGCCTCCAGGCAATCTGTGAGTCAGGCTGTTCTAGGTCTGTGGGAGGGCTAGGGTTGGTAGTTAGTGTTTCCCGTGCACTGTCACTTCCACTCGCCACCCCCCCTCCGCTCTCGTTCTCTCGTTCCAGCTCTGTCTGCGCACTGAGTCACATTGCACACCATGGTGCAATCGCTTAAGTTCGGAAGAAGACTGGCAGAACAACGCTCAAATGCTCCTACTATAAGTAGAGCACAGTCCGACGAATCCTTGAGATGGTGTTGTTATCATGGTACCACTATTTCTTTATATTGAGAGCACGTTTCTGTCTTCTTTTCTTCTTGCTTTTTGAGCTTTCGGGATCTCAAACATCTGCTAACTTATTGAGAGGTTGGATCGTGTATTGCATTTAGAAGCAAGGTACGCCGTCCAATTTCAGAGCAGAGTGCTAAGTTTCGGGAATCATAGATTGATTCAAATAGACTCCGAGGAAACAAGGTAATCTAGCCTGACTACCGGATTGCTCCACTGCTACGAAGCATTCAGTGTTGAGGCCGGTAAAATCTCCTCTCTGAGTCCAGTGTCCTGTCTTGGTCATTTTTACCAATTGTGTGTGCCACGCTACCACAGGTACAACATTGGTGGCAGCGGTGGGATTCGAGTTAGCCTTTTACTCATTCACTGCGGATACGAACGCCATGTCCCAAGAGGAATTGGATTCTGAGAGGGAGGAGAGGCAGCAGGTAGCCCGGAGCAAGGAGTCTCGCGGTGGCTGTGCGCTGCAGGAAGCTCGGTCAAGATGGTATGACCGCGGAAACGGCTGCGTCGGCGACGGCGAGGACAGCGAGAGCGACTTCGGCGGCGACGACGACCAGTCCGGCGGCGAGGGCGACCGAGGAGCGGCAGCGGCAGCAAGGCGACGACGACCGAGATTGGACGACAGGGCGACGGCTGACCTGGTGTACCGGATGCTCAACCTGATGGAAAAGCAGGTGGAACAACAACAAGGTAGGACGGCGAAGATTGCCAAGTTTTCTCGGGGTCAGGACGTACATCTGTGGGTGGAGGCGTTTGAAGCGTATTGCGCCCGGGCTGCGATTCGCAGTTCGGAGACACGCAAGGCCCTTCTACTCGACCACCTCGATGTACAGTGCCTGAATGCCGTCCTCAGGATGAAGCTGCCCGAAGAGCTCACGTATGCCCAGTTCAAGGAGCGTATTGTGGAGCGATTCGCGCCGCTGAGTAGCCCTGAGGAGTACCGAGACGAGTTCCGCAATCGCTATCAGAAGAAAGCGGAAACGCTTGATGACTATGCTGATGCGTTGCAGGGACTCGGTGAGCAGGCCTACACCAACCTTCGCCAGAGAGACCTGGACTATGAGTTGGTCGACCAGTTCATTAAGGGAGTTCGGACTTCGGTTGAGAACCGCAAGCACCTGCTGCGGACTCGCCCTAGAACACTCCTGGAAGCTAGGCGAGAGTTGAAGCGCCTAGAGGTGGTCGACGAGGCAGTCCAGAGGGCGAAGGATGGGCCGGCTCGGATGGTGCACGGCGAGGATGAGGACCTGAATGCGCGGCCGCCACCGCAAGGTGTTACCGCTGCGCTGAAGGGACTCGAATCGCTGATGACCAAGATGGTCGAGGTCCAGGGTCAGCAGCTGCAGCATCAGCAGAAGATGCAGGAGATGCTGGTCCAGGCGCTCAGCCGACCACAAGGAGCCGTGCAGCAGAAAGGACCGGCGCCGCCAAGAGGGACATGCTTTGGTTGCGGGAAGTTCGGACACCTGAGGCGTGATTGCCCGACGAGGCCACCTTAGCCGCGTTACGAGCACCACACTCGGGGGTACCCGAGAGAGCAACGGCAAGAGCCCAGGCAGCAGTCCGAGCTGCAGGCCCAAGGCACTCAGACGTCGGGAAACGGGACGGCGAGGAGCACGGACGGCAGTGCCCCTCGCAGTCCAGTTCCTGGACGGGCCTGAGGGAGACTGAGGAGTCAGCTGGAGGAGAGGGTAGGGGCTCTCCTAGCACCAGCTTCCTCGAGCGTTGGTATGCCTCCAACGCTGACCCCTATGTGACGGCGATGGTTTCCAAGAAGACGGTGCCTTTTCTCCTAGACTCAGGGAGCAGGCGCTGTCTGATTGGAAGTGAGACGTGGGCATCTCTGCGGCATGTAGTGCCGCACGCTGTGCTGACAGGAGAGAGTGCCCTGTGCAACTTTGATGGTTCTCGATTGCCGGTTTTAGGGCGAGTCGCCTTTGAGGTCAGGCTCGGCGACTACGCTGTAGACGTCGAGTTCTGCGTGACGAAGGACGAGCACGAGAACATCCTAGGAATTGATTTCATGCGCCAGCACACCCAGAAGATTGACTTTCCGAAGGGGATGCTGACCATGAAGTCAGGAACCAGAGTGCCGCTGAGGTTCACGAGGCGAGAGGCGAGGGCCAGTCGGGTTTACTCACTCGAGCAGACCACTGTGCCAGCGCGCTCTTCGATGCTCGTAGCGGTGAAGCTAGCGGGTGGCCGGACTGACTGTCACGGCACGCCGCTGCTTGTTGAGTCCTTGAGGTCAGGACTGAAGCCAGGGGCGTCTCAGGTCGAGATGGCCCCGACATTGCTGACGATGGCTGACGGGACAGGGTGTGTTGAAGTCATCAATACCTCTTGCTTCCCGGCGGTTATTCGACGCAATGGTCTTGTAGGGCTAGCGAGGCCACTGAAGGCAGACGAACTGGAATATCTACCAGAGCTAGAGGAGACGCCGGTCAGGCAGGTTCAGGCAGAAGGGCTGGAGAGCGATGAGGCATGGCTAGAGGTGGAGATTTGTGAGAGGTTGACCGAGGAGCAGAGGCATCGGGTTAAGGAGATGTTGAGAGAGTGCCGCGAGGCATTCGCAATGCATCCCCTGGACCATGGTGTCACTGACTTAGTCACTCATGAGATCATTGTGACAGATCCCACTCCAGTTCGCATTCCACCGAGGAGGATCCCGCCTCACTTGATGGAACAGTTGGACAAGATGCTGGATGAGATGTTGGCGAAAGGCATCATCAAGCCGACATTCTCCAGCTACAACACGCCTCTCCTGATTGTCCCTAAGAAAGACAAGACTATCAGGATTGTCTTAGACTATCGCGAGTTGAATAGCCGCTGCCTGAAGCACGTCTATCCGCTGCCAGACATACAGCAGACCTTTGAGCATTTGAGAGGGGCGCAATACTATTCCGCCCTCGATCTTGCACAGGGTTTCTGGAAAATCCCGCTGAGAGAGCAGGATAGACACCTGACCGCGTTCTCGGTTCACCACAGAGGTCAGTTTGAGTTTACTGTGTTGCCGATGGGCATGACGGATTCGGCAGGGTCTTTTCAGCGCTGTATCAACAAGCTGCTGGAGGGGCTGACGCCAAAGGTAGCGTTGGGGTATATCGATGATATACTCGTCCACTCGCCTACCTTTGACGACCATTTGGAGCATCTGAGGATGATGCTGACTCGAATCCGTGAAGCCCAGTTCAAGCTGAAGCCGAAGAAGTGCCACCTGTTCAAGAGGGAGCTGCACTACTTAGGCCATGTGGTGACACCAGAAGGCATCCTGACGAACGAGGATAAGATCGCCGAGCTCAGAGGCTGGCCGACACCTCGAAGCGCCAAAGAATTGCGCAGCTTCTTGGGGTTGGCACAGTATTACAAGAAGTTCGTCCGCAACTACTCAGGGATTGCAGCACCATTGCACGAGCTCACTAAGCGGGACATTACCAGCTTGAAGGGTCTGTGGAAGACAGAGCATGAGAGGGCCTTTCAGGGATTGAAGGATGCGTTGTGCTCTACGGAGGTACTGGCGTACCCGGAGTACACCTCTGACCCGAAAGTAACTTTCATCCTGGACACAGATGCCTCTGATGACCGCATAGGGGCTTGTCTGAATCAGCTGCAGTCTGATGGAGTAGAAAGGCCTGTTGGCTACTACAGCCGGAAGCTGCGAGGGCCGGAGACCCGCTACACTACGACCCGCAAAGAATTGCTGGCAGTCGTAGATGCGATGCGGCATTTCCGGTACTTCCTGGTTGGCAAGAAGTTTGTCGTCCGGTCTGATCACAAGGCCCTGCTGTGGCTCATGCATCAGACTGAGGCGACAGGCATCTTGGGCCGTTGGGTTGAGAGAATGAGTGAGTTTGATTTCACCATTGTTCATCGTCCTGGAAAGTCTCACCAAAATGCTGACTCGATGTCGAGAAAGCCGGATAACCCGGTCAATTGTTCTTTTGGGGTGGTGACACCCCACAACCAGTTCGGTGCGAGTGCTTGCACCCGCCAATTTTCGAGTCAGCTGGAGGAGGGACAGGAAAGGGGCAATGAACAGGGTGAAATCACAGGAGCAGCAGAACCACTGCGAGCTGTGAAACCCAAGGCTCAGGAGGTCATGGACGGCCGATCAGGAAGTGGAGCAGCTGTGTCTGAAGGACTGGTGGAAGAGCCGGTCCTGGAGCCTGTCGAGGTGCGCCAAGACAGGGCGGTGCTGCAAGGGTGTCAGGATGACACGACCGCAGGCCAGCCTTTGAGGCGGGAAGCACCTGTCAACGGGGCTCCGCAGTCAGCTCGTTGCAGCCAGTTCTGCCTGCAGACTGTGGACGCCGCCGTGCAGACGGTAGCTACGGAAAGTAGCTGGAGCCAGGGAGCCACAAGGGAGGAGCACTGGGTGCGGGGCTGTGATGCCAAGGCACAGGTGCAAACTCAGGTGGTGGCGGAAGGCTCAGAGGTGAAGGAGAAGGTGCCCGCTCGTTGCAGCCAGTCCTGCCTGCAGGCGCCAGATCCGGAACCTCTGGTGTGTCCGGAGACAGAGGAGGAAGTGTCCGCTCGTTGCAGCCAGCCCTGCCTGCAGACACCGAATCCTGCTGTTGAGGAGTTCTCGGAAACAGGGGAGAAGTCGCTGGCTCGTTGCAGCCAGTCCTGCCTGCGAGCGACTGATCCCGCTGTGTCAAGGTCCTCGGGTCAGGAGGATCAGCAGTTAGCTCGTTGCAGCCAGTCCTGCCTGCCGACTGTTGGTCTCTCCGTGGGACAGGGAGCAGAGGTGGAGGGGAGTTGTCAGACTCGTTGCGACCAGTCTCGCCTGTCAAGGACACCCCCTGCTGCCAGGGCTCCTGGGTCCAAGGACAAGGAGGACAAGGACAGTGGAGAGCTGCCTCCGGTAAGAGCAGTGGTGACAGAGTTCCTGAGGGTGCCGGTTAGCCAGGTCGAGTTGCTAGAAGCTCAGCACCAAGACCCAGCAATCCGATACCTGACGGAACTGAAGCTGTCAGGAAGGGACAAGCCCAGGTTCGATCAGCGACTCCAGATGCCGAAGGAGGTCAGAGACCTCCTGGGTGCATTTGAGGAGCTGGAGGTGCGCGACGGGTTGCTCGTCATAGACTTTGATGACAACCGGCCGCCGCGACCAGTGCTACCGAAAGCGCTAGACTCGCGCGTCTTTGAGGCTTTGCATGATTCGCCCTTGGCGGGTCATCTCGGCCAGTCCAAGACGGTGCAGAGAGTGAGAGACAGGTTCTGGAGACCCGGTCTCTGGTCGGAGGCGACGGGGTATGTGGCACGTTGCAGGACATGCCTGGAGAGCAAGTCAAGGCGGAAGGAGATAGTCCCACCGCAGAGCTATCCAGTGTGTGAGGTTTTGGGAAGGGTGCACGCCGACGTAATCGGGCCTTTGTCTCAACCAAGTGCCCGAGGACATCGGTACATCCTCACCCTGTGTGATGCAACATCGAAGTACCCGTTTGCCTACCCGATGCGAAACCAGAAGACTAAAACCGTGATCAAACTGCTGCTGGATAGGTTCATTCCCGAGTACGGTGCACCAGCCTGGTTGCATACGGACCAGGGGACGAACTTTATGAGTGCAGAGTTTGAGGACTTCTGTAGGCTGTATGGCATCCGTCATACGCACACGTGTCCCTATAACCCGGCCAGCAATGGCCAGGTCGAAAATCTGAATCGCCAGATTAAGTCGGTGCTCACGTGCTTGTTGGAAAGGGATCACAGGGATTGGGACCTGATGCTGCCCGCGTGCTTAATCGCGTTGCGCACCAGTGTCCACCCTGTGACCGGGTACACGCCGTACTTCCTGGTCTTCGGACGGGAGTATCGGCTGCCCGTCGACAACACGTTGACAGCACTGGCCGAGTACGCAGACCTGCCAGATTATCTCCGACATTTCCAGGAGCGCATAGACCAGGCGGTCAATTGTGCCCGGGACAAGCTCGAGAGGTACCAGGTGCTGCGAGAAGAACACTATCAAGAAAGACCGCAGGCGAGACCACTCCGCCCAGGCCAGCTGGTCCTGCTCAACAACCCGGTGATCGAATCCGGCGAGATCAGCAAATTCCATCGGCCTAGACAATCGGTCTACGTAGTGCTTGAGTGTAAGGGCGAAACGGTGTACAAGATCAGGCGACACGGCAATACCAGGAAGGCCAGGAAGCAGGTGCTGGTAGTCCACCGGCGTAACCTGCTCCCGGTACCGGCCTCAATATGCGACAGGACGGAAGAGGCGAGCCCGGCACGGCGGAAGCTCGGAAGGCCACCCAAGGGTAGCCCTCCAGTAGCTGACGCGGCCGGTGAGCCTGCCGACAGCGACGACGACGACGACGACGACGAGATCGGCCTGTGGAGCGCTCGAAGGTGGCACCTGCGACCACGAGTTGTTTCCAGGTCGAATCTCCACGAACCGGCCGGTCCAGAGATCTGCAACGAAGAAGAGGCGGGGGAGGCGTCTGGTGATGTGGTTGTCCTGCCGTCGGACAGTCCGTTGCCCTCTCCAACCCTGACCCCTATCCCATCCTCTGTGCACGGGGAAGTTGCAGAAAGTGTTAGGGCCGAAGGTGTAGGTGAGGCTGCTCAGATAGGTGAAGCTAGGGATCAGGAGCCGCAGCAGAGGCCGCAAAGAGTTAGGCGAGAGCCGGAAAGGCTGCAGGTCGATCCCAGGAGAAAATCCTATTTCGTCAGAATGATGCGCCGCCTACCTAAAATGTTTCAGTGATCTCCTGTCCGAATCCATCCGGAGAAGACACTCTAAAAAGAGATAATAAGAAACAAAACGGGAGACTAAGTCAAGGAAGATTTCCGGACACTGTAAAATGAGTAATAAGGAGAATAACAACCCAGAGGAGCGGGTGCCCACGCGCCCACGACTAATGGGAATCGTAAGGAAGATTAGCGGGCCTATGGAGGTAAGTGAACGAGTGAAGATCATTAGGCGTCAATTCGGTAATAGTGCGCCCTTCCCACTGGGTCAGCGCTCGCCGAGTTGGCACCAAAACTTTATGCCATCACTCCCTCGATTGCAGCAGGCAGTAAAACGCCCTGCTGAAAACCCCGCTGGGCCAGGTTGCAAGAAGCGACAACATAGGGCCGTGCAGGCAGTGCCGGACACTGTCGAGGCAGCTGTGCAAGCGCGCCGGCCGGCACCTAGTAGCAGTAGAAGTAGCGGATCGGACGAGGCCCAAGTGGACCCGGAAGAAGATCTCTGGGTCGCACTACAAGATGGCATGCCATCCGACGACGAGGGGCTGTCGGACCCCGACTCGTCGGAGGACTTGGTAGAAGTTGAGGGCCCAGCCGCACCCCCAATGGTCAACCTGCCAGCGCCCCAGGGCTCTTCCTCAGGGGAAAGCCAAGAAGAAGATGAGGCAGCCAGGCCTAGGCGCCGTCGAGGAGGCGCGCAACGTCGGCGCCAGAGGAGGGCTCTGTGGGGCCAGAGGGCACCTGCCCGAGAAGCGGCTGTCCAAGGGTTAGCAGAGTCCCTGGCGAGAGCTGCTCGTGGAAGTTTCGACGATGGATGGTCCGCCCAAGTGCAGCAGGGCTTCGCGGCTGAAGAGCGAGCCACCCGCCGCGAGATGGCCATGGAGGCTGCAACCAGGTCTGAAGGGCTGATCAGGGGTCCGGTGGAGCACCCACAATGGCTCCTGGCCCGATATGGGCAGGGGATTGTTAAACTCGTTGAGTCCTGGTGGCTACCGGAACCTCTGGTCCGCATGGCCCAACTATGAAAGTAAGTGACAACAGTGAGGCGAGTCACGCCCGCCCGGTGTATGTAGCTACGGCTATATGTCAGGTGTTTCTTTTTAGTGTCATTATCCAGCTACGCGGGGTAGAAATTTTTATCTTTTGTAGCCCCATGCGCCTATGATCTTTTTAGTTACATCTGTTTCGCGTTGTTATTTAGTTTGTTTTTGTGCTAGTTTGGTGTGTTCCTTTCTTTTGTTTGTTTTAGTGCGAATTGTGCATGATTATTCTGTTTTTACGGTGTGAATTTTCTGGGTGCGCCAATGTCATGGTTTACGTAGTTTTCTTTTGTTTAAGTTTGGTGCGCCAGTATAGAAGACGGAAATAAAAAGGAAAAGTTGCTTACCTGTTTTTGGTTTAAGTGCGGCTGACGGCCAGCCGGTGTTGACCGTCATCCTTTAGCTGGAGGAGAATGATGTGCTGTAGACTGCTGAGCAGCCTCCAGGCAATCTGTGAGTCAGGCTGTTCTAGGTCTGTGGGAGGGCTAGGGTTGGTAGTTAGTGTTTCCCGTGCACTGTCACTTCCACTCGCCACCCCCCCCTCCGCTCTCGTTCTCTCGTTCCAGCTCTGTCTGCGCACTGAGTCACATTGCACACCATGGTGCAATCGCTTAAGTTCGGAAGAAGACTGGCAGAACAACGCTCAAATGCTCCTACTATAAGTAGAGCACAGTCCGACGAATCCTTGAGATGGTGTTGTTATCATGGTACCACTATTTCTTTATATTGAGAGCACGTTTCTGTCTTCTTTTCTTCTTGCTTTTTGAGCCTTCGGGATCTCAAACATCTGCTAACTTATTGAGAGGTTGGATCGTGTATTGCATTTAGAAGCAAGGTACGCCGTCCAATTTCAGAGCAGAGTGCTAAGTTTCGGGAATCATAGATTGATTCAAATAGACTCCGAGGAAACAAGGTAATCTAGCCTGACTACCGGATTGCTCCACTGCTACGAAGCATTCAGTGTTGAGGCCGGTAAAATCTCCTCTCTGAGTCCAGTGTCCTGTCTTGGTCATTTTTACCAATTGTGTGTGCCACGCTACCACAGGTACAACAGTATCAAGGTCAACCCAAGCAAAAGTAAGGCCATCGCTTTCATCCACAAAACCAAAAACTTCGGTCAGCCCCCTCCCATCACCTTCAACGGCACCATCATCAACTATCATCCCAGCGTCAAGTTCCTCGGAGTCACGCTGGACACTCAACTCATCTTCTCAGGACACTGCTTCAACATCCTAAGGACCTGCGACGCCCGCGTTCTGCAACTTCTTCGAGTTGCTCAGCTCACCAAGGCCACCACCAGCTCACTCATCGCCATCTACAGAGCCTACATCGAAAGCATCATCACCTATGCCTCACCCATCCTCACCCTGCTTAGCAATCACTACGTGGGTAGACTGCAAATCATCCAGAATCGCGCACTGCGTCTCTGCCACGATGCACCCAAATATTGCAAAAATACTCTACTAAGAAAGCTCTCTAAAGTTGAACCAATTAGGACCAGAATTAATGACCTAGCCAGTAGGTGGTTCCTGCGAGCTAGCGCTAACAAAATTCATGGACTTGATAGCGTACCAGACATCTACCTAGCAAAAAGGACCAGAGTACCTCTGTTCCAACAACTAAAGTTAATCAGTGGTGAACTAGAAAAACAGAGAGGAAACTCTTAAAAGCCCAGATGGTTCGCGAAAAATTAACTAAAGTCCAATGTAATGAACTAATGTAAAATGCATTACGTACTTCACTTACTTTGCTTACTTTGCTTACTTTGCTCACTTTGCCTAACTAATCACATGCAACTAGTAATTAATATTGACGGGGTTGACAATGAAACCAAAAGTAATAGAACAAAAAGCTGTGTCCCAGTTCTAGACAAATCTACCACACAAGTATGTCATGGTAATCTTGACTGTCATCATCAAACCGAGACGTGGGACGTTCCCTGCAGTTAGAATAATCTACCACAGGTTACCAGTGAACCACAAACACTGGGCCAGTGAATACAAATTAATGTATATCGGCTTAACTTCGTCTCAGTGGTCATAGATGCCAATTAGTTATGCTAGTATTGGTTTTGACAATCAATATGAGAAAATGGACAATCAAAATAAAGACAGCCATAGATCTGCATGCAGCAGCTCAGCTCAGCTTCGCAGCAGCTGCGGCTTAGGCCATAGACTTTTGACGATCGAAATGAGAATTGGACAATCAAAATGGCAACGCTTGGTTAGTGTAGCGAGGCAGCACCATGAAGGAAAGAATAGAATGGACTTCACTTTTCACTTTTAATGCCAGTGGAAACCGCACGTAAGGCTTCGAGCAAAAGATTCATTCTGCCAGCCATCTCTACAGTTTGCTGGTGATGGCACCACCTGTGAGTCCAGTTGACCGACGTCGGCTCATCGAGGCAATGAATCGAGGCACACCGGTCAAGGACGCAGCAATAATCCTTCAGCTGTCAAGTTCAACTGCTCATCGCATTGTGAGGCTGTACAGGAATGAGGGAAGGATGGACGTTATGCCTCGTGGAGGCCGAAAAGAAGCAAGGTGCAAGCACCTTGCACCTTGCAAGGTGGATGAGGAGATTCGTGAATTTCTGGAAGCAGAGGTGAACCGCAACCCGTTCCTCACCCTGAGCGAGATGGCACAGCGGGTCAACAACCATTTTCCCGACAAACTGGACATCTCGTACAGAACTGTGGACAGAATTCTACAGGGACTGCTGTGTTTCCATCTTTTTCCTGACTGTTAGAGGCTGTGTTGCCATTTCTGTTCTTGATTTCTCGTTTCTATTGTTAAATTTAAACTTTTTTTTAATTTATACATTTTAATGTTAAATTTTCGTTCAAATAAACGTGCATACTGCTCCCGTTGCCATTTTGATTGTCCAATTCTCATTTCGATCGTCAAAAGTCTGTGGCCTAAGCCGCAGCTGCTGCGAAGCTGTGCTGAGCTGCTGCATGCAGATCTATGGCTGTCTTCATTTTGATTGTCCATCTTCTCATATTAATTGTCAAAACCAATACTAAAACACCTTGGTATTTATACTCACAAAAAACTCACCACCAAATGGGGGAAACCTACTTTTAGTGGAGTCTACTCACAGTAGTATAACACAAGATGACAATAAATAAATAACTAACATTAAATAATTTTAAAGGTCCTGTGCAGGCGGGGGTTTTTGGTGTGGGTTTTTCACACCCCAGACCTTCATACTATCCAAAAAATCAAACTATCAAATTAAAATATCAACTATCCTCAAATTTATTAAAAGTTACCAATCAAATTAAAAGGTTAACTTTGTGATAACCCGCGCACTGGGGTGTTTTCCCTCACCTTTTTCTCCCTCGCACACTGCACATGGCCTATTTGTTTTACTATAGAGATGCACCTTTGTTTTAATTTGCTCATCATGCATGCACCTACTTTGCTCACGTGAATGACCAAAATAACCAATTATTTTCCAATCTCTAAAATCTAAACTCGCTACTTTTAAATAATTTACAAACAAGTAATATGTTTTAAACAATAATTACCAAATATATATTTCTTCGGCTGATGCGCGGGGAGCAGGATGTAAAAACCCTGTGTTTTACCCCAAACTTGATAACAACAACAACAAATGAGATTTCTTCATGCGTTTTGCGTTTGCGATTCACGTTGCCTTTTACGTTCCTTCGCATCCGAGACAGCAATCCTTTTTGGGAAACTAGGTTATATACTGCATTTCGAAGCAGAGTGTATAACCCGTTTCAGTAGAGTCATAAGAGTTAGCCAGACATAGGTTAACTGAGAAGGTACGAGAAAACTTGCAATCTAAGCCTGACTACCAGATTGCTCCACTGCGACGACGCACCAGTGTTGAGGCCGGAAAAGATCCTCTCAGAATCTAGTTCCTGTCTTGGTCATTTTACCAATTGTGTGTGCCACGCTACCACAGGTACAACATTGGTGGCAAAGCGGTGTGATTAGAGTTAGTTTTTACTCATTCACTGCGGATACGAACGCCATGTCCCAAGAGGAGCTGGATTCTGAGAGGGAGGACAGGCAGCAGGAAGCCCGGAGCAGGAAGTCTCGCGGTGGCTGTGCGCTGCAGGAAGCTGGCAGGAGTCGATGGTACGACCGCGGAAACGGCTGTGTCGGCGACGTCGAGGACAGCGAGAGCGACTTCGGCGACGACGACCAGTCCGGCGGCGAGGACGACGACCGAGGCGCAGCAGCAGCGGCAGCAAGGCGACGACGACCAAGGCTGGACGACAGGGCGACGGCGGACCTGGTGTACCGGATGCTCAACCTGATGGAGAAGCAGGTGGAACAACAAGGTAGGACGGCGAAGATTGCCAAGTTTTCTCGGGGCCAGGACGTACATCTGTGGGTGGAGGCGTTTGAAGCGTATTGCGCCCGGGCTGCGATTCGCAGTTCGGAGACACGCAAGGCCCTTCTACTCGACCACCTCGATGTACAGTGCCTGAATGCCGTCCTCAGGATGAAGCTGCCCGAAGAGCTCACGTATGCCCAATTCAAGGAGCGTATTGTGGAGCGATTCGCGCAGCTGAGCAGTCCTGAGGAGTACCGAGACGAGTTCCGCAACCGCTATCAGAAGAAAGCGGAAACGCTTGATGATTATGCTGATGCGTTGCAGGGACTCGGTGAGCAGGCCTATACCAACCTTCGCCAGAGAGACCTGGACTATGAGTTGGTCGACCAGTTCATTAAGGGAGCTAGGACTTCGGTTGAGAACCGCAAGCACCTGCTGCGGACTCGCCCTAGAACACTCCTGGAAGCTAGGCGAGAGTTAAAGTGCCTAGAGGTGGTCGATGAGGCAGTCCAGAGGGCGAAGGATGGGCCGGCTCGGATGGTGCACAGCGACGACGAGGACCTGAATGCGCGGCCGCCACCGCAAGGTGTTACCGCTGCGCTGAAGGGACTCGAAGCGCTGATGACCAAGATGGTCGAATGTCAGGGACAGCAGCTGCAGCATCAGTAAAAGATGCAGGAGATGCTGGTCCTGGCACTCAGTCGACCACAGGGAGCCGTGCAGCAGGAAGGACCGGCGCCGCCAAGAGGGGCATGCTTTGGTTGCGGAAATTTCGGACACCTGAGGCGTGATTGCCCGACGAGGCCACCTTAGCCGCGTTACGAGCACCACGCTCAGGGGTACCCAGGAGCGCAACAGCAAGAGCCCAGGCAGCAGTCCGAGCTGCAGGCCCAAGGCACTCAGACGTCGGGAAACGGGACGGCGAGGAGCATGGAAGGCAATGCCCCTCGCAGTCCAGTTCCTGGACGGGCCTGAGGGGAACTGAGGAGCAAGCTGGAGGAGAGGGTGGGGGCTCTCCTAGTACCAGCTTCCTCGAGCGTTGGTATGCCTCCAACGCTGACCCCTACGGGACGGCGATAGTTTCCAAGAAGACAGTGCCCTTCCTCCTGGATTCAGGGAGCAGGCGCTGTCTAATTGGAAGTGAGACGTGGGCATCTCTGAGGCATGTAGTGCCGCACGCTGTGCTAACAGGAGAGAGTGCCCTGTGCAACTTCGATGGTTCTCGGTTGCCAGTGTTAGGGCGAGTCGCCTTTGAGGTCAGGCTTGGCGACTACACAGTAGACGTCGAGTTCTGCGTGACAAAGGGCGAACACGAGAACATCTTAGGAATTGATTTCATGCGCCAGAACACCCAGAAGATTGATTTTCCGAAGCGGATGCTGACCATGAAATCAGGAACCAGAGTGCCGCTGAGATTCACGAGGCGAGAGGCGAGGGCCAGTCGGGTTTACTCACTCGAGCAGACCACTGTGCCAGCGCGCTCTTCGATGCTCGTAGCGGTGAAGTTAGCGGGTGGCCGGACGGACTGTCACGGCACGCCGCTGTTTGTTAAGTCCTTAAAGTCAGGACTGAAGCCGGGAGTGTCTCAGGTAGGGATGACTCCGACGTTGATCACGATGACTTCCGGAACAGGATGTGTTGAGGTCATCAACACCTCTTGTTTTCCGGCTGTCATTCGTCGCAATAAACTTGTAGGGCTGGCAAGGTCCGTGAAGGCAGACGAGCTGAAGCATCTGCCAGAGTCGGAGGAGACGCCAGTCCTAGGACCTGCCGAGGTGCGCCAAGATAAGGCGGTGCTGCAAGGGTGTCAGGAAGACACGACCGCAGGCCAGCTTTTGAGGCGGGAAGCACCTGTCTACGGGGCTCCGCAGTCAGCTCGTTGCAGCCAGTTCTGCCTGCAGACTGTGCATGTCGCCGTGCAGACGGTAGCTACTGAATGTAGCTGGAGCCAGGGAGCCACAAGGGAAGAGCACTGGGTGCGGGGCTGAGATGCCGAGGCTCAGGTGCAGACTCAGGTGGTGGCGGAAGGCTCAGAGGTAAAGGAAAAGGTGCCCGCTCGTTGCAGCCAGTCTTGCCTGCAGGCGCCGGATCCAGAGCCTCTGGCGTGTCCGGAGACAGAGGAGGAAGTGTCCGCTCGTTGCAGCCAGTCCTGCCTGCAGACACCGAATCCTGCTGTTGAGGAGTTCTCAGAAACAGGGGAGAAGTCACTGGCTCGATGCAGCAAGTCCTGCCTGCGAGCGACGGATCCCGCTGTGTCAGGGTCCTCGGGTCAGGAGGATCAGCAGTCAGCTCGTTGCAGCCAGTCCTGCCTACCGACTGTTGGTCTCTCCGTGGGACAGGGAGCAGAGGTGGAGGGGAGTTGTCAGACTCGTTGCGACCAGTTTCGCCTGTCAAGGACTGCATCTCATCTTCGTCAGCGAAAGAGGCACCGCATCTTCGTCCCGGCGACCAGTGTCGTCACCTCATCAGAAGAGTTGCGGAATGGACTGCTTGCAGTCCACCGCGACCTGCCTGCCGCGGGCCTAGTGGTGCACGACACCATTCAGCAGCCCGAGGGTCGGGGCTTCACCGCCATTCTTGGCCTGTCGGACGTCTGGATGCGCAAGTACCCGGACGACACGCAGATCGCCATCGGCCTCCTAAAGCTGCGCATCAGAGCTTTTGAGGCAGACAAGCGCAGAAAGCAGGGCGTGAACCCTACAGAGGCGGCAGCCGAAGGAGCTTCGGCCCCTAAGGCAGCAAAGCTCTCGAATAGGGGGCATAAAGCCCAGCAAAACCGCGCCGGAAAGGCAGATCGCGCTGCGGAGGGGGGCTCTGATCGCCACCCAGCGCGCTCCACAAAGCGGAAAGGCCTCCTGCAGAGGGCCGCGGAGGCAGTCCAGTCAGCCAAACTGACCCACCTCAGGAGGGAGGTCTCCGGCCAATCGAGGCGAGCTGCCCAGCCTAGGGAGACTGGCGGCGCCACCGATGGGCCCAGTTCCATAGAGCAGGGAACTCGGGGACCACGCCAAGTTGCCCAGGGCGGGGCTCTCACCGAGACAGTGGGCACCACTCAGATGGTGGGCTCCGCTATGGGAGGAAATCGGGCGCCTCAGGATGCCCAATGCCCGCCCGCAGGTCAGGAGCCCAACCTTGAGGAGGAGCCCATGGAAACCGGCTGCCCCCGTTTTCTCCCCATCACTGAAGAGGAGGAAGAGGGCCTTCTGGCCCAATCCCCTCAGAAACCGGAGGACCATCAATGATTGAAAATCTTTGCTGCCTCCAAATAAACACTCAGCACTGCGTGGCAGCATCGGTTAACCTGATGCGCACGGCTGAGCGCACGCTCCCGAGCCTCATTTTTGTTCAGGAGCCATGGCTTTCCAAAGGTAAGTCTACAAATGTACCTTCGGGATTTGACTGTTTTTGCATGGCGGATACCCCTCGCCCCAGATCGCTGATCTTTGCTGCGAATTCTCTAAAAGCGTGGATGAGACCCGACCTTTCCACCGGGGACATCTGCGTGATCCAAACCCTGCACCTTGTGCAGCAAAAATCTACTCTGGTGGCTTCGGTGTACCTGCCAGGAGATGCCCCCACGGTCAGCGATGCGTTGGTAGCCCTCTGCGACTACGTGCATGCGCACAACTTCGAGCTCCTCATTGCCGGTGATGTGAACGCACACCACACGCACTGGGGTAGTAAGAACATCAACGACCGCGGCGAAGAGCTTCTCGCTTTCGTCGGCGGCACAAACCTTAACTTCTGCAATGCCGGAAGCACCCCTACTTTCGACAATGACCGCTGGTCGGAGGTCCTCGACGTCACCCTCGCCTCCCCGGGCGTCCTCGCCAGGATATCCGGATGGAGAGTGTGGGGAGAAGAGGAATCCCTCTCAGACCATAGTTTTATCCACTTCGAGGTTGCTTGTGCTACCCCGAAGAAAAACCATCACCTGGAGCAGGAACGTCCGAAACACCGACTGGACCAGGTTCGGCCTTGAGCTGAGCAGGGGCCTGCGCAATTTCGGCACTCCGGGTGACATCACAAACTGCGACATTGTTGACGAAATAGCCTCCAAGCTTGGAGGCACGGTCATCGATGCCTATGAGGCGGCCTGTCCCCTCAAAGCCTATAAAGGCAAGAAATCTGCCTCCTGGTGGAACCCCGAGCTCGGAATCCTGAGAAAACGAGATTTCTAAAAACCAGGACCCCTGAAGACAGAGAAGCCTATGTTCATGCCAGCCATGAGTTCAAGGGCCAGGTCAAAAGGGCAAAAGTGGCAAAATGGCGCTGTGGTGACTGCGTTTCACTATCAGTGCAGAGTAGGGGATTGAGGGTGTTATTTTTCTCTCTCTCTCACACAATGTACTCGCGCATGTGCGTACTCTGGAGCGCGTGCACGCCCAGAGGTAGCGGCTGATTGGTCAGCCTGGTCAGGCTGAGAAATAAACTTATATTTATTTAGAGAGCTAGGCTTGGCCTGCTCTGAAAAACTTCTCTCTCTGCAAGCCACGCTGACTTTATTACAGTGGCAACGAGGTGACTAATGGCCACTGGCCTACTGTGTAGCATCGGTCCATTTGAGCCTGAAAATGAGGACTGGCTGCAGTACAAGGAAAGAGTGGAGCAAGTTTTCATTGCAAGCGACATAGAGTCCGAAGACAAAAAGCGAGCTGTCTTCCTCAGTGTCTGTGGCAAGGAGACATTCAAGCTGATTTGCAGCCTGCTGGCCCCGGAAAAGCCATCGGAGACGAGCTACGCAAACATTTGCCAAAAGCTAAAGGAGCACTGGAAGCCGGAGCCTTCTGAAATTGTGCAGCGTTTTCATTTCTATCAGCGCGTGAGGGCCAGCACCGAGTCAGTGGCGGATTTCCTGGCCAGTTTGCGGCGTCTGGCCGTGGATTGCAAGTTCGGAAACAGCTTGCAGTCGATGCTCAGGGATCGGCTGGTGCTCGGCATCCAGGACGATCGGATCCAGCGCAGACTGCTGTCGGAGCCGGGGCTGGATCTCGAGAAGGCGCTGAAGATCGCTCAAGCGGTGGAGCTGGCGGAAAAAGGCTGCACGGTCGTCAGGAGCTCACAGGAGGCGGCTGGCCCAGCGGCGGCTGCTTCAGTCGATCGAGTCGACCAGGCCAAGGCGACCGGATCCGGTCGAGCCCCACAGAAGTGCTTCCGGTGCTTGTCGACTCGACATCTGGCGGACAGGTGCCCGTTCATCAAGAAGGGATGCTTCAAGTGCGGCAAGCTCGGGCACACCGCAGCTGCTTGCCGTAGAGGCGCCGGAGCATCGGGTGCGGACTCCAAGCCCCGCGTGGGCGCCGTGCAAGAAGCAGAAGACGAGGACTGCAGCTCCCTTAACACCCTGCCCAGCGTTGCAGCCAAGGTACCACCCTACTTGACCACGGTACGGATCAACGGCGTGTCCTGCCTGATGGAGATCGACACGGGCGCCGCGGTGTCGCTAATCTCAGCCAAAGTCTACCAGGATCTTCTCGGTGGTATCCCTAAGCTCGGTGGGACCACGATTCGGCTGCGGAACTACGGCGGCCAACCTGTCAACGTGATGGGACAGTTGAGCGTCACTGTGGAAATTCCAGGAAAGGAACAGAAACTCCTGCCTCTGGTGGTGGTCTCAGGAAGCGGCTCCAGCTTAATCGGACGGAACTGGCTGTCTGAACTAACCTTGGACTGGAGAAGCATCAAGGAGTTGCGAGAGCGAGAACTGCCGGCTCAGGGCAATCAGCAGGTGGAGCAGCTGGTGCAAAAGTACAGCGCAGTATTTTCGGACGGACTCGGTTGCTACACAGGCGAACCACTGAAATTGCGGACGAAACCAGGTGCACAGCCCAAATTTTTCAAAGCTCGGACGGTGCCGTTCGCCTTGAAGTCCAAGGTGGAGGAGCAACTTGACCGGGAGATCGAGCAAGGCGTTCTGCAGCCTGTCTCTAACTCCGAGTACGCGTCTCCTATCGTGCCGGTGCTCAAGGCGGATGGATCCGTCAGAATCTGCGCGGATTTCAAGTGCACTGTGAACCAGGACGTTGTGCCGGACTCCTACCCGCTGCCCAGAATTGAAGAATTGTTCGCAAAGCTAACAGGAGGCCAGAAATTCACCAAGCTAGACCTCAGTCAGGCGTATCAGCAGCTGCCCCTGGACTCGGAATCACAGCGTCTGTGCACCATCAACACCTCCAAGGGGTTGCTCAGATACACCAGGCTGCCGTTCGGCATCTCACCGGCAGTCGGTATGTTTCAGAGGACAATGGACGGCTTGCTTCAAGGAAGACCGCACACGGCAGCTTTTATCGACGATCTGCTGGTGACAGGAACTGATGACGCAAAGCACCTGGAGAACCTGGAAGCTGTTTTGCAGCGCCTACAAGATGCTGGGCTGAAGTGCCGAGCTGACAAGTGCCGGTTCATGCAGGAGTCCGTGAGCTACCTGGGCCACCGAATCGACGCCGGCGGTCTCCACCCGCTGGAAAGCAAGGTCAGCGCGATCGTCGAGGCGCCAGCTCCCCAGGACGTCACCCAACTCCGCAGCTTCCTGGGCCTCATAAATTATTATGGACGATTCCTGCCGAACCTGTCCAGCGTGCTCGCTCCGCTGCACCGCCTCTTGGACAAGGGCGCTGCCTGGCCATGGAACAGCCCGCAAGAGAGTGCGTTTCACCGCTGCAAGGAGCTCCTGCTGAGCTCCCAGACTCTAGTGCACTTCGACCCCGGGAAAGAGGTCATCCTGGAATGCGACAGCTCGCCCTACGGTCTCGGCGCGGTCATCTGCCACCTGATAGATGGCGTGGAGCGGCCTATCGCGTTTGCGTCCCGCACTCTGGCCGATGCGGAGAAGAACTACTCCCAGACGGAGAAGGAGGCCTTGGCAGTTGTTTTCGGCATCAAGCGATTCCACACCTATCTGTACGGCCGGAACTTCCAGCTGAAGAGTGACCACAAGCCGCTTCTAGGGCTGCTTCACGAGAACAAAGCCATTCCGCCACTAGCATCGGCCAGGATTCAGCGCTGGGCTCTGCTGCTGTCCAGCTACTCCTATCGACTGCAGTACCGCAAGGGCGCCACCCTGCTGCGGGCGGATGCGCTGAGCCGGTTGCCGCTGCCGTCCAAGCCAGCGGATGCGCCGGCGCCGGCTGAGGTGGTACTGCTGATCGACTCGTTCAACGAGGGCCCAGTGACTGCGGCTCAAGTTCGCTGCTGGACACGGCGAGACCCGCTGCTCGGTCGAGTGCTCAGGTTCGTGCAAGAAGGCTGGCCGGAGGATCGGCGATGGAGCGAAGATCTGCGGCCGTTTGCCTCTCGAGCTGCGGAACTGAGCGTGGAGGACGGCTGCCTGCTTTGGGGCACCAGAGTGGTGGTGCCGGTTCAGGGACGCCTGGCGCTGCTCGAGTGTCTGCACCAAAGTCACCTAGGAGCGTCCAAGCTGAAGTCGCTGGCCAGGAACTATTTTTGGTGGCCGGGAATGGACGGTGACATCGAGCGGCTCTCGCAGCACTGCCGGCAGTGCAAACTGCATCAGCAAAGCCCACCTCCTGTGCCGCTGCAGCCCTGGCCCTGGCCTGACAGACCGTGGTCAAGGGTCCACATGGACTACGCTGGACCGTTCGAAGGCAAGATGTTGCTGATTCTGGTCGATGCGCATTCCAAGTGGATCGAGGTGCACATCTGCCAGTCCGCGACCAGCTCCGCTACAATCGATAGGCTCCGGCGGACTTTCAGCCAGTTGGGCCTGCCGGAGGTCGTGGTGACGGACAACGGTCCCAACTTCGTGAGCCAGGAGATGGAGAGCTTCATGAGCAGCAACGGCATCCGGCATGTCAAGGTGTCGCCTTATCATCCGGCGTCCAACGGCCTGGCAGAACGCGCGGTACAAACAGTGAAGGCGGCTCTGGTGAAGGGACGGCCGGCGGCTCTGCAGACTCGGCTCGCTAGATTCCTGCTGACCTACCGGGTGACTCCGCACAGCACGACTGGCGTTCCGCCGAGCCAGCTGATGATGGGCCGGCCTCTGCGAACGCTGCTGGATCTGGTACGTCCGGACGTCTCGGCTGTGGTCACGCGGCGACAGGAAGCACAGAAGCTACAACACGACAGGCGCGCCAGATCGAGGTCCTTCGAGGAAGGCGACGACGTCGTAGTGCGGGATTTTACGGGTCAGCAGAAGTGGCTGCCGGCCAGCATCAGCCGACAAACGGCGCCTTTGTCCTACGAGTGCCGGCTGCCTGATGATCGCATTGTACGCCGCCACGCCGACCATGTAGCCTCTGCAGGCATCGAACCGCGGACCTCTGGAAGCACGGAACAGCCAATAAATGACGACCTGCGCTACGAATCGGCTGAGGCAGAGGTTCCGCCGCGACTGCCGCCCACGCCGCCGCCGCCCGCACAGCCACCGACCGCGCCGCCGCCACCCATGCAGCCGCCGCTTCCTCCGACTCCACAGGCGCGGCGTTCACAGAGGAGCCGAAAATGCCCGGACAGGTTGACGTACAACTGAATGTGTTTTTTTGTTTTTTCTTGACAGACTTTTTTTCACAGCTTTCGCGTGGTCTTTGCTCCTTCGATTTTTTTTTGTTATTGTTGTCGTGGTGCTGGGAAGCATTTTCTTTTCTTTTTTTTGTTCCTTTTTTTGCTTCTTTTTCGTCTACGTGTGGAGGGATGTGGTGACTGCGTTTCGCTATCAGTGCAGAGTAGGGGATTGAGGGTGTTATTTTTCTCTCTCTCTCACACAATGTACTCGCGCATGTGCGTACTCTGGAGCGCGTGCACGCCCAGAGGTAGCGGCTGATTGGTCAGCCTGGTCAGGCTGAGAAATAAACTTATATTTATTTAGAGAGCTAGGCTTGGCCTGCTCTGAAAAACTTCTCTCTCTGCAAGCCACGCTGACTTTATTACAGGCGCCAATACTGCGAAGGGCTTGAGGGCTTCCGCCCCACTGCCCGAGTGGTAAAAGCGCTCACTCAAGACCGCTTCTCCAAACTATCCGTGGTTAAGAGACCTGATGGGTCCACCACAGATACACCAGAAGAGACGCTCCAGTTAATGCTCGGGCATTTCTTCCCCAGCAACCAGACAGCGCAGGGCCAGCCAGACCACACTGTGGGCGGGCAAGGCCTAGCAAAGTCTCTCGTCACCAAAGACCGCATCATACATGCGGCAAAGTCCTTCAATCCGTACAAAGCTCCGGGTCCGGACGGCATTTACCCGGTGTTCCTACACGAGGCAGAAAAAAAAATCGTGGAAAAGCTGGAAAGGGCTGTGCTGGGTAACAGCTTCGCCCTCTCCGTTTTCCTCGACATCGAGGGGGCCTTCGACAACGTCAGTTTCGAAGCGTTTCGCAGAGCCCTTGAATCTAGGGCCACGCACCCCCACCTTGTCCGCTGGATTATGTACATGATCCAGCACCGCTCTGTGGTGGCTAACCTCAATGGACACTCGCTTTCTGCACCAGTCCAGAAAGGGGGCCCTCAGGGCGGGGTTCTTACTCCTCTCCTTTGGAACCTTGTCATGGATGAGCTGCTTGAGGATGCTCAGCCAGATCCGGTCCAAAAAGTGGGATACGCTGACGATGTGACCGCCACCTGCGCGGGACCTTCAGCGGACACCATTAGAGACCTCATCCAGAGTTTCATCAACAGAGCAGTAAGCTGGGCGACCCGCTGCGGGCTCAGACTCTCCGAGTCCAAGACCGTGGCGATCATGTTTACCAGCAAGCTGCGTTGGACCATGAAACCCCTCACTCTCTACGGCAAGGACATCGCCAAGAGCAAGCAAACTCGTTGCCTTGGTTTGATCTTGGACCTGGAGTCACCTGGAGGCTAAACTGGAGTCACCACCTCCGTTTCAAAACCAAGAGGGCCCTGGCGATACTGGCGCAAGTCAGGCGAGCCGTTGGCACCACTTGGGGCCTCACCCCCCAGAAGCTCTGGTGGATCTACACAACGATCATCAGACCCTCGATCTCGTACGCCAGCCTCGTATGGGCTAGCGCCACGAGTACCCAGGGAAACCTGGATGCGCTTTACAGGGTGCAGGGCAGATCCTGTCGCATGACCATGGGCGCCTCACCCTCCCCTCCTTTCGAAGGCATGAACGCCTTCCTGGGAGCCACTCCTTTGGACATATTCGTCAAGGGAGAGGCCGCGAAGACCACCAGGCGCCTTATGGATGCGGGCGTGACGTTCAAATTCTCGAGGGCCTTCAAAAAGCGCTCTCTCACTCCCCACTCCGATCTGTGCCTCAAGATTCTGGGCGAGTGCGAAGGGCTCCACATCCTCTCAGATGCTATACCCGCCACTCTGACCCTGAGCCACAGGTACAAGGTCGAAATTCAGCCTCGCCAGGAGGCAAACGACAGCTGGACCGACTCTGAAATCCACTGTTATACCGACGGCTCCCTGATGAACGGAATCTCAGGATTCGGAGCCTGTATCTACAAGGTAGGAGAGGTCGTCTGGACTCACTCCCAGCACACGGGGAAAAACTCCAGCGTTTTTCAGAACGAGATGCTCGCCATCAGTTCATGTGCAGCAGAGTTGCGCCAGAGGGGGCTCACTGACCGGAAGATCTTTTTCCACTCCGACAGTCAAGCCGCCCTCCGGGCCCTCGACCGAAGCACCACCTGCTCTAAGACCACCTTGGACTGCAACGCCCAGCTCAACGAGTTGGCGCGGGCCAACGAGGTCAAGCTCAAATGGATCCCAGGTCACGCTGGCTTCCCAGGGAATGAGATGGCGGACCAGCTCGCAAAAGCTGGAGCAGCCAGCACCCTGGCTGGGCCAGAACCTGGCGCTCCTATCCCCGCCACTGTGACCAACATCAAGCTGAAACGCTGGATGGAGGCACAGCACCTGGACAGATGGACCAAGACCCAAAACTGCAAGCAGTCCAGGGCAGCGGTACCATGTCCGTCTCACCGCCTGCGCAAAGCCCTCCTAAGGCTGAACCGCAGAGATCTCCGCACTGTCAGCATGGCCCTCTCAGGGCATGGCTGCTTCTCTTGGCACCGCTTCCTCCAGGGCCAGCTCCAGGAGGACAAATGCACATTCTGTAGCTCGGGCAGTGAAAACGCCGAACACTTTATATGCCACTGCCCAGTTTTCACCAGGGCAAGGCTTGAACACCTTGGGCCAAACCCAACTCTCTCCGATGTTTGCATGCCCGAGAGCATCCCTCAGCTTGCACGGTACCTCCGGGATACGGGGCGAGCCAACGTCTTTCCCACTGACAGTGCGGAGGACCATGCTGCAGGCGAGTCCGACGGGCCACCCTGAGCAACACCACCTCTCCTGAGGTCGTCTGGTTTGCCAGGGGTTAGCGGAATGGGCGGTCCCCTCCGCCTCCTCGCTGCGTCCGTCGGTACGGAGCACCCTGCAGATAAGTCAAGTAAGTCAAAGGCCCCCGATGTTCCCAGCTTCTCTTAGGGATGCCGCTGGGTTCCCCCCGGTGGGTACTCGCTCGGTTCTGCCGGGTGGGTATGCTGATGATAACGGAGCAAAGATCACTCTTTTGCGATCAATCTCTGTCATTGCTGGGATGCCTCCAAGTGGCGAGAGTCGGGCAACGACAGTGGAGTCTCGTTGTGTTTTCCTTAAATGATATTTTCGTTTTGATATACTTTATTTCAAATATACAATTATGTTAATATTCACTGCCTTGCTATTTCCTATTCTGATGTTATTTCTATTTGATGATATTTTATTCATATATTTTTAGTTTATTTTGATTTCCGTTAAAAGTTACTTATTAAATATATAATCCCGTTCTTTGTTGTTGTTTATTTATTTATTTATCTTCACAACGAGCGAAACTGGCGGCTGAATTCCTAGCAAAATTAGCAACCTGAGGGTCAGCAGCCCGAAGGATTGCTTCACAGTCTATTGCTACTGAACCAAAATTAAATACTCGTGGGGCGTCGGCCTCTGCCGAGCCCCCATCAGACTGTAGCTCAGACACGAAGGCGCGAGGCAATTCTGACCTCATTTGCGACATCTGCGGCGGGGGTCCTTTTAAAACCAAAGCGGGAATGAGAGTACATCAGAGGGGGCAACATGCAGATCAATTTCACAAGGAAGAATGCAAGGCCACAAGAAATTCCAATAATTCCAAAAAGGTGGTCTGAGGAAGTGTTGTATTTGGTGGCAAGATTCGAAGCTAACCTTCCACCAAATCTTATTGCAGTTAATCATGCCATTGTGAAAGCACACATAGTGCCGGACAGAACATTAGATAGTATCAAGGGGGCAAGGAGGACAAAAACGTATAAGCTCCTCCTAGATAGAATTAGAAAAGAGTGTAAGGATAGGGAGGAGGCCCCTTTGGCCTCCATCAAAGTCGTCAAGGAGGAATTAGCAAAGGGTAGAAAGTACACACTTAGGGGGACGGGACAAAGAGCGGGAAACAAAGAGCCAACACCTAACATAGCCTACAAGATACAAGAGATGGAAGAGGCTGAGGAAGCAGCAGCATTTATCGAAGAGAATAGGACGGACTCCACGTCCTCTGATGAAGAGCTGATGATCTTGGAAGACTTAATATTAAAGGAAAGCCCAGGAGGATGTAATAAGCCGCCTCCTGGAGCTAGCGCAAACAATAATGTTAAAACCAAAACTCGCCGTACAAGAATGCCAAGAGAAACAAATGATGAGGACAGTACCAAACCAAAGCATAAAAAGCATGCAAAAAGGAAAAGGAATAATGACATACAATCCGATCTTGACAAAATCTGGGGCTCTGACTCTGAAACAGAGCCTAAACTCTTTCCAAATCCCACTCCTCCAGACCCCCCGCCGAGTCCACCGGACGAAAGCGACGGGGCAGACACTGATGGTCAGGAAAGGCAGGCATTAAAGGAATGGTTTTCGGATGATAGAAACAAGATTAGGGGCCAAGAGGATCTTTGGAACAATTTGCAGAGGCTAGTCAGAAAGCAGAGGTGGGATGAAATCGGCACTTGTGAGAAACCTTCTTACCACTGCCGAGGAGGTCTAAGCCTATCAGGAAGCGCAGAAAGATTATCAGGGCGGCTAAGAAGAAAGAGAGACGCAGGAGGTTATTCGCCGAGATGCAGAGGGTCTATGAGAAAGGGAGGAAGAGAGCGGCAGAAGCCATCTTTACAGGAGCGTGGAAATCGTGGGACGACAACAGTAAGGAGGAAATTAGTATAGAGCAGCTGGCTGGTTATTGGGGGGAGCTTTTGGGTAGGGAATCTTGCGAGGACAATAGAGCTAGAAACAGAAGGGATAGGGTGGTGGGACTTTTAAATCCAATCTCTATTCAGGAAGTGCAGACTGCGTTAAAAGGGCTCGCGCCGGGTCCGGATGGGGTCAAGGTTGACACTCTCAAACAGATGGATCTCAATCTCTTAGTCCTACTTTGTCTCAATGGAGCCCTGATTTGCGGGAAAACTCTCTCCTTTCAAAAACACTCGCACAATCCTCATTCCGAAAAGCGACTCACCAACAGGTCCTGGCGACTTTCGCCCAATTTCTATGTCAAAGTTATGTTGTAGGGTGTACCATAAGATTATCGCGTCTAGGCTTTCCAAGCATATTAGTATCCTCGCCACTCAAAGAGGCTTTAGACTAGGGCTCGATGGGGTTTCGGCCAACCATTTTGTGGTCGAAAGCCTCATTGCAGATGCTAAATTAGGTAACAGTAATTTGTTTTTAGCCTTTATTGACTTAAAGAAGGCCTTTGACTCTGTCTACCACGACACGCTTGTGGCGGCGGCGGAGAGAGTCGGAGTGCCTAACCTCCTTTGTAAATATATTTCATCTTTTTATCATGACAATTTTACCTTTTTATTTGGCAAAAAGATCAAAATCAAAAGAGGAGTTAAGCAGGGAGACCCGCTTTCTCCTATCCTTTTTCTCTTTGTCATAGATGAGCTGCTTGCAGCACTTGACAGCAACATCGGCTACATGATCGAGGGCCATAGAATAAATAGTGCAGGCTTCGCCGACGATATTGCAATAGCGGCGTCCTCAGCACCAGGCCTGAGGGCATTGCTAAGTCAATTTGAAGCAGCGCTGAAGGGCTCTGGCCTGGAAGCAAATCCGTCGAAATGCGCCAGCCTCTCTATTATATATGATGGCAAGAAAAAGAGGTGGCTGAATGACACCGATGCGAAATTTAAAATACATGATACCGTAATGCCGAGTATTGGCCCTGACGAAACCTACGCCTACCTTGGATTAGGCATCAATGCTAAAGGTGCAGTCACAAACGGCCTAGATTTGCTGAAAGACCTTTTAAGTAAACTGCGTGAGGCGCCGCTACGCCCACAGCAAAGGCTTTACTTCTTACGGAATAATGTACTACCTAAAGTATTATATCAGTTTGTGCACGGAAGGGTGCATTTGAAAGCCTTGGAGGATGCAGATATTTTAATGCGTAACTTTACTAAACATATCCTCAAACTTCCACATGATACATGCGACGGCAGTTGACGGCGGACTAGGTATTAGCAGTTTTACTACAAACGTACCGTATCAAAAGAAAGCTAGACTAGACTACTTACTTAACTGTACCGACCCGTGCATTAGGGACTTAGCCAATAGACCAAGAATTAAGAATAAATACACGATGGGTCCACAAGTACATGTTTTTAATAGAACAAAATTAATAAACAGCTTCTGGGCCGACAAACTGCACTCCACTTTCGATGGAGCAGGCCTGGCGGAGGCAAATAATGTTCGACAGGTACATTTTTGGGTTACGGATGGCACCAATGTTCTCTCATCTGAAATGTACATTAAATGCCTAATAAAAATTAGGGGTAACCTTTGGCCCACGAGAGCCAGAGCGTCCAGGGGGAGACACAAGGTGCCAAACTGTGATGCGGGTTGCCGCCAGCCGGAAGGTCTAGGTCATATGCTCCAACAGTGCGATCGGACCTTCGACAGGCGCAATGCGAGGCATAACAAAATCCTAGACCGCATCAGCAAACTATTAATTGAGCGCAATTTTGACATGGTAAAAGAACCGTCAATTGCCACTGATAAGGGCATTCGCAAGCCAGATATCGTCTGCGTTAAAGACGGCGTTGGCTGGATTGCGGATGTGTCCATTGTTGCGGATCTAGGAAGGGGAACACTTAGAGATGCAGCAAGTCGCAAAGTAAACTACTATAACAAAGCGCAAATAAAAAGCTGGGTCCAGAATAAGTACAACATTACAAACGTCAAAGTGGCGGGCCTTATCTGGAATTGGAGAGGATGTATTGAGCAGGGGACGTTTTCTCTGCTCAAGCGCTGGGGACTTTCCACGGCGGACATCCGACTCCTCACAATAATGGTCCTCGAAGGCGGAGTATATACCTCGGAGGTTTTTAACCGTAGAACCTTCCGGGGAGGTTGAGCGGCTCAATGGCTGGCCCTCGCCCGGGGTTCAAACTAGGAGTCTGGTCGGTCTTTCTAGGTGCAGTGCGTGGGGGGGTGGGTCACTAGAGGGAGGGTCCTGGGGTCCGGCTCTGGTGTGTGTAGGGTGTGTGCATTAGGACCTCCGCCCCAGTTGTTTCGTGCGCGAGGCTTTTTGAGCCATTTTTGACGGGGGGACCGGTGATGTAGGGGGCCGGCGGTGGCAGCGCCGGCGGGTGTGGAGCGGAGTTGGTAGGTCGCGGGATCTGGGCTTTCTTTTTTCATTCTTCGTCTCTCCTTCCCCGCTTCCAATAGGCGTTAACCACATCGGGTGAAGCCTATTTGTGTTTTTTTAATATATTTCTTCCTGTGCTTTCTCCGGCCTTTTATTTAACGACGTCGTTTTAGACGCAATGTAAATCTCTTCCTTGGCGGATGTGCAGCTCCGCATCTGCGTTTTTCGCTTATTCCAACTTATAAAAATCAAATGTCACTTGTTATTGTCGTCAGAATAAACATGCGACCGTTGAGTGTTGGGCGTGAGACCTTCGAAGCCCTTCGTGACGTCTCGATGAGACACTGCAAAGACGGTCAGGGAACCAGAGAAATATTTTAAATTCACCTCTGGTCCATCAATGTCCAGCTTAATGAATATTCTTATTATCTTTACTTGTTGTCGTTGACAAAAGCCAATTGCACACGGCTATTTCTAAGAAATGAGGAAACATAGGAAATCGACTATCTTTTCCTGATGTTGCACTCACTTTAGATCTTATGCTCTCAATCGGATTATATTTAGATGAACTTGGAATAAACAATCACAAAGATGAAAACTCACTGTAAAATTAACTGAGAGGTGTTTCCCAAACACAAATGGTTAATGGTTACTCACGGATCCTCTTGTTAGATCACAATCGGAGGAAGTATGGTCTCAAATTAAAGATTGGATAAGAATTCAAGGAATTCTAACTTCAATGAAATAAGTCTAGTTTCTGACTAAGGTGTAGTCTGAGTATTGTAGCTGGCCAGGGATAGCAATGGCTAGCGAAGAGAATGAGTGGATTATATCAACTGCGGCTGGCTTGCGTAAGAGGAATTCAGGGAGAAAAAGGTTGGGGAAACACTTTCTCTCAGTGCAAGAACTTTAATATTACTTGACCAACGGCGGTCATTCGCCAGAATTTTCTAGGCGAATCCTAGGGCTCTTGCAATCGCATTTTTGCATAATAGGAAAACAGAGTATTTTTTGGTTTTTTTATATAAGCGCATATAGGCGTGAATCGCATGGGTTAAATTGTAACACTTCATTACTTGGTGATGCAGGTCCTGGCGCAACGCTTTGCGGAGAGCCCGAGCGACGAAGCTCAGGCGTTTGTATTTCCGTACGGCTCATTCGACCGCCTATTTTACCAGAATAGAAAACGGTACTCACCGCTGCTGCACAATGGCACTCTTTCTAAATTCTGCGAGTCGCTGGAAATGATGGGCCTGGGAAACGCAACGGCGAAAGAATAGCGCTTGATGGCAGATCATCAAAACCACACCGAAGGAGTGCAGCGCCGCTTTTACCAGGTAAGATTTAATCAATTTATCATTATAATCGCTTTAAAAACTAGGAATTTCTCAAGCTGGAAGCTTTATTACATATATTCCTCCTTTCACTTTCACTTTCCCTTTCACAATGAATATATCACTTTCACTATTTGAAAAGCTTCACTTTATAGTATTTTGTGAAATTTAGTGTTTATGAAACAAAAAGGGTCCAAAAAGGAATGTATTGTTAGAATTAAGTTTGCTTTTATTATTATCAATCTTTTCGTCCCAACACGCAATCTAATTAGACCCAGACTAAGAAAAGAAGAGAGAAGGGCCGCCAGCTCACAAAGCGACTTGTCACGTAGGGCGCCGTCGTGCGTAAAAAGGACGTCAACGCCAAGGCTCCGCTGCTCGGCAATGACCTGCAATCGGCTGCTATAAGCTTTGCGAATTGAGATTTTCGTGAATTTTGACCTCAGTGAATTTGGTCGATTTGGCCAAGTGAATCAGGACCTCAGGGAGTCAGGACATAAGGGAATCGAAACCTGTATGCTTGTACGCTAAGTTGCAGTGTCGGTGCTATAAGGAAAGTATTTTTTAATAATGGGTGCTGAGGCTATAACAACTTTATAAATACATTATCAAATGACACCGTTCTTTAGCTGCCGAAGGAGGGATTCGCAGAGATCCAGCCAGAAAAACATCCGCAAAAGCCAAGCAGTGCTAGTGGCAAAAATCAACCAACGCTTCGGTGGCTGGTCCGAAGGCGAAACGACCGAGTGGTGGCGCCCGCGGATGCTGCTGCTGGCGCCGTTCTGCCCGCGGATGCTGCTGCTGGCGCCGATCTTCCCGCGGATGCTGCTGCTGGCGCCGTTCTGCCCGCGGATGCTGCTGCTGGCGCCGTTCTGCCCGAGGATGCTGCAGGCGACTCTCTGGACAGCTTGATAAATTTTTCGTTCTCTTCTTCGATGGCAGATACTAACTGCGGTTCGAGATGCACAAAAGAAGTGAGCATCGACGCCCCACATCGAGCATCGGGTCAAGTGCGTGGTTGCACTAGTGGCGGTTCTTGGCTGCAGTCCCAGGCGAGCGGCTTGTGCTACGACATGCAGAGAATTTTTTATACCCATGTGGTCCAGCAGGAGACAAGTGGTCCACTACAAAACTGACTACAAAAAGAGTCCAATTCCGGTTTTACCATGCGCGCGTAACTGCATTTTAACCGCTTTCGCGAGGGGTACTTCGCGCAAATGCCGATTCGTCTAGCCGGTGGCGTTCGAGCTGAATTATGGAAATATCCGTTGGATTTTTTCCCCAAGGATATTCCTCAGTGATTTTTTTTCATTTTTTAACTAATTCAGCAGGACATGACGATGATTATTTCGAGTTTACTAACTCGTTACAATATACTAGAGCTGTCTGACGAAATATAGAACTAACGCTGTATTAAAAAAACAAGACCAAATTAGGCTAAAAACCACTCTTCACTAGTCTCCAGCTCTCTCAATACTCGTACAACTTCGCCACTTGTGAAAGGCTGAGTAGGGCAGGGGCCGTGACCCCCTCCCAGGCCCCCTCCCAGACCCCCTCCCAGACCCCCTCCCAGGCATAGATCAGGATCTCATCAGTGATGTTATTTGCAAGCTTTTTCACCGTGAGACGTCTGTCTTCCTCAATAAACTTCGCCACAGTCCCAATATTATCTGGGGTCCGTACAGTCGGCTCCCGGTTCTGGCTGCGACCACCTGAGCCACCATGGCCGGAGCGCAGTTGATCGAAGATATGATCATAAACTGAGTTCGGACAAAGTTTCATCCGGGTAAATGTCTTGCACGTGGCTTAAGCACTCCAATGCTGACATTCCTGCTTTGAAGAAGTTCACAACAACCTCTTTCTGTTTTATCATCTTTAATGCCTCGAAGAATAGCGTAGGGCTAGTTTGATGAGTGTACTAAAGTTAAAAACAAGCTGTAGCGTAACAGCTTATGCTGGAAAGCGAAAAACCTGGGGAAGTTTCGGGAATAAGCATATGAACTTATAATAAGTATAAATATACTAAGAATAGAAGTCCAAGAAAACCTAAATTATTGTAACGTTCCCAATAACAATACTGTGTTGGCCCATTTTTGCCGGACAGCCCTCGAAAAGTATCCAATTCGACAGCCAAAACCACAATCATACTTACAGTAGCATTTGAATCTTTGTTCCTGCACTATGTTACGAGCAGTTCTTTTTGTTTAATTGACAATAATTTGTACTTAAAGCCACTTTCTTTACATTAGTTTTTAAGTTTTTGTCGGCCTCCAATTTAACAACGATAGGCATTTTGCTGAAACATTTTATTAGTCTGCTTTTGCGACTTAAATCTTGATTTAACAATACTGTGGAATAAAGAAATATACCGTTACGTAGTAATGAAATCTTTCAATCATTTTTGTTGCGATTCAACACTGTGAAATCATTTAACTTAAGCTCTCAGTCCTTTAAATTTAAACTCAAGCGTGAAAGTCAACTTAATTACTCAATTCTAAAACTACTTAGTATATTTATATTTTTTTTATACTAAGTCAATATAAACTCGTATATTTTTATGGTATATATCAGCAGTCAATGTTTTTTCACACCTGAAACCATCTCCCTCAACGAGGCCGAAGGACTTGCTTAAGTGTGGACATTTCTTGGTCGCAAAGTTCTTCCTGAATACGGCTTCTTTCCTCCACCGGCGTATTCATTTATGCTTTCGCGTCTTTTTCTCTGGACACTCGCCGCCACCGCTTCCTCTCGCTGCTTCGCTTCCTCTTGCTGCTTCGCTTCCTCTCGCTGCTTCGCCGCCTCCGCTTCCTCTCGCTGCTTCGCTTCCTCTCGCTGCTTCGCCGCCTCCGCTTCCTCTTGCTGCTTCGCCGCCTCCGCTTCCTCTCGCTGCTTTAACGCCTGCGCTTCCTCTCTCCTTGCCTCCGCATCGACACTCTCGTTTTCAAATCTGGTGCCACTTGTACCTGCAGTACCACATATCTCAATTTTCATCTGCCGCACACAGATGATTGAAACTCGCAAAGCAGCTCGCAAATCCGGGCAGACAAAGCAAGTTCAAACTGTTTAAGTGCTTCAGAAACGAGCTGTTATTACTAGAAGACATATTTTGCACCTAAAAGACTCCATCCATACAATTGAAGCCATTCTTTCCCTACCTCAGAAGCTTTCAGACGCTTGCTGGAATCCTGACGACAGTCTGACTCTTCACTACGTTTGCGAAAGATGTCCACTCCATCATAGTAGGCAAGAGCGATACCTCGTTCAGAGATGTATTTAAAATTTGAACCTTCAATCGTGCGAATGTTTCCAATTGATAAGGAGACACCCAGACTATCAGCTGCGCTGCGGACACCAGAGGCAACAATTTTAATGCCGACGACAAGATCTTCGTCCGGAATCGCCTTTGTCAACGGACCATTTGCTTCGAAAATTGAAAACGGGTCTTTGACAAAAGCCTGAAGTGAAGAATAAAATATGTAACGGGTTATTGCGAGCTATTTATTGGTGACACTTCCATACATGTAGACAACATAGACATAAAATCTTAGACGAAATAGCTACTGATTTTCATTGTTTTCATATTGAAACCAATACATGACTGCATAGGCATAGAGGATTACAATATAAAACAGATAATATTGGTTTTTGCATGCTAGGTGAGACTTTTTCAAGCAATCTGAGACTGAATGGCAAAAACACTATTGTCTATGGCCACCACTCGCTGCAGCCCAGCTTTTTGGGCGCGCCTTGCAAGCAAAGTAAGGAATTTTTTAAAGCTAAGTGAGAACCATATTGAAAACAAAGGCTGGACTATGGCATATCAACTGCGTTCAACAAGCAACGAGGATGGAGAGCGCTTGGTCAATGCCATCGAAGATGGTTACTTAATTTCGACTGCGTCCAAAATCCTAAATCTGAACAAGAAGACGGCCTATCGGATATGGAGTCGCTACGCAGCTACTGGTGAGATCCATGCGTTGCAACGCGGTGGCCGCAAGCCGGGGTCAACAAAAATTGATGCTGAAATGCGGAATGCCGTTGAGCAGATAGTTGAGCGAAATCCCTGTTACTCTGACGGATGTGCAGAGAAAACTGACTTTGGAGTTGCCACAAAAGCCGGCTATCTCTGAATCCACCATTGCTAGAGCGATGAACTCCATGCTTTTATCACTGAAAGTCGCCACCAAGGATGCCGACGTGAGGCTTGCTGCGAATACCCAGGATGTGATACAAGCGAGGCGCGACTATGCCATGATGATGACGGGTCTGCTTGTGAATGACCTGGCTGTGTTTATCGATGAGACTGGCTACAACCCATGGACGAGAAGGACGCAGGGTCGAGCAAGAGTTGGCCAGCCTGTGCGACGAACGGTGGTAATGCAGAGGGGTCCCAACATGACGATGCGCTTGGCAGTGTCATCTGACCTGTGTCTTTTCCACTGTACGCTGCAGCGAGGTGGTCAAACACAAGAGAGATTTCAGCAGTTTATTTTGGAACTAGCTAACATAATACAGGCCGATGCTCCTGGCAGACGAGTTATTCTCATTTTCGATGGTCCAAATTTTCACCAAGGGATTGAGATACCTGAGCAGTTTAAGGATCTCATTCGTCTGCAAATTTTAGCGGCGTACTCGCCGTTTTTGAATCCCGTGGAGATGGCGCACAGCGCTCTTAAGAGTGAGATCAAGCGTCGCCTTGTACTCGTAGAGCCCGCAATCGTGGCTGAGGAAAACGTTTGCCTACCAAGCATGACACGAGATGATTGGCGATACATGCTGATGGATCGGCTTGGAAGAGAATCGCTACATGTCATTACTCCGCAAAAGATCGCAGGCTGGGAGCTCCACTGCACTCGAAAGTTTGCTCAGTGTATCATCAACATGCAACCCTTTATTTGAACGCTTTTAACATTATCAGCAATTTTTGCACCGCTTGTTTTGTTGTGTTCCTGCGTATCCTTTTCCAAATATATAGTTTCCGGCAGTACTGATGTGGAGTGTGCTGCGGGAATCGAGTGGGAATGTGAGCCAGCATAATTTGTCAAATTTTTAAGTATCTAATAATTGCGACCCACATAGCAGCTGGCCGCAAACAAGATCATTAATCTTAGGGCCGGGTTTGGGGCGGCGGTGAATTGAGTAGCCACCGAATCCCCTCTCCCTGGATCTGTCTAGACCCTCATAGGAATGACTGATCGCGGGCCATAACTCGCAGCACTGGCGCCCCTTTTCGGCCGCTGGCGCCCCTTTTTCAGCCGCTGGCTCCCGTTTTTCAGCCGCTGGCGCCCTTTCTTGGCTCCTGGCGCCCTTTTTCGGCCGCTGGCACCCCCTCTGTGATTCTCATGGCGCTCCCCTGACAGACCGCCCCAAAACAAAATTCCTGGATCTGCCACTGACTGTATAGAGGAGTGGCTAAGAGACATGTTTCTAAAGAAGTAATCAAGAGAGGGCTGTTTGGACAAACTTTTCACTTATTTTTACTTAAAACGCCCTTAAACAAACTCTTCACTTTTCATTAATGCAGTAAATAAATAAATGGTGACCTTCACTATAAAGTTAATACAGAGACGTGAATTGCTTACTGCTTTGCTTTAAATTTCTGCCCCAAAAACAACGGGCAAAAAAAGCTAGTTAGCCTTATAAAATGAATTCTCAAAGTTCTGGCTTTGTACAAATAGAGTACACTTATAGGTTCTGTTCAGATCGTGCAGGCTTCTAACTCAGTCAGCTAGGGGGTGTTGCGCAAGTTGACGATGCAATTCCAATTCAGCGGCAGTCAGTGAAATTTTGACAAGGGTGAGAAAAGCTGTGATGCAATCTATTTATAAATAAATTCGCACTGACTGTCTCGCCAGTGGGGTTGACACAGTAAAATTCTTATCAGTGTACTCACTTTTAACAAAACTGGCCCTGATGCAATCATTAAAATTGGCAGTGGTATGCACGTTGACAAAACAGGCTCTGATGTAATGCATTAAAAATCCAGTCAGGAAGCCTTTCCTTCAACTGACCACGGAAATTCCGTGGTAAAAAGCAGTTTTTCGCAAATTAAACAGCTTTAGAATTGTCAGAATTGTTAGCAAAATCTGCCACATCACCGCCGGAAAATTTGCAAACTAACAGTGCAAGTCCTGTCAAGATTGGTCTTGTGGTTCACTCTAAAACGTGAAATTCACCAACAGACAGACAAACAGACAAAGTCAACTTTAGTTATATAGATTACGTCATTTTTTTAATAAAATATTATTGACTATAGTGCAGGGAGCTACAATAACATTTTACAGTCTCAGCAAGGGCCTGAGATGAAAGTACACTGATTACATAATACTCACAAACTGAGTTAAGCGTACACTGAGACTATAGACCATTCAAATAGTGACTATTCACTTCACAACTGCCTGTCTCTCCGTGCGTTTGGCGTTTCGCGAACGCGGCGGGGGGAGGGTTGCGCGCCAGTTTCAGCCGGCAGCCAATCAGAAACAAGGGCGGTTAGCTGAAATTGGCAGAGCTGGTTTAGAATGGTGAGATATGCTAAAATTATTTCTGGGAAATTCCACAAACCCGTAAGCCCCGTAAAACCCGTAAGTCCTGCGCAGACATGCTGGACTGGTATATAAAGTTTGAAATTTAATGAAAATTTTCAACAATGCATATCAACAACTACTTCCAGCTCTTCAGACCGTCGAGATATTCAATGTTTCTGGCCGAAGGTCCAATTTTACACTTAAGAGCTAGTGTATTTCATACACCCCTATACACGAATTTGCACTGCGCCTCAGTGCGGCCTTTCCAGACCTTCAAACTTTATCACATTGTCACCCGAATGTGCTTGCATCTTCTCCGACTTCGGTGGTCACCGACTTTTATCTAGACGGAGCTGCTGGACCTTCAACAAGTGGCACCAGCCGACTATGGAGTCCCTAAAGCGAATTTTTCTACTTTCGCTGATCAAGCCTCGACATTATGCAACACTCAACTACTATACATGCTACTCTAGTCTGTCAACCAATCAGTCACCACCCCGACGCCGTCAGCACCGTCAGCAGGTCAATGGTAAAAAAGCGATCAGTGGTAATAATTACCTAGAATCCTTCGAAAAGTTCAGATTGCCGAAGTAAAACTTGCTCGCCACTCCAGTATTTGCCGATTCCACCGCTCTCCGCTTTCATCAGCAGATTGTTGTCAGCGGTGTACAGTTCTGATTTGAACACATAATGAAATGTGTCACTGGATTCGTCGGTCGGATTTCGAGCAGTCGTTGCCATGAAAAACTTGCCATGAAGACCATTTCTGGCCGGCTTGTCCTTCATGAAGACAGTGAAGGTGCAGTCGCTGCCATAATATCTAATGAGCAGTTTATCTATACAGATGTAGACTCCAGTAGGGATGCCAACCGGTTTTAAAACCGGTTTAAAAAAACGGTTTTTTGCAGGAAAACCGGTTCTATAAAAACCGGTTTTTTTGTCCGGTTTTTTGACGGTTTTCAATGGGTTTTTTATTTTAATTATGTCTCACAGAGTCACAATTTTTGCACTTTGGAGAAAAAATAACTGGCAACAAATTTTTTCTAAATCGTTACTTTGTAACTTCATAATCGTAATTCGTAGTTGTAGTTGTAGAGTCTGAATTCCTGAAAAGAATATGAAAAACCTCGGAGTCCGCATGACTCAGTCAGTGACTCAGTACCGTACCAGTAGTACTCAGTGTCAGTACTCAGTATGGTACTCAGTACTCAGTACTCAGTGTCAGTACTCAGTATGGTACTCAGTACTCAGTACTCAGTATTTCTCAGAAAAAGTCCTCAACTGCAACTGCAAGCATGCTCAACTCTGGAGAGTCGCATTGGCCGTGAACTGGAGTTCTTTCGCATTGCGCATCAGCGGGGAACACTGCTGACACAGCTTTTTGATAAGCTTCTACTAATTCCGCCAACAAGTGTTGAAGCCGAGCGGTCATTTTCTGCTAGTGGCCTTTTTCTATCAAAGGTCAGGTCCCGGTTGTCAGACAGGACACTGTCCCGGCTGATTATGCTTCGTCACTATTTTTTTAAGTGATTTTTCTGAATTTACTAAAGAGCAAAGACTATATTTATGCAGTGTTGGGCATTGTTAGATTTTTTAACTTCGTTAAGTTAATAAGCGTTAACAAAAAAACTTTAACTTTAACTTCAACTTTAGTTAACTTTAAAAAAAATGAATTTAACTTCGTTAATAAAAGTTAAAAGTTAAATTTACTCAAATTTTGTCCTGAGTATATTAAGCTGCACCATAGTACCCGTATTTTCCATTTGCCCTTTCATACTGGTTCTGATTCCTGAATTGGAATAACTCTGCTTCTGGAACTTATCGTGAACTTTCTCGTGAAAAGGCTCATAGTCATTGACTCGTTATGTAAAAAATTAACCCGGAACCGGAAGCAAAAAAAGCTTCCTAGATTTGTAAATGTCTCATAAATATGTTAACGGACCAAGCCAATTGTTAAATTGAAAAAAGGTACCAAAAATTCGTTAAAAAGTTAACCCAAAAAAATAATTAACTTAGGTCCATTAACTTTTATGAAAAAACTTAACGCTTATTAACGCTTATTAACTTTTTAACGCTTTTTAACGGACCATTATTTAGACCGAATTAGAATTCGCTAATTCTGTTGCGCCCAAATTTTGGCAGCCATTATTGTACAATTTTATTTGTCATTAATAAATAAGTGAAATCGAAGTTTATTTTCTGTTAAAATTAGTAATATCTAAGTGTATCTATCTATCTTTAATGCGTATTTAGTGCTTTTTAAAAACTTGGCACACAAACCGGTTTTTTAAAACCGGTTTTCTTATAAAAGGCGGTTTTCAAACCGGTTAACCGGTTTTCAAAAAGGGCCGGTTTTTGCCATCTCTAGACTCCAGGCAGGACAGGCATTGTGAGGCGATCTTGAAATTGGCTGTACAGAGCTCGAATGCCATAAATCGGATCTCTGGCAGCCCTTGCGATCCTGCTCGCTCGACGTTTAAACCATAAGCAGCTCCAAATTTGCACAAAGAAATGTCTTGAGAAACTTGTCACCAATAAGGTGTGGATTGGATGACAGAGATCGACAGACCAAAGGTGCTGAAAACTTTCATTACGCATGTGAGCTCCTAAATAAAATGGTGCTCCAGCCTTCCATTTCAACAACGTCGCAATCTTCGAAGTCACTGCCAAATTTGCGATGGCCAGTCTCATTTGTCGCCCTGACGATTTCCTCCACAGCATCTCTGGGCAGGAAAAACAGGACGCATTCAACTTGACTCAAAGGAAAAGTTTGGATTTATTTGCGGCTCCAAGCGCGGCACGGAATCACTTGGCCATCGCCGTGGATGCGGATGTTGAGTAGTGTAGCTAAATTCGTGATCCGGCAGATGCTTCATCTCATGAACTGGCTTCGACTAAGATATATGTATTTCTTGCGACTCATCATCAGACAGAAACACGTCCTCATCGATTTCACTCACATTTGAGCCACTAGAATCGCAACTGATCGACCTTGAATCTTCAGTGGGGCAAGAGTCTTCGGCGTAACCTCGGTAGCTTGCCATTTGTTTTGCGCTGAACTATTTGTGCGTAGTTTATCTGCAGGCTCTGCAAGACATAAAACCTGGTCCTTTTCTTTGGTCCCTTCCTCTCCTTTCTCTTTGTTGGGTTTGTAAGTTGGGCCGGGGGTGGAGGTTTAACACCCACCCTGTCCTGGCTGACACTTTGCTACCTTCCCCCAGCCGGTGATTCGCTCCAGCCGACATAACCTGACCGTCTTTACCCACACTGCTTTCTGTCTGCCATCTATCGAAAACCCCAACCCCCCAACTGGTAAATAAATAAATATATATATATATATATATATGCGAGGGCTCTTCTAAGCTCCAATATATTACGAGCATTGTAGTATCGCACAGAGAAGACGAATATCGTAGTATATTTAGCTTGCACTTATTCAGCCAATAGCTTCTTCGTCCTACTGCTATAAGAAACATATATTCTGTTTCTTATTATATTCTTACCGAACGTGCGGTTCGAGACATTCGGGAATTTCTGCAGCGAAATGGCGCAACGCAAAAGGAAGTACAAAAGTTCATTTCATTTTGCTCCATCTACAAGGACACTAGAAAAAAAGAAGCACGCTATAATAATAATAATAACGGACGCTGCGGAGGTTAGAAAACTGCAGCGAACACACGCTGCCGAAAAACGCGGGAGTCAGCCCTGGCAGCAGCCTGAGGGGAGAAGCCAAGACTCTGCAAGTCAGTTAAAAGGCAATCAAGTAGAGTCACGCGACGGCCCTGTCACGCCGAAGGCCTTCACTGGGCGGGTTGAGCAGAAAGCCCGCACCCCTCGCATGAGCCCGCAGGCAGTGGCCGGCAAGCATTTGCCGACGCCTTTGCAGGGAACGAGCGAAGGAGGGCACACGGGCTCTCGCGGTCAGCTCGGCGTTGCTCGCAGTCTCAGGGTAGCGGATGCCAAGCGCCGACCTCAGCAGGTGTCGGTGAGACGCCTCCAGGGCAGCCTCACGGGTAGGCGTCATCGGCACTGCTTCGAGGCCATATGCAAGGACGGATTCGACAGCTGAGCGGAAGAGGCCGATCTTCAGGACGTCGGAGGCAGTAGAGTCAAAGATGGTACGCAGAAGGTGGAGGGCGCGCCAGGCCTGTTGCTTGCGGTATTCGATGATTGCGTTGGCGTCCAAAATTTGCACACCTAAGTACTTAAAGTCCTGGCAGGTGTTGATGACATTGCCGTCTGGAAGTTGGAGTGGTGGGGCGGTTGCTGTGCCCATGTGCAGGACCTCCGTCTTTTTGTAGTTGATGTGAAGCCCGACTCTCCCGCCTTCCTCGGCCAGGCGACAGACCGCTCTCAGGGCTGCGTCAGGGTCGCAGCAGGTCAGGGCGACGTCGTCGGCATAGGCGAGGCAGGTCAGGCGGACGCAGGGGAGCCGGGCACTACGCCTGCGGGTGACCATGAAGCCATCGTCGTCGCGTAGGGCGCGCCTGAGAACGAAGTCCATGACCATCACGAAAAGAAAAGGAGAAAGGGTGTCTCCTTGAAGAACACCAGAGGTGGTAGCGAACTCGGTCGTGGGCCCGTCTGCAGTCTGAATAAAAGCACTGGAGTCGGTGTAAAGGTCCATCACTGCTTGGATGAGCAATTGTGGAACGCCGTGTTCTTTGAGCAGCCATGCAATGGCCGGCCTGCTGATGGAATCAAATGCTTTGCGGAAGTCGACGAAAACGATGGTCCCACACAGATACGCCGGAAGAGACGCTCTAGCACATGCTCGAGCATTTCTTCCCCAGCATCCAGACAGCGCAGGGCCAGCCAGACCAAACTGTGGGCGGGCAAGGCCTAGCAGTCTCTCGTCACCAAAGACCGCATCATACATGCGGCAAAGTCCTTTAATCAGTACAAAGCACCGGGCCCGGACGGCATCTACCTGGTGTTCTTGCACGAGGCAGTGAAAAAACCCTGCTTTCTGGACATGTTCTGTCAGCTTCTGTGGGCCTGCGTGGGGAGCTGGGCTAAGTACCAGCAACTTGGAGGGAGGCCCGCATGGTCTTCCTTCCCAAGCCTGCAAAAGACGACTATCAATCAGCCAAGGCCTATCGTCCAATCAGCCTGACTTCCTCCTTCCTGAAGCTGCTTGAGAGACTGGTGCTCTGGCACCTTCTCTCTGTGGAGCTCAAGTGCTTCCCTCCCTCTCAGAACCAGCACACTTTTAGGGCTGGCAGGTCCACTGAGAGCGCCCTCCTTTCCATCGTGGAAAAGCTGGAACGGGCTATGCTGGGTAACAGCTTCGCCCTTTCCGTCTTCATCGACATTGAGGGAGCCTTCGACAACGTCCATTGCGAAGCATTTCGTAGATCCCTTGAATCTAGGGCCATGCACCCCCACCTTGTCTGCTGGATTATGTACATGATCCAGCACCGCTGTGGTGGCCAACCTAAATAGGCACTTGCTTTCAGCGCCAGTCCAGAAGGGGGCTCACAGGGTGAGGTTCTTACTCCTCTCCTTTGGAATCTTGTCGTTTTTATGTTAGTAATTGTTATTAAAAGTTATTTAGGCTGCTAGCACAATAGCAGGCTAAAATCTGTACGTTATTAGTAGTATAAGAAAATGGTGAACCATGAATATAGGGACTAAAAATTTTGGTATACATTAGTATAGAGAAAAATTAGCATTCAAAATTTTAGCATACACTGGCATGCAGGTTATCCTTTCCCAAAAATAATTTCCCTGTGCACCTGCCACCTTCTTGTCAGACTATGGACCCTATGGCCTAGCAAACCTATAATGTACTCATATTCTGAGTCTGCCAGCAGCAATGAAGCTAGACTTCTAATGTTAGCAGCTAGTGAACTAGCAACATAGTCTGCTAGCACCAGTGACACAAGTGCAAGTGCAAGAAATCATAGACTCTAGCAGAAACCCAGGCTCTGACACAGATGATGATTAGGCAGTCTTCTAGTTTCACACGTTTAATTCTTTTAAAGCACTCTATTATTTTTAGCAAAGCAATCATGGCTAGACGCCCTGCAACACCAATGACAATCGTTCCAGTCACAGACCTGCTGCTGATCTGTGCAACCTGAACCCCTTGATGCGTGAGTTCAGTGCAATTATGGCTAGGAATGATAAGATGATCCACTGGCTGGCCACGTACCACCTGCTGGCCAATAAACGTTGCTGTGCCAATTGTCCTAGGTAGCCATCCATGCAGCTGCAGAGACGGGAAGGCGACTGCTTCATTGACTGCTGCTGCTGGGCTTGCCCACAATACCAGACGCAGGCCTCGATCCCAAAAGGATCATTCTTTGAGGCTAGCCATCTGCCTCTGATGCAGCTGATGGATCTTATCTACTGGTGGGCAGTGCAGGCCAAGCAGGAGGATGCCCAGCAGCAATGTGGAAATGTTCTCTCCAGACAATCGTGGATTGGCAGAATTTTATCCGCAATGTCTGCGGCCAGTTCCTGCAGGACTACCCACTGTAGCTTGGAGGGCCTGGCATTGATGTCGAGATTGACAAGAGCTACTTTTTCCACCACAAATACCATCAGGGCCAGTATCGACCAGGTAAGTGGGTTCTTGGAATGGTTGAGCGTGGCTCTGGCCGCTGCATGATGGTGGCCATCCCAGATCGCAGCGTTGCTAGCATCCTACCCCTTGTGCAATGGTATGTGCAGCCCGGTACTCGCATTATCACCGACCAGTGGCAGGCATAAAACCAACTGCCCAATCATTCGACGGTGAACCACCGGCTGCACTTTGTGGACCCTAACCACGCAGAAGTCTACACAAACATAGTGGAGGGCACATGGGCCCACACTAAGGCCCATTTCAGGGCCATGCATGGCACGTCCAAGGCCCTGTTCGACACCCACTTGGACTAATTTCTCTGGCATTGCTGCCACCCACGCAACACCTTTGGGAACATCCTTTTCTGGGTGGTGCACTATTATGCCGTCTGAGCCATTATTATTTTTTTTAAAACTTCATTAACTGTCATTTTAAGAACAGAAATAATTAAACGTGCGAAAGTAGAAGATTGCCTATGATTAATCTGAACTTGACTATGACTCTAAGATCAAGGAAAATAAATGGTTATCTTGTCTTGTTATTTTTATCAGGTTTAAAATAGTATAAATAGTAAAAACATCAGATTTAAGTTTTTTTGTTCATAGTTTTTTGTTATTTATATCTTAATTAAACTTTTAAAAAATATTAATTTAAATTTAACTCTTTAGTTTCTAAACTATTTCAGTAGTAATAAAGTTATCAAAACAATTGAACTATACTAAAACTATTTATTTATATAAACAACTTAGCTGCGTTTACATAGTTTATACGTTTATATGTCTATTAATTTCGAAATTGCAGGTTTACACCACTGATTGTTGTAATCCAGAAAGATTAGGGCCTATGTAAAAAGAACAAAAAGTATAGAAAGGTCATAGACATACCTGTCTGTAGCTCAGTCTTTTTACGATTAGATGTCACAACAAGCTGAAAACAAACAATTATGACTTATAACATGCACAGAGTAATAAATTCCATCTGTTTATTTTTACTAGCTATTCTGTGCACGATGTTAAGCATGCACGCACCTTACCCCGCAGGCACGCACGCACTGCCCGCCAGACGTTGCGCAGTTGCAGCGTATAACAAAAGTTTCTCGATGCAATGTTCTGACAGATCTTAGTTAACAAATTGTAATAATAGAGGTATAAAGTTGCATTTTTTTATTGAAAATCTAAATTGAAGTGTAGAAAAAATATTACATTTTTTCACCGAAACAGTTGTCGGTCCATTTCAATGCATTAATATAAACTTCTATTGAATTTAACTCAATGGGACATTACAGAACCTCTGATGCAGTCGATTTCATTAAAATTTTAATGCTTAAGAGTGATTTATCCAAGAGTCTGCGAGTTATTCAAGGTTATAAATGTGTTTGAGTCTCCGCATAGTGTATTTGGGGAGATTTTGGGACATTTGCTGGCTGAGATTTCTGAGAATTTCAAGGAAATTAATTTTTGAAGCCTTTGGCAATCGGTCCTGGATTTTTTATACAGTGTCCAGGAGTTGCAGTTGAGAGAATCATTGTCCGTCGGAGCGAATTCTAGTAAAAGAAGCTTCAGACACAAGAGTTAAAGTGTTTGTACATCTTATTAGTATCAAATTCATTTTTACAAAGTGCTTAGGTTTTAGTATACACCACTAAAACCTGGTAGCAGATGTTGGATCTGTGCATGCAGAGTGCAGCAGACTCATACCTGTAACAATCGTGCAATTTACGCCCTTCAGGGCCAACCTCTAAGGCACAGTGAAGTGTGCGATTCGATGAGAAAGTCAGGGCAGATGTACACACCTGTGTGAGCGTATGCCTGCGTACAGTATCTGTGTGCGTGTGTGCTCAGGAGTCAGCGAAATGGGTAGATTTTCCTCTTCGCTGGCTGTGGGTCTAGTGTCACTAAATGATGTGCCATTGCCAGCAGCCATCCTGCAATTATTATTACGAGCGTATTACTATTATCACTGAAGAATATCCGCGCTCTCGCCATAACCCTCATAGGCCACGGCTACTTCGCCACCAGGCACTGCTTCGTCCAAAAAAGCGAACTTTTCCCCTTTTGCGAGTACGCCGACAAAGATTTTGAGCATGTACTTTCTGTATCACTGCCTTTCTTTAGCAGAGACCGGCTACCTCTGACCCAACCCGTCTATGGACGAGGTTTACCAGCCCGACAGAATTCCACGGCTCGTCAAGTTGCTTCGAGCGACAAGACGAGCCACGTCCTTCCCTATACGGAAGATAAAGCTGCATGACGGACTGGTGGGCCACCCTGACCGGCCCCGCGCCTGTCTGCGGGCCTACAGGGGTTAGCGGTATGGGCGACCCTCGCCTCCTCATCCTGCAGCTGAGTCAAGTAAGTCCCCCATCTGCGCCATAAATACTGTATGGTTTGTTCACTCAGTCTTAAGCCGTCAGCTCTTAAGTGATAAACAAAAACGCATCATTTATTTTTATAAACGCATAATTCATCACACACAAGTTACATCCAATTAATATGTAGCAGTGGCTACAAGAGATAGAGCTAGAAGTTTCGTAAAGCTTTGGTGGCTTAACGGTGGGATTACGCAGATTATCTCCAACTTATTACTAAACTGGTTAGCAGCGAAGGAATGGCGTATCATTGGTTCCTTCTACGACAGTTGTTCGAAGAAATTTGAAACTCTGGTTTTATTTTGTTCAGCCAGGTTTTAAATTTGTCAAACGCCTGCATTGGTGGCACTTTCGAAGTTTTTATATTCATAATCGGCATGTTTGTTTATGACATTTGTTAATTCTTTTTTTCTGACATTTTAGCGGAACTTTTCGCAGCTCCAATGAAACAGTGCTCAAATGAAACAGGACCAGACCAGATCAGCGTCGAACAAAGAACTCGCTTATCGAATCATTCACTAGAGAGGCCGGGAACGCAGGGAACTGCAGAAGGCGGCACAGGCCAAGCTGCTGCGAGAAGACAGCCGCGCGACAGTCCGAGGACTGGTCGCAGGTGTAGAGGCACTGAACCAGGCGGCAAGTGATTGAAGCGATGATAGCCGGGGACGAAGCAGCCAGAGCTACCAAGGTTCGATTGCCGATACTAAACATGTTTGGGTCTGCAATGAATTCCAATTTTGTGAGGCTGCTTTTCCAAAGTTATAAATTTTAACAAATGCTATATATGAGATCAATGAAAGCTTAAAGTTGGAGTTTAACATGAGTTGATACTACCGACAACGTATGTAGAAATCAATGCGAATTTTCTTGCTGTTGTTCGTTCCTAAATGAACTCCTTTGATCGATGCTTAAGTAGGAGGATGTCTAGCTGACCACTTCTGAATGCTCTATATCCCTCCCGAAAGCAGCTCCGGATTATTGAGCCACGGCACATTGCCCGATCATGAAAATAAGATACCGAGTTTTGATAAATGCAATGTACCGACACAGTTTGTCAGTTTTTTACTCGCAGTCAGGAAAAATACAATTCTCGGTCCAGCTCACTGAGGTAGCTCAGCTGGTACACGGAATTCCTGAATGCTCCGCCGCATTTTTGCGAAGAATTCCCAGCGCAGTTCTGGTTGCAGTCGGACTCTGGCGCGCTGCCCTGCCACCCGTAGGCATTGTCGCAGAAGCACCAGTCGGTGGCCTGGACGCCGAAGTAGCGAAAGTCGCTCATGGCACAGACTCCAGCGCAGACCTCCTGAGTCATCTGCGGACTTGTCACGGAGTCCAAGTTGTTGACGATGGTCACGGAGCCAATTCGCGTGATGCCGTAGTACTTCATACCGGGCATGGCTCGAGTGGAGTTGACGTGGTCCATGAAGCAGCCCAGGTAGGTGGCTCGCACCTGCCTAGTGCCGAATGCAGCTGCGCCAACACAGAGCCAGCTAAGCACAAACGCCACACTAGTAGCGCAGCTCAGGGCCGCCATCGTGTGTAAGACTGAGAAATTGGTTCTATGCAGGCTTGCACTGAATCAGCAAGTCTCACTTATATATGTTTGAGCCAGCCAATGGGCTTGAAGTAAAGTTGATTTCCAGCGATTTGGCTATCTACTTGTATTTAGAAAACTATCAATTAGCACTGATTGCCAAGACTTTTTTACCCTGGAGGGACTTTAGAAAAGGAGAGACGGTGGTAAAAAAGCGCTTCACCTATGGATAAAAAAATTCTTTGGCAGAATTTCAGTCTATTCTGTACTTTGTCTAAGAAGTTGTTCAGTAGCTAGTGCATTTTTTTAAAACCTGTTCAATCGTTTTTTTAGGATGTTTCAAGCTGCGGTAGAGAGAAGGTGAAGATTTTAGGGCACAATTTTTATTGGGGTATTAAGGTTTCAGAAAAAATAAATAATTAAATGAATAAAATATAATAAAATAAATAAAAAGAACATATGGGCGCAACTGCTCGACGTATTTCCCCGGCTATGTACAGCTGTTCAGTCCATGGACTTGAGGAGGGCGCCACACTCAGATATCTAGGGTTCTGCTCTGAAATAACTGTATGCAATTTTACTGTTGCTAGTGTTGTAGCGAATCCGAGCTTAATTTTGTCTTATCCTTAGATTCATAATTGTCAGTGCACTCTCGATTTTTTTAATTACAGTACTTTACTGAACTGGCTAGTATCTAGTTGCATTGTTTTTTTCTTCCTGAGAGAAGTATTTTGTAGTAGCAATATTTTGACACAGACAAATAGTCAGTTTAGCCAGTTATGGTTCGATGTACCGTATTATAAAGTTAAAAAATAAAATATGTGTACTATTTGAAAGCTGTTTTTAATTTAAGTTCGTGCGAAATTTTAACGCATATTTTAACGAAGAGCTTATCACAAGTTTGTGTGAAAAATTAAGCTCATTTAGAATGAAATTCAACATAGGCACAAATGAGACTATGAAGATTTTTTGCGAGAAAAAGTGATAGTTTTTCTACATAATTTTTATATCATGTCGATTTAAACAAATGTCTTGTAAGAAATAATTTATATTTTTTAAACAATTTTGGTGATTATTTTAAAGTGTTTTATGAGGCCAATCTGTCGTTAAAAACGAACGAATGGAATAAAAGGCTTAAGTAGAACATCGTACATTTTTTCTGTACTTTCATCTCACCCTTCTGCCCCCATTACGAATACGTTGCTATCGATTGCCCGCGGATTGAAAAAATTAGAACTAAAAAATACTTCTTAAAATAAGCCAGGCGATAGCTAATTGGGTTCTATTAGGCCAGCTGTTTGCCTTCGCAACAATGCTTCAAACAAGCCGAGATCTGTTTTGCTCCTTTTTCCACAGCTTAAACAAACTTGTAACTCTAATACTCCTTTGTCTCTAAAACAGCTTCAAATTAGTTTATGGAACCGGCTTTCAGTTCGGCTTAAGCTGCAAGGTGAATGAGTGCCTGAGTTCGTGAGCTCGATTTTCGGCGAGGCCACATATTTTGGAGAGAAAGCTTTGAAGGCTTGTCGTGCAACAGCGCGCCAATAAGGTGCATTGTAAGAATTTTTCGCCGTTTACGATTATCTAATTTACTCGTTACGATTAACTCGTATGTCGTAATATCCCCGTGGTATTTCTACGGTTAAGGGAAACGGCTTGCAAACTTCCGCTGTAATTCGGAGGAATATGAAAGACACTTTCATCGTCTGTTGGGACTGCTTTTGTAATCTGTAGGGAACGTCCCCGTCTTGTCAATGTGCCCGCTCAGAATTGAGAAAAGAATTTACTCTATTTTTCCTCCAGCGCAGCCTAAGCATTGTTAGTCAGAATTCTGCTGGGAGCTTGAGCTACTGCTTTCATGGAATAATTTCATCATCACCTAGCACTTTATACGGATTAATTAAGGAAAAACTGTTTCTCAGTAGCCAAGAAGGAGCATCGCAATTTATTCCACAAGCCTGGAATTGAATTATGCATGCTAAAACAAGCCATTGTATTGTGCTTATAGCTAGGGCCGGTTGTGGCTAAAGGACTTAAACTGCAGCCAAGCTGGTTGATGAAACAGATTTTCAGCAAAATTTGCCCAGCGGAATCCAGTTTGGCACTGGCAACAATGTGCTTGAAAAAAATTCTTTCCTTTTCGACACACGACCTCGCCAAGCAAGCCTCATGCTGTCCTTTTTAACAGTCTTATCTAGTTCAAACCAGTTCTACTTAAAAACCAGAATAGAGAGGAAAGAAAGTCACTTACAATTGCGTAGCTTTGCAACTAATTGCACTTTTAGCTACTCGCAGAATTTAGTGAAGTACTTGTTGAGGTTTTAACCAAGGACCACTAGTAGCACTTTGTTAGCTTTGGTAATGCATTTATGTTTTTTATTTTTCAGGCTTGCTTTCATCTGTGATTTCTATCTGAAACTTCATGACCAGGTGGTCAAGTTGGACAAAGCTTTAAGTGCGACGCAGGAAGCAAGCTGGTCAGAACGGCTCAGCCGAATGCTCTGGACTGACTGCAGAGATCAGCGATTAAATCAACTTCCATTGCGGTGAAGCCTAGAATTGAGAATTGAGAATTGAGAGGTTGTAGCCTAGTGGTTAGGGCGTCGGACTCACGACTTGAAGGTCGGGGGCTCGATTCCCGACTCCACTGGAACAATTTGTTTCCTTTAGCAAGACACTTAACTCTGCATTGCTTCAGTTCACCCAGCTGTTAAATGGGTACCAGCATCAGCTGGGATAATTGAATGTGGGTGTGGCGTCCCCCCAGTCCGTGGACTGAACAGCTGTACGCAGCCTTCAGATGCGCCGCGCAATAGCTGCGGCTGTGCTGTCGGCTGCACATCTGGCCCGATTGGGGCAGGTGTAATCAATTATTATTATTATTATTATTATTATCATTGCGGTGACCAGACATTGGCTTTTTGTTGACATTATTTGTTTTCCGATGCTGATATAATATTCCTTGGTGCTGTCAATGAAAATACAAGTACATGTCTACAATCAAACTGTGCCAGAAGTGAACTGTCTCCTGTAAAACTACTGCCGGAAACCCTGAGTAGTTTGAAAGCTATGTGAGGAGAAATCTTAGCTTGATAAATATTTAGTCGGGCCAAGCCGGCACATCGTCGCGGGTGGCAACTGATTTGAGATCCGCTCAAACTCATTTATTTCAAGTACTTGTGTAGACAATTTAGTTTGAAAATTTTTTTTGCCTGCATATACAGTGCGTAACTTAAAATGCCAAAGTGGTGTTCATTTTATAGAAAATATTTAAATATAAAGCCTATAGTGCTTTTTTCAGGAAACTTTGCGAATATTTGCGTTGAGGCGCAATATTCGCTACTATAAGCAGTGTAATAATAACATAATAATAAAGGGTGAGGGTTGTGGCAATGGCACATCATTTGGTGACAATAGAACCGCAGGCAGCGAGGAGGCAATTCTGCCCATTCCGCTGACTCCTGAGCACACACGCACATAGATACTGTTCGCGGGCACACGCTCAGACAGGTGTGTACATCTGCCCTGACTTTCTCATCGTCAGGCAGTGTTACACTTCACTGTGCTTTGGAGGTTGCCCTTAAGGGCGTAAATTTCACGACAAGCCCCCAAGCCTTCTCTCCGCGGCTGCGCCCCAGATACATGTGGCCTCGTCGTGGAATCGAACTTAGGGACCGTGGTGCGAGAGGCAAACGCGTTTGCCTAGCAAAAGCTTGGAAAAAGTTTTGCAAAGTGGTTTGAGTGTTAAAAGATTTTAATTATACATAAAATGCATTTTGAGAAAAATGAGGATATAGATCGAAATGGTGTTAGAATCTAGAGGTGAGCGGAATGGCAGGGCCACTTTTGATAAATTCGTCGACGGTGACACTGACTGACGATTAGAAAGTCAAGGCAGATAATGTTGCCCTTAGCAAAAGCCGCTATAATGAAAAACAGGATTAGGGTTACCTCAAACAAAACTCCCTTGTGATAGTTTTCTAGCGTTGTTTTGCACTATCAAATATGCTATATAAAATTCACAAACTAAAATAAATCCTTGACTGACCTCTCTCTGACTCATCTCTCTCTGACTCATCTCTCCCTGAATGATCTCTCTCTGACTCATCTCTCCCTGAATGATCTCTCTCTGACTCATCTCTCTCTGACTCACCTCTCCCTGAATGATCTCTCCCTGGCTCATCTCTCTCTGTCTCATCTCTCTCTGTCTCATCTCTCTCTGTCTCATCTCTCCCTGGCTCATCTCTCTCTGTCTCATCTCTCTCTGTCTCATCTCTCTCTGTCTCAACTCTCTGTCTCATATCTCCCTGGCTCATCTCTCCCTGACTCATCTCTCTCTGTCTCATCTCTCTCTGTCTCATCTCTCTCTGTCTCACCCCTCCCTGGCTCATCTCTCTCTGTCTCATCTCTCTCTGTCTCATCTCTCTCTGTCTCATATCTCCCTGGCTCATCTCTCCCTGACTCATCTCTCTCTGTCTCATCTCTCTCTGTCTCATCTCTCTCTGTCTCACCCCTCCCTGGCTCATCTCTCTCTGTCTCATCTCTCTCTGTCTCATCTCTCTCTGTCTCATCTCTCTCTGTCTCATATCTCCCTGGCTCATCTCTCTCTGTCTCATATCTCCCTGGCTCATCTCTCTCTGTCTCATATCTCCCTGGCTCATCTCTCTCTGTCTCATCTCTCTTCGACTCCTCTTTCCATTGTCACCCGTGACTGAAAAAAAGAAAAAAACTTTTTTTACTGTTTGACGAAAAAGTTCCGTAGCTTTTTATTAATTCTCACGATGCAAACAAACTGAACCACTTTGAAATAATAGAAAAGTGCAAAATTCAGGCACTTTTTTCACCTAGATCTCATTTTTTAAAGTTCTTGGCTGTGGTGTAGGCACGGTTTGTTGAACTAGCCGAATTCAGTAGAGGTTTTTCCGCCACGAACGAAGTAAAGGCCATTATTCGTATTCGATAGTTCCGATGGCACCGCCTGGTACTCCAGAAAGTGGCACAGACCCAGCAGCTGGGAGTAAATCACCGCCTCGCAGCCTGACTCGCACATGTACAGGCATTCGACAAGCCCCCTGACTCGGGACGTCCTGTAGGCTGGCACTGAACTCTTGTTCAAGTAGACGTAGGACCGATCGCCAAGGTTGAACATTCCCGTTTCTGAAACGCACAAAAATACGAGGGTGTCCGAAAATTGGTGCCACTTTTATTTGATGCGCACGTTTAGAAAATCAAATTGGCACATGTTTGGTGTAGTTTGAAAGCAAGTTGAGTTTTCAACTGCTTGGATTGCATTTGCACCCTCGACTTGGCCACGCCTACCTGAACAGCTAAGTCAACTCACTTATGTAAGCCAACTGGTACACAGAGTTGCGAAACGTCCCGCCGCACATAACACTGTAGTTGCCCCAGCAAGTGGTGTTGCATTCGCTCCCATTTGCACTGCCCTGCAGCCCGTAGCTGTTGCCGCAGAAGCACCATTGGTTCGCTTGCAGTGCCATGTACTTGAAGCCACCCAGACTGCAGACGGCGCTGCAGAGTCCTGGAGTCATCTGGGGACTGCAAATGGTCCCGTCAAACAAACCTATCTGAACTCCGCCGAAACGCTGCATGCCGTAGTCCTTGAGTCCCGACACGTCCCTGATGCCACCAATACCGTCTCGGAAGCAGCCCAGGTAGCTAAACTGGACTAACCTAGCATTGCTGAAGGAAACTGTAGCGCTGAACATAAGCACATGGATAACTGCTCTGAGCTCCATGACTGGGCTGTGCTCTGAAGCGTTTGAATTCTAGCCCATTTCAAGACTCTAAAATGAGCCACATGAATGCCATTTTATCACTGGAAAATTTTTCCCGGGGACCAATCGGAACCGAACCGGTGTGCAGGTGGACCAGAACTATGGACTCGGTTGCTTTGAGAGCGTTAGAAAAATATTGCACCACTAAGCTTGGTTACTAAGCCTGTTTTAAGCATATGCTTGCAGTATCCAACCCAGTAGACGTGCTTAAATTTTTAATGAGATTTTTCTCCAAAAAACTTTTACATTTTTTTGGCTTGAAGACTGAGTATCATCGTCTTTCTAATTAGTGTTCAGAGGCAAACAGTGGCATATTGTGTAAAATAGCCCACTGTTTGCCACTATTATTTTACTAAAAAGGTAAGAACTTGTTGTGTTAGAGCAGGGTAACAGGGTAACAGGTTAAGCAGGGTAAGCAGACGACCGGGTATTTTCAATAATTTATGAAAGGCTTGCAGTGTGGCCTTCCTGCATCACCTTCAAGCACAACCTGCCCCGGCGCTAGTGCTAACCGATCATGTAGCCTTAATTAGCGCGACAAGAGTCTGGATCTCAAGAAAATCGTGGATGTTAATCGCAGGCAAAGGGGCAAGAATTAAATGGACTCATACAGCTGTCGGGAATTTTACTTGACTAACCTTCCAGAGTTTGATGAGGGGGGGCAGTTTTTTCAAGGGACATAATCCCTTAAGCAGGACCTCCTACCTAAACAATGCCCTCGTCTGCTCCGAAGGCTCTGCTCTAGAGACAGCATCCGCATCTTCATGTTGCATGTCAGGACGTTCTCAACCACCGCCTAAGGATTATGACTGTCTGTAGCACTATGCAATTGAACTATGTTTCTGTAGACGACTTTGAAGACCACACCACCAACGCGGCAGTCTATTACAGCGCAGGCATTGCTCATCGCTGCGTCACGGGCTGGCGGGCCACCCTCATTCTCGCCGAAGCGTACTGCCCCAAGCCTTGCAGAAGGTGCTGCTGCATACGCTGCAGTCGCCCTAGCCGACGCACGCGCCCTGGAAACTGCCGGTGCCCTAGCGTACGTTCGCGCCCAGGTCATGAGGCACACCTTCTGACGCTGCAATAATATCAAGACAGCGTACATGTTTGTTGTTGAATGCACTTAGATTTAAGATCTCGTGTCTTACCAATAAGACATGGAAGTGGAGACCAGTTGTGGCAGATATGCAGCCAGTGGCGCTGCCGCAGCAAAAGACAGATTAGTCCAGCTGATTAGTCCATGGACTGGGGCGGCAGCCAGCAACCAACCGAATGTCTACTCATATTTTATTCATCGATCTATACTCCTAGTTAAGAAAGACGGTAACTTCTCTAATGTACGCATGTTGAATCTGTTCATGTAAACCTAGAAAACCTAGCTCAAAGAAAACATAGGACATTAAAAATCGTGTACTAGTGAGTTTGTACAAATTTTTGTAGAATAAGATTTTCTCTCATTTATCTGCCTGGTGATATTTCTGTCATATCTATTTTAGGACATAAAATTAACGTGCGACATCCGGTTCAACATTTAGTTCAGCTTATCGAGTCTCGTTTTTGAAAAGCAAATTTGCGGAAGCAGGCAAACAAGCAAATTGCACTGCTAACCTGAGGACAGATACATCAACCCTCGGCATGACTAATATGACGTATTATAAAGGTAATTTCGAGCGAACCTCTAGCTCAGCTAGTTCCCCAGAGAAACAATCCTCCTCTGGTCCCGTGGGAGGAGCCGAAAAAAAGATTTTTCTATTCGTGATTCTTTTGGACAGATGGACAGGTCATTTCCCAGGAATTCACTGGAACAGCTGCACCGCAGCGATGGCACCTCTGTCTCTCCCTTTCACATAATCATCTCTGCTCCCCCTGACCTCCGCTGTCCGCTGTGCAGATGACATTTACCAGTCAGTTCCTCGGTCCAATGGCTTCCAAATGGCGCCTCATTTCCTTGGGATCACCGATTTGGGATTTTTTCAACGCATTTCTATTCCCCATCCCATTTTTCAGCTGTCAATCTTCTCTCGAGGTTGTTATCCGTCGCTCCGCGCATCTGCGAATCCCTGCCCTCATCTCGGGGCGGCGAAGCTCCGCATTCCACACTATCAAGCAGCGGCCCAAATGGGGCCCTCGTGTCTCCAGGAAAGCGCAACTGGGGAAAAAGGCATCGTTAGCGGTCGCAGCCCACCATGACCCATCAGGATTTTGCAGATCTTCTTCTGCGATCGCTTTTTTGACTCGGCCTTTCGGCATTCAAGTGCAATCTTTATCTTTTCTAATGGGCGATTCTTTGCTTATTTCTTTGACTGGTTTTCTTCTGCACTTTGTTTCATTATTTCCCAGTGCATCGTTGAAAATCTAAACATGTAAGAAAGGTCGGTGGGCATAATTCGGATATTTCTGAATTCAAACAAACCTCAGACAAGCTCGGTGATGGCTTTCTGGACCCTATCCATGTGAAAAGGCCGATGCGATAGTGATCGATAATTCACCCAGAATCTGTCCCGGTTGGTTCGCTCCCCTGCCTGTCGCTTCAGAGAAACTAGTGCTTGACCAAATTTGGTAAACTACCGCGAGGGACGCCCGCCCCTGGGATCCTTCCTACCGCCCTCCCCACTCCTCAGTCTCTGACGCAAAACCTGTTAAAAAGCTGTTACCGCCAGCTGGTAAGCACAACCTCTGCTCTAATCTCGGTATCACACTCTCGCTGCCTTGCTCGATAACCAGTGTCTATAGCCACTCGGCTCATTCAGCAGTCATGTCTGGTCTAGATCCCAATGATCCGGACTTCAAGTATCTCGGCGTTGACCGCAAGGCCCTTCTAAAAGAGATCGGCAATGCCACATTCGACTCAAAGAAGGTGTGCTGGGTGCCCGACGAGAAGGAGGGCTACGTCAAGGGTGACGTCATCTCTAGAGACGGAGGCAAAGTCACCGTGAAGACGGAGAAGGGCGAGGTAAGTATTCTCGGTGCTTAATGAATGGTTAAGTGAGTGATAATTAAGATGTCAAATCTTACGCCGCAGGAGAAGACATTGAAGGAAGACGACGTCCAGCAGATGAACCCGCCCAAGTTTGAGCTGTACGAAGACATGGCCAACCTGACCTTCTTGAACGATGCCTCGGTGCTGCACAACCTGAGGCAGCGCTACTTTAAGATGCTCATCTACGTGAGTTCTTACAGGGTTGAGGGTAATCATATATTTTAATCTACATGTGTTATTGTCGATTAGGATTTATCTATGAGTTAGCACTTATGCTGGCGAACTTGCTGGAATTCAGGACAGTTTGAGCTCAGACTAACTTTACACTTGTGATGCAGCTGATTTCCGAATGTCAATTACATTATGAGTAACCTCCCTAAACTCCCTAAAATATTTCCTGACATATTTCATATTCGAATCCTTACAGATAGATAGAAATTAGACGTAGCCCAGTTAGTACAACCAGTGACCGCGCAGCACTTCCAAAGGCGGTGTACATCTGTTCAGTCAGTGGACTGGGGAGCCCGCATTGAAGAAATGCTAACCTAGCTAATGCTGGAGGGGGTCGGTGGCAGAGCGGGCACCACGGTCCCTGAGTTCGATTCCACGGCGAGGCCACATTTATTTGGGGCGCAGCCGCAGAGAGAAGGCTTGTGAGCTTGTGAGCTTGGCCCCTTGAGGGCCAACATCCAAGGCACAGTGAAGTGTACGCTGCCTGACGATGAGAAAGTCAGGGCAGATGTACACACCTGTATGAGCTTGCCTGAGTACAGTATCTGTGTGCGTGTGTGCTCAGGAGTGAGCGAAATGGGCAGAATTGCCTCCTCGCTGGCTGCGGGTCTAGTGTCACCAAATGATGGCCATTGCCCGCAGCCCTCGTGCAATTATTACTAATATTATTATTAGCTAAAGCTGGGGCCACTTTACACATGATCAGTGAGACCCCCCGAACAATGTCATTTCGCAGACCTACTCCGGCCTATTCTGCGTGGTCGTGAATCCGTACAAACGGCTGCCGATCTACACTAACAGCGTGGTGCTGAAGTACAAGGGCAAGCGAAAGACTGAAATGCCACCGCACGCGTTCGCCATCTCGGACAATGCCTACTCAAACATGCTGCAGGGTGGGTCTAAATTACCTGTGCTCAATGTACTGTCATACTATACGAGTATATGCTGCTGTGTTTCCTTCACAATACTGTGTACTGCAGTTCAGTCCATGGACTGGGGGGACGCCACACCCACCCTCAATTAAATCAGCTATTGCTGGTACCCATCTAACTAACTGAAGCAATACACAGTTACGTTTCTTTTAAGTTTGTTCAGTAGCTACCCTCCGTCGAGAATCGAACCCCCGACCTTGAAATAGTGAGTCCTACGCCCTGACCAAGTGGCTACAACCCCTTGTCATATACACAGTCATACTTTTATGTTAGTATTTTGCAAACGTTTTTAACAATTACTCTCCATTTCAGACCGAGAAAATCAGTCGGTGCTGATCACGTGAGAGACAATGCTTCTTCTGCACTTTTTACATTTTTATTCAGATTTTGCCACTGAAGCGAAACAACAAGTTGAGTATTTTCCTATTTGCATCTTCGCTTGTCAAGATCGCCTAAATTGTGCCGCTTATGTGACAGCTTAACCAGCCGGAATGCTATTTAATACCAGCTTTCGCGCCTTCGATGTACATAGCTGACGGTTGCTTTTTTACATTCGCTTTTTACTACTCAAAGTACATTAGCGAGACGTGCTAATTAACTAAGATGCTACATCTATTGTTCTCTTTTTCCCTATTTCGAATTCTGTAGCGGTGAGAGCGGAGCCGGTAAGACTGAGAACACGAAGAAGGTCATTTCGTACTTTGCGCAGCTGACTGCTCTCACTTCCGGCTCCAAGGAAACATCGGAGGCTGTGGACAGCAAAAAGGTTTGCTCAATGGAATAGGATATCATATGAGTGTCTAACTCACAACCAATGCCTTAACCTCCTGATTTTGAATGCTTTGCACTTTTTTCTAGCTATAAAAGATGTAAAACATTTTCCTTGATTAGAAAATCATCGATTCCTGAGGGTTGACTTTAAATCATGGAAACTAAATACGATCCATACTACTAGTTTGCGACGAATAGTAGTAAGACTAAATAAGTCGACTTTAATTTATCCAGCATGGTCAGAAATGTTTTTCACTTCTTGTTTTATGAGCATGAATAGACTGCTAGCAAACTAGTTGTGAACAATGTGACGAAACATAAAAAACAACGAATTTCAGGGCACCCTTGAGGAGCAAATTGTTCAGGCTAATCCAGTTTTGGAGGCCTATGGCAACGCCAAGACGGTCAGGAACAACAACTCGTCTCGATTTGTAAGTTCGGAGTCTCTGCTCTTTTCTCTATCAAATATTAGTTCATAGCATTAAATTAACAATAGTTCCGTCGACACTTCAGGGAAAGTTCATTCGCATTCATTTTGGACCAACTGGAAAGATCGCCGGAGCAGACATTGAGTTCTGTGAGTTTCTGTTTTGGCATTGACTCAGGAACTTTAGTGAAGATAAAGTAGCCAGGTAGATTGAGGAGGGTGTAGTCGAATCGCCGCTGCATTTTCTTTACTTCCAGACCTGCTGGAGAAGTCGCGAGTAACCTCCCAGATGGGCGGCGAACGCAACTACCACATCTTCTACCAGCTGCTCTCCGACTACGCCAAGCAGTGGCACGACAAGCTGCTGGTGGCCTCCGACCCTGGCCTGTACTCTTTCATCAACCAGGGCGAGCTGCGCATCGACGGCGTTGACGATGCGGAAGAGATGAAGCTCACCGACGAGGCTATCGACATCCTTGGCTTCTCGACCGTGGAGAAGTTCGGCATGTACAAGGCGACCTGCTCCATCATGAACATGGGAGAGATGAAGTTCAAGCAGAGACCGAGAGAGGAGCAGGCGGAGACGGACGGCACGGCCGAGGCTGAGAAGGTTGCCTTCCTGCTCGGCGTCAACGCCAAGGACTTGCTGCAGGCTATTCTAAAGCCCAAGGTCAAGGTCGGCAATGATTATGTCACCAAGGGTCAGAGTCTGGAGCAGGTCAGTTCAGATAATATTTTGATCCACTCTTAATCAATCAAACGTTTTTTCCTAATTTTCAGAATCCACGCTCGTAGTTAGTATCTATAGAAAGAAAGTTTTTTTTCACCTACTCACAGGTAAACTTCTCCATGCAAGCCCTGGCCAAATCGCTCTACCACCGCATGTTCGGCTGGCTAGTCACCCGCGTCAACCAGACCCTGGACACCAAGGCCAAGCGGCAGTACTTTATCGGCGTGCTCGACATCGCCGGCTTCGAAATCTTCGACTTCAACGGCTTCGAGCAGATCTGCATCAACTACACTAACGAGCGCCTGCAGCAGTTCTTCAACCACCACATGTTCGTGCTCGAGCAGGAGGAGTACAAGAAGGAGGCCATCGACTGGGAGTTCATCGACTTCGGCATGGACCTCGCCGCTTGCATCGAGCTGATCGAGAAGCCAATGGGCATCCTGTCCATCCTCGAGGAGGAGTGCATGTTCCCCAAGGCCTCCGACACCACCTTCAAGAACAAGCTGTACGACAACCACCTGGGCAAATCACCGAATTTCGGCAAGCCGAAGCCGCCAAAGCCGGGCAAGGCCGAGGCCCACTTCGAGCTGCACCACTACGCCGGCACCGTCGGTTACAACATCACCGGCTGGCTGGAGCGTAACAAGGATCCCCTGAACGAGTCCGTCATTGAAGTGCTCAGCGCCAGCAAAGAGCACCTTGTGGCCACATTCTTCCCGCCGACTAGCGGTAAGATAATTCGTCATGACCTAATCAATAGAATGACGCAAGAACTGCTATTATAATGTTCGCTTGCGCACCTGTTTTATTCACTTGTTTCTCTTCCGCAGACGGCGCTGATGCCAAGTCGGGCAAGAAGCGTAAAGGTGGCGGCATGCAAACCATCTCAGCTACGCACAGGGTCAGTTTATGGCGTATTTTTTCGTGTTTTTTAGCTACATTGTTGAATGTACGGCATCAATACTAAAGAGTTTAACTGAATGACAAACTTCTTGCAGGAGTCGCTGAACAAGCTGATGAAGAATCTGCACAGCACCTCGCCTAACTTCATCCGCTGCATTGTGCCGAACGAGTTCAAGCAGTCGGGCGTGGTGGACGCCCACCTGGTGCTGCACCAGCTGCACTGCAACGGTGTGCTGGAGGGCATCCGTATCTGCCGCAAGGGTTTCCCAAATCGGCTCATCTACACCGAGTTCAAGCAGCGGTAAGTCGGTGGTCAATCGAGATTGAGTTTTATTGTACGCTCGTATTTGTTGTACGTTAAGTCTACGCGGTTTATTTCCCTGTAGAACTATGTAAGTAGTTTCTTTTGGCTGCCCAGCAGCCTGTGCTTATATATTTGTTATTTCCTAAAAACTAGACAATCGATAATTTGCAAACAACCAACGTAATATTAAGTAATAATCAACACAATCGTACTCATCTACTATCAGTAGCCAGGATTGAAAATACATTACAATGACGGTGTCTCTGAAAAGGGCCGTTTTAGCAAGAGTCACTACGCAACAGTATTATTCCATACCACTGAGTAACAGAGCGGTAAAACTAAGTCTCACACGAAGGTCCCTATACTCGAATCCTGACTATGAAAAAGTTTGAGTATTGTCCGGATGCAGCGGGGAGGCATCCGGAGCTCACATATACGTATCTGTGTGCCTCTGTGAGCTCTGTGAGCTCCAAGATCAGTGGGATGGGCACAGTTGCTTCCTAATTGGTGCGTCACTACTCAAGGCTCTATAAAAAAGTTTGTTATTTTCTAATAACTACTAATCCAAGATCTAATTTATCAGTAGTTATTTATTATAATCCCGATACTCTCGGCATACTTAATTAAAAAGACTACGGTTAGCACCAAAAGCCGACGTTTTTTATTCTAGCTACTCCATCCTGGCTCCCAACGCCATTCCGGAGGGCTTCGTCGAAGGCAAGGTTGTCAGCGGCAACATCCTGGAAGCTGTACAGCTGGACAAGCAGCAGTATCGCCTCGGCAATACCAAGGTCTTCTTCAAGGCCGGCGTCCTTGCCGAACTAGAAGACATGCGCGACGAGAAGCTGAGCCGGATCATCGCCCTGTTCCAGGCCCAGATCCGCGGCTACATGATGCGCAAGAAGCACAAGAAGCTGCAGGACCAGCGCACTGCCCTCAGCATCATCCAGAGGAACGTTCGCAAGCACCTGCAGCTGAAGAACTGGGAGTGGTGGCGCCTGTACCTCAAGGTCAAGCCCATGCTGAACGTGGCTCGCCAGGAGGAAGAAATGAAGAAGGCCGCAGAGGAGCTCGCCAAGATGAAGGAGGAGTTTGAAAAGATTGAGAAACTGAAGAAGGAGCTGGAGGAGCAGAACGTGACGCTGTTGCAGCAAAAGAATGACATTTTCCTGCAGCTGCAGGCTGAGCAGGACACCTTGGCTGATGCGGAGGAGAAGATCGAGAGCCTAATCAAGCAAAAGGCGGACTTCGAGGCTCAAATCAAGGAGCTGGAAGACCGCCTTCTCGACGAGGAGGACGCCGCGAACGAGCTCGAGGGTGTCAAGAAGAAGATGGAGGGAGAGATGGACGAGCTGAAGAAGGACATTGAAGACTTGGAGCAGAATCTGCAGAAATCGGAGCAAGAAAAGCAGAGCAAGGAGAACCAGATCAAGACGCTGCAGGAGGAGATGGCGCGCCAGGATGAGTCCATCGCCAAGCTACAGAAAGAGAAAAAGGCTCACGAAGAGACCATCAAGCAGACGCAAGAGGCCCTCGCTGCTGAAGAAGAGAAAGTTAGCAATCTGAACAAGCTGAAGCAGAAGTTAGAACAGAATCTCGATGAGCTGGAGGATCAGCTCGAACGCGAGAAGAAGGTCCGCGCCGATGTCGAGAAGGCCAAGCGCAAGGTTGAGGGTGACCTGAAGATGACCCAGGAGACAGTTGATGATCTGGAGCGCGTGAAGCGAGACATGGAAGAGCAGATCAAGCGCAAGGATGCCGAGCTAAACAGCCTGCACAACAAGGTCGAGGACGAGCAGGGCATCATCGCCCAGCTTCAGAGGAAGATCAAGGAGTTGCAAGCTCGTATTCAGGTAAGACTCTGGCTGAACCATTACAGGTCTCGTGGCCTCAAGAAGGACCGAAATAGGCCGAATAAAGTTCTATATGGGTCAATCCACGCTCGAAATAAACACCCTGTCATCCCAGGAATTGGAGGAGGAGCTTGAAGCCGAGCGCCAGGCTCGCTCGAAAGCCGAGAAGCAGCGTCAGCAGGTCGAGGCTGAGCTAGACGACGTTGCCGACCGTCTCGAAGAGCAGGGCGGTGTGACTGTGGCACAGCAGGAGCTGAACAAGAAGCGTGAAGCCGAGCTATTGAAGCTACGTCGCGAGATGGAGGACAATGTGCTGCAGCACGAGCAGATGGTGCAGCAGCTGCGCAAGAAGCAACAGGACGCTGTCAACGAGCTCTCGGAACAGGTGGACCAGCTGCAGAAGGCCAAGGGCAAAACTGAGAAGGAGAAGGCACAGTTCAAGGCCGAACTGGAAGATTTGCATGCTCAACTCGAGCATCTGAACAAAGCTAAGGCGGCTGCTGAAAAGAACTCAAAGGGGCTGGACGCTCAGCTGGGTGATCTGCAGGTAACAAGTGGGACCAAAACTGAAACTAGTCATTCATCACGATTCGTAAACTTAAATGAATGACCAAAATTGTTTAACTGGACAATTTTTAGGCTCGTCTAGACGAAGCCACCCGACAGATCAACGATCTGCAGTCGCAGAAGAACCGGGCCCAACAGGAGGGCGGTGATCTTGGTCGCCGTCTTGAAGAGGCCGAGGCTCAGCTGGCTCAGCTAGCCAAGGCAAAACAGCAGCTGACCCAACAGCTGGAGGAGGCCAGGTGAGAAATCTGTTGATTGTATTGCTTGGAAAATCTCTTTTGGATTGAGAGCAATAGGATTCGTGTTTTGTTAGTCTTGAACAAACAAAGGTCCGTGGTTGACTTCAGGCGCAACCTGGAAGAAGAGAGCCGCCAGAAGACCAAGCTGAGCTCTGACGCGCGCAACCTGACCGCCGACCTGGAGCAGCTGCGCGAACAGTTGGAGGAAGAGCAGGAGGCCAAGTCTGATCTACAGAGGCAGCTAGCCAAGGCTCAGGGCGAAGCTCAGCAGTGGCGCTCCAAGTATGAGACTGGCGGAGGCGGCGGCGGTGGGGAGGAGGCCGAGGAGCTGAAGCGTCGGCTGCAGGCGAAACTGATTGAGGCCCAGGACGAAGTGGAGAGCGCCAAAGCTCGAGCCGCACAGGCTGAGAAGGCCCGAGCCCGCCTGCAGGCGGAGCTGGAGGATGCCACCGTGGACCTGGAGCGAACCAGCATTCTGGCCTCGCAGCTGGAGAAGAAGCAGAAGAACTTCGACCGGACTCTGGCCGAGTGGCAGCAGAAGTGCCAGCAGGCGCAGGCCGAGCTCGAGTCCGTGCAGCGCGAGTCCCGCGGCTACTCCACTGAGATCTTCAAGCTGAAGGCGCAGCTGGAGGAGGCCAGGGACCAGACTGAGGCGGTGCGCAAGGAGAACAAGAACCTGGCCGACGAAATTCACGACCTCACCGAACAGCTCGGAGAGGGTGGTCGCAATGTGCACGAAGTCGACAAGGCTAGACGCCGGCTAGAGATGGAGAAGGAGGAGCTGCAGGCTGCCCTGGAGGAGGCTGAGGCTGCGCTTGAGCAGGTAGGACTACTGGAGCTAGTTTAAAAAATGTAGTGCAGGGATTTAATTCACATAAATAACTTACTTTTGACAATCAGGAGGAGGCCAAGGTGGCCCGCGCCCAGTTGGAGATCGCCCAGTCGCGCCAGGAAATCGATCGGCGTCTATCTGAAAAGGAGGAAGAATTTGAGAGCAGTCGAAAGAATCACCAGCGGGCCATGGACTCCATGACCGCCACCGTAGAGGCCGAGGCCAAGGGCAAGGCCGAGGCTCAACGGCAGAAGAAGAAGCTGGAGCAGGACATCAACGAGCTGGAGGTGGCGCTGGACACGGCCAATCGCGCTCGCGCCGATGCTGATAAGACCATCAAGAAGCTGCAGCAGCAGGTCCGTGAGATGCAGGGCCAGGTGGAGGACGAGCAGAGGCAGAGGGACGAGGCCAGGGAGCAGGTGAGTCAGTTTACTTACCATCGATTAGCTTGATTAGCCTAACTGATCAGGCTTCACTATTCTCCACTCGACGCCAGGCCATGTCCATTGAACGCAAGCTCAACATGCTCAGTTCCGAGCTGGAAGACCTTCGCACCCAATCGGAATCGGCCGAGCGCTCCCGCAAAGCTGCCGAAGCTGAGCGCGCGGAAGCTGCGGACAGAATCGGCGAGCTGTCTGCGAACAATGCGACGCTCAGCGCTGCCAAGCGAAAGCTCGAGACGGACGTCAATGCGATGCGAGCCGATATGGACGAGCAGCACAACGAGGTCAAGCAGGCCGAGGATCGGGCTAAGAAGGCCGTGCTCGACGCGCAGAGGCTAGCTGATGAGCTGCGCGCTGAGCAGGTAATTTTCTTGTCTGCTAATTGTCTAGCAGGGATGTTGCACCTTACCTGGTGGGCCAGGTATTAAAGGGTGGAATTTTATGAAAATCAGAAATTTGATTTAGGAGACATGGTAAGGCAGTGGTTATTTGAAATCCCCCCGTGGTATTTTACTGTTAAGGACATATTGTTAGCAGCAATTTAAGCTGATGATGGCGTGAGCTCAGTACCTCGTCGTCTTGAGATGTCACATTATTCCCTGTGAAATTCGGGCTCGCTAAATTCCAGGAGCACTCGCTGCACGCTGAGCGAGCTCGCAAGCAGCTCGAGTCGCAGGTGAAGGAGCTGCAGGTGAGACTCGACGCCGCTGAGGGCAACGCTTTGAAGGGCGGCAAGAGAGAGCTGTCCAAACTGGAGGCTCGCGTCCAGGAGCTGGAAGCTGAGCTCGACGCTGAGCAGAGGCGGCACCAGGAGACGCAAAAGAACGCCAGGAAGGCAGATCGGCGTCTCAAGGAGCTCTCTTTTGCTGTGAGTTTTCTCCGTTCCGGATTCGAGTGTTGCGTTTTTGCTCTTGTAAAGGGGGAGCCCGAGGTGAATTCTCGAACCAAACTGACTGAAATCAGCAGCTGGTCAATCCAGTCGACTAGAAACGCCGAAACATGACAATAACAATTTTATCCCATTTATTCCCAGGGGACCATGGCAAGGACTGTGTGAGATCTCTTTGCGCTTCTGATCGACCTGCTACTGATTTCAGCTTGTTTGGGTTCAAGGATTGACCTTTGGGCCACATTTTAGGGGCTTATTCTATTGAACTCTATTGGGTTTGAGCCTTGATTTGTCATCCCTCTGGCTAATAATCAGGATTGATACATTCAGCTAGAAGGCAATTCTGCCCATTCCACTGGGCCCTTAGAACGCATACTTTCTGCAGGCGCACACTAACAGGTGTTTACATCCGCTCTGACTCGCTCATTGTCAGGCAGTGTTACAAGTGTGCCCTTGGTATTTGGCCCAAGTCTTCTCCCCTAAATAAATGTGGTCTCGCCATGGACTCGAGCTCGAGTTGGAATTTTAAATCTAGAGAGATTATTTAAGAAGGCCAACTGGCCTACCAGACGCTAATGAACTGCTTCAATTTTCTCTCAGAGCGAGGAGGAGCGCAAGGCTCAGACAAAGCTGCAAGAGCTGGTGGAGAAGCTGCAGTCCAAGGTGAAAACCTACAAGCGCCAGGTGGAGGAGGCCGAGGAGATCGCCGCCATCAACCTGGCCAAGTTTAAAAAGGCTCAGCAGGACCTTGAGGAGTCGGAGGAGCGGGCCGACATGGCTGAGCAGAGCTTCAACAAGCTGAGGTCCAAGAGCCGAGCCAGTACCAGCGCCGCTCCGCGCGGAACGAGTCTTGCTCCACCGGCTGCCGGGGTGAGTCCTGAGTAGCAAGTTGGTTCACTAACATTTTTACTAAGTGGAGTAGATTGCTGTCGTTGTGACTACTGGCATTGCAGCGCAGGGGCGTACACAGGGTTGTGCAAGGCTGTCGACGGCCGCGGAATGTGCGGCTTCCCAAATCCTCAGGGGCAATCCAAATCTTCGGTGCCAACCCCCAAATCCTCAATGGCACACCAAATCCTCTGTGACACCCCGAAACCCTCAGTGCCACTCCAAATCCGTGGTTGAGCAAACCACCATCCGGACCCACCTCACCAATTAACGATTATCAGTTGGAGATCCAAATAAAAAAATGACAGAATAATGATTTAAAGTCCGATTGAGCGTCGATCCTTTTCAATTGCGCCTTTTTTTCCCCAGGGCATTCGCGCCAGATCTCGCGGAGCTATGGACGAAGAGTGAGATCAGTTTCAGCATGCTTCTCCGCGACTAGGTTCAATTCTGAAGTCGGGCAGCATGCGGAAGCATTGCTGCCTAGTAGACAATTAATTAGTAACTTCATATTAAAATGCGTATTCAAGCTAGCTACAAACTTTACATTTATTTTTCTTATTTTAGCCCTACTAAAAATTTTCGGCAGATTTTCTGACTTAAGATCGTTTGAACTAAAGCTTTTCCCCTTTCATTTAGTCTGCGAAATTACTCGTAAACTGCTTTATTAGACTCCAAACCTTCAGCATGTTAATAAACACCCTAAAGTTAGAATCCGTTATTTAATCATTTTTTGTAGTGATTACCTATGAGCTTCTTTAGCTGAATTCAATATTTTAGCAGTATAATAGGCCATGCATGATTATTAGGTCCAATGAACTCTTTCTAACCAATAAACGAACTCAATAGAAAAGCCTTAAAAACCTATTCTTAAATGACTCAAGCTAGGTAACCTATAAACTGGTGATGCTATTCCGTGCTCAAGTGCATTCGTGTCTTTAGAATTTATTTCTTGTCCAAAAGGAAAATCTTTGACTTTGACGGAACAATAGAGTCGTTCGAACCTTGTGCTGTCGATTTTCTAAGAACTTACGTCATTAACAGTGTGATACTGGTCTAGACTTCGAAATTGAGGCACATTGACAAAGACCATGTTAAATTCAACGCGATACCAGAAGAAACGTTTTTTAAGAATACATAAGCGTCCCATATTATGTGACGTATTGAAGAGAGCCGAGTGCTGGTTAAGGCATGTGCCTCTCGCACCAAGGTCCCTGAGCTCGATTCCACGGCAGGCCACATTCATTTGACACGCAGCCGCGGAGAGAAGGCTTGGGGGCTTGTCGAGCAATTTACTCATTTGAGCGCTGACATCCAATATGATGAGAAAATAAGGGCAGATGTACAGACCTGTGTGAGTGTGTGCCTCCGTACGGTATCTGTGTGCGTGTGTGCTCAGGAATCAGCGAATGGGCAGAATTGCCTCCTCACTGGCTGTGGGTCAACTGTCACCAAATTATGGCCATTGCCCACAGCCCTCCTGCATCTATTATATAACTTTTATTCAACTAATTTAAGAGTTAACGCCACCTTATTCTCATTATGCCACAGTCTCCGCAGTCGTTTATTCATAAAAAGCTTCTGCTATACCAGATTAAAATGTCAGTTATTTGCCTTACTAGGCAGTTAGGGTCTGAAACTTTGAAAATTTGCTACATTCTGTTAATTGGTGCAGCAATTTGAGTTGTTTTCTATCGACTGAATGGCTTATGGTCCTCCAAGTGCTTTTTAATCAAATTAAAAATCCTAATTTTAGTTAAACCGATCTTTACTACTGCAAGTAAAAACGGTGAATTATACGATTACGATGGCCAAAAATTGTCAATGAGAAAAAATTGTAGGAAAAGGAGTAGAAAAATAGCTTTGTTTATATTACTTAGCAATTAGCCATTACTGGGTCCTTCAGTTTGGAAACTATCTGGATGGGATCCTTCAGTTTGGAAAAAATCTGGATGGGATTCTTCAGTTTGGAAACAATCTGGATGGGATCCTTCAGTTTGAAAACAATCCTGTTGGAATCCTTCAGTTGGAAACAATCTGGATGGGATCCTTCAGTTTGGAAACAATCTGGATGGGATCCTTCAGGTTGGAAACAATCCTGTTGGAAACCTTCAGTTGGAAACAATCCTGTTGGAATCCTTCAGTTGGAAACAATCTGGATGGGATCCTTCAGTTTGGAAACAATCTGGATGGGATCCTTCAGTTTGGAAACAATCTGGATGGGATCCTTCAGTTTGGAAACAATCTGGATGGGATCCTTCAGTTTGGAAACAATCTGGATGGGATTCTTCAGTATGGAAACAATCCTGTTGGAATCCTTCAGTTGGAAACAATCTGGATGGGATCCTTCAGTTTGGAAACAATCTGGATGGGATCCTTCAGTTTGGAAACAATCTGGATGGGATCCTTCAGTTTGGAAACAATCTGGATGGGATCCTTCAGTTTGGAAACAATCTGGATGGGATCCTTCAGTTTGGAAACAATCTGGATGGGATCCTTCAGCTTGGAAATAATCTCGAGGCCTTCACTGTTAGATGAATTAAAGTTATTTTCATTTTTATAGAATTAGAAGTTCGAAATCATTTTAATTGAATTAACATAACTCAACTAGACGATGCTCCAAAACAGTGTGCTCAAGCTATGCTTTTAGACCCGACTGACACTTCAGAGCTAATTCTGGCATTGCAGCTCACAGACAGAGGATCGGTTGACGATTGTCCCTATCCCGCCACTTATCAGCGAAGAGTGTCCTGTGAGATTCCCGGTGGAGAAGGACTGACTGGCAAATCTGGGAAAGCGAGAATTCCGGTCCAGAGTCGACGAAATTGGTCTTTCAGACTCCGACTACGCGCCGGCAGTTGGGGGGGGGCTGGTTAGATAGATGGAAGATCCTCAGAGATTTCAATCACTCCTGTGGGAGAGGAGCGGGAATGATTTATCTGCCTGTCTCGATCCCCAACCCTGACGCCACAAATCGGGATCTCTTGCGCTTCGTATTTTCCGCCCCCAGTCTCAGTCTTGAGTCAGTGCAGGCTATCATTCACTCTGATATGCGCGACGTTGTCATTCCAGATTCCAGAGCTCATTTGACCGACCAAATGGCCGAGAGATTTGCGAAGCATAAAGTTCAGAAGCTATTTTTTGAGCAGCCACTCTTGAGCTGTCTCTCTCGCAGTAGCTCTCCTGCAGCACTTGGACTGTTCCATGAGGGACCAATATTGACAGCTCTGGCCAGTAGCAAATTGGCTACTTCAATAATTGATGAGAATTTGGGAATTTGTTTCTTGGCAAACTCTGTGGCATAGGCGGTGCCCCGGCTTCAGATGAAGGACCTGAGACAGGTAATGCGCACACTAATTATTGTGTGCGCATATGCAGGTGTGAAGAAATGTGTGCTTTAATTTGCATTCTACGAGGCAGCGTGCTGAGTAAGTATGGTCTAGTTAACGGAAATCACTCAGTTTGCATATAGAGTCGGCGGCCTCTCTACTTTAGGATTGACGTATAAATTTTTTAATGTGCCAGTTTTGTAATTGTAAGCTCCTTGCTTCTTTGTTTTAAGAAAATTGACTTTTGTTTTAATGAACTGCGGGCTTAAGAAATGCATAGAAGGTGCTTCAGATTATAGAATAAAGAAATATAAATGAAAAAGGAAATAGCTGGTACTTGGCCGCCCACTCTTGGCTGACATTTCATAATTTCTCGGTGCATCGAAGGGCAGAAACAATTTCTGCAGGCAATAGGAAAACAAATTTAGCCTACAGCAACTTCCGGCCATTCTTAATAAATCATAACGAAAATACACAGGGAGGAGGACAGCGCTTTGGCCAGTGGCGAATCAAGCCTAAGATCGGTCGGATGATAATCACGGGCAGCTGGTCAGGTGAAAAAGATGGGGCCTGACAGTTTAACACCATGCGTTTGTCTTGGAGCCGTAGTTTCTCCCCTAATTTCTTGCCGGCCGGTATTTAGTTTCTTCCCGGTGGGGACGCGACTGACATTTCTCCAATTTCAAATCCCAACTGTTGAACAGCTTTGACTTTATTTGGGAGATGTCACTCAGAATCTTTTGTCCCAGAATCTGGGACGTCCAGGATTCGTACTTTTATGTTTAGTAGGAGATTGGAAATGGTGGATACCGTACTGTACAAGTAACCTGTACATCAGGTAAAATTTGCAATTTGTGTTGGTTGACACATATATAATATACTTTTTAGTAACAACAATGCGAGGGTTGTGGTCTAGTGGTTAGAGCGTTGCAATCATGACTTGAAGTTCGGCGTTCGATTCCCGGCTCAATCGGTATTTTATCAAGACACTGCATTGCTTCAGTTCACCCAGCTGTAAATGGGTACTGAGGGTGGGTGTGGCGTCCCCCCAGTCCATGGACTGAACAGCGGTAGGCCGTACGCAGCCATAGCTGATGGGGCAGATGTAATAAATCTCGTATTTTTGTATTGAAATATTAGCTTGCTTATGCTAAGCTGTTGCCTAGTTTAGATCCCTATGCCAAAATCTACGAGCACATCCCTAGAACCTAATCTAGATATAGTAAAAATAGTACATGATATTTTCAAAATCGAGGTCTAGCTTCCATAAACTTATTGCAGATCCGAAAACTAGGTTGCAGATTATGACATTTCAATGAAGCAATTATATAAATAAAATTTCAGAAACCGAATAACGAAGATCCAAAAATGTTGTTTATGGTTATTGCATTTAAATAAACTGTCATCATTTAGGCAAGGATTCAAAGCTGGCTTTCAAATGCTTTCTACGTACGGGCTAAGTTACAATACGTCTTTCCTATTAGCCAATAGCATTATCCCTCTGACTAGCAACCCGCGTAGTTCACCTCAGAATTCGATTCACGGAGAGCTTTTTCTCCGCTTAAAAAATTCCTGGGACCGACTCATTTTGAGCACTTATCCGACTCTCCGGCTTACAGAAATGGAAATACATTCACTATGGTCTCACTTAGTTACAGAGGCCGAAGAGAGACCTGGCTCAGTGAGACGGAACTGCGAGGCATATCAGCAGTGCTCACTCTCTTCCCATCCATGCAGCCAGACACTCCCCCCACTCCGTCGCTCTAGTATTCCCATTCTCAGTGCAGGTAGGCCCCCGTGTAGGCAGAATGTGTGCTGCAGCTAGCTGATGAGGTACTGGCCTTGGCGTGAATCAGCCAGTCAAACGCGGTCATTATTATTAGTCTCAGCTGTCAGCCAATAAAAGCGCGGCTTCTGTCTCCGGGATGTCCTGCTGTAGGGGCCATATTCTCTCGCCGCTGAAGAATATCGAATCGCGTAAAGCCTCAGTCTTCTAATAACCTTTCGAAGGTCAAGCAATCAGCTTGACTATTTAAAATTCAATAGAATATTGTTGCGATGGCAACGAATCACAAGACGGAGTCCTCTCAGAAGTCCGTCTCGCAGCCGGGTGCAGTGAAATTCCTGCTGCCATCGGAGATTCACTTCTTCTCCAGAGTGAGGAACTGGTCCGAGCTTGCCAGCGAGGAGCGCCTGACCTCAATCGACCTGACCGACTACGCGAAGCGACTCATGAGCCACGATTCGTCCTATCCCAAGCTGCAGGTGGCCTACCTAAACGGTCGGTGGTTCGCGCTAAACAGCCTTCAACTGGCCATCTGCAGACACTTGGAGCGAAGTGGCTACTGCCGGAGAATCCGAGTGAATGTGTGCTCTCCGCACGCGCTGCCTGAACAAGTTGCTGCCGGTCTGCAGGTCAGGGGATCCAGAGCCCGTGGTGAGTTTTCATCTGGCAGCTTGAGCTTGTCAACGATGAAATTCTTTTAACTGGAACTGAGAGTTCACATTAGTCCTTGTTAACCCCATGTATGCATTATTAGCCTTGGACGGGTTAGGGCTAGGGCTTCGGACGGCTGTACCTTGTGCCTGTATCACTAGCTGTAAATCTCTGTCAACTAAGTTAGCTGTGATTTTGTCTACCTGTTTAAACAGACTTCGCTTCGGAAAGGTTGGTTGAATGACATTCTCAGCTACCATCTGCCTCATCCATCTCCCTAATGTTTACTCCCAACACGCGCGGGAGCATTTCAAAACTAAATATTAGTAGCTCCTAGCCTACTAGGCTACTCTGCCAATCCACATCACGATGAGATAACTGGTCACTATTCGGCTTGTAGACATCATGACATCAAATGACATCATGAGGCATTTGCTTAAACGAGTTCCGGCCGTAGAATTATCGCATGGGTCTTATAACATTCGGACATACCGACTACCAACTTTACGATAACTCCCGAACCGAATGACCGATTTTCATGAAAGTCCATCACAAGGATCCAACCTTTTTTGTCCTTTCCGATGAACCAACTTTCAAAGCCGTCTTACGTCAGAATCGTCGAGATATTCATCGCTTCTTGTCGGAGACCCTGGTGTCAAGGACAGCTGACATAGCTCTATATTGGTTCAATATTAGAACAAAAAAACATAATCAATTCAATATAATCAACAGAAATGCCGACAAAGTTAGATGATGAAATTTCTGTTAGGAAAATTATTGTTCAATACGTGCTTTTTTACCTGACTCTCGATGAGAATCGTCGAAAATCTTGACTATACCGATTTTTTGCGATTCTGGAAGTTGTTTCATCTAATAGAGTGGAAACTTATAGCATATGTTCTGGATTTTCATGGCGTTTGGTTGAATGTGTTAGTACAGCAGAGGTTGTAGCCTAGTGGTTAAGGCGTCGGACTCACGACTTGAAGGTCGGGGGTTCGATTCCCGTCTCCACTGGAACAATTTGTGTCCTTTAGCAAGACACTTAACTCTGCATTGCTTCAGTTCACCCAGCTGTTAAATGGGTACCAGCATCAGCTGGGATAATTGAAGGTGGGTGTGGCGTCCCCCCAGTCCATGGACTGAACAGCCGTACGCAGCCTTCAGATGCGCCGCGCAATAGCTGCGGCTGTGCTGTCGGCTGCACATCTGACCCAATTGGGGCAGGTGTAATAAAAAAAAGTAGATTCAGAAAATAACGGTGTCTTCCGAGTGTTAAGCTCTTTTCAGAACTGCCGAGTCAGGCAAATGTGTAACACGCAACATGTAGCATTTTATGTTATTTTTAAATTAACAAAATAAACCTCTTACACCCCCCAATCATCTTTGATAAGATTAAATTTCAAAATCGATGCCTTTTTTCTGCATTCACCAGCTGCATGCACTATTTGCATCAAGGCATGATTTTAACAGTCTCTGCACTGCTTTGCGCATTCAGCGTAAACATCACGTGATTCAAGAAGTGCATACTGGGAAGTCCTATTTCTAGAAAAATACCGAATGGATTTCAATTTAGTTTTTTAACTTTTGTATTCTCAGTTAAATCTGGAGCAGATTTCGAGATTTATCTGTGCATCATTTTCGACTGGTTTTGAGTTCCCAATATCAATGCGCCCCAGATGCTCGCGATCACCATGCGGTGACAGTAGACCCGCAGCCAGCGAGGAATTCTGCCCGTTTCGCTGACTCCTGAGCAAACGGACACAAATACCGTACGCAGGCACACACTCACACAGGTGTGTACATCTGTACTGATCTGTCCTCGGACAGTCCTTCGTTGATCGTTGGCACTCAATGACATAAATTTCATGACAAACTTCAAAGTCTTCTGTCATTCACTGTGCCCGAAGTAACTGTGGCTTCGCCGCGGAATCGAGCTTAGGGACCTTGATGCGAGAGATAAACTCGTTTGACTGCTCTGCCACTCAAGACCCTTGGTTTAATTTGCTCTTTCTCAATAATTTCAGAGTAACCAAAAGCAACGCAATGAGTTCAACGTAAAATATTTGTCCAAGACCTATCATACCTACCAATGCCATGGTTTTTTGATCGTATAGAAAAATTGATGGGCAATATCAGTGGGGTGGGGGGCCTTAGTAACCAGCGTTTCATATAATTAGATTATCTATCTTTATACTACAGAGTAATATGCTGGAACTGGGAGCCGGGAGCCAACCTGGTGGGTGAATGAGAGATGCGAGATCCTCGGGTAATAACAGTCGGAAATCTGGTCTCGGACACCGGATGCTGCCAGGTCCTGCGGCGGGAGGCTTCCATTTTCGCGTTAGGTACAAAAATAGAAGTCAACTGAAGTCAGTCGCTGAATTATTCATTCATGCGCCTATAGACTTTTTTATCTGGGCCCATCGAGATAATTGCATTAGCCTCTTCCCGGATGAGGAAGGAGGTGACAGGCGAGGGAGGAGCCTGCGGGAGGGGATTTGGGGGAGGAGCCTGCGTCTGAGTCGATTTTCTGAGTCGAGAAAGAAATTGGTCTGTGAATGGATTTGAAATTTCCAACCTAAAAAACATGTTTTGAAAATATTTCATTCATCGTATTGTATATTTATTGTAACTCGAGTCGGGAATTACGATGCTCTAACCAATAGGCTATAACCCAGGCTTTACTAACTATGCAGCTTTGCAATATCCAAAGCTCCATCAATAAAAATCTACGCTCAACATCTTTAGATCTAGGGGTTTCATCTCTAGATCAAGCCTCTACATCTCTAGATATAGGATCAACATTTCTAGATCAAGGCTCTACACCTCTAGATCAAGGCTCTGGATCTCTAGATCAAGCCTCTACATCTCTAGACCAGCCTCTACATCTCTAGATCAAGGCTCAACATTTCTAGATCAAGGCTCTGGATCTCTAGATCAATGCTCTGGATCTCTAGATCAAGCATCTACATCTCTCGATCATGGCTCTTCATTTCTAGATCTGAGCCCAACATTTCTAAGTCTAACCACTATCTACATCTCTGCATCTGTTTATCTATGTACTCGAATGCGTCTCTATAGACCTAAAATCCATCTAAAGCACTGGAGCCTCCGTGCGAATCTGCCAGTGAATTAAAAGTATCTAAAGGTAAGTCTATCTATCATTCTGGTATTGCTGAATCTTTAGTCTTATCAATTTTTCATGCAATCCCTAGAAAAAGTCTATCATTCTGCATGCATCGCGCGACAGCTTCGCATATCCGAGTCCTTGGGTGCGTTTCTCCAGCAATCCTTGAACTCTTGTTTGCCTAGCTCTGTCAACACAGGACTGCATGCCAGACATTTGATCTTTGCAGTTTTTTCCTAGTCGGATTTGTTCTAATCAAATTTCCCACTGGATTGGTGCCTTCAGTATCTGGCGCTGCCCAATGGTCCACCTAGGAGAGCCACAAGTCCATTAGCGCGCGGCAAGCACTGCGTCATCGTACTCCCGAACTGCAACATCGTTGTCATTCTGCCGCGCAACTAGTAGCTGAATATGTAAACACGACGCGAATTCCTACCAACGAGACTAACTTTAGTGTTTATGTTTCCAGTAGGCAAGCAAATAACCTTTTTTAACGCGTGTGCGATGAAAGAATGTTCGCTTCTAGTCTGGGACGGTTCATTTGTATCGACGAAGCTTGTTGCATTCGGACCAAAGAGTATTTTTCTGTGAAAATGGTGTTTCAATTCAGTATTTCCGTCATGCAGTTGCTGTCAGAATGTCAAGGCGGATGATCGGGGCTGTCGGGGCTTCAAATCCCTTTTTGTTGGTAAGATTGAAAATGGCGGAGCAAAATGCTGACAACAGGGCTTTTATCAAAAATTATTTTCCGTATATGCAAAGCGATCGGGTGTCATTCTGATATATTTTCAGAATTTTCAGAAATCTTAAAATACTTTTACTGTACGAGCATAGTTAAGGTTTGATAAAAAGTTTAACCGATTTTTTTTTTCAAAAGTTTCAACGATGACCCTGAAGCATGAAGTTTCAAAGAACGACTAAAACCATATTCATATTGCAGGTCCAACAACCTCCAGCGAAGTCGGCGACGCAGTATCCGCAGCGTCGTCTTCATCGGATTCCACAGGCTCGGACATGAATCAGGATGACAGCGCCGACAGTTGCTCCGAAGCCGAGGGCGACAGTCAAGATGATGACGGGGACAAAGACGCTGACGGACAGGATCAAAGCGACGGCTCGTGCTCCGGCTCCGACAGCTACTGCAGCGAATGCGAGAGGGAGGCGAGAGACGCAGCCGCAGCCGCAGCTGCTAAAAAAGAGACAGTCGGCAAGCCGGCAGCGGTTCAGAAGAGAGCTGGTGCACCTGAGACAGAAAGAGCTGGCAGCAAGACGGCGCACAGGCGCGGTTCTACTGATAAGTCGCAGACAGCTCATGCGGTTTCGAATTCCGCATTGGCAAAGTCCTCAAAACTTCCGCATGGTTCAAAGGGTAAGTTTGCTTGCCATTGAACAGTTCATATTTAATGAGTGATTATTCCAACTCTCGCACCAATGTCCCTGAGCTGGAGTCTATGGTGAGGCCACATTCGTTTGAGGTGGGGTTTTACAAGCAAATTACACCCTTGAGGTGGATAACCAACAAAGCGCAGTGAGAGCTCACACTGGAGTGAGAAAGTCAGGCCAGATGTACACACCTGTGTGAGTTTGTGCTCAGAAGTCAGCGTTATCAGCGTTAGTCAGTCAGAAGTCGGCGTGTCAAAAAACACGCCTGGCCGCACAGTCTCTGATGAAGGCAGCGCCATTAGCCTGATCGGGCGCCCTGGCGTCTTCCAAATAGACAGTCGATGAACCTCCGGGTCCGCGCCTGACCTCGCCGGTATGGGCCCTGCTGCGTGTGCAGCAATACCTCCTGCAGCGGCTCCGGGCATGCAGAGGACTCAGCGCTCTCTTATTAACCAGAATTTCAGATAAATGAAAAAGAGTCAAATTTTATTTTTGAAAACTGCTAATGCAGAATGCTGCCGCCATTATTCTCCTAGCCCCATTATTATTTTCCATCCGTCCTCGCTAAGCTCACTGATCCATCCGCCAGATCAAGCCCTGCTGATGAAATATGAAATGCCTCGAGGCCCGACGCCGCATTTTTGTCTGGGGATCAAGGAATCGGTGGAGCAGAGCAGGGATCAGAGGATCATTTTTCTCCGCTGTGCCCGCTCTGATCAAGCGGCTCTTCAGTGTCATTTTTTGCGGATCAGCGAGGATGGAAGATCGCTCCGGCTGCTGCGCCTTCGCGTCCTAAACTCGCCCGCATTCAACTCCTCCTCAGTCAGACATGCGGGAAGAGAGGAATGGGAAGGACCTTCCCCACAGGGCCGTCCCAGCCCACCGATGCCATAATAACTAGCGCGAAAATAATCCTCTTCATCGTCACTTTCCACTTTTCCCGCGGCCTCGGGGTGGAATAAATTCCCCTCCCGACTCGCTTTGGTCAGGGACGGAAAAGCCGATGAGAGGGGAGAAACTGATTTTTTCACGCAGAGCCTCCTCCAAAGTGGGAACTCGGAGAAGGGAAGTCTTGAAAATGGGATAACGCTTCGGTGATGCCGGGATTCTTCTTTGGATTTGGAGAGAAAACTGGCTGGGGGTGAAAGACCGCTTCGACGATGGCAAAGACGAACGGAAGATATGCAACTGCATCCTTAAGTCACTCAATTATTGTTAGGCCTTTAATTAAACTTTTGCTTTTGTCGACCAAAGAGAAAATCTTCACACTTCGATACTGTCTATGCAAGATATTTATAATGTTACAAAATGTCACGGTACAATCTTTCAGTCTCAGAGAATTTTTCTTGAAAGAAAGAAATGACACTTTTGAGCCAGATGCCAGTTGCACAGCTGCAGCTAATTGCGTGTACAGCTGCTCACCTGAGGCTGATACCTACCGGTATTTTATCGCTTCCGATTAAACTGAAGCAATTCGAAATTAATCGTCTTACTCAGGGACACCAATTTTTCACCTAGTTTTCAGATTCGAACTCTCGACCTAGCTTTAACATGGGACTTAAGATCCCACATTTATTCATGAAACTAGTATAGCTGGTATCAAAGTCACAACTCCCATCTGACTTCTTCAGAATCCCTTGACACCGAACCATCGCTGGACAGGGATCTGGCGGACCTGGGCCCGACAACCGCTATGTTGCTGCAACAGCTGAACATCAAAGAAGCTGCCGCCGCGGCTGCCGCGGCTGCACTGCGCGACAGGGATTACGAGCGGCTGGCCCTGCTTTAAATCGGCGCGCTTCTAAGCAATGATGCTTTGTTATAATCCACTGATCATCTATAAATGAAATTGTTCAATTATAAATTAAACTTGTATATTTTTTGCTGAGCAAACTTATTTGGTTTATCTTGTGCATTTTTCCAGAGAAGCTGTATTATTCGTACAGGGCTACATTTCGAACAGAGTTTTTGTATTCTCACCTTGTAAATCAAAACACTTTAGATAAAGTACATTAGTAGATAGTTTCTGTATCCAAATCGATTCCGTATTGATTATTTGAATTCCAGTATGATTGTTCTTATCAAAATAATAATATTTATAAATCTGATATCCATTTCGAATTCCGCACTATTTGTTAGACAATATCAGTGCTGGGTTTAAATGAACTCAAAAGTACAAGAAAAGCGTCACTGTCTACTAGTGCGACTGAACATTGCTTTGCTGTCTGATTGCGCTTGCTGATTTCTCTGTATACTGGGAAGCCGACCTATGACTTTTCTAGAGGCGGAAGAGTAGCACAACTACAAAAGAACCGCTTTATCGGAAATACAATCTTCGGAATTGGAGCATAGATACGAAGTGTTTCATAATGCTATTCCAACCTTTCCGATTGCGACGCAATAGAAAGATTTATAATAGAGCAGCCAGTACAGATAAAAAGGTGCGTGGAAGCGTGTTAGCAAAGTAAGAAATGGCCTGCTGAAGCTCGAATTCTAACGGGGGTTAAGGGGGTTACCTTGCTAGTCCCATATACTAACGTAGGTGGGATATGACAGCCATAAGACAATAAATTTACAGCCATCCCACAAACAAATTTTCTAAGGCTATAGTATCTAGAACAGAGTACCGGCCGGATTACTTTAGGAAAGAAATTCTCTATAGCCACATGTTCAAGCTGCGGTAAATACTCAAATCATTACAACACGCTCGCACAATGCACACCTCAAAAGCTTGCATGCTCTACGCTATGGTTCTTCTATCTCTGATCCTAAAAGTTGCAACTGGCTCTGATGAAGCGACCATTGTGGCATCTAGAATCAGCATCGATACTGGCTGCCTGAAAGCTGCTGGAGTGAACTCGCTGGCCTGTCTTGTTGGCACTTTGTACCGGTGCGCTTCCTCTGCGGACGGCTGCCACGATCGGGTGGCCCGCTGCCTCGCCGAAAAGTGCGGCGGCTCGCCTGAGCTGGTTGCTCAGTGTCTCAGACAGCGCTGAGAAATTTACAATGTACAATCCTTTCCAGAAAGCCATCGCTGCTTCGGTGCGCCGCTTTTCAACATTTCGATTTCTGTACCTTAAGTAATGAAAAATTAATTTGGCAAATACAAACCCGATGGTGAAAACTCCGGTGTCAGAACTTTACCTCTGCTCAGCGAGTTGGGAATTTTACCCAACGCCCAGGTACAGATTCAAAGGCTTAAAGTGACGAAATCATTGACTGAAATAAATGCATCGCTGCTTAATAGCGAACTTTAAGTGACGCGAAAGAAATTCGATTTATTTAATTCTCATCTTTGTCACAATCAAAGCTACTCTCACAGGTGGATGCATGGCTCAATTAACGAAGGCACTCCGCCACAAATCTGGGCCAGGCACACGGCCAGCATTGTCCCGTGAGAATTGTAGCAGTTGATCAGGTTGTTCATGATGCAGAACACCGAGGAGATGCCCGAGCCAACTAGGCAGCCCAAATCGATGCTGACCGCTGGAGCCTTGTGATGGCCGAAGTACTGCGAAGTCGCTTCTTCAAATGCTGGCAGATGAAAAGCATTTGACACTGCAACAGTAGCAGCTAAGCAACAAACTAGTGCCAATTCAGGAATCAAACAGGTGCGCATCAGCTGTAAAATTTGTTTTTTTACTCTTCGATTATATTTTTATTTCTTGCGATCTGCAATCCTTCGCGCGAATTTCCTTTGGGAACGTTTTTTCGGACAAAGCTTACTCAATTTTGTAGTGTGCCGATACATATCAGGTAGGGAATGCGCAAAAAAGTAGTCGTGACTTTCTGCGAATAAACTAATCTTGCGACAAAACGACAAGACAAAACAGCAGCTTAATTGTACATGGGAAAGGTTGTAATTGGTGCAACTTAAGTGAACTCCTAATTAAACAGCCTGAATGCTTATTGTACGCTCTTTTGCCCTGCAATTATGATTAGTATCTGAGGCTCATGAGAGCCCGCCATCAGAAGAAGGACGAAAAACTGCGTTTCTGAGACAAGTTGTGAAGAATGGTTTTTCTCGGAGAGAGGAATTTTTTGCTTTTTTCACAAATTTAGTGACTGTGTTTGATTCGACGCAAACCAAATGCCATATCTTTAGGTATTAGTTTCCTTGGTTATATATTCAGCGATTTCTGTCATGATTTTTTCTGTAAAAATCCAAGTCATTAGTATGAGTTTCTTATTATCAAGATGCCCTGCACTGTGCCTACCAATGCGTTAAGCTCCTGAAACAAAAAAACCGCTCGGAGACTATATTTTTGTATTATTGTATTTGTATTTTTGTAAGACGTATTTGCAGTGCTGACAAATTTGCAGGGCTCCATACTTCTTTTGAAGTATCCTCTCTCCATTCCGCTGACCGCAGCCCTGAGCACACTCACACACGGATTCTACGGAGTTACTATATGCACTATATATACTTTGCATCCAGCGAACGCTCACACAATGTTATGTAATGAACATGTATGTTATGTGAACCGATCACAATATTGACATCACTGTGTCATCATTGTGACATCACTGCAGTGACATCACAAGTCATCACTGAGCCATTGGGGTTGGTCCCTTGAGTCGAAAATTGTACTACACGCTTCGAAGCTTTCTCTCCACACACAATATAAATGCAATCTGGTCTTGCCCCGGATTCGAGCCACGATCAAATTTCAGTGTGACTGTGGATAAGTAATTCCCTCAGCCGTTTCACTGCCGCTAATATTGTGAAAAAATTATGACGTATAAAATGAATATACAGCTATTGAAAATTTTGCGAATTACATTGAGAAAATTGAATACTTTCACCACCCAAAACGAAATTTTGAGGAGAATGCTCGGATAACAATTCGTGATTCTGAAGCATGGGCTTTGGCCTTGATCTTAATGTTATGCACATTACAAACACATTTTCTTTTTAATGAGTAAAAATAAAACTATTTTTTTCATAGACTCATAGTAGTTAACATTCTGAAATTTAAATCGACCAACCTGTGGACAAATTTGTTAAAATACTTATTTTAAGAAGTACTAATTTAAAAGGAGAAATTTTTATGAAATCACTTAGATTTTGCATGTTCCAAATGCGGCACTATTATTCCTTCTTCTAATTAGTTACTTAATGTTTAAGTTTTTGGGTGGATTTTAAATTTTATTGTCAAATTGAGAATCTTAATCACGGTATTTATTTTTAAACATATTTTGCTTTGTTGCTAACTAATCGTCCTAAGACAATGACATATTAGTGACGACTGACGAGTGAGAGTTAGCCAGTAAAAAATACTAGCTAGGCCTACGAAACCTAGAAAGGTGCATATTAACTAGTACATATTAAATAACATACAAGTAACATTTGCTATAGAGTTTAAAAAACAAAGGTTTTGTTGTCTTACTGTTTCCCTCCATATTTCTTTCTGATAAGTGGCCCCATTGCTCATTTTTATTGAATGGCTGCAGCAGACTATTCACACTTGTTTAAGCTTCTAATTATTGGAGACAGTGGTAAGTTCTGTGTGTTCATTTGGTAGATTTTTCTGTATTTCAATCTGGTTTGACAAGCAGAGGCTTCCGTTATGTTTAGCCTATGTAAAGCTAGATCTTATCTTGGAATATATTATAAATAGGGCCTAGTCTAAATAATGCTGAAGTACACCAGAAAAATTTGGAAGGCTATAGTGAATGCTAAAATGATTATTTTGCATGCTGGAAAGTAAAAGAGAAGTTGAAATAGTCTAAATGAGCAGTGTAAAAGTCTATTTTCCTTTTGAACAACCTTGTTTACTAAATACATGTAAAAGAACAGCTGCCCTGAAGCAACAAACAAAAAGAATCATTATTTTTATACTTGATGATCCTGTTAGCCGTTGTTCCTTGCATTTTTGCTATTAATTTAATTTTTTACTCCCATTTGTTTCCTTTACCAATTAAAAAAATTTCATTTGTTACTACACTTTAAGTTTAAGCTTTTGGTTATCAAACAATATAATTTAGCTTATCAAAAAATCAGTACCCACAGATGGTATCTACGTTTAAATAAGGATAATAATAATACTTCTTACTATTTGTCATAATTGCTAGGCCTACACCATAGACAGGAAGGTGGCAGAGTGTGTGGTACGCCCAAACAAATTTTTCTATCTCTCAAAATTATGTGCTTTGCACCAACACAAAAACCTTCATGTGCACCTGTCACTACCTGCCTCGTAAAAAAACATTTTATTATAACACAGCACAATTTTTTGTGTGACATAATACACTATTGGCATTAGCTTAAGGCAAACTCGTTCTATTCTTATAAATGACTATTAAATACAGTTTTCAATTTACAAATACTGTTCAACAGTTATATTCATAGATTTTTATCAACAATATGAACTTAAATGTTACGTGAGAGGAGAGACAAGAGTCACAAGATAAGATGAGATTATTATGATTAAAATGGGTTATATTATAAAAAATTGTGATCAATAAACTAAAATAAGAGAATAAAAAACACAAAAGCTAAGCAAATAAAACTAAATTATTTTTTGCAAGAATATAGTGTTACACTAGTCTAGATAGAACAGTAAATAATGTACTGTAAAAAGTAATTACTTACATCATTATATGTGCCACATAACACTACATGTGGCACCTGCTGCTATGCACTAATGTCCTCTGGTGTGCACCCATTGTGCATTGTTATGCGCTGCTATTTGCCATGTGAGCCAGAATTTTATTTATTGGCACTGGAAAATTCTGCAAAACTGTCACTTTCCTGACTATGGGGTCTATAATGTACTTACTATCTTCTTTAAACTGTTATGTACTAAGTTTAGACTATAGACTATAGAGTATAGACTGTATAGTTTTGCTTTGTAAAATAGATTTTAAGGCCTTAGCAGCTAATTAAATATCTGAGGTAATAAGAGTTCTAATATGACTAAGAGTAGGAGTAAGAGCTAGCTCATCATTATATTACCTGACTTTTTATGCTTTTGATAAATACAATGTTGCTTTTCTTCTAAATTAGTAGAAAAAAAGATTATTTTTTGCTAGCTTTTAAAGGAAGTGTAGCTTTGGTGCTTGACTAACACAGCCATGGCTTTGACTGGCTTAAATAATAATAGGAGTCACCATATTTCCTATTTTTTTACTTATTCACAATTAGGGTGGGTATTTGATATGGCATACCAAAATATAGAGAATAAAGAATTGTTCATAAACTTTTATTTAACCTAGGCTCTATCTATGCATTACCTAGAAGGCCCTAAAGCATTAAGCGGGTGAGCAATAGCTTTAGTTTTCAAATCAAGTTTGAGATGGAATTATTTGACTGCTTGTCCTAGATCAGTCAAGTAAAATATGTAATTAAATATAGAAATCTACCATCTAGCTAGTCTATTTCAATTATTAAATTTGACTCAAGCAACTGTGGATTATTCTATGTAGTATATCAGTTGAAATTTGACTTTCACCAGTCACCATATCCCACTGCACCTCTCAACAGGTGTTGGCAAAAGTTCTCTGCTAGTTCGATACACTGATGACACATTTTCGGGCTCCTACATCACCACAATTGGGGTCGACTTCAAAATTAAAACTATCGAAGTGAATGGCATTCGAGTTAAATTGCAGATTTGGGACACGGCTGGTAAGTTAGCCAAAAAGTTTGTAACCTTAGATCCCATGTAGATAATCCCAGTTCTTGTATCCCACACCCTAGATCCCATATAGATAATCCCAAGTTCTTTTGTCCCACACCCTAGATCCCTTGTAGATAATCCCATTTCTTGTCTCCCACACCCTAGATGCCTGGTAGATAATCCCATTTCTTGTCTCCCACACCCTAGATCCCTGGTAGATAATCCCATTTCTTGTCTCCCACACCCTAGATCCCTTGTAGATAATCCCAGTTCTTATCCCGCCCTAGATCCCATTTAGATTTTCCCAGTTCTTGCGTCTAACATCATAAATCCAACTTAGATAATCCCATTTCTTGTATCCCAAATCCTAGACCCAAACTTAGCCCTAGCAAACCCAACTGTTTCAGGTCAGGAAAGGTTTCGAACCATAACGGCCACTTACTACCGCGGCGCGCACGGCATCATTGTAGTGTACGATGTCAACTCCGCTGCCACATTTTTCAATGTCAAACGATGGTTCGAAGAGATTCAGCATCATTGCCCAGCCACTGTGTCCAAAGTTATTGGTGAGTCCGCTTCCTTGGTTGTGAGATCGAAACAAATGCGCTCGGATATATGCAACTTTCATTCTTCGGCCTCTCACTCCGCCTCTTAATACGCCTCTCAGTTCGCTTTCCGCCCTCTCCCTCCGCCCTCTCCCTCCGCCCTCTCCCTCCGCCATCTCCCTCCGCCCTCTCCCTCCGCCCTCTCCCTCCGCCCTCTCCCTCCGCCCTCTCCCTCCGCCATCTCCCTCCGCCCTCTCCCTCCGCCCTCTCCCTCCGCCCTCTCCCTCCGCCCTCTCCCTCCGCCCTCTCCCTCCGCCCTCTCCCTCCGCCCTCTCCCTCCGCCCTCTCCCTCCGCCCTCTCCCTCCGCCATCTCCCTCCGCCCTCTCCCTCCGCCCTCTCCCTCCGCCCTCTCCCTCCGCCATCTCCCTCCGCCCTCTCCCTCCGCCCTCTCCCTCCGCCATCTCCCTCCGCCCTCTCCCTCCGCCCTCTCCCTCCGCCCTCTTTCTTCGCGAAGTACTCAACCAATCACCATGAAAATCCATATGCTGGACTTTCACGAGGATCAGTCCTTCGGTTTGGGAGCTGTCGTGAAGCAGGCAGTGGGTATTTGAAATAGCCACCGTGGTCTTACCCCAGGAGGAAAAATCTCGGAGACTCTGAAATAACAACCCACAGTTGGAAACAAAGACGACTGTCCGGACAATAAAGTCGTGGCCACCACCGACCTGCGGATTGTGGCCAACGAGTTCAGCGTCCCGTTTGTTGAAACCTCCGCTAAGAGCAACACAAATGTGGATTTGGTGAGCTTATCAGCTTATCCGTTGTTAAATTGAATACAGCTCATTATTGAGAATGGCTTGTTTATTGTAAAAAGTACATTGCAACCGCAGCTATTCAACATAATCACTGGCGACATTTTGAAAAGCAAATCTTCTGAGCCCCAATCCAGTGGGGATGGTAGCATTGGCGGCGGCGGAGGCATCAAGATCACCAAAGTGAACTCATCTAGCAGCTCTGGAGGCAAGAAGAAATGCTGCTAGACTTTTGCTCTCTGCTGCTCTTTTTGGTCCTAAAATTTGTACTTTTATTATTTAAAGCGCTGGGCTAACCTGGCAAATTGTTGGCTAACGATTAACAAATATTATTCCTTGTAGTCAGCTGTGATTCTTCAACATCCTTTTGCACGATTTTAATTCATCTTAGCAGAAATCAGCCTTCAAAAGCTCATTGCCTGATGTTTCAAACTGTCTTTTTGTACTTCTACTTATCTCTGATATGCATAATTTGTTATACACTGGAATATTTATTTTTATGATTTTTTCCAATTAACAATTTCAGATTCTGTCAATTATTTTTATGCCAACTTGAATTGATTTTTCTGTTTAATACCTGCCTCGCTATGTTTGCAACTGTTACCTGTCATTCAATCGTTTTTGCCAAACACATTTGCAAGAAAATACCGGAATAGCGTTTTGCCATACGGTTCTTTTGCAAGCTCCGATTCCAATAAATATTGTGTTTTACAATCTATGATTCCCTCTTTGTCTTGTCTTGCCTTATTTGGTTTGGATGTCTCACATTTCTCGTATCCCCACCTGACTCTTACACTTCTCACTCTTATCCCCACCTGACTCTCACCCTTCTCACTCTTATCCCCACCTGACTCTCACCCTTCTCACTCTTATCCCCACCTGACTCTCACCCTTCTCACTCTTATCCCCACCTGACTCTTACACTTCTCACTCTTATCCCCACCTGACTCTTACACTTCTCACTCTTATCCCCACCTGACTCTTACACTTCTCACTCTTATCCCCACCTGACTCTTACACTTCCCACTCTTATCCCCACCTGACTCTTACACTTCTCACTCTTATCCCCACCTGAATCTCACCCTTCTCACTCTTATCCCCACCTGACTCTCACACTTCTCACTCTTATCCCCACCTGACTCTCACACTTCTCACTCTTATCTTCACCTGACTCTCACACTTCTCACTCTTATCTTCACCTGACTCTCACACTTCTCACTCTTGTCTTCACCTGACTCTCACACTTCTCACTCTTGTCTTCACCTGACTCTCACACTTCTCACTCTTATCTTCACCTGACTCTCACACTTCTCACTCTTGTCTTCACCTGACTCTTACACTTCCCACTCTTATCCCCACCTGACTCTTACACTTCTCACTCTTATCTTCACCTGACTCTCACACTTCTCACTCTTATCCCACCTGACTCTCACACTTCTCACTCTTATCTTCACCTGACTCTCACACTTCTCACTCTTGTCTTCACCTGACTCTCACACTTCTCACTCTTATCTTCACCTGACTCTCACACTTCTCACTCTTGTCTTCACCTGACTCTTACACTTCCCACTCTTATCCCCACCTGACTCTTACACTTCTCACTCTTATCTTCACCTGACTCTTACACTTCCCACTCTTATCCCCACCTGACTCTCACACTTCTCACTCTTATCTTCACCTGACTCTCACACTTCTCACTCTTATCTTCACCTGACTCTCACACTTCTCACTCTTGTCTTCACCTGACTCTCACACTTCTCACTCTTGTCTTCACCTGACTCTCACACTTCTCACTCTTATCTTCACCTGACTCTCACACTTCTCACTCTTGTCTTCACCTGACTCTTACACTTCCCACTCTTATCCCCACCTGACTCTTACACTTCTCACTCTTATCTTCACCTGACTCTCACACTTCTCACTCTTATCCCACCTGACTCTCACACTTCTCACTCTTATCTTCACCTGACTCTCACACTTCTCACTCTTGTCTTCACCTGACTCTCACACTTCTCACTCTTATCTTCACCTGACTCTCACACTTCTCACTCTTGTCTTCACCTGACTCTTACACTTCCCACTCTTATCCCCACCTGACTCTTACACTTCTCACTCTTATCTTCACCTGACTCTTACACTTCCCACTCTTATCCCCACCTGACTCTTACACTTCTCACTCTTATCTTCACCTGACTCTCACACTTCTCACTCTTATCTTCACCTGACTCTCACACTTCTCACTCTTGTCTTCACCTGACTCTTACACTTCCCACTCTTATCCCCACCTGACTCTTACACTTCTCACTCTTATCTTCGCCTGACTCTCACCCTTCTCACTCTTATCTTCGCCTGACTCAGTGAGTGTCTAGTAGCCATCAATCAAATAATTTAATATAATTTCTACCTAGACCTGGTTTCGCCTTCGAATTACAGCGGTCATCGGGTGCGAATCACCTGCGAATCAGCTGCGAATCACCTGGCAATGGAGAACTTTGTCCTATACGAGGGCATCACGAACTCGCCCGATATAGCCAATTGCACCCAGACACACAAGGGCAGGCGCAAGGGCACGGTGGCCTTCTTGGCCATCAGCAGTGTCAAGAAGCGAGCCAGAGCTCCCGTCACGAATCACGTGAGATTTGTTAGCGAGCTCAAGCATCCGCATGTTGTCGAATTCATGGAATGGTACGAGACCACCAATCACCTGTGGCTGGTGTTTGAGCTGTGCTCAGGCGGCGACCTTGACACCCTGCTGAGACTTGACGGCGCCCTGCCCGAGTCAGCCATTCGGCAGTTTGCCATGGATTTAGTCCGAGCTCTGCACTATCTGCACAGTAGCGACATTGTGTACGGAGACCTGTGCCCAACCAAAGTGCTCATTGACAATGACGGCAGAATGAAACTTGGCGACTTCTGTCTGGCATTCAAGAACGGCGAATCTCTGCCCGATCTCTATTATCACTTTGTTGGCATGGGCGGCAGCGCTGATGAGGCCGACTTCTCTGCCGGTGCCGACGCGGATGCCGACGGTGAAGGCGGGGGAGGCGGACAGATTCGAGAGCCGATGGCGCCTCACCTGGACTGGCTGTCGCCGGAGTTGGTACGCGGCGATCAACCTTGCGCCGATTACAAATCAGATCTGTGGTCACTGGGCGCCATCTTGTACCAGATGTTCGCCGGTAGGCCGCCATTTGCCGCCGCCACTGCCAAGGAGGTGGCCGATGGCATCGTCTACAAAGAGCTGCCACCGCCCAGAGTGAAAGGCGCCCGCCTCACTGGCAAGCCGAGTCAGGATTTCCTGGATTTGATTGGCCACCTTCTGGATAAAGACGCCGACGCTAGACTTGACTGGCCAGAACTCATCAGCCATCCGTTCTGGCAGGGAAGGCTGGCCGACCTGGCTGACTCCGCGCAGTCGCCGAGAAAGTCCCTGGCCTTGGCTCGGTCTGTAAGCCTGCAGGAGACATTGGCCTCCGTGCGCCAGTCCATGCGCGCCAGTCGCAGTCATCACCCGGGCCAGCAGCTTGGCGAGACCAGTATGACCATGAACAGATCGGTAAGGGGTGCCAAGGTACTGCTCATGAAACTTAATCGACTGAGATCATGGAGGATTATGGATTGGGATCATGTAGGATTACGGATTGGGATCATGTAGGATTATGGATTGGGATCATGTAGGATTACGGATTGGGATCATGAAGGATTACGGATTGGAATCATGGGTGATTATCGATTGGGAATATTTATGTAATCAATACAGTATTACCCCGCTTTTACTCATCGTGCAGATTGAGCACGAAGACTCCAACGCGGACAACTCAAACATTCAGCAGCTTCATCACCAAGCTGATGCTGTGTCATTCACATTGCACGCGGGCAGTAGGCCAGTCACGGCTAGTAACAAGCCTGCGGTTGCCAACAGCAACGTCAACAATGTGCCTGCCGCTGCACCCAGTGCTGCTGCTGCGGCTACTGCTGCTGCCAACTCTGCTTCTACTAATGCCAGTCGTCAGCAAAGGCCGACATCGTCAAGCTCTTCAGCGCCGGGCACGCCTCAGCAGCAGCATCGTCGCCCGAGTTCTTCCTTGCCTGGCGATGCGGAAGAGTTGAAACGCCTCATCAACCTGGAAGATGACTCAGACTCCGCTGGTTCCATTGTGGATAATCCCAGGATAATTTCTGGGTTAAGCGCCACAGATAAAAAATTTGATTCCAAATCGGTGCCAGTGCCACCGCTGACGCCGGACCGGCTGGCCGCAATGTCACCCGCCGAGGTGGCCCGACACGCCGGGGTACTGGCGCAGGCCTTCACCAGCAGCGGCGCCGAGAGAGGACCGCCGTCCCAGAAGCGAATGAATCTGGTGGCCTACGCTACCGTTGTGTTCTCTGCCACCTCTGTGACACCTGCGGAATTGGCTAGACCCCTGCTGGCATCTGGAGCTGTGGCTAACGAGCTGTTGAAGCAGGTGAGTTTGTGTAGCTTTGGTCTCAATTGAGTAGCTTTTGGATTTTGAGATCTCAGTTGAGTAGCTTTGTTTGGGAATTTCTAGATCTCAGTTGAGTAGTTTTTGGGATTTTGAGAACTGAGTTCAGTAGCTTTGTATTTGGGTTTGAGAACTCTTTTGAGTAGCTTTGCATTCGGGTTTTGAGAACTCGGTTGAGTAGCTTTGCATTCGGGTTTTGAGAACTCAGTTGAGTAGCTTTGCATTCGGATTTTGAGAACTCGTTTGAGTAGCTTTGCATTCGGATTTTGAGATCTTAGTTGAGTAGCTTTGCATTCGGATTTTGAGATCTTAGTTGAGTAGCTTTGTATTTGGATTTTGAGAACTCAGTTGAGTAGCTTTGGGATTTTGGATTTTGAGATCTCAGTTGAGTAGCTTTGGGATTTTGGATTTTGAGATCTCAGTTGAGTAGCTTTGGGATTTTGGATTTTGAGATCTCAGTTGAGTAGCTTTGGGATTTTGGATTTTGAGATCTCAGTTGAGTAGCTTTAGGATTTTGGATTTTGAGATCTCAGTTGAGTAGCTTTGGGATTTTGGATTTTGAGATCTCAGTTGAGTAGCTTTGGGATTTTGAGATCTTAGTTTAATGAGCGTGCCACGTCAATTAAGTAGTTTTTAGATGTCCGTTTATTCATTTCTTTCCAATCTGCAGATTCGCGAGACCACGCACGCGGATTTGAAGCTGCGCCTCTGCCGCCTCCTGGCCCACCTGTTTCGCCTGGCGGCTCCGCTGCTCTCGACCGCAGCCGCAGCTTCCTGCGATACTTGGCCGCTAGGCGAATCGGCTACCCAGCTGACGGAGATGCTGAGGGAACAGTTCCGCAATACCAAGTTAAAGCAGGGGCTGCTAGCCATTCTAGGCGAGCTATTGGTGGCCATTTCTGCTGGCGAGTCAGCCCTCGGTCGGCAGGTAGCAAAGTGGTCAGTGCCGGCTATGACTGTCACACAGATTGCCAGGTGTCTGCACAGCAGCGAGGAGGTTGTTACTAGTCACCTGGCCTGCAAGATAATTGAAAAGGTTTGCGATTTTAAAATCAGATTAAAAAATTGTATTAAATTTCCAAACTAAGGAATCTTCCGTACCTATCTATATTTTTCTAACAGTAGGACTACCAAGTCATTTTGCCGCCCGTTTGCTGAATGCTGACAGCTTTAGGTGATGACTGATTGGTTGAAAGTCTAGGCGATGGTGTCCTGTGGTTGAGCTGCGCCTAATATTTAGGCTTGATCAGTGAAATTATATAAATTCGCGTCAGGGTGTCCATAGTGGCCTATTTCCACCTGTTGTAGCCCTTGAAGGTCCAGCAAATCCGTCTAGTTAAAGGTAGGTGGCTACCGAAGACGATGCACTTTTACTTTTACAGTATTATCTAGGAAACTGACAGTAGTTTCTTAGAATTTCACAGTATTATCATGGAAACTGACAGTAGTTTCTTAGAATTTTACAGTATTATCTAGAAAACTGACAGTAGTTTCTTAGAATTTTACAGTATTATCTAGGAAACTGACAGTAGTTTCTTAGACTTTCACAGTATTATCTAGGAAACTGACAGTAGTTTCTTAGAATTTCACTGTATTATCTAGGAAACTGACAGTAGTTTCTTAGAATTTTACAGTATTATCTAGGAAACTGACAGTAGTTTCTTAGAATTTTACAGTATTATCTAGGAAACTGACAGTAGTTTCTTAGACTTTTACAGTATTATCTAGGAAACTGACAGTAGTTTCTTAGAATTTCACTGTATTATCTAGGAAACTGACAGTAGTTTCTTAGAATTTTACAGTATTATCTAGGAAACTGACAGTAGTTTCTTAGAATTTTACAGTATTATCTAGGAAACTGACATTAGTTTCTTAGAATTTTACAGTATTATCATGGAAACTGACATTAGTTTCTTAGAATTTTACAGTATTATCTAGGAAACTGACAGTAGTTTCTTAGAATTTTACAGTATTATCTAGGAAACTGACAGTAGTTTCTTAGAATTTTACAGTATTATCTAGGAAACTGACAGTAGTTGCTTAGAATTTTACAGTATTATCTAGGAAACTGACAGTAGTTTCTTAGAATTTTACAGTATTATCTAGGAAACTGACAGTAGTTTCTTAGAATTTTACAGTATTATCTAGGAAACTGACAGTAGTTTCTTAGAATTTTACAGTATTATCTAGGAAACTGACAGTAGTTTCTTAGAATTTTACAGTATTATCTAGGAAACTGAAAGTAGTTTCTTAGAATTTTACAGTATTATCTAGGAAACTGACAGTAGTTTCTTAGACTTTTACAGTATTATCTAGGAAACTGACAGTAGTTTCTTAGAATTTTACAGTATTATCTAGGAAACTGACAGTAGTTTCTTAGACTTTTACAGTATTATCTAGGAAACTGACAGTAGTTTCTTAGACTTTTACAGTACTATCTAGGAAACTGACAGTAGTTTCTTAGAATTTTACAGTATTATCTAGGAAACTGCACAGTAGTTTCTTAGAATTTTACAGTATTATCTAGGAAACTGACAGTAGTTTCTTAGAATTTTACAGTATTATCTAGGAAACTGACAGTAGTTTCTTAGACTTTTACAGTATTATCTAGGAAACTGACAGTAGTTTCTTAGAATTTTACAGTATTATCTAGGAAACTGACAGTAGTTTCTTAGACTTTTACAGTACTATCTAGGAAACTGACAGTAGTTTCTTAGAATTTTACAGTATTATCTAGGAAACTGCACAGTAGTTTCTTAGAATTTTACAGTATTATCTAGGAAACTGACAGTAGTTTCTTAGAATTTTACAGTATTATCTAGGAAACTGAAAGTAGTTTCTTAGAATTTTACAGTATTATCTAGGAAAATGACAGCGTTTTATACTAAACTTGTCGTGTTTTCTAGAAAAAGCCCGGTGATTTCTTGGAAACTCATTGTCTTTTCTAGGAAACCAAAAACATTTAATTTTAATAATTATTAAGAAAGCCATGTCTTGAGGAAGTATCCATAAATATCCTGTCCAGGAAGTAACCCCTTACTGGGAAATTTCTACCAATTTAACTTTTTCTTATAACAACTGTACATAGAAATAGAATCCCATATTTATTTTCTAGGAAGCTTCTATACTTTTCTGTGAAAATTTAAACCTCTATCGAAATATTTCGTATCTGAATATACTGTACTAATTCACCTCCGTTTGCCATCCTCTTTAGAAAAATCCTATTTCCTCCCGAATCCAATCCTTCAGGCATGCGGCTACCCGGACACTCAGCTGGCCGCTCGCTTCGCCACCCAGGAGCTCGGCCAGCTCGCCTGGTCCACACTCAGATTGGCCACCCTCGACAGTCTGAGAATTTGCGCCGCCGTCAGCCTGAGCCGCATGTGCCGCATCCATACGGCTATCTGTCAGTCGGTGGTGGACAAAGCAGGCTTGTCCAGCGTGCTGGACTGTCTGAATGCGCCGGCTAGTCTGACCCGAGTTCAACAATCTGTGCTCAGCATGCTGGGCGCCAGTCTCATCTGCAATCCTTCGGCTCCGTTCAGCAAGAAGCTCAGTCAGGATCGCGACTTTCTGCACGCCGTTTTAAAACAATTGGAAAGTCCGAATCCGATGAACCGGGCCAAGGCCTTCCTGATTGTTGACGCGGTGGTTCGGGCGTCGCCTGATTCTCTGCACGTGTGCTGCAACCTCCGCCTGCTGGTTTATGTCGAGCGAGACTCAAGGCGAGACACGCCCGGATACGGCATGCAGAGAGACGCGGCTGGCGGAGCTGCCACTGCCGGCATGGAGGCTCAAGCTCACCTCTATCATTGCCTGGAGCTGCTCATTGGCACCCTGTGCGGCTGCGTGCCTGGAGTGGCCGAACAGATCCTGGCTGCACTGGGCTCAGTGGCCGGCAGAAAGCACCCGTCCACTGCTCAGGTGAGCATATATGCCGTGCTCAAACTATCCACCATCAGCCATGCTCAAACCATCCACCACCAGCCATGCTCAAACCATCCACCATCAACCATGCTCAAACCATCCACCATCAACCATGCTCAAACCATCCATCATCAGCCATGCACAAACCATCCATCATCAGCCATGCTGAAACCATCCATCATCATTTATGCTCAAACCATCCATCATCAGCCGTGCTGAAACCATCCATCATCAGCCGTGCTGAAACCATCCATCATCAGCCGTGCTGAAACCATCCATCATCAGCCATGCTCAAACCATCCATCATCAGGCCTGCTCAAACCATCCATCAGCCATGCTCAAACCATCCATCATCAGCCATGCTCAAAACATCCATCATCAGGCCTGCTCAAACCATCCATCAACCATGCTCAAACCATCCATCATCAGTCCTGCTCAAACCATCTATCATCAGTCCTGCTCAAACCATCCATCATCAGTCCTGCTCAAACCATCCATCATCAGTCCTGCTCAAACCATCCATCATCAGCCCTGCTCAAACCATCCATCATCAGTCCTGCTCAAACCATCCATCATCAGTCCTGCTCAAACCATCCATCATCAGCCCTGCTCAAACCATCCATCATCAGCCCTGCTCAAACAATCCATCAGCCATGCTTAAACCATCCATCATCATTTATGCTCAAACAATCCATCAGCCATGCTTAAACCATCCATCATACGAGCTAATTTATGCTCAAACAATCCATCAGCCATGCTTAAACCATCCATCATCATTTATGCTCAAACCATCCATCATCATTTAGGCTCAAACCATCCATCATCATTTATGCTCAAACCATCCATCATCATACATGCTCAAACCATCCATCATCATACATGCTCAAACCATCCATCATCATACATGCTCAAACCATCCATCATCATACATGCTCAAACCATCCATCATCATACATGCTCAAACCATCCATCATCATACATGCTCAAACCATCCATCATCATACATGCTCAAACCATCCATCAGCCATGCTCAAACAATCATCTGAATATACCTTTCATCTCTACTCAAACCCTTGAAACTGTTCGGCTCCTCCGCAGGCCAAGCAGCTGCGCCAGTGGCTGCCGCTGACATCGGTGCTGGCCCAGCTAGCCAACTCAGCGGCCCTTCGATCTCGCATTGTGCAACCCCCATTCCTGGCCTTCCTTGGCCAACTGCTCAGCCACTGCCAGGCCATGGACTGTCACAAGACTGTGGTGGAACCCGCCGTTAGTCACGAGGAGGTCATCTCAACAGGCCTAGCTATAGCCGAACTGCTTGTGCTGCATCCAAATCTGCTAATTGGCTGCGCTGAACTTGTTGCTAAGCAACTGTTGCCACCCTTGGGTGGACTCATTGGCAGCAGCGTGGTAGAGACTCGGGTGCGTTTTCACCTATGCTGTCCTGTCATATGTCCGGAATCGTACCAAATCGCATATTGGAAATCGTACCAAATCGCATATTGGAAATCGTACCAAATCGCATATTGGAAATCGTACCAAATCGCATATTGGGAATCGTACCAAATCGCATATTGGGAATCGTACCAAATCGCATATTGGGAATCGTACCAAATCGCATATTGGGAATCGTACCAAATCGCATATTGGGAATCGTACCAAATCGCATATTGGGAATCGTACCAAATCGCATATTGGGAATCGTACCAAATCGCATATTGGGAATCGTACCAAATCGCATATTGTGAATCGTACCAAATCGCATATTGGGAATCGTACCAAATCGCATATTGGGAATCGTACCAAATCGCATATTGGGAATCGTACCAAATCGCATATTGGGAATCGTACCAAATCGCATATTGGGAATCGTACCAAATCGCATATTGGGAATCGTACCAAATCGCATATTGTGAATCGTACCAAATCGCATATTGGGAATCGTACCAAATCGCATATTGGGAATCGTATCATTTTTGCCAGGAACCGTACCAAAATCTCATTAAAGAATCGATAAAATATCTTCTAGTTTTACAACCGATTCAAATTATATATTAGTTTTTGTTTATTTTTTGAAAGTACATGCAGTTCATCCCATCTCCTATCCAGGTGGTGGCCATGAAGATCTTCGCCGAGATGTCCTGCCACCTTCTACTGCAGGACACAGAGTCTGACTCAGTGTCAGCCGCTATCGATGATCTGATTGTGCCCCAGGCCGAGTCTCTGCTACTAGAAGCGGAACCGGCTCCCTGTTTCCTGTTAAAACTGTTGTGCAGCTATTGCGAACTCAAGCCGCAGGCTGGTGCCATTGTGCAACTAGCTGGGCTGCCTCAGCTGCTACTGCAACTCCTGGCTGACCGGCAGTACGGCCTCACATCGCAGACTGCGCTCAACTCATTCAGATTGGTCACTGTGAGTTTTTGCATACTCTTGGAGGTTTGCATGTGTCTACTCATTGGAGGCTACTTAGGATTTTAGTTTTTTATCGAAATACTATTTAGATACATCGGTTAGACTGCTTTTCTGAAGATTAACAGATGCTCTTGAGAAGCACTGAAATTCCCCTAAGGCCTTGAGTATGGGGAGCTTGTCGTGCAATTTACGCGAGACCTGCAGCTAACGAGAAGGCAATTCTGCCTATTCCGCTGACTCCTGAGCACACACGCACACAGATACTGTACGCAGGCACACACTGTGCGTACATCTGCCCTGACTTTCTCATCGTCAGGCAGTGTACACTCTCACTGTGCCTTGGAGGTTGGCCCTCAAGGGCGTAAATTGCACGACAAGCTCACAAGCCTTCTCTCCGCGGCTGCGCCCCAAATGAATGTGGCCTCGCCACGGAATCGAGCTCAGGACCTTGGTGCGAGAAACAAACGCGTTAACCGCTCTGCCACTCACCAGCCCCATTTACGCCCTTGAGGGCCAACCTCCAAGGCACAGTGAGTGTACACTGCATGACGATGAGTAAGTCCGAACCGATGTACTCACACACCTATGTGAGTGTGTGCTCAGGAGTCAGCGGAACGCAATAACATGTGCGTTTACGCAATCTGAGGACTGTTCGGTGTCAAGCAAATTGTGTGTACAAAACTGTGAACCTTTTCCGATTTTAAATTTTCGTGTCTGATTAAGAAGCAGCAGCACCTACACTTTAAAAAGTTAATTACGCATACTAACACTTCTTAGTAATAGTAAAACTAATAAATTTGTACTAAGTGTATATGCTGCGTATGCTGCGTAAAACATACACTGTACCCTGTTACCCTGTTCGTGCGCACAATTTTTTTCATTTTAAAATTAAGTCGAGTCTGCAGAAATTAGAAATTAGAAAAAATAGGTTCATCCCACTCAAAAACTGGGCCATCATCGCATGCAAAATCAAGTTTGAATCATAAGTGAATCGATTCTGTTATCCAATTTGTCTCTCCTTAAAACTCGCACGTTAACAAATAAGATAGTTGGGCAATTATCTTATTGAAAAATGAGTCTGAATCAGGGGGTCGGTGGCAGAGCGGTTATCGCGTTTGCCTCTCGCACCAAGGTCCCTGAGTTCGATTCCACGGCGAGGCCACATTTGGGGCGCAGCCGCGGAGAGAAGTCTTGTGAGCTTGTCGTGCAATTTACGCTCTTGAGGGCCAACCTCCAAGGCACAGTGAGAGTGTACACTGCCTGACGATGAGAAAGTCAGATGTACACACCTGTGTGAGCGTGTGCCTGCGTACAGTATCTCAGGAGTCAGCGAAATGGGCAGAATTGCCTCCTCGCTGGCTGTGGGTCTTGTGTCACTAAAACTAAATGATGTGGATTGCCCGCAGCCCTCCTGCAATTATTATTTATTATTTAAGTCTGAATCGGAATTGAATCGATTTTTGTTATCGAATCCGATAATCGATAATGAACCGAAGTTAATTCAGATATGCTATCGCGTTTGACCAAAAATTGTCGGGTGAATTTTCCAGAGGCATCAAATGATGTGTGATAATTATCCCCTAAACAATGCAGATCCTCTTGAGCCAACGGGACACGAAGGCTGCCAGCGCCCTCCTACCTGACAGCGTGCCCGCCCTGGGCACCTGCTTCTCGGAGCTGGCAGCCGCCGTATCCAACGCCGCGGCCAACCTCGACCCGGCCTCAGCTCTGGAGACCGCCACCTACCTCCAGGCCGTGCTGGATCCCGTCAACGCCTGCCTGAAGGTGGTGTCGGATGTTGCTAGGAAGGCTCTGCAGCTCAGGCGGACAGTCAATAACAACACCAATAACATTGGCGGCACAGCGGCTTCCACGCTGTCCTCGGAGTCTTGCGCCGCAGAGGCCGAGCGCCTGCTAGTGACAGTGCGACCGCTGGCCGACCTCACCGGGCCCCTGGTGCGACTGCTCTGTCACGACGATCCCGAAGTTGACGAACAGTCGCTGAAGGCCCTGTCACACCTGGCCTCTCTATTTGGCGGCGAGCATTGCGATTGGCTCGGCCCAGACTGCCTTGCCGGCTTCGCCAGGGCGCTGGACGGCAATCCCAATGGCACTGGCCAGTCTAAGAGGGTGAGAATAGTGCTCAGAATTCTCAAGCGATTTGTTGCCACCTCGGCTGCAGCCAATCAGCTGGCTCCTGGCCTCCTCAGCGCCGAGTCCGCCTCGGGTGTGGAACAGCTGCGATTGGCGCTCAAGGATGCCGGCCGCCGTGCCGACAATGCCGCCGATGCTGGCGTGCGCAACCTCATCCAGGAGATTCTGGCCGGACTGGCTGGCTGCTGAGTCTGCGTGTTTTATTGGGGCCTGGTGCGCCTGCTAGCTTCCTTGCAATTCGCTTCTCAACTACTTCTTGGAGGCCTCTGCCCACTTGCTTCTCTTTTTCTCTCCCCTCCCCACCATTTCTCTCACCTCCCCACCATTTCTCTCCCCTCTCCACCATTTCTTCCATCTCCCCCATTTCTTCCCTCTCCCCCATTTCTTCCCTCTCCCCCATTTCTCTCCCCCCTCCAATATTTCTTCCCTCTCCCCCATTTCTTCCCTCTCCCCCATTTCTTCCCTCTTCCCCATTTCTTCCCCTTCTCCACCATTTGTCCCCCTCTCTACCATTTCTTCCCCTTCTACATAATCTCTTCCCTCTCCCCCATCTCTCCCCCTCTCCATCATTTCTCTCCCCTCTCCACCATTTCCCTCCCCTCTCCACCACTTCTCTCCCTTCTCCCCCATTTCTCTCCCCTCTCCACCATTTCTCTCCCCCCTCCACCATTTCTCTTCCCTCTTCCCCATTTCTTCCCCTTCTCCATCATCTCTTCCCCCTCCCCCAATTTCTCTTCCCTCTCCCCCATTTCTTCCCCTTCTCCACCATTTGTCCCCCTCTCTACCATTTCTTCCCCTTCTCCACCATTTGTCCCCCTCTCCCCCATTTCTTCCCCTTCTCCATAATATCTTCCCTCTCCTTCATTTCTCCCCCTCTCCACCATTTCTCTCCCCTCTCCACCATTTCTCTCCCCTCTCCACCATTTCTCTCCCCTCTCCACCATGTCTCTCCCTTCCCAAACCTATCCGCAGTGACATTTTCAAAGCTCTCACAGTGTCACCGTGTATAGCACGTAACAAAATTCTTGTTATGCCCCTTTTATCACCGCTTTTTGTCTATCCTACAGATTAAAACATTCTTTTAATGGATGCTTAGAAAACATAAAAGTCTGCTTGATCAATTATTGTCGCAGCGATCAGATGAAGCTAGTGAATTGACAGTTTTGTGATTTGATTGATTTAATCTATTGATTTTCTATGGCCTTAATCTAATCCACACGATGGTGCACATGTTGATGTTCCGTTTATTTGCTGACTTTAACCTGCAGTCTCAGTTGTCTGTTAATTTTTGTGTTGAATTTAGTTAATTAATTAATTAATTACTCACTGCTGGTCAGGTAGCCAGTAGGGTCACTAAATCTTCTTAGACATTTTTTCTATTGAAATGTTTGTTCATAGTCAAATCATAGCAGTCCTTTGCTTAACTATCAGACAAATCTAGTTATGATTGGACCCTCAGACGGCTAGGAGGCAATTCTGCCAATACCGTTGACTCCTGAGTACACAAACTCATAAGTTTTTTATAATTAGTTTTTATCTATATTTCTAGTGGCTTTGCTTCATTTGAATCAGTTTGAAATTGTGGATTTTCTACTGTGTTTTTTACGTAGAGCAATCCGTCCTGTATTTGTTTGAAAAATTGCAATCATTTGAAAAATCAATTGAAAATCATTCCCAACAGAAAGCTGTGTTGTTCACTTTTTGTCCCATTTCTATTGTTCCGTCCTAAAATGCATGCTTTTGCTTTTTCTCTGTTCCAATTGGAGTTTTCTGCTATTTAAATTTACATTTGATAATACACCAGTTCAATTTGTTAGGCATTAGTAACGAAACTTAAATATTACAATTGTATATAGTGGCCTTTTGTAAACATCTTTATACCTTTAGAAGTAACATTATTAACTTGTCAGTTGTCATTTGTTTGTTTATTTTTCCTAGGCATTACACGTCTGTTATGAATGACTTCATTCATTAGATTTAGAGTTAGAATTTAAATTATCACAGTTTACCATTGGATTATCATATTTAACCATTAAATTATCACAGTTTACCATTGAATTATTACAGTTTACCATTTGATTATCACAGTTAACCATTGGACTATCACAGTGGACCATTGGATTATCACAGTAAACCATTGGATTATCACAGTTAACCATTGGATTATCACAGTTAACCATTGGATTATCACAGTTAACCATTGGATTATCACAGTGAAGCATTAGATTATCACAGTGTACCATTGGATTATCACAGTGAATCATTAGATTATCACAGTGAACGATTGGATTATCACAGGTAACCATTGGATTATCACAGTTTACCATTGGATTATCACAGTGAACCATTAGATTATCACAGTGAACCATTAGATTATCACAGTTAACCATTGGATTATCACAGTGAATCATTACATTATCACAGGGAACCATTGGATTATCACAGTTAACCATTGGATTATCACAGTGGACCATTGGATTATCACAGTTTACCATTGGATTATCACAGTTTACCATTGGATTATCACAGTGAACCATTGGATTATCACAGTTTACCATTGGATTATCACAGTTTAATATTGAATTATCACAGTGAACCATTGGATTATCACAATGAATCATAAGATTATCACAGTGAATCATTAGAATATCACAGTTTACCATTGGATTATCATATTTAACCATTAAGTTATCACAGTTTACCATTGGATTATCATATTTAACCATTAAGTTATCACAGTTTACCATTGGCTAACACAGTTTACTATACTTTTATTTTTCTTCAGTCACATCCTAACCGCAGTCGCAAAGATAAGCAAGAAAGATCACTGAAATCGCTCTAAAAATCGCACAGCCAATCAGAGCGCAGCGCAGCATGCGACCAGGCGAAGAATTGGAGAACTATCTTCGCCAGGGCTACACCTGGAATCGGTTGCCATCGTCTGTCAAGCAGCAGCTTGGTGGCGAACGCGAATTTGCTGGCGCAGTCTATCAGTTCGGATTGCGCAACCAGCTGAGGTTTGAGGAGCATCAGATTGGCGCCTACAGCAAGAAGCTTTTGAAGCGCTCGGAACGGCAGTACTTTGAGGATTTGGTGGCTTACAGTCGAGAGCACCTGCTGCTCTATCCCTATCACCTGCAGTCGAAGATTGCGCGGGGCCTTGGCGTCACTCCCTATCACTATTACACTGACATGGTCGAAGCCATCATGAACTTGGAGAGAAGCTACGACTGTCTGCCCAATTTCACAGCAGCCGACTGTGTCAGAATCCTTGGCATTGGTCGCAATCAGTACATCGAAGTCATGAACCAGACTAGGTCTAGCAGGCGAATCTTGGGACTAGAGATTCGCAAGAGGCGAGTTAGAGATTTCCTGCCGCAGCAGCCAGTTGAGGATGCGGTCATTCAGCCCTGGTGGCTGGTGCATGTGGGATACGTGCCCAGCGATGCCATTCAGGTGCGTTTGGGATCTGGGATTGGTGGAGGCTTACTGGGGATCTGGGATTGGTGGGGGCTTACTGGGATCTGGTATTGGTGGAGTCTAACTGGGATCTGGGATTGGTGGAGGCTTACTGGGTAGGATCTGGGATTGGTGGAGACTTACTGGGCATCTGGGATTGGTGGTGGCTTACTGGGTGGGATCTGGTATTGGTGGAGACACAAGGGGGATCTGGGATTGGTGGAGGCTTACTGGGGATCTGGGATTGGTGGAGACACTAGGGGGATCTGGGATTGGTGGAGACACAAGGGGGATCTGGGATTGGTGGAGACACAAGGGGGATCTGGGATTGGTGGAGGCTTACTGGGGATCTGGGATTGGTGGAGGCACAAGGGGGATCTGGGATTGGTGGAGACACAAGGGGGATCTGAGATTGGTGGAGGCTTACTGGGGATCTGGGATTGGTGGAGGCACAAGGGGGATCTGGGATTGGTGGAGACACAAGGGGGATCTGGGATTGGTGGAGGCTTACTGGGGATCTGGGATTGTTCGCAAACTCATAGACTTTGGACTGATGCTCGGTCTCCCAGGTGTGCACTCCCAGTGAGCGTCGTCTCATTGACAGCCTCATCGACAAAAACGGCGGCCCTATAGTGGCTGGCTCTGTCGATTATCACCTGCTGAAGTCGCTCTATTTGAAAGGATTCGTCTATTTGGACATTCCAATTGCTGATGAAGATTGCATTATTGTGCCCACATTGGAGGGCTTTGTTATGAATCGAGTTATCGGCGATTCATTTGAAAACCTGCTTTATAAGATCTTCATTTCAATTGACGAGCACACCAGTGTTGCTGAACTGGCTAGCGTGCTGCAGTCAGACCTCAATATGGTGAGCCTTGTTGGATGCTTGTCAATGCTCTAGTTGCTGCTGCTATGCACCACCTCATCCTCCTGCTGCTATGCACCACATCCTCTGCTTAAGCAACCACCTCATCCCCCTGCTGCTATGCACCACATCCTCTGCTTAAGCAACCACCTCATCCTTCTCTATTACACCCACCTCATTGTCTGAAGCACCCACCCCATCCTCCACCTAAACACCTACCCCATCCTCCACCTAAACACCCACCCCATCCTTCACCTAAACACCCACCCATCCTCCACCTAAACACCCACCCCATCCTCCACCTAAACACCCACCCCATCCTCCACCTACTCTTAAACACCCACCTCATCCGTCCCACCTCACTCTAGGTGAAAACAGCCATCTCGCTTTTCTGCCGCCTGGGCTTCGCGTTCAAGAAGCCGTCGGCGAACGAATCCGCATCGTCTGCGGTAGCTTCGCCCTCAACGGCAGCCGGGCAGCAGGCCCAGTCAGCTGATCCGTTGGATCATCAGAGATCAGCCACTGGCGACGCTGTGCTGTGTTTAAACGGCCGGCATCCCAGTTGGGTTGGTGTACCCACAATGGCCAGGCCGCAACACAGCAATGGGCCATCTCTGTTGAATCCCACTGGTGCTTTGCCGGCATCTGCGCCGTCTGTGACTGCAGGCTCAGCCACAGTTACCGGACATCCGCGTCTAGGCTCCATTGGCAGCGCCGGTGGCAGTTTAGAGTTGGATTCAACAGTCGCCGGAAATGAATCTTCGGCGTCCGTTGCCACGTGTCCTGGCAGGTTAAAGATTGCATTCCTGTTCGACTCCAGCCTCACGGCCTACCTGATGATGGGCAATCTGTCGCCCGGGCTGAAGAATCACGCTGTCACAATGTTCGAAGTTGGCAAACTCAGCGAGGAGAGCATGGACAATTTCTTAGCCGAATTGGACAAAGTTGAAGACATTGGCGAAGGCGAAGTAGCCAGATATTTTTGGCACGCTGTTAATCTGCGCGACACTATAGCCAGACTCAGGCATAATCCGAAGATTAACGGCGGATTAGGCCTGGATCTGTTGCGCACAGAGTCTCTGCTCAGCCTTGAGCAGGCTAGCCGGAGCCGGATCCTGGCCAAGAACTATGCCTTCCTGCTGTCTATGGCCCCAATCAGTCAGGAGGACCGCACTGTGATGATGTGCAATCCCCTACACCTGGGACCTCCTGTGCCAGAGGTGAACTCCATCTGGTTCAAGCTGTACCTGTACTGCCTGACTAGCTGCGGCCCGCCATCTCTGCTGCTGGCCAAGGGTACCCGGCTGAGCAAATTGCCTAAACAGTTGCGTCACTATCAAACTTTCCTTGTCACAGCTTGGGGTCACGATCCTAGCGAGACTCCGGCCAGTAATTTGTTGGCTACTGTCAACGATGCTCTGACCATTTCTGCGGTTCTGCTGCAAGGTGAGCTGGCCTGGATTTGGTTGTGCCGCGGAGTGGGGTGGGCAGAATTAGCTGTTATCGGATGGATGGTAATTAGGCTAATTAGGGTCATGAAAATGTAATGTACCGTATAGGACGCTAATTAAAGTGCTTTAAAGTAGTTAAGGTAATTACAATGGTAAAACTAAAATGCAAATGGGGCTAATTATTGCGATAAAACTCAAAGGGGAATGAGGCTAATAGAGTAATAAAACTGAATGGTGTACGAGGATAGTAAAATGAACGGAAATAGGAATGTGTGTTTTGTTGATCATAGTAATTAGAGGGACAAGTGGCTGTGGATAATTCAAGCATTCCAAATTTCCCCAAATCCCATCTGCAGGCTACACCAGTGACTGCAAGCAGGTGAATGTACCATTCCCAACTCCTGTCACCGAACTGCCTGGCGACCAAGGCGCCCTGGTGAATCGCCTGTTCGCGGCTCTCGACCTGTCCTGCCAGTGCGGCTACATAACGTTGCTATGCGAACCGGCGCCTAGCAACGGTTGCACCCTGCTAGATTTGCACTTTGGCATACCGCTATTTGACAGCGGCATCACCGCAGCCGTCTGCCAGGGCCTCATCGACCGCGAGCTGCTGTCTGAGCACAACAGGATGCCTCTGCTGCGCGCCAACAGAGCCCTCAGCCTGTCACTGTTGGATTTCATCGCTCAGTGGACTGGTTCCACCGCTCACCTCACAACAGGCGGTGCTGGTGGTAGGCACGGTGGCGGTGGTGGCAGTGGCCGCTCATCTGACGGAGCCGGCGCTGCCACACCGTTGCCAACTAGGAGTCTGCAGTTCTTCAACTCGCAATTGTCATACGCTGGCGATTGTTGCTGCAATTAACTTTCAGTTTCTCCCGTAATTTCTTGTGTTTATGTCACGGCTTGTGTCCTTTTTCTTCCTTACTGATAGTTCTTTGCGATTTGTGTACTTAAATGAATTCATTTACTTCGTTGAGATAGGCAATTGTTATTTATTTTGATGCACTTAGGAGTCATAGTTTCAGTTTGTTATTCTTTTTCTAGTTTTCGTTAATTCACTCATTTAAAATCCAGCTTTTCCTGAGTTGCACCGTGTTATACTACTAAATAAATCTCAAATTAATATGTTGCACCCACCTCACTCCCCTCCGCCACCCCGTGGCTGTCTATCCAGCGGGCACCCACCTCACTCCACTCCGCCACTCTGTCCCTAATTGTGCGCCCGCCACCCCGTGCCTGTCTCTCCGGCGTGCACCCACCTCACTCCACTCCGCCACTCTGTCCATAGTTGTGCGCCCGCCACCCCGTTCCTGTCTATCCGGCGTGCACCCACCTCAATCCACTCCGCCATTGTATTAATTCGCACAACCCTTATCTCGGTGTCAGAGCACTGCTGACTTTTTTACATGAAGTTATAATTTTGAAGTCATTATTCGATGTGATTGATTGTCACGCGTGCCCCATGTCAGAACTTCGGTTGTCCCCTGTGATTCTAGATAAATCCGCTACATGCAGTAGGCCAGTCTGTTTTTGCTTTCGTTTTTGCTTTTGATGCCGATTTAATTGAATTCAGTTCAACATTTCATACTTTGTTGTCGCTATTTTCTGCTGTACTTCAGATCTATCTAAATTTATTTCAATGTGTTTTATCACATATTTGCCCAATCACAAGTTAATTTTTGTAGAAAAATATTAACAACTACAAACTCTAATTAGCATTCCTTCTACTACAATTTGTTTTTTTCCAGTATTGCTTAAATATTCCTTCTAGTTTCATCTGTGCAGCCATTTCAATTGTATGTATGTCTCGTATGTTGTTTTGTTGATATCTGAATCGGGAGTTAAAACAAATTACTTTCGCTGATCAAAAGGAAAAATACAGATTTTCAATTTTCTGTAAATTCATCATGAAGTTTATACTGCTACATTAGGAGTAGGCTTCATTGAATTTAAATTCCGAATTTTGTTGCTACAGTGTTTCGGTAAAAGAATTACGTCTTCTAAATTCCCATTATCAAGTCTGTATTCGATATTTTATAGACAGGTGTGGCTGGATTAGTGATTTTGAACAAATATATGTCTACTGTTATATCCAAGTTCTTCATGTCTTGGCCATTTCTTACTTCTATGAATTATTTTTTAATTTCTATATTAGAGCTTTTCGGAGTGTCATTTTTAACAAAGCAGATATAATGCTACAACTAGCTAGGTTCATAGCAACAACCGCAGCAACAACCGCAGCTAGAACTGCAGCTAGAACTGCAGCTAGAACTGCAGCTAGAACTGCAGCTAGAACTGCAGCTAGAACTGCAGCTAGAACTGCAGCTAGAACTGCAGCTAGAACTGCAGCTAGAACTGCAGCTAGAACTGCAGCTAGAACTGCAGCTAGAACTGCAGCTAGAACTGCAGCTAGAACTGCAGCTAGAACTGCAGCTAGAACTGCAGCTAGAACTGCAGCTAGAACTGCAGCTAGAACTGCAGCTAGAACTGCAGCTAGAACTGCAGCTAGAATTGCAGCTAGAATTGCAGCTAGAACTGCAGCCAGAATCCCAGCGGGAACTGTAGCTAGAACTGCAGCTAGAACTGCAGCCGGAATTGCAGCTAGAATCGTAGCTAAAACCAATCTAGAATCGCAGCTAGAACTGCAGCTAGAATTGCAGCTAGAATCGCAGCTAGAACTGCAGCTAGAATCGTAGCTAGAACCAATCTAGAATCGCAGCTAGAATCAATCTAGAAACGCAGCTAGAACCGCAGCTAGAACCGCAGCTAGAACCGCGGCTAGAATCGCAGGTAGAACCGCAGCTAGAACCGCAGCTAGAATCACAGGTAGAATCGCAGCTAGAACCAATCCAGAACCGCAGTTAGAATCGCAGCTAGAACCAATCTAGAATCGCAGCTAGAACTGAAGCTAGAACTGCAGCTAGAATCGCAGCTAGAATCGCGGCTAGAATCGCAGCTAGAACCAATCTAGAATCGCAGCTAGAATCAATCTATAAACGCAGCTAGAACCGCAGCTAGAACCGCAGCTCGAATCGCAGGTAGAATCGCAGCTAGAACCGCAGCTGGAATCGCAGGTAGAATCGCAGCTAGAACTAATCCAGAACCGCAGTTAGAATCGCAGCTAGAACTGCAGCTAGAACCAATCTTGAAGCTAGAATCGCAGCTAGAATCGCAGCTAGGTCCAATCTTAAATTTAGAATCGCGGCTAGAATCGCAGCTAGAACCAATCTAGAATCGCAGCTAGAACTGAAGCTAGAACTGCAGCTAGAATCGCAGCTAGAATCGCGGCTAGAATCGCAGCTAGAACCAATCTAGAACCGCAGCTAGAACCGCAGCTAGAATCGCAGCTAGAACCAATCTAGAACCGCAGCTAGAACCGCAGCTAGAACCGCGGCTAGAATCGCAGCTAGAACCTATCTAGAATCTATTTATACTACTATTCGTTGCAGGTCGAGTAGTGCAGCCGCCAAAAATGCAAGGTCTCGCCGATGCCGAGGACGAGCTGAGCTGCATCATCTGCAGCAGCGTGTTCACGGATCCCCGCGTCCTTGCCTGCGGGCATTCGTTTTGCGCCGAGTGCATCGCCAAATGGCGCCTGAAACAGCCGCATTGTCCCATGTGTCGCGAGCCGATTGGTCACAATAATCCGCCTAAGAATTCTATTCTAGCCAGCATTGTCGATCGCTACAATAAGCAGGCGGCCGCGTCTGGCGCATGCGACAAATGCGGCCGCGACGGCCCGGACCTGCGGGTTTGCCTGCACTGCCGGCACCCGCTGTGCCAGCCCTGCAGAGCCAAGCACGCGGACAAACTCAAACTGCGGTCTGGCAACACTTTGAATAGGTTTGGCCACCACCGCTGAAACCAGTGCTGATTAGATGACGAGCCTTTTCTTATTTTTTTATTGTACTAGTTACTCCCACCGTTTACCTTTCTGTATGTTAATCTAGGTTGGAGCCGCTGCTGGAGAACCTAAAGGCAAGTCTCGATCCGCTGCTCACATCGCAGGATAATTGGAATCGCATTCGGGTGAGAGAAAATATATTATATATTTGTTTTGCCTGCTTGTTATTTGCTTTTATTAGCTCTCTCTTTTTCATTAACTCTTTTAATTAACATCGCCATCCATTTCCTTCCTCCTCATCCTATTCTCCCACTTTCTTCTTTTCTCTTATTTTCTATCTTTTTTCTCTTTAAAATCTTCCGTATCTTTCCCTTTCTCCCCAGCTTCCCTTTCACTCCATCTTCCCATTTCTAACAATCTTCCCCTCTCTCCCCATCTTCCCCTTTCTCCCCATCTTCCCCTTTCTCTACAGTTTCCCCTTTCTCCCCATCTTCCCCTTTCTCCACAGTTTCCCCTTTCTCCCCATCTTCCCCTATCTCCACAGTTTCCCCTTTCTCCCCATACTCCCCTTTCTCCCCATATTCCCCTTTCTCCCCATATTCCCCTTTCTCCCCATATTCCCCTTTCTCCCCATATTCCCCTTTCTCCCCATATTCCCCTTTCTCCCCATATTCTCCTTTCTCCACAGCTTCCCCTTTCTCCACAGCTTCCCTTTTCTCTCCATCTTCTCCTTTCTCCCCATCTTCCCCTTTCTCCCCATCTTCCCCTTTCTCCCCATCTTCTCCTTTCTCCCCAACTTCCCCTTTCTCCCCATCTTCTCCTTTCTCCCCAACTTCCCCTTTCTCCCCATCTTCTCCTTTCTCGCCATCTTCCCCTTTCTCGCCATCTTCTCCTTTCTCGCCATCTTCCCCTTTCTCCCCATCTTCTCCTTTCTCGCCATCTTCCCTATCTAACACAATTGACTGTCTGAAGCCACCCGTCCTCAGGACTGGCTCGCGAAAGCGCTGAGCGATGCGAACAGTCGCGTCAATCGAATCGACCAGGAAGTAGCCGCCCGCACGGAGCTGCTGCAGTCCAGTCGAGACAGATTTTCGGCTATGAAAGCCGCCACAGCTAAGGCAACCAATCAGGATGCCGCTTTGTACGGGCGCACTATTAAAGAGGCCAACTGTATGCTAAATAAGCTGGAGAATGACCAGGGCGCTTTCAGCTTGGCTAATGCAGACGTTGAAGCTCAAATCGACGCGTTGATTAACCAACTGGCGATTCTGTTGGACTCCAACGAAATTGCCATCGATATGTTTCCGGCTGTTACGGAACCGATTCGTGAGCAGCAGCGGCAGCCGGATCTGCAAGCCCCGGTAGTTCTTGGTCCCGGCAGGCCATCTCGAGCCCTGCTATCAGAATACTACTCCAGATTTCCGCAGCGATTTAGCAACTATTTCACTGTGGTTGGCTCCATTGTGGACATGACGGTCACTTCCAACACTCAAGGTTATCAATACGGCCAGGGAAAGATTGTCTCAGATGCTACTGCCGCTAGTAGTCCAGTTTTTCGTCCCCTACCGGATGAGATTATCATCATTCTGGAGGGAGTGCCGCCGACTACTAAGGTACGTTTGGGCCTGCTAGAATCACATTAACAACTTAAGCTAGAATCGCAGCAGGAATCGCAGCTAGAATTGTAGCAAAAACCGTAGCTAGAATCGTAGCAGGAACTGTAGCTAGAATCGTAGCAAGAACCGTAGCTAGAATCGCAGCGGGAACTCTAGCTAGAATCGCAGCAAGAACTGTAGCTAGAATCGCAGCAAGAACTGTAGCTAGAATCGCAGCAAGAACTGTAGCTAGAATCGCAGCAAGAACTGTAGCTAGAATCGCAGCGGGAACTGTAGCTAGAATCGCAGCAGGAACTGTAGCTAGAATCGCAGCAGGAACTGTAGCTAGAATCGCAGCGGGAACTGTAGCTAGAATCGCAGCGGGAACTGTAGCTAGATTGGCAGCGGGAACTGTAGCTAGAATCGCATCAGGAACTGTAGCTAGAATCACAGCAAGAACAGTGGGTAGAATCGTGGCTAGAGTCCTATAGCTAGAACCGCAGCAGGAACCGTTCCTATCGTCGAGAACAACGCCACTTAGTGTTCCCGACTATTCGCAGGTGAAAGTTTACGACATTCTCGGCGCCCTGAAAGGCAACATCGATATGAAGCTGGCAGATGGCAGTTCACTGCGCGATGCTCCATCCTTTTGCATCACGGCTAACAGCGTCAACCAGTTGCTGGCCGTCAGCGTGCCTAAACGCAACCTAGTGCTGGTGACCATGCTTGACGGCACCCACAAACTCTGCGTTACCTCCTGCTCGGGCCTTGACCTGGACAATCCCATGGGACTTTTCCTCACTGACAATGCCCTACTGTACATTGCGGACTTTAGGAATCGGCGAGTGTGCTCAATCAGCTGTGAAACTGGTCAAGCTGTACGAGTATTCACGCACAACTCTCTGTCCAGGGTGGACCGACTGTTTGTCGCCAACGATGGCACCGTGTTGGCTAGGGTGGAGCCCTGCCACCTGGTGCTGCTGGATGACAAAGATCCATTGCCAGCAAACCTTAGGCAGATCAAGAGGCAGTTCTTTCACTTCTACATTGACCAGCACGGTAGTCTGGTGTTCTCCAGCGGCGGCGGCCTGCTCAGCGGTCAGCTGTGTGTTATGAACCAGCCATTCGATGGGTCTAGCAATCCAGAGGAGAAGAAGCTCATTAGCTGGCCAGATATGAAATATAGCTGCGTCTGCTCCCTGCTGGATGGTCGCATTGTGGCAGCCGCTGCTAATAAGAAAGAGATTCACTTTTATTAACGAAGCTACTTTTAGTAGTATGAAAAACTCGAAGTTGTAAAATCTCAGTTCAGTGCGATTTCGTGCGATTGACTGATTCATTGAGGTCAGATTTGATACTCGTAGATAATTTACAATTTGACAGCTTAAAATCCTAACATTTATTCAGCAAAAGTCCCAGTGATAAAAACTTTGTCCTTAAATTAAGTATTTTGCGGTTCCTGAGCTGTCTCTTGCTACCTTGCCGAGTTCGCCTTGCTAGAAATAATCTAGCGATTACTTTGTAGATTGTAATATATTTTAGGAATTTTTCGCTTTAAGAATCTTCGATTTTTGCTTTTCCCTATTTCTATAGAAAAAATACTCGAAACACGAGAATGTTACTATTCAGCAATGTACTTCTTGTAAAAGTGCATAACTTATTAAAATCTAAACAAATGAAAAAATTAATAAACCAAAAATCTCTTTCTATGATGCGTAAGCGACAGCCGTTTTGTCATTTTTCAACGGTATTTGTAGCTTAGTGTTGAGAGCTATTCGGATTTCTAACTGAGCGGTCGGGAGTTCGAATCTAAGCCGAATCTTTCTTCACATCTTCCCGACCCTCCTCTATCTACCCATCTTCCCCTTTCTCTCCATCTTCCCCATTCTCCCTATCTTCCCCTTTCTCCCCATCTTCCCATTTCTCCCCATCTTCCCATTTCTCCCCATCTTCCCTTTCTCTCCATCTTCCCCTTTCTCCCCATCTTCCCATTTCTCCCCATCTTCCCTTTCTCTCCATCTTCCCCTTTCTCCCCATCTTCCCATTTCTCCCCATCTTTCCCTTTCTCCCCATCTTCCCCTTTCTCCCCATCTTCCCTTTCTCTCCATCTTTCCCTTTCTCACCATCTTACCCTTTTTTCAGCAATACACTTCTTCTTTAAGTGCATAACTTAAAAAAATCTAAACAAATGAAAAATTTAATAAACCAAAAATCTCTTTCTATGATGCGTAAGCGACAGCTGTTTTGTCATTTTTCAACGGAATTTGTAGCTTAGTGTTGAGAGCTATTCGGATTTCTAACTGAGCGGTCGGGAGTTCAAATCTTAGCCATGAGAAACTGTACCTAAGTCTCGAAAACAAAACTGCATTGCAGGCATTGTTCCCGATATCCAGCGAAGCCGAGCTCGCCAAGTCCCTTGCCGAACTTGCCTCGAGTGCCAGCGCTGCGGCCGCAGTCTATAGCAACTATCGACCTGCAGCTGCCGATGCAGCCTCTACGGCTGCACCAACAGGCCAGAAACGAAAGAAGGACAAAAAGAACGACGATGAGATCGGTGATTCCCTTGTTGAAAAGAAAAAATCGAAAAAAGATAAGAAACAGAAACGCCATGACTCTGCTAGCGACTCTAACAGCAACAAAAATGACATAAATCAGCAACAGCAGCCACCAGTAGACTTTGACATAGACCGTACAGGCAATGATAATATTCGGGTTCACGGTTGTCTAGCCAAACTGCACCAGCCCTTGCTTCCTACTGGAAGTAGTAGCTGCTGTAGTTTTTCTCGTCCTCAATTCGCCTTACAGTTTGATGGCACCTGTCTGAAGCTGCCCCGGTCGCTGCAGCAAAAGCCAATCGATGCAAGTAAAAAGGACAAAAGGTCTGCTAAAAATAGCACTGTCAAAGTTTGGCAGAAAGTTCGCTACTACGCTAAACGACATAGAAAAGTTCTTCTAAAACAGACAGAAGATCCTTCTGCGTTGTCTGCGAACGCTCTGCCGAGTGTTGTCGCTAAAGCGGGTGATAGTTCGTCTTCGGAAACGCCCGACGATTTGCTTGAACTGGCTTCAAAGCAGACGCAATTGTTTCCTAACAATAGCCGCCTAGCAACTGAGCGCTGCCTCGCTATTGTTCGTCGAGGCCTGGAACTGTCGCCCGGTCATCTGGGTCTGAGAATGCTCGAGGCTCGAGTTGCCCTATCCGAATGGGAGCGCGCCGAGGCGTTGCGTCGCCTGTCAGATCTGACATTCCGCTATCCGAATGTGACAGCCGCTTGGCTGTGTCGCCTTCACCTGTTGAGGTCCAGTTTGGAGTTGTACAATCGGTCACAGCAGCTGAGATTGTACGCAGAAGCGTTTGCCAGTCTGACCGCCGTTGCCGAGGGTCGATTATTGTCGCACAAAGCGTTGCCGAAATGTTACGAACACTTGCTAATCCTGCTGCTTGACTATTGCTTGTATCTGGAGAGGTGCGGCCTTATTGAGCGAGCCGTGGCCTCATTTCAGGCCATTATCGAGTTCAATCTTTGTCGGCCAAATTCTACCGACGTTTCGCTTAGCGACTTCGAAGCTTTCTGGGATTCCGGAACGCCCCGGTTTGGCGATATCGGCAGTCGGGGCTGGCGGGGCGATTGCAAATCGGCCGCCAACGTCGATAATTGCGACAGTGATGACGGGTGAGGACCTTCATTATTCGCTGTTACTTCTATATTCGGCAAGTCTGACCAATTATGGGTCATGAACGCTTAAGAACTCGAGGGTTGCGATTATTGAAAGAAAAACCGCAATAACCTGGCAATATAATTGACTACGAGTGATCCTCCGTAAAATCCCCCTCAGCTATTTCTCGACCATCCAGTCAGCCTGTGACGCCGAGGAGCGTCAACTGCTCGACCAAGCTGCCGCTCAACGTCACGAAGCTCAGTTGGAAAGTCCAGACTCTCAGTGGGCACCGAATCTGGCTAAGATGACGCTCGACTTTGAACAGCTTCGCTGCCAGTGGCTCTGGTATCCGTGCCGACAAGAGTCGGAAACTATTGAAGACCTAGATCGTGTTGTTCTTCTAAACGATGTTCGACCAGTTCTGTTCCGTCTGCCGCGGGAGTTGATGCCTCACTTACTGGCTTTGTTTCTATTGTTCCTGCGTTGCGCTCGCGTTGAAGAAGACGAAGGCGGTTTCAGCCTGCTGCAGCGACTCCAGACAGCGTCTGAAGAGCATCAGCTGCTAGGATCCGTCCTGCAGGGCGCTAGGTTAGTTTTGGCCTTCTTTGAAACTGTAGTCATGGGATGTCTGGTAATAATATAATATTAAATGAAGGACGGCTGTGGGCAACGGCACATCATTTATTGACACCAGACCCGCAGCCAGCGAGAAGGCGATTCTGCCCATTTTTCTGACTCCTGAGCACACACGCACGACGCACACAGATACCGTACGCAGGCACATACACACAGGTGTGTACATCTGCCCTCATTGTCAGGCAGTGTACACTCTCACTGTGCCTCGGAGGTTGGCTCTCAAGGGCGTAAATTGCACGACAAGCCCCCAAGCCTTCTCTCCGCGCCTGCGCCCCGAAATGAGTGTGGCCTCGCCACGGAATTAAACTCAGGGACCTTGGTGACCCCGCTCTGCCACATGCCCTCTGCCACTTTGGGTTGCCTAGTAGTTGGAGCTTCGGAATCAAGAATTGAAGGTCGGGGTTTCGAGTCCTGTCTCGAGTGGAACAATTTGTGTCCTTTAGCAAGACACTTAACTCTGCATTGCTTGAGTTCACCCAGCTGCTAGTTGGGTTCCAGGATTAGCTGGGGTAACTGAGGGGGGTGTGGCGTACCCCAGTCCATGGACTGAACAGCCGCACGCAGCCTTCAGATGTTTCAATCTGTATTCACAGATCTCGCGTTCATTTTGGCGGCGGGGGCGGCGGAGAACTTGGCGGTTTCTACCGCTCCGAGCCGTCGCTCAACAGTCCAGATCTGCAGCGGCTGCGGCTGCGCGTCTGTTGTCAGGCTGCGTCGGCGCCAGGATTCGACCAGCTGTTTGTCAACGGCGAAAGAGACATATTTGCTAGATTGGCCATTTTCGAAGCGTCCGCAATGGAGCAGCAGATGTTTAGGCGGGTGGCCAAAGCGCTGCTCCGTTGTCGACCCGATTGGAGCGTCTGGGCCGCCTTCGCCGAGTGCGACTCCTCGGTCGGCAGTGGTCGTCGAACCTTCGACGGCGTGTTGGATGGATTGAAGTTCCCCGGACTGCGCGGCGGGCAGGTAGTACTTATAGAATGCTCTTAAGCATAGCAACGCCATATAACAGGAGTCGGCAAATTTATTAGCTGGCGGGACAAAGAGAGGCAAAAAGACGACAGCGGGCCGCATTGACTGTAGAAATTTGAGATAGGGGAGAAATGAGACTCAGGAGAGTTGAGACACACGAGAGATGAGACACGATAGATGAGACATGGAAGATATGAGACACGGGATAGATGAGACACGGATAGTGAAGTGACAGGAGTGACAGGATATTGTAGATGTCGGAACGAGCAACAGGCCGGATTTATGAGCTTCGAGGGCAGCATCTTGCCCGCGGGCTGGAGTTTGCCGACCCCTGCCGTGGATGCCATATCTACTCGCATTATTTTATACTGTGAGCGTTTTTCATCATCGCAGGCACCGCCCGAGCTTTGCCGTCAAGCGCTCGCGGTCATCTTGTCAGCCGTCTGCTCCGAGCTGTCAATCAGCTGGGATTTGACGCGCCCAGCAAATTTGACACCCGAGAAGCTGCGGCGTTGCTTGAGCGCGTCACCTTCGTCAGGTGATACGGAGGCTTTCGATTCGATGTCTCGAGTGGCTAAGCTCCTAGCCATGGCTGCCGGCTCAACTCGAGTCGACGAGATCGAACGCGAACTGGAGGTCGCGAGTTCGAGTCTCACTTCAGCTGGTCACTTATTGGTTCTACATCTGGGCGCTGTCAGACCGCAGGTTCTGCTTTTAAATGGAGCGCCCAGTCGTCTAATTGAGCGCGCTAAACGTGCTGCCCAAGTAAGCGACTGCCTTATTATACTACTATACTACTAGCGTTTGAGTAGCATAACATGATCGCTTCTTTGAATTGTTTTTATTAGTTTTTTGTATTTTTTTTTGCTGGTAAAGTGTATTAAAAAACGGGCTTTCTTAGTTTCCACATTGCAGTAGTGTTCACACAGATTTTGAATGCTTGGCTTAGTTTTATGTACCCGATATGTTTCGAAAAAACATAAAGTTTTTAAAATCTTTTTTTAAATATTCTTTTTCTGAGCCGGATCAATTTCCTATCTGATCACTCTTTAAGGTCGAGGATTCGAATCCTGACAGCGCGGCTGCTCGCTGCCTGCACCTGCTAGCCCAATTGCGCCTGGCCCGTCACGGAAGCCTGGCCGAGCTTGGCAACTTGGCTGCGGATTGTCTGCTAGCCAGCAGCAGCAGCAGCAGTCTCGGCGCCAGTCACAATCTCTACCGCCTGCTCATGACCTGCCTGGCCAATCCGTTGAGTTTGGGTCGGCTGCGCAATCGCCTGGATCGCCTACCGCCCACCCCGGTGACGCTAGCCGTGGCCGCGGCAGTGGAGCTCGGCCGTCTAGCTAGCCTGGGCTGGCCCACCGCGGACAGTGGCGGCCGGGCTAGGCTAAGCCGGCTGCTGGACAGAGCCGCCGCATGCGCCGTCGAGTTTGGCGACGAAGTTACATTGGCAACCATTTGGCGTCAGAGGCTAAGAGTGGACGCACTGCTGTCCGACCGGCTGGCGAGTTTAGTCGAGACTTGGTCGCGCTCGATGCAATCGTGTCCGCACTGCAAGATGCTGTGCCTGGACGGCCTTGGCCTCGCTGCCAGAGGGTCCAGCTCTGTTAATTGCCAGCAGCTGCTCGATCGAGTCACTGACATCATGGTCGAGAAGGACATTCGTCAGCGTGTGCTGCCAGACGAGATCAGCCTACTGTTGGAGGCGGCGGTGCAGCCTCCGTCAGCGGCTCCTCGGGTCAGATTCAGCCTCAGGTCGCGAGATCGAGTCCCACAGCAACAGCTGGCTGCCAGCTCCGATGTCTCTTAGATTAACGCTGTGTGTTGACGGCTGCATTAATAAATGCATTTTTGGGACCTCATTTGGTGACACCAGACCCGCAGCCAGCGAGGAAGCAATTCTACCCATTCCGCTGACTCCTGAGCACACACGCACACAGGTGTGCACATCTGCCCTGACTTTCTTATCGTCAGGCAGTGTACACTCTCACTGTGCAATTGAGGTTGGCAGTCTTCTGCTTTAGCAGTCCAGCGCTGATTGGCGAATATCTCGACTTTAAGGAGAGACTTTAAAGTTTATTTTTTGGTTCAAAATTTCCGTGCATCTGCGTTGCTCCATTCAGGTGCACTGAAAACTGTCTGCCGGCAATTCCCCCCTTGGGTTCTTCTATTGCTGAGTGCATTTTTACTGCCTTTCTTTAACGCACTTGCTTGTGTAAAGCTTCTTGTTATGCTTGGAATATTGTTTGACAAGTTTGCTTTAAATAAATAAACACTAATACATGAATTGATTAGAATGACTCCGCTTGTTGATAGGATGTACTTATCTTTTTGCTGGAGAGCGGCACACTTTCGCATAGGTAAATCTGCCCTGACCTGTGACTCTCAGGAGGTTGTTGGCCCTCAAGGGCGTCAATTATCAGTGGCTCCACACCGAAAAGGGGCCTCGCTGCGGATTCGAGCTCAGGGACCTTGGCGCGAAAGGCAAACCAATATCCTCTCTGCGATTCAACCCATTTTATTGATAAAAACAAGACAAGATCCCAGTCCTAATTTCCCTAATTGACCCTAGCCGAATACATTTGCCCGCAGCCGAAGGCAAACACTGCACAATGGCTTCCACTGAGCAGCAGGCTGATGACTCGTATAAGCCTGGCCAGCTGACCCAGCTGCTGCAGTCCAGCAGCGGTAAGACTGACTGCGACTCCGCACTGGCCAGTCTGTTTCTGCCGGCGCCACCACCAGCAGCTGCTAAAAAGCCTGCTGTTGTTAAATCCTCCACTTCTGCCGGGAACAAGTCCGCGGCAAAGCAGCCGCTAGACGAGGAGCCGCCGGCAGCGAAGCGACAAAAGCTGCAGCCTTCAGCAGCCAAGAAACAGTCTGACACAGCACCGGAACAGGAGCTCAGTGCCAAAGCAGCCGATGCTGCTGTCGGCGAGCGAGCCGCCGCCAAGGCTCGCTTGAAGCTGGCTAAACAGCGCGAGAAAGCTCGCCAGGAAGATCCTAGAAATCCGCGTACAGTCTTCGTCGGCAATGTCTCCTCGTCCGCTAAGAAGCGCGACCTCCTGTTGCTGTTTCGCGTTCACGGTCCGATTGAATCCGTGCGCTTTCGCTCGGCCGCGCCAGCTGACGCCAATGTTGTGAAGCGACTGGCTGTCATTCACAAGAAGCTGTCTAGGCCGTCACTAAATGCCTACGTTGTCTACAAAGAAATCGAATCCACGATCAACGCTGCGAAAGCTCTTAATGGCCACTGCCTGGCTGGGCTGCATCTTCGAGTTGACTGTCTGGCAGCTGGCGCCGCTGCCGGCGGTGTTGGCGGTGAAAATCAAAGAGACGACAAAAAATGCGTCTTCCTTGGTGAGTGTTGATTGAGTTTCCATCCTGTAAGTGCGATTCGTTGGCTAGAAAAAATAAGGATATAATATTTAATGGAACGAGTCAGTAGCCTGTGAAATGAAATATCGGCTTTACTGTCTCTGCTTGGGTGGGGTAACATTGTCGAGGTCGTCGCGCAGGAGGGAACCAGTGTTGGTGGCGTATGCTGCGCCGTCCTCCGGACAGTCGGTTGAGGAACCGCAGATTTCGCTGGGTCGTAACGAAGAAGAAACGCAGAAAAATGAATTCTGAAACACGGGCTAACTTTTTTCTGATATGCTTCTAATATTTTTATCGCCAGTTATATTTCGAATTGGTGTGCGCATTGTAATAATGATTTTTTTGTTACAATCTGTTCAATCGTGCAGTTTTGTCACTCTGGCCTCCCAAAATCCAGGCAATCTGCCGTTCAAATGCGACGAAGAGTCGATTCGATCGGCATTCGCCCAGTGCGGCCGCGTCACCAATGTCCGCTTGGTGCGCGACTCGCGAACCGGCATCGGCCGCGGCTTCGGCTACGTCCAGTTCGCCGACGCCTCCGCTGTCGAATTGGCCCTGAAGCTCAACGGCACGGAGCTGGCTGGTCGTCAGGCTCGAGTTAGCCGATGCTCGGAGCAGAAACAACAGGCCAAGACCAACAAGATTGAGAAGACTCACAAGAAAAAGCAGAAGAGGGTTTCTGACAGCAATGCCGATAGCAAGGTGGACAACAAGAAGCAAGCAAAGCCGAAAAGTAAACAGACGGCGCGACCAACCAATCAGAATTTCGCTCAGGCATTTCAGCGCATGCTGGACAAGCGCCGTTCCAGACAGGACGGCAAAAAGCCCAAATCGACCGCTAAATCTGCTCCCACTTTGAAGCAGCCAAAGACTGGCAAAGGCGTGGTGAAGCCTTCTGCTTCGGCTGGGAAGAAGAAAAACAAATGACCCCAGTAATAATCACAACTCAGTCAGAGTTCCATTGTAAGGTGTGTAAGGGTAAACTGTTGCTGCATTTGACTGGGTGATTTTGTGAATTATTTCTCCAGGCAGTGTTTGCAGTTCTGCTTGACATAGTCATCAATCACATCAATATAAGTTTGACTTATTGCTAATTCATTGTGTCCTTGTCCAACCTAATGGCATTTGCAATCATATTCGCTATGTTCGGCGCGTGTTGTTATTTTGATATTGGTGATCGAGCCTGTCTTTCTAGCAATACTTCGGGTAAGTGGCAGAGTGATTAACGTCTCCCTGAGCGCCAAGGTCCCTGAGCTCGATTCCGCGGTGAGGCCACATATTTGGGGCGCAGCCGCGGAGAGAAGGCTTTGGGGCTTGTCGTGCAATTTGCGCCATTGAGACACAGTAAAAGTTTGCACTGCCTGACGGCGGTAGAGTCACGGCAGATGTACACCGCTGTGAGTGCGTGCCGGCGTACAGTATCTGTGTGCGCGTGTGCTCAGAGGTCAGCGGAATGGGCAGAATTGCCTCCTCGCTGGCTGCGGGTCTAGTGTCACTAAACGATGTGCCATTGCCAGCAGCCCTCCTGCAATTACTATTATTTACAGCAAATCTCAACTGCATCGGTAGACAGAATGATACTCGTAAATGTAATGAAGAAAATAACATCAAATTAATTAGAATGATAAAGCCGCTAGCTATATCGTGCAGTTAACTAGCGCTGTTGCTATCTGAATGAATGGCAGTGATGTAGCCATATATCTCATGATTGCTGTCAGTTCTTGAATGAGGGCCAAACGAAGGATGTCATTTCCTCATTAGACGATCTGAAGTAAAGATTTTTTACCCCAAGCTTTAGGAAATAATTTATTCAATAGATCGACAAAGCATGGAACACTCCGTTGACAGCACTTTGTTGAAGTAGTACAGCTGGTGGGGCACTAAATGTCGAGAATGTGAGTAGATAAATGAATAAACATCAAGTAATTTTTACGGGCAGATAATTCACTTTTTAATGAAGAAAGTGTTAGTACTTTTTGGACAACCTCGTAATATATCGCGGCTTAGACTAGCAGCATGAGCCTAATGCTTTTTAAGGCCCTCGAAATTTCGCCTGTACCGTACCAAAGCATCGCGTCGTACTTGTTAAGCGCGGACGAATTGTAGTAAATTCCATTCGGATTGCTGTAATAATTGTTGGAACACCACCAGCCAGCTTTGCCAGTGAAGGCAGAGCAGGCAGAGGAATCTCTGTCGTAAGTAGCGAACACAGTGTCGCGGGCCTGTGAGAGTGAATCGCTGGTTGTGTTAGAGCTGCTCAGCATGTAACTCAAATACGTCATTCTATACTTGAAGAATGGTGATGGGCCTTTCACTGAAAAGTTGAAATACTCGCTCACGTCCGACCAAGTGGTCGCTTCAACTCTGAGCAGCCTTGGAGTGCTGCCCGTCAGGTTGTGAATCTGCGTCAGGCCTGGTGAAATTTCAAATGCAGCTGGAATGACACTCTGCGGCGCACCAACAGTGGAAAGAACACGCTGGTATTCAAATACCCACCCACTCAAATACCCATTCAAATACAGAAGGAGATACAGAAAAAAGAAAAATGTGGGTACTTTAAACACCCCCTTAATCTTTCAACTGTTAAGAATCCTTATTCATTCAGTGTACTAACCCAGCCAGAAGTCGGTGTCATCTCCGAAGCCATTCTCATACTGAGTCCAGTTCTTGGCAAAGCTCAACTCGCCCTTGAATCTCTGCTGGATGATTTGAAACTTCCTGCCGCCGATTTGACTGAACGCTTCTAAAAATAGTTCCCGATGTCTGCGTCATGCTTCGCTTCAACACGGATATAAACCACCTGCCATTGACTCACCTCTGAACCACTCGCAGTCTATCGTATCCGGCAGTCTCTCATAGACTCCCATGCTCCTCCTGTCACCTGCAGATGTTGAGCTCAGGACACAGATGCCTCTGTCTGGATTGTACTCAAACCACTTGCAGCTGGAGGCGGAGTCAGCGGACCGCTGCTCGCACATCGCTGCGCACTCGATGTCGCTGCGAGCTGGCCGACTCTGTGTGGCTGTCGCAGCCGTTGGTGTCGGCTCCACAACTTTTGTTGGCTCATTGCTTGAGTAGTCTGTGTGGTGCGTTCTAGGCTTTGTTTAATCATGCCGAGCATGCTTCACTAATGATCGCACATGATAATTTCATAGCTTCACTCGTAGGCTTAGCTTTTGCTCTGCTGCTTCACAATGAGACTACAGAACCCAGCATAACCTAACCGAATTTACCAAATGGGGTTGAAAATGCGCGAACCAGACTATCTGATCATTCCGTGTTGCATGCGCTTGCATAAGATACTAGAATAGGCCTTTTCTAAGTTTTGCACTTACATCCTGCAGACACTCCGGTAGAGTTAATGACACCGCAGAGATAAGAACCAATGTCACAAGTGGGTGCCTCACACTAACCATAATAGAGGCGGTGTTTTCTTTCTTAGAGGTGTGCAAGCGTGTGAATCTCGATGAAATTAGCAAAATTGTAAAACCCAATAGTTTTATATACATCAGCAATGTCATAAGCAAAGCATTTTAAACTGACAGCCTCTAATTTGGTGGAAATCCTAGATTTTATTCCTCGTTGACAAAGCCGTTGATAAGCTTGCATCACAAATCAGAATAAATTGACGCGATGTGAAAATGAGCCTATCCAATTAATGACGAATTTCTGTTGACTGATGCAAACACTGTTGATCGTGAATGACACACTTGAATTGGTACTTCAAGAGCTCAAGATTCAGCATTTGAGATCGCATTTGGCATTCGGCTTTTTGGCATTAAAGATTGACCGATATAAAAATTCTAGATGTTAGCTGCTGTTTGAGTTGGACATATCAAGGCCTGTCTATCAGATGTATTTCCACTGTTTGCTAGTTGACATGCTTGAGGTGACGTGTTTAGCTTCGTGCTAAGACTCTAAGCTCCTCAGCAGCCGTCGAGCTCAGGATTCAGAGGCTCCACAACTTTCATTTGCTAATTGGTTGAGTAGTCTGCGAGCAGCAAGGTGTGCATTTTGTTTGATTAAAGTGCAGCTGTCAAAAATTTCATCTGATGATAAAGCAAGTATCAAGTGTGCCACCATTTTTACCGTCTTAAGTCTCACCTGACACCAAAAGTCTAGATTTTACAAGATCTTGCCTTTTGAGGCGCCAAAGCATAAAATTGAAACTGTTACATCTAGCTATCAGTTAGGATTTGATGGATTGTTATTGTTCGACTCCCTTGTGATCGCTTGCACGCTGCCTCTACAGCAGTGGCTAGCAACCCGAATGGAGAGAATGCATCAGGAGCTCGAAATTCCAAAGTCATCTTAAATTTTCTTTTCTTCGATCGATTTAGTATCTTTGCTGTGAGAATCGAGCATTGTATTTAATCTAGACAATTGACTTAAAAGGCATGACACGATTAGAAAAGAATATTAAAACATCTCGGTGTGGTTTCAAAGTCGCATTTACATGCTTATCCGATAACTGTATTCAAGAACAGTACATGATGCCTTTTTCAAGCGCACAATTTGTAAGGTTAGAAAGCAGTATTTTATTGTATTTCTTTTTATTTACTGCCAAGTTCACACCTGTAGTCTAAACTTTTCCTTCGCTTCGAATACCTGCAAATCGTGGGGCCATAGAATGCTCAGACCATGAGCATTAGCCGGATGCTTTTTACTGCCGTTCTGTCTGGTCCGGCCCCGTTCCAGTACATCGCCTTAGTCCCATCAATAATTGCTGAGCTGTAATACAATCCATTCGGGTTGGCCTTATAGCTGCAGCAGAACCACCAGCCCGAGTTACCTGCATCTGCCGAGCAACCGGGACATTCGCACATACGTTTGTCAAATGTAGAAAACTGGCATGTTTCAAGCGCATCTATTGTCGTGTTTGAACTGCCTGTCAGGTACGATAAAAACGTAGCCAAATAAGAACTTGACGAGCCTTTCACAGAGAAGTTGCTGTACTCGCTAACGTACAGAACGTTCGACCAGGTGACGGCCTCGACGCGAAGAAGCCTCGGAGTGGTTGCAGTCAAATTGTAAATCGCCTTCAGACCTTGGGAGTTTTTAGCAGCGGAATTCGCCTCGTTTCCTGAAAATCTGTCTCAATTCGAATTGCCAAAGCCAATGAGCTCACCCAGCCAGAAGTCCGCATCGTCACCAAATCCGTCTTCGTAATCTGACCAGGATCGAGCGAAGCTCAGCGTGCCCATTGTTCGCTGCTGAATGATGCGGAAATTGCGGACACCGACCTGAGCGTAGGTCTCTGCGGTGTAGGATTTTGGGGATTGTAGCCTAGTGGTTAGAGCGTCGGACTCACGAATCCACTGGAACAATTTGAGTCATTTTGCAATAAACTTGCTTCTGCATTGCTTTAGTTCATGCAGTTGTTAAATTATGGGTACTAGCATTTAGCTGGGGCAAATAAGGGCGGGTGTGGCGTCCTCCCAGTCCATAGACTGAACAGCCGTACGCAGCCCAAGGACCACTGTAGTTATACTACAGTAGTGGTCCTTGACGCAGCCTTCAGATGCACCGCGCAATAGCTGCGGCTGTGCTGTCGGCTGCACGTCTGGCCCAATCAGGGTAGGTGTAATCAACTATTTGTTAGAATTTTTTTATTTAATAAACGTCAAAGCAGATGCGCTAGAGTTTCTAATTTAGGCACTAATTTATATCAACTGTTCTCGACGGATAATAACTATTTCTGACCTAAATGACAGTGCTGAGAATGGCAACATGAAAAAAAGCTAGTGCCAAAAATGTTTGTTATATTCATGCACCGGTTATCTAGACACATTTTATGATCAATTCGAACAAGCCCGTTCTCTTTCTTTTGTAATATAGTTTGCCCCCGTTTCGTACCTCGAAACCATTGGCTTTCCGCCTGATCCGCCAGTCGGGTGTAGACACTTCTCTTAGTCTTGGCTTCGAAGCTTGAACCTAGAACACAACTGGCCAGCTCTGAATCGAACTCAAACGACTGGCAGCCAGCGGTAGTTGTCTGAGCCTTTGATCGCTCGCACAGCACGGCGCACTCGATATCGCTGCGAGCTGTCAGACTCTTGGCTATACCAGCACTTGGTGTCGGCTCTGTAGCTTCCAGCTGTGGCAGTCTTTGGCTGTAGTCTGAAATTTTTGGTAAAGACTGCAGTGTTACTGATCATAATCATGCGTGGGCTGAAAGTAGTAGCCAGCTTACAAGCAGCAGAGACTCCGCCGTAGCGCAAGGTGTAGCATAGTACAGCAAGAGTAAGTAGCTGTCTGTGGCTACGAGTCAGTGCTCGTAGCTCTTGCATGGTGCTGAATTTTAATGAAAACTGGCTTTCAAGGAGTAGTTTTCACGAGCGTATTACTCTTTTCATTTTTAAGCTGGTTTGTCGATCCTTGCCTTTTGAATGGCTTTTGATGATTGTGAGCGCTTCGATGGCAGCTTCAAGAGGATAAAGATCCCGCGCGGCCATGTTCGCTTAGTCAATATTGGATTGGGAGCATGAATTGAAAGCTAGCAGATTTTTTGAGGTATAATTGTCTGTTAGTTTTTGCAATCATGCCTCATTAATTCCTGCCTAGCTTGTCAATCTGATTTCAGTCATTTCTGTGAATGCCTGTGTTAGAGATCGCGATCATTATACGTCGCCTTATTGACAGCCTTTCAATTATATGACACATTATATGCGTGAAACAGCTCATAAGTTTAAGTATAAAGCCATGTTTTCCCAAAAACCATGAAATTTGACAGGCTTGACGTTTTTTCAACTCTTTGAGTAAAAATCATTAAATCATCATCTCGTAAATATCATAGCTCGTAGAAAGTACGAGTGCACATACACTAGGAAAACTCAAATTTGATGCATTATATAAAATCCGCTGTTTGTTCTTACTGTCTTGGTCCTATTTAGTTTTACTGGTGCGTAATAACAGAAAATAATTATCGGTGTGATTTGTATAAACTTTATCGTCATGCGTTAATCGTTATCTATACAATATAATAAAACAGGGGAAAACATAAAAAAATATTTTTTTGCTTTAAACCATAGCCATAACTTTATTACAGACTTTAAACACGTAATTTGTTTTTTCTGTGTACGTGATTCATCAAATGCACCCGATACGATGCAATGTGATGTGTGTGTTGCATCATGCTGCATGCAATACCTAGCAGTGAGTGCGCATCCAATGCAAAGAAATTAACGCCTTACGAGACACGCGATTTAACTTGTAGCGAATAAGCAAAATAGCTATGAATACAAGCTCTGAATAGCGGTTGATTTTGTGGCATTGACTACATTAGTTCGGAAAAATAATATTTCTTTACTTTTAACAGCATAGACGGCTGCATAGTCATAAGTTACAATGTATGTTGGCCCGTTGGGCTAAGTGAGATTTGTCTCTCTCTCTGACAAAATGCAATCGTCTAGGCCTACTGCTACTACTTCAAGCTACACATGCACAGTCTACAGCAGTTATATCAGCAGCAGAAGCTAGCTGGCTACTTGACACAGAAAAGTCGCCTAGTGGGATTGTTTACTGGTTGAGATTGTCACTTGCTTACAAATTAGTTAATATAATAATGAGTCCCTAAGGCAAGGCCTGGCAAGCTAATAATGTTTCTGTTATGTTGACTGTAGTGTAGATATTATGTAGGGTGTAGTATATTGATTGTTGTGTAATTTGGCCAAGTTATTATTGTAGCTCAGATTTAGATGAAAAAGGCCTTAGCCTAACTCTTTACTTTAAGAAATAAATTACTGATAATTTTCTCCTATAGGCCAAAAAGTTTTTTAGGGCACATTTTAACTTGTATAGGGCCTAATAGTACCAGCATTTGAGACTTCTGAGCCTTTGCTTAAACATAGATTTAGTTAGGCCTAGTTCATTTGCAATAGGCCTAGGGCCTAATGACTGGCATTGCTAGGCCTAGTAGAGTTACACCATTACCAAAAATTTCCTATATCTGTATCTGTATCTTCAAAATTTACCTATATTCTATCTGTATGTGTATCCATATCTGTATCTAAAAAATTATTGTAACTTCCTTTAGTTATGCATAACCTTTCTATTATGTGCATTGTGTTTTCTAGTCTCTTATGAATATGTGTAACTCAGAGAAATGCAATAAGATATATAGGCCTAGTTTGCTCTCCAGGTGGCCTACTATACAAGGCCCTATTCTCTGCTTGGCACAACTTCCTTAATTTAATGCAAGATGCATGTGGCATTGTCTCTATTGTCTCTATGTTGTTTGTTTTACTCACATTAGTGCAAACTATATTTGAGAACTGAAGATAGTTATTCTATATTCTAAGCAGATTCCCTAATATAGAATTAAATATTCTAGGTAGATTCCATATTAAGAAATAAAAACATTATGAAGGCTGGGTAGGTTGGATAGTTATATTGTTAAAACCCTAAATTAATATTGAGTATATGACTATTGAGTTTTTATGAGACTAAAAAGTAAATAACAAAAAATAAAAATAATTTCAAGAGGGCTAGTAGGCCTAACAGATGGTGACACTAGTCCTTCAGACAGAGAGAAAGCAGTTATGAATATTCTATTGACTCCTAAGCATGCTTGTGAATAATGAAATTCTAAAGTCATAGATGCACTTTTGTCATTTTAAAGTAGAAAGTACTAGTTTAAAGAAACAGATTATATTATTTTTTTCTAAAAACTTGAGTCTTTCATTTTGTTTGGATCATATCAGTAGAAAAAAGCTTTTAAAAATAAATTGAAAGTAAGTAGCATTTTTTAAATTTATCTTAAGAATTTAAATAGTTATTATAGATTATATTATTTTTATAACCCTTTTATAGAGCTTACTAAATGTGTGCTATTTTGTTTTTATCTACCATCTTTAAATCCGATAGTCCTATTAAAGTAAAAAACTTTATAACTAGTTTGCCTCAGCTAAACATGTTTGATAAAAATAATTGAAAATAGACAAAAATATAAATCCCTTTTCATTTTGATTTCATTATTAAAACCAAAACACCAAATATAAAAAACAACAACAATTATGCTATTCTGATAATAAAAAAATTAAATCAATTTCTTGTTTGTTTTTAAGCTAAACCATACAACAAACACAAAAAGACAAAAATGGCTGCAATGCAGGAGGCAAGAAAATCTTCCAACAATTTGTCTGACAGTGACTCAGATGACGATTCGTCAGTTTCACACAGTAGTGCCAGTGACGATTCCGATTCCCAGTTGTGTCCGCCAGTTAAAAAGCGTACCTGGCTAGCCAACAGCAGCCAGACCAATCCAGCAGAGACTGACGCTCCACCTGCTTCCGGTTCGCATGTCTCTTCTAGCAGGGCGGCTGCTGGTGAAGCCTGGCGGCGGGCGTTCCAGGAGGGCGCCATTGACAGTCAGCTGTCTAGAGCTGTCGGCTTTGTTAGCGGCGGCGTGCCTAATATTGACAGGTATCTGAAATGACCATGCGTTGAGCCTAACACATTTTTGGCACCTGACTAATGACACACCCTGAAACCTGTATAATAACACCCTGAAACCTGTATAATAACACCCTGAAACCTGAATAATATTATCCTGAAACCTGTATAATATTATCCTGAAACCTGTATAATATTATCCTGAAACCTGTATAATAACACCCTGAAACCTGTATAATATTATCCTGAAACCTGTATAATAACACCCTGAAACCTGTATAATAACACCCTGAAACCTGTATAATATTATCCTGAAACCTGTATAATATTATCCTGAAACCTGTATAATATTATCCTGAAACCTGTATAATAACACCCTGAAACCTGTATAATATTATCCTGAAACCTGTATAATATTATCCTGAAACCTGTATAATATTATCCTGAAACCTGTATAATAACACCCTGAAACCTGTATAATATTATCCTGAAACCTGTATAATAAAACCCTGAAACCTGTGTCCTTATACCCTGAAACCTGTATCTTTATACCCTGAAACCTGTGTCCTTATACCCTGAAACCTGTATCTTTATACCCTGAAACCTGTGTCCTTATACCCTGAAACCCGTGTCTAACACCCTGAAACCCATTGGCACGCAGGGACACGGAGGCCTACAACTACAAGCTGGCGCCTCGCCTACCCAACAAGCAGGCTCGCCTAGCCAAGCGCAAAGCAGATCTGGCCGCTATTTCTGCCGCAGTCGCAGCCGACGCGGACGAATATTCCACCCGTCAGCTGGAGCTGGAAGAGTTCGGTGTCCCGAATCCCAACGCTCTGCCTCCCACCGACGCTCAGATCGACCTGCGCCAACAGTTGGAAGCCAAGAAGCGCAAGCGAAACAGGGACAAACGCCTGGCCAGACAGAGGAAAAGGGCGGAGAGTGTGCGCAGTGGCGAGACTGCCGATGCCGACGCTGCTGCTGCTGGTGGGGCCATGGAGGTCGATACGCGGAAGAGGTCAAAACAGGAGAAACGGCATCGCAATCGAGATGGGGTGAGAATGCTGGATTTTCTATGTTGGCTTTTTATGGTGTTCTGTCAGTCTGTAGCTGTCCTGTCCGGCTGTAGCTGTGCTGTTCTGTCAGTCTGTAGCTGTCCTGTCCGAATGTAGCTGTGCTGTTCTGTCAGTCTGTAGCTGTCCTGTTCTGTCAGTCTGTAGGTAGCTGTCCTGTCCGACTGTAGCTGTCCTGTCCGACTGTAGCTGTGCTGTTCTGTCAGTCTGTAGCTGTCCTGTTCTGTCAGTCTGTAGCTGTCCTGTTCTGTCAGTCTGTAGGTAGCTGTCCTGTCCGACTGTAGCTGTCCTGTCCGACTGTAGCTGTGCTGTTCTGTCAGTCTGTAGCTGTCCTGTTCTGTCAGTCTGTAGCTGTCCTGTTTTGTCAGTCTGTAGCTGTGCTGTTCTGTCAGTCTGTAGCTGTCCTGTCCGAATGTAGCTGTGCTGTTCTGTCAGTCTGTAGCTGTCCTGTTCTGTCAGTCTGTAGGTAGCTGTCCTGTCCGACTGTAGCTGTCCTGTCCGACTGTAGCTGTGCTGTTCTGTCAGTCTGTAGCTGTCCTGTTCTGTCAGTCTGTAGCTGTCCTGTTTTGTCAGTCTGTAGCTGTTCTGTTCTGTCAGTCTGTAGCTGTTCTGTTCTGTCAGTCTGTAGCTGTCCTGTTTTTTCAGTCTGTAGCTGTCCTGTTCTGTCAGTCTGTAGCTGTCCTGTTCTGTCAGTCTGTAGCTGTTCTGTCAGTCTGTAGCTGAACCAACCCTCCGCACACCAACCCTCCGCACACCAACCCTCCGCACACCAACCCTCCGCACACCAACCCTCCGCAGCTGAACCCGTCCCATTCGGTCGAGAAGCTGTCACGTCGGCTGGCCTCTCTACTGCAGGAGCCAAAGCGTCACCTACTGGAGCGAGTGATTAACCTGCTGGGTGCCAACAAAGCCATCGAGTTGTACAGAAGAACTCAGGATGTTGAGTCGGCTGGTGGCTTATTGGTTGCCAATGGCAACCGGCGACGCAGTCCCGGCGGAGTTTATCTCCAGCTGCTGAAATCGGACGACTCCGTCACACCGGAAATTATCCGCTCAGTGTTTGACGGCGAATTGAATTTATCCAAAGAGAAGCGCAAACTACTGCGAGCTAGACGAAGGCGGCACAAGCCAAGAACAGGAGTTGAAGACAGTGACGCTGCGTTGGCTGCAGCTCCGGCGGCTGATTCTGAGGCAGCCGAATTGGAAGCGAAAAGAGCGGAACTGCTGGCTCAGTTGGACGCGTTGGAAGATGCGGATTAAAATAAATTATTGTGCCGATGTCCGTATCATACTACTTAATAAATGTCTTGTCAGTAGTGTACTGAGTTCTTCTCTTATTTAATCAATATAAGGCTTCACGTGCAATTTTATTACGAGTGTTTGTATTGCAGAAAATTTATTTGAAAATAAGGAGTTTGTTAGCAGTGAGTTCATTAACGCGCTACATCAGGTAAATCACTTCTGAGTTCTAACCAGAGATTTGTTTTTAAGCTTGAAGCTTGGTGATTAGTTTCGAGTACTATTTTGTTTCATATTCAGGCAATCGATCCAAAAATGCTATGAATTATTTATGCCTTGAGGCAGAGTGTATCGAAATTGTAAGAATATGAAAGTAGTTTGTTCATTATTTCAATTTTAATCTAAATTATACAAATTTAATAGTTAATATCTGGTAAAAAATCACATTTCCATTTTCCGTAAATGAGGTCATATTTTTTTCAATTTATAATGTGTACCTTTGAGTGGGAGTACTTTAATAAAACGAATTCAAATTTAATGACACTTTAACTAGATAATGCCCTGTAACACAAGCATTTATATGTCTATCTAACTTCATTGATATTTGTTTTCAAAAAGTGGATTACATAAACTAAAGTCTATTTGCTCGCTTGAAATTTTCAGCATTCAATCAATTGTCTTTACATTATTTTTTATTTTGTTGTAAAAAACTACAGTAATTTACACCATAGACCATTTCTATACTCCTCATATTTCTCCTACCCCAATCTGCAGTATTCCCATATTTCTCCTACCCCCAATCTGCAGTATTCCCATATTTCTCCTACCCCCAATCTGCAGTATTCCCATATTTCTCCTACCCCCAATCTGCAGTATTCCCATATTTCTCCCCCCAATCTGCAGTATTCCCATATTTCTCCTACCCCAATCTGCAGTATTCCCATATTTCTCCTACCCCAATCTGCAGTATTCCCATATTTCTCCCCCCAATCTGAAGTATTCCCATATTTCTCCCACCCCAATCTGCAGTATTCCCATATTTCTCCCACCCCAATCTGCAGTATTCCCATATTTCTCCTACCCCCAATCTGCAGTATTCCCATATTTCTCCTACCCCCAATCTGCAGTATTCCCATATTTCTCCTACCCCAATCTGCAGTATTCCCATATTTCTCCCACCCCAATCTGCAGTATTCCCATATTTCTCCTACCCCAATCTGCAGTATTACCATATTTCTCCCACCCCAATCTGCAGTATTCCCATATTTCTCCCACCCCAATCTGCAGTATTCCCATATTTCTCCCACCCCAATCTGCAGTATTCCCATATTTCTCCTACCCCAATCTGCAGTATTCCCATATTTCTCCTACCCCAATCTGCAGTATTCCCATATTTCTCCTACCCCCAATCTGCAGTATTCCCATATTTCTCCTACCCCCTATCTGCAGTATTCCCATATTTCTCCTACCCCCAATCTGCAGTATTCCCATATTTCTCCTACCCCAATCTGCAGTATTACCATATTTCTCCCACCCCAATCTGCAGTATTCCCATATTTCTCCTACCCCAATCTGCAGTATTCCCATATTTCTCCCCCCAATCTGCAGTATTCCCATATTTCTCCTACCCCAATCTGCAGTATTCCCATATTTCTCCCACCCCAATCTGCAGTATTCCCATATTTCTCCTACCCCCTATCTGCAGTATTCCCATATTTCTCCTACCCCCAATCTGCAGTATTCCCATATTTCTCCTACCCCAATCTGCAGTATTACCATATTTCTCCCACCCTAATCTGCAGTATTCCCATATTTCTCCTACCCCAATCTGCAGTATTACCATATTTCTCCCACCCCAATCTGCAGTATTCCCATATTTTTCCTACCCCCAATCTGCAGTATTCCCATATTTTTCCTACCCCCAATCTGCAGTATTCCCATATTTTTCCTACCCCCAATCTGCAGTATTCCCATATTTGTCCAATTTTTTCATAAATCTTTTTTCCTTGATCTTTAGAAAATAGGTTTTTCGTTTGAATATTTTATTTGCTTCCTAATTTTAAGTTTGATGTGAAAATATCCCATAATTTTTTTCAGCTTGCGGGACTTCTCCCCACCCGGTCACCTCGGCATGGACTTTCGCTTCTCCAACCTGCTAGGCAGTGTGTACCGCCTTGGCAACGTTTGTTTCACCTCCGATGGCTTTCAGCTCATCAGCCCAGTGGGCAATCGCATCACGGTGTTCGACTTGAGACACGACCGGTCGCACACTCTACAATTGGAGGCTTCTCACGATATTGAGCACATCGCCTTGTCGCCGGACAATACCTTGTTGCTAGCTGTAGATTGCAAAGGCGAAGCTCACCTGGTTGCTATGGCAACCGGTGCACCGATTGCTCGTCAGAAATTTCAATCGAAAGTCAGCGCCCTGGCCTACTCGCCCGACGGCGCTTATTTTGCTATCGCCAGGGACAATCGGGTTCACGTTTATCACGGACCTGGCCTACAGAAATACTTTAACCAGTTTAAACTGTACCGTAGTTACTATGGCAACAAAGACGAGGTGACAGCAATGGGTTGGAGCTCCAATTCCAAAGCGTTTGCTTGCGCCTGTAGGGATTTACAGGTGAGCTTTTTGGGAAGAATCTGACAATTAATTTATTTCAATTGAGTAATGACTGGACTAGCCCCAGATTCGAACCCGGGACGATCGCGGCAAGATTCGAATTCGCTGTACCATCCAGCTACTCCACCCCAGCTTATCTGCTTGTCTATCTGCTAATTTATTTGTTTTAATTGCTTATGACTGGACTAGCCCCAGAATCGAACCCCGGACGATTGCGGCGAGGGTCAAATGCGCTTTACCACTGCGCCAGTCTACCCCAGTCTGTCTGCTTGTCTTTCTTACTTATTTGAATTGAATTCACTCTGGAACAGGTTCGAGTGTTCTCGCTTCACAAGTCGGCCCGCCTGCCCGGCTGCTACAGTCTCGGCGGCTTCACCGAGGACATCATGTCGGTGGCCTTCCTGCCCGACTCGCTGGATCTTGTTGCCGTTTCGAAGGCCGGCTTCGTCATGCTCTGGCAGTGCGACGCCAAGCCGGAGGAGCTGGACTGCCAGAAGGCGCTTAACACCGGCAAGTCCTCCGTAAACGCTGCGGCTGTAATTCCTCCTGTGGACGAAGATTCTAGTTCATCGTCGTCGTCAGACGATGAAGCCAAGAAGCCGGACAGTGTTGACGCTGACGAGGTGACTAAGAAAGTTTTCAAGCTGCGCTATTTGAAGCCGAAGAAGATGCGTCTGAGAGAGGACACCGAGGACAGCAAGCGGGTCTCGGCTGGTGTTCTGTGCGCCAGCGTGTGCCCAGAAACTAGACAGATGATCTGCGGCACTGATGATGGCCGCGTCATGCTCTACTCTATTGAGAACTGCGGCCTGCTGCTGTCTCTGCAGGTTTGTTCTGTTTTTGTAGAATAAGTGGCTAGTGGCCTAACTCTGCTCTTAACTCGACATTGCTTCAGTTCAACAGCTGTTAAAATGGTTACCAGCATTCCACTGATTTACGATTGGGATTTCCCTGATTTATTATTGGGATTCCCCTAATTTATGATTGGGATCCCTGATTTACAATTGGGATTTCCCTGATTTATTATTGGGATTCTCCTGATCTATGATTGGTATTCCCCTGATTTACAATTAGGTGTACTTGATTTACAAATTGGATTTCCCTGGTTTACAATTGGGATTCCCTGGTTTACAATTGGGATTCCCTGGTTTACAATTGGGATTCCCCTGGTTTACAATTGGGATTTCCCTGGTTTACAATTGGGATTCCATGGTTTACAATTGGGATTCCCCTGGTTTACAATTGGGATTTCCCTGGTTTACAATTGGGATTCTCCTGATCTATTCTCCTGATTTACAATTGGAATTCCCCTAATTTATGATTGGGTTTTCCCTGGTTTATTATGGGGATCTCCTCTAATTGTAATTAGAATTTCCCTTATTTAGGATTGGGATTTTCCTCGCTTTTATAATTGGGATTTCCCTAACTTATGTGTTGTGTCTTGGCCTAATGGCCGACGGAGGGAGATGGGATTGGGTCCACCGCCCGAGACACCCAGGTCCCAGCCCAACCCTGCCTAACAAGTCTGATTGGTTCCGCGAGAGTTTGCAGAATCAACCACCCTGGGACTAGCGAGAGTTCACTCAGTCTTCCCACCGGCCCAACGCTGCACTCCCGGAAGAAAGTAGACACGAACTCACCTATGCTAGGCCAGGGTTGAGGCGTAAGCCTCTCACAAACCCTGACCTAGGCAGGCACGGGCGCAGAAAGGGGTGCGACAGACATAAACACGGGTCACACACAGAGCAGGGCAAAGTGCATATGCACGGCACAACATATGATTGGGATTTCCCTAATTTATGATTGGGATTTCCCTAATTTATTATTAGGATTTCCCTAAATTTTTATTGGGATTTCCCTAATTTATGATTGGGATTTCCCTAATTTATGATTGAGATTTCCCTAGCTTTTGTGGTATCCCTCATTTGTTTTCATTTTCCTTTGATCTAACTAGAGCTAGAATTACCCTGACTAGTAAAACAGTTACTTCTCAGCACATTTCTCCCACCCTCGGCCAGGTGTGCGACTCCCCAGTAGACGCGGTGTCGGTGTCGCCAGACGGGCTGTGGATCGCCGCAGCCGGGGCAGCTCACGGCCAGCTGTTGGTGTGGGACTGGCGCGCCTCCGCCTACGTGATGCGCCAGGCGGGCAGCTTCAACTGTCTGAGGTGCGCCGCCTTCTCGCCAGACGGCGGCCAACTTGTCTGCGGCTACAGCGACGGCCGGGTCAGACTGTGGAACTCCCAGTCCAGCTTGTCATTCGCCACAATGACTGAGCACACCAGCTGCATCACTGGCGTCAGGTTCTGCAATAAGCGAGTTGTCATAGCCAGTTCAGCTGACGGCTCCGTTAGAGCCTGGGACTTGGGTCGCTACAAGAACTTCCGCACTTTGGTGTCGCCGACGCCGCTGCAGTTGAGCTGCCTGGATGTCGACTCGTCCGGAGATCTCATTGCGGCCGGCTGCTTGGACGAATTCCACCTGTTGATGTGGTCGCTGAAAACTGGCAGGTTGCTGACTACCTTGACTGGCCACACCGCGCCAGTGTCCTGCGTGGCTTTCAGGTGAAATTAAATCACATCCTTGATAACTTGATAACAGTAGAACTACCAAAGGGATATCCCCCTGACAATTCTTTTGTGCTGCATTCGAACGGAGCAACGCAAGCACACGAAACTCAAGAACACAAGAAACACAAGAAAACAAGAATCAAGTTGCCAGCTCTTCAGACCGTCGAGATATTCAATAATTCTGTCCGAAGGTCATATTTTTCCCATAAGCGCTAGTGTATTTCATACGCCCCTATACACTAATTAGCACTGCGCCTCAGTGCGGCGTTGCCAGGCCTTCAAAATCTATCAGCGTGTCATCCGAATGTGCCTGCATCATCTCCGTCTTCGGTGGTCACCCACCTCTCTCGGACTGCTGGACCTTCAAGGGCTTCAGCCGGTGGAAATAGGCCACTATGGTCACCCTGACACGAATATCTACAATTTCATTGATCAAGCCTTAGGCGCAGTTCAACCACACGACATCATCGCCTAGGCTGTCAACCAACCAGTCAACACTGTTAGCATGCTGTTGGCATTCGGGCGCTTCCAAAAAAATCTGGGAAGGGGAGTACCCGTCTCATCGTCAGGTTGGTCCTCCAAGGCGTAAATTGCACGAAAACCCCCGAGCCCAAATGAATGTAACCTCGCCATGGAATCGAGCTCGGGACCTTGGTGCGAATTTAAAAGCACTAAATACAAAATAATTATTATGCCGGACAATACCTATTGCAAATGGATTATAAGATTATATAATTATGAGATCACTATCCTCTATCGCTCAAATCCCAATCAAATCCCAATCTCCCACCAGGCCGGGCCCAGGTGCCACCGTGCTAGCCAGCGGATCCTGGGACGGCACAGTTCGCCTCTGGGATGTCCTTGGCTCTGATCAGCAGCCCGAAGTGATTCAATGCGGGCACGATGTTCTGGCGCTGGCCTGGCGACCCGACGGTCAGCAACTGTCCGTTGCCATTAACAACGGCAGCATCCTGGTGATGGACGCCGTGCCTAGCGGTGGTTCCGTCAGCGAAGTGCCAGAATTTCATTCAACAAAGACCATCGACTGTCGGCAGGATCTGGGCTACGACAAGCCAGACGGCACCCTCATCAGCGGCCGGCGCCTAGCCGAAGCTGGCAGCGGCTTCAACTCGCTGTCCTACAGTCCGACCGGGCACCTGCTGCTTGCTGGCGGTCAGTCCAAGTACATCTGCCTGTACTCGCCAGCCGACCAGCTGTTGTTGCGCAAGTTCCCTGTCACAGCGAATCGGAGCCTGAAGGCTGTGGCCCTGGAGAAGCGAGCCGCTAAACTCATGCGCGATCTGGGCGTTCGAGCCTCCAAAACTGGCAGCACCGACGTCAACTTCGAAGACGACAACGTTGACAGCTCCGACGCTCGAGTGTCGGTGACTGACGTGGCATTCAGCCCAGCTGGCGATATGTTCCTTGCCGCCTGCACCGAGGGTGTCCTGCTGTACTGCTCGCCCGGCTCCCGGCACCTGCTGCCTTCCGAGTCGCTCATCGCCAGCTGTCGAAGGCTGACGCTGCGAGACACTCCGCAGACGGTGGCCGAGTCGCTGCGTGCGGGCAAATACGGCGACGCCTTGGATGTGGCTCTGCGCATCAATCAATCCGCGCTGGTCCGGCAGTGCCTGGAGGCCACGCCTGTCACGGGCGGCCTGCCGGACCTGCTCTGCTCCCAGCTGCCGTTGGACACCTGCCGTGACCTGCTGGCGCCTCACCTGGCTGATTGGCTGGCTGATAGCAACCGGCTTGAGCACTGCCTTGCCTGGTCCAGAGCCCTGGCCAGGGTCTGCTGTCTGGGCCAATCAGCAACGGCCAGGCAGAGGCGCGACCCGGCTCCGGGTTTGACCCGACTTCAACGGGCTGTGGGCGAGAGGCGCAATCAGCTGGAGCGCATCTGTGCGGGTAATATGCACACCTTGGACTACCTGTGCCACCTGGCCGGTCTGGGCGCTGAGACTGCCAATCAGATAGCGATTCATAACGTCTCCGCAGCGCAGTTGCAAAGACGCGAGGAACCGATGGAGCAGGCGGCTTGATTTTTGTGCTTTATCCGATATGTTGCGAAAAGGTTGTTGTAAAAGCTATATTTTGTTTGTACCGATATGTTGCGAAAAAATTAAAACTTGGACGAAATCCTCACATTTTTCGCTTTTCCTATCGTTACAGACCAAAAAATATTTATTCATTTAAATTGTTTTCTCAACCAGCTTTGATATGCCGCCATGCAGAAGTCCCTTCTGTAGTTTGTGTATTTTGTTCATCTTTTTATAGGTAACAGTTTAACAAAAAGCATTTTGTCTTTTATCTTTCTGATGCAATTCGAGTGTATTCAATCAGGACAGCTTTTGGTGACAAAATAAAAGCGAATTGTGCAGAATTCTGGACAATAGAATTTTCTGCTTTTGTAGAGACGCATTTCTATGCTCATTTTGGAATAACTTTTTTTCTGTTTTTTATTTTGATTCTCAACTGCACACTACTTAAAGTAGGCCAAGGTTTTTGCGATCTGAGTAAAATCATGGTATTAATAATTTTCTATGTTCAAACTCTTCAAAGTGTTGCTATAGACAGCCGATATGTGTCGAAAATTACAAAAAACGAGTTCGTAAACATTTCAGCACTGCGCATCTCCCAAATTGGCAAAAAATGGCTTCCGGTGTGTCAGTTGATCCCAACGTCAAGGAGGACTTCAACGACATCAAGCTGCGTCATAAGTACGCCTATTTGGTGTTTAAAATTGATTCCGAATCTCTCATCAAGACCGAGCGAACCTGCCTTAGCTGCACCTACGACGAGTTCATCGAGAGCCTACCCAGTCAGGAGTGCCGCTACGTTGTCTACGACTACAAATACTGCCTTGACGACGGTTCCAAGCGCGAGAAACTGCTCTTCATTCACTGGGCCCCCGACACGGCTAAAATTCGCGACAAGATGCTCTACGCCTCGTCCAAGGACGCGATCAAGCGCGACCTTAAAGGCGTTGTCGAAATACAAGCCAGCGACCTGTCCGAGGTGGACGAGGCCGTAATTCGCGAGAAGGTCAAAGCCTCCGGCTAAAGGCGTATCAACGTTCATTGGGCTGGTTTTCTTTGAGAAAAACTAAAAATAATCTACGTGCCCTATTCACACTACTGAATAAAGTTTTAGTAGTAGGCTAGTTGCGAATGTTTTCTCCTTGTTGTATTTTTTGTTAACATTTTATTCAAACTTTTCGGTGCAATATTGCCAGTAAATGAAAAGTGCTATTTAATCAGCTTGCATGATATATGAAGTATTTTTCTTGCCCAACATAACAACTGGCATTGCCTAGTCTAACTGTTCTGTTGTGTGCAACACATGATAACTATATCTTTTTATTTAAACTATTTGCTATGGTACACTACAACTCTGCAACATTTTTTTTGAAGCTACCAAATGCGCAATCTCAAATCTACAGCTCGTGCGTATGATACTAGACCGATATTTTCCTAGCTATTGTTTATCGATATGCTACAATCAATTTTACTACTCAAATGTTTCCTTAGTCTCATTAATCACGATTGTCACGACAAAATTTCAGCAATAGAACTAGCAGTGTACTTAAACAAATTCTACTCCGGTGTTCACTTTTAGATTGCCGATTTCTACAAAAGCCAAAAAAGCCGTTTTCGACTCGTTTCTTTGATTTCATTGTCAACTGATCGACAATGTTTCCTTGAGGAAAAAATAGCAATTTGAGTCGTATAATACTGCTAGGTCTCAATGGAAAATATATGTGGGCCAGCGCCGCAGTGTACAATATATATTTGTTCCAGTTAAACATAAATCTCCAATAAGGAGGCCAGCATGATAAGCAGATAGCCGACCACGATGCCCGCATTGCCGACGAAGAACGCTGGCACATTCTTCGGTTTGTAGTTTTTGCGCACCATGCTGCTCTACAATGCGACACGGTTGTGATAATCATTTATAATGCCATCGAACAGTAGGTCTACCAAGCCATTTTGCCGCCCCGTTTCTACATACCAAGGGGAATTCCCCCTGACAATTACTTGTGCAGCAGAAATATTTGTCAGGGAGAACAAAAAAACAAATCATAATATCATAAAAGTGCCCAAGCCTCACCATAGTGACCAGAGAAAAGTAAACAAACACTGCCGTAGCAACTGTGGTGATCCACAGTCGCAGGTCCTTGGATTTCTTAGACAAAGGCACAGACACCAGGACGCCCGCCGTGCTTGTGATGTGATAGCACACGTTCAGCAGCATCACCGCCTTTATGCTGAAACCGCTGGCCGTGAGGACCACAAAATCTGCCACCCTGTGCGCGAGTTCGTGCAAGCCAACGGACACGCTCAGGTGCAGGCCGTAGTCCCACTTCTTGACGTAGGCAGCGCCGATGGCTAGACCATGGGCGAAGCTGTGCAGGATGGCTCCAGCTGATATGATTGAGCAGAGCCGATACGGTCCATCATTCAGGCAGTTCCTGGGATTCTTCAGTGCTTCAAAGATGGTCGCTTCGCTCACGCGAGCGCTTCGCACCGGTTCAGTTGCCGCTTGCATCGTGCTCTGTTCGTCTATTGTTCCTAGCTGGAGTTCTGCAGCCATCTTTTTGAAATCGTTCAACAAGGAGCTTTGTCGGCAGTAGAACTTGTTGTCGTCGGAATGGCTGAAGAATTCTTGCCCTTCGCGCGCCAAATTAAATTCGAGGGTTCGGTCGGAAAAACTGCGGACGCTGTTGCGGTCCTCCTGGTTATCTGGCGCCTCTTGCTTTGCCAGCGTGAGGTCGTTAATGTCAGCAGATGCTTGCGAGTTCTTTTGGAGCTCGTTCTTTATCGAATCATCTGATCTCAAGGAAGCCATTTCGGACCAGTGTTGCGTCTGAGGGCCAGTGTTTACGCTGGTATGGTTCTGCCTCGCAGCAATGTGCTGGTTACCCTCTCGCCATTCCATGGCATGCGAGGAGCTCTGACGCCGCCCGGTGAACACGACGGAGGCCGTATCCAAAGCGTGCAGCACGCAAACTAGAGCGGACATTGTTGCCAGATAGGGGAAATAGTGGGGCACACCCGTTTCCACAGATTTATCCAGCACAACGAGGGCCGGAATGAGGTGGACAACGGCCTCGGTGGTGAGCGAGCCGACTGCCATTTCCACTAGAAACAGGCACCAGAAATTAAACTGGTGCGGCTTCCTGCAGACGAACAGGACGCTGATCAACGTTGGCAGGATGGTGATGATTGTGATTGCCAGGATGCTCAGCAGGTAGGGATCTGGGGATGGAGATGAGTCTGTGTGAGATCGAGTCTAAGTTGCTAAGGGGGGTGCTCACTTACTGGTCCACAGCTCGTCGGCAGGCTTGCTGGAATTGTTTGGCCAAGTTCCGTTGCTAACATTTGTCATCGTCAGCAAGGCCGACAACCGCACACACGGCCGAGCGTCTCTGTAAATCAGTTCAGTTGGTTCAAAGCGACAAAAAAGTGAAATCTGACGAAAGTACTGTCATTGCGCAATACCTACCTGTTGTAATAATAATAATAGTTGCCCCGAGGGCTGTGGGCACTTGTACATAATTTTGTGTCAGCGGAACCGCACGAACACAGATACTGTACGCAGGCGCACAGGTGTGTACATGGAAACCGCTGTGCCACTCTCCCCCAATATCTACCTGTTAGGTGCGGCACCTATAGATTGATTTCTGGAAATTACACACAGCCCAGTTGGGCCAGATGTACATTCCATGGACTGGGAGGTCGCCATGCACACGGACCCACATTTCTACCCCAAGCTGCTACTGGTTCCCATTTCAAAGCTGTGTGAACTGAAGCCCAATTGTAGAAAATTAAGCATCTTACTTAAGAAAACAAAGTACACAGAGTCTGAAACTCCAAAGTCCTATAAATTGGCTTACCAGCTTCTTCCCTCCTATCCCTTCATGAAATCAGCTGTAACAGGTGGAGAACCTAACACCTGGAGAAACTATACTTTACATAATATCATTATGTCATGTTCACTTACCCGGGGTCGCCAATTTATTTTCAGCCCATGACTGTCGTCGGCAATCTCATTGGTTTGGCTTGGATGAATTAGTATTTCAAACGATTATTTCCAGGGCTGATAATCGACATCATGCAACCAGCTTGCTTTGCACTTTCATTTTTGCACTCTATGGGCCAAGTTCAAGAAAATCACTGAATCAGTGTATCACTCAAGGCACTCAATTGGAAATGATTTCTCTGAACTATTTTGATTGGATCGCACAGAATGAGCCAATTGAAGGCCAGCGATGCAGTTCACGGGAAAGTTTTCTTAAAAAGGCATCCACAGTTAGAACACTGACTGATAACAGCTAAACCCTTCTAATATGGCTTTTCATTTTCTAACTAGACTTCAATTGCCTGTTGCATTGTTGCTGGCGTTGTCGGCGCACTTGGTTGCTATGGCAACGCCATCGGAACCGGAGGACCTGCGCGTCACCGGCTTGCTTGTTAATCAGCTTTCACCGCAGGCAGCTGACGATGTGAAAACCTCCGCGGGAGTCGCTTCAACTGCTCGAGTTGGGATGTGAGCATTCGCTTAACAAAGTGGAGAGATTGAGAAGGGAGGCAGATTTAGAATGGAAGAGAGATTGAGAAGGGAGAGAGATTGAGAAGGGAGAGAGATTGGGAAGGGAGAGAGATTGAGAAGGGAGAGAGATTGGGAAGGGACAGAGATTGAGAAGGGACAGAGATTGAGAAGGGAGAGATTGAGAAGGGAGGCATATTGAGAAGGGAGAGAGATTGGGAAGGGAGAGAGATTGAGAATGGAGAGAGATTGAGAAGGGAGAGAGATTGAGAAGGGAGAGAGATTGGGAAGGGAGAGAGATTGAGAAGGGAGAGAGATTGGGAAGGGACAGAGATTGAGAAGGGACAGAGATTGAGAAGGGAGAGATTGAGAAGGGAGGCAGATTGAGAAGGGAGAGAGATTGGGAAGGGACAGAGATTGAGAAGGGACAGAGATTGAGAAGGGAGAGATTGAGAAGGGAGGCAGATTGAGAAGGGAGAGAGATTGGGAAGGGACAGAGATTGAGAATGGAGAGAGATTGGGAAGGGAGAGAGATTGAGAAGGGAGAGAGATTGAGAAGGGAGAGAGATTGAGAAGGGAGAGACATTGAGAAGGGAGAGAGATTGAGAAGGGAGAGACATTGAGAAGGGAGAGAGATAGAGAAGGGAGAGACATTGAGAAGGGAGAGAGATTGGGAAGGGAGAGAGATTGGGAAGGGACAGAGATTGAGAAGGGAGAGAGATAGAGAAGGGAGAGAGATTGAGAAGGGAGAGAGATTGAGAAGGGAGAGAGATTGAGAAGGGAGAGACATTGAGAAGGGAGAGAGATTGAGAAGGGAGAGACATTGAGAAGGGAGAGAGATAGAGAAGGGAGAGACATTGAGAAGGGAGAGAGATTGGGAAGGGAGAGAGATTGGGAAGGGACAGAGATTGAGAAGGGAGAGAGATAGAGAAGGGAGAGACATTGAGAAGGGAGAGAGATTGGGAAGGGACAGAGATTGAGAAGGGACAGAGATTGGGAAGGGAGAGATTGAGAAGGGAGGCAGATTGAGAAGGAAGACAGATTGAGAAGGGAGAGAGATAGAGAAGGGAGAGACATTGAGAAGGGAGAGAGATTGGGAAGTGAGAGAGATTGAGAAGGGAGAGAGATTGGGAAGGGAGAGAGATTGGGAAGGGACAGAGATTGAGAAGGGACAGAGATTGGGAAGGGAGAGATTGAGAAGGGAGGCAGATTGAGAAGGAAGACAGATTGAGAAGGGATAGAGATTGGGAAGGGAGAGAGACTGGGAAGGGAGAGAGATTGATAAGGGAGAGAGATTGAGAAGGGAGAGAGATTGAGAAGGGAGACAGATAGTGTGTTTCTAGGTCTCAGAGTCCCGCATGCATCATTACATTATTAAATGTACTACGTGTGGTATTTTGCAGTGGTCTCAAATTTCTAAAGTGCATTATAAACCAATAGGACCAGCTGTGAGTTGAGTCTAGATGCTCAGCTAGCGAGCGGTGTCCAGAGATGGTCAGTGGACAAGCGGCCACACCTGAATCAATATTTCCACACCTGGGGCGCCGACTGGTTCCAATCGGGCGGGGAGTGAGTAGGCCTGGTTGCCTCTCGCCTCCCCTGAGAAATTTTTTCTTGGATTCAAATGGAATCCGGGGTCTTGCCTGAATGGGGATCAGCCTGTGCTGCATGCATTGCATTTTTTCACTCCACAGATTTGTCTAAGCAACAAAAATCAATTATTTACCTGCTCAATATTGAGAACCTTTTGTCGGCTGTCTCAAACAGATAGTTTTGAGCACTTTCTGGGGAGTGTGATCAAGTGAGGATCAGTAGCCCATATTTGGTCACTTGCTTTTCTTTTTAATACCCGATCTTTTTCATCCCAATCTTCTAAATCCAAAATCTTCTAAATCCGAAATCTTCTAAACCCGAAATATCCTAAATCCCAAATCTCCTAAAGCACAAATCTTCTAAATCCCACATCTTCTTAATCCCAAATCTTCTAAATCCCGAATCTCTTAAATCCCAAATCTTCTAAATCCCAAATCTTCTAAATCCGAAATCTTCTAAATCCGAAATCTTCTAAATCCGAAATCTTCTAAACCCGAAATCTCTTAAATCCCAAATCTTCTAAATCCCAAATCTTCTAAATCCCAAATCTTCTAAATCCCAAATCTTCTAAATCCGAAATCTTCTAAATCCGAAATCTTCTAAACCCCAAATCTCTTAAATCCCAAATCTTCTAAATCCGAAATCTCCTAAATCACAAATCTCCAAAATCCCAAATCTCCTAAAGCACAAATCTTCTAACTTAACAATATCCTAAATCCCAAATCTTCTAACTCCACAATATCCTAAATCCTAAATATCCTAAATCCCAAATCTTCTAAATCCCAAAAAGCCCCTAAATCCCAAATCTTCTAAATTCCAAATCCCCTAAATCCCAAATATCCTAATTCCCAAGTATCTTAAATCACAAATATCCTAAATCCTAAATCTCTTAGATCCCAAGTCCCAATCCTAAATTTAAAATACTCTAAGTTCGAGTACCACAATTTTGAAAATCCCTAATCTTAAAAAGGCAAGTCCTCTAACTTTAAAAGGTAAAATATTTAAAATCCCAATTTTTTCAATTCTTAATCTATGAAATCCCTTATATTTTTATCGGATCTTTTAACTTATAGGTCTTCAAAATCCCAATTGTTTAAAAAACAGTTTTCGTGACTTAACAAACTTAAATAACTTCCGAGAAAAATCATTTTCTACTGCAAGCTCGACTTTATCCCCGCAGTCCTCACGTCCAAGGACACGACCTGTTGGACACTAACGAGTCCATCACCCTGACTGCCATTCTGGACGACATGCTGTCAAAATATGACAAGCGAATTCGGCCAGGCTACATAAATGCAAAGAGTGAGTTGAAAGTTCACATTTTTTATTTTAATCAACCTAAAATTTTTAACTCAAAAAAATTGCAGAGCAAACTCCGGTGAACGTAAATGTCAGCGTCAGAATTTCATCTGTCAGCTCGATTTCTGAAGTCAACATGGTAAACGCTAAAACATTCTTAAATTTAATGAAGCAAAGTGAGGCGGCTGTTTTTTTTCACTGATTGGGTCTCTTAAAGCAGTGGAGTGAGGTTGGTGTTTGCTTATCACTGATTGGAGTGAGGTTGGTGTTTGCTTATCACTGATTGGAGTGAGGTTGGTGTTTACTTATCGCTGATTGGCTCTCTTAAAGTAGGGGAGTGAAGTTGGTGTTTGCTTATCACTGATTGGAGTGAGGTTGGTGTTTACTTATCGCTGATTGGAGTGAGGTTGGTGTTTACTTATCGCTGATTGGCTCTCTTAAAGTAGGGGAGTGAGGTTGGTGTTTACTTATCACTGATTCGCTCTCTTAACGCAGTGGAGTGAAGTGGGTGTTTACTTTTTGCAGATTAAGTTGGAATCTCAGTCCAGGGGAAGCTATTTGTGTCTTTGAACCGGACAGTTAATCTCCTAATGCCTCAGTTCACCCGGCCCTTGCCAGTCCATCTGTGAACAAAATATAGTGACGCGCTAGTCGGAAAACTAGATCTCACAATTTGAAGGCCATAAATAGTATAAGACTGCTTCAATACAAACAGAATGATATTTGAGTGAGCGAGTGAGCGACTGTTCCGGCTTCCAGCTGAGCAGACTGGAGTCCGCTGTGCTCAGAATGCACAGCCCAAGATTTCTCACGCGCATTGTCCTGACACCCGCTCCCCGTCCCTCACTGCTCACCTGTGGGGGACAGGTCGCACTGTCCAAATCCCAGGGTCAAAGACAACTGATTGCGTGGACCATCCTACTTGAATTATTCATCTCTTTCATGGACTTTGAGTCGAGAGCGAGTGAGTTCATCTTCAGCCCACCAGCCCAGAACAAAAAACTGGTTCCTATATAATAAAGTGCGCATTCTGAGTTTTGGAACTTTTTTAATCAGATTTCCTACATTTTTTTGTTCGCTAAGATTCTTCTGCACGCGAGGTATTAGGGACATGGGTGGACTGGACTGAAGACTACCGGACTGTTTTAATTGGTCAATTTAACTGGCCTGAGTGAATTCTAGCATAGCCCTAGGCACGCTGAACTTGAATCTAGTTAAACCTAAAGTTAAACATAAGGCGAAGGAATATTTAGGCCAGGGGTCAGCAAACTAATTAGAGCCTAAGATGACAGCGGGTCGCATTGGCTGTACAAATATTAGATAGGATAGAGACGAGACGCAGGGGGATAAGACACGTGAGAGATGAGACACGGGAGAGATGAGACACGGGAGAGATGAGACACGGGAGAGATGAGACACGGGAGAGATGAGACACGGGAGAGATGAGACACGGGAGAGATGAGACACGTGAGAGATGAGACACGGGAGAGATGAGACAAGTGAGAGATGAGACACGTGAGAGATGAGACACGGGAGAGATGAGACACGGGAGAGATGAGACACGTGAGAGATGAGACACGGGAGAGATGAGACACGGGAGAGATGAGACACGGGAGAGATGAGACACGGGAGAGATGAGACACGGGAGAGATGAGACACGGGAGAGATGAGACACGGGAGAGATGAGACACGGGAGAGATGAGACACGTGAGAGATGAGACACGTGAGAGATGAGACACGGGAGAGATGAGACACGTGAGAGATGAGACACGGGAGAGATGAGACACGGGAGAGATGAGACACGGGAGAGGTGCGACAGGGGAGAGATGAGACACGGGAGAGATGAGACACGGGAGAGATGAGACACGGGAGAGATGAGACACGTGAGAGATGAGACACGGGAGAGATGAGACAAGTGAGAGATGAGACACGTGAGAGATGAGACACGGGAGAGATGAGACACGGGAGAGATGAGACACGGGAGAGGTGCGACAGGGGAGAGATGAGACACGGGAGAGATGAGACACGGGAGAGATGAGACACGGGAGAGATGAGACACGGGAGAGATGAGACACGGGAGAGATGAGACACGGGAGAGATGAGACACGTGAGAGATGAGACACGGGAGAGATGAGCCGCAGGCCAGATGTGTAAATAACAGCGTTAGCTACATACTATGCAAAAGGCTGTAGCTGCATACTTTACTGTGAGGTGGGATCATCTTAGTGAACATTAAAAAACGCTTTAATTTGAACTAAACAAGCTAAAATGCCATCATCATTCGAAAAAATTTTTCCTGTCAAAAGTAGAGTTTTGGCTTTTTAGACAGCGAAGTTAAAAAACATTCTGAAGATGATAAAAAATGCGAAGCAAGAAAATTTGACAGAAAAATCGTGCGTCCCGACTTCCTATCGACTTTAAAATCATAAGTTTTGTTGAAGAAAATGACAGGATCCTCGTTATACCAAAATTGAAATCGTGCCGAAACGTTTCCTGGAAAGAAAGTTGTGGAGATTTCGATTTGGCCGTAAGTAAAAAAACTCGACTGCATATGATTAATCCGTTCAGTTTAAGTTCGGTACGAGTAGAATATGTTTCTAACAATTAGTTTATGTGATGCTGTTTAATGCGTGACGAATATGTGACACATTCTCAATTTTTTAGTCAGATTTTTTTAGTCAAACCTAAAATATTTGTGGATTAACTTAATATGCTTCTTTCTCGAGTCGGGCTTATCTTGCATCGGTATGATTGTCTTGGTTCGATGCGTGGGTTTGGAGTAAACTTATATGCCCTCTCTGATTGGCTGTGTGTGGAGTGAGGTAGAGTGAGGTAGCTAACATCGGTCCTCTCTGATTGGCTGGGCGTGGAGTGAGGTAGCTAACATCGGTCCTGTCTGATTGGCTGGGCGTGGAGTGAGGTAGCTAACATCGGTCCTCTCTGATTGGCTGGGCGTGGAGTGAGGTAGCTAACATCGGTCCTGTCTGATTGGCTGGGCGTGGAGTGAGGTAGCTAACATCGGTCCTCTCTGATTGGCTGGGCGTGGAGTGAGGTAGCTAGCACCGGTCCTCTCTGATTGGCTGGGCGTGGAGTAAGATATTTGGCTCCGGCCTTCGCCGATTAGATATGCTTGGACTCGTATTATAAATCGGACTTTTCTTATTGGCTGAGTGATGATTAAGATAACTGGCACCAGTCGTATCTGATTGGCTGAGCACGGGTTAGTGCATTGCTTTCTCTCTCGTATTCCCTTCCCGCTGCAGGACTTCACAGTGGACATGTACTTTCGCCAGCGATGGCAGGACAAGCGATTGGCCTTTGCCAGCTATCTAAAGGGTCACGAAGACGAGCTTGAGGGCAGCGTCAACATCGCCGAGGAGATGCTGCACAAGATCTGGTGGCCCGACACCTTCTTTGCCAACGCTAAGAAGTCCGAGTTTCATCACGCCACAACTCGAAACGCTTTTCTGCGCATAGACAGCCTTGGAAACGTGTTCCACAGCCTGCGGTGAGGCTGAGGAATGGGAATCGTTGATGAGAAATGAGAATCGTTGATGAGAAATGAAAATCGTTGATGAGAAATGAGAATCGTTGATGAGAAATGAAAATCGTTGATGAGAAATGAGAATCGTTGATGAGAAATGAAAATCGTTGATGAGAAATGAGAATCGTTGATGAGAAATGAGAATCGTTGATGAGAAATGAGAATCGTTGATGAGAAATAAGAATCGTTGATGAGAAATAAGAATCGTTGACTAGAAATGAGAATCGTTGATGAGAAATAAGAATCGTTGATGAGAAATAAGAATCGTTGATGAGAAATGAGAATCGTTGATGAGAAATGAAAATTGTTGATGAGAAATGAAAATCGTTGATGAGAAATAAGAATCGTTGATGAGAAATAAGAATCGTTGATGAGAAATGAAAATTGTTGATGAGAAATGAAAATCGTTGATGAGAAATGAGAATCGTTGATTAGAAATGAGAATCGTTGATGAGAAATGAAAATTGTTGATGAGAAATGAAAATCGTTGATGAGAAATAAGAATTGTTGATGAGAAATGAAAATCGTTGATGAGAAATGAAAATTGTTGATGAGAAATGAGAATCGTTGATGAGAAATGAAAATCGTTGATGAGTAATGAAAATCGTTGATGAGAAATGAAAATTGTTGATGAGAAATGAAAATTGTTGATGAGAAATTGGTATCGATAATAGAAATGTGAATCTGAATGAGAAATAAATGAGAAATGATAATCTTAGATGAGAAATGAGAAAGCTATTTAGAGAAGAAGAGAACCATTTAGTAAATCTGTAAAATCAAATCAAAACCTCAGTTCTTTGTTCAACAGAAAATTGATACTAAGGTGGCTGTACTTATTTCCGGTGTATGAATGAAGTGGAGTACCAGCGTACTCAGTTAGATTCCAGTTCTGACAATGCCTGTGAATCCCCTATTCAGGAAAGCTCAGTAATTTGTTTAGTTAATTACCCACTTATTTAACTAAATAGACGTTCTCAATGTACTAGCTAATTCCGGAAACACGCGACCAACTCTTCACAGAGAGACAGCAATGAGACATTTGATAGGCAAAGTGCAACATTTCTTTTTGAGCATATCAATCAAGCTAAGGGTACGCTTTTGTCGACAAATCTAATGATCAGATAGTTGCGTGAATGATCAGATTGTTGCGTGAATGATCAGATAGTTGCGTGAATGATGAGATAGTTGCGTGAATGATGAGATTGTTGCGTGAATGATCAGATAGTTGCGTGAATGATCAGATTATTGCGTGAATGATCAGATAGTTGCGTGAATGATCAGATTGTTGCGTGAATGATCAGATAGTTGCGTGAATGATCAGATAGTTGCGTGAATGATCAGATTGTTGCGTGAATGATCAGATAGTTGCGTGAATGATCAGATTATTGCGTGAATGATCAGATAGTTGCGTGAATGATCAGATTGTTGCGTGAATGATCAGATAGTTGCGTGAATGATGAGATAGTTGCGTGAATGATGAGATTGTTGCGTGAATGATCAGATAGTTGCGTGAATGATGAGATTGTTGTGTGAATGATCAGATTGTTGTGTGAACATGGTGCAGAAAAGCCTATCATTATAAGCGCTAATTTACTACATCCAAATTAGTGCATATCCTAAGCATCTATAGCAATTTACCGAGTCACTCAAGTGTTAGACTATTTAGTTGAGCACTGCTCAAGATACTTCTCTGCACTGTGGAATTTCTAATGGACCTGAAAGTCCCTATTCCCTAAACTAATTTCTTCAGTTAATTCATTGGGCGCCATTTGCAGCCACAAGGCAGGTTCAACTGGCTGTCACATCCCAGCCCCTAGAGGCAAAGTCAGAGAACTTCTCTAAGGCATTGCTGAACATACAGTCTCGAGTGCCGAATCAAATGGTGAGCAGGGCTACTCAACTGCTGGCTTTGAGTCGGTCTCATTCCGAAGCTTGCTGATCAGAGATCTCCGACCCTTCTTTCGCGGAAACTCAGAAAAAAGCAAAAGCAGCAAAGACACCCAAGGCAGTGGAGGCCTGTTTTGACAAATAATTTATTCTGTTAAACAGAAAGCCGGGCCTACGCCTTGATCTATGAAATTCTGAGCTCTTTTTCCATTCCCTGCGGGCATTGCCGAGCTGAGGAGAACTCAAGAAATTGTGTCTGACGGGAGGAAAAATACTTGTTGACTATGGTGATTCTTACTAACCGTCAACTCCGAATCTCTGTGTCAGGGTGTCAGATGTACTGATGTGTTAGTTCTGATGTGTCAGTTCTGATGTGTCAGTTCTGATGTGTCAGATGTTCTGATGTGTCAGATGTTCTGATGTGTCAGATGTCTTAAGGTGTCAGATGTACTAAGGTGTCAGTTCTGATGTGTCAGATGTTTTAAGGTGTCAGATGTACTGAGGTGTCAGTTCTGTTCTGATGTGTCAGATGTTCTGAGGTGTCAGTTCTGTTCTGAGATGTCAGATGTTCTGAGGTGTCAGATGTACTGAGGTGTCAGATGTTCTGAGGTGTCAGATGTTCTGATGTGTCAGATGTCTTAAGGTGTCAGATGTACTAAGGTGTCAGTTCTGATGTGTCAGATGTTTTGAGGTGTCAGATGTACTGAGGCGTCAGATGCTGTGATGTGTTAGTTCTGATGTCTCCAATTTTTCTGATGTGTCAGTTCTGATGTGTCAGATGTTTTAAGGTGTCAGATGTACTGAGGTGTCAGTTCTGTTCTGATGTGTCAGATGTTCTGAGGTGTCAGTTCTGTTCTGATGTGTCAGATGTTCTGAGGTGTCAGTTCTGTTCTGATGTGTCAGATGTTCTGAGGTGTCAGTTCTGTTCTGATGTGTCAGATGTTCTGAGGTGTCAGTTCTGATGTGTGAAATGTTTTAAGGTTTCAGATGTGCTGAGGTGTCAGTTCTGTTCTGATGTGTCAGGACTCAGGAGTCAGGTGTACTAAGGTGTCAGTTCTGGGGGTGTCAGATGTTCTGAGGTGTCAGATGTTCTGATGTGTCAGATGTACTGAGGTGTCAGTTCTGGGGGTGTCAGAATGTTCTGAGGCTTCCAGTTTTTGTGTCAGATCTAACTGGGTGTGTCAGGTGTGATGCGAGATTGTCAGTTATAAAAGTCATAGAGTAAACAAGGTTCAGTTTTGTTTATGTCGACTGTCAGACTCGTAGATAATCATACGGTTTGGAAGCTAATATTTAAAATTAGGAGAACAAAATAGTGTGCATTTCTAACAACCAATAATTGAGCACGAGTGCAAGCCTTCATAGCCTTATGGCTTGCGGGTGAGTTTAGCGAAATAAAGTTGGAAATAAATAACAATGCACTACGCCAGGTCACCAGTAAAGCTTAAGTGATGAGTAGAAAACTACAAAGCGATGAGTACTTGTACAGACAGGGTTTGCGTGTTTTAACTAAAACGAGCTAATATTGTTGAGTAGGGAGCATCAACTAATAGTCCAGAGTCGGTGGTTAGGCCGCAGACTACGGCACGCTGACTTTGACGGTCTTGTGCGAGTGCCTGTCAGCTTCCAGCTCCATCTCTCTGGAGCGCCTAGTCTCCGTCACCATCGGGTCGATCATCTGCTCGATGTAGTTGGGATCCTGGAAGTAGTTCATTCGCGGCAAGGGCATCGTGGTGGACTCTGGCATCAGCACGCCAGCGTAGGTTCGATTCTTGTTCGCCGGCCGGAATATTGTCTTGCGGAAATTCAGGCAGTTGCTGAACGAGGTGCAGTAAGCGCCGTCGATCTCTCGCTTGTCTATGATCCAATCGCTGCGGGGCCTCTCGGCCACCATCTCCATCAGGGTGCTGGGGACTGCGAATGCCAGGTTTAGATGGCAGCGAGGTGAACGGAGGCAGTGAAGGCAGTGAAGGCATTGCGGGGAGGCAGTGAAGGGAGGCAGTGCAGGCAGTAAAGGGAGGCAGTGCAGGCAGTGAAGGGAGGCAGTGAAGGGAGGCAGTGCAGGCAGTAAAGGGAGGCAGTGCAGGCAGTGAAGGGAGGCAGTGCAGGCAGTGAAGGGAGGCAGTGCAGGCAGTGAAGGGAGGCAGTGCAGGCAGTGAAGGGAGGCAGTGCAGGCAGTGAAGGGAGGCAGTGCAGGCAGTGAAGGGAGGCAGTGAAGGCAGTGAAGGGAGGCAGTGCAGGCAGTGAAGGGAGGCAGTGCAGGCAGTGAAGGGAGGCAGTGCAGGCAGTGAAGGTAGCGCAGGAACTCACATGGCAGCACACTAGTATCCTCGCCACCGCAGGGTGCACTGAGATTTATTTCGCCGACACAGTTTCTGCCCAAACCGAACCTCTGGCTCTTGAAGTATAAGAAGGTATTGTCGGGTGTCCATTCGTTGTACTGAAGCCTGGTGTGAACCATGCTGGTGTCATATGGCTTGCGCAGCTTGTAGGCGGGAAAGTAGTTCTCGAGCAGTTTGTTGCATCGGTACAAATCATTTAGGCTGCCGCCGCGGATCTCAAAGATGCAGAAGCGCATTGACTGGACTCCGATCTTGCGGGTGAGCATTTTTTTGCAGACTGAGAACACGCAGCGAGTCCTGGTGCAGGCAGCTTTGATTCGCGCATCTTGCACCATCTGCAGGGTCTCGTCCGTGATGGGCATGACGTACTGCTCCCTGAAATTCAGCTCTCTGTAGGCCATGACTGCCGATTCTCACAAATAGCTGCAGTACAACCAGGCACTGAAATCAAGCCCTGGATTATCTAGATCTTAATTATTTAACTCAATGCTTCACTCAACTGTTTGTACCATAGACTACTGGGAATACGAGCGTAGAACACACTGTGAAATCATTTCAGGCTGACCGTTACAGCAATGTGCCCCATGGATCTGACTTACTTTCCGATGGACGCTCAGATTTGCTCGGTGGAGATTGAAAGCTGTGAGAATGCTCAACCTAATCCCATTGATCCTCAATTCCTAATGCTTAATCTAGATTCGTCGATAAAATGTTTGCTTTCAAGCATCTTGACTAAAATATCAACAAATATTCCTTCCTTCATTATTGAATCCCGAATCCTCAATCCTTAATCTCCAATCCCAAATCCTCAATCCTTAATCTCCAATCCCGAATCCACAATCATTAATCTCCAATCCCGAATCCTCAATCCTTAATCTCCAATCCCGAATCCTCAATCCTTAATCTCCAATCCCGAATCCACAATCATTAATCTCCAATCCCGAATCATCAATCATTAATCCCCAATCCCGAATCCTCAATCATTAATCTCCAATCCCGAATCCACAATCATTAATCCCCAATCCCGAATCATCAATCATTAATCTCCAATCCCGAATCATCAATCATTAATCTCCAATCCCGAATCAACAATCATTAATCTCCAATCCCAAATCCTCAATCATTAATCTCCAATCCCAAATCCTCAATCATTAATCTCCAATCCCGAATCCACAATCATTAATCTCCAATCCCAAATCCTCAATCATTAATCTCCAATCCCAAATCCTCAATCATTAATCTCCAATCCCGAATCCACAATCATTAATCTCAAATCCCAAATCCTCAATCATTAATCTCCAATCCCAAATCCTCAATCATTAATCTCCAATCCCAAATCCTCAATCATTAATCCCCAATCCCGAATCATCAATCATTAATCTCCAATCCCGAATCATCAATCATTAATCTCCAATCCCGAATCATCAATCATTAATCTCCAATCCCGAATCCTCAATCCTTAATCTCCAATCCCGAATCCACAATCATTAATCTCCAATCCCGAATCATCAATCATTAATCCCCAATCCCGAATCCTCAATCATTAATCTCCAATCCCGAATCCACAATCATTAATCCCCAATCCCGAATCATCAATCATTAATCTCCAATCCCGAATCATCAATCATTAATCTCCAATCCCGAATCAACAATCATTAATCTCCAATCCCAAATCCTCAATCATTAATCCCCAATCCCGAATCATCAATCATTAATCTCCAATCCCGAATCAACAATCATTAATCTCCAATCCCAAATCCTCAATCATTAATCTCCAATCCCAAATCCTCAATCATTAATCCCCAATCCCGAATCATCAATCATTAATCTCCAATCCCGAATCAACAATCATTAATCTCCAATCCCGAATCCTCAATCATTAATCTCCAATCCCAAATCCTCAATCATTAATCTCCAATCCCAAATCCTCAATCATTAATCTCCAATCCCGAATCCTCAATCATTAATCTCCAATCCCAAATCCTCAATCATTAATCCCCAATCCCGAATCATCAATCATTAATCTCCAATCCCGAATCCACAATCATTAATCTCCAATCCCGAATCCTCAATCATTAATCCCCAATCCCGAATCCTCAATCATTAATCTCCAATCCCAAATCCTCAATCATTAATCTCCAATCCCGAATCCTCAATCATTAATCTCCAATCCCAAATCCTCAATCATTAATCCCCAATCCCGAATCATCAATCATTAATCTCCAATCCCGAATCCTCAATCATTAATCTCCAATCCCGAATCCTCAATCATTAATCTCCAATCCCAAATCCTCAATCATTAATCTCCAATCCCAAATCCTCAATCATTAATCTCCAATCCCGATTCCACAATCATAAATATTCAATAATAAATCCCAAGGATATATCCAGAAACAAATATTCCCAATTTAAAGACCTTAAACATTTTTCCTCAATCGAAAACCATCAGTTCAAGTTTCAAATTTCAAATCTTTGATCCCGCATTTAAAACCTTCCAGTTGGCTACACCACAAAAGACATTCGCTACCACTGGGACGTTGTTAAGCCACTCGAAGTTTCCGAGGATGTCCGACTGCCCCAGTATGTTGTACGAGGCAAACGGAAGAAAATCAAAGAGGTGGCCTTGTCTACTGGTGAGCTATTGGCGGGAGGGGTAGACAGTGAGGGAGAGGGTAGATAGTGAGGGAGAGGGTGGACAGTGAGGGAGAGGGTAGACAGTGAGGGAGAGGGGAGACAGTGAGGGAGAGGGTAGACACTGAGGGAGAGGGTGGACAGTGAGGGAGAGGGTAGACAGTGAGGGAGAGGGGAGACAGTGAGGGAGAGGGGAGACAGTGAGGGAGAGGGTAGACAGTGAGGGAGAGGGTAGACAGTGAGGGAGAGGGGAGACAGTGAGGGAGAGGGGAGACAGTGAGGGAGAGGGTAGACACTGAGGGAGAGGGTGGACAGTGAGGGAGAGGGTAGACAGTGAGGGAGAGGGGAGACAGTGAGGGAGAGGGTTGACAGTGAGGGAGAGGGTTGACAGTGAGGGAGAGGGTGGACAGTGAGGGAGAGGGTAGACAGTGAGGGAGAGGGGAGACAGTGAGGGAGAGGGTAGACAGTGAGGGAGAGGGTAGACAGTGAGGGAGAGGGTAGACAGTGAGGGAGAGGGTAGACAGTGAGGGAGAGGGTAGACAGTGAGGGAGAGGGTAGACAGTGAGGGAGAGGGTAGACAGTGAGGGAGAGGCTAGACAGTGAGGGAGAGGGTAGACAGTGAGGGAGAGGGTTGACAGTGAGGGAGAGGGTAGACAGTGAGGGAGAGGGTTGACAGTGAGGGAGAGGGTTGACAGTGAGGGAGAGGGTGGACAGTGAGTTAGAATCGGGATTTCTCAACAGCCATCAGTTTTTTATGGCCAATATTCCAGGAAACTACTCTCGCCTGGCAGCCGAGTTCTACTTTGCCAGAAGCATGGGCTACTATCTGATCCAGATCTACATACCCAGCACGCTGATTGTGGTGCTCAGCTGGGTCAGCTTCTGGCTGTCCAGAACTGCCGTGCCCGCCCGGGTGGCACTGGGTAGGTGCAATGGGGAGCAAGGGAGACTGCGGAGAGATGGAGAGAGATCGGGGAGAGAGAGGGAGAGAGATTGGGGAGAGAGAGGGAGAAAGATTGGGGAGAGAGAGGGAGAGAGATTGGGAGAGAGGGAGAGAAAGAGCGGGAGAGAGGAGAGAGGACACTGCCCATTGAATTTGGGCAGTGTTCGAAATGTATTCCGATATGTATCGAAAAAATGGAAATCCGGATTCGAACCAAGGCAACTCCAGAGAGAGATCGGGGAGTGAGAGGGAGAGAGATCGGGGAGAGAGGGAGAGAGGGAGAGAGATCGGGGAGAGAGGGAGAGAGATCGGGGAGAGAGGGAGAGAGATTGGGGAGAGAGGGAGAGAGATCGGGGAGAGAGGGAGAGAGATCGGGGAGAGAGGGAGAGAGATCGGGGAGAGAGGGAGAGAGACCGGGGAGAGGGAGAGGGATCGGGGAGAGGCTTGCATATGCTTTATCAATACAATATTAATTGATTTTATTGGAAAGCACCTAACAGCAGTTTTTCCAGGGCCCCAGACAGAATAGAACGAGCGCCCCGCCCATCCCTGTTAAATACTGAAGTTTCTGTGCCAAGCCTGGTTTTCTCTAACTAGGGAATAGAGAGGGAACTCCCCTCTCGGCTCCCAGTAACTTCCCTCGAAATCGCTAGAATTTATAACTCATAAATTCCAAATCTAGTCTCACCCTTAAGTATCTAGTCCCATCCCTTACGTATATATTCTCACCTTTCGGTATCTAGTCTCACCCTTTCGGTATCTAGTCTCACCCTTTCGGTATCTAGTCTCACCCTTTCGGCATCCAGTACCACTGTCTCTAGCGCCCTCACTGTCAAACATTTTGCAGGCATCACCACGGTCCTGACGATGACAACGCTGATATCGTCAACCAACGCGGCGCTGCCAAAGATCAGCTACCTGAAGTCCATCGATGTGTTCCTAGTCACCTGCTTCTTTATGGTTTTCGCCTCGCTGCTTGAGTACGCCGCGGTCAGCTACATTGCCAAGCGAACCGCCGACCTCGAAAAGTCTCCGAGAAGACAGCAGGAGCAGCAGCAGCAGCAGCAGCAGCCGGTAAACAATCAGCACACACCGCCAGTGCTCAGCAACATCGTGCACGCCCAGTTCGACATGATTGACGACGATTCGGCGAGTCAGGGCAATCCGCTGACGGATTCTGCAGCTTCGGCGAGTTTCCCTCTGATCGGCAGGCCCGGGACGGTCTGTCATCCGGCAGCCAGCAGCTCCACCACAGCCTCTGCCGCTTCAGCCGCCACCAGCAGCCTAAAGAGGCGACTCTCGCCGACTCTGCAGCAGCAGCAGCAGCAGCAGCAGCATCATAGGCTGAACTGCAACTCAAGCTTTCGAGTTGGACACCAAGAAGAGACCCCGTTCCTATCGCAGGCGGTGAGTTATTTGAGAATTCTGAACCTATTTGAGCAGCTATTTTCTTTGCTGTAAAGAATAATCTTATCTGCGAGTACTGCATACACTCCGCTTTTCGCTCTTCTTCTTTACAGCAAGCCAAGACGAAAAACTTGGTTTGTTAACCTTAACACTCCAGAAGCCAGTTCCAAAAACAAAATTCTTAATTCGCATTATATCAATTGTGTAAGGGCTGCGGGAACTCACACATCATTTGGTGACGCTGGACCCGCAGCCAGCCAGGAGGCAATTCTGCCGATTCCGCTGACTCCTGAGCACACACGCACACAAGGTGTCAGTGATCATTGTCAGACAGTGTACACTCTCACTGTGCTTTGGAGGTTGGCCCTGAAGTGCGTAAATTGCACGACAAGCCCCCCAGCCTTCTCTCCGCGGCTGCGTACTTAAAATTAATGTGACCTCGCCGCAGGAATCGAACTCAGGGACCTCGGTGCCAGAAGCAAACATTTTTGAGCACTGTGCCACTGTGCCGCAATGGGCAGCCTGGATGAATGATGTGTCAGTGAATGATTGATGTGTCAGTGAATGATTGCTGTGTCAGTGAATGATTGATGTGTCAGTGAATGGTTGATGTGTCAGTGAATGATTGATGTTTCAGTGAATGATTGATGTGTCAGTGAATGATTGATGTTTCAGTGAATGATTGATGTTTCAGTGAATGATTGATGTGTCAGTGAATGATTGATGTGTCAGTGAATTATTGATGTGTCAGTGAATGATTGATGTGTCAGTGAATGATTGATGTGTCAGTGAATGATTGATGTTTCAGTGAATGAATGATGTGTCAGTGAATGATTGATGTGTTAGTGAATGATTGATGTGTCAGTGAATAATTGATGTGTTAGTGAATGATTGATGTGTCAGTGAATAATTGATGTGTCAGTGAATGATTAATGTGTCAGTGAATGATTGATGTGTCAGTGAATGATTGATGTTTCAGTGAATAATAGATGTGTCAGTGAATGATTGATGTGTCAGTGAATGATTGATGTGTCAGTGAATGATTGATGTGTCAGTGAATGATTGATGTTTCAGTGAATGATTGATGTTTCAGTGAATGATTGATGTTTCAGTGAATGATTGATATGTCAGTGAATGATTGATGTGTCAGTGAATAATTGATGTGTCAGTGAATGATTGATGTGTCAGTGAATGATTGATGTTTCAGTGAATGATTGATGTTTCAGTAAATGATTGATGTTTCAGTGAATGATTGATGTTTCAGTGAATGATTGATGTTTCAGTGAATGATTGATGTTTCAGTGAATGATTGATGTTTCAGTGAATGATTGATGTGTCTGTGAATAATTGATGTGTCAGTGAACGATTGATGTGTCAGTGAATAATTGATGTGTCAGTTAATGATTGATGTGTCAGTGAATGATTGATGTGTCAGTGAATGATTGATGTGTCAGTGAATGATTGATGTTTCAGTGAATGATTGATGTTTCAGTAAATGATTGATGTTTCAGTGAATGATTGATGTTTCAGTGAATGATTGATGTCTCAGTGAATGATTGATGTGTCTGTGAATAATTGATGTGTCAGTGAACGATTGATGTGTCAGTGAATAATTGATGTGTCAGTTAATGATTGATGTGTCAGTGAATGATTGATGTGTCAGTGAATGATTGATGTGTCAGTGAATGATTGATGTGTCAGTTAATGATTGATGTGTCAGTGAACGATTGATGTGTCAGTGAACGATTGATGTTTCAGTGAATGATTGATGTTTCAGTGAATGATTGATGTTTCAGTGAATGATTGATGTTTCAGTGAATGATTGATGTGTCTGTGAATAATTGATGTGTCAGTGAACGATTGATGTGTCAGTGAACGATTGATGTGTCAGTGAATAATTGATGTGTCAGTTAATGATTGATGTGTCAGTTAATGATTGATGTGTCAGTGAATGATTGATGTGTCAGTGAATAATTGATGTGTCAGTGAATGATTGATGTGTCAGTTAATAATTGATGTGTCAGTTAATGATTGATGTGTCAGTGAATGATTGATGTGTCAGTGAATAATTGATGTGTCAGTGAATGATTGATGTGTCAGTTAATGATTGATGTGTCAGTGAATGATTGATGTATCAGTGAATGATTGATGTGTTAGTGAATGATTGATGTGTCAGTGAATGATTGATGTGTCAGTGAACGATTGATGTGTCAGTGAACGATTGATGTGTCAGTGAATAATTGATGTGTCAGTTAATGATTGATGTGTCAGTTAATGATTGATGTGTCAGTGAATGATTGATGTGTCAGTGAATAATTGATGTGTCAGTTAATGATTGATGTGTCAGTGAATGATTAATGTGTCAGTGAATGATTGATGTGTCAGTGAATGATTGATGTGTCAGTGAATAATTGATGTGTCAGTGAATGATTGATGTGTCAGTGAATGATTGATGTTTCAGTGAATGATTGATGTTTCAGTAAATGATTGATGTTTCAGTGAATGATTGATGTTTCAGTGAATGATTGATGTTTCAGTGAATGATTGATGTGTCAGTGAATGATTGATGTGTCAGTGAATGATTGATGTTTCAGTGAATGATTGATGTTTCAGTGAATGATTGATGTTTCAGTGAATGATTGATGTGTCAGTGAATGATTGATGTTTCAGTGAATGATTGATGTGTCAGTGAATGATTGATGTGTCAGTGAATAATTGATGTGTCAGTGAATGATTGATGTGTCAGTGAAGGCTTTAGACTGGCAGAGAATTTGCTTTTAAGATGCGGCAAAGGAATATTCTTCAAGAAGCGTCACTGACTCTGAACTTGTTTAGTCGTTTGCAAAACACGATTTAAAAATAGATTGTCCAGTTTTTGTAGGTTTTATTATTTCATCAGCAAATATTTCCGAATATTCAAAAACAGCATCTGCGAAACAGAGAAAAATTAGTATTTTTCATATCACGGTCATTCAAAGTAAAAATCAGAGCAATTCGGCATTCTCGATGGGTGTTTAAAAACGGTTGAAATAAAAAAACAGAATTAAGGAGCAAGGACAGATAAAAAGCGGAACAATCAACAACAAACAATTAGAGTGCTAATTGGATTATAAAATCAAAAAATCAATAATTGTAATAAATATTTAAATCTGATTAAAATCAACAAACAGAATGCAAGCCAACAACCAGCGGGTGGATGCTAGATAGACAAGACGGGCAGGAAAAGCCGGTTAAAGCAGAAAAAACTGGCTTAGACAAGACTGCCTGATGGCACAGAGTTTGGCGCGTCGTTTGGAGCGACGTTTGGCGCGGTGGTTGGCGCGGCCGTTGGCGCGGCCGTTGGCGCCTCGTTCGGAGCGGCGCCGGGAGCCTCGCCAGGTGCAGCAGTTGGCGCGGCGTTTGGCGCCTCGTTCGGAGCGCTGACGGGTGCAACCAGAGCCGACTCAACCAGAGTGCTGCCCATGACGACGTTCGACGGCGCAACAGCCGAAGCTCGCCGATTTGTTGCTGACGAAGCCCGGCGACTCTCCGGCGGCTGCGGCAGGCGCGGCACGTCGGTGCTGGGTAGTCGGGACCGACTGCCGGCGGCCGCCACCGTCGAGATCCGGCTGGTTCTGCGACTGTTGGCATTGGCGTCGGCGTTGCTGATTTCGATTCTGACAGTGTTCGCTGGCGCCGGCCTGACCTGACTGGCGTCGCCCTCTTCGGCGCACTTCAGGCTGCGTCGCTGACTGTTGGTGGAGCCCTGCTGCTGCAGAGGGCGCGCCCGGATCCTGTTGTTGCGCCTGATGCGGATGAGGCGGACTATCAGCAAGCTGGACAGCAGCAGCAAAAGGAAGCTGGCAACTCCGAGGATGCAGTAGATGGCCACAGGCACTCCTGGCTGCTCGATGCGGTCGAGTTTGGGTTCGCGACCCTCGGCAATGGGAGCTGTGGACGTGAAGGAGCCGTCCCTGTCGAGCTGCAGGCCGTGAAACGGACTGTCTGTTGAGAACAGAGCCTCGGTGTGCTGCTCAATGTGGATGGCAACCTGACTGGGGCTGAACAGTCTGGGGTAGATTCGGTAGTTGATGAACACTAGGATGGAGCCGCTGTAGAATCGGATGTCCTTCACTTGGCCGCTGAACAGGTGGGCCACTGAGCGCAGGTAGAGAGCCAGAGACCGCTTGATAGCGCCGCTACTGTCTAGGTAGAGTTTGGAGCTGGAGTTGCTTAGGTCCTGAGGAAAGCCGGCAGATCCAAACTTCAGCAGCTGGTAGATGGGCACAGGCAGGATTGGCGACACCTCGCCTGTGGCGAAGGTCCGCCCGGGGACGTCAGCGTAGGCGTTCAACGAGTTAGCGAGCTGGTCGATGGTGTCCGCGGCCTCGGCCGGGTTGTAGGGCTGGCTGGAGTTGTGCAGAGTGAAGTAGGCAGTGGCGGTGGTGGCGGGAATGCGCCTGAAGGACAGCGGATGCGGCGACATGGAGCCGCGCGAGGTCACCCTGGCGGCGCAGGAGTCGTCGACGAAGCGAAGCCGGGCGCTGCCGCGCTGACGGAAGGCTGAGGCCAGCAGTAGGCAGAGAAAGTCGCTGGTGAGCTGGTCGGTGGATTCCAGGCTGCTGTCATCGACTCGTCCGCTGTCCACCAGGTAGACAGGCTGTTGAAGGGCCACGCCGGTGTGCATGAGGTCCAGGTGGTGCTGGTCGTAGTGCCGTGGCTCGTGATCAAAGTCCTGCAGCGGCAGGGTGAGGTTCTGCTCGAGCAGCCCGGTGGCTTTGCCCAGTTCGGCGCGCAGATCTTGCGGCGTGGCTGCTTCTCCTCGACTTGGCGGCGACTTGGACGACAGCGTGGCAAGGACTGTCACCAGCTGGTGATGCTGGCCGAAAGCTCCGGTGCCCAGGCGCTTCCAGCGCATCAGGCGCAGCTGGGCGATGCTGATTGGTCGGGCGGCGCGGCCGAGCAGATGCTTGAGGTGGCGCCGAGCTCCGGCTGCCAGGGCGTAGCCGTGCAGCGAGCCAACGCTGTCCTCCGCGTACTCGAATGTGGCCTGAATGTCCAGCCAGTCCACGGTGCCAGCAGGTAGTCCGGTACGCTTAGCCAGTATTCGGAGGTCGGTGCCATTGTTGGCCAGCTGGGCAGGCAGGACGTGCTCATCGTTGACTAGACCTCTCAGCTGAGCAATCGCGTGACGTCGTATAGCGGCCTCTTGAACATCGGCGCTAGACAGCAGACGGGCCAGCAGGAAGGTGACCACAGTGGAGTTGCGACCGTAGCACTCAAAGTCGAAGCCCGCCAGGCTGAGGTTGCCGCCGCCGCCGCCTGGATACAGCCGGCCCAGGATGAACTGCAGTCGGTGCCGCATGAGCTGGTTGAGATCGTCATGGTTGAGCTTGCGCATTGTGTCCTTGCCAACAAAGCCGTCAAACTGCAGACGGTGGTAGACTAGCAGGCCGACTGTCTCGTTGAAGGCGTCGCTGCTAGCGATCGGTCGGATGTCCTGGTCGCGGGCCATGCACAGGGAGCAGCCGGCCAGTTCGCGGTTGACGGAGACCCAGGCGGAGGCGAAGCTGTCCATCATGAACTGCTGGGTGACGCCAGCTGGCAGAGGGTAGCGAATGCACAGTGTCACGGAGCTGTTGTCGGATCGCAGCCACATCAACTTGGGCCAGTCCGCGGAGATGCTGCCGTTGCGACCGTTAGTCTCGGCCCAGCGGCGCATGGCCAGATTGAGCAGCTGCTCAGTAAGGAAGGCCAGCAGTGGGTCCGGCCGCAGCGGGATGTCTCTGAACCGGAGGAAGATTGGAAGCGATGCGGTTGCAAACAGCTGCAGGCGGTGCTCGACAAAAGCAGCGTTGGAGCCGGCTGCGGCGCTTGCCGAACGGCGCCGTCTGGTCTTAACGGCATTTGGCTTCGTCCCAGAAGCTGACGATGGCGCCGGCGTGGTCGGATTGGCCAGCTGAGTTGGCGACTGCTCAAACTCCGGCAAGGCGATCACATACGGCCGCTTGGTGAAGAGGAGCGCAGCCAGAGGCCAGGAGGCGATGGAGTCGGCAACGGCTGCCCGCAGCTGGTCGCTCGAGGCGACAGCGGAGGCGGGAGCGAACCGGGCCAGAACCAGGCCGAATCCCAGCTCGCTGGTCATGTTGAAGAGGCCGCCAGTGACATTGATTGCAGCTGTTGAACTAAGAGAGAAGTCAGCCAGTCGGCTAGCGTTCACAACAGTGAGGTGGTTGGCCAGCTTGGAGAGTGCAGCGTTGGCGGACAGAGAGCTGCGCAGCAGTGACTGTGCGAGCAGCAGAGCCATGGGATTGTCAGGCTCGGCCAGGTAATCAGATGTGATATTGCTAAGTGGGAACTGCAGCAGCAAGTTGTAGTAGAGGATGGCGGCTGGTCCTGCTGTGGTGCCACTGCTGCGAGTCGGCGGTGGTGGCCGGGTTGTTGAGTTAGCGTGCCCGGCTGTGTGCAGCTGGACTTCATTGGACAGCACGATCTCGCCAGAGTTGAAGTAGAAGTTCTTGACGTTCAGGGCGCCGATGACGGCTCTGATAGCCGAGGCCAAGATGTCGGCATTCTCAGTCTGCGAAGCCACCCTGGCCGAGATGTTGAGCTGGAGGGCCGGCAGGGACAGCAGCGGCTGCCGGCTAATTTGAATAGAAGACACGGCGGTAGTGGCCGAGCAGCTGTGAGGAACTACGTAGAGCGCGAACCAGTGCGCGGACTCCAGGGCGCTCTGGTACAGGAAGCAGGCGTAGTTAGATATCTTATCAGCGTCCGGCTGCGTGAGCGAATCGGCGCTGCCAACGAAGGTGACGGTGTGATTGAGTGAGATTGAGTTGGTGGAGCTGGGCCTGGGCACTAAGCTGGGCGCAGAGTTGAACGGCTTGACCACGGCGCGAGTGGTCAGCCGCGGCTCGGAGGAGGCGGCCTTCGTTAGGATGCTGGTGGCCTCGGCGAATGGCAGCGAGTGGGCGGAGCTGAGCGTGACCAGGGCCTGAACTTCGAGCTGCTTTGGCGCGGAGCCCGCACTCGGGATGGACTGCAGCACAGCCAGGCGTTCCAGCTGAGTGTGCCGCGGTAGCTTCGGCGATATCAGCTGGCTCAGGTAGGCAGCCAGTTGGAATGCTTGACTGGGCAGGCTGGTGCCGTCAATGGCAAAAGTGTAGACCAGGTCGCACCAGTACGGATGACTGAGGTCTTCCTTCAGATCGAGCACGCGAACGTCGGTGCGGCCGTTGTTGAAAAAGCTGGGCACCACTGTGACATCGTTGGCCAGCTCCTCGAGTCGCTGCTTGACGTGCAGCTGAATGCGCTGTTGCAGCTTGTACAGGCTGTAGCCGGGCGGGATGGACACCCGGGTGAGGGCGAGGATGTCCAGGGCACCGTTGTTCTTCGCGAACGTGACTTCAACGTCCAAGTAGCCCGGCGTGGAGGCGCTGCCGCTAGGAAACACCTTCTGCATGACGTACTTGATCTTTGGCTCCAACGTCAGGGCCAGGAATTCGGATGGCAGTGACATCAGCGACTTTTTGCTGATGTAACTCTCTAGGCGGAGCATCTGGTAGAGCAGCAGGCCGCGATTCTGCTGTGGTGGAACAGCCCTAATATCCAGGTAGAGAATATCCCGCAGCTGAGCAGTGCTATCTAATCGTTGCCAGGAGGCGGCAAAGTCGGTAGTGAGCTGCTGGAGGCTGGCGGGCTGCTGAATCTCGTAGCGCAGATGAAGCCAGGCCAGATGACTGTCAGACTTGTACTGCACGAGCTGCGGTCGGCTAATTAGTTGGTGAGGCCGGCTGGCGTCAATCACCAGCTGCTGCATCAGGAAGTCGAGGAGCAAGTCGTTAGACCGGGTGTCGCTGGAATAAGTGGCTGAGTCGCGTATTCTAAGAAAATCTGGCGCGCCATCGGTCAGGCGAACCAGTATTCGATGCTCGACGGACTGTCTCAAAGTAGATCCGGTGGCGGCTGACGGAGTTCGATGCAACCAGCGTCGCGCTGGCAGATTAGCAAAGGAGGCAGAGTAGGTGCGCTTTGAGAACACTGTGCTCAGCAGCATTGACTGGTCCACAACAGTGCGCAGTTCGGACTCCAGATTAGCCGAGTTGCGATCTACCGTCAGCAGGAGCTCAATGAAGACGCTCACAGTGAGCTGGCTGGTGTCAACGCTCACTCTGGTTGACAGGATGTCGTCAGGAGCCACCTGCCAAGCTGATTTGAGCAGACTCTGAGCCAGGGCTGATTTCATGAGGTAGTGAAGCAGAGCTGAGTCCGAGTAGAAGTAGCGACCCTGACGGGGATCCGCCGGAATGCCCAGCGAGATGACCAGGCTGGCCATTCGATCAGCGGCTATGTAGTAGGGACCAACTGGCGATGTGGGCGGCTGCGCAGTCGTGGGCGTCTTCACGGATGTTGGAGGCGCAACAGAAGTCGGCACACTGACATTTGGGGCCGCTGTTGCCGCTGAAGCTGTCGCAGGCATCGCCCTGGTTGCAGTAGCGAACGCAGTCGAAGCTGGTGTTGTCAAGGTGACAGCAACCGTTGCAGGTCTCATTGTGGTGATGTTGGCCATCGGATGCGGCGGAGGCGGAGGCAGCTGGCTGGTGATGAGGCTGACATAAAAGTCGCCACCGGTGGCATTATGAGCGCCAGTCGAGTAAAGATCGATAAAGGTCTCATTGGAGGTCAGGTAGAAGTTCTTCAACCTCCAGAACAGCTGCATGACACCATTCGGCGGCGTGTCGGTGAAGGCAGACACGGTTGAGAGGCGCATAGCCGGCGTGGTGACATCGGACAGCGGATTGAGCCGAACCCGGTGCGGCTCCGCCAGGTTCGAGACGCAGACCCCGGAGCCACGGTTGCTATTGAAGAGCGAGTGAGCCCACATAGTCAGGAAACAGAAATAGTCGCCAAGGCTGTCTGCATTGTCAGTTGGCTTGCTTAGCGAATGGTAGGACGGCAGCAGGGCGATGTGGCGCACCAACACTTTCTGGTTGTTCAAAACGCTGTCCAATGCCGTCAGGACGTTGTCTGAGATTGAACGAGCGGCCACCAGTCGATTATTCGCCGATGAGGAAGTCGAAGCCTTGAGCAGAAGCTGAGCAGTCTCGGAACAGCTGTTCTTCCGCGGCACAGTCACCAGAGCGTTGATGTTGGAGGCCGGATCCGGTGACAGCGACAACACCGACACGCGGCTAGCGTTGCCACCGAGGCTGGCAGTTAGACGATCGGCCACGGGCAGCCAGGAGGCATCGACCGCGGCAACAGCGATGTCATTAGGCGCAGGCCGGAACTGGAGCAGGAGTTCGCAGGTTGGGAAGTCTGCCAAACCGGCTTGACTGTCCAGTAGGCGCAGAATGGTCTGCCTGCTGTCGATGGTCATTGGGATAACATCAACATTGTTATGCAGGGCCTCTAGCTCAGTGTCGATCAGCTTCTTCAGGGTGTCTTCGTTGAAACTGGCGGCAGCCGTGGTGCCAGTCGGCCAGGTGATTCGGCTCAGAGCGTCGACGCGAATGCTGGCGTCGGGACGTCGCTGGGCGAGGTACTCGAAGCTGAGCAGTTCGGGCCGGCCAGCCTGGCCGTTGAAGATGGCGGACTGGACGAAGCGTAGCTTGCGGGAGAGCTGGCGCTGCAGATCGCTCTCTGGCATGGACTGCGGAGTGAGCGAGTGGGATAGGGAGAATGCTGCTCATTGGCTGCTATTTTTAGCATAAATCAATCGATTTCTAAGAATGACCAATTTATTGCTAGGAATAATCTGTCGCATATGTAATTCTAAGAATGGCCGATAACTAGTTTTTTCTAAGGAATTCTATTTTATGTCTAAGAAAGACCAAATTTTGTTTCCCGTAATTACCAAAATTAGATTTCTTGGAGTGGCCAAATTCGGTTTCAAGCAATGACCAAAATTAGCTTTCTAGGAAAGACCAAAATTAGTTTTCTAGGAAAGACCAAAATTAGATTTTTAGGAAAGACCAAAATTTCATTTCTAGGAAAGACCAAAATTAGATTTTTAGGAATGAACAAAACTTGATTTCTTGGAATCACTGAATTTAATTTCCAAGACTAATCTAAAAAAATTTTAGAATGACATATTGACTTAAAAGAATAACCGATTGATTTTCTGACCTCGAATCGAAGAGATGGCTTGGGGTACTGCCTGACGACGAGAGAGTCAGGGCAGGTGTACACACCTGTGTGAGTGTGTGCCTGCTTACAGTATCTTTGTGCATGTGTGCTAAGGAGACAGCGCAATGGGCAAAACTGCCTCTCGCAGGCTGCGGGTCCAGTGTCACCAACTGATTTGACCACATCGATTCAACTTTGAAACGAAGCTGAGACTTCAGACTCTAAAAATCTGTGTTCTTAGATTTTGCTAGTTTGATAAAGAGGATCAGGCAGCAACAGGGTGCAGCTATTCACCTGCAGAGTGGCATTGCTGACGAATTTGTACACATAGTAGGTCTGCAGCATCAGGCAGCTATCGTAGGCCGACGCAGCCGCCGCAGCTGGCGCATTTCTCACGGGCTGCACTCGCAGATCGGACAGTCGAATAAAGCCGGCCAGAGGAAACCGGTCGGCCGATGCGGACACCTCGGCGGACAGCGAGCCAACGGCCGAGCGGTCAAGATCTACGGCCGCGTCGATGCGCCCGAAGCCGGAGTCGGACTTGTAAGCCGTCACCCGTGGCCAAGAAAGCAGCCGAGCTCCCAGCAGGTCAACCAGCAGCTGCTCCAGCAGGTAGCGCAGCGGGTCAGATTCGCTAGTTGGCGGATCCGATGGCAGGCTGCGATAGGCTAGCGGGGCCGAGACATTCACGGACACGAGGCGCCACATAATCGTCAGGCGGACTTGCGACACAACGCCGCCGGTCATCGAAGGCGGTGGCCGATTGAAATAGGGCGAAGTGACGTAGCGGTAGATTATAGAGGAGGCCGGGATCTCCTGCGGAGACCGCGAGGGCACAATGCCCGCCTTGATGTTGGCCGGGCGAAGCAGAGGATCTGGCGACAGTCTGGCTAACAGTGTGGCTAGCGGAATGTAGTGAACTCCGGCTGTTGACGATGCGTTGCCAACGCTGTGGTTGCCGCAGAGGACCCTTGCGGTGATCTGTGGTGTTTTTGCGGATTAGAGATTATAGTAAAAAAGCATCGAGAACTTGGCATCTTGGCAACTGTCTCACCAGTCTACTGTCTCACTAGTCTACTGTCTCACCAGTCTACTGTCTCACCTGTCTACTGTCTCACCAGTCTACTGTCTCACCAGTCTACTGTCTCACCTGTCTACTGTCTCACCTGTCTACTGTCTCACTAGTCTACTGTCTCACCAGTCTACTGTCTCACCTGTCTACTGTCTCACCAGTCTACTGTCTCACCAGTCTACTGTCTCACCTGTCTACTGTCTCACCTGTCTACTGTCTCACCTGTCTACTGTCTCACCTGTCTAATGGCTCACCTGTCTACTCTCTCACCTGTCTACTGTCTCACCTGTCTACTGTCTCACCTGTCTAATGGCTCACCTGTCTAATGGCTCACCTGTCTACTGTCTCACCTGTCTACTGTCTCACCTGTCTACTGTCTCACCTGTCTACTGTCTCACCTGTCTACTGTCTCACCTGTCTACTGTCTCACCTGTCTAATGTCTCACCTGTCTACTGTCTCACCTGTCTACTGTCTCACCTGTCTACTGTCTCACTTGTCTACTGTCTCACCTGTCTACTGTCTCACCTGTCTACTGTCTCACCTGTCTACTGTCTCACCTGTCTAATGTCTCACCTGTCTACTGTCTCACCTGTCTACTGTCTCACCTGTCTACTGTCTCACCTGTCTACTGTCTCACCTGTCTACTGTCTCACCTGTCTACTGTCTCACCTGTCTAATGTCTCACTTGTCAACACGTGTGTCTCTCCCGCGTCTCATCTCTCCCGCGTCTCATCTCTCCCGTGTCTCATCTCTCCCGCGTCTCATCTCTCCCGCGTCTCATCTCTCCCGCGTCTCATCTCTCCCGCGTCTCATCTCTTTCAAATCTCATCTCTCCCGTGTCTCATCTCTTTCAAATCTCATCTCTCCCGTGTGAGGCCACCAAGCTCACCTGACAGGATGGGCCATCGCGGCAGTCTCTGGCAATGAGGTCGACATCTTGAATGTCGCGCAGTCCGGCCCGTTGCAGGGCGGCATTGAGTCCGCTAGTCACCAGGTAGTCGCCAATCCGACCGCCATATAGCAGTTTGGAGGAGACGGTGAAATTCAATTCCAGGGCGTGATTGGAGTCCAGGCCAGCTGTGGTCTCCGGTGCCTTCGTAGTCAGAGTGACGGGCGCCGCTGTGGTGACCGGAGCTGGCTGAGTCACCTGAGCATTGGCTGTGCTCACGGTCAAGTCTGAGCAGTTAAATTTATCCGGAGTCATGTTAGAGTTGAGAGCGGTAACCGGGCCGAAATCGGACTGCAGCCCGGTAATTGCTTGCCTGAATTTGGCATTGAATTCGGTCGCATTAATAAGCCGACCACCTGTGGCGTAGGCGGCTTCAACATCGATCAGAGCGGACGCGTCCGCAGCGGCGCTGCGCCTTGTCGCATTAATGTAGAGACTGTGCGCGAGCAGCCTGTAGTCCAGGTCGATGCCGGACAGAGCCGCGGTCAGGAAGAAGCGAACTAGGCCAGTTGTGAGGTCGGGTCTAGCCGACGGCACTTGACTAAGCAGAGACTGGCCACTCAGGCGGAGTTGAAAGCTGTGCCGCAGAATGTTCACTGTTTTACCTGCGGCGGCTGCCGTGCCGTTGCTGCACATGGCGGTGAGGACAGAGAGATAGTTGTCAAAGACAGGCGGCTTGACACCGCCGCAGTCCGTATTGTTATTGGAGACTATTTTGGCCCGAACATTGGCCAGTCCCAGGTGTCTGGAACTGAGGTAGGCATTGATATTCCGCTGTAGGCCAGCCCGCAGCACCAGTGGATAGCGAAGCAGGGCCGAGTGGAGGGCGCGGAGTCGCAGACTGAGGTCGGCAATCAGATGCTTGGGCTCGGCGCTACAGGACACTGACAAGATGTCAAAGTATGCACTGGAGTTCGGTAGAGGCTGGAACAGATGCGAGGTGACACTGCTGTTAGCTAGGGAAGCCAGGATAGCTTTTGTCTCCAGCACTAGCCAGCTATTGTCGGTTCGCACTGAAGAGACAGTCTCACATTGCAGAGGCCGGATGTCAGTCGACTGGCTCAGGCTGATGTTGACGGACACCAGTACGGATATGTCGAAGCAGGTGCCGCAGCTCGATGCCAGCTGGGTGGCTGGCGGGCTGGCAAAGTTCAGGTAGTTCAGGCAGCTAGGGGCCGCACCCTGTCGCTGAATGCCGTAGTCATCGCTGAGCCTCGACAAATTTTCGTATCGCTCGATGACCTCGGCACCCAGCCTGGGCCAGTCTTCTGCGGGACGATCGACAGTCAGACGGAAGTCGATGATGAAGGCCATCAGGTGATTGTTGGACTGCAGCAGGATTGGCGGCAGAGCTCTGTCATTAGTCGCCAAGGAGCCATCGATGGCGGTGGAATTGTAGCGGCTGGAGGGCATGAAGAACAGGCGATCCACCAGTTGGTAGAGGTCAGTAGGCAGGCCAACAGCGCTGCCCTTCGTATCCTTGACGCTGGCAAGGCCGCGGCAGTCGGCATCGGCTTTGTCGAGCCGGAGTGCGCCGTAGAAGTGAGCAGTCTGCTGCCTGCCTGGCTGGCAGGCGCCAAACAGGTGATGATACTCGACCTTGATGTCGGAGAACTGTCTGATATCAAAGTGGGTCTCGGCTGTGTTACTCTGAGCTGCTATGAACAGGTACTGCTGAAATACGTGGCTGCAGTGGTCAGAGTCAGCGGGCGAGTTCAGCTCGATGACCAGATCCTGCAGTGCCAGCTGGGTGCCGTTGGACTCAAGCGCTACGGATGTGGCATCGTGAACCCACATCTTGCTGACAGCCGCCAGCAGCTGACGAATTTCTCGCAGGCCGAATGTTTTCAGAGCGTCAGAACTTTTGGCTGCCACCAGCTGACGAGTTGCAGCATCACGGAGCAGAGGAAGCCGAATTGTAAGAAGGCGATTGTACAGGGGAAAGGAGACACCCGGATCCGGCGGCGGGTGACAAACTCCGGCGGCGTGCAGCAGCACCGGGCCGATCGTCAGGAAGATGACGGCCAGGCTGTCCATGGCTCTGGCGCACGGCAGTCTGCAATGGGAGAGAAAGGATTGAGGATCTATATTAATGATTATTATTGTATGAGGGCTGTGAGCACTGGCACACCATTTGGTGACAGTAGACCCGCAGCCAGCGAAGAGGCAATTCTGTTCATTCTGCTGACTCCTGAGCACACACGCTCACACACATCCTGAGCAGGCTCATTGTCAAGCAGTTCACAGTGTTACACCCTTCTCTACGCGACTGCGCCCCAAATGAAAATGAGCTCGTCACGGAATCGAACGCGATTAGACTGCTCTCCCACTCACAGTCCCAAAGATTGAGGATCAACAATGCAATGATTCTAAGAAAATCTAATCCGTCAAACTAGACAAGGATACAAATCCCAAAAAGTGATCTGGAATAGGGCCCAAAAAATTAGCATTCGAGCATTAGCAGCCACATCGCCACTGTTTTCACAAAAAATGCCGCCACAGGACCACAGCCCGCAGATCCGGCCAGTGTACAACTACAGGCAGTTGTACCCCTGCAATGCTGCCATTGGAGCAAGGAATAGGCTGGCGAGATTCCGCCGCATTCACTGGCATCATGCGGTGCATGGGATCATCTTTTTTGGGGATCTTTTGCACTCGTAGTTTCTGCTGTGCTGTGCACCAAGTTTTTTGTGTTTAAAGACTTTTTAACTCTCTCAGTGGTCCTTGGTTTTTCCGATTCTGAATTCCCCATTTTAATCTTAGATGCCATATTCTAGATTCTATATCTCAACTTTTTAAGTCCCGAATTCCGAATCCTAGATCCCAGATTCCGGATCCCCGATCCAAGATCTACTAACTTTTTATCCATAAATCCTGCTATTAATCTATGACTCCGACTAGATTATGAACATTTTATTTACAATTCCTTTCTGTAGAATCGGTTGTTAGTTTTTCCAATGTCTCAAGAAGGGTTTTACCATAGACTACTCACAGCTCTGTGTTTGTAGCCAACAGTACTATTGCACGTAACAATTTTATTTATAGTTTTTTAAGTTAAGTTTCAACTAACATATTAAAACCCTTTCGTTGGTAACGAATTAATACTTAATAACGAATTTGTAGTTAATAACGAATTTGTAGTTAATATCATGAAAATGAAAAGTTGGAACGTATTAAAGCACTAGTTTGGGAATATAAAATCAAATACGTAACAAATCAAGCAATCAGGTGATCAGAGGTCAGGGGATCAGAGAATCAGGGAATGAGAGGGTCAGGGAATGAGAGGGTCAGGGAATAAGAGGGTCAGGGGATCAGAGGATCAGGGAATGAGAGGATCAGGGAATAAGAGGGTTAGGGGATCAGAGGGTCAGGGAATGAGAGGGTCAGGGGATCAGAGGATCAGGGAATAAGAGGGTTAGGGGATCAGAGAATCAGGGAATGAGAGGATCAGGGAATAAGAGGGTTAGGGAATGAGAGGGTCAGGGAATGAGAGGATCAGGGAATAAGAGGGTTAGGGGATCAGAGGGTCAGGGAATGAGAGGGTCAGGGAATGAGAGGGTCAGGGAATGAGAGGGTCAGGGGATCAGAGGATCAGGGAATAAGAGGGTTAGGGGATCAGAGAATCAGGGAATGAGAGGATCAGGGAATAAGAGGGTTAGGGAATGAGAGGGTCAGGGAATGAGAGGATCAGGGAATAAGAGGGTTAGGGGATCAGAGGGTCAGGGAATGAGAGGGTCAGGGAATGAGAGGGTCAGGGAATGAGAGGGTCAGGGAATGAGAGGGTCAGGGAATGAGAGGGTCAGGGAATAAGAGGGTCAGGGAATAAGAGGGTCAGGGGATCAGAGGGTCAGGGAATAAGAGGGTCAGGGGATCAGAGGATCAGGGAATAAGAGGGTTAGGGGATCAGAGAATCAGGGAATGAGAGGGTCAGGGAATGAGAGGGTCAGGGAATGAGAGGGTCAGGGAATGAGAGGGTCAGGGAATGAGAGGGTCAGGGGATCAGAGAATCAGGGAATGAGAGGGTCAGGGAATGAGAGGGTCAGGGAATAAGAGGGTCAGGGAATAAGAGGGTCAGGGGATCAGAGAATCAGGGAATGAGAGGGTCAGGGAATGAGAGGGTCAGGGAATGAGATGGTCAGGGGATGAGAGGGTCAGGGAATGAGATGGTCAGGGGATGAGAGGGTCAGGGAATAAGAGGGTTAGGGAATGAGAGGGTCAGGGGATGAGAGGGTCAGGGAATGAGATGGTCAGGGGATGAGATGGTCAGTTCCGATCAGACATTAGATAATTATTATCAAAGTCAGGGATAATTAGCTATAATCTTGGATCTACTAGTTGGTAGAATAGTTGATAGGCCATGAAAAACGAAACAGCCGATAAAGTCAAAGTGCTCAAAAAGATTTGGCATCGGATTTAGGCAGCTGCTAAATGTCAGTTTCACTGAAAAAAAGCTTTGACTTAGTTTTTTCTAAGAAATCACGCGCGGCAATCCGAAAATGTACTTCCGCTGAGTAGAGGAAAAGTTGCTGCGAGTTTGACTTAAGGGCTTGTTTTAAACAAATACTATAGGAGGCTTATTATAAAAGAGCAGGGTCAGTCCGATCTCGGCGATGAAAGCTTATCCGTGTCTTCCTGCCCCTGATCCAAATCCCTAGTCCAGAAATTAAAGACCATCTTTACATGCATGGGGCAGTATTTAAAAGAGCTCTCAGTCCAATGTAATCTAGGCTGGGACAAACGCTAAGAACAGACAGACTTCATTACACCCGGAGAACAGTTAAACAAATACGATTTGTTTGTCGAAGCCAGCTTTGTACTAGCTTGTAAGGTAAGACCTAGGAAATACTGTATTGTCAAGAGATTAACAAAATATTTCTTCGATTCTGATTGGAAAGCTAGTTTTTTCTTGGAAATAAACAAGAAAATGACTGGCGACTGCCCGTTTGCAAACCTTTGGTGTTAGAGAACAGACTGTCGACTAATTAATTGAATGTCAGTCACTTGCACAATCAATTGGCTTAGGCATTTTTAGGGAAGTTTACCTTCTTCCTTAATGGGCAGGTAAACTTAATTAAATCTTAAATTAAAACTTAAATAAATCCAGTTCATTGAGTTGACTTCACAGCACTGCACTAACCGAATAATTATTATGTACTTTAACATAAAGTCTAAAAGTATATAGACTTTTAGAAACGAAACCTACAAATAAAACCCTGCTTGCATGCGGTAATAGAAATTACCCACTAATAAAATAACAAATATTAACACCGAAGAGTTAAACGGACCCGGCCGAACCACCGCAAACTTAACTCACCTTTTTTCTGTGTCTTGTTTCGCGTTTGTCTTAGCGTTTAGCGCAGTGATTTTCAACGACTTGTTGATGCGTCAGTTGTAATAGTTAAGAGTAGCGGACGTGCTGAATAAGGCTGCGCCCTGTTCTCTTCTTTGACTTGGCCTGGTTTTCGCCCAAAAAACTTCGCTGTTGCAGCTTGTCTGCCGTTGTCTGCAGCCCTCGCCTCGATCCTTCGCTTTAGCTGAATTTGGCGCAAACGACCCCTCTAAATAAACTGTATACACACGCGCGCACCACAAGCCAGTCATAAAAGTTTTCCAAGAGGGCGATATAAAATTAATTATTGGCCCAAGCATTCACACCACACCGCCCCCCCTCCAGCGCCCCCTCCACTTTCACACCCTAAAGCCGGTCAAAGCCGCGACACCCCCGAAGCCCTAGTCAAAACAAGTATCGGCCTCCAGCCAATCAGAGCCGACCATCAGCCAATATAATCGATTTCATACCCTTTTCCGTCCAATTATTTCCTACCCCTAAACGCACCAGTCGGGACAAAGTAATAAACTAGCCTAGAACTAACTATCCACTAAAACTCATTTCCGTCTCCTTCCGCACTTTCTACTAGCACAAGCCAACAACCGCCCACCTCATTGACAGGACTCCGCGGTCGGCCTTGCAGAGAGCCGCGTTGTCTGCAATCCAAACCGGCATCACAACCAGCTTGGCGAGGACCATAACCTAGCCTCCGAGTCTGTTGCAGCCCATTTGCAGCAACAGAAGCAGCAGCAGCAGGCTGCCAAATTTCACGGCTCACACTGCCGCCGTCGCCTGTGCATTACAGCCCAAGGAGCTTCATCGATTGACAAATACTCGCGCATTCTATTCCCTCTCTGCTTCAGCGTGTTTAATATCATCTATTGGCTAGTCTATCTGCGACTGTCTGATGGCTCCGACACTCTGCTGAAAGAGTTCGACATCATTGCCGATTGAAAGCAATGATATTGATGAATTATTTACGGAAGAAACTGAATTAGTTTGATGAATTAGTTTGTCTAGTTTGTAACTTTGTTATTCTAATGCGATATTAACAATCAGTCTGTCATTGAACTTTAGCTCCTTCGATAGATTTTTTACGTCTCTACTACTCATTAGTAGCAAAAAAGTGTATAGAACAGATATGATACGTACAGCATGTATAGAAATTATAAACTGATTGACAAGTCTGTTCGAACAATCACAGCCACTTTCAATTTTGTTTGTCCCCTGACAGTTGCAATTGTAGTATTGTGAACATTAAAAACTGCTTTCTCGTACAGCCGGCGATGGCATGCATTAACACTAAGCATTGTTGTTTATCTTTGTTTCTGGCATTAGCTAGTCATCAAACCAGTCGTATATAATCCAACTTTGTTCAAAACCGAACCAAACTTTTTTGACGAGGAGAAAAATTTACCAAAAGTTTGGTCCTATCTTTTCTGCGGTTCAGTTTTACAAAATTGCGCAGTACAAAGAAGGTATCGCACTGCACTTTAAGACCTCATACCTGAAACTTTTCATTTGATTCTACTTCGAATATGTATTTTATCATTGACTTTGTACTAACATTTACCAATGAGCTTATTGTACTGAGAAATACCCTTGAAGTTTATGATTTACTATTCTATCTATCTAATGTGCATATTTTCTAATAAAGTACAATAATACACTCTTGGAACAATATTACCCAAAATATATTTATAAATTCACATTCTACAATCATTGATTTCATTGTGACGCAACCTTGGAGTGTATACCACCTTTCACTAAACTGGTCCTTCAGTTTAGTTGATAAACTGGTTCTTCAGTTTATTTGATAAACTGGTTCTTCAGTTTAGTTGATAAACTGGTTCTTCAGTTTAGTTGATAAACTGGTTCTTCAGTTTAGTTGATAAACTGGTTCTTCAGTTTAGTTGGTAAACTGGTCCTTCAGTTTAGTTGATAAACTGGTTCTTCAGTTTAGTTGATAAACTGGTCCTTCAGTTTAGTTGATAAACTGGTCCTTCAGTTTAGTTGATAAACTGGTCCTTCAGTTTAGTTGATAAACTGTTCCTTCAGTTTAGTTGATAAACTGGTTCTTCAGTTTAGTTGATAAACTGGTTCTTCAGTTTAGTTGATAAACTGGTTCTTCAGTTTAGTTGATAAACTGGTTCTTCAGTTTAGTTGGTAAACTGGTTCTTCAGTTTAGTTGATAAACTGGTTCTTCAGTTTAGTTGATAAACTGGTCCTTCAGTTTAGTTGATAAACTGGTCCTTCAGTTTAGTTGATAAACTGGTTCTTCAGTTTAGTTGATAAACTGGTTCTTCAGTTTAGTTGGTAAACTGGTTCTTCAGTTTAGTTGGTAAACTGGTTCTTCAGTTTGGTTGTAGACTGGGCTTTGACTGGACTGGAGTTGATTAAAGTACATTCCAGCCTGCTAGAAAAGCTTGCGAGAAAACACTTGGTAAAGTTCTGATTCCTGATTCCAGGATACATTTTGTGGCATCTGATCAGCAGGCAAATCTAATTAATGTGAGCCTAATTTACCAAGTCAGGCCTGATATCACAGTCTGTTGAGGAGCAAAATTAAGAACAGCACGCAAGAATTTTCTAATCTCGCCGTTTCTCTTGTGCAGATAATTAATTTTTGTTAAAATCCTAAAAGAATTAAAACAAACTGTGTCTTATATAATCGAAAAATCAAAAGTTTTACGCAATGTTTTTGTCATTCTTGAATTAGTATCAAAATGTGCTTCATACTACTAGTGTCAACCAACAGTAGCAATAGTATGATTATTGGGTTGATTTCTTCTCGACATTATCTGGATGCCATATAAATCCCAATGGAGATATCCCCTAACCATTCACCTGAATATCCCCATACCATTCACCTGAGTATCCTCTAACCATTCACTTGAATATCCCCTTACCATTCACCTGAGTATCCTCTAACCATTCACCTGAATATCCCCTTACCATTCACCTGAGTATCCTCTAACCATTCACCTGAATATCCCCATACCATTCACCTGAATGTCCCCTAACCATTCACTTGAATATCACCTTACCATTCAGGTGATATTCAGGATATTCAGGTGAATGGTTAGAGGATACTCAGGTGATTGGTTAGGGGATACTCAGGTGATTGGTTAGGGGATATTCAGGTGAATATCTGACCTCTAACCTGAATATCCCCTAACCATTCACCTGAGTATCCTCTAACCATTTACTTGAATATCCCCTTACCATTCACCTGAGTATCCTCTAACCATTCACTTGAATATCCCCTTACCATTCACCTGGGTATCCCCTTACCATTCACCTGAGTATCCTCTAACCATTCACCTGAGTATCCTCTAACCATTTACTTGAATATCCCCTTACCATTCACCTGAGTATCCTCTAACCATTCACTTGAATATCCCCTTACCATTCACCTGAGTATCCTCTAACCAATCACCTGAGTATCCTCTAACCATTCACCTGAGTATCCTCTAACCATTCACTTGAATATCCCCTTACCATTCACCTGAGTATCCTCTAACCATTTACTTGAATATCCCCTTACCATTCACCTGAGTATCCTCTAACCATTCCCCTGAGTATCCTCTAACCATTCACTTGAATATCCCCTTACCATTCACCTGGGTATCCCCTTACCATTCACCTGAGTATCCTCTAACCATTCACCTGAGTATCCTCTAACCATTCACCTGAATATCCCCATACCATTCACCTGAGTATCCCCTAACCATTCACTTGAATATCCTCTAACCATTCACCTGAGTATCCTCTAACCATTCACCTGAGTATCCTCTAACCATTCACTTGAATATCCCCTTACCATTCACCTGAGTATCCTCTAACCAATCACCTGAGTATCCTCTAACCATTCACCTGAGTATCCTCTAACCATTCACCTGAATATCCCCATACCATTCACCTGAGTATCCCCTAACCATTCACTTGAATATCCTCTAACCATTCACCTGAGTATCCTCTAACCATTCACCTGGGTATCCCCTTACCATTCACCTGAGTATCCTCTAACCATTCACCTGAATATCCCTAACCATTCACCTGAGTATCCTCTAACCATTCACCTGAATATCCCCATACCATTCACCTGAGTATCCCCTAACCATTCACTTGAATATCCTCTAACCATTCACCTGAGTATCCTCTAACCATTCACCTGGGTATCCCCTTACCATTCACCTGAGTATCCTCTAACCATTCACCTGAATATCCCTAACCATTCACCTAGATGGTCACCCTGATTCCTCAGCTGAATAAATTAGAATATCACTAAATATTCGGCCAACTGCATAATAGAAAAATATCTGGAACAGGCTAATTAATCAATCAGATCAACTGATATAGTTGAGAATCAATAATTATTTTACAATGTAGCCCAATCCTTCAGAATCCAAGCTGTTCGTGTTCATTTTATTGACTAGCAAATCTAGTCATAGTACTCACATATGCTTTCCAAATATCCTCGTAAAGGTGAGCCCCTGACTAGCATTGTCTGTCAAAGCATTTCTTTGACTGTAGAACTATCTATTATACTGGCTGATTATCATATGGCAATATTTGATGAATTGGCACTGGAACTGCAGGTACATTGTCAGAGCATGCTACTCACGAAGATTTTGAACCTCTTGATTCTAGAAAAATTTCTCTTTACAGACAAGATTTAGAATTCAGATAGGCGATTTGGTCTTCTATAATGGGGAGCAGAACAGTCCAGGTATTGCACAAGACTTGCATTGTGATGCAACATCCTTTGTCCAAAGGCTTGCCAAAACCTGTTAAGTCACCCAGCATTTGACCTATGGCACTGGAAACCCCATGGAGACTATCTATATTTTAATTCCCATGCTGGACATCTCAGCAACAAACACCTCACACATACGAGCATTGGTAGGGATAGTTAATTAGTTCGCTCCATTGCGAAACACTTTAGTCTTATTGCGTATTGACAACATTAGGGGAGCTGTGATAGAAGCTTCCCCAATATTCCCCTATAAATGGAACTGCTGGATTTATTTGCCAATACTTTTGTGGACTCGAAAACGCTTGCGAAAGTTTAATTGTTTTGTTTGTGTTGAAAAAATGTATTATTACTCAAGTAATAATTTTATGACTTCATTTGCTTGGCAACCAAATAACACATGCTCGTTGACACTGCTCACTTAAGAAGAGACACACTGGGATACTCAAATACGAGTATGTTGCTCGACCAACGCTGGCAATTGTGAGGAGTTAATGACAAGATATGGGAGTGAATGGCAAGATATGGGAGTGAATTGGAAGATATGGGAGTGAATGGCAAGATATGGGAGTGAATGACAAGATATGGGAGTGAATGACAAGATATAGGAGTGAATGGCAAGATATGGGAGTGAATGACAAGATATGTGAGTGAATGGCAAGATATGAGAGTGAATGGCAAGATAAGGGTGTGAATAGCAAGATATGGGAGTGAATGGCAAGATATGGGAGTGAATGGCAAGATTTAGGAGTGAATGGCAAGATATGGAGTGAATGGCAAGATATGGGAGTGAATGGCAAGATAAGGGTGTGAATAGCAAGATATGGGAGTGAATGGCAAGATATGGGAGTGAATAGCAAGATATGGGAGTGAATGGCAAGATGTGGGAGTGAATGGCAAGATATGGGAGTGAATGGCAAGATATGGGAGTGAATGGCAAGATAAGGGTGTGAATAGCAAGATAAGGGTGTGAATGGCAAGATATGGGAGTGAATGGCAAGATATGGGAGTGAATGGCAAGATATGGGAGTGAATGACAAGATATGGGAGTGAATGGCAAGATATGGGAGTGAATGACAAGATAAGGGTGTGAATAGCAAGATAAGGGTGTGAATGGCAAGATATGGGAGTGAATGGCAAGATATGGGAGTGAATGGCAAGATATGGGAGTGAATGACAAGATATGGGAGTGAATGGAAAGATATGGGAGTGAATGGCAAGATATGGGAGTGAATGGCAAGATATGGGAGTGAATGGCAAGATATAGGAGTGAATGGCAAGATATGGGAGTGAATGACAAGATATAGGAGTGAATGGCAAGATATAGGAGTGAATGGCAAGATATAGGAGTGAATGGCAAGATAAGGGTGTGAATAGCAAGATATGGGAGTGAATGGAAAGATATGGGAGTGAATGACAAGATATAGGAGTGAATGGCAAGATATGGGAGTGAATGACAAGATATGGGAGTGAATGGCAAGATATGGGAGTGAATGGCTAGATATGGGAGTGAATGGCAAGATATGGGAGTGAATGGCAAGATAAGGGAGTGAATGGCAAGATATGGGAGTGAATGGCAAGATATGGGAGTGAATGGCAAGATATGGGAGTGAATGGCAAGATATGGGAGTGAATGGCAAGATATGGGAGTGAATGGCAAGATATGGGAGTGAATGGCAAGATAAGGGAGTGAATCGTCTCTACAGGTTGATGCAGAATCAAGGGTAAAAATTACTCAAAGCCAGATTCAGGCAATATCCCAATTCTTGCTAGTTATCCCAGCCTTTCACTCGGTGAAGCTCGTTAGTGAGGATTTCACCCTGGACATGTTAGTGGGGGCTGGCAATTTCATGAAAAGTCATTAGCTCCATATCACAGTGCGGCAAATCTAAGCCACACCCACACAGTGTAGAGTGAGTGAGTCGTGTTTTCCCGGCCCAGAACAAGACTGAAATCCGGGGCCTTGGGATGGCTGGCTAACAAAGCTCAGTTTGAGAATAGGGATCTCTCTTTTGTCCATCCCTTTACAAGACAGCTTACAAGCAAATTTCTGTCTTGTCGTGCTTGTCTTTAACAAGGCAGAGATTTGCTGGCTCGATGCAGGCTCCTCATTCTATAGGTAATGGACCTGCTTAATCTCTGTGGCTCATCTCCCCGCATTGGTCTTTGATTTCTGAATTTGCCCGCTTGCGTTGAAGAAATTTTATTTTCTACTGAGAAAAGTTTGGCGGCCCTGATAAGCTCGCTAAAAAAAGAAACAGAATCGGAGAAGTGCGGATCAGAGGATAAGAAATGGGAGAAGAGAGGAGGGAGGAGAGGGGAGAATAGAGGGGAGAAGAGAGGGGTGAAGAGAGGAGAGAAGAGAGGGGTGAAGAGAGGAGGGAGGAGAGGGAAGAAGAGAGGGGAGAAGAGAGGAGAGAAGAGAGGGGAGAAGAGAGGGGTGAAGAGAGGAGGGAGGAGAGGGAAGAAGAGAGGGGAGAAGAGAGGAGAGAAGAGAGGGGAGAAGAGAGGGGAGAAGAGAAGGAGAAGAGAGGAGAAGAGAGGGGAGAAGAGAGGGGAGAAGAGAGGAGAAGAGAGGGGAGAAGAGAGGGAGAAGAGAGGAGAAGAGAGGGAAGAAGAGAGGGGAGAAGAGAGGGGAGAAGAGAAGGAGAAGAGAGGGGAGAAGAGAGGGGAGAAGAGAGGGGAGAAGAGAGGGGAGAAGAGAGGGGAGAAGAGAGGAGAAGAGAGGGGAGAAGAGAGGAGAAGAGAAGGAGAAGAGAGGGGAGAAGAGAGGAGGGAGGAGATGGAAGAAGAGAGGGGAGAAGAGAGGGAGAAGATAGGGAAGAAGAGAAGAGGGAGAAGAGAGGGGAGAAGAGAGGGAGAAGATAGGGGAGAAGAGAAGAAGGAGAAGAGAGGGGAGAAGAGAGGGGAGAAGAGAGGAGAAGAGAGGGAGAAGAGAGGAGAAGAGAGGGAGAAGAGAGGAGAAGAGAGGGAAGAAGAGAGGAGGGAGGAGAGGGGAGAAGAGAGGGAGAAGATAGGGGAGAAGAGAGGAGGGAAAAGAGAGGGGAGAAGAGAGGGGAGAGGATGAAAGATTAAAGGGGAGAGAGGGTCAGCTAAAATTTTATAAATAATTTTACACGCAAAAAATGAAACAAGAATAAAAATCAATTTCACAGCCATAGACATTGTAAACAGACATTAATCATAGAATTTCACGACCCGGGTCTCCATGGCACCAACTATGTTATTGCTATTTCGATTACGGAAGTGACCAGTGGAGATGAATCCATAAAAATTTCAAGGTTTTATTAAAACACAATAAATGAAATCAGAATAGCTTATGAAAATAATTTCCTTCCCTTTTTTCTGACTTGGGAATGTAAACATTGTAAACATTAAAATAAACATTTTTATCCACTTTGAGAGTTTTGTTTACTTTGAGCACAGCAAGATCATAACTCGGCGACTAATAATATATTCATGAGAGATCCATTATTCAATCACATTTTCTGTTCACTGATTCTGTTCTGTGAGTGGATGGAACACGTGTTCATGAATTCCAAAGCGGTGCACAAGAAATCACCTTAAGTATCAGACACTTTAAGGAACTCACATATAAACACGGCTGATTGGCAACTGAGAGCAGTCACCTGTCTCACCTGTCATCTCTCCTCTTATCTCATCTTCTGCTTCCTTATCTCATCTTCTGCTTCCTTATCTCACCCTCTCCCTCACTGTCTCACCCTCTCCCTCACTGTCCACCCTCTCCCTCACTGTCTCCCTCTCCCTCACTGTCTACCCTCTCCCTCACTGTCTCCCCTCTCCCTCACTGTCTCCCCTCTCCCTCACTGTCTACCCTCTCCCTCATTGTCCACCCTCTCCCACTCTGTCTCCCCTCTCCCTCACTGTCTACCCTCTCCCTCACTGTCTCCCTCTCCCTCACTGTCTACCCTCTCCCTCACTGTCTCCCCTCTCCCTCACTGCCCACCCTCTCCCTCACTGTCTACACTCTCCCTCACTGTCCACCCCCTCCCTCACTGTCTACCCTCTTCCTCACTGTCTACCCTCTCCCTCACTGTCTACCCTCTCCCTCACTGTCCACCCCCTCCCTCACTGTCTCCCCTCTCCCTCACTGCCCACCCTCTCCCTCACTGTCTACACTCTCCCTCAGTGTCTACCCTCTCCCTCACTGTCTACCCTCTTCCTCACTGTCTACCCTCTCCCTCACTGTCTACCCTCTCCCTCACTGCCCACCCTCTCCCTCACTGTCTACACTCTCCCTCACTGTCCACCCCCTCCCTCACTGTCTACCCTCTTCCTCACTGTCTACCCTCTCCCTCACTGTCTACCCTCTCCCTCACTGTCCACCCCCTCCCTCACTGTCTCCCCTCTCCCTCACTGCCCACCCTCTCCCTCACTGTCTACACTCTCCCTCAGTGTCTACCCTCTCCCTCACTGTCTACCCTCTGCCTCACTGTCTCCCCTCTCCCTCACTGACACTGTCTACCCTCTCGTTCTTTCCCTCTGCTGTCTCCATAACTTTCCATCTCAGAGCCATAGACATTGTAAACAGATAGCTGGTTGCATATGAATACAATTCGAAACTTTAAATAACTAGAGAATCCAATTTCTGAAAAAATCTTTCCTGGAGCAGAAAAAAGTATGAGCTGTACAAAGTATAGATCTTTGTTTAGTTTTGTTGAAGCCTTTATATATTATTCCATATACATTATATTTGCCGATGTTAATCCTATTTTCAAATAATAAATCGACCATCCAAAGCGGCAAATCCGTTTTTACATGAAGAAAAATAGGAAACTTGAGTTGCCATGGACATTGTTCTACAAACGAATCATTCGCATCCCTAATGCATAATTGAGAATTCGACTCAGTGGATGAAAGCTTTGAGGATTATAAACAAAAGCTGGATACCCGAGATGGAATTCTTCATGAATTTATTTGTTTAGGAATCGATTTAGGAATATGATGGTAGCTTATCAAATATAGCACTGGAGTCTAATTTTTTTACAATCATTTAGAATAATTACATAAAATGGTCAGAACTTTATAAGGATGAGGCATCGGGTGAGATAAGGATGGGATAAGGATGAGATAAAGATGAGATTAGGATGAGATTAGGATGAGATGGAGGTGAGATAAGGGTGAGATTTGGATGAGATTAGGATTAGAGAAGGATGAGATAATGATGAGATTAGTTGAGATAAGGATTAGAGAAGGATGAGATTAGGATGAGAAAAAGGATGAGATAAGGATCAGATAAGGATGAGATGGAGGTGAGTTAAGGGTGAGATTAGTTGGAGGTAAGGATGAGATTGAGATGAGATAATGATGAGATTAAAAGGAGATAAGGATTAGAGAAGGGTGAGATAAGGATGAGATTAGGATGCGATGAGGATGAGATTCGTAGGAATATGGTGAGCAGATTGAGCGTTTTCCAGGGCTGTCATCGAACTCAAGCTCCGAGCGGGCAACTGACCAATGACTGAGTCTACCAGCCGCCTACCTCGGACATCTCGGAGCGCAGCCAATGAGAATCGACCTAAACTGCTCAGCGAGGCAAGTCAGCCACCCAGCAACCCCAAGCATGAAGTCAGATTGGGAAGACTGATTTAATTCGCGCGCATTTTGAGCTGAGGATAGTTTGTCCGCCTCGAAATCCCAATTTGTCTGAGTTGCTATTGTGACCAATTAACTGGAAAGAGTCACTCCAGTTTCTGAGCAGGCAAAAATGCAGCCCTACTCGCCAAGCAGCTACTCAACTGGAGGCTCAGTGATCGGCGGTCAGCAACTGTCCAGCACCCTAGCGGAATCTGAGGTGAGTCACAGGCGCATTGCTCTGAGACTTCTGTTTCGCGTTGAGCCATGGAGAGATTGAGCTCAGGGGATAGGAAATATTGACCCGAAATGGGAAAGGGGAAGGAATAGGAAGAAGAGTAAGAATAGGGGGTAGAAGGGTAAGAATAGGGAGAAGGGTAAGAATAGGGGGTAGAAGGGTAAGAATAGGGAGAAGGGTAAGAATAGGGAGAAGGGTGAGAATAGGGAGAAGAGTAAGAATAGGGGGAGAAGGGTAATAATAGGGGGAGAAGGGTAATAATAGGGGGAGAAGGGTAATAATAGGGGGAGAAGGGTAAGAATAGGGAGAAGAGTAAGAATGGGGGGTAGAAGGGTAAGAATAGGGAAGAATGGGGAGAATCGAGTAAGAATAGGGAGAAGGGTAAGTAAGGGGAGAAGGGTGAGAATGGCTAAAGGATAAGAGCTGGGACAAATCCCAAATCCCATTCATTCATTACAAATCCCTTTGCAGAGATCCCCGTCTCACTCAGTCGAGCAGCAGACGGTCTCCGCGTACGCGGACGGTCACCAGCTGATGAACTTCTACGCTCCCTACGCAGCCGCAGCTCAGCATCATCAGCAGGTCATGAGCAGCACCAACAGGTTGCTAAGCAGCCTCCATGACTCAGCTGCTGCTGCTGCTGCTGCCCAGGGGGTCTATCAGGCCGCTTATCCTGCGGGCCTGTCCGCGCACTGGAGACCAAGCCAGAGTGCCTATGCTCAGACTCAGGCTCAGCAACAGCAGCAGCAGCAGCAGCAGCAGCAGCAGGCAGGTGCAATGATTGGCTATGAAGCCAGCACAGCAGCCTCATGGCATGCCGCATACGGACAGTATGCCAACAAGTGAGCGAATGATTCTTCACTTCTCTTCACCAACAATTATCCCTAAATCCATGCTTTATCCAATTATCTACCTACATTAATCCCATTCATTCCCACCTCACGAATACTATTCTCTCTCACTGAATTTTATCCCACAAATCCATCAGTCATCCCACTCTTTCCCACCTATGTTTATTTAACAAATTCCTCACTAATCCCTATCAGTTACTACCTACTTTTATCCCACAAATCCCTCCCATATCTTATTTATTTTATCCCAAAATATCCCATTTATCTGATCATTTAATCTCATTCAGTTTTATCATTAAGCAAGTTCCCGTCGACATTTCCCAGTTCGATCCACGACCTGAACGGGCAGCGCCGGAAGAACGCCACTCGGGAAAGCACGGCCACTCTGAAAGCCTGGCTGGGTGAGCACAAGAGCAATCCCTACCCAACCAAGGGTGAGAAGATCATGCTCGCCATCATCACCAAGATGACGCTGACTCAGGTCTCCACCTGGTTCGCCAACGCCAGACGCCGGTTAAAGAAGGAGAACAAGATGACCTGGAATGAGCGACACTCCGACGAGGCCGAGGAGGAGGAGGTCGAAGATGAGGACGAGAATGAGAATGAGCAGGCCGGCACTGTCTGCGGTGAGACGGGGGTGGGCTGTGTGGGCTGACTGGCTGGCCGAAAAAATACACTCAGCATTTTATCTAGTGAGCTGTGCTTATATTGAGTTTAAGGAAGACTTTGTGGAAGAGTTTGAGGATGAAAGAGCAGAGAGTGAAATGACATTCCTTAAAAACTGAAATGCCACTGCTCCGCATCTTCCAGCTGGCAGACGTTCAACTTCAACTGCCCCCACGGCAGCAGGCAGCTATCGCTCGCGCACCCCCCTGCCGGAGGACCAGTATGACAGACCCAGGATCTGGTCGCTGGCCTACACAGCCGCCTCAATTAACTCCGGTGAGCATACATGTACTTTAACATTCGGACATTGTGCTCAGATGGCAATTCTCACTTCCTCACCTCCTTACTCAACTACTCAAATGGTTTTACCTGACAGGCGCACCGACAGCTCACTCATCAGCTGGCACTGTGGCCGCTGCCGCAGCCGCCGCTGCAGCTGCTGCAGTTGCTGCCGCCGCCTCTCAGTACCAAGCTGCTCCGCCTCCGGCCCTGTACCATCAGCAGCAGCAGCAGCATTTAGAGCATCAGCAGCACCAGAACCTGCAACAGCACCAGCTTCATTCTCACCAACTGCAGCAGCAGCAGCAGCAGCAGCAGCAGCAGCAGCAGCAGCAGTATCATCTGCCACCACCATTAATGGACTGTACTGGAAACCATCCAGGACTTCAGGACTGCTCCTTACACAGCCTGCCGCTTCAGCAGAGAACCATCAACTGACTGACTGACTGACTGACTGACTGACTGACTGACTGACTGACTGACTGACTGACTGACTGACTGACTGACTGACTGACTGACTGACTGACTGACTGACTGACTGACTGACTGACTGACTGAAGAACTAATTATCTGTTTGTCTAGTTAGATCGTAACTGTCTGCATATCCCACCTGTACTAATTGGCTCACAAACATGGTTATAAGTTTACATTTTGCAGGTACACATGCAGAAGTCAATAATTACAAATATTAAAAATGACGTAAAACAAACTTGTTCATTAATTTAAGCCATTTCCAAGATTCCAAGCTTGTAGAAATCTTTAAATAATGCTTTGCTTTTTAAGACAAGCCACAATGACCTAGTAGACAAATTTATAGCAAATAATTTGTTTGTCTAAAGTTGCCTGTAAAACCCGGAAAATTTCTTTTTCGCTTTTGTATGATTTCAACGTTAAATTGTCATTGTGCGTCCTTCTGCCTGTCCTACCGAGGTGAACAAGAAATAAAAATAGCTTCATAATGAATTTGCTCATTCGAGCAAATTTGCTCATAATGAACATGCCTATTTTTTCCGTTAATTCAAACCAACTAACAAAAACTTTAATTAGCAATAGTATAGGTATTATGTGTTAAATAGTCTTATAATTGTGAAACACGTGCTCAAAAAACGATTTTAAATTTTCACAGAATTCTACACAGCTTATTGACTGAATAGAAGCTTAAGTTGAATGTCAAGCTTTCCTTTATTAAAGTTTTTAGTGGCCACCTTATAATGAGCAGCATTAGTTGACTGACGGATCAAATCAGGAAGTCGTCAAAAGATTGTGTGACAGCTGCTGCTGCTGCTGCTGCCGCTGTGACTGGCTCCGGCACGACAGCCAATTCAGCCTGGTAGCAATGCTGTTTAAGATTTTCAATTTACATTAGCTAGGAGAGGTGCTAGCGGTGCATTGATTAGTGTGCTCAAATTACCACTCAACATGAGCTCAAGTGCCTGAGCTGATGGTCAAGTGCCGTGTTATTAATTATTAACAATAGTTAGCATACTTGAAGAACACTTTACTCAAAATTTGATTCTGATTCTCATTGTTATTGACTGAAATTGCGATAATGAAGCCTTAACTATCGACACAATGCATTTCCGGTGCAATGGCCTGGCACAGAGTACCGAATTCATTCCAAGCAATTTACAGTTTGCTAGGACTGACCATCGCATACTACATCTACTTACTCACGCGGCACACTGCATTTTGTGAGTACTTCACTCTTTTCCCATCCCCTTCATAGACTATCGATTCAATGAGACACCATGTGACTTGACTTCCCCATAGCTGTTATCTGTGCATGCCCAGCAACACTTCCCGCTTTTCCCTACCCCTCCCTTTCACTCCCCCTGTCCCTTTCACTCTCTCCCTGTCACTCTCTCCCTGTCACTCTCTCCCTGTCACTCTCTCCCTGTCACTCTCTCCCTGTCACTCTCTCCCTGTCACTCTCTCCCTGTCACTCTCTCCCTGTCACTCTCTCCCTGTCACCCTCTCCCTGTCACTCTCTCCCTGTCACTCTCTCCCTGTCACTCTCTCCCTGTCACTCTCTCCCTGTCACTCTCTCCCTGTCACTCTCTCCCTGTCACTCTCTCCCTGTCACTCTCTCCCTGTCACTCTCTCCCTGTCACTCTCTCCCTGTCACTCTCTCCCTGTCACTCTCTCCCTGTCACTCTCTCCCTGTCACTCTCTCCCTGTCACTCTCTCCCTGTCACTCTCTCCCTGTCACTCTCTCCCTGTCACTCTCTCCCTGTCACTCTCTCCCTGTCACTCTGTCCTTGGCCCTCTGTCCTTATCACTCTTTCTCACTCACTCTGTCTCTTATCACCTTCTCATTCTATCAAAGTGCGCTTTACTTCAATTTTATTTCAGTCACTCAATAATTTCTCCTATCTCTTCAACTTTGCCCGATCTCAACCTAACCCACATTATTATTTTTTTTCCATTCGGTCAATTTTTCGATCCCAGGATCTCAAAGCTTCACCAGCATCCGGTTCGTGTACTCAAAAATATTCCAAAAGCATTAGAGCTTCAAAACCAATTTCACCGGCATGGTAACAAACACAGAAGCTAAATTGCTTATATGGAGGAGGAAGTCAGAAAATAAAATTTATTTCTTTTCTTTGTCAAAAGAGTTTTTCGAAATTAGGATTGCACGCGATACCTCATGGATTTCATCCAACGGTGGCAAAAATTGACGAAATAATACAACTCAAAATAGAAAGCACAAAGATTACCAACTGAAAATACCAAAGATTACCAACTGAAAATACCAAAGATTACCAACTGAAAATACCAAAGATTACCAACTGAAAATACCAAATATTACCAACTGAAAATACCAAAGATTACCAACTGAAAATACCAAAGATTACCAACTGAAAATACCAAAGATTACCAACTGAAAATACCAAAGATTACCAACTCAAAAGACCTAGATTATCGACTAAAAATAAAAATACGAGCTACAATATATAAAAATATAAAATTTTTCAAACGAAGATACCAAAGATTTTATATCACGAAATATTCACGAAAAAACCTAGACTATCGACCAAAAATACCATAGACTATCGACCAAAAATATACCATAGACTATCGACCAAAAATATACCATAGACTATCGACCAAAAATAACCTAGACTATCGACCAAAAATACCATAGACTATCGACCAAAAATACCATAGACTATCGACCAAAAATATACCATAGACTATCGATCAAAAATACCATAGACTATCGACCAAAAATACCATAGACTATCGACCAAAAATACCATAGACTATCGACCAAAAATATACCATAGACTATCGATCAAAAATAAACCATAGACTATCGACCAAAAATACCATAGACTATCGACCAAAAATACCATAGACTATCGACCATAAATACCATAGACTATCGACCAAAAAAACCTAGACTATCGACCAAAAATCACCTAGACTTTCGACCAAAAATACCATAGACTATCGACCAAAAATACCATAGACTATCTTCTAAATTATAGAAATCTGTAAAATATCGAAGATTTCTACCCTAAAGGACATGATTTTCTACCTAAAAGACCTAGTATTTTTTATTTAAAAGGCCACAGATTTCTAACCTCGAACACAGAAATGCTTTGTACCCAAAACGCGAAGCCTCAAAGACATTTTTTCTAGCTCAGTTCTTCCTCAAGCCCAAGAGCTCTCAACTCCGAGAAGATTCTTGCCACTTTGCTCCGCATGATTTCAGCCGAAGGATTTCACACTTACCAACATAAAGGATAATTATCCCTGGCCTATCCCCCGTCTCTAATCTTCCTTCGGGCTGGCCTCATTTCTGGCGTCTTCTTCTGCAGCCGGCAAATCCGCCGCCTCGAGCAGGTGTTACCGGAGGAAGACATTATTGAGGCATTTTTCCTCAACCAAGCTGTCCCATCAGAGAAAATGGAAGGCTATACACGGCGCCCGAAGCGTGGCCTGTTTACATATAGATTAGTGTTTCCCAGCCCTATGCACACACACATGCGCCACAGTGGGTGTGCACAGTCCTATCTGAACAGATACATTGTGTCTCCACTCGCACTAGTCTTGCCTATAATGCGGTAAGCAGCTGCTGCAGCTGGCCGGTCACATTGATATTTCTTAGAAACCGTATTTCAGCCTAGCCCCCAAAGCCCTCAAAGCCGAGGACCCCCAGGACAGTGGCGTGGCGCGTGGCAAAACTGCAGAATAATTTATTTGGATGCCCGATAGATATATATTTTATATAAAGATGCCTTTTTATGTTAGTTAACAATGAAAGCTTTGCAAGCTTTGTCAGTGGGACATGCTGCCGGATGTGTGTGTCTGGGTGCTTGTGGGGGGTTTGTATGCAATCTGACTATATGTCTGGCACTAAATACCTCATTTCTTACTGTGATCCCCAGAACACATTCTCTAGCAGGGCTTCGCAAACTCCGGCCCGCGGACCAGATGCGACCCTCGAAGCTCCCAAATCCAGCCCGTTGCCCCATCCTATACAGTATCCTGTTCATCTCTCCCGTGTCTCATCTCTCCCGTGTCTCATCTCTCCCGTGTCTCATCTCTCCCGTGTCTCATCTCTCCCGTGTCTCATCTCTCCCCTGTCTCATCTCTCCCGTGTCTCATCTCTCCCGTGTCTCATCTCTCCCGTGTCTCATCTCTCCCGTGTCTCATCTCTCCCGTGTCTCATCTCTCCCGTGTCTCATCTCTCCCGTGTCTCATCTCTCCCGTGTCTCATCTCTCGCATGTCTCATCTCTCCCGTGTCTCATCTCTCGCGTGTCTCATCTCTCCCGTGTCTCATCTCTCCCCTATCTCACATTTCTACAGTCAATGCGGCTTTGTCCCGCTAGCTAATAAGTCCAGCGCATTGGCATGGGCGATTGGGTCCAGGATTTGGAACTAAATTGGCTGGTATTCAGGCACAATGTTGAGGCGCAAAATAGGAGACGCATTTTGCATGGAAAACTAACTTTAGACTAGCACAATCAGTCACTGCTTGTGAGATACGCGTGCAATGGAGAACGGAACCCTGGATGGCGGGAGAGTTGCCGGCCGTATATTTCTATCAATTTTTTGAAATTTATTCTGTTCTTTCGTCGCTTCTCGGAGCACGGAGCTCCCTCCTCCCCCCTATCCAGACTCACTTCCCCTCCAACCTGCATCTCCCAGATCCCTTCCAGACGTTAACTTCCTCTTTTCTTTCTAAGCCACTTCCTTCTCTCTCTCTGTGCTTTGCCCTAAAAGAAATTATTTTTCTTGTAGCTTACACCGCCGTCGTCACCAGAACAGAGAGCAGCCCGCATCCTACCAGACCCCCCCGACCCACCCTGCTCATTGTCGAGCTGGTCGAGATTGCTCAATGAGCTAAGCTGATTGAGCAAATTTATTACCTCTGCTGGGTATGCAAATTAACAAAATGACCGCAGCGGAGTCAAGGTAGCACAGGGTAGATAGATAGATAGATAGATAGATAGATAGATAGATAGATAGATAGATAGATAGATAGATAGATAGATAGATAGATAGATAGATAGATAGATAGATAGATAGATAGATAGATAGATAGATAGATAGATAGATAGATAGATAGATAGATAGATAGATAGATAGATAGATAGATAAATAGATAGATAGATAGATAGATAGATAGATAGATAGATAGATAGATAGATAGATAGATAGATAGATAGATAGATAGATAGATAGATAGATAGATAGATAGATAGATAGATAGATAGATAGATAGATAGATAGATAGATAGATAGATAGATAGATAGATAGATAGATAGATAGATAGATAGATAGATAGATAGATAGATAGATAGATAGATAGATAGATAGATAGATAGATAGATAGATAGATAGATAGATAGATAGATAGATAGATAGATAGATAGATAGATAGATAGATAGATAGATAGATAGATAGATAGATAGATAGATAGATAGATAGATAGATAGATAGATAGATAGATAGATAGATAGATAGATAAATAGATAGATAGATAGATAGATAGATAGATAGATAGATAGATAGATAGATAGATAGATAGATAGATAGATAGATAGATAGATAGATAGATAGATAGATAGATAGATAGATAGATAGATAGATAGATAGATAGATAGATAGATAGATAGATAGATAGATAGATAGATAGATAGATAGATAGATAGATAGATAGATAGATAGATAGATAGATAGATAGATAGATAGATAGATAGATAGATAGATAGATAGATAGATAGATAGATAGATAGATAGATAGATAGATAGATAGATAGATAGATAGGTGTGTATAGTCAGCAGGTCATTGTTCTCAGCAGCTTCCTTCTCGGTGAAATGTGGCCCCAGCCAAGTCAGAGCTATATTAGCAGCTGAAGCATGAGCAATGGGTCGCAATTAATTATTGAAACAGGTAGGCAGTTCTGCAGCTCTGCAGACGCACGCACTGTACAATACCTGCCTGCCTACCTTTAAGCTTTTATTATCCGGTCTGCTGATGACAACGTGTGCCCATTAGAAGCCCAAGGCCTCAGGAGTTAAACAAATCTAAATTAGGCTTGCAAGAATGTGCCATGCGACATTCTCGTAAGATTTGATGGCACGGCTTTGTGACCGCTTTGTGATTGCGCATGGGAAAAAACCGAGACTTGGAATGGGGATTCCAAGCACTGAAGCGCCTGATTGTTTTGTCTGAGTTTGAGCACAGCATCTCTATAGCGCCCCAAATTAACTATTTATAAAGTTGAGCAGTCAGCTGCATTGTCAGCTTCATTACCAGCGGAACAACTGATCAACTGAGTTTGAATTGATAAAGCAGCAAAAGCAGGACCTATATACAATTTATAGAGGCCATAAAATGCCAAGGCAGAGGTGATGCAATCAGATAACGGGAAGTCATTGATGTCTTTGCAGGCTTCAACAATGATACAGTTTGTTGTTTGATTTTGTTTAACTTTATCGAGCCTTGTTTTATAGACAACCAAGCAGGTGCATGTAAATATAATTGGTGTGTCAAAATTATTGTCAAATTGACTAAAAAACGTTTTCCCTACATACTACTGCGATGAAAGTAGCACTGTGTACTAAAGCAGGCTCCTCTCCCTGTCACTCCTTTCCCTGTCACTCCTCTCCCTGTCACTACTCTCCCTGTCACTCCTCTCCCTGTCACTCCTCTCCCTGTCACTCCTTTCCCTGTCACTCCTCTCCCTGTCACTCCTCTCCCTGTCACTCCTCTCCCTGTCACTCCTCTCCCTGTCACTCCTCTCCCTGTCACTCCTCTCCCTGTCACTCCTCTCCATGTCACTCCTCTCCCTGTCACTCCTCTCCATGTCACTCCTCTCCTGTCACTCCTCTCCCTGTCACTCCTCTCCCTGTCACTCCTCTCCCTGTCACTCCTCTCCCTGTCACTCCTCTCCCTGTCACTCCTCTCCCTGTCACTCCTCTCCATGTCACTCCTCTCCCTGTCACTCCTCTCCATGTCACTCCTCTCCTGTCACTCCTCTCCCTGTCACTCCTCTCCCTGTCACTCCTCTCCCTGTCACTCCTCTCCCTGTCACTCCTCTCCCTGTCACTCCTCTCCCTGTCACTCCTCTCCCTGTCACTCCTCTCCCTGTCACTCCTCTCCCTGTCACTCCTCTCTCTGTCACTCCTCTCCCTGTCACTCCTCTCCCTGTCACTCCTCTCTCTGTCACTCCTCTCCTGTCACTCCTCTCCCTGTCACTCCTCTCCCTGTCACTCCTCTCCCTGTCACTCCTCTCCCTGTCACTCCTCTCCCTGTCACTCCTCTCCCTGTCACTCCTCTCCATGTCACTCCTCTCCATGTCACTCCTCTCCCTGTTACCCTCTCCCTGTCATTATCTCTCTCTGCCTCTTCCCAGTCACTCTCTCCCTGTCACTCTACCTGCCACTCTACTTGTCACTCTGCTTTCACTATGTCTCTTCAACTGTTATCAATAATAATTTAATGGTGCAATAAAATATAGACTGCGATTATTATAACGTTTGAAGCACTAATGCTCAACTAAGAACAATAGTTTACTCAGTGGACTTCAAGGATGCCTGCTGCTGCTGCTGCTGCTGCTGCTTGTTCTGCTTGGCCCCAATCTCGCCTTTGGTCTCCCTGGCCACATCAGACGCCAGTCCTCTCGAATTTTCCTCTTTGAGCAGTTGCGGTGCGCTTCTTCGCTTCGTGATCGACGCAGCTGCGGCCACCTCGTCTTCAAGATCCAAGTTGCTCAGCAGTTCACCGAGCAACAGGCAAGCCAGCCAGGAGGTTCGGGCATTGTTAGCCAGAGTGAGGACCAGCTGAGCGCCATCCCAGGTGAGCAGGCTGGCTACGGCGGCCGAATGAGCCGACAGATGCCGACAGCTGAGCCGCAGGCGCTGCGCCGGCAGGGCAATGCTCACAGCTCGAGTCAGGAGGTCGATGAGGCAGCCGATGGTGGCGGCAGCCGTGGTTAGAGCTGCAAGCCGTGGCAGGCCGGCAGCCAGTCTGAGCTTGGCTCCGGCTTCAGTACAGTTGGCCACCCGCTGCCGCATTGCTGCCGAGGCCTCTTCAAACTCGGCTCGGCTGGCGCCCAGACTTTCGCTGCGGCCGCCTCCAGTGAGCTGGATGGCCAGCGTCAGGCTGAGAGTCAGGCACACTCCAGTGCGAAGGCCAGCTGCTGACAGCCACAGCAGGCTGTGTCTCGCTGACTTCAGCCATGGCAGCAGGTGCTCGGCCTTCAGTCTGCCTCGCTGACTATGCCGCTTCAAGCATTGCCGCGTGGCAAGGTCGGATTCAAGCGCCTCTGTCAGGCAGTGAAATGCTTCGCTGTGTTGCACATCTCCCAGCTGGCTGTGCCGCCCGCCGTCCAGAGTCAGGAACTCCGCCGCCCAGCCGTGCGGCCGATAGACCGCGGCCAGGAGCCGCTCAGCGAAGCCAAACGCCAAGCAAGCGAATGTCAGCTGAAGCAGCGCAATCGGCAGCTGAGTCAGGAGGTCCAGTTGACGATGCGTCAGGCTGCAGCGATCCTGCAGGCCGCTGAGCGTGAGCAGACTCAGCATGCTCAGAAAGAGCAGAACAACTGCCAGGACAAGAAACAGCATCGTTGAATTCTGAAGGGAACGCGTTGGAAAGCTGCGAGAGAAAAAACTGCAGCCTGAAATATGGCGGGCGCGAGCGACGCAGTCCAAAGTCCAGCGATTTCTTCGCCATCAAGTTTTTCTGTTCATCTCCAATGCAAGCTGCGCATCGGGCCTGGCTCTGCAGTGACAGCGGCTGCATGGCTGCGCGCATCGGTGAAATGCAACAATTCTCTCCTGAATTGCTTCCAATGATGAAAGAATATTCACAGACATCATGCAGAATATGAATTGTAGCAGGCTAAATGCTTCGTTTGCAAAATAGAACCATAAAAATGTTTAACTGTGCTATGATGTCTTTGGAGTATATACAGTCCTGAATGCCGTCGATTTTCTTGGAATTTGCTTTTCCAGGAATTTTGTTATTTTTAATATATATATATATTTTTATTTATTTATTTAGAATTTCACTTTTCTAGAACTTTCCGTTTTTTAACATTCCCTGATCAGTATTTGAGTTTCCCAGAGTTTCCCGTTACTGCAAGATCCATTCCTTTATATTTCTATTCCATTAATAAAGCTCACACTGCAGGGGCACGGCAAATTTTTGCTAAATTGCTCAAGTCAGCAACACGAGATTTTATTCCAGACAGCAACGGCGCGCCAGCACAGAGAAGTGCATTCTTATATCAGACAGCGTCACGAAACATAGCTAAAAATCGATTAATCTCGTCTCCAGTGTACGCAGACAGGCTTGATATACTTAAGACTTTGAACTGCTTGTTTACTCCGTGTTTCACTCGGAAAAGCCCTTAACCCCCTTTTCCTAACCCCGACAAAACTGTAGGTCGCAGTGTGGGGAGGGCTGCAGTGTACGCTAAAGAAATGTGCGCCCATTTTATCGCCAGCCAATCAGCGTCGAGAAAGGAAAGTGGGTGAGAGAAATTCTTCTAACCCCATGGCCCCAAACCCTACAACCTCAACTCCTAGCTAGCAGTTTGTTAGTGAGCCGATCAATAAATCTTACGCCTCAACTAGGCGTGCAGACGTGAAATTGATTTGTCCCCAGAACAATAATTCTGTAGAAAGGTCCACAGCACCGGCAAATGTCTCGCCTGCGTCTTTACACTTCCGCTGGCCAGCGTCTATCGGTCAATAGTCGCGCCACCCTGCCGTTGGGCCTGGAAGTTCTGGGACACGACAGCGGCTCCCTGATTGGCTCCAGCGCCTCCTCTAGCTTGGCCATGGATCTAAACGGCTACGACCAGGCCATTCAGGACCTGACTGAGTCATTGAACGAAGTGAAAATAACAGCGGCCCTGGCTCTGCAGGAGTCCCAGCTGGTTCGAGAGCAGATGCAGCAGGGCATTTTGTCTGTACTGTCCGAGCTCACTACAATGTGGTGCCAGGACTTTTGCCCGCCGCAGCAGCAGCTGCAGCAACAGCAGCAGCAGCAGCAGCAGCAGCACCAGTCACAGTCTGGCCTACTGATGCAAGCGCTTCAGGCGCCCGACTTCAGCGACTCGCCAACCGAATCTCTCACCGCCGGCATGCAATCCCCGGTTGGCGGCGGCAGCGGCGGCAGCAGCGTGGAAGATCAGCGCACAAACTTTCGCTACAAGACTCAGCTGTGCAAGAATTTCATGTCGGGAGGTCTGGGCCGCTGCCTGAAAGGCGACGCCTGCCAGTACGCCCACGGCCATCGCGAGCTGCGCCGCATCTGCGAGCACCCGCGGTACAAGACCAAGATGTGCTCACTGCAGAGCAGCCTAGGAGTCTGCCCGCATGGCGCCAGCTGCTTCTTCGCCCACCACCCCACCGAGCTGCGCGCCAAGGAGTTCTGAATCCGAGCCGAAGACTCAAGGCGCAGTAGTCTACTAATAGTAGGACTGTAAGTTTTTTTGCTGAAATCAGCTCTTCTAAATAAAAACTAAGTCTAGCGGCTGTTAAAGCTCAATTACCAGATTAACAGATTCGCATGAACAAATATGCCGCAATAATCAAGACCTTTTTGGCAGAAATAGTTTTTGTTTCCCTGGCGAAATGAGTTGATTTAAGAGTAGAATAGTTACTTTTTGATTCAATATTTTCAAATTTTATTGCAATATGAAATATTAATGGTCCCATTGTGAGCTGTTTTGATTTTTTGATTCACTTTTTCATCACTTCCAACAAAGCCAATATTTATCCCACCACGTCTTTTTGTAACAAATCTTCAGTTTCAATAATAAAATATTTAAATTAAAGTGATTGACAATTTTGTTTATTAAAAATTAAAATAACCTGTTTGAAAAATGGAGTAAAAATATATAATAAGCAATGAATTCAATAACAGTTTCTTGGAAAAATTAATGCGTTCACTGTTTCTTACTGTTTAACCTAATGTACATGTGGGGATTCGAACTTCGGACCATGGCATTAAGCTCCGGAAGCCTGGGAACAGCGCTGAGCACGCACGAGGACTTTAGGGTTTTCACAGCCACTCAAATTTCTTCTACTCTAAGCTGGGATTCGAACTCTGCACCTCCCGCTGCAGTGGGGCATGTCCAGAAGGACTAGGCATGTTTATCTACTCATGCAGAGGTCATTTGAGCCTCCCTATCTCCCACTGGGATTTTTTCCTGGGCGTTCCCCACACCACCCAAATGATTGCTGGCAGGCGACTCTCCAACCAACCCGTCTCCCAACCCCCCTATGCTCAAACGCTGCTCAACATATTGGCAGCTACTGGGCCGCATAGACCTGAGAAAATCCTTCCTGCTGTTTTATGGTGAGCTCTTCGCCTATTGGACAATGGGCGACTGGGCGAGAAAGAGAGAGAAAGGAAGAGAGGAGGTAGATATAAGTAAAAATCCGGCTGGAAAGTCGACAAATATTCTTAGCGATATTCCAGCAATCAGCCCTGCTGTATTTCTAGATTACTTAATCTTGTCGGCTCTGTTTGGCTTGGGTGAGTAGTTTATTGTTTGTCAAGTTTAACTGACGTCCTCGGTTCGAATCTTCGACAGATTTATGTGAAGGCTTGGGTAGGGCTTGTCGTGCAAGTTATGCCATAGAGGGCCAACTCCCAAGACACGGTGAGAGTGAACACCTGAGTGAGTGTGAGTGCCTGCGAACAGTATCTGTGTGCGTGTGTGCTCTGGAGTCAGCGGAATGCCCAGAATTGCCTCCTCGCTTGCTGCTCGCTGGCTACAGACAGAGTACTACACATTAGATTTATTTAGGAGAGAATTACAATTATATTTCTACTGACCCCATAGTGACTCATCCTATACAGATCCTTGAGAGCTTGAGTACTCAACTCAAATGCTAGACAATTTTACCTGGCCTAGCAGAGGAGTGGGTAGGCAGGAAGGGCGATCGACAGCATGATCCCAAGTCCAAGCACGCAGTGCTGAACTTTCTGTGTGTGCCTAGGGAGGCTCTGCTAAGAGATCAGAAGGGACCAGGCAGTTAGGAGCTGTTGGAGGAGGCAAGGCTAGGCTAAGGCACTATTGGAGGTACCTGGGGCAGGGGGTAGGATCAGGGGCGGTGGCTTTGGAGTGGCCAGTGACTGCAGCCACTGCATTTGATTAGTCACATGGGTACTAGGGTGGGTAGCCAGTTGGCATTCCTTTTGTTTGAGCTTACAAAGCTAAAATAAGTCAGCTCAGAGAGGAATAACTGTTGCCTCCTCTGTAAATATGCCTGCCTGCTGTGCTGCCTAAATGGGATTGGGATCTTTAGATACCAGTTTAAAGGGCGGGACAGGAAATCGTTATTGCTGTAGCCGTTCTTCTCTTGGCGAGAACTGCCGGTTGATTTGTGACTTGACAAACGGCCAAATGTCTCAGCGAATATACAGATGTGCTGACACAAATGGATATAGACAAATGGATAGCGACAGATGGATAGGCACAGATGGATAGAGACAGATGGATAGAGACAGATAGATAGAGACAGATGGATAGAGACAGATGGATAGCGACAGATGGATAGGCACAGATGGATAGAGACAGATGGATAGAGACAGATGGATAGAGACAGATGGATAGAGACAGATGATCGAAGACACGTAGACGGAGGCAGATAGACTGAGACAGGTAGATAGATAGATAGCGACTGGCAGATAAAGACGGGTAGATAGAGACAGGCATATAGAGACAGGTAGGTAGAGATTTGTAGATTGAGACAGGTAGATTGACACAGGTAGATAGAGACAGGTAGATAGAGACAGGTAGATAGGGACAGGTAGATAGAGACAGGTAGATTGAAACAGGTAGATATAAAAGGTATATGGAGAAAGGCAGATAGAAACAGGTAGATTGAGACAGGTAGATAGAGACAGGTAGATTCAGACAGGTAGATAGAGACAGGTAGATAGAGACAGGTAGATAGAGACAGGTAGATTCAGACAGGTAGATAGAGACAGGTAGATAGAGACAGGTAGGTAGAGATAGGTAGATAGAGACAGGTAGATAGAGACAGGTAGATAGAGACAGGTAGATAAAGACGGGTAGATAGAAACAGGTAGATATAAAAGGTATATGGAGAAAGGCAGATAGAAACAGGTAGATTGAGACAGGTAGATAGAGACAGGTAGATTCAGACAGGTAGATAGAGGCAGTTAGATAGAGACAGGTAGATAGAGACAGGTAGATTCAGACAGGTAGATTCAGATAGGTAGATAGAGACAGGTGGATTCAGACAGGTAGATAGAGACAGGTAGATAGAGACAGGTAGATAGAGACAGGTAGATTCAGACAGGTAGATAGAGACAGGTAGATAGAGACAGGTAGGTAGAGATTGGTAGATAGAGACAGGTAGATAGAGACAGGTAGATAGAGACAGGTAGATAAAGACGGGTAGATAGAAACAGGTAGATATAAAAGGTATATGGAGAAAGGCAGATAGAAACAGTTAGATTGAGACAGGTAGATAGAGACAGGTAGATAGAGACAGGTAGATTCAGACAGGTAGATAGAGACAGGTAGATAGAGACAGGTAGGTAGAGATTGGTAGATAGAGACAGGTAGATAGAGACAGGTAGATAGAGACAGGTAGATAAAGACGGGTAGATAGAAACAGGTAGATATAAAAGGTATATGGAGAAAGGCAGATAGAAACAGTTAGATTGAGACAGGTAGATAGAGACAGGTAGATTCAGACAGGTAGATAGAGACAGGTAGATAGAGACAGGTAGATAGAGACAGGTAGATAGAGACAGGTAGATAGAGACAGGTAGATAGAGACAGGTAGATAGAGACAGGTAGATAGAGACAGGTAGATAGAGACAGGTAGATAGTGACAGGTAGATAGTGACAGGTAGATAGTGACAGGTAGATAGAGACAGGTAGATAGTGACAGGTAGATAGAGACAGGTAGATAGAGACAGGTAGATAGAGACAGGTAGATAGAGACAGGTAGATAGTGACAGGTAGATAGTGACAGGTAGATAGTGACAGGTAGATAGAGACAGGTAGATAGTGACAGGTAGATAGAGACAGGTAGATAGAGACAGGTAGATAGAGACAGGTAGATAGAGACAGGTAGATTGAGACAGGTAGATAGAGACAGGTAGATAGAGACAGGTAGATAGGGATAGGCGGACATCGACACTAAAAAGCCAATCTCAGTTCACCCAATTTTCAATCAAGCGGGTTTCTCAGTTGAGTGTCAGCGGCTGATCTCACACCCGCAGCATCCGATGGACAGCATGGACCCGAATGTGCAAATGTACCACTCGCAGCAGCAGAGCAGTGTCAAGCGAACCGGCGGACTCAGCAAGATGGAGGTCACGGATGTGGCTTCAAACTACAGCGCGGTGTCGAATCCCAGACAGGCAACGGTGTCTCGAACCCAAGGCTCCACGACTGTGCAGTACAGCTCGACTAAGACTTCGAGATCAAGGCGGGCTTCGCTTGAGGCTGACATACCGGACATCAAGCACGTTGTGGAGGCGCGTGGCAAGAGCAAGAAGGAGATGCAGGAGCTGAACGAGAGACTGGCCGGATACATCGAGAAGGTAGGCGATGAAAGCTGCGGCTGCAGTTGCTGGGGTACTTGCTGTATGGGTCATCGGACTCGATGGAAGGGGGTCATCCTACTGGATGGAAGGGGGTCATCCTACTGGATGGAAGGGAGTCATTGTACTGGATGGAAGGGGGTCATTGTACTGGATGGAAGGGGGTCATTGTACTGGATGGAAGGGGGTCATTGTACTGGATGGAAGGGGGTCATTGTACTGGATGGAAGGGGGTCATCCTACTGGATGGAAGGGGGTCATCCTACTGGATGGAAGGGGGTCATCCTACTGGATGGAAGGGAGTCATTGTACTGGATGGAAGGGGGTCATTGTACTGGATGGAAGGGGGTCATTGTACTGGATGGAAGGGGGTCATTGTACTGGATGGAAGGGGGTCATTGTACTGGATGGAAGGGGGTCATTGTACTGGATGGAAGGGGGTCATTGTACTGGATGGAAGGGGGTCATTGTACTGGATGGAAGGGGGTCATTGTACTGGATGGAAGGGGGTCATTGTACTGGATGTAAGGGGGTCATTGTACTGGATGGAAGGGGGTCATTGTACTGGATGGAAGGGGGTCATCCTACTGGATGGAAGGGGGTCATCCTACTGGATGGAAGGGGTCATTGTCCTGGATGGAAGGGGGTCATTGTACTGGATGGAAGGGGGTCATCCTACCTGATGGAAGGGGTCATCCTACTGGGTGGTAGGGGGTCACTCTCCTAAATTGTATAGCGACATCCTTCATTTCTAAATAACTTTAATTAAATTTTCTTTACGCACTGGTCAGATGATAATTTGTCGGCCATAACTGCTTTAAAAGGTAAGGAAGTTAAAAAAGATATGTAGCAATGGCGTTTTGGTAAACCTATTTATAATAAAGCAAAAGCAAATTCAAAAAACAAATTTTAAATAATTCGTTGATTATAACAATATTCCAACAAGCAAACCATTCAGCGATGGCTTAGTCAGATTTCACACGTTAAAGAGCATTTTTGTGATCACGAGTCACAATGAGTCGGACCTCAAGTTTGACCAAATTACAGCTTTCTGACACCGTGGGAACTCTGGCATGAGAATTTATTTTGAGTAGTTTGTTCTAACAAATTTAGAAGTGGCATGATGCTTAAAAAACGTGTTATTAGCTTTGGATTGCAGTTATATTTGACTGCTGTGATGGAAAATTAGTTAGGTCCTTGTGCGGTGATAGGGAATCAAGGATGACCCAATGTTAGGGGTAGTTCATTAGACAATGACCGAGTGTTAGAGGGTGGTCATTCTACAATGACCGAGTGTTAGAGGGAGGTCATTCTACAATGACCGAGTGTTAGAGGGAGGTCATTCTACAATGACCGAGTGTTAGAGGGAGGTCATTCTACAATGACCGAGTGTTAGAGGGAGGTCATTCTACAATGACCGAGTGTTAGAGGGAGGTCATTCTACAATGACCGAGTGTTAGAGGGTGGTCATTCTACAATGACCGAATGTTGGAAAGGACAATCTCAAATGATCGAATGTTAAGAAGGTCATTCGAAAATGACCGAATGTTGGAAAGGTCATTCTACAATGACCGAATGCTAGGAAGGGCAATCTCAAATGATCGAATGTTAGGGAGGTCATTCTAAAATGACCGAACGTTAAGAAAGTCATTCTATAATGACCGAACGTTAAGAAGGTCATTCTAAAATGACCGAACGTTAAGATGGTCATTCTAAAATGACCGAATGTTGGGAAGGTAATTCTACAACGACCGAGTGTTAGAGGGAGGTCATTCAACAATAACCGAGTGTTAGGGAGGTCATTCGAAAACTACCGAATGTTAGGGAGGTCATTCTAAAATTATAGAATGTTGGGAAGTTCATTCTAAATTATAGAATGTTGGAAAGGTCATTCTACGATGACCGAACGCTAGGAAGGACGATCTCAAATGATCGAATGTTAAGATGGTCATTCTAAAATGACCGAATGTTGGGAAGGTCATTCTAAAATGACAGAATGTTGGGATGGTCATTCTACAATGACTGAATGTAAGGGAGGTCATTCTACAATAACCTAACGTTCAGAAGGTCATTCTAAAATGACCGGATTTTGTAAAGATCATTCCAAAATGACAGAATATTAGGAAGGTCATTCAACAATAACCGAGTGAAAGGTGTGTCGCGGCATCAGCACTGTTTTGCTGCTTCCAGACCCGCTACTTGCAAGCGCAGAACAAGAAGCTGAAGGACGAACTGGCCGGCCTGAAAGCCCGCTGGGGCAAGGAGACCGAGAAGATCCGCCAGATGTACGACGTCGAGCTGAAGCAGCTCCGGCGGCTGCTGGACGACGCCGAAAGGATGAAGGGCGAGAAGGACGCCAAGCTGGCCTCGCTGGATGCCTACACCAAGGACATGCGTGAGCAGTGAGTAACCGCGGCTGCCGTACTCATGAGAGCACTCCAGAGCTGAAAATATGTGCTCTTTAAATGCTTTTTAAAAAGTAGTCATTGTACTGGATGGAAGGGGTCATTGTACTGGATGGAAGGGGGTCATTGTACTGGATGGAAGGGGTCATTGTACTGGATGGAAGGGGCTCATTGTTCTGGATGGAAGGGGGTCATTGTACTGGATGGAAGGGGGTCATTGTACTGGATGGATTGGGAGGTCATTGTACTAGATAGTAGGGGGTCATTGTACTGGATGGAAGGGGGTCATTGTCCTGGATGGAAGGGGTTCATTGTACTGGATGGAAGGAGGTCATTGTACTGGATGGAAGTGGGTCATTGTACTGGATGGAAGGGGGTCATTGTATTGGATGGAAGGGGGTCATTGTACTGGATGGAAAGGGGTCATTGTACTGGATGGAAAGGGGTCATTGTCCTGGATGGAAGGGGGTCATTGTAATAGATAGTAGGGGGTCATTGTACTGGATAAATGAGGGTCATTGTACTGGATAGTAGGGGGTAATTTTACTGGATTTAAGGGGGTCATCCTACAGGATTTAAAGGGGTGATAATTCCTTACTACAGTGAAAAGGGGTAAAAACATACCTAAGGAAGGGTCATCATACTGATTAGATGTAGTCCTCCTACAGAATAATAGGGGCTCTGTCTTTCAGTTGTAATTAGGTATTTCATGTAAACCACAAATCTGATAATCGGCATTTCCTGAATTGGTTACAAAATCAATCTCGCATAACAGTTTCATTTTATTTTTTGGGCCCACTCTTGACAGGACTACTGAAGGATCAGGGGTAGAACTAGGACTACTGAAAGATCAGGGGTAGAACTAGGACTACAGAAAGATCAGGGATAGAACTAGGACTGCTAAAGGATCAGGGGGTAGAACTGGGACTACTGAAGGATCAGGGGGTAGAAATAGGACTACTGAAAGATCAGGGGGGTAGAACTAGGACTACTGAAAGATCAGGGGGGTAGAACTAGGACTACTGAAGGATCAGGGGTAGAACTAGGACTGCTGAAGGATCAGGGGTAGAACTAGGACTACTGAAAGATCAGGGGGTAGAAATAGGACTACTGAAAGATCAGGGGGTAGAACTAGGACTACTGAAGGATCAGGGGGTAGAAATAGGACTACTGAAAGATCAGGGGGGTAGAACTAGGACTACTGAAGGATCAGGGGTAGAACTAGGACTACTGAAGGATCAGGGGTAGAACTAGGACTGCTGAAGGATCAGGGGTAGAACTAGGACTACTGAAGGATCAGGGGTAGAACTAGGACTGTTTAAGGATAAGGGGTAGAACTAGGACTGTTTAAGGATAAAGGGGTAGAACTAGGACTGTTTAAGGATAAAGGGGTAGAACTAGAACTACTGAAGGATCAGGGGTAGAACTAGGACTGTTTAAGGATAAGGGGTAGAACTAGGACTGTTTAAGGATAAAGGGGTAGAACTAGGACTACTGAAGGATCAGGGGTAGAGCTAGGACTGTTTAAGGATAAGGGGGTAGGGTTTATTCAAATATATATATCAATGCGAAAAAGACAATGTGAAAATTATAACAAACATTAGTTTTATTTTCAACTCGTAGCTATTCTGTATGAGTTCAATTTTTCAGCGTATGTTACTAGTCATTACATGCTAGAATAGTAGAGCATAACAAAATCGATTTTTTCCACTGCAGGAACTGATCGTAGGAGAACTGCAGCTCATTGAATAACTTCTCAGTTAGTTAGACTTCCCAGGCAGCAGTTGATTCGCACAGCAACTTCCCGCCCCAATGTACTGTCCCCCCCTGTCTGGGTCTCTACCGTTTGACCAGACCGCTCTATTGAAGAGTACTGAGACTAAAAGTGCAAATTGTCTGTCCCATTTCTTTCGGGAGAGCATAATGGCCAATTCAGATCCTAAAAGATGAGGATAATGACCTATTCAGATCCTGCAAGATGAGGATAATGACCTATTCAGATCCTGCAAGATGAGGATAATGACCAATTCAGATCCTAAAAGATGAGGATAATGACCAATTCAGATCCTAAAAGATGAGGATAATGACCTATTCAGATCCTGCAAGATGAGGATAATGACCAATTCAGATCCTACAAGATGAGGATAATGACCTATTCAGATCCTACAAGATGAGGATAATGACCAATTCAGATCCTGCAAGATGAGGATAATGACCTATTCAGATCCTGCAAGATGAGGATAATGACCAATTCAGATCCTACAAGATGAGGATAATGACCTATTCAGATCCTACAAGATGAGGATAATGACCAATTCAGATCCTAAAAGATGAGGATAATGACCAATTCAGATCCTAAAGGATGAGGATAATGACCTATTCAGATCCTAAAGGATGAGGATAATGACCAATTCAGATCCTACAAGATGAGGATAATGACCAATTCAGATCCTACAAGATGAGGATAATGACCTATTCAGATCCTACAAGATGAGGATAATGACCTATTCAGATCCTGCAAGATGAGGATAATGACCAATTCAGATCCTACAAGATGAGGATAATGACCTATTCAGATCCTACAAGATGAGGATAATGACCAATTCAGATCCTGCAAGATGAGGATAATGACCTATTCAGATCCTGCAAGATGAGGATAATGACCAATTCAGATCCTACAAGATGAGGATAATGACCTATTCAGATCCTACAAGATGAGGATAATGACCAATTCAGATCCTAAAAGATGAGGATAATGACCAATTCAGATCCTAAAGGATGAGGATAATGACCAATTCAGATCCTAAAGGATGAGGATAATGACCAATTCAGATCCTACAAGATGAGGATAATGACCAATTCAGATCCTAAAAGATGAGGATAATGACCTATTCAGATCCTGCAAGATGAGGATAATGACCAATTCAGATCCTACAAGATGAGGATAATGACCTATTCAGATCCTACAAGATGAGGATAATGACCAATTCAGATCCTAAAAGATGAGGATAATGATCAATTCAGATCCTAAAGGATGAGGATAATGACCAATTCAGATCCTAAAGGATGAGGATAATGACCAATTCAGATCCTACAAGATGAGGATAATGACCTATTCAGATCCTACAAGATGAGGATAATGACCAATTCAGATCCTAAAAGATGAGGATAATGACCAATTCAGATCCTAAAGGATGAGGATAATGACCTATTCAGATCCTGCAAGATGAGGATAATGACCTATTCAGATCCTACAAGATGAGGATAATGACCTATTCAGATCCTACAAGATGAGGATAATGACCAATTCAGATCCTGCAAGATGAGGATAATGACCTATTCAGATCCTGCAAGATGAGGATAATGACCAATTCAGATCCTACAAGATGAGGATAATGACCTATTCAGATCCTACAAGATGAGGATAATGACCAATTCAGATCCTAAAAGATGAGGATAATGACCAATTCAGATCCTAAAGGATGAGGATAATGACCTATTCAGATCCTAAAGGATGAGGATAATGACCAATTCAGATCCTACAAGATGAGGATAATGACCAATTCAGATCCTACAAGATGAGGATAATGACCTATTCAGATCCTACAAGATGAGGATAATGACCTATTCAGATCCTGCAAGATGAGGATAATGACCAATTCAGATCCTACAAGATGAGGATAATGACCTATTCAGATCCTACAAGATGAGGATAATGACCAATTCAGATCCTGCAAGATGAGGATAATGACCTATTCAGATCCTGCAAGATGAGGATAATGACCAATTCAGATCCTACAAGATGAGGATAATGACCTATTCAGATCCTACAAGATGAGGATAATGACCAATTCAGATCCTACAAGATGAGGATAATGACCAATTCAGATCCTGCAAGATGAGGATAATGACCTATTCAGATCCTGCAAGATGAGGATAATGACCAATTCAGATCCTACAAGATGAGGATAATGACCTATTCAGATCCTACAAGATGAGGATAATGACCAATTCAGATCCTAAAAGATGAGGATAATGATCAATTCAGATCCTAAAGGATGAGGATAATGACCAATTCAGATCCTAAAGGATGAGGATAATGACCAATTCAGATCCTACAAGATGAGGATAATGACCTATTCAGATCCTACAAGATGAGGATAATGACCAATTCAGATCCTAAAAGATGAGGATAATGACCAATTCAGATCCTAAAGGATGAGGATAATGACCTATTCAGATCCTGCAAGATGAGGATAATGACCTATTCAGATCCTACAAGATGAGGATAATGACCTATTCAGATCCTACAAGATGAGGATAATGACCAATTCAGATCCTAAAAGATGAGGATAATGATCAATTCAGATCCTAAAGGATGAGGATAATGACCAATTCAGATCCTAAAGGATGAGGATAATGACCAATTCAGATCCTACAAGATGAGGATAATGACCTATTCAGATCCTACAAGATGAGGATAATGACCAATTCAGATCCTAAAAGATGAGGATAATGATCAATTCAGATCCTAAAGGATGAGGATAATGACCAATTCAGATCCTAAAGGATGAGGATAATGACCAATTCAGATCCTACAAGATGAGGATAATGACCTATTCAGATCCTACAAGATGAGGATAATGACCAATTCAGATCCTAAAAGATGAGGATAATGACCAATTCAGATCCTAAAGGATGAGGATAATGACCAATTCAGATCCTACAAGATGAGGATAATGACCTATTCAGATCCTGCAAGATGAGGATAATGACCAATTCAGATCCTACAAGATGAGGATAATGACCTATTCAGATCCTACAAGATGAGGATAATGACCAATTCAGATCCTAAAAGATGAGGATAATGACCAATTCAGATCCTAAAGGATGAGGATAATGACCAATTCAGATCCTAAAGGATGAGGATAATGACCAATTCAGATCCTACAAGATGAGGATAATGACCAATTCAGATCCTACAAGATGAGGATAATGACCAATTCAGATCCTAAAGGATGAGGATAATGACCAATTCAGATCCTACAAGATGAGGATAATGACCAATTCAGATCCTAAAAGATGAGGATAATGACCAATTCAGATCCTAAAAGATGAGGACAATGACCAATTCAGATCCTAAAAGATGAGGATAATGACCTATTCAGATCCTAAAGGATGAGGATAATGACCTATTCAGATCCTAAAGGATGAGGATAATGACCAATTCAGATCCTACAAGATGAGGATAATGACCAATTCAGATCCTAAAGGATGAGGATAATGACCTATTCAGATCCTAAAGGATGAGGATAATGACCAATTCAGATCCTAAAGGATGAGGATAATGACCTATTCAGATCCTAAAGGATGAGGATAATGACCTATTCAGATCCTAAAGGATGAGGATAATGACCAAAATACTAGCGTAGATTCTGAAAACTTTTTTCATTGAACAATGAAGCAATTGAACAACCTGACGACCTGCACAGGCTCACTGAGACGAACAACCAGAACGAGAGCTGCAACGAGAAGATCGATCGTCAAAATCACGAGCTCTCCGATCGCGACGGCGAGATCGCCCTACTTCGCCGGCGACTTGCTCAACTGGAGGGCGAGAAGTCTCGGCTGAAGCAGCAGATGGGCAAGATGAAAGATGACGTGGCGCGTCTGCACACGGATCTGGACGCTGAGACTGCGGCCCGCATCGGGGCCCAGACCGAGAACCAGACACTGCGCGAGGAGCTAGAGTTCTTGAAGAGGGTGCACGATCAGGTAAAGGCGCTGCGGCGGAGAGAAGGATTGGGGGCATGTTGCTCAACAGACGCCTTGGAGCCGCGAGGCACAGTGAAAATGTACACTGCCTGATTATGAGAAAGTCAGGGCAGATGTACACACCTGTGTGAGTATATGCTCAGGAGTCAGCGAAATGGGACAGAATTGCCTCCTCGCTGGCTGCGGGTCTATTATGACCAAATGATGTGCATTCCCTGCAGCCCTCCTGCAATTATTATTATTATTGTAGCTCTACTAACAATTCCAACAATGCAGGAAATCAAGGAGCTGTACGTGCTGGTGAAGAAGGACGAGGACGAAAGTCGTGAGTTCTGGAAGACCGAACTGGGCCAGGCAATTCACGAGATCCAGAAGGAGTACGACGAGAAGGTCGACCTGGTCAGGCTGGAGCTGGAGTCCATCTACATGACCAAGGTGAGCACGGGAGCTCATCAGGAATGCCTTGTGGGAGCTTGATCCCAAATTATCCCACAGCTCATCAGGAATGCATTGTACAACCATGATCCCAAATTATCCCACAGCTCATCAGGAATGCTTTGTAGGAGCTTAATCCCAAATTATCTTGCGAATTAGGAATATAAATGTTGCCTTGAAATCTGTATTTGTTACCACAAAAAAAATAATTTATTTTTAATTGAATTTCAGTTTAACGAGGTGAGAATTTCATTCTGCCAGTGAGGCAATGAAATGTAGTTATGTCATTTAAACAGACTTGTAGAAGTTTAATGTTCGCATTACAATAAAAGCTTATATAACATACGGCTCGTAAGGCAATTATTTATATTTCGCTTTTTCACCCCTAAGGGCATGATTAAGAGCACTAAATTTCGCCAATTAGCGTTTTTTGCTGCGTAAAAAATTGACAAACGCTTGACTTCAAAATACTAACTAGTACATCCGCTTACAGAAAACAATCCGCATGCCTGCAAATTGCTTCAAATCTATCTGTGTGGATGCTGCTGAAGGATCAAAGGGTAGAACTAGGACTGCTGAAGGATCAGGGGGTAGAACTAGGACTACTAAGGGATCAAGGGGTAGAACTAGGACTGCTGAAGGATCAGGGGGTAGAACTAGGACTACTAAGGGATCAATGGGTAGAACTAGGACTGCTGAAGGATCAGGGGGTAGAACTAGGACTACTAAGGGATCAAGGGGTAGAACTAGGACTGCTGAAGGATCAGGGGGTAGAACTAGGACTACTAAGGGATCAAGGGGTAGAACTAGGACTGCTGAAGGATCAGGGGGTAGAACTAGGACTACTAAGGGATCAGGGGGTAGAACTAGGACTACTAAGGGATCAAGGGGTAGAACTAGGACTACTAAGGGATCAAAGGGTAGAACTAGGACTGCTGAAGGATCAGGGGGTAGAACTAGGACTACTAAGGGATCAAGGGGTAGAACTAGGACTACTAAGGGATCAAGGGGTAGAACTAGGACTACTAAGGGATCAAGGGGTAGAACTAGGACTACTAAGGGATCAAAGGGTAGAACTAGGACTACTAAGGGATCAAAGGGTAGAACTAGGACTACTAAGGGATCAAGGGGTAGAACTAGGACTACTAAGGGATCAAGGGGTAGAACTAGGACTACTAAGGGATCAAGGGGTAGAACTAGTACTACTAAGGGATCAAAGCGTAGAACTAGGACTACTAAGGGATCAAAGGGTAGAACTAGGACTACTAAGGGATCAAGGGGTAGAACTAGGACTACTAAGGGATCAAAGGGTAGAACTAGGACTACTAAGGGATCAAGGGGTAGAACTAGGACTACTAAGGGATCAAGGGGTAGAACTAGGACTGCTGAAGGATCAGGGGGTAAAACTAGGACTACTAAGGGATCAAGGGGTAGAACTAGGACTGCTGAAGGATCAGGGGGTAGAACTAGGACTACTAAGGGATCAAGGGGTAGAACTAGGACTGCTGAAGGATCAGGGGGTAGAACTAGGACTACTAAGGGATCAAGGGGTAGAACTAGGACTGCTGAAGGATCAGGGGGTAAAACTAGGACTACTAAGGGATCAAGGGTAGAACTAGGACTGCTGAAGGATCAGGGGGTAAAACTAGGACTACTAAGGGATCAGGGGGTAGAACTAGGACTACTAAGGGATCAAGGGGTAGAACTAGGACTACTAAGGGATCAAAGGGTAGAACTAGGACTACTAAGGGATCAAGGGGTAGAACTAGGACTACTGAAGGATCAGGGGGTAGAACTGGGACTACTGAAGGATCAGGGGGTAGAACTAGGACTACTAAGGGATCAAGGGGTAGAACTAGGACAACTAAGGGGTCAAAGGGTAGAACTAGGACTACTGAAGGATCAGGGGTAGAGACACAGTTCGAGCAATGAAGCATGAAACAATCGTATGGCTCGTATGGCTTCGTATGGCTTACGAAGTAAGCCATAATAACTTAATCAGCAGGAGTCTATTACTGAATTCCGCCGCATTAACAGCTCCGGGACATTGCCAAGAACAACAATCAGGGCAGCTCGGAGACCAGCTACCTGAAGGAGGAGAACAAGAAGATCAAGGATCAGATGGCCGAACTCAGAAGAAGAATTTCGGAGCTGCAGGCCAGGGTGAGACCTCGAAATCCAATCAATCGGCTGCTATCAATCAGTCAAATAAATATTGAGACTCGAAGCAAAAAAGCGAATCTTAACGCGCCCCGCCAGAATGACTCCCTCGAGCGCACCGTCGAGGATCTGCAGCGCGAGAACGAACAGGAGCGCCGTCGGCACAGCGATGAGCAGGAGCGGCTGGCCAAGGAGCTCACGAGCACGGAGGCGGACCTCCGGCGGGTGCTGAGCGAGCTGCAGGCTCTGCTGGACGCCAAGATCAGCTTGGAGCTGGAGATCGCCGCGTACCGCAAGCTGCTGGATGCAGAGGGTGTCGCCCTGGACAAGCTGGACAACATCAGCAGGCAGGGCAGCTTCAGGAGCACCGAAAAGCCTAGCGTGGTCATGGAGCAGCGGGTCGAGCGACGCACTGAGGTGCACGAAGGTCAGTCAGTCAGTCAGTCAGTCAGTCAGTCAGTCAGTCAGTCAGTCAGTCAGTCAGTCAGTCAGTCAGTCAGTCAGTCAGTCAGTCAGTCAGTCAGTCAGTCAGTCAGTCAGTCAGTCAGTCAGTCAGTCAGTCAGTCAGTCAGTCAGTCAGTCAGTCAGTCAGTCAGTCAGTGTCAGTCAAAACAAATCTCTGACTTTAGTCGGTCGCGTCGGTGGCAAGCAGCTGGGTTACGGAGGCCCTGGCAGTGTCGGGAGCTATGAGCCGCAGCAGCAGACAACTGTACTGAGGCGCGGCACGGCCTCCAGCCAACTGCAGCAGCCTCCACCATCTCAGCAGCAGCAGCAGCAGATGGGTGGCTACAGCAGTCGGCAGCAGAGCTCCTCGAGTTTGGCCTACGGCGGATCCTCAGCCGCCAATATCTGATGATCGGACGACCCCCGGACAGAAATTCTGCGGCCCTTGAAAGGCTGGAAAAATCTCTAACAGATAATTTCCGATCTTGTTTCCTCCCCTGCTAACTTCTAAGTCGGTTCCATTTTATTTCCTCTGTAGTCAGTGTTTAATCTTTATCATACGGTCATTGAAACGGATCAAGCGTAACTGTCTGTGCGGCTGTGCCCACATATTACTACGAGTAGAGAGTCGAAATATTTCTAAAGCGAGACCGCTTTCTGATTTTCAAATATAAAATTTAATTAGTCCTTTTTTTAAAGACCAAAAATTCAAGTCCTTATTGTTCTTGTGAACTGTATCTTTCGGCTATCGGTTATGGTGTCATTGTCATCTAAAGTTCATAATTCTGTGTTATTTCGTTAACATTCACACTCGCAAGTACTACTCATCTTATAGGTAAGTAGTGCAATAGGAAAAGAATTGCCACTCCAATTAGAAGCTCTAATTTTGAGACGGCTTCAGTTTACATACGAGCATACGTACACCTGATTTAAAAAAGCGAATGCTACATTTTACTTTGGTGTCTTAGCTGTTGTGAGTTTCTAGCTAGAATGAAGTACTTATCTCAACTGTATCCAATTTACTTTGCTCGTCGTTGCCTTATCCCCGAGATCCTTGAAAGCTAAAACAGGTTTCAAAATCTTTTTCTTCCTAAATTCTCAGTCATCTCTTTTTTCTTCGTATTTTTCGCGTTTTGAATCCTAGGGCGATTTTTGTTTCGAAACTTTCACTCGCAAGTTTCGACACTCCAAAGCAGCGAATTTCGTTTGTCTTCGTAAAAGTGTCTGGTCCACCCCAAGAATAAAAAACACTAATAATTCAACTAGCCGGAGTTTTTTCAAATTTGCCTATGCCAAATACGTAGGAAGATAATTTATTTATTTCAAGTAAATTTTCAACAGTAAATACTACAAACTTCGGCCCACTGACCCACTGTACTGGTCAGGGGTAGACTGGCTGACCTACTATACTGGTCAGGGGTAGACTGGCTGACCCACTGTACTGGTCAGGGGTAGACTGGCTGACCTACTATACTGGTCAGGGGTAGACTGGCTGACCCACTGTACTGGTGAGGGGTAGAATGGCTGACCCACTGTACTGGTGAGGGGTAGAATGGCTGACCCACTGTACTGGTGAGGGGTAGAATGGCTGACCCACTGTACTGGTGAGGGGTAGAATGGCTGATCCACTATACTGGCGAGGGGCAGAATGGCTGGCACACTGTACTGGTGAGGGGTAGAATGGCTGACCCACTGTACTGGTGAGGGGCAGAATGGCTGGCACACTGTACTGGTGAGGGGTAGAATGGCTGACCCACTGTACTGGTGAGGGGCAGAATGGCTGGCACACTGTACTGGTGAGGGGTAGAATGGCTGACCCACTGTACTGGTGAGGGGCAGAATGGCTGGCACACTGTACTGGTGAGGGGCAGAATGGCTGGCACACTGTGTGTAATTTGAGATCTGATTGAACATACGGATCAAATCATTGAATATTGACAAAATATTCCAGCTTTCGGGACATCGACAATCTGGAAGGAAATCCGCTAAAAAGGACAGAAAATTATTGCATTTTAGGAAGTTAGTAAACTTTGTGGGTTATAGCGGGATCTTGGGAGTGATTATGAGGATATGGAAAAGTGATTATGAGGATTAGGCAAGATGGGAATCAAGCCAGAGGATCTGGGACAATGGGAATTGAACCTGAGGATCTCGGATAAGAGGGAAATCAGTGGATGCAATTTTTAGTTATTTTCAGCTCTGTTCTACATGTATGAAGAGAGGTATTTCTGTACTTAAAAAAAAGGCATGCACATATAATGTCGAAAAATTGTTTTTCCGTATTTGGTAAGGGCCTGAAAAGGGCCGTTTTTTCATTTAAATTTTCGCACTTTGTGCACGTTATTGTGTCGCGCTTGCCAATAGTTCACTCTGGCGTTGGCCCAGTTTGGTACCCGGCGCTTAGCAGGGAGACCAACTCCCGTAGAGGGCAAGCAATGGCCCGCCACCGAGCTAGCTTTTCCTCTGTACCTTCGATTTTGGCGGCCAGCATTGCTTTTGTAAGGAAAATGCGATTCATTTAGCCAATCAGCTTAGCCTCCAGATCCATCTTCGGTATGGCATACTTGCCATCCTTAGTAATGAGCCCCAGGTACTGGATTTTCCATGTACAACAGCGAATCCTTGGGTAAGTCAGTTGTTGGTTTCATCCTAGACTTCTCGTTCTCTACAGCGCGGTTGTCTGGTGCCCGAGTGCAGTCGAACATCCAGTGGCCCTTTATGCCGCAGCGGTAGCACATGTAGCGAGGTCCGGGATTGCCACCTGGACGTTTGCGAACGTTATAGCTGCATTCACGCAGCAATCGGTAGAACTGGTTTTCGATGACCTCCTCGTGGTAAGTGAGCGGCCGACCTCGACTGCTGGTGGTCACAGAGGCGTTCGGCTTCGCAGCCATCTCCTCCTCCTCATTGGACGCTGCTTCATCGGCTTAACTTTCGTTGTCGGCTTTGTCGAAGAATCGACTAAAAATGTCGCTGCGGCGTTGGCACCGACAAGAGGTCGCCTACGTCCGCTTCAGTACAGGTGGCCATCTGTATGCGAATGCCACAAAGTCGTCCTTAATGTCCACAAAGTCATGAAACCAACAACTGGCTTATTCGACCACTTCGTCGATATCGCCATCGACAGTGATTTTTTTTATATTTACGACAGAGAAATATCGTTCCTTCTATTGTGGCTCATCGTTACATATGGCATGACAAATTTAGTTGTGCTTCCATAGGCCATTCCGATTTGCATGTCCGCTGTTCCACATAGTCATATTAACTTCGTATTCTTTGCGTTTCCACAGCTGAAAGTCGCGCAGCTCGGCCATGCTGCTAATCTACTGCTTTGGTGGCGCCGCTTGCACCTCCAGATCGCGCTCTTTGGCCTCGCCCAAAAGCTGCTCGGCTGTAATCTGCACCATGATGCATATGCACCAGGCAAACTTCCCATTATAGACATAATAAAAATGCACGTTTTTTCTAGTAACTTGAACTATATGATACTGATGTGCTGTAGTCTGCTGAGCTCTGTCAGCGCACTGAGTCATATTCCACGCCATGGTGCAATCGCTTCGCTTTGGAAAAAGACTGGCAGAATATCGCTCAATGCTCATACAATAAGTATGAGCATTCTATAACTTCTATTTCGCCTATCGGGGACATCCAATCGGCATTTTACCAGATCTTCGTCCATCCTGCGCATAGAGATGCTCTACGCATCATATTGCCTAAGGACATCACTAAACCACTCACTCGGGACAATGCGCAACTGTGGCGCTTCACACGGATCGTGATGGGTGCAAGTCCGTCACCATAGATTCTCTTGGCTGTGATTCACAAACTTTGCTCAGATGCTTGCACCGAGCTAGGTTTTGGGCTTGGCGCGAAAGAAACTAGCGCGAATCCCGGTGGTCTGTACATGGACAATCTGGTTCAAGGCTACGACCTAGTGATGTGCTGTAGTCTGCTGAGCAGCCTCCAGGCAATCTGTGAAGTCAGTGCTGCCCTAGTGCTGTGGGAGGGCTTGGGAGTAGGAAGTCTGCGGTTTACCCGTGCACACTCACCTCCGCTCGCCACCCCCTCCTCATTCTCTCTCTCGTTCCAGCTCTGTCAGCGCACTGAGTCATATTGCACGCCATGGTGCAATCGCTTCGGTTCGGAAGAAGACTGGCAGAACATCGCTCAAATGCTCCTACTATAAGTACTCCTACTATACACCGGATGGTGTTTGCATTGTGGCAGTACACTTTCTCTACTTAGATTGCACCTGTAGGACAGTTTTTCTTCATCCTTTTGCGTTTGAGTTAGAAACTGAGTTTAGCAATGATTGGTTCTGACTCTTTTGTGTCTCAGTCGTCAAGACTAAGATACGCTATTTTTGCTAACTTAGAGATTCCTCTAGAATTAGACAATTCCCGATCCCTGAGTTAAAGCCCCAGCGAGGAAATTTGGCAATCCCAAGCCTGACTACCTGGTTGCTCCACTGCGAGGAAGCATCGGTGTTGAGGCCGGTAAAACCCTTTCTGAGTCTTAGCGTTACTGTCTTGGTTATTTTCACCAATTGTGTGTGCCACGCTACCACAGGTACAACACTAGCAAGTGATGGCCCACGTATCGTCGCTGGTCTTCGCAATCTCTTCAAATCGGCATGCTTTCACTTGCGCGAATTTGCCTCCAACGACACGAGGGCTCTCTAAGACCTGCCACATGCGGATAGAATGGCTGACGCAGTAGTGAAAAACCTCGGTCTCGTATGGGACACAGGCCAAGACACTGTCAGACTCGCAAAGCCGAGTTACATCGCAAGTCACGTTCTCACTCGGGCGAGCCTCCTAAGCAACATTGCAAAGCCCTACGACCCATTCGTATACGCAGCAGCGCAGGATCCTACTCGCTGGCCGCTTTCTCTATAACAAGTCGTTCACCGCAGGAGATAAGTGGGACAAGCCGGCAGCTCATACTGCCATGAACGAATGGAATGATTGTCGAGAGGATTTTGAGAATATTAACCAGATCATCATGCACCGGATGCCTTACGGACCAGTTTCAACCCTGTCGCCTGGTTGTATATAGTGATTACTCTCCTAAAGCTTACGGGTTCGTCATATACATCTACCAGTTCATTGACGGTCAAGCCACCACGGCCTACCAACGCGTAAAAAAAGGCTGCGACGCAAGCCAGCCAGCTTGTTATATCTCGCGCAGATACCAAGTGGGTTGACGACGACGGATTCGCAGTCGCGCCAGCCGGCTCAATGTCGTCAAACAGAGACGGCGAATCGAGCTGCGTCTCTGCGTCTGCGACGCAAGCCAGCCAGCTTGTTATATCTCGCGCAGATACCAAGTGGGTTGACGACGACGGATTCGCAGTCGCGCCAGCCGGCTCAATGAGCCTCTTCACGAAAATCGGTTCTAGAACCAGAATAAATTCGATTTCTGGAACCCGAACCAGAGCAAAATGAGGAGCTTCAAATAAAAATAAAGAAAACAAACGGAATATTTTTTTGTTACAGCATGAACTAATAATCATCATGCAGTCATTTACTATTACTATTTTCTACCCAGGAATAGTATATAAAAGTGTATTTGTTTTACTACACGATCAAAATGTTCAACACTCGGATTTATTTGCAAGAAATAAGCACCGCTAGCTTTTATGTTCAGATTCAGTCCACAGCGTATTATTCAGGGTGTGTTTTTTACTTTCACTAACTTAAAATGGAACATTAGACAAAATTTAGTTTATTAAAAGTTAATTTCATAATCGAAATCACCGCCGAGTCTGAGAACGAAGCCCTGCAGTACCTCAAAAGCTGCGCATTTCGCACACTAGGAGAGCGCATAGTTATACAGCCTCCCACGGGACATGAAGATTGACTCCTTAAAGCACGAATTTTTTAAGGTACTTTGGACAGCGGAAGTACATGTGGAGACAGCCAGTCTGCTGTAGCCGGTGAATCTGGAAGTTCTACATCTAAGGATCTTAGTCTTAAAGCATCTGCTGAAGAGAAGCGTAAACTTGAAACGTGCTTCCTGGCACGTGTATCTAAGCGTAAGAAAGAATTCGAAAGCAAGATAATTAAAAAGAAAGTTATTTGGAAGCATCTTGAAGACGACATGCAAAAGCAAGGACACCAACTACCTGCGGAACATCGAATAAGTTTTAAAACAAGCACAAAAATTCACCTGGCCACAGCCTCGGCTGATGCACTTCGGTACTGCTCACATTGTGCACGCATTCAAATTGGATATTATCTCTATCAACTCTTTTAATCTATTAATCTATTCTTTTAATCTCATTTTAATAACCAGAAAAGTTCGATTTTTCGTCTGCAAAATTATGTCTGTCTGTTCAGGTATTTCTTGCTGCTCCTGCTCTTGTTCCTCCCTCGGCTCTTCGGACGGTTCTCCAGACGGTCGACGAGGCGAAGGCGGTGTCTTTCTCTTCTGTGTCAGATTTTTTATCAATGTTAGGTGTGATAATTTTTTTGCCTGTTTCGTAAGTTGAATTACGCTGCATCTATTCGACACGCTGCCGCAACTCTTTGGTCACATACTAACAGGCTCCCAGTTAACAATTCAAATTCAGATGCCCGGCACATTTTCTGGTTGCCAATGTATTGAACGAATCAAGACAGCGCAAAAGCAGTGTTCCAGTTTCAACAGAGCGGAAGATACTCGCTCAAAGGCTGTGAGCAAAGCCCTCTCAAAAGGCAGCCAGCATGAGTATTTGAAAGGGCTGTTTTTTGACACACCTGCCAAAAAAACTTAAAAGGGACAGAAAAGCTTGAATCAACTACGTCCAAGCGACTCGTTGCGAGAGAGTGTAATGCCAGTCGCGCAGGAGACAGGTGTGAAGACACCGTTACCATATACAAGGGGGTGCGGCTGATTACAAGCAATGATGCGCAGACAAACGGCTATGAACTGGATGCTCGTAAAATCCAACGTTAACAACGCCTGCGCCCCCTCAATAAAGAGAGGGGGCGCAGTGTCCTTAATTATTCGTCCAACTTTTTTAATTATCAATCCCCGCTATATCAAAGTCTAAATTTCTATCATCTGCTAAAGTACGGCCCATTTCAATAAGCAATATATTTTAACAACGCAAAGGAAAGGGACCCTCTCTGCACTGCATGTGGAGAGAACTTAGATCAGACAATCTCAGCTGGGCCATGTACATTAAACAAAAGGGAGGGGCTGGCCCACTATAGCCCTCCTTCAAGCCACAGACACTCAGGCTGAGAGAACCCCCTCCCCTCGATTTTTATCGATCGGGCGGTACAGCCATCCTTTCCATCCCCGCAAGCGAAAGCGAAAGCCTTGGCCCCAGCTTTTAAATGTACATTCAAACCTCAATAGACAGAAATCTCGTCCACACAAACAAACACTGACAAATGCATGGAGGGCTGTAGCCTGTGTATTCTATTTCTAATTCAAGCTTCAACTAATGAAATTTTGGTTTCAATTTTCATGTGATGCAAAAAAAGTTGATCGCAAAAACAGGATGATCTTTCATTAATTACTGTTTACTTCCTATTCATATTTCATCAGATAATTAAACTTTCACTAGGTTTTAGTAGATTTTGAATCTGAAATGTTTGGTGTGGCAGGTTTTATGGTCACATAAAATATTTCCAGGGTTAAATAGGTTGGCAGAATGGTTTCTTTGAATTACATGTCCAAGATATATTCTATTCAGCTATGGAATCCATCATTTACAAAGCGCCACAAACAATACTTGATATTCTAAATCAAACAGTCATCATTCAAAACTATTCACAGACATCAGCACACATAATAAAATTCTCGATAAATGATTTATGTAGCTGCTAAAGGTCCATAAATACTCATTATCAAAGAAAGTAACTCATATGCTAAGCAATGTGCAAATAGTTGACATAGGAACACAATTAATAATAAAAAACACATATACACTAATGAGGTTCATCTAATAATTACATTCAAGATGTTAGGTCAAAACTGATATAAGAAATTTCACTAGTAGATGGTAGCCAACTTACGTGTCAATAGAAAGCCAATAGAAAGAGAAAGCACAGCTTGCAATGATGCAAGTGCAACTATGCCTAGGGCTAAAGCTAAACCACAAGTGTGCACAGTACATGAGTGTCTTAAGCATTGTTATCCGCCAGTTTCAAAAAGCACAAATAAATAAAATGATACTTACATGAAAAGCTTGCAATTATTAAAGGGACAGTGATAGGGAAACTAAAAACTATATGCAAAATTGGCAAAATGATCAGATGAATAAGAAAAAAGCAAGTGTGATAATGAAAGATGCTAAAATGAGTAGGGGAAATTAATAGTGATGATATTTACAGATGCTAGAAAAGCATGTGCAGAAATGAGGAGCAAGCAATTACTAGGTTCCAAAAGTAGAAAATATTTAAACTTAAACTTGTCAAGATAAATGTAAGCAATAAAGTATTAACACTTCATATAATTATTCACAATATTTATTACGAAGTTATGAACTATAGAAAGAGGCAAGGAAGGATAAGATGAATTCAGTGATAAAGTGCAGAGAACGTGAGATACAATTGAATTGAATGAAACGCGCCACGGGCAAACCAAGGACCACTTCTTCTAGTGGTCCTTGGGGCAAACATGCGAAAAACGTTTAAATTTTTGTTTTATTGCAAGTAGTAAAACACAATAACTAAAATTCTAGGAAACCACAATTCACTAAACAACATTGAAATTACAAATGCTAAATGAAAACATTTTCTAATGCACATGTACCTTTTCAAAGTTGTCTTTTTAACAAGTTTTTTATTATTTTACGTTTAACAAAATAATTACACAACCATGGATACAACAATGAAACATCAAAAATGAAACATGAATGATACAGCTACAAGGTGAGTCCGAAATTCTTTCCAATGACACCACGTGTGCTATAATTTGATATTCTGTTCAGGACTTATATGCAAAAACGATCTAAAATTACGTGTGCAAAATGCCATTCAAATACAAAATAAAAAAAACGGAGCCTATTGTTTTGCTAATTTCGCATCAGAGGGTTTACAGCATCTATTGGAGAAACTTTTAAGAAAGAAATTTAGCGAGTCAGTTTTTTAAATTTGCGTCTGAAAATTGTACCCAATTTTTGCCGATTTTTACCTTTTTCATGTACAAAGTATATCTAACCTGCACGTATCCACACGTGCAATACCTTGTTGGAAAGGGCATCCAAGCACCTATCCAATGACGCCATACTTGTTTCTTAATGTTGCGTTGGTCAAAAGTTGTGCGCCAAAACCTTCAAACTTTTGCCGAGCAACAGGTAAAAAATTGAAGGTTTTAGCAGCCTAGCTCACCACCAGCATGTCATGAAAACTTGATAATTTACGGAATCGTTAATGAATATGTTGGCATATAAACAGGCGGCTAACAGGCGGCTAAGCAGCACCATAAAACGCACAATTGTTAGGACTCCTTTTATGAGTCAAACAATGACCAAATATGACCAAAAACACGAGCCAGCCAGCTTCGCTACAACGCCGAGACGTAGCTCGATTCGCCGTCTCTGTTTGACGACATTGAGCCGGCTGGCTCGAATGCGAACGACGCCAATAGGCCGTATGAATAAAATGAGCTTTTGCTCATGAGATTATACTCCGTCTCTAAGCAAGAGCATTTGCTCATGCTTGAGAATATTCTCCGAGTCTGAGAAAATGCTCGTCAGGTTTATGAATAAAGAAAAAGCTCAAACTCTGAGAAAACTTTTCGTAGCCTGAGTAAATTCTCAGCATGTTTTGACCATATACAAAGCACAAGAATCACAGTTTGGTAGGTCGAATCTCGTCCTTCTTTCCAAAGTCTTTGCATTCTCTTATCGTAGCAGTAGTAGCAGTCGCAACGAAACACAAATAGCGCACGAAACAACATGGATGCCGACGATGCCAGTGACGAGTTGTTTGTCAAGGTGATGTTGCAGAACCCTTGCCTGGCCGACAAGGCAAAACACCAGGAATTGCAGAGAAGAAAAAGACGGCGTTGTTGGCCATTCAGCGCGAGATGGAACTATCTGGCATGTCAAACGATCCAAAAAAATTCAGAAAAAATTGTCCAAAATGAAGACACGCTTGAGAGCGAATGCTGACATGAGTCGAACCGACAACAAGAAAATCATATTGAAGAGATGGGAGCAAGAAATGCTGACATTTTTTAAGTCGGAGGACAACCCTGTATTCAGCAAGGTGCCGAGAAGTCAGTCATGTGGAATATCTCAACCCCCCTCGTTGGATGAGATCGCCCCTCTGCAAGCTGATTGAGAATCTCATTCTTTCTCTTATTCGCTGACACGCGACAAATCGCCGGCTACCAAACCGAAGCCAGAGCAGACTTCCCGCACTCCTCGCAGGCGCAGCGGCGAAAGTCAGGAGACAACTGGACTCAGTAATGCTGAGCTGCAGAGGCTTGTTCTCATGGAGCAGCTGAAGTACTTCAGGATGAAGAACCGGCGCCTGATTGAGTCAGAGGCTCACTACAGATGGACTTCGCCGCAGAGCAACCTCAGTGAGCAGCTGCCGGTGCCGCAAAGAGCCGAGCTCGGCCAAGAAGCTGCCGTGGCTACTTTCTTAGATTTGTGAACGTATGAGTGTCTGTTTTTGACTTCTCCGCCAGTTACTACTGAAATATATAGTAACTGGTGGAGAATAACAATACTGAAATTATTGTTACTGTTACTCAGTTGCCTTTCCAACCGACGCTGCCTGCCAGCAGTTCGCCGTTGAGCGTCGCCTGCGTCAATCGTGACGGGTGGTAGTTCGGTCACCTCTTCCATCTCCCCTTCAATTACTTCGTCGTCGACTGCTATGTCATTTAACTCTTTCGCCACATTGTGCAGAACGCAGCATGCGTTGATGTGGAACCCGCTCCAACTTCACGCGTATCATATACTTGAGTATAGGGAAGCGTCGCTTCAACTGACCAAATGCATTTTCAATGACAACTCGAGCTTTCGAGTGCTTGCGATTGAACAGAATCTCCTCCGGCTGATTGGGCTACTTGAAAGGCTTCATCAGGAAGGGCTGCAGAGCATGCTGACGTCAATGGGCGGCCGCAGTCTGCAAGAGTACAGACTGCCTGCTGCCTCTGCAATGCCGCAAGTCGGGCCGCTGCAGTTTGACACAGTCGAGCAGGCGGGCATCACTGAGATGCGGCTGCCAATGCTCACGGCCGAGCAGATGGCCACCTACGAGGCTGTGACTGCGGATCTTGTCGCTGGCTCGGGCGGCCTGCATTTTCTTGACGCTCCTGCAGGCACTGGCAAGACCTTCCTGCTGGAGGTTTTGCTGGCGTTTGTGCGGAGTCGAGGGGAAGTAGTCGAGGGGCTTCTAGCTCAAGAATTTACTGACCGAACAAGCATTTCGCAGTATACACAAACCCTGAAGCCATTTGGCTTTTCTTTATTATGTTTACATTTAATTACAACCTAGGCTATACTTTGGATAGTAATATTTTCTATTATAATACTTCTCTGTTGCCTAGGCTAGAGCTAAAGGCTAGGGCTGTTGACACTGGACCTATTCTCTAGCCATATAGTTGCTGGCGGAATTTTAAATTACATACTAAATGCTTCCATGCCAATACTGTGACTTTTCCTGTCAAAATATTTTGCGATATATTAGTAATGTAAAAATCTATCACTCATTTGGAAAGTCATATTTCACCTGCCCAGAAAATAACTGTTATCATAGTTGTTCTACAATTGAAGCATTGAGGCAACATGCAAGGAGGCAGCACATTAAAAATATAGTATTTTTTTAGGCTAAGAGATTATCAGAGTCCGAAGTTGAAGACCAGAGTTTAGAACAAGAGGAAGGAGAATCTACAGAACTACAAAATATTAACTCTGAAAATGATTTTCAACAAGGTGAACTTCCAAATCTTGCTGAAGCAGCAGATCCAATTGATACTTTAAGTAGTGATATTTGTCATGAAAATTTAGGAATAAAGTTAGCTGAAAGCTTTGTCTACTTTTATGTCAAAGCTAAAGATTTCATGTTAATTTCAAAATGTAAAGCAATGCAGCTAGATCAGTTAGTCAAGGAACTTTTAATATTTTTCCAAAAGCTACTTATGTCCTTTTAAGCAGTTTTTAAGTAAAGAGTGTCCATGGTTGGCATGCAATAAAGACATTGAGCAATTGAAACTGGATGAAATGATAAATACGAGTATTAGCTTGAATCATCTATTAAGGGATAAAAATTTTTGATATTTGACCAATTGAGATACAATCCTGATTCAAATTGGAAATTGCATTATATAACAATTTCTGAAACATTGCAAGTAGGGATGCCGATTCCCCTGACTTTTAAAACCTCGGGGAGACGGGGAATTTTCGGCGTTTTCCCCGGGGTCCCCGGGGACAGTTTAAAGGAAGTGCTTAAAAGACAAATAACCGCAAATGTGGTTTAAAAATGCACTTTTGCTATGTTTTTTCGCATTTTCACATATAATAAATTCATAGCTTTATCTGTACTGAAGAACGTCTAATAAACTAATATACTAGTTCATTTTGTTTAAAATATACTTTTTATTGCAGATTTATGTCGCATCACGTTACGTGTGATTGTGATTTTGGTTGTCTGTGGTTTGTGACCGTTGGCATGAAACTGATTGAAACAAAAAATTGAGAATGTACAAAGTTTAAATGCAAAATGACAATATACAACACTTTTTCCACTTCCTAAATTTCTATATAAGCTACATGTTTCTACGGCGCAGAAAATGCTGTAAAATTTCAATAATTTTTCTAGAAAATAGGATCAGTACAGACTACAGACGCAGAGTTACTAAACGCTTCAAATGCTTTAGATCTCCAGCTTGAAGTGTGCGCGAAGCAGGGCCAGTCGGCACAAAGTTTTGTCTCCTAGACGAGACCGGAACTTAGTGAGAAAAAGGCCTGCTGCAGAGAAGGCCCGCTCTGATTCAACGCTGCTTGCTGGGATTGACAGAAGTGCTTGGTAGAGCAGCTGTAGAGTTGATGCTCGTTAGCCGGTAGTTCTTAAAAATTCGAGCTCCGTGCCAATTGTGTTCTTCAACGAATGAACAGGTGACCGCTCTGCGGTGCTATCACTTGTCTTCTTTAGGAAGGCTTCTAGGCGGGCCTCCATACTGAGCGGTTCAGCAGCATCATTGGAAGATTCGGGAGGCGATTGCTGCGCCTCACTAGAAGCCACTTGCGCTTGGTCATTGGTCGGTATGAATGCTGATTCTGAAGATTCAGATAGTAGCGCAAGTTTCTGTGCTAAGTGCACTAGACAATACTTGACTGCGTTGAACTCGGCCAATTTCGTCGCCTTTCCATGGCGTGCCAGAAAAGTAATAGCCATAGAGACTGCACTGTTGCGTTGGTTCATTCGCATCTGGAGAGCAGTCAGCAGTGACTGAGCCAGTCTAGAGTTAATGGCACTGAGCTCTATCATAGAAAATTGGATTGTAGCACTCACAGATTCTATATTATCTAGATGCGCCACTGCAGCAATTTCTAATGCATTCAGTTGCCGCTTTCAATGCCTCTGCGAAAAACCCAGGGTTTATGCCACAGACATTTTACGCTGCTGCAGTCAAGCGGCAGCCATGATCACAGATTCTATATTATATTATATTAGCCATGATCGTCTCTCACTTGCAAGCAGAGCTGCAGATTTTAAGGTTGGCACAGCGCAGTCCTCCACAACTGATTACGAACACCAACCAGTGATGAGCGGGCATCGCTGCTGCGCTGCTGCTTGTGATTCGAGGGAGAACACGCCAGTTTCACAACACGGCTTCGCTGTGCACCTGCATCAGTTTCCGAGCGATGATGAGGTGGCAGCGCAATGGATTCGAGTGCTAGAGCTCCAGAATATGGATGTGCAGACTGCGCGAAGCCGTAGGCTGAAGGTTTGCAGCCTGCACTTTAAGGACTCGGACTACCCCATCGCAACACGTGACAGGCGCTCGGCTCGGTTGAGGAAAGACGCCGTTCCATGGCCTGCAACTTTCCCTCCGCGATTGCAGCGCATGGACTGGGAGCCTGAGCCACTGCCGGATGACATCGCTGACAACATCTATCCACCGGTCCTGCATCGCATAGATTCACCTGACGGCTCAGAAACCTCGTTTTCTCCTCAATCTGAGGCGCCAGCCTGTGATTCGCCAGCTCTGTCGACACATGCGATTGCAGAATTACGACTGAAAGTGAAGAGGATGAGACAGAATTCGGAGCAAGGATCGTGCTATCAAGCGACTGCAGCGGAAGGATTTAAAATCTGGCAAACACAGCCACAATTGTGATCTGCGTGTGCGCCAGACATCAATTGCCGCACCAGCCACCATCCGCAACCGCGGCGTTCGCTGGAGTCGTGAGCATATTCGGAACGCCATATCAATTCACCATCTTAGCCCTGCAGCCTACAAATACCTGCGACAACAGCCCGACGCTGCGCTGCCATCGCTCACTGCGCTCAAGCGAAGGACTCGATTGTTCTTTGCGGAGCCTGGGCCCTGCAGGTTCACAATCGCCGAGCTCAAGAGATCAATCGCAGAACGACCCACGCACGAGAGGATCGCTACACTCAGCTTGGATGGAATGCGGATCTCACCCTCGATTCGATACGATGCGGCACGAGATGTCATCGTGGGAATCACTCCGAGCTCCGCATCCTTGGAAACAGTGAAGCCGATCAACCAAGTGGTGGTGGCGCACCTGCGAGCTGTGGCTGCGCCATGGAAGCAGCCTATCGCATGCTACTTCGTCAACCACAATCAGAGCCAGGCGCAGTTCCAGGCCAGCATCGAGGACTGCCTGCATGCGGCGGACCAGGCAGGAGTGCGCGTGAAGGCACTCGTCTGCGACCAGGAGCCAACTCAATGGGCACATATTAAGAAGACTGTGACCAACTCTCAGCCCAGCTTCGCCCATCCAACAACTGGAGAAGCAGTCTTCGTCGTTCTGGATGTTCCTCACTGTTTGAAGAACACACGCAACTGCCTTCTTAAGTACGACATCGAGTTTGACGGGACCAAGCGTGTGAGCTGGCTGAATATTCGAGAATTCTACGAATCAGAGAGCAGGAGAGTGTTGAAGCTGGCTGTGAAGCTGACTGATGCGCACATCAGCCCAAGCATCGCCCAGAAGATGAAGGTCTCACTGGCTGCGCAGGTCTTCAGCCACTCGGTTTCCAGCGGCATGAGAGTGCTAGTGGATCGTGGCCTGATTAGTGATGCTTCATTGGATACAGCTCTGTTCCTGCAACGCATGAACGATTTGTTTGATCGGCTGAATTCTTCAGCCCTGATCGGCAAGAAGGGCAAAGGTGCTGTGACGAAGGATACTGCTGACGTCACGATCAAGCAGATGACAGCGGACCAAGAATCCATCCGGACATGGCGCTTCATTCCACTGAACGGTAGCCGAGTGAAGACTGCGATGCCTTTCAAAGAGGCCTGGCTACTGTCGATTGAATCAGCGAAGCATCTCATTTCCGACTGCTTGAGCCAAGCTGGTCACCACTATCTGTGCATGCAACGCTTTTTTCACAGGACCATATCGAGGTGAGTGAAAATGTGCAGATGAAATAAGCCTTTCAATGAATTTAACACAAAAGTGGGGATGAAGGGGAGATGGAAGTTCGGAAAAGCTGAGGCGAGGCGATAAAACGAATCGGAGAGGCAGTGAGAGGGAGGGCGGGAGTGTCAAATTCAGAAGGGGAGAGAGGAGAATGCAAAAAGTGAGAGAGAGTGCTACTTAAGGGTAATTTGCTTGGTCTACTGACTCAGCAAATCAAACTAATTTAATTACTGCAGAACTTCTTCTCAATGGTGCGAGGGCGCAACGGATTCAACGACAAGCCTGAGCTTCAGGCATTCCTAGGAGCGCTTCGATCCATCAGTGCTGGCAGAATTGAGCGCAAGCTGGCAAGCGGCACTAACTGCGAAGAGGATGGAGATACTCTTGCGGTAGAGGCTTGTCACTCAGTCTCCGAGCTTGCACGCGAGAGCCCATCGGCCAGCTGTGAGCAGCTGACCTAGGCAGCGCAGAACGGCGCCAAGGAGAGCTCTGAGCAGCTGACCTGTGCAGCGCAGAACGGCGCCAAGGAGAGCTCCGCAGCCACACCAGCCTGCGATGTCGTTGAAGTGCAAGAATTCATCCCCTACATCGGCGGCTGGCTGCTGCGCAAGCTTCTGGTGTTCGACTGTGATTCATGCAAGCTGCTGCTCATGACGAGCGAATCTGCAGCCAGAATATTTGAGCATAGGGCCTTCGCGGACGCCAAGTTCGGCCTCACGCAGCCAACAGAAGAATGCGCAGCTGCTTTGGGTCAAATGGAGCAGCTGTTCCGGCAAGTGATGGCAGCTGCTTCATCCCCTGATGGCGTCCTCGCATCGATTGTACACCGATTTGAGCAAGAGGATGTTACTCTGCCTTTCTGCCAAGAGCATTTGCGCGATGGCAACGCGCGAGCTAGGCGACTCTTCGTCAGAACTCGCCTGCATCACTGGTGCAGGCAGAGAATGAGGGCGATCCGGAGGTAGCGGGATTGCGTTGCAGCTAAGCGCAAGTTGAGCAAGTTGCAGTGACTTGCTGTGAGTTCTGTATCGATTTTGCTGAGAATTAAAGCTTAATCAATCGTCAAATTTGATGATATGTTGCACTCCGCCCTTTGATATTTTGTTTTTTTGCACTGTTCGTCCCTGGTGTTGGGCTCACTGTATCTATCAGGTCCAATATATCGTGAAAAAATCAGATAGGAATAAAAGCAAGCATTTAATTGCTGATCGCTTGCTCCATAGGCACTTACTTGTCTGTGGTCAAAATTCCAGGGTTTTCGCGCAGCGGCCAGCTGGGGTATGAGTGACGCATCTAGGTAATATAGAATCTGTGGTAGCACTAGCCATATGCAAGTTCAAATCTCTCTGCGACAGCTTTTGCACTGGCAACTCCACAGGCTTCAGTGCTTCAAAAATAAGCCTAACGTTGTCGACATCCTCGTTAGAAAAAGGCACGTCAATGTCCAGGAGAATGAGAGCCTTCCGGATTGAAGAATGGATGTCCAAAAAACGGCTAAGCATGTGCAGCATGCTGTTCCAGCGAATTTTTGTGTCCAGAACAACAGCAAGTTCTTTGCCTTTGTCTTCTAGCACAAGGCGCTGGAGCACATCATTTCGAACTGGCTTGTGATGGAAGATTTTCACTACACCTCGCACCATCTTCACAGTGCTTTGTACAGAAGACCGCATAGAAGCGACTTGCTCAGCCTGGACGTGCCACTGTACGTCATTATCAGCCTGCAGATGAGTTTCATCAGCTTCATCATCGGAGTCAAAGTCAACACCACCTTGATTCTCAATAGCTGTCATCATCATCATCATCAGACCTTTTATCGCCTTTCGGCGTGGTCGAACCGGGCGGGTCAATCTTAGATACCACTACAGCCTCTTCTATGTCGTGCCAGATTCGTTGCCGCCTGTGTCCGACCGCAATCCGGGCACGGAACGCGTCTGCTGCGGTAGATTCTGGCGACGTTTTCGACCAACTGCGTTTGGCCCTCGGTGTTGTTCATGGTCGCTTGCGGCCCGTGCTTTTGTGCGCATTTGATCCAGTGTCTTGCGAAGTTGCTGCTGCTAATCCACTTCCCGCAGCCGACGCAGTTCTTACGGCCGTCGGTCTGGGGGGCTCCCCGACACCACTTTTGGTGGTTCTTCCTGGTTGCTTCTGATTTGAAAGTCCTCTCGCATTTGTGGCAGGGGAGGGAGACTGCGGCGACGGAGTGATGTAGGCGTCTGCAGTGGATGGCCAGTCCGCCCCTGGATGCGCATATTTTGTTACAGCCTTCATACTTGCAATGGTACCCTGTTAGTTCGTTCTCTTGGGTATCCTCGGTCCCGTGGGGGGGTGTTTCGTTTCGTTGGTCCCCCGCTGTTGTCGTGTTGTTGCCGCGTTTGCATTTCAACGCCTCTTGGGTGGTGAGCTGGCGCCGTCGCTTCTCACACAGTGTCTTCCATGCTTTGCGGTCCTGGGCCAGTCTATCAATGTCCAGTTCGTCGATTTTCGCTGTCCTCAGCATCTTCTTCCAGAAGGACATGATCGTTTGCTTTCGTTTGCGTGCTTTGCGGACTGATTCCAACTCCTTGTTCCAGCCGAGAAGGCACGCCTTTGCGATGTTTTCGTCGGGCAACCGGATGACATGGCCCAGACGTCGCCAATGGGCCATTTCGACCTTTGTCTCGACGCTTGCAATTCCGAGTTCTTGGCGGATGTCCCAGCTGTTGACTCCTTTCTCTTCCATTTCGCGCAGGGTCGGTTGCTGTTTATTGCTCCAGATCCTACGGTAGATGCGGTCTACTGCCTGTTGCATCCTTCTTGTTTCGGATCGATGGAAGGGTCTGGCCCCGCAGTTGAACAACATGGTGCTCTCGACGCACGTCTCTACGATCTTGGCTTGGGTCTTCTTGCTCAACCGGGTTCGGCGCATCATGTTTTTCACCCTGCCCCAGGCTTTCGCTGCTCTCTGAAGGCGTTGGCTGGTGTCGTTCTTCCGGCCGAGCCAGGTTCCCAACATGCGGATGTTTTCGCTTTCTCCGGTGCCCAATTTGGCGTGCTCCTCCTTCTCGTCGTTCGTTCTCTCTTCGAACATCCCCATGACCTCTTTGATGGTGGAGGTGCCCTGCTCAATTTCCGCCGTCGTGCCGATCACCGTAGTGTCGTCCGCAAAAAGGGAGCACGTGATCGCAATTACTGATGTTTCCTCGTTGATGACTCCCATTCTCTGGGGGGGGGAGGCTGTGACCTGAGCGCACTGTCCAGCGGATTCCGTACTGTTCTCCGGACTCCACTGTCCGTTTGCGGCGCTCGATCTCTGCGAGGCGGATCACTGCCTGGTGAAAAATATTGAAGAGCACCGGTGATGTGGCACATCCTTCACGAAGTCCTCTCTGGGGGTAGAAAGGTGAACTCTCTTCTTTGTCGCTTACTACCTTGTAGGCGGTGGCTTCATGCAGGTCCCGTAGCTTGCTGATGATGGTCTTCGGCATGCTGTAATGTTTCAGTAGTTGCCACAGCGCGGGCTTATTAACGCGAGGATACGCTTTTCTTAAGTCGAGGAGCGTGATGCTCGTGCAAAGGCCCTCATGAAACTGCGGGCTGTCCCTGAGTTTGCCTGCATCTTCGTTGAGTCGCCAGAGTATTTGTGTGGCATCCATGGTTGAGCGTCCACTTCGCAAACCAGCCTGGTTCTCGTCCAGGATCCCGACTGATTCCGCCCATTCGCTGATCCTGGTTGCTAGTATTCGGGCGAGGATGCGACTGACGAGCGGGAGTAGGCAGATCCCTCGGTAGTTATTGAGGTTCCCTCTGTCTCCTTTCTTGAAGAGTGGTAAGACCAGGCCAGTTTTTTGGGCTTCACTCCATTCCTCCGCGTCAGTGTGCCAGAGGCGCTGGATCTCTTTGATCAGTTCACCCTTGGCTCTGTCGCAGGCGTCTCGGATGTAGCGAACGCGCACTCCATCTTCGCCTGGGGCACCGTCTTTGATTTTTCGGATTTCCCCCTCAATTTCCCCATCCGTAAGCGGTCGGGCGAGTTTCACGTTGGCTTCTTTGGTGTGGTTACTGTCCGGTTTAGCCATGGTAGCAATCAACTCAGTGATTTTGGCGGGGTCGTTCTCGAAACGATCAGCCTGAATAGTCGCCAGGTGTTCTTTAAACTCTTCCGCCGAGAAAAGTGGGACACTCGAGCTGTTGTTGCTGTTCCTTTTGCTGGCTCTTCCCATCCGTTTCAGGCAGTCGTACATTCCGCCTGTGTTCCCTCGTTCGCAGTGGTCCTTACATTCTTCCGCGATGCTGGTCCACCAATCGTCCTCCCATCCTTGAACGCGATCTTTTTGATTTTTTCGATGTTCTTTAAGGCGTTTGCGAGCCTCTTCGATGTTAGCACGACTCTCTGGTGTGCTCTCTCTCCGGTCTATTGTGATCGCTCTATTCCGTTCCGCTAACGTGTTTGCAATCGCTTTGTTCAGCTCTTTCAACTCATCTTCGTGGCCGATCATCCAACTGTTCGTTTCTCTGGTCTTAATTCCGCAAGTGTCTTGGGCCGCTTCCATCAGTTTCTCCTCGACCGTGCGCCAGCAAACCTTCTGGTGTGCTCCGGTTTCCGTGTTTTTATTGCCGATTTCGAGTAGCTTGTGTTCCGTGGCTTTGCGGTACTCTTCTTTCACGACAGGGTCCCGGAGTTTCTCCCAGGCGATTTGTTTTTTACGGTTCCTCGCTCTCCGCTCGTGTTGTCGGTCGGTGTCGCAGGTCGTCAGGCATCCTTGGCGGAGGTTGAGTACCTTTGGTAGGTGGTCAGAGAGCTTTGCTTTGGAGTGGTCTGTGTGGATCTTTCGCAGCATCATATGGCGTTTATCCGCCTCTAGGAAAAAACCGTCGAGTTCATACCATCGGCCCGTATTCGGGTTTCTCCAGGTGCCAGGTTTCTTTTGGGCGTAATATGAGCTGGCCCAGACCATGCCGATGCTCTCGGTCCAGGTGAGGAGGTCTCTGCCCTGGGTGTTGGTGGGCGGGCCACCTGGGTTGGTCTTGCCGTAGTTTGTGAAAACGTTTTGTGCGTCCGATCCCATGCTGGCGTTCCAGTCGCCGCCGATTATTGCCAGGGTGCTGTGGTGCTTGGACGTCAGCAGTCGTTCCACTTCGGTTCTGATGTCTTCAATGTCTTCCTCGTATCCGTGACTACCCTTGACGGGTTGGTAGACGGCGATGAGGAGTAGGTTGTTGAATTCCAAAGCCAACGATCTCTTTTGCGGGTGGGATCTCCGCCCACTGGCTGTCCATCTGTGCCAGGCCGTGTTGTTCAGGAGTATCCCAACTTTTTGCGAGAAAAACAGGAACATGTCTTCGCCTCGGACGTGGTACTTGCGGACACCGGTGCTGGTGGTGTTGAGTTCGGTGAGAAGAGTGATATCCCATTCCTTTGATGCTTCTTTCACAATTTCACCGAAACGTCCCGAGAAGATGTTTGCTCTCTGGGTGTTCCATGTGGCAATTCGTAGTTTTTTTGTCTTCCAGTTGGTTTCGGCCCTGTTCTGGTTTACGGAGGCTCGAGTTTCTCGGATGTGACACCTTTTCAGTTTCCTTCGTTGTCGTCTGGCAGTTCTCTGCGCCTCCGTTTTCGGGCCCGGGTTCTTTTCAATAGTGCGCAAAGCGACTCTGATCTCGGCTTCGACATTTCTTCTGTCTCTCACCGTTTTCGCTCTCTTTTTTTATTTTCGTCGTTTATGTGTCTTTTTTTGTTGATTTTTGGTTGATATTTTTTCTTTCTCTTTTCCTTCCGCTCCCGTTCCGGTTCTTTCACGTTTGTGTTGTTTAGAGAGGTGTTCAGGTTCGTTACTCCTGAGCCACTCTGTTGGGTGGAGGTTTGCCCACAGAACGTAGATGTTACTCTACGGCTGCGGGCCTCTCCCCCCCCGAAACCGTGTTTGCCGGCCTTGATCCGGGCCGCCCGCTTGGCACCGCGCGGAGGTATGGTTTCGTTGTCCAAGCTGTATTCTCAATAGCTGTAGCTTGATCCTCTAGCTCCTCGTCCTCGTCCTGCATGGCTTACTGGGAAAAAGAGTGGATGGCCCTCCCGTGTGCTCCTCATTTTTACAAACGTTATGTAGATGATACTTTTGCCGTCTTTGACAATGAGGCCAAAAAAGAAGAATTCTTCAATACTATCAATGCTACCCATAAGAACATCAAGTTTACTTCTGAGGGTGGAGAAAAAAGACTTCCCTTTCTGGACATTGACGTCGATATGAGTAAAGGCTTGATTCAAACTAGCGTGTTTAGAAAAGCTAGCTTCACTGGTCTCATGCTAAGATTTGATGCCCTCTGTCCTAGGCAATGGAAAGACGTTTTGGTGCAGTGCTTTCTCTAAAGAGTTTTTCTGATTTGCAGTTCCTAGAAGCTTTTTCATGATGAGCTGGAGCAGCTTACTCGGTTGTTCATGATGAATGGATACCCTCGTGGCCATATTTCCAACATCATTAATAGGTTTCTCTGCAAGAAGTTCTCTGGTCAAAATCATACTCAGAAGAAAGACTAGCAAGTTTTGCCCCCCTTCGGGGAGCAGAAATAATTTTAATTCGTTCAGTATATACTTTTTAGCAGCGGTATAATTTTCAGCTTTTTTTTAACTACAATGATCCCCCAGTTGACAATGATCACCCAGTTGACAATGATCACCCAGTTGAGAATGATCCCCCAGTTGACAATGATCCCCCAGTTGACAATGATCCCCCAGTTGACAATGATCCCCCAGTTGAGAATGATCCCCCAGTTGACAATGATCACCCAGTTGAGAATGATCAACCAGTTAACAATGATCCCCCAGTTTAAAATGATACCCCAGTTGAACACAATCCCCCCCAGTTGACAATGATCCCCCAGTTGACAATGATCACCCAGTTGAACACAATTCCCCCCCCCCCAGTTGACAATGATCCCCCAGTTGACAATGATCCCCCAGTTGAGAATGATCCCCCAGTTGACAATGATCACCCAGTTGAAAATGATCAACCAGTTGACAATGATCCCCCAGTTGAAAATGATACCCCAGTTGAACACAATCCCCCCCAGTTGACAATGATCCCCCAGTTGACAATGATCCCCCAGTTGACAATGATCACCCAGTTGAGAATGATCAACCAGTTGACAATGATCCCCCAGTTGAAAATGATACCCCAGTTGAACACAATCCCGCCCAGTTGACAATGATCCCCCAGTTGACAATGATCCCCCAGTTGACAATGATCCCCCAGTTGAGAATGATCCCCCAGTTGACAATGATCACCCAGTTGAGAATGATCAACCAGTTGACAATGATCCCCCAGTTGAAAATGATACCCCAGTTGAACACAATCCCCCCCAGTTGACAATGATCCCCCAGTTGACAATGATCACCCAGTTGAACACAATTCCCCCCAGTTGACAATGATCCCCCAGTTGACAATGATCCCCCAGTTGAACACAATTCCCCCCAGTTGAGAATGATCCCCCAGTTGACAATGATCCCCCAGTTGAGAATGATCCCCCAGTTGAGAATGATCCCCCAGTTGACAATGATCCCCCAGTTGACAATGATCCCCCAGTTGACAATGATCCCCAAGTTGACAATGATCCCCCAGTTGACAATGATCCCCCAGTTGACCACGATCCCCCAGTTGACAATGATCCTCCATTTGATGACTACCTATTGATGATGATCCCCAGTTGACAATGATCCTCCATTTGATGTCTACCCATTGATGATGATCCCCAGTTGACAATGATCCCCAGTTGACACTCTGGGGGAACTCTGGTTGGCAATTATTCAAGCTCTGGTTTAGCCATGATTCAAACAATGGTTTAGCCATGATTTAAATGATGGTTTAGCCATGCAAAAGTGAATTAAAAGTCGGCCTTTATTTTCAAAATTAAATAAAAGAATTTTGCTCCGCATCCATCACTACTGTTTTAAATATTTGTCGCAGTGTAGAGTCGAACCAAGGCAAGCCTAGCCTAACCCAATCTAAGAGCCTACACATCGGCTACTCCGACTGTTGGATTGTGAATGCAAAAATTAGCCTTATAAAATGAATTCTCAAAGTTCTGGCTCTGTTCAAATAGAGTACACTTAGGTTGTGTACATTTATTTCAAATTCAGCTAGGGGGCGTTGTGCATGTTGAATATGCAATTCCAATTCAGCGGCAGTCAGTGAAATTCCGGCCCTGATGCAATCATTAAAATTGGCAGTGGTATGCACGTTGACTTATAAACTGGCTGTGAGTGAATGCATTGAAAATCCTATTTAAAACAGTTTTTCGAATATTTAATCCCCTTAGCAATGAAGTAAAGCTTAATAAAAATACGTGCAAAATTTTCCCCATATTTGGCATCTTTTGGTAAAGAAATGGTGAAAATCGGTTGAGCCGTTTGGGAGAAAATCAATTACAAGCAAGTAACCAAGCATTTCATTTTTAGTATAGTGGAACTCAATAATGATCGTAGCCCCGTGATTATGGTTCCTTTTTTGGGCCTCTGCTCCATGGAGTTTGGGAAGAAAGTGGAAAAATTGTTTAGAAGTCACATTGATTCCCAGCTCCTGGTTTTGTTCCGCACGGAAAAGATTGCTCAGTTTATCTGCAGGTTGAAGTCTGTTACGTCCTTAGTAGCACGGAAGAAAGCCGTAAGATAGTGTTTGAGCGTTGGCGGGCTTATGCCACTCATTAGCGTAGCCGCTCCCAAAAAACACATAATATATTTCTATGGCTCGCTAGCCGTCTTAAGCATTCAATACTGTAACGAGTATCCAGGGTTTCAACCCTAGACCCTTTTAGAAGCAGCAAGCAAACTAGGCAGCAAGCAAACTAAATCTGTGTCACGTCACAACATCCCTCTTCCTTTCAATCTTGAGCCTGATACCTCTCCGGCGGTCTTCGCGTTCGCTGGGGGTATCTGCGATCCGCCATCGGTTGATCCTCAGCACTTGGAGGTTCTCTCTCTGGCTCATTCGTTGCCTCGGCTCTGTCCCTGACATGGTCACGGTGCACGACCAGATCTCGTCCTTGCTCGTCCCGCACTCGTCTCAACTGTTCGCCGACAGCTTCGCGCAGTACTCCTTCGCTCCACTCCTTATTAAACGGATCCTGGACCCAGACTGGGCTGTAGGCTTGGTCAATACGCTTGTCTTGAAAGGACCGACGGTGCAGCAGTGAGAGTCGCGTGTTGAACTCGCGCCCAAACATTTCTCGGCATGGCGCGACTCCGTTTACTCTTGGACAGACGCGCACCGCGTACAATGCCTGTTGCATCCGAACCCCCGGATCTGGGTCATTCAGCTGCTTCAGCTTGGTCTTTAGCTTTTTCACGGCAGCCTCTGCTACGCCATTTGATGCGGGGTGGTAGCGGGGCGACTTCAGGTGTAACACTCCCATTCTCTTCAGCCAGGCCTCCGTCTCATGAGCCACAAACTGTCGTCCGTTGTCAGTGACGAGTACCTCTGGGATGCCAAAGTTGCAAAATGCTCTTCGGAGTACTCTAATGACCGACGTTGCATCAACTTCGCGCACCCATTCGGCAGCGATGAATCCCGTCTTGGCGTCCGAAACCACCAGGAAGTTGCTTCCCTCCAGTTGTCCCAGGTCAGCATGCACTCGGCCCCACGCCTCCTTTGGTACTGGCCACGGTTTGAGCACCGATTTCTGGGACGGTCTCAAGCGCTGGCACGTGTGGCATTCCGACACGCACTTTTCTATCTCCGTCTCCATTAGCGGCCACCAGACATACTGGCGGGCCCACGCCTTCATGGCTTGCATTTCGGGATGGGAGCAGTGGAGAAATTGGATGACTCGTGCTCGGAACTTCACCGGGATGACGATCCGATGGTCCAATAACAGTAGATGGTCGCTGCAATTCAGCCTGCTCTGTACTCTTCTGTGAGTCCGGCACGTCTTCACCAGATCGCAACTTCTGTAGAACGTCTAGGATCTCCTTGTCCTCCTTAGACGCCTGCTCCATCTGCTCCTTCGTGACGGGTCCATCTTCTGACAAGGCGATGTCCACCGCCGCCACTTCATTAACCGCTTCAGTCGCCGTTTTGTCGCTCCAGTTATTGCCGTCTGTTGGTAGTCTCGACAACGCGTCGGCATGCGGAATTTCGTGCGTTCGTTTGCCTCTGACTTTATACTGGTACGTAGCCAGCAGCTCCGCCCAGCGCTGAACTCTCTTACTTGCTCTCTCGGGCAGGTCTTTGTGTGATGCGAATAAGAATTCTAGCGGCTTGTGATCGGTCACAATTACAAAACTCCGATACGCTAGGAATCGATTTAGCTTCTTGACGCACCAGACCACTCCGAGGGCTTCCCGTTCTAGCTGGCTGTATCGCGACTCCGCCGGTGTGAGTTTCTTGGACACAAACGCCACTGGCTTTCCGTTCTGTTCCAGGACTCCTCCCACGCCATAGGGTGAAGCATCCGTAGTCAGGATCAGCTCCTCGTTTGGATCGTAGGGTGCCAGGACATGCCTTGACGTGATGTCCTGCTTCAGCTGCACCACTGCACTCCTGTGCTCCGGCCTCCAATTCCAATCCGCGTCCTTCTTTAGCAGATCATATAGGACAGCTGTCTTCATGGCTACTTGCGGGATGAACGGTGCATAGAAATTGATAAGCCCCAGAAATGTTCGCAATTCTTCCAGGTTTCTCGGGTCGGGCATGTCGTGCACTGCTGTCACTTTCTCTTCATTCATCCGGCAGCCATCACTTAAGATCTTCAGGGCTAGGAACTCGACTTCGTCCTTGTCCAGCTCGCACTTCTTGGCATTTAATGTGATCTGGTTCTCCTTCAGCCTTTGCAGTATAATGTTCGTCTTCTCCGCCAAATCTTCGCGTGTTTTCCCGCAGACCAGAATGTCGTCAATGAACACCACCACTCCCAGAACATCCCGAAACAGTTCACATAGGACATTTTGAAATATCCCGGGCGCAGACGATAACCCATATGGCAGTACCTTATAGCGATAGTAGCCAAACGGTGTTGCGATGGTTGTGATGTCCCGGGACTCTTCGCTAAGCTCGATGTTGTGGTAGGCATCCTTGAGATCCAGCACCGTGAAGCGACTGCATCCTTGTATAGCTCGCTGGATATCCGCTTTCGTCGGCATCTCGATGGGTGGTAGCTGTAGGAACTGGTTGACTCGACGATAGTCACCGCAAAGTCTGATGTCTCCGGAACCCTTTGGTGCCGCGACGATTGGACTGGCGAAAACCGGCCGTTCCACTCTCTCAACGATCTTACTCTCCTCAAGCTCCTCGAGCCTCTTCTTGACTGCTGGCACAAGCGTGAATGGAAGCGGTCGAGCTCTCGAAACCACTGGTCGTGTGTTTTAGACCCTTTTAGAAGCAGCAAGCAAACTAGGCAGCAAGCAAACTAAATCTGTGTCACGTCACAACAAAGTCCCATGTTCCTAGACTACTTGTTGCAGGTGTCGTGTATAAATTTCATTGTTCTGTGGATCAGAACATCTCCTACATAGGTAAAACTAAGCGACACTTGTACACAAGGGTTAAGGAGCATTGGATTAGAAATTCTGCCATCAATGAGCACCTCCTCTCGTGTAACTCCTGTTGCAATAAGAACTGTTGTGATATGTTAAAAGTGATTCATTCCTGTAGCCAAGAAAACAAATTGAACATTATCGAGGCTATGTACATTAAGGCTCAGAAACCATATTTGAACAGTCAGTTAGCCATGGGGGGTGCAATCCGCCAACTCAATGTATTTTAGCTATGCTAGAAGCGTCTTTGAACTTTATTTGGTTTTTGTTTTTTCTCTTGTTAACCAGACTGGACCGAAATCGATTCGCACTTTGCATTGTACAGTTTTCATTTCTTAAAAATATATATAACTTGGTTTTGTGTGTTAAATTGATGTGTCTGCCCTGAAGATGACCTATTGTGGTCGAAATGCATTGGCGAAATTCTAAGAAAATTTAAATGTTGATTCTGAGTTTTCTCTACTAAAGAATAGGCCTAGCCTATGTAAACTATAAACTTATAAAGTTATAATTATACACTAAAAAATAAGTTATAATATATTTACAAATAAATTATAAGTGAAAAAACAAGTCTACTGCATCTGAAATCAGCATGTGTCTAAATTCTACAATCTACATTAACAAGTCTACAACTACTTCTACAATTGCTATTAGAATTATTACAATTGCTAACCAGGTGGTTATGACATTGACAGTGATGACTTCATTGCTGTGATTGCTAGCGAAAGAACGGAGGTTGTTTTCCTCCTTCCTGGCGAGACGCTCAACAATGTCAATTCCGATGGCGGAGGCTCAACATCCCGGTGGGACAGCTTTTTGGGGCGCAGAGTGGGGCGCCGTGCGCCCCGCTATACGCCCAGCCGGCGCCGGGGCGCATGGTGATTTTCCTATACGCCCTTGCTATACGCCTCCCGCCGCCTGGGCGCATAGTGATTTTCCTATACGCCCTTGCTATACGCCTCCCGCCGCCTGGGCGCACAGTTTTGTAAACATCACTTTTTACGCGGTTTTTTTATCTTTTCGTGTAGTACACGTGACTTATGGTTGCAGAAAAATATTATTTCACCTTTAACATGTCTAGTTGCTCTTAAATTTGGAAATATTGTTTGCATCATTTTCGAAATTTTCTACTAAATTTTCCAACTTTTTTTTCGTATGCGAAAATTTTTGCAGGAAGATTAATTCGCCATGTGCTACTATTAGTAGAAACGATAGGATACTGTTTCAGTCATATCCTATAGCTCATTCTTTCCGAAACACCTGCTCATGTAGACTGAAATTATATGACTCTGCATGACAACTTAGTATAATAGCTAGCTAGTATATAAATTAACATGGTTGCTTCTAATTTTCAGTTTCCTCTACATTTATCATAGAGAATAGGGACTCAAAATTCGTCGAGATCAATCTGGATTAAGGGAGGTCCCAAAATCGATTCCGTGCCTTCCCTAGAATCCCTAGATTCCCTAGATTAGTAGGGTGAGAGGGAGATCAGTAGGGTGAGATGGAGAGCAGGTATGGTGAAAGGGGGATCAGGTAGGGTGAGAGGGAGAGCAGTAGGGTGAGAGGAAGTGTGGTAGTAAGATGCAGTAGAGTGAGAGGAAGTGGGATAGTGAGATGCAGTAGAGTGAGAGGAAGTGTGGTAGTGAGATGCAGTAGAGTGAGGGGAAGTGGGGTAGTGAGATGTAGTAGAATGTTTAAATTTTAATTACGATTAATTTCATTAATGCCATTAATGGCATGAGAAGTCAGAAAGAGATCAAAGAAAAGATTTGAGACAGAAAGAGTTTAAATTTTTAGTTTCGTATTAGTGATGTGGAGTGTGCTGCGGGAATCGAGTGGGGTTGTGAGCCAGCCAAATTTTTCCAATTTTTAGCACGTCAATAATCGCGACCCACATAGCAGCTGGCCGCAGAACACCATCATTAATCTTAGGGCCAGACTTGGGGCGGAGGTGAATTAAGTAGCCGCCGATTCCCCTTGTCTCGGATCTGTCTAGTCCCCTGTAGAAGTGACTGATCGCGGCCATAGCAATACTGTATGGACTAGTTTAGGTCATAATTCCCCTCCAAACCGCGATCAGATTGTAGGGATCACTCATGCGTCTAGAGTGAGCATTAATTCTTCATGTCCCTTTTCTTTACTGTAACCCGAGCCGAAGCTCGATTATGACCTTTCCCCCTTTAGATACATGTAACGACACTATAGGCAGGTCGGCGCCTGCGCTTCCCATATCCCGGCGGGATCACAATCATTGGCCGACTGCCGGCAGACGCTCCTAGTGGGGCATCTGGCGATTCTCGCCGCCGCTTCAGTGGGCAATTGGGGTGGCATAATGCCGACCCAATTCCTCGCTGACAGGCTGGCGAGCATGTGGGTTGCTTTGATGGATGCGGGGTTGACGGAGCTGCAGGACTATTTAAGAAAGCGCGCTGCGCTGCCCCTAGAGCAACCCCCCTTGGACCTTTACCCTTCTTCCGGACCAGTCCCGGAACACGGTCCGTGGACTCTCCCCCTTGCTAGATAGAACTTAGCCCCTGAGCCTAAGGCTCCTGAGAACAGCCACAGGTAAATTACCTGCATAGCCCCTGAGCATTTAAGCCACCCCTTTGGGTGAGCTCCAATTGAGCCGTGTGCTCCTGCGATTTGGCCCCTTGCCAATTGCGCTAGACATCCCCGTCCCTACTTCCTCTTTCATTTGCCCTTCCTGGCGAGAACAACGGTCTGCAGCCTGTCAACCAGCATCGCAGATAAGTAACCCGCGCAGCGGACTCTAATTGCTATCCCTAAGGGATTTATTATTTAGCTATTGGGCAATAAGGGCAAGGGCAGGGATTTGTTTTCAGCCTAATAAACTATTGAATCACAGTTTTTATCTAACTTATTGGGCTCAATTTAATAACAACTTAAATCCTTCTTACTATGCATTCCTCTTCCTCTTATTTTATCGTTAGACAGCCCTCAACCATGAGTGGCTAACTTACTAGGGGGATGGGCTCTGGCACGGCCGAGCTGAAGGCTGCGGCAGGAAGGCAACTGTAAAGCGCGCATGAGAGTAGTAGGGAGCTAGGGATTTGCGAGCTAAATGCGGGATGTAGCGTGTGCATTTCTGCCTAAGAGGTGGGGGATTTCTTGGCCGGTTTTCCTCACTCTCTCGGCGGATTCCGGTGTACGCGTCAAGTTCCTTTGCCAAGTTGAATTCTCCCTCTTTTCCCCGCCTTTCGCAACCGCGGCCATGGGAGCGAGGGGCGTGATTTAATAATTTCCTGCTGCATAATCACTCAGCCAGTGTTCAGCTTAATCTCTCCTGCCTCTGATTTCCTCAACTCACACAGATCCGGATTTGCTAGTCATCTAATGCGTAGGCTGTAGCCTAATGTACAGAATGTGTCTAATGCCTCATGAGTAGGATTCTGGCTATGGATTTCTCATTCAGGTTCTGAGTACCACCTTTCTAGACCACTGTAGCGCAGTTTCAGGAATCCCCTGTTGAGGCGTGACTCGATTCATTCTGGGGTCTTCACCCTAGTCTAAAACGGAAGTTACAGAATGCTCTATTTTCTTCGGCTTGTCTAAGATCTGTGTGACAAACTGGGAGCTGCGAGCTCCGGGGACCCAAGTTCCCAAATGTCTGCGGTGGCAACGTAGGCGCATTGGGTGGTGGCGCTACCTTCGATCATTTATCCGCTTTGCCGATAGCCTTTCCGCATTTCTAAGACAAGAGCCTAGGCCGAGTCGACCACTGCTACCAAAGTTAGGAGTCAGTTACGAACATGCTACTGATGACAGTAGGCTATCTAGCCCTGTCCTATCCGCTTGCGGGTAGTCCGGCATCTATTTAGACTTTTAGCCGGTTTCGAGCACTGCTTGGGGTAGGCACGGCAATCATGCCTGTGGCCTATGGGTTGGGTGGGACTGGCCAGCCTGAGGCCAATAGGACCACTCGCTTGCATCCTTTGTACCGCCTCATCTCTCCCTTCATCTCTCCCTTCATCCCTCCCTTCGTCTCATCCCTCTCCGCGGCAACTCGCGGCAGCAGCGTGATCGACCTCCGACGCTCTCGACGCTCTCGTCGTTTTCCACACTCCTGTCTCTCACGAGGGCGGTCATCGGCTAGCAAAAGACCCGCACGATTTCAAATGGTGGCAGCGGTGGGATCTAGAAAGGGCGCGAAACGAACTTGAAATTTCAATTTAGTTTAGCGCTGCAGATTTCTGTAGTAGCTAGCCGTAAGGGCTCCTAGATTTCATTATCCGTATGCCGGAATCTTATCTCTGGTGACTGGACTTCAGTTCCGAGTAACTGTCAATTAATTTTCTTTGAACAGTTTCAATTTGATCTGGACTTCAATGTAAGGTTTTTGTTAGAATCTCAAAAATTTCTGATTAGTGTCTTTCTACTAAGAGTAGGCTGTGTGAGCGGATTTCATGCTAGAGTGTCTTCGGGTTATGTGGTTACCGTAGGATGCGTAGTACTGCCTGATGGGTTCCTAGTATAAACGTTGACTTACCGGTGTCGCGGGGGGCCTGCTTCCGAGTACTCGCATGCGAAAGTGCTGCATAACTTTGACCAAGTCTGCCTTAGGCAAGGACCTGTTAGGGGGCTGGGATCCGGCGACCATACCGTTTTCCAGAAAGCAGCCGTCGAGTCTAACGACACCCGCGCTAGCGCCCCGAAGCTGTGCATAGTCTCTTGTTCGACCCTAAGGACGGGCTAGAATTTGGTCGGCACGGTTCTCTTAGGCTACAGGGAGACCAGGTTGGGCCAGTCTTAACAAAGAGCCGGGCATTGTCCCTACGGCCTTCTAACCGAGCGACGGGAGCCCCTGGCAATGCAGCCAGGAACCGATGACTCCCCTAGCACCGGGGATTGACCCTTCTTGAAATGAACCCTATTGGATCGTGTACTTTCCGAGGTGGGGTGGGTAGGCCAAAGACCTTGGACAGAGCACCCCATATAGTCTACCCATCGAGGTGACATGTGGGTGATATGGGAAGCTGCCATATGCAGTAGATCCGGCTTTCCTAGGTCGGCTGATGACCCTTGGGCAGGCTGCTGCAGGCGCAAGCCTGTGGTGGTGCTGACTCCGCCGTACCTATAGTGTAACAGTCCGCTATAGGATTGCAGAACGAGTGCTAAGTTAAAACCTAGACTTCTATGTCCCAAACTTAAGTGCGCGCAAACAGTTGTCAGAGGCCAAGGCTGGAAGCAAAGCTAGCCAGGGCCCTGGGCCCTTTTTCTCTCTAATTGACCTTTAATCTCCTTTTTGCTGTAGGGTTGCTAGGAGTAGGAATTCACCCGCATCATTAATCAGGGCTGGTGACTTCACAGCTCAGGCTCGTTTTTCTCTTCCCCTTGCGCGACCCCCGGTCGTGATCTGTGTTTCCTTTTCTCTCCTCCCCCATTGTTGCATCAGCACCCCCTCTTTTTCAATTCGCAAAACCCTCATTCCTCTTTTGGCCGAAAATGTCCGACCAGGAGGGTGAGGTGGTGGAAGTGGTTGGAGTCAACCGCCCACCCAGAGGCCGCGCCGCAGCTGCGGCGCGCGCCGAACCCCCAGCGGCTGCTGCAGCACAGCAAGCCGACCCTGTGGAGCGCCTAGCGCTGCTTTTGGAGCGGCTGGAAGTGCGACGACCTCGGAACCACCGGGTCAAGGTCGCCATCGAGCCCTTCGAGTCCCGAAGAGATTCCTTCCCCCTCTGGCTTCGCCGATTTAACCTGAAGCTGGAGGCGGAGGGTGTTGAATCCGAGGAAGAGAAAATCCTCACCCTCCTCGCTCACCTGGGTGGCGAGCCCCTCACCGAAGCGTTAGGGTTGCCCCGCCGGGTGACTTACGTGAGGTTTGTGCAGGATCTGACTGAAGTTCTCAGTGGCGCCTGCACCCCCTACGCCCGATTACTGAGTGGGCGCAACCTGAAGCAAGGGCGGGACGAGACATACCCCGCCTTTGCCGACAGATTAAGAACAGCGGCCCTGCAGGCCACCCCCAATGGCCATGGCGTGCACTTTGAGCGCGCCCTGTTGGCCTCATTTATGGAGGGGATAGTGGCCCCACCCGAGGTGTTGGCACCCATCATGCGGATGGAGTTTGCCAAGGCTGAGGCCGCCGCCGCCGAACTGCGTGCTGCCACGCAGGCGCATGAAATGGCGGTGGAGCGGGATCCTCGCCGGCGGGTGCGCCAAATCAGGACAGAGTTAGATGACGAACCGGATCAGCCAGAGCCGCAGCACAGGCTGCTGGCAGAATTAACCAAGGTGACCCAGCAGCTAGCTGAGATTTCTCAGCAGCTGCGGGAAGCCAAGCCCAACCCCACCCCCCCTCTCTGCCCACACCCAACCGGGCATCAGTGGCACCCGAAGCGTGCAGAACACGGGGCCGCTAGAGAAGCGAATCGTGAGGTGGCGATGGGAAATGGGAACGGGGCCGCCAATTGGAGGCAGGCCAACGGCTCCGCGACCCAGCCCGCAGCTCGACCGTCGGAGCGGCGGCAACCGCCGCCTCCGACCTCCGAGAAGTCCGAGTGAATGCACTCGGCCGAGTCCCCACCCGAGTGCGAACCCGCCCAAATCGCTCTGAGCAGCTCAGTGAGGTGTGGGTAGCCTTGGAGGTGGATGGGGCACCCCTGGACCTCCTCGTCGACACTGGGTCCATGGTGAATGTGCTCCCGGGCTCGTTGTCATCGATCTTCCGACACTACCCATTCGAACCCACGCAATTTTCCCTTTTTGCTTACAATGGCACACCAATTGTTGCACAGGCGCAGGTCAAAGTTAAATTACAGGTTGGCACCGAAGCGCTGGACACACTGTTCCTAGTGGTTGAGGGCGACTGCTCTCCCCTGCTCGGCGCCTCCTGGTTGGCTCACCATCATGCCATCATTGACTTTGACTCGCGCCAATTAATCATTTATCGCCAATTCCTCCCCTTTTCACTCAGGCGGAAGGCTAGATTTTAAGTGAGGGTCACCGTGACCTAGGGTTAATCACCATTTTCTTTCCTCGCCCACCCCACCCTTTCTCGGGTTGTCGACTTATTTAAGCAAGGGCCGGGAAAAATTAAGCAGGGAAAATTTTACTAAAAGACGAGGAAACTAGTTTAGACATGGCAAGCTTTGGCACCGTCCTGGCGTGGTGGCTAGAAGTGGCCGCCACGGACTATCGCCGCGAACTGGCCGGGAAGAGGACCTGGCTGATGGTCCGCCTGTGGCTGTTACCCATGATAGGACGAGCGGCCCAAGCAGGCGTTGACCTCGCCCTTGCCTGCCAGCTGGCAGAATCTAGGTGGCTGGCCCAGGCGTGGTGCGAAGAGCGGGACCCTCTGCCGCCTAGGGGAGAAGACGAGGCAAACCTCCCTTGGAACCTGCGGTGGATGGAGTACAGCCCGCCAGAGGATTGGAGCCTTACCATCCCCGATGAGCTCGCCTCCTGGCTGCAAGCCAAGAGGATCCCAGGACAGGAAGAGTTGGAGCACCAGCTGGTCATGCGCCGGATTGGGATGCCAGAGGTCACCCTGCGGTCAGCGGCAGACCCGGATTGGCGTGAGTGGCTCCACGGACATCGCATCGCCGAAGAGCCACCGCCCGGGGACAGCACGCTCGGCCGCATGGTGAGGGAGATGGAAGGCGAAGAAGCTAGCGAGGGACCGGCGGAAAGTACGCCCATCAAGGAGGCGGCCGAAGAATAGGAAAAGCGCAAGGTAGGGTCAATAGAGGCAGTGACCGCAGAATTGTAGGAACAGGACCACTATCCGTTAGGCCCCTGTTCCCTGTTCCCCTTTGTCCTTTTCCTTTTTCTTCTCCCCTTTAATAATCATTCGCACTCTGCACCGTTTGTTCTTTTCTTCCTATTGTGCATGTTTTCCCTTTTAATCTAAAGCCGCCTTGGCAAAAATCTCACACAAAAACTCTTATAAATTTAGTCAAAATCACAAAAATACACTTAGTGGGGCGAAATTCCCCTGATACTTTTTCACATGAGATGCTTATCTAATTGTAGCAAACTAGGGTATGCACCTTCTTTTCTTAAAGAGCATTTTACTTTTAATCGCACCACATCATGCATGGCACCTCTGCCTTATCTCGCTTCATATTGGTGGGTCTGTGGGAATTCAATTTAGGACAGCTTCTAAATTAGGAGGGACACCAACCCGCTAAAGTGAGCGGGGTGGTATGCCTTGGGAAATTCTATGCTTCTTTAAGGGAGGGAAGGCGGTTCAAATCAAAAAGGCCATCTCGGCGCCAAAACCTCTTAAAAACTTATATAAACTAATCAAAATCCAAAAACATACTTAGTGGGGTGAAATTCCCCTTCGTAAGAATTTTCGCATGAAACATAGTAGTATGCAAGAGGGGGCTTCTAGGACAAAAATTATCGCAGCCTCCATTATCCACAAACCATTACTTTTATTATTCCCGAAGAGATCAGGAAAAAAGGGTCCCCGCCTCTCTCTAAAAAACTCCGTCTCCATATTCTAAATTCTCTACTTTTAATATTCCACATCAGTTTGTGAGTTGAATATCTAGGACAAAAAATTATCGCAGCCTCCTTATTGCACAAACCATTACCTTTCCTGAAGGAACAAGGTTCCCCGCCAAAAAAAATACTTTCCAGTTTGTGAACTTGGACAAAAACAAATTATCGCAGCCACTCCCTAAGAGATCAGGAAAAAATAGCGAAGCTGTAAAAAACGTGCCAAGACAATCAAATTAGCACTAAAATCACAATCCCAAAACTCAAGATCCCAAACCTAGGGTGCTCATCCTACGAAAAAAAATTAAATTCTTATTAAAAATGCTCCCAATCGTCTCTCCAGGATCTTATTACAAAAGTCATGAGCCTAATTACAAGAGTAAGTACCGATGCAAACAAGAATGCATCGAGTACATGAGAAAATATTGGCCCGGCGTGGATATCAATGTCCCTAATATTAATCAAGCTCTCCAAAGACACTGGTTTCATAACACTGGAGTAACCATAAAGGACTATGACAGCTACTATAACTTTGCAGAAATCATTAAGCAGCTTACATTCTCTCAATGATCAACGTCAATACAAACTCTTCACCGTTGAAATCAACGCCAACACCATCTTCCGTCTCAAACTGCAGCACAATCTCGTGAATCTCCTTATTACTTAGCACAACTCTTTTCACTGGATTTGGTTTCTCTACCAGCATCTGTCCTCCAGGAACAGAGTTTGAGATGTTGTACAAAATATTCGTTCGTTTTCCCTTAAATACCCAATCAAGACTGAGATTACTTCTGATTAGAATATTCAAACCCTTTACAATGTCTGCGATATATTTAGTCTTTCAGCAATCGCTTTAAGAGTCAGTAGTTAAGAGTTAAGAGTTAAGAGTAAGAGTAAGAGTTTAACAGTTAAGAGTCACTGGTTTCACAAGAGTATCAAAGGATCGTCTTCAGCCGCTGCTTGACCGTCTCCAGCACCAGCAGGCTGGCAAGCTTCAGCATCTGCAGCAAAAGTTTAGTGGTAGTATTTACATTAGAGTGCTATAGTTTTATAAAAGAGAGACACAGAGGAGAGAGCGTAGCACACATATTGGGTGGGCCAATAATACACACGGTTTTTCCTTCAATTCACACATATTGGGTGGGCCAATAATACACACGGTTTTTCCTTCAATTCACACATATTGGGTGGGCCAATAATACACACGGTTTTTCCTTCAATTCACACATATTGGGTGGGCCAATAATACACACGGTTTTTCCTTCAATTCACACATATTGGGTGGGCCAATAATACACACGGTTTTTCCTTCAATTCACACATATTGGGTGGGCCAATAATACACACGGTTTTTCCTTCAATTCACACATATTGGGTGGGCCAATAATACACACGGTTTTTTCCTTCAATTCACACATTTTAATTTTTCTAGTAGACTCACAATGCTCATATAGAAGGCCCTGAAGTTCAGCCGCTGATGGAGGTCTTGTTGGGGGAGTCGGATCTTGCCAATCTTCTGCATCCGTTTGCCACCACCTTTCGCTCCGAATTGTCCTAGAGTTTTCATGCAGGAATGTAGCCGAAACAGAGCAAAAGCGGAGCCGCGGAAGCTCGGTCACCAAAGTATAGATGTTATGGCGGGATTGCACGTGGTAGTAACTCACACTGAACAGTTCTGCCAGGCTTGTTAAAGTATGCTGATGCCTTGTCATAAATTGGTCATTCCTTGTAGCGAAGCACGAGCTCACCCTTTGAAGGCATGATCGCTTGGTATAAAATAGTAAGCTGACAGGGAGCACAGCGATGCGAGCGAAATGCTCTTTGCTCCTTATCTTCTCTCAGTATTTAAAAGCTCAATACTCATGCAGTCAGCAAATCGATTTTTTAGTCTGTTCCTATGATCAGACAAATGCCCTCCAATTGGCGCGCTTTCTGCCAAAAAAGTCTCGGCGGCGCTTTTTGTGCCAGCTGGCAGACTTTTTGGCAGACTTTTTTTTGCTTGAATCATTCTGCTCTCTCAACCCCCAGCTCTTTCAGCAGTCCTCCTAGTTCCTTACTTGGCGCATGCAATACAAAACCCACCCCACCAATCCCCAACCCCAACTTTGTCTTACCAAAAATAACAGCTTTAACTAGTTTCCGAGCGATCGATTCCCTCCACCCGCTTGAAGCCCCCATATTGTCTAGCATTCTGAGCATTTCTTTGTCCCAGCGAGTCTTCTCCTCTGGAAAATCCCTATACTTAATATCATGCCACATGCAGACAGAGTCTAGCTCGTTCACAGGCTCATGCCCAGGATTTGGATTATTGTTTTTATCTAGCTGTATTTCAAGCGGATTCAAAGGCCCGCAATATTTGTAGCCGGGAATTGTCCAGCCTTTGTTTGGATGAGGAAGCTTTTCTACCAGTCCATGTGAGTCTAAGTTTCCACCAGAGCGTTGCATCATTTTTATAAAAAATTAAATAAAAAATAATGGCAGATCAGAAACTTCAAAAGCTCTACTACAGTGACAAAGGATTCTTTGTAGGAAAAAATGCTGTCACCAAACTCGCGGAACTAAGTAATGAATCAAAACAAACAGTTGAAAGATGGCTCTCTAAGCAAGCAGTTTACCAAGTCTATTTCCCACCTGTTAAATTTGCAAGACCTCACTTTAACATCTATAAACCTAATGAAGCGCACCAAGCAGATCTTCTGTTTCTCCCCAATGACTCAGGCTACAAGTATGCGCTCACTGTTATAGACATTGCCTCCAGATATAAGGAAGCGAGACCGCTTAAGACTAAGAAGTCAGAAGCAGTTGCAGCTGCCCTCCAAGACATTTACAAAAACTCACCGCTCACATACCCCCAAACCTTTATGACTGATCCTGGCAAAGAATTCATGGGGGCAGTCAAATCCCTTATGGAAAAGAACAATACGAAAATGCGCTACGGAAGAACTGAGCTCCATAGAGACCAGGCTTTTGTTGAAAGATTCAATCTAACTCTAGCAAAGAGACTTTTCACAAAGCAGACAGCTGAAGAGCTGAAACTAAAAAGTGGCCAATACTATACCAAGTGGACAGAAAGACTCCCCGCAGTAATAAGTCAACTGAACAATGAAGTATCTCGAATGACAAACCTGAAACCAAATACTGCCATCAAACAAGACACAGTTAAATCAAAACATCCAATCGCCCAATTCCCAATTCCAAAGCTCCCTGGTGTTTATTCTCCGGAAATTCTTACTAACTCTGAATTCGTTCGCTTCCTTTACTTACCAGGAGAGCTGGAGAAGGACACAAAGAGAAGAGCAACAGACCCATACTTTAGTCTTGATGTACATAAGATAAACAGGCATTTCACATCAGCATCCGGTGATTACTATTTTCTATCCCAAGACTTTAATTCAAAAGCCCCCACACGATCATTCACAAGGGCTGAGCTTCTAGTGATTCCACATGACACAGAAATAAATTAAATTTTTTTTAAATAAAATGATTGAAACCAGAACCGTGAATAAAATCAGCAGAATTATCGACTCTAAGAAGCCAGGAGTTGTATCAATTAAAGGTGTCAAAGTCAAAGTAGATCCAATCCAGCATCTGATCCATTGTAACAATCAAACGCACAATATCACTGATGAGAAGACAGGTGGGGTTCTTCCTTTGTTAACTCTTATCCCCATCATCGCAGGTGCTCTTGGTGCTGCAGGAGGTGTAGCCGGCGGAGTTGCATCAGCTGTGAAGGCTGGCAATGACAGAGCACACCAACAAGAGATGGAGAAAATCGCTAGAGAAAAAGGAGTCAGAATCGGGGGTAGTTGTGAATCTGATGAATCAGCTGATGAATCAGTCAGCAAATCAGAAATCGTTAAAGCCATCATGACACTGCATAAAGCAGGATTTACAATACTCCGGATGTGAAAACAGAACAGAACAGAATCTGCTCTCATAACTATATTTAGCACTGTTGGTAGTAGTTTGCCATACTTTACACTTCACTTGAGGGTGACCACCCTAAATTTTTTTTTATAAAATTTTCATTAAAAATGCCTAAAGCAATTCCAGAAAAAAAATTTGTCGAATCTTTCTTTCAAAATTATTGCCCTCAAGCCTCTTCTTTTCAGCAGAAAAGTAAAGTTTTGCAAGAGCTTTGCAGGCAGAAATTCAATACAGATCCAGGCTACCTCGGGAGCTATGCAAAGCTGCAAGAAATTATTAATCAGCTTCAATCATCAGAGCAGTACACACCCGTGATGAACCCTGCAGCTGAGCATCAACAAAGGAGCCGCAGCTTAGTCAACAGATATCAGACTCTCACAGGTCAAAATGTGTCGAAATACCCACAGAATAAGCAAGAGCAAGAAGATCTAGAACGTACAATCCACCAGGTTGAAGCAGAGCTACAAACTGAAGACATTAAATTTGCACAGAGAAAATTCACAGAGTATTATATTGAGTACACAATCCAGGAAGACACCACAAATTCCCAATCCGACATTTACGACTTCAAAGACAGAATTCAATCAGTAATTGATCACACACTGAAGTCACGTAAGACCTTCAAGCTTCAGTTATCATTCAAGATTGAATTTTACATGCCTGCAAAATCCACTGAGCGTCTTGAATACTACATGACAACTAAAGCTCTACCCTTTACTCCCACTGACACACAGGATCCCTTTCTTCAAGAGATCAGTAAAAAGATTGACGCCTTTACTTCCGGAGGATCAGGTTGGGTTGTCAATGGCATTCAAAAAGCTACAGTAATGATCATTAAATATGACCCTCTCAAAGCTTCATCATATATTGAGCTCCCGAAAAAGCTAGCGAGTAAAAAAGCTTGCATCAATGTGAAAAATTATGACCAATGCTGTGCACTATGGGCAGTTTGGTCTGCAATATTGTATGAGAAAGATCGAGCCCACCCAGAGAGAACTTCTCATTATAAAATGTCTTTTGACGCAAAACTTTTAGAATGCCATGCTAAAGGAATTTCCTTCAATAGAGGCGGCTTGGCAATCGATCAAATCCCAAAGCTAGAGGAAGTCTTTAACAATAAAATCAGAATCACAGTCTTTGAATGGAATGAGAAGAGCGAAAAAGTACAATTAGTCAGAGCCAGTAAAAACACGCTAGATCCTGAAGGTAGGCGTCGCATAGATGTCGATCTTCTAATCATAGGTGATTTGCGTGAAAATGCCCACTACGTTTGGATTAAAGATCTTTCCAGGCTCCTCCACAAGCAAATGAACAATCATCATGAATCGGTAGCAATCTGTCGTCTTTGTCTGAAGCATTATAGTGGACCCGATCGTGATGAAAAACTTAAAGAGCATGAACTGACCTGTGAAGATCATCCAACCAACTGCACACTTCCAACGGATAAGCATCTCAGATTTAAGAGTTATCACAAGATGGAGAAGCTCCCTTTTATAGTATACGCTGACTTTGAATGCACTATAAACCCTGAAACCAATAAGCATGTCCCAAATTCTGTTGCATATCTCTTTATTGGAAGAGACTCTTTTATTGACTCAAAGTATTTCTTAGGTGACCAGTGTGTTGAACAATTCATTTACTCGATGATGGAATTACAGAAAAATGTTGCTGCCATTCAGCCTGTTCGAATAATTATGTCCGATCAAGATGAAATCGACTTCGGATCTGCAACTCATTGTCACATTTGCCGAAAGCTATTAACACCCTGCGACGTCAAAAACCACACAGTCAGAGACCACGATCACTTCACAGGAAAATTTAGAGGGGCAGCTCATAACACCTGTAATCTGAAACTAAAGAAAAACATCCGCGACCTTACCATTTTCTTCCATAACGGAAGGGGATATGATTATCACTTATTGGTTGAGAAGCTGGGTATGATACCAGGCATTAAACTAGATTGCATCGCAGAGAACAAAGAAAAGTTTAAGTGCATTGATATTAAGCGAGATTCAGGCAAGATTAAGATCAAAGATTCATTCCAGTTTCTGGCCGCAAGTCTCGATGCTTTGAGTAAAAATCTCACCGATGACCAATGTACTTATACCAAGATGCTGGCAGATTCCCTCAATCCTAGAACCCCAGATTCATTTAAGCTTCTTAGAAAGAAAGGTGTCTACCCTTATGAATGTAATCACGTCTTTGCAGAACCACTACCACCCAAGGACAAGTTCTTTTCAAAGCTAACAAACTCTGGGATTTCTGATGAAGATTATGAGCATGCTCAGACTGTTTACAAACATTTTAACTGTCGAAACTTTCTTGATTATCACATGCTTTACCTTTGGACTGATGTCTTTCTTCTAGCTGATGTATTTGAAACCTTTAGAAAGACCTGGTACTCTGCTTATGGTCTCGACCCCGCTCATTATGTGTCTTTGCCTGCTACCAGTTGGGAATCATTGCTTAAAATGAAATGGGATCAAAATCCCAACTGGTACATCGAGCTGCTTACAGACATAGACATGTACAACTTTATAGATTCATCTAAGAGAGGTGGCATCTCTATTTGTGTCCATAGGTATGCAAAGGCGAACAATCCGTATCTAGAAGACTATGATAAAGAAAAGCCTTCAAACTACATCCTTTACCTGGATGCCAACAACCTCTATGGTTGGGCTATGAGCCAAGATTTACCTGTTAGAGATTTTAGGTGGCTAACAGAATGCAACACAGACTTTTCAATACCTGCGATCTATGAAGTTGATGTTGAAATCCCATGGGAACTTCACGACTATTTCTCTGACTTTGCCCCCTTCCCTGAGAACATTAACTGTCCAAAGATAATCCAGTACAATGGAAGCTGGCAGCTATCTGAAAAAGAAAAAGAGCGTGTGAAGAAATTGACACAAAATCTCATGAACAAGACCCGCTATAAAATCCACTACAAACTGTTGCAGTATTTTATCTCCCTAGGCTGTAGGGTCACGAAAGTTCACAGAGCTCTCGCATTCACAGAAGAAGCGTGGATGAAGCCATACATAGAAAAAAACACCCAGTTTAGAACTAAAGCAACAAACAGCTTTGACAAGGACCTGTTCAAGCTTGCAAACAACTCTGTCTATGGCAAGACCCTAGAAAACGAACGCAACCGCACGAACCTGAAGCTCGTTAAGTCTGATGAGCATGGTGTCATTCAGACAAGTTTATCAAAGCCCACTTTCAAAGAGCTTCATATCTTTAATGATTACTTGGGTGCCATACTGTTCTATAAGACTAAAGTTACCCTATGCAAGCCCATATTTACAGGTGTGACTGTACTTGACGAATCGAAGCGCCTGATGTATAAATTCTTCTATGACATGAAGCGGCAATATGGTGAACAACTGAAACTTCTATATACTGACACAGACTCCCTAATTCTAAACATACAGACTGAGGATGTCTATCAGGACATGTTGAATCAAAAACATCTGTATGACCTATCCGAATATCCAGAGTCCTTCAAGACTTTGAAAGGTGATCAAGTACGCGACACTGGAAATCAAAAAGTTGTAGGAAAAATGAAGGATGAAACGGCTGGCACCCTCATTACAGAGTTTATCGGTTTGAGGGCAAAGTCCTATTTTGTAAAAAGTTGTAAGTCTACCATTAAAAAATCAAAAGGAATCCCAAAACATGTTGTTAAAAACGATCTCCATGAAGCTTCATACAAGGACGCATTGATCAATAATAAAAGTACTACTCATGAATTTATGAAACTGCAGTCTAAGAACCACAACATTCACACAATTCAACAGAAGAAGATAGGCCTCTCAGGTGCCGATAACAAACGACATATCTTTGATGACAACATTAACAGCCTACCATTTGGACACTATAGATTAAATAATTTGTAACAAAAAAGTTGTAACAAAAAAATTTGTTAAAAAAATAATGACAACCAATATTTATTTAGAAGAGCTAGCTCAGCAATTAAAAATCCCAAACTTCCGAGGAGTCTTTATGAAGGATACACTGCCAGAATCCCCACTAGAAAAAGAATGTGGAATCATGAACTTTGACCCTGCAGAAAAGCCAGGTTCTCATTGGGTTTGTTGGGTAATTGATCCGAACCGTAATCACAAGTACTATTACTTTGATAGCTATGGTACGGCCGTGCCTGAAGTGCTGAGAAATTATATGACTCATATGAGACATAAAATATACCGCTCAGATTTTATACTCCAGGGTATTAACAGTGATATTTGTGGTGAGCTATGTATGACTGTTTTGTATGCAATGACCCACACCCGAAAAAGTTACAAAGAAATCATTTTAGGGCTGAAAAAATAATTTTTTTAGGTCCCGTTAGGGCCTGTTAGGTCTTGTTCATTTTCGCTACTTTCGCGACATGCTGTTTGAACACATTCTCCAGATCATTTCTTAGCTGGCTCATTTCATCAATGGTATTTAGATTAAGCCTAACTCGTTGCTCATAGAGGTCTTGAATGTTTTTAAACTCATCCTCTGAAATGAACTTGTCTTCAATCGCCTTTGAGATGTACCCGATGATAGAGCTTTGTACTGATTTCTCGTTTGTTTGCTTCGCATGTAGATGCTTTAGCTTTTGTCGTCTGTTCCGTGATAGTGCTCCTGTAACTGCTGAAATCAGACCACATGTGGCACCAGCAGCTCCGAGTGGAATGGCGATTGGCGCAGTGATTACTGGAATTGTTGAAACAGCAGCTGCTGATCCCGATAGAACAGATACAGATCCAAGAAGCATATTAAGGTAATCGAAGACCTTGCACTGTCTATTATAGCGCTTCAGTTTCTTGGTATTATGATCAATTTGCCGTTCAATATCATCTCGCATCTTTTGAATCTCCACCAATCTGAATTGCTGTGAGTTGCAAGTGAAAGTTGGGTAAATGGGAGCACTAGGTTGGTAGTTTGAAGGAGCACTAGGTTGGTAAGGAGCACTAGGTTGCTCTTGATCATATAGAGAGTTAACTTTTTCAGACATTTTTTTGAACGAAAAAAATTATATAAATTTTTTATGACCTTTCTCGCAAATCTGTTGCACGCCTTGCCGCCTCCCTTGATACCTCTTCTGATGGTCCATCAGATACTCTTGCTTCTTCAATGTCAATGTCCGGCAGATTGTGCAGTCTCTCTAGTCGGCCGAGTCTTCTTTTCGTTTTCCCCCAGTCGTTGTATATCCTATTCAAATACTCAGTGTGTCTTGTTACGTTTAGCCCCATGGTTCTTAGTGTTTCCTTTGTTTCATTTGCTAGTCTCTGAAGAGTTGTTATATCTGACTCTGCTGCTGTGAGTCGCGAACTCAATCTATCATGCACAGTGCTTGATCTTAGCATAAAGGCTTCTAAATTTCGAACTTTATTTGAATTTTCTGTTACTCTTTCTTCCACCAAGTTTGCTCGATTATTAACGGCAGTTCTCAGAGTGGCGATGTCTGATCTTAGAGTGGCGATGTCTGATCTCAGAGTGGGTATCGCTGCAACAAGAGTATCCCGATCATGAACAAACTGTACATATAGTATGTCAATCTCTTCCTTCCGCTTTGCTACGCTCAACCGCAGGTCTTCCATGTTTATTTGTTGTTGGTGTGTTGCCCGTTCTAGGGCTTTCAAGCGATCTTTATTGAGTTTGATTTCTGGAATTTTTTCGTCAACATTTATATAACGCCTGTCAAGGTAAGAAACTTGAGCACTAGTGAGTGTGCTTCCGCGATCCAACGATTCACCTGCAAAATTAATAGACATTTTTTTTAATAACAAAATTTAAATTACAGTTCTTTTTTCTTTGTTGATCATCACAAACTGGTAAGGTTGATTCCACTTTTCATAGCAAAGATTAACGAATTCCTCCTGTGAAATCTTTCTGTTGGAGTTTTTTGTTGGATTTACAAAATGGGCAGGCGCAATGACCTCATTGTAAAATCTTTTTAGCCTGTCCTGTGGAATTGTTGGAAACAGGAGGATCAGATTGCAGTTCCCACGAATTGTTTTGTTCGGGAGCTCGAACCAGTTCTGGGCAATGTAAATCACGTTACAATTGTTGTGCCGTCCTCTTGTAAAATAGTTTTCTATCTGCTTCTGTGGGCCTGTCATGCAATCATCAAAGACAATCAAATGTTTTCTCCCCTTTTCTAGCTCATCTGGTTGGGGTAGAAGTTTGGTCTTAGGATCAACCTGCGGATCTCCATAGGTGAACACTTTAATGTTCTGCCATTTTTCATTGTCTTTGAGGTGCTTTGCAAATACGGCAGCTACAATTTCTGGGTTACTGGGAAGGCTCTTTTGGTTATTAAAACATTGAATAATGTGTTCTTTGTGCAGTCTGTTTTGAAGTCCAGAGATCAACATTTTATACTCATCTTGATACAGGGTGGGAGAGTAGATGTGCAGAGTGTCATAGTCGATAAAGCCAGGTCTAAGAAGCATGTTAAAGACTCTGAATGTTTTACCTGAACCTGACGAACCAACAACAATGCATCTGAAGTGACTCGGGATTGACTCATGATGAGAAAACTTAATCTGATTACGTGTCCAGTGAGGATTGAAGTCGTTTGAAAAGTCCATTTTTCTATGATTAAAAAAAATTAAAAAAAAGTAAATCATTTAGAATATGTGTCTAGGACTTAGATGTGTCTAGGACTTAGATGTGTCTATTTGGGACTTAGATGTGTCTTTTTGGGACTTAGATGTGTCTTTTTGGGACTTAGATGTGTCTTTTTGGGACTTAGATGTGTCTTTTTGGGACTTAGATGTGTCTTTTTGGGACTTAGATGTGTCTATTTGGGACTTAGATGTGTCTTTTTGGGACTAGTCTTGTACCCTTACATGTCTTGTACCCTCGGAAAGTACCCTTTAGTCAAATTTGAAACCACTTCCTTTTTTAATGCTAGCTATGCTAGCTCTCATCTTCTCGTAGATTGCAGGGTCCACAGTGTCTGGGTTTGGGGCCAGAGGAGCCAGCGGAGCCAATGGTGCCAATGGTGGCTGAATATCTTGTGTTACAGTATCCTTTATCTTTTTAGCCGCAGTGACAACGCTTCCCACAGATTCAGCCACGTTCTTAATATTATCTTTGTTCTCACTAATGACTTTAAAGACCCGAGCACCCTGCGCAATCATGTCAGCAAGACCATTCCCTGAGCGTTCTTTCCTCGGATAGTGACCTGCCGGGAAAAGTCCGGATCCACGCTTAATTAGATTAAGTTCCTCCTTGTCATAGTATTTGTCCACGTCTTTTTCGAAAATAATCGGCATTTTTTATTAGGGAAGAAATTATTTTTTGTTAAAACGTGAAAGCAGAAGCTCTCTTGCCCGTTTGTCGATATACTTCTTTTCCATCATTTTGTCCAGGATGTTGACAAATTCTTTTCTATTTTCGTCTTTCATGCCAGTCTTTGCAGCTCCAAGAAGAACAGCCACTCGCTTATAGATGTCAGAAATTCCTGTTCCAGATTTGGATCCTGTTCCAAGTGGGGTTGACTGTTGTTGAAATGGGCTTTCAAATGACTGGTCAGTTCCGGATGAAGCTGAAGTGTCAGGTAGGGGTGTGTGCTGGGGTGTGAAAACTTTTTGCTTGATTCTATTCATTCGGTCTGGGGAGAATTGCTCCAAGCGATGCCACTCTGCTGGGTATTGTTTCTTATATTGAGCTACTTTCAAGGGGTCGGACTGCTCGAGTTGACTCAGCACTTGTTCTTCTGTAAAATGTTGCTGTTGTTGTGGTGGTTGTTGCTGTTGTTGTGGTGGTTGCTCTGGTGATTCGGGTTGTTGTTGTGGTGGTTGTTGTTCTAGATATTTTATTGCAGCTTCTTGATCTGGCAAACCAAACCACTGTATAAAATACTTGTACTTTTTGAATCTAGTCAGGATGACACCGTTGTCATGCATCATTTTCAGAACTTGTGGGTCCTTTAGTATTTCTATATCTCTAGCAAGAGCAAAAGTTACTAGATCTCTGTAGTTCTTTAGTTGCTTGTCCGAAATTTTCTCTTGGTTTTTAGTCATAAATGTCAGTAATGTTTCTGTGAAAATTATGCTTTTAGTTTCTGAGCCTTTGACAACAGAAATATGGGTCTTATTTATGTCGATATAATATTCCACTGGTTCATTATAAATTTTTTTTCTCCACATACTTATTCCAAATACATATTTCCCATCATGTTCTGCGCGTTCTACTGGTCCAAAAAAGTTATCTGTCACTTTTAGTTGTGACTGTTGTGGGACTTGGACTTGCGGATCTGCAGATTGTTGTATCTGCGGTGCTTCTGGAATTTTGCCCAAAGCCTTTTGCACCTGGGTTTCCTGTATGTCGTCAATAGTTTCTTTGACTTGATCAATATTTTTCTTAGCTTCTCCATACCCGGGTTTATGAAACTCTGTGGCTGCTTGGACAAACTCATTGTAGGATTGTTGCTCCTTATTGATTAGCCCGGTAACTCTCTTTTCTGCTTGTGCTAGCTTCTCCAATTCAGATATTTGGTGCGCATTTTTTCGCTTCATTTTTTATTTTATTTTTTTTAGTTTAAAAAATGAACGACCCACTGACACCAGTTTTCTACAAAATTAACAAGCCTATTTTGAGTGATGATAGCACAATCAAAGCGACTCAAGTAAGAGTTCCCAGTCAGGAAAATCAGAATGAAACTAATCTTGGTCCTGGTCAAACACTGACATTCACCTACAATGGATGTTCGTCTCTGGTTAGTGTGCACAGTCTTAAGAGCGGCTTCCATATGACATTTCAATTCAAGACAAAGGGAGGTGCGGATGCAGCTCATGCTAACGTTGACAAGCATGATGCAGATGTGGCTCTGATTAGTAACTTTTGGGCGTACATGTTCAAGGAGTTTAGTGTATCGAATGGGAGCACAGAGTTGGAGCGAATCGCCAACTTTGGAATTGTCTATGACGCTCATTGTTTGATCGAGAATCCAGATTTTATTCAGTTGGGGAGTGGTGCAGGTTTCATTGCAGATGAAAAAGAAGGAGATATCAATGACAGTGGCTATAAAAAGAGGAAGAAGAGATACAACTATGCATTGCAAGGTGCTGATGATGCTGCTAAGAACCCGCTGTATCGGTCTGTTGATGTATTCATACCACTGAGATTCATGAGTGGATTCTGTAATACATTTAATCGACTGACTAGTAACTTCAGCTACACCTTTAAGATGACTAGAGATGATCGCAGTAGAGTGTTGTGGACTGGGGCGGACCACACTAGGATGGAAGTGAAGCTAACCGGAATCGAGCTGTATTTGGAAGTCATTGAGCCAAAGACCGCACTAAAAGCAGATTATCTCAAGGCAATAGAGAAGGACATTGATGTCGCCTACACGGCCTACATGTGTCGAGATGAGCGAAACGAAACCAGAACAAACATCTGCATTAAAGAGGGATCATGCAGCAATCCTAGGTATATTATTATTAACATGAGAAACCCAAATAACATTATACGCTACATGCATGGAGATGTGCGGTCCATTCAGCATGAAATCAGTGATAATCTTTACCCTGCACTGCCACAAAATGGAAATTTCAGTCAGAACAAGATTAGCAAATTTTACAGCGAGTTGGTCGACTTGGCTGTGAAAGAGAACAATGGAATTGCTATCACTGCTCTTCAATATGGAACTCTTTATCCGATGTTTGGCGCTGATGTGTCTGCCAGACAAATGCCTACTGATAACAGTCCTGTGAATATCGTGACTAACATTGAGAGGACTGCCGCAACTGCTGTTGACCTGTACATTATCTATGCGTTCGAGAGGAAGGTGAAGCTTAACATGATCAACAATTCATCCAGTAAAGTTTAAATATTTTTTTTTCGGGGCTGAAAAATGGAAGCGATTGCTGAAAGACTAAATAATATTATTTCTCACTCTAAGGAGAGCATTCCTATTACAATAGCTGGGCGAATTAATGACCCAAACGGGATATTTGTTGAAAAATTACAGCAGGCGATTCGTCTGGATCCAGGTGCTAATTACCATGTATATCTTAACGACTTCACTGGTTGGTCAAACGTTCCCAATGTGACAGCAGCAAATAATAAGTTTCATTACAAATGGAGAGGTGCAGCAGCAGAAGCTGTGGTATTCCCTGTAAGCACGCAAAGTGTGGATACCTACAATTACTTTCTAGAAAATATTTTTACTAAAAGAGGCCATTTTGAAACACCCATTGAGAGCAAGCCAGAGAAGAAACTGTTCCCTGTCAAACTATCCTATGATCTCACTGTAATGAGAGTGGTCATGCAAGTTCACAAAGATGCTGAGGTTGAATTTAAAGATGACACATGGTATAGGGAATTGGGATTCGAGAAGAAAGTGTATAAAAGCGGTCTGTTCTTAGCACCCAATATCGCAGACATTGTAAAGGGTTTGAATATTCTAATCAGAAGTAATCTCAGTCTTGATTGGGTATTTAAGGGAAAGCGAACGAATATTTTGTACAACATCTCAAACTCTGTTCCTGGAGGACAGATGCTGGTAGAGAAACCAAATCCAGTGAAAAGAGTTGTGCTAAGTAATAAGGAGATTCACGAGATTGTGCTGCAGTTTGAGACGGAAGATGGTGTTGGCGTTGATTTCAACGGTGAAGAGTTTGTATTGACGTTGATCATTGAGAGAATGTAAGCTGCTTAATGATTTCTGCAAAGTTATAGTAGCTGTCATAGTCCTTTATGGTTACTCCAGTGTTATGAAACCAGTGTCTTTGGAGAGCTTGATTAATATTAGGGACATTGATATCCACGCCGGGCCAATATTTTCTCATGTACTCGATGCATTCTTGTTTGCATCGGTACTTACTCTTGTAATTAGGCTCATGACTTTTGTAATAAGATCCTGGAGAGACGATTGGGAGCATTTTTAATAAGAATTTAATTTTTTTTCGTAGGATGAGCACCCTAGGTTTGGGATCTTGAGTTTTGGGATTGTGATTTTAGTGCTAATTTGATTGTCTTGGCACGTTTTTTACAGCTTCGCTATTTTTTCCTGATCTCTTAGGGAGTGGCTGCGATAATTTGTTTTTGTCCAAGTTCACAAACTGGAAAGTATTTTTTTTGGCGGGGAACCTTGTTCCTTCAGGAAAGGTAATGGTTTGTGCAATAAGGAGGCTGCGATAATTTTTTGTCCTAGATATTCAACTCACAAACTGATGTGGAATATTAAAAGTAGAGAATTTAGAATATGGAGACGGAGTTTTTTAGAGAGAGGCGGGGACCCTTTTTTCCTGATCTCTTCGGGAATAATAAAAGTAATGGTTTGTGGATAATGGAGGCTGCGATAATTTTTGTCCTAGAAGCCCCCTCTTGCATACTACTAAACATTGTTGTATTAACTGCCGCAAACTAGGGTTCGCACCTACTTTTCGCAAACTTGCTTATCTTACATGTTCTCTATGCTTGGTTTCGGGAGTTTAGCTATACCGGCTTCTATTTAGGGGGTATACCAACCCGCTAAAGTGAGCGGGGTGGTATGTTTCGGGAGTTTTTCTTAATGTTTGTTTAAAGAGTGGGCGGTTGTAAATCAAGAGGCCGGTAGGGTCAGGTAGTCAAATTCTAGGGGAGACAATCTGGCTGTTTCAATGAGCGACAGATTTCAAAATGATAATTTTTCTTTTTTTAGGGCTAGAAAAGACAAAAAGAAACATTATTTGGGGAGCCAGAAGTTAGCTGCTGGGCATTCAAATCTAGGTACCTGGAGGGGTAGAATAGTAATAAATCGTATGAATTAAGATTCCAGACGTTTCAAAAAACCCATTAACAGTCTATCAGTTAGTTTTTTTTTTCGGTTACTAGGCGGTTGTAAAACTTGAGCAGTAATGTTTCATCGGGGAAAGAAGACGGGTAAAGATAGTGAGTTCTATTTTGCATATTCAAACGGTGGCACGGAAGCCAAGCATATCCTTTAGCACGTTATCTTTATTTACAGAAAAACAAGAAAAAGGGTTTCCAAATTAGCACCAGATAAACAGTCCGAGTGGGTGCAGAGGCCTAGCAGGCGCCGATGAGCGACTCAAAATAGCCATAAGGTGATGGCCACGACCAGGGCCACGACGGCAGTAGCCGCGCCGAGCACTCGACCGGCTGAGCCTCGCAGAAATCCATACGCGATGGCGGCCACTCCAGCCTCGCGACCTTCAGGCACGTTGATGTCTGCAGGAGTAAGGTGGAGGAGCAAATTGGGTTGCAGCAAATAGAGTCTCAAATGGTGAAACGTGGCGGGATAGACATGAGGAAAAGTAAGGTCCAGCAGTAATTCGTAGGAGGGAATCGCAGTTTGTGGTACCCAGGTTGAGTGGGAGGGCACGACAAAAAGCATTTAACTTACTCATAATGAAGGACATGGTTATGGGCTCGCCTGAGCCAGATCGCTGCCGGACGGGTTCGTAAGGCCCAGGTAGAAAGCTGTGAAAGTTAGGTGATGGCAACAGCATTAAGTAGTGATTATTCATGATGTTGGCTATGACAAACTTACACTACCTACAATTAATAAGTTTCAATTAGGGAAGGGTTTCGTTTGTTTGGGATAGGAATCAAATTCAAATCATTGGGACAATTAGGAGTGCCGTGGGGAGAAAAAGGGGATGCTGTTTATCTTAATTATTAGGGCATAACCCTCGCAATTATCCTTAATAACCGGCCTTGTGGGGCCGAGTAGAAGTCAAATAACTCACCTGTCTTCTTCAGACTGCGGCTGGGCCATAGTACGAGGAGCGGAGCGCGTGATTGAGCGATCGGGCGACGCAGACTAGTATCGATTGCAGACAAGCTAGCAGTAGGTTAGGTGTTTGTTTAAGAGATAAAGAGGCTTGAGGTTAATGGGGCGCCAAGTGTTTGCTTTTATAGGGCTAATTTAGGGAGACGTGGCGGTCTAACCGCCAGCCAATGGGGGCAAAGTGGGAATTCCGGGCAGAACCAGTTTAGGGGGGCCCATGGTAACAGTTTAGTTGTTGGGGCCTTGACCTTTTCGGTGAGGAAATCCTGCGGCCGGCAACAGCATCGCAAAGCGGCCTGAGCAGCGGTTTTTCCCAGCTGCGACCAGCTGCAGCGCCGATTGGGCCGCGCGCAACGGCTAGGCAACCGGCCCGACGAGAATTTTCGGGCCCGGCCAGCTGAAAACACCTGGGCGCGCGGCGAATCAGAGGCTACCACGGCCCGGCAACGGAATCGGGAAGGCGCGAACGGGCCAACCAACCTGGAGCCACCTGGAGAAGAGCACGGCCGTACCCTCGGACTCAAGGAGAAAACGGCCGGAGCCTCCCAGGATTGCGCAACCGAGACCAAGCCGGGCAAGGAAAGACGGGGACAGCTGCAGCCACCTGGAGGAGAAGGCGAGCCGGGACACGGCACCCCTGGGCAGCGAGAACAACTTTAACTCAGCCGGAATGCGCACCCACCTCCCCTCAGGACTCTATCCCTTAGTCGCTAGGGGCGCCGATCATTTTACACTCTCGCACAAATCTATTTATAGCAGTATTTTACGTACGATAATCTAGGATTTCTTCTCTAGCGGAGTTCTTCTTAGGGTTCTGTACAGTATGTTGTAGGTACTTATTATCATTTTTCCCCTCGATTCTCGAGACACCCCGCTACTACTGTCAGTAGGCACGTAAGTGTCTTACGTGAAAGTGAGCGAAGGTGGAGTGATGTGGAGTGTGCTGCGGGAATCGAGTGGGGTTGTGAGCCAGCCAAATTTTTCCAATTTTTAGCAAGTCAATAATCGCGACCCACATAGCAGCTGGCCGCAGAACACCATCATTAATCTTAGGGCCAGACTTGGGGCGGAGGTGAATAAGTAGCCGCCGATTCCCCTTGTCTCGGATCTGTCTAGTCCCCTGTAGAAGTGACTGATCGCGGCCATAGCAATACTGTATGGACTAGTTTAGGTCATAATTCCCCTCCAAACCGCGATCAGATTGTAGGGATCACTCATGCGTCTAGAGTGAGCATTAATTCTTCATGTCCCTTTTCTTTACTGTAACCCGAGCCGAAGCTCGATTATGACCTTTCCCCCTTTAGATACATGTAACGACACTATAGGCAGGTCGGCGCCTGCGCTTCCCATATCCCGGCGGGATCACAATCATGGCCGACTGCCGGCAGACGCTCCTAGTGGGGCATCTGGCGATTCTCGCCGCCGCTTCAGTGGGCAATTGGGGTGGCATAATGCCGACCCAATTCCTCGCTGACAGGCTGGCGAGCATGTGGGTTGCTTTGATGGATGCGGGGTTGACGGAGCTGCAGGACTATTTAAGAAAGCGCGCTGCGCTGCCCCTAGAGCAACCCCCCTTGGACCTTTACCCTTCTTCCGGACCAGTCCCGGAACACGGTCCGTGGACTCTCCCCCTTGCTAGATAGAACTTAGCCCCTGAGCCTAAGGCTCCTGAGAACAGCCACAGGTAAATTACCTGCATAGCCCCTGAGCATTTAAGCCACCCCTTTGGGTGAGCTCCAATTGAGCCGTGTGCTCCTGCGATTTGGCCCCTTGCCAATTGCGCTAGACATCCCCGTCCCTACTTCCTCTTTCATTTGCCCTTCCTGGCGAGAACAACGGTCTGCAGCCTGTCAACCAGCATCGCAGATAAGTAACCCGCGCAGCGGACTCTAATTGCTATCCCTAAGGGATTTATTATTTAGCTATTGGGCAATAAGGGCAAGGGCAGGGATTTGTTTTCAGCCTAATAAACTATTGAATCACAGTTTTTATCTAACTTATTGGGCTCAATTTAATAACAACTTAAATCCTTCTTACTATGCATTCCTCTTCCTCTTATTTTATCGTTAGACAGCCCTCAACCATGAGTGGCTAACTTACTAGGGGGATGGGCTCTGGCACGGCCGAGCTGAAGGCTGCGGCAGGAAGGCAACTGTAAAGCGCGCATGAGAGTAGTAGGGAGCTAGGGATTTGCGAGCTAAATGCGGGATGTAGCGTGTGCATTTCTGCCTAAGAGGTGGGGGATTTCTTGGCCGGTTTTCCTCACTCTCTCGGCGGATTCCGGTGTACGCGTCAAGTTCCTTTGCCAAGTTGAATTCTCCCTCTTTTCCCCGCCTTTCGCAACCGCGGCCATGGGAGCGAGGGGCGTGATTTAATAATTTCCTGCTGCATAATCACTCAGCCAGTGTTCAGCTTAATCTCTCCTGCCTCTGATTTCCTCAACTCACACAGATCCGGATTTGCTAGTCATCTAATGCGTAGGCTGTAGCCTAATGTACAGAATGTGTCTAATGCCTCATGAGTAGGATTCTGGCTATGGATTTCTCATTCAGGTTCTGAGTACCACCTTTCTAGACCACTGTAGCGCAGTTTCAGGAATCCCCTGTTGAGGCGTGACTCGATTCATTCTGGGGTCTTCACCCTAGTCTAAAACGGAAGTTACAGAATGCTCTATTTTCTTCGGCTTGTCTAAGATCTGTGTGACAAACTGGGAGCTGCGAGCTCCGGGGACCCAAGTTCCCAAATGTCTGCGGTGGCAACGTAGGCGCATTGGGTGGTGGCGCTACCTTCGATCATTTATCCGCTTTGCCGATAGCCTTTCCGCATTTCTAAGACAAGAGCCTAGGCCGAGTCGACCACTGCTACCAAAGTTAGGAGTCAGTTACGAACATGCTACTGATGACAGTAGGCTATCTAGCCCTGTCCTATCCGCTTGCGGGTAGTCCGGCATCTATTTAGACTTTTAGCCGGTTTCGAGCACTGCTTGGGGTAGGCACGGCAATCATGCCTGTGGCCTATGGGTTGGGTGGGACTGGCCAGCCTGAGGCCAATAGGACCACTCGCTTGCATCCTTTGTACCGCCTCATCTCTCCCTTCATCTCTCCCTTCATCCCTCTCTTCGTCTCATCCCTCTCCGCGGCAACTCGCGGCAGCAGCGTGATCGACCTCCGACGCTCTCGACGCTCTCGTCGTTTTCCACACTCCTGTCTCTCACGAGGGCGGTCATCGGCTAGCAAAAGACCCGCACGATTTCATTAGTTATTTCTCTCGTAGGCACCAGTTAAGTTTGGCATGCTTAGTCACTCTTTAACTGACCATATATTTATAGACATATAAATGTTTAAAGATTTGTATTAGTTAATAAAAATGTTTGAAACAACGAAATGAACTAAGCCTTCATCCCGCATGTGTTCAGTCGGTATACAACATGTAAAAATTTAAAGCTCAGTTTGGTGACAATCCCAGATCCTCAATGTGCCAACGAGACACTGCTCTAGAGTTCTGGTGAGCTTTAAAACTGTGTGACTGTACGTCACTTTTCGCTGCTTTCTAAATAGCTTTATTGCCAACATGTACATGCGTGAACGCATGTCTTTCCTTTACATTTTCGGTGCTAGAAAACGTCTCTATCTCCGCTCCGCTGATTTCCGTTCTAGAAACTTCTTATCAGTCCTAGCTGTCATGCTCAGCTCGAACGGCAATTCCCAGCTCTGTTTGTTCATGTGCTGCTCTAAAAATAGCACTGGCAAAGTCGCATGCATGCAATATCCCATTGCTCATAGAGCCCGGGATTTTCTAGGTGACTTTCCAGGTTAATAAGTTCGAGTGGAAATCATTTGAAATCATGAAACCAACTCAGTCGTGTAGGAAATCATTTCTAGATTGATTTTCAATTGAATCCGACTCGATAAACTGTGCTCAAATCTATTGGGACACCGACGACAGCCATATAGTACTGACATAGTCAGAGTAAAGATAAAATTTTCTAGGTGACTTTCAAGGTTAATACGTAAGTCATAATACGTAATACGTAATACAGGTAAGTCAGTTCTTTAAAATGGCATGAGCAAGTCAGAAAGAGATCAAAGAAAAGAATTGATCGACAGTGAAAGCATTTAAATTTTTTGCTTCGCATTAGTTGATTTCTAATGCGGCGACATCGGAACTGACTCTCGTAGGCACCAGTTAAGTTTGGCATGCTTATAGTCACTCTTTAACTGAGCATATATTGATTTTTTTATTTAATGATTTGTATACAACACAACAACAATGATAAAACATTGATACGATACAACGATACAATGATACAACAATATATAAAAATTTAAAGCTCAGTTTAATGACAATTATCCCAGATCCTCAGTTTGGTGACAATCCCAGATCCTCTGTTTGGTGACAATCCCAGATCCTCTGTTTGGGACAATCCCAGATCCTCAGTTTGGTGACAATCCCAGATCCTCAGTTTGGGACAATCCCAGATTGGTGATAATCCCCCAGATAAAAAGTTTTAAACAATGAAATGAACTAAGCCTTGATACAACACTGATACAACACAACAACAATGATACAACATTGATACGACACAACGATACAATGATACAACAATATATAAAAATTTAAAGCTCAGTTTAATGACAATTATCTCAGATCCTCAGTTTGGTGACAATCCCAGATCCTCTGTTTGGGGACAATCAGTCCATGACAACTAAATAACAAAACAACGAAACTAATTCACTAAGTTGACTTATGCTGGAATGCCGGATGCTGTTGCCAGGGGCCGGTTACCAAGGACGCCACACAGGCTGGGCTCCCTCCTGGTCCATCGACTGGCTAGATTCTTCGTCAGTAGACATAGCCGAAACCGTTGATGAGGCCGAAGACTTGCAGCAGAAGCTCATGGCCGTAGATTGAGCCTTGGCTGAGTCATACAGCAGCAGCTCCACAGTCAGCTCCAGGATGTCGGCCTTCTCTAGGCGCTTAATCCGGTACGGTTTTATCACCTTGTTGGCCTGCAGCAGCTCTTTGAGTCTGTCCAAGCTGGCATTAATTCTGGCTCTGCGCTGCTGCTCCATCACCTGCTTGCTGATTCTCCTATGCTCCATCAACTCTACTGGGCGCGTGGTTTGTGTTTTTTTAATTCGGAGCTCCATCGAAATTTCGAAATCGACCGGCCGAGTTCATAATTTTATAAGTACCCCCTGCACCGCCAACCCCCTGTTTCCTTTCCTCTATCCCCGCTTCACTCGTGAAATGAATTCTGTTCCAGAATGTTCTAGAATGTTCTGCAGTTTTAGCTGTCATGTTCAGCCTAGATTCTCCCAAATGTGCCTTATCTAAAAACAAACCTCATAAGCAAACAAGATAAATCATCTTCGTTGCAACGAGCGTGTGAATTAAAAAATGACTGTTAACACAGGTGGACAGGCGGCTTATTCTGAAGTTCTGACGGGCTTTAAGTTCTCTGAGTCGTTGTTCCCTTTGAGAAAACAAACTTCAGAATTTTTAGATAAGGGTCAGCATGGCGTAACCCAGTCCATGGACTGAACACTTCTGCAGCCAGCAGCTTGATCTTCGTAAAAATATTTTGTTTTATAAAATTAAAAAGCGAGAAAACCAAAACCGAATTGATATTTAGAACTGCAGCAGCATTACACAGTTGTAGTTAGAATTTTCATAATGTACAGCGCTAATTTCCTACGGCATTGTCAGTCTTGACGCCACTTTGGCTTAACAACAGCCAGTGAAAAAGTGTTTTTGTCCTTCAAAAAGCCAGTCACACAGGAATAGTTAGAAAATCATAAACATATTTCATATATCACATATTTCTCAAACGTAGAATTTGAGAATTCACATTTATTTTGGCTTGAGCAAATCACTTTTTAAGCTGCAATGCACTGCAAACCTTTGTTTTCACTTTCACTTTCACTTCTCCGTTAATCTAATGCACGTGTGAAATTTCAAACCGATAAACATAAGTTGACACTGAAATTAATTAGACAAGACGAAATAAATACAAAGACTCATGAGATTTTTTCCTGCCATTTCTTCACGAAACATAGGGAAAGTTTATTTTGCAAAGCTAATTATTATTTCAAGCATTTAATTGCTAGGAATTTCAGCCATGTCATAATTATTTGAGTTGGCATTTGTATTTAGAGTATGTTATATGAATACAGCAGCAAAGTGTGTTCTTATGAAGTTTGTGTATAGGTTCTGAAATATTTATGCACTGTAGCTACAGTTTTTACAGAAGGCACAATTTTACCATTTTACCTTTAAGTCTCTTATAGCAGCTCAAGTTCTGTGTTTATCTATATTAGCAAATTTTGAAATGTCAACTAGGGATAAAAAGAGGGCCTCAGTTTAATCAATATTCATAAAGGCATTCAGAACAAGATTAGATTATTCACAGTTAGTCAATCATGTCTTTTTGGTTGGCACTCAACAGGCTGTTGTTGATTGTTGGCCATTCAGCTTCAACACCAGACTAGGATTCTTGGGACTCCTTGTCCTGTTAGATAGGCTCTCCTTGTCCTGTTAGGTGTGAGAGGTGAGACAGTTGGTTTGCTGTTTGTATTTAGATCTATAGCTAGGGAAGAAGGGGCAGAAGGCTGATAAGAGCTTATAAAGGATTGTTAGCTATATTAGGTTAAATAGGACCACAATTGAGGTAATTATACAGGGCTGGTATGAACTGTGTATGGGGCTTGAGCATAAATGTACAAGATCTGATAGCTCAAGTGTACACTCTAGTACATCAGATAACTCAGTAAAGATAGCTAGCAATGCCACAATTCTAGCTAGTGTTATAAAGACCTGGGGAAAATAGTGTTAATAAATTAATAGTCATTAGCTAGAGGAATTTCATAAACAGCAGTTTCAAGACAAAAACTGCTCATGCAGTATCAAAACCAATAGCTCAAGGCAAACTGCTGTGCGTGCATTATCAAAACTGAGAGCTCAAGCAACCAGCAAAAAATTTGTGTGTTGGGTATCTTGGGCAGGGTTGTGCTAACACTGAGAAATGATTATGTACTCAAGCACTTAACATAGCCTTTAATCATATGTGATTAGTTCTCATATGCCCTTAGGTATACCATGAGAGTGGAGACAACCAGATGCCACAATTCCAGCTAGTGAGCCAGTGTGATAAAGACCTGGTAAAATAAAGTTGATAAATAAATAGTAATTATAAGGAAATTTCAGAGCAAAGTTATATACCTGTACCAGACCAAATAACTCTAGTGTACACTAGGATCACTTATATTGCTTGTAGAAACAAGAAGAGGAGAAAAAAGGGCAGGAGAGAAGAGGAGAGGAAAGAAGAGAGGAAAGAAGAGTAGAGGAAAGGAGGGGAGAGAGGGAGAGGAGGGGGGAGAGGAGAGGAAAGAAGAGAGGAAAGAAGAGCAGAGGAAAGGAGGGGAGAGGAGGGGGGAGAGGAGAGGTGAAGAGGAGGGGGGAGAGGAGAAGAGGAGAGAATTTCATAAACAGCAGCTTTAAGGCAAACTACTGCTCATGCAGTATCAAAACCAATAGCTCAAGGCAAACTACTGTGCATGCATTATCAAAACTAAGAGCTCAAGCAACCAGTAATTGTGTGTTGGGTATCTTGGGCTGGGTTGGGCTAACACTAAAAATGATTATGTACTCAAGCACTTACCATAGCCTTTAATCATGTGATTAGTTCTCATATGCCCTTAGCTATGCCATGAGAGTGGAGACAGCCAGATGCCACAATTCCAGCTAGTGAGCCAGTGTGATAAAGACCTGGTAAAATAAAGTTGATAAATAAATAGTCATTATAAGGAAATTTCATAGCAAAGTTATATAACTGTACTAGACCAAATAACTCTAGTGTACACTAGGATCACTTATATTGCTTATAGAAACAAGAAAAGAAGAGGAGAATAAAGGCAGGAGAGAAGAGGAGAGGAAAGAAGAGCAGATGAAAGGAAGGGAGAGGGGGAGAGGAGAGGAGAAGAGGAGGGGGAGAGGAGGGGGAGAGAAGAGAAGAGGAGAGGAGAGAATTTGATAAACAGCAGTTTTAAGGCAAACTACTGCTCATGCAGTCTCAAAACCAATAGCTCAAGGCAAACTACTGTGCATGCATTATCAAAACTAAGAGCTCAAGCAACCAGCAATTGTGTGTTGGTATCTTGGGCTGGGTTGGGCTAACACTAAAAATGATTATGTACTCAAGCACTTACCATAGCCTTTGATCCTGTGATTAGTTCTCATATGCCCTTAGCTATACCATGAGAGTGAAGACAACCAGATGCCACAATTCCAGCTAGTGAGCCAGTGTGATAAAGACCTGGTAAAATAAAGTTGATAAATAAATAGTAATTATAAGGAAATTTCAGAGCAAAATTATATACCTGTACCAGACCAAATAACTCTAGTGTGCACTAGGATCAATTGTTATTGCTTTGCAGGAGCTAACCAACAATTTTGGGTTGGGTAACTAGGAAACACTTTACAACAAACGATTAGCCAAGCCTTACCAGTTCTCAGATGCCAGCCTGAAGATAGCAAGCAAAGCCACCATTCCAGCTTGTGTTATAAGGACCAGTTAAGATGTACTAAGCCTCACTGCAGTTTGCTAAGTTTTTACCATCCTTTTAACTGCTTTCACTTTCTTAAATCCTTAATTCCTTTCAGGCTCTCTAATTATTTGTAGCCACATTGTAGCCACTGAATGTGAAGCTTTCATCTGAATTGCCTGAATCTAGATCTGAATCTGAATCTGAATTTTCATGGATAGTCAGCAGCAGCAGCAGCAGCAGCCACGGCAGCAGCAACAGCAGCAGCCGCAGCCCAGCAGCCCCTGGGCGCTGCTGCCCACCACGGTGGACAACAACAAGGTCCAGTGGTGGAAGGAGAAGGGAGGGGCCGGGGCGGCCACCAATTTCACGCCGCCGAGGCCCCGGTGCCCTCCCCGGCCACCGGCGAAGAAATAAAGGTTTGTCTAAGCTACCTATATGTGATACCTTTATTCCTTAATTCTTAATCCTTAATCGTTAATTCCTTAAATAAGAGCCAAGCGTGCAATTATACCCGTTTGCAGGTGTAAGTTTTCATTGAGTCTGGTAAAACAATATTTAGTTTTAGCCATTATAGCACCATTTATCAAAATGCGATTGTCACACTACAATGCTAATGCAATATTACAACGTTAGCAAATGTACTCACATTCAATATGATTGTAGCCATAATGTCATATGTCGTGTCTTGTCGTGTTCATGTTTAACCAGAAAATTGCATGAGCCATCCTCCAAGCCCTATAGCAAGTTTATCTGCAAATTTAAAGAAGCAGATAACAACTGCGTACGAAGATAACCCCTCACTCCACCTTCATGCTGTCCAATAACGAGCTGCTAACACACCTCGAAACCTCCCGCTTCGTCATTTCAGATGCATTTCAAATGAAAGGAATATGGCTTCGGTGATCCTATAATCCTAAGGATTATATTAGGAATATTTTGGAATACATCTTTGCTTGTTGTCTTCCTTTATTTCACTCATATTTATTTATTAGCTTGATGCACAGCCTAAATGTTTAGCTTCTTATAGCATTAGCTTAGCATGATAACCAACATATTTATCGAGCACTCCTTGCTTCGTGTTCCTGCACTTGCTCACTTGCTTTGCTTGCCTGCTTTGCTACAATTCGTAGCAAAAGTACATTTTTTTTTCATTTCTACTAACATTTATACTAAGCTGCTACTAACATTTACACTCCGACCCTTAAGCTGGCTAACACTTAAAAGATTCGCATGCTTCCCATCTGACCTCTGTGTCCCTGTAGCTAAGAGTTTGCTACAATTCGTAGCAAAAGTTCATTTTTCATTTCTACTAACATTTATACTAAGCTGCTACTAACATTTACACTCCGACCCTTAAGCTAGCTCACTTAAAAGATTCGCATGCTTCCCATCTGATTACAGGCAATCGTTATAGACAAATGATAAATATGTAAATTGGGTCTGAAACATTCCATATTTTTTCCAGACGTTCTCCATGAACACCTGACGCCTGGTACACGGTCAGGCGTGTCAAGAAACGGAAGCTGCGGATGACATTGATATTAGTGTCTATTCTAATTCAGTCAGCTACTCAGCGTCGAGTAGCAGTTGGCCCAGCATCCCGGCGAGCTGTATCTGGCCGAGTTTAGCAGGTTAGATAACGACAGCGACCTTCACGTACTCCATGTCATGTCAATGGAGTTCCACGGCTGCGCTCGCAACAAGGTTGAATAATCTTTTTGTTTTGTTTGTTGTAGTTTATGAAATAATGTGCAGCAACAATTAGTTTATTTATGGTATTTAAAAGTAGCATTTATATAACATTTATAAGTACTTGTAGTTATCTCATACTTTTATAGGAAACAGTCTGTCTTAATTACATGTCTTCAAAATCAAGGTTTAATTACAGATGATAAGTCATGCATGGGCAATATGAGAAAACACGAGAAAACAGAACAAAACATATCCGTAAGAAAAAATAGTTTTCGTGAGTGACGTAACGCAACTGAGAATCGGACAATCCGATTTATGACATGACAACTGAGTCATGTGTCATGTTTCATGTCATTTCATGTCATGTCATGTCATGTCATGTCATGTTTCATGTGTCATTGTACTGTAATTCTGAGTTGAAGTTTTACAATTTAGTCTAGGCGATTTTTACATCTGCGCGCGCTTACAAAGACTAGAGAATATATAGCTTTTCCTGCTGCGCCAGGATGCGTTTGTGGGAGCTCTAGGATTCGCCTAGAGACTCCTGTCGTATGGCAGCCTTAATTAGTCAGACTAGTATAAAAGCTCTTACACTGAGAGAGGGTGTCCCGTCCGCCCCGTTCCTTATTCTCTTGCACTGCTACTCACTCTCTTAACTAGGTTCGATAAACTCTTTGTTGCTAGCCATTGCTGCCCTTGGCTGGTTCTAACAAAACTCAGATAGTCATTAAGACAAAGAATAAGAACATCATTGGAATTGGAATTGTGATTCCAGAAAACTCCTCCCAGATCTTGATTGATACCTCTCTCTTTACCTTGGTTACCGACAAAGGATCCGTGAGTAACTAATTAAACATTTGAGTTTGGGAACACTCTCTCAGTGACTTTTATAGTTTAAGTAACTTATAGTGAGTTTTCATCTTTGTGATTTGTTTGCTTTAAGACCACCTAAATATAATTCGATTGAGAATATAACATCAAAGTGAGTGCAATATCAGGAAAAGATAGTCGATTTCCCACGCCTCCTTATTTCTTAGTTAGAAACTACCGCTAGTGACTGGCTTATCTGCAAGAGATAATAATTGAAGATAACAAAAACATTCTTTAAGCTAGACATCAATAGAACGGAGGCGAAAATAAAATATTTCAGAGTCATTGTCTGGATCATGTGATTTCTAGGGTATTGTTGGGATTTGTGAGACATTGTAACATTTTAACTTCTCGTGGTTATAGTGAAATTTGTAGAAGTGGTTCTTGGATCTTGGGTGGATCTTGGTAATTAGCTTTTCCTTGTAGTAATACCTCAGCGCTCGGTGCATCGTGTAGGTCATTTTGTCCAGCCCCTTGTAAGTTGCCCAGGCCTCTGCTGGTCCGGTTGGATTTAGAATTTCCCAAGTGCCCCCCTGCTTGTTTTCCCAGCGCAAGCAGGGCAGCGACAGGTCAGACGGCGGAGCTTCCAGTAACTGGTAGATAAACTCCCACAGCAGCAACTTCTTGTCTGTCATTGGGCAATGTTTAGTTTTGATAGCCAATTGTTTCAACAATGCAAAAATGTTTAATGAGATAGCTAACACTTTAAATCCCAAGCCCCAGAATCACTTGCCATTTCCACAAATCTGTAAACCGCCCCTGAACCTGGGCTAACTTATATCCCGTAATCCCCAATACACTAAAGATTCCCAAATCCCAAGTTTCTGCAGCTCAAAAACACTAACCGCATCGCTGCTTACTTATTCTTTTTTCTGACGCCTGGCGCCGGCGGCTGCACATGCGTTGGGAGATGCGAAGGAACCAAGCAAAGGAAGCTATCAATCAGAGGCAGCTGCTGCTGATGCTGTTGCTGTCCGATGGACCTGATGGTATCGCCAGAGGACCGACTTCCCTGCTTCTGCTGCTCATTTTTGCCTGCGAAGCACTCCGATGCGCTCATGGCCCCCGTGGCATCTTCGTCGGCAACCGGCTTATAGAGATCGAAGAGGGCAGCGCTGTCGTAAGATTGGAGGTCAACGAATTCACGGCGCATCACGGTGAAGTCCAAGGCGTCTAAAACGCTCAGGTCATCGACGGGCTGGTAAGAAGAAATGGGTTTGCGATTATCTCTATCTCTATCACCAGATCTCCAGGAGCCTACATTGTCTCCCGTGAATAATAAATCTAGACACCATCTACTATAGCTAGACAATCTAGCCACTCTCTGCAATAGGCAGTGTTGCTATAGTAACTGTCTTTTCTAGCTATAGTTAACTACCTAGAAAATCTACAAGATTTTGATTTTCTCGTAGTAGCTACCCTCTGTCTCCAATAGAACAACCAGCCACTTTCTCGATTTATAGTTTCACCTCTCCGGATTCAGTTGCATTTCCGTTTCCGCGATCAAAGTTCATGGCCCGATTATTTGGCACGGCTTCTAAGAGGAGAATGAGGAAAGAGGAAACAGAGAAAAACTTACAGAGAAACAATTATGGTGGGTGTCTCAGTTTTAGACAACTAGCCAAGTTACAATAAGCTAGCTATCTATATGCTACTCTAAGAAACGCTTTGTTTGTCTAGTCTGGACTCTAGTTTTTCTTATCACTGCTGTGTTTATTTAGTCTGGACACCTATCGCTTTACAGATTTGGAAGCTGCGGAAATGTACTTTTACAAACGGAAGCTGCGGATGACATTGATATTAGTGTCTATTCTAAGACTGCTTCCCAGAAGTTCGAGCATCATGAAACTCTTGCCGTACAGTTCAGCGGCATAATAACTGTAAAATAACTGGTCGTCGAGAGAAATATATTGGATGATAAGTTTTTGTTACTTAATAGACACAACAGGCATTTTGTACGAGAGAAAAGCTTAAAGTGCCTTTATCAGGAAACTTGTGTGCTCTTTTATAATTGGCTCCTTGAGCTTTCCCATTTTTAGTTGTAATTTACTGTTGGTCTGCTCATTCGCACTCTTCTTCAGCTGCTTTGCATTTAGTACCCTGCAACTATTCAGTTCGACAAAAAAATTTCCGTTTTGGATGCAATCTGCCTATACTATGGCATATTGTATAAATATACATATCCGACATGTATACACATTCTTAGTGTTCATTATTTTCTCCCGCTATGCATCCTTAGGTGAATTAGGTAAATAATGTGCATCCACGCTTCACTCGTGAAATGAATTCTGTTATAGAATTCCTATCTGTGGTTTTAGATGTCATGTTCAGCCTAGATTCCCCCCAAATGTGCCTTATCTAAAAACAAACCTCATAAGCAAACAAGGTAGATTATTTTCTTCGAGGACCTCTCAACAATTAGCTAGTTCTCAAAAAACTCCTCGCAACGAGCGTGTGTATTAAAAAATGACTGTCAACACAGGTGTATTTATTCTAGCACAGGTAGTGTTACACTTAGAATAAAAAAGCAAGAAAAACATGTGTCAAGCTGTTTTTCATGCTTTTGCGCTTCTAATTAGGTTTTTTATCTTCCGGTAGCTATGTACAGTCGTGCTATAACTAAAATTATAGGTATCGTGCTTTGTTTTAAATTCTAATTATTTTTTTGTTAAAACAAAATTTCATAGTTTTTTGTTTGATATCAGGTAGTGGTTTTAATAAAACAAATAAAATGACAGCGTAAAAAACGATTATGTTTTTGTATTGAAATTTTCGAAAAATGTCATTTCTATGAGCAATGCATTTAATTTTGAATTTTATTGTCAACTGGGGGGATGATTGTCAACTGGGGGATCATTGTTAACTGGGGGATCATTGTCAACTGAGGGATCATTGTCAACTGGGGGGATGATTGTCAGCTGGGGGATCATTTTCAACTGGGGGGATGATTGTCAACTGGGGGAGATGCGACAGGTGAGGGATAAGACGGAAGATGAGACAGGGGAGATAAGGCACATTATGCCCTCCCTGCTGCTAGGTGCAGTTGAGGGTCAGCTGACCTATTAGCCATGGCCATGCTGAGTCATGTACTTCCTTCAAGGTGCCATGAAATGCATTGTTCTCATTGCTAGCAGAATCTAATTGACACACACAACTCATGTCGCGAATTCAGCGGCAAGGCTGGTAGGAGCCAGAAGTGACAAGTCAGTGTTGATATTATATTACATTATGATTGAGTTTTTAAGTGCTATTATACTAATTGCTCGTTGACAATCTCCACTTCCACTAGGTGAACCTGCATGGGCTTCCACTAGCCCATGCAGGTACAAAGACAAAGAGTACTTTAAAATGCCACCGTGAGTACATACATTAAATTGAGTTGAGTGAATAGGGATCGAGTTGGGGTAATGGGGATCGAGTTGAGGGAATTGGGATCGAGTTGAGGGAATTAGGATCGATTTGGGGGAATGGGGATTGATTTAGGGGAATGGGGATTGATTTAGGGGAATGGGGATCGAGTTAGGGGGAATAGGGATCGAGTTGAGGGAATGGGAATCGAGTTGAGGGAATTGGGATCGATTTGGGGGAAATGGAATCAATTGGGCATATTGGAGATGGAGTTGAGGGAATAGGGATCGAGTTGAGGGAATTGGGATCTAGTTGAGGGTATTGGGATCGAGTTGGCGGAATGGGGATTAGTTTGGGAAAAATTTTTAATGTTTATATAAAAACAAAACTCATCAAGCAGCTCAATCATAAATTATCTTTTACGAGCTATATTTAAAAAATCTAGACAATAACTTGTTTTTCGTTTAAAATGTACTTTTTCGGAAGCTAGGCCTTTTGACATTGATAGCTTCCAGACTTTTTTCAATTCCTTCTCGTCGTGGCTCGGAGGCATGACTGCAATTTAGGGAATTAAATATTAGTCAGCTTCCTTTCTTGGTTTGATCGTCAGGGTCTTTTGTTAACCGAGAAGGAGGCCCTTCCCTGCCGCAGCAGCAAGCATATAGCCTATGCTCTTGAGAACATTTCGGAATTATGAAGTGGTGTTGATTACCCGAGACTAGTTTTTTATAATTTACTTTGCTTATTATGGCCAAGTGATATCACTTGTTTATTTAATTATGCTTGCTGCTGAAGAACCAAGTCGAAGCCACTATCGCATGTAAAATATTGGTTTAAAAAGAATGTCGAAAAGAACAGTGCAGGTACTTGCTACGGTGCTAGGTGCTAGGTGTGCGGGCATGTGGAAAGTAATTTATTGTTTTTTCTGTCTATTTTTCAGATGTAATGATGCGGGAGTTTATCATAACACAATTGTATGAACAGGATAAATTGTATGTCTCATATATACAGCTTAGCCAAGACAAACGATTTGTAAATTTTTTGTGCTTTTTGTACAATTTGAAGATGCGATGATGCCAAAAGAAATGGAGTATACATACACCCAGTTCTGTGAACGGGATAATTTTGTTATGTCTAGTAAAATGTATGTCTGTAACAAATAGCAATTAAAGATCCTTGCGGTGGGGCAAGGTAGCAACTTAAAATCCACTATTCTATGGACGAAATTCGAAGCAGATAAGATAAGTGTCCTGACTAGCTGAGTTGGCAACTCAGTTGCCAACTCAGCTAGTCAGGGGATCGAAACTTATCTTATCTGCTTCGAATTTCCATAGAATAGTGGATTTTAAGTTGCTACCTTGCCCCACCCCAGAGGCAAGTCAAGTCAAAGTTAAGGGTAAACAAAGTAACCTATATTTCTTATTGCACGCCAGACCAAACTCCCTTCAGCTTATCTCCGTCTGTTGTGGTCCCTGGTCCGCTCGTCTGAGTTGCAAGCGAATTTAGGAAGCAAAAAATCGGCGGCCGTTTTGTCAACATAGTGGGTGGATTCTGCCTAGGGCTCAAGTTCCGACACTATTTGCTCCTTATCCCTCCTCACGTCGATAAGGGCGCAAACCTGTCCTGAACAATTTGCAAAGTTTCCTGTTTGCTAAACCCAAATCCAAGTTTAGAGCACGTGTAGAGTAGATAAGAAAATTTATGAACATGTGGCACTCGTAGAAGGGGATAAACAAGGCTAGCTTTCCTGTCCCGTTAGCGGAATGACGTAAAAAAGTCGTCATTTTGGCCGGTCTACTAAGAGCTTTCGGAAGCAGCCAACATTTTTGCCCTGGGCGGCCAGTTGCGATTTCGGATGTTAGGCGGTAAACTCCAATCCCAAGTGCCAGGGAGTCGTAAGGATAGTTGTAGACATTGTCGAAATCCTGGAGCACTCTGCCACTTATTATGCCGTCCGGTTTAACTTCATCAATATGAATGCATGTCGTCCCAACGAAGCAGCAATTGTCACCCTTCTTCGTGCTGAATTCTATAGTTGTTTCTGCTGGCTGGCTGAGGTACATATTTCGTACTTGTAGTACTTGACAAACTGAATGAGCGGCGACATGCCTGGTCACTTTGACCCTTCTCTTGATTGCTCCCAGATAGCTTTCGAATGGAAATGTACTAAAATTATTTAAGTTACCTAGCCTTCTAACAAACTGGTCGAGGTGAAGAAGTGCATGAATATTGTAGCTAATCGATTTTTGGCCAAATAACTTTGACATCTGTTCGACGAATACCTCGATGCAGCTTTTCGCTGAATCCCATAGATTAGAATACCTTTCCGTGGAATAGCAGTATACGGCGAAGTGCAGAAGAAAATTTTTGTAAAACTGTTCCTTAACATATCCCTTAAAAATTATTGGTCCCAGGTAAAGAATAATTTGTCTGAACTCTGTCGCCTTAAAATGGTTAAGACACTTATCTATGCGGCGAGGTCTTCTCTGGAAATTAGACGGAGTCCAGCTGGCAATACCGGCAATGATGTCCGACAAAGACTTCATATTCCTGCGACTAAAGCGGCAGCCTCCTTCTCCAAAATAAAAGTGCATTAACTTCCTTACTGCTCCCAGACAAACGGCATGTTGAAAATCCAGAGGAAAACAGTTGACGAAGTCAATGTTGGGCAGGTCCAACAGTGGTGACTTGATGACCGCTCCTGTGGCGTCTTTTTTCTGGTTGTTCTCTACTAGGAATCGGTACGCTTCCCCACATCTATTCTGGCCAGCAGTTACGGAAAATGTCACTCTGCCTTCAGCACGCAAGCCCACAGCTCGACAGTAACTGCATCCTAAGTAGCTTGTGTGACCCAGAGTGCACATTAAAAAACTGCGGGCAAGGGTGTCACAGACAAAATAAATAGTCGAGAACATGATGCTGATTTTCTCACTGATTTTGACTGGACTAGACAGAAAGTTTTTTGCTTCTTGGCAAAACTGTCGCATGTACTCCTGTACTGGTGGCTTTCCAGTGCCGGCCCAAATAGCCACTGGAAAAGGCTTAGCGAATGCGGATGGAATTTTCATTAGGATTGGCCATAGACTAATCGTACTGAATAGATAGAGAGGAAGTCCGTCACTGTTTAGAATTGCGTCGAATTAGTAACACTTTGTTTGACCTTCATGCAGCAAATTTTCTGGTCTCAGTGTCAACAAATTCTTCGAAAGTAGAAAAAAGAGGTCACGGCAATCCTTTGATCCTAATCCTAAGCAACAAATCAGTAGTAAAATTTCCAACCGTAGACAGAGCAGTGGCATCGCCAGAAATTCCACAAAGCGTCGCTCTGGGTCAACGTCGAGTAAGCCGACCGAAACGGGCTCGGATGATACCACTTCAGGGGCCTGCGAGAACCCGACGACGAAGGGGATGAGGCCGGCGACTGTCGCTGTCGTCGGAGGGAGAGCCAGCTGGCTCCTTCAAGACGCCCGATGGACGTGCCTCTAGTGTCATTCATTCCTAAAGCCACTCCAACATCGGCAACAGGTCGCCCGACGGCACCGACCTCGGCATCGGCAGGACGCCAAGTGTCCACGCCGCACAAACTGGGCACTATGGAGGCTGCTGCTGCATCACCTGAAAAGGAAACAGGCAAAACAAGTACTGAAAATCGGACCAACGAAACCATAGACAATCTACTATATCTACATTGCAGCACCGATGTGAACGTGGAACCGTTCAGGCTGCCAGAAAAAGTGTCTAAATGGCCAAATGGGGTATTCCCACAACAAGGATGCCCATTTCAAATATTGCCCGTATCTAGTGCGCCACGTCGCCAGCCAGGCGTACCACAGCATCATTAGTGATATCCTGCCGCTCTCCTTCCACCATAAACCAGAATATAGTTATTCAGAAGAAATACTTAAAGAAAATAACAATTGGTATCTAACTGTTCAACTCATCAAGGAGTTCCTAACTGAGCACCTAAAATTGCCAAACTTTAATTCTTGCCTCATAAACTTCTACGCACGGCCTGAAATCGGCATTCCTTACCATGCCGACAACGAGCTGGGGCCCGAGCCAACGATCGCCACGGTGTCCTTTGGGGCGCCGAGGCGTTTCTTAGTCATGGCCAACAATGACCAACGAATCATCTGCGACTACCCAAGGGTGCCTGGGTCTGTCATTATTATGAGCGGGACAAGTCAGAAGAAGACCCGGCAAAGCGTACCACCCACGCCCCTGGAGCAGGCTGGCTACCGAATCTCGCTAACCTTCAGGGTGACGGACCCATCTTTGAGACTGCGCCAGCCCACCACGGTGCCAAAGTCTGCAGCAGCAGCAGCAGTGGCGGCAGTAGTGGCGGCGGGGGCCCACGGCCGACCTCCACGAGGTGTCCCTGGATAACTCTAACGGGCCGTACTACCACCGAGTCTGCGAGGGAGACGAGGAACACTGCGCCACCAACACCGGCGGAGCAGTGGACCCCGACGGCGACCTCTACACCGTGATGCGCATCCGGGGCGGCGACGGCGCGGCCGAACGCCCCCGAAGACGCGGAGGCCGCCGTAGGACTGGCACGCTAGGAACCGAGCCGAGCCTAGAGCCCCTGGTGCAGTTCAACTGCAACGGCCTCAAGAGCCGTCACACGGAGCTGGCCCACAGGCTCGCGACCCTGCGCCCCATCGCCGTCCTCCTGCAAGAAACGAAGCTTAGAAAAGACGAGGCCTACAACCCGCCCCGCGGATACGTGGTGGCGGCGCGGTCGGATGGCATCATTGCCCCTGGAAGCAACTGCCACGCAGCTCCCACGACCACCGATCAAACCAACAACCAGGCCACGGCGACCATGGCTGCTGCCGGGAAACAGCGCCGGGTCCAGAATCCTAGATGCCGCCTGCGCCACCCGGACTCCAGAGACCTGTGGTGCCCAGGCTGCCGCAGCGGCCGGACGGCCTGCGAGGTCCGCTATACCCCATGGCCTGACCACACGAGCCGCCCAGATCCTGCCTTTGTCCGGACTGTCCAGATTCCAGAATCCAACCAATCCACTAAGTCAAAAATCACGGCTCGCGGAGGCGCAATGATCCTCGTCCGTGAGGATACCAGCTACGACCGTCTGAACATCCAGCGGGAGCACAATCTGCTCGACGTGGCCGCCTGCCGTATCCGGCCCCGCGCCCAACCGTCCGTCACCTTGGTCTCTGTCTACGCCGCTCCGACAAGCAGCCAACGACCAGAAGACAAGTGGCAACCTTCCTTCTGCCGCCTGCCAGTCACCGGCAGAGTCATCATCGGAGGCGATTTCAATGCCCACGGTAGCTGGGATCACCACATGGACGAGGATGGGCGAGGACAAATTGTGGACGAATGGGCTGCCCGCAATGGCCTTGTTGTCTGCAACTCCAGATCGCACACCCGCACCTGTCCCAGTTCAGGGCGCCTCAGCGCTCCCGACATCACCGCCTGTAGCAGCAGCCTGGCCGACGCGGTCTGTAGCACGTGGAAAACCTGCGCGGACTGGGGCAGCGACCACCTCGCCATGATCTTCAGCATCTACTCCACCCGCACCAGCGCCGCACTCAAGCCGGGCCCGAAACGATGGATCTACCGCAAGGCAGACTGGGGAAGCTTCCGGAGCCAGCTCGAGGCCTGGGCCGCCCAGGACCTTGGCGAGAACACTCTGAACGAAGAGGCGAGCCGACTCTCCGAGGCTATCCTGTCAGCCGCCCGCCGCGCCATCCCGCGCAGCTCCGGTAGGCCGGCCCGTCGCCTCCCCTTCTGGAACGACGCCTGTGAGGACGCCACGCGTGCCACCCGCCTGGCGCGCCAAGCCGCTGAGGCCAATCCATCCCCGGAGAACCTCGCGGCGGCTGCCACCGCACGCCACAAGGCTTCCGAATGTCTCCAGAAAGAAAAGAAGGCCTTCCTGCTGGAAAAGGCGGCTACTTTCGACAGGAATACCGACATTTTCGGCCTCCTCCGCGCTATGCGGGGGGAAGGCCCAAAAGGCAATGACCCAGCCGCCATCCTCAAACCTGCCACCGACACGGCGCCGGAACGACCGGCGCGCACCAACAAAGAGAAGGCGGACCTCTTCTGCCAACTCTACGCGGATGTCAGCCGCGTCAACAGGCGCCCGCAGGACGCAGCGATACGGGCCGAAGCGAACCTGGCCACCCGCCCAGGCGATGACGAGCCCTCCGATGGTGCCGATCCCCCTTTCACCGCCGGAGAACTCCGCACCGCCATCCGCTGCCTCAAATCAGGGAAGTCCACCGGCGCCGATGGCGTCTCGAACGAGATGCTGAAGCGACTCCCCCCGGCAGCGGATGCTGCTCTCCTCAATCTCATCAACCGCACCTGGGCCGAGGGCAAGACTCCAAAAAGCTGGAGGCGCGGAGTCATCATACCCATCCTCAAAAAAGAAAAAGACGCCGCTTCGCCGGGGAGCTACCGCCCAGTTACTCTGACCAGCTGCATTGCCAAATGTGCAGAACGCATGGTCCTCGCCCGGCTAAACTTTTAACTTGAGCGGGAGCAGCGCCTTGACACTGAACCAAGCCGGCTTCCGGCGCGGCAGGAGCACGGAGGACCAGCTTGCACGGGTCTGTCAGGAGATTTTTGACGGCCTCGAAAACCAACCAGCGTTGAGGAGTATCCTCTGCCTCCTCGACTTCTGCAGGGCTTACGACCGGGTCTGGCGCCTGTGAGATCCGTGGCAGATTATGCCTGCGGCGTCTGGGGAGCTTTCGCGGCGCCAAGCACCAAGCTCCTCATCGACAGACAGCAGCACAGCTGCGCCCGAATCATTACCGGCTGTCTGCAGCTGACCCACACACAAGACTTGCTCGCCGTGGCGGACCTTCCGACCTTCGGACACCTGATCCTCCAACGGAGCGCCATGCTCAGGGAACGGGTCCTCCGTCTTCCGGCGAATACGCCTACCCACCAGATAGCTCTGAGGGACGTCACCCCACGCCTTAAGAACCGGGCATACGAGAGCTACCAGAGACACCAGCGGAATCTGGACGACATCTGCACCGTCGCGCTGGACTTTCACCGTGAGTTTCGGGGTTGCTGGCGCCGAGTCAGCCAGGAACTCGACAGAGATGGCCTGCTCGACAGCCTCCCCAGGGAGGACGCCAATGTGCCTCTCCCACCCTGGGAGCCCAGAGCCGACATCACCCTCGACCTCAGCCTTGCGCAACTTTGCAGCCGAAACCAACCACCAAGCCTTCGCAGCACAGCAGCGACGGAGTACCTGGCAGAACGCGGCTCCTTCCAGAACTCAGCCTGGACGGACGGCTCGGTCCGGGGCGGAACTGCCAACGGAACCAGTGCGGCCATCGTCATCACGCCGCGCTGGGGCCGGGTGGTCACCGACGCGGCAGGAACCATCTGCAGTAGCACGCAGGCCGAACTTCAGGCCATCCTGCTCGCCCTCCGGGCCTTTATCGACACGAGCCCCGGACGCGAGCCCTCGCCTATCGACATCTTCACGGACTCTCAGGCGGCCATCCTCTCCATAGCGAGGGGCCCCTGCTCTGGAGAACCCACGCTATCGGAAATCTGGACTACCGCCAGCCAGCTCGGGTCCTGCATCCGGCTGACCTGGGTCCCAGCCCACTGCGGCATCGAGCTCAACGAACGGGCTGACCGGGCCGCTAACCTCTGTACGGCCCATCAGCGCGCCCGGGCGATCACCCTGTCGGCCGCCAACGCCCACCTTCGTCGGCTCAGAGCTCAACGAGACCTCGACTTCCGCCGCGGCACTTCGTGGCCTCGCCTTCCGGCGCTCCCGAGGAAGCACGAGGTCCTCATCAACCAACTGCGCGCGGGTTGCAGCGTCCTTGCAGCAGCCACGCGCCACCGTCTCGGACTGTCCGAGGACCCCGAGTGCCCGGACTGCGGGAACCCGGACACCGAGCAGCACATCCTCCGCACGTGCCCCAGAGGCGACTCGGCTCGGCCTAGTGATGGAGCCGACATCCTCACGGACACGGCGGCGGTGCTGCATCTCCTTCGCAGACTGGGGCGTCTCTGACGTCCCCGCCCCTCGCAGTTCGCTGACTTTGGGGCGCGCGGTGCAGAGAGAGAGAGAGAGAGTGGCGGCAGCGGCGATGGCGGCTGAGCGATCGGCGGCAGCTGCACCGGCCCCGGAGAGGTCAGCAGCGGCGGTGTCGGCGGCGGCGGCGGTGTCGGCGGCGGCGGCGGCGAAGACGGCACATTAGTCATGCCAAGCGCACTTTCTAATTTGTCTCCAGAGTGCAGGCTTCAAATTTAATCAGCTAGGGGTTGTTGCGCAATTTGACGATGCAATTCTAATTCAGTGGCAGTGAGTAAAATTCTCAATAGGCCAAGATGGTTTGACCTTTGAAAAAAATCTTGTTTTTCGAGTATTTAATCCCTTTAGCAACAAAGTTAAGCTTAATAAAAATACGTGTCTAATTGTCCCTAATATTTGGCATCTTTTGGTGAAGAAAATGTGAAAAAACGGTTGAGCCGTTCGGGAGAAAATCAATTACAACCAACCAAGCAAGCAACCAACCAAGCATTTCATGTTTAGTATAGTGGAGAGGACTCGTGATTTGCAGTATGAATACTTTATCAAGTCCTGGATTGTTGTAGTCATTTTGCTGTAATGCAATCGGCTGTAATCATCTATTATGTAATGTTGTCGGAATATTTTAAGACAAATAAAATAAGGCATGAGATAGTTTCTGTTTTGTTCAGTAAGAGAATTCTAGATGGCCGAATAAATTTAGATGACATAAATATATTCGGCCGTATACTTTTGTCATCTTATTTCCTTCAGCCGAATAAAATTAAGCAGAAATTAAATTAGACGTGACACCGGCAGAGGGGGAGCTTCCTGCCGGGGTGGCAGGACGCATCGCGCTCCAACGTATTCTAACGTGGTCTCTGGTAATGCCAGCTCGCGTGGCAGACGGCCTGAGCATCTCTCGGGTATCTGCCCGGTTGTCTTCGAGGTGGCCGAGCACGCGGCTGGCAACCAACTGAAATTTTGCCAGTGGTTGGGTGCAAACTTTGCTGGATCAGCCAGATCCAGCGACAAACACTCGATGTGTCTACAACCGGGCATAACCCGGCTCACCGACAACCAACCCACCAGGCTGCTGAGAGTTTTTGTCAAGGATGCCAAGGTTGCCCAAAAGCGCATTGAAGAAGGAATTGTCACCCCCTTCATCACGTTTTCCTGCGAGGCCAGCAAATAATCTGCTCCCCCAGGATCACGCAGTGTTTCAAATGTCAGGGCATTGGCCAACGCGCCGTCGACTGTGCAGGTCGCAAGTGTGGCGGAGGACACCAGCTGGCAGACTGCCCGACTATCACTGCGGCATTTCTGCGGCACCCCTTAGTAATAGGCAAGGGCTTTTCAGGTAGGTTTGGATGGGGTCTCAATGTATCATCTTATCTTAGAAGCAGTTCTTGCAGCAGCGAGGAGGGGGAGTCAGAACTCTATCTTGCGTGGCTCGACTTGCGAAAAGCCTTCGACTCAGTCAACCAACAATCTCTGATCAGAGCAGCGCGTGGTGCAGGTATTCCAGAATGCCTTCTCAAGCATCTGGAGCACCTGTACGACGGCGCACAAACTGAGCTTGGAGGGACGTGGGTTAGGTTGCAGAGGGGAGTCAGGCAGGGGGATCCGCTGTCTCCAATCCTCTTCTGCGACATCATTGATGAACTCTTGGCAAAGCTGGATAACAACCTTGGTTTTCCTATTGGTGGACAGAAGGTCAACGCGGAAGCCTTTGCTGATGACCTTGCTCTCTTGGCAAAGTCCAAGGTCGGCCTTCAAGCCCTGCTCAACGATCTTGCAGAGGCGCTTAAGCCTACAGGTCTCGATGTCAACCCAAATAAGTGTGCTACTATTTCCATCACTTGGGACGGAAAGAACAAGAGCTGGCTGCAGAATAAGCGCGCTAAATTTGATTTCTTAGGGACCAAACTACCAGCACAACTTGTAGAACAGGCGTACAAATATTTGGGCTTCGAATTTGATTCTAGTGGGAGACTGCCGACTGGAGTAGAAAACTTGAAAAATCTTTTGAATGAACTGAAGGCCGCGCCTCTTAAACCGCAGCAGCGGATCTTTATGCTACGTACATTTATAATACCTAAGATAATGTACTACTTTGTTAACGGTCGCATTCACCTCTACAACTTTCGTGAGGCCGACAATATTACTAGGGCCTTCATCCGAGACATCCTTCATCTTCCTCATGACACTCCTGTCTCCCTCTTTCACAGTGAGGTGTCTGATGGCGGTTTTAGCATTTTAAATTTCGAATCGGCTGTATTAATGTATAAGCAGAAGTGGGAGGGTATGCAAGACTCTCCGGACCCTCTAATCCGTGAGATCTGCAGGCTCCCCAACTTCAGAAAGAGATTCCTGTACGAAGGGCGAGTTGCCCCGATCAACAACAGGAAGGAATATCGTCAGTGCTGGCGAAACAAAATGCTTGACAACCTCGATGGCTTTGGCCTCAGCGAAGCAGCTGATGTACCCTCCTTTCACCATTGGGTATTTGATGGGTCTAGCTTGCTTTCGGGAGAAATGTACATCAAATGCCTCAAGGTGCGGTGGAATGTGTGGCCCACTGCAGCCAGATCGTCCAGGGGCAGAAGAGAGGTCCCACTTTGTGACGCAGGCTGTAGGCAGCCAGAAGGGCTGGCCAACATCGTCCAACAGTGTGAACGCACGTGGGATAGGAGGGGGCAGCGGCACGACAGAATTGTCGACCTTATCTGCGAGGACTTTGAGAAGAGAGAGTTCAAGGTTGCGAAAGAGTCTTTGTAGGCGCGCAAGGAAGGGCGAAGCCCGACTTAGTGACAGTTGACGGTGAGGTGACGTGGATTGCCGACGTTACGGTCTGTGCGGACAGCGGAGCAGGTCCTATGAGTAGAGCGAGAGAGGGCAAGGAGGCGTATTATGGCAGGAATGAGTTAAAAGAGGTTGTTAAGAGAGATCTTCAAGTTAAAAAGGTCAGAGTGATAGGGCTATATTGGAACTGGAGACGTTGCAGTGAGAAGAAGTCCGACAGATGGCTTAAAAAATGGGGGTTGCGAGTAGGGTCCGAAAGCTGGCAGCACTCCGGGCGCTTGAATGGTCAATTTGGTGTGCGGAGGTTTTTAACCGTAGAACGGAGGATCCGCTTCGTCCGTACAGGGGCGCATCGACGGGTGTGATGGCCGCCGTGGCTGTGTCCTACGTCATGTGCTTACCGTATGACGACTTTCTGTTATAACACTATGTTGTTTTCAGTAGTACTTACAGTAGCTTAGGCCAGGTTTTTCTAGTTTTAGGGCTTCATTATTTAGGCATTAATGTTAAATTTAGACTAGCTAGAAAATATTATCTTCTGATTTAAGTCTAGGTTAATTTATGTTTTGGTCCTAAGTTGGGCCGCTTTCCGGTTTGAGGTCGCAGGTGGCACAGCTCTGGCAGTCCGAGGGGCCCACCCATTATGACGCTGCCCCTTGTGGGGTTGGCCGACGGGGCCCCTGAGACGGGAGGGTGTACCGGTTTCCGAGCGGTTTCCATGCCATAAAACCAGCTAACATGCTACCCAGATGATGCCCCAGTATTGGAGTGGGCACTAGCCCGATGTCTCATCGCGAGACCTTCTGGGACAGCACTAAACAAAATAGCCAAATGCCTCGTCATCTAATTAGTGACGCGCATGAATGGATTAACGAGATGAATGGATCTCGATGAGTGAATGAATTTCACTCAAAATTGAAAATACTACGATAATGTTCTGTATTTAAAATAGGATTTTTGGAGATCCTTAATAACGCATTTTAGGTAAAACAAAACTATCGTTTTTAAAGTTGGTTTGTTTTGGTTTAAGCGAAAGAAATAAAAGGTACTCACCTGTTTTTGGTTTAAGTGCGGCTGACGGCCAGCCGGTGTTGACCGTCATCCTTTAGCTGGAGGAGAGTGATGTGCTGTAGACTGCTGAGCAGCCTCCAGGCAATCTGTGAGTCAGGCTGTTCTAGGTCTGTGGGAGGGCTAGGGTTGGTAGTTAGTGTTTCCCGTGCACTGTCACCTCCGCTCGCCACCCCCTCCGCTCTCTCTCTCTTTCCAGCTCTGTCTGCGCACTGAGTCACATTGCACACCATGGTGCAATCGCTTAAGTTCGGAAGAAGACTGGCAGAACAACGCTCAAATGCTCCTACTATAAGTAGAGCACAGTCCGACGAATCCTTGAGATAGTGTTAGTATCATGGTAGCACTATTTCTTTATATTGATGGCACTTTCTTGTCTCCAGTCTTCATGCGTTTACGTTTACGTTTACGTTTGGCATCGTTTAGCATCGTTTTGCAGCGATTGAGCCTTTGAGATCTTATTCATCTCACGAGACTTCTGCAACATATTGAGAGACCAGACCGCATACTGCATTTAGAAGCTTAGTATACCGTCGGTTGCAGGGCAAGGACACAGAAACTAGCTAATTATAGGCTAACACTGTGGGATACGAGAAAGCTTATACAATCTAAGCCTGACTACCGGATTGCATCCACTGCAACGAAGCATCAGAGTGTGAGGCCGGTAAAATCCTCTCTAAATCAAGTGTCCTGTCTTGGTCATTTTGCCAATTGTGTGTGCCACGCTACCACAGGTACAACATAAATGTGTTTAACAGTATTCTAAATGTGTTTACCAGTATTCTTAATGTGTTTACCAGTATTCTAAATGTGTTTACCAGTATTATAAATGTGTTTCACAGTTTTCTAAATGTGTTTACCAGTATTCTAAATGTGTTTACCAGTATTCTAAATGTGTTTACCATTATTCTAAATGTGTTTACCAGTATTCTAAATGTGTTTAACAGTATTCTAAATGTGTTTACCATTTTTCTAAATGTGTTTACCAGTTTTCTAAACGTGTTTACCAGTTTTATGTGTTCAACAGTTTTCTAAATGTGTTAACAGTTTTCTAAATGTGTTAACAGTTTTCTAAATGTGTTAACAGTTGTCGAAATGTGTTTAACCGTTTTTTTAATGTGTTTACCAGTTTTTTTTATGTGTTTTGCAGTTTTTTAAATGTGTCTTAATAATAACTGTGTCTGTTTTCTACATGTGTCCAACAGTTTTATACAACAGCGACATTGGTTCTCTGCTGGGTATAGTATTAGCATGTACATTAGTACCCTAACCCGCTTCATTTTCAGGCTGGCGCAGACCAGTGTACATTGTTAGCCCTCTGCCTTGGAATGTGCACACATGGGCCTAGAGAGCCCACACCCCAAATCATAGGTTTTGAGACATCTTTTTTCTTTATCGATTTTTCAGTTTTTACCCTGCGTCTTAAGATAAGCTCCAATTCAGCCTGCAAATTAGTTTGGCTAAAGGGCGCCTTATCTGATTCTTCAGACATCCGAATTCACAAACTTTCATCTTTCAAACCTTATCATTCTTTTTAACTTTTTCATTTCACTTCTCATTTCTCAATCATGGTTCGACGCGGCGCCAGCAGTTTAAAGAAGAGCCGCGATGCCAAGCGACGGCGACAGGCAGAATCCGAGGCAGAGCGGGATGCCCGACTGGAAGAACAGCGGCAGCGGGACGCTCAGCGCAGAGAGGCTGAGACTGAGGCAGAGTGGGCTGCCCGTCTGGAAGAACAGCGGCAGCGGGACGCTCAGCGCAGAGAGGCTGAGACTGAGGCAGAGTGGGCTGCCCGACTGGAAGAACAGCGGCAGCGGGACGCTCAGCGCAGAGAGGCTGAGACTGAGGCAGAGTGGGCTGCCCGACTGGAAGAACAGCGGCAGCGGGACGCTCAGCGCAGAGAGGCTGAGACTGAGGCAGTGGGCTGCCCGACTGGAAGAACAGCGGCAGCGGGACGCTCAGCGCAGAGAGGCTGAGACTGAGGCAGAGTGGGCTGCCCGACTGAAAGAACAGCGGCAGCGGGACGCTCAGCGCAGAGAGGCTGAGACTGAGGCAGAGTGGGCTGCCCGACTGGAAGAACAGCGGCAGCGGAATGCTCAGCGCAGAGAGGCTGAGACTGAGGCAGAGCGAGCTGCCCGACTGGAAGCCGATCGGATTCGTCGCCGTGGAGCCGAGGTTTCTAGGTGAGTTTTATAGCAAAGTTTAAAAAAAGTCTTTATTTTTGTTTTTTTATCTGAATTGCCTTGAATGGGATAATTTTCATGGGATAATTTTTTAAAATTAATTGTCTTAAAAAGCCAATTAAGGGAGCTGTGCTTACGTTCACTCATTGCCCCTTAGGTCGGACACCCAGCAGCAAGGTACGGAAGCTATTGTACCCTTTGAGCAGTTGCAGGTAATCCCCATTGTGGGTGATGGCAATTGCTTCTTTTATGCCGTGTGTGATCAGCTGCGTGGAACCCCGCTGGAAACTGACGCAGCCTCCTTGCGGCAGGATTTGTCTTGCCGTGTTGCAGAACTCATGCCACAGTTGGTTGCAGATGGCCTCATTGCACCTGAGAGTGCTGATGACATTGTGAATTGCTCTTTTCAAACAGGAATTTATGTTTCAGATGAAGTTGCTTCGTTATTGAGCCGCTGTTTTAATATGGACCTGGTCATTTACCAGGCCAATGGTAATGTTATGCAGTATTTCAGGGCTAATCTGCATCCTCCTAATGCCTTTGTGCGGGTGCTCTTGCGCCATGAACATTACGAGTCACTGAGACTTCGAGAGCCTTTGCAAGCCCTTTCAGATGCAGAGTTTCCAAGCTTGGCAGCAAGCAGAACTCCTGCCAAGAGGGCCAAGAAAGTCAAGTGCCCGAGAGCAATGCCAGCTCCTAGCTCCCGTTCGGACACTGGAGCACAGACTGAGCAGAGGTGAGTAATTTTCTCCCTTAGTAGTTTCAAATCATGTTGACACAAAGAATCGAAATTTATGCACCCTCATTATAATCTCTGCTCAACCCCTACTCAAACCCTGCTCACAGGCATGCCGAACCGGTGAAGCCAGAAGCCCCGGCTCACCAATGCGGCCCAATGAACAGCGCTTGTAATGACTGCGGCGCCCTGCTGTGGGCCAAGGAGACGAGAAATTTCTGCTGTGCCAAGGACAAGGTCAAGCTGCCCACCCGTTCCGTGCCGGAGGTCCTGGCAGATCTGTACACGGGGCAGCACCGCCTCAGTGACATCAGGAGCTACAACTCTGTGCTGCACCTGACTTCTCTGGGTGCGAAGCTCAGACTGGTGCCTGGCTGGAGTCCCAGCTTCATTATCAGCGGCCAGCTGCATCACAACATGGGGCCGCTGCTTGCCGACACCTCAGCCGTGCCGCATGGCTGGCAGGTGTACTTCATGGACCGCGAGCTGGAAAGCCGCCTGAGCCTCAGCCAGAAGGTGAAGCCGCAGCTGCTGGAGCTGCTGCAAACTGTACTGCACGAGTGCAACGGCTATGTGCAGAGCCTGCGAGCTGCTGCTCAGCGGATCACTGGCGACCCGGAGCTGGGAGATGCGCGAATTGTGATTCACCCGGACCGAAGACCAGCTGGGGAACACATTCGGTGAGTGAGCTGTGTTATGGAGCTGCTCTTTGGGATAAACCTGGGATAAATCTGTTGCATTATGTGAAATACCTGCGGCACCAATTCAATTCCTGTTCATTCCCAGGCGTTTCAATCTCCCTACTGCCAATAAGGTTGGCATCCTGGTTGTCGGTGGTTCCGAGGACGCACCGACAAGTCGTGACGTTGTGATCCGATTGCGCGGAGGCGAAGTTCAGCGCATTTCCGAGACGCACCGGTCCTATGACCCTCTGGAGTACGTGCTGCTGTTCCCGAATGGCGAGGACGGTTGGCACCCGGAGCTACAGATGGCGAATGGGTACTGCTTGTATTGCTCATGTGTACTACAGTTATATACAAATCCAGACAATTTTTTTAATTTCTTCATTTGTAAGTGAATTTCTAAGCCCTGCTCATCGTACTAACTGCGACTGCAATGTTCCGAACAATAAGTAGCTCAGCATTGCAACTATTGCCCTTGAATAAAGCCCCTCTTATTATAATAAATGACTTAAAGAATCAGTTCAATGCAGCTATCTCATTGTGAATGGAAAGCAACGGGAGCTACATCCTTCGACCTTTGGTTTGACGCTTTTAATAAAGCTAACACTGGCTATATATAGCTATGATATATGATATATATTATCAAACTAAATTCCCCCTGTCTTTTCTAGTCACACTCCTCAGCAGACTTCTCTTTTCTTATGCCTCATTCACATTGTCAAATCTTATTTTGAATCAAATCCCATTTTACATAAAAGTATATTTCAAATTAGATCCCATTTTGATAGTTCATAATGAATAGCTAATATCAATGGCTAATTGATCAATGGATCAATTTCTAATCTCCTTTCTTTTTCTTAATGATTCCAGTTCTCATCAGATCCTATTTCTCATCTGACCTCTTTTCTTAGTAATCCATTATGTATCATCCTTCATTACAAATGCATGCCTGACAATTTGTCTTTTAAAATAGAATAAGGCAGGTACCAGGAGTGCAGATTCATGAATCATGGGACTGGTCTATGTCCGCTAAAACATTTATTTGTATTTCTTCAATTACAAAGCACATTGAAAACAACAAAACGACAATTGAGTGAGCATTCGGCAAAATTATTATTATACAAATACATATCATTATGACGTTATAAGAAAACAAACTCCAAATGTAGAGAATTCAATTCAATGAAAAAAGAAAAAACTGCATTGCACCTAAAAATATTTACACAAACAGTAAATATGATGAACTTGCAGAAGGCTCCGCCAACAAGACAGTATCATTGCACAGTTAATTGCATTTGACTGCAAGAATAATGGTGTCAATCCTACTGCTTGTTGGCTTGCTTTACTCTGCTGGTCAGAGGCATTCACTGGAGCAAGTTAAGTTCACATACTCAACGTCACACAAAAAGCTTTACTGCTTGGGAAGCATTCACAGCCGGGGTCGGCATTACGCAAGTTCATTCACTCTTGCCACAGCACAGCTCAACATGCTTAGTCGGCCATCACAAGATTTAAGGTCTGCGATTAGGCTGCTTCAGACCATGGCTGCATACCCTCTCTTTTATCGTGGAAGAACCTCTGAATCGTGATAAGCAGCGAACACGTATTTCAACCACGTCTCTCAAGGCCCATTGATATGCAGTCAACCTGCTCCAAAAGGAACAGGATTTACGCTGATGTGACTCATTGGGCCAATGGGCAGAGCTCAACTATCATGCACCATTTACACATCAGGCGGCTCAACTTGTGATGGCGACTCACTGCAACATCTCACAGACACAATTACACAGCAGCTGTCTCACCCATGCTACACTCAATCTGAGTAGTTCAGGTTGAAATCCTTGTCCGAACCAATTACTCGTCCATAGACATACGAGCCGCCGTAATGCTCAGCCCCATCAGCTCTAGGCGTAGAAGTGAGGACCTGCTGGCTCCTGTATTGCCCGTCTCGGGAGAATGTAATCTGCGAAATGAAATGGGGGATAAAATCTCTTTAATTAGGAAGTCTTAATACTATTTCATACTTCTGCGCGCCCCATTCGCATCCTTTAAGGCAATGGAAAATGCATAATATAGGGGTGTGGTCAGCAGCATTATTCAGTCCCTCAGTTAGTTCCGTCAAATAAACTCACCTCCTTGTCTCCGAAACGCAGTCGGATTCGTTGTACACCGTTGAATTGGCTAAACATTCGCTCGGGGTATTGCATCACCATTTCGTCATCTCGTGACGCCTTGTTCTCCTGTTGAACACTTTGGGTCATGCGCACTGCCTCGAAGCACTGTTGGCTAGTCACAGCCTGTCTGTACCAGTCGGAAACATCAGAGACTTCGGCAGAGTCTTCTGGCCAATGCTGCACTTCCACTTTCGAACAACCGAGACTAACCGCTTCGGCGAACTCCTGGACTTGCGCACCTCGAATGGCCAGAACGTCGCCCACGGACCAGTTAGTCACCTTAGTGGCAGAGGTAGCCCAGAAAGTACACGATACTTGGCACCCAGACTGATCCACGAGCGTCACTTTCGCTAGGTTGACCAGCTTTCCGGCACCGGTTTTCACTTCCCGCGGTTTCTCGACGGCAGAGATTGTTCCACGAACGTCGACATTCCTGCGTTGTATGGAAATGGAAAACAAATGACTAAAAGCGACTGCACGAAAGCTGCCAAGCTTGTAGTATCTATAAACTGCAGTCTAATAAGCAACAAAGATCCCAGAGTAAAGCGACTATAATAACCTTTGAACAATATTACTCACGTGTTAATCTGGCTTCCGGAAATCTCATTAATTTTCCTGTACATAGCTGCACGTCGAGAAACCGTCTCGTTTGTCTTCACAAAAACACCTGATTAGTCAAAAGATACGGTCATCTCGTATTGGTTACCCGTACGGTTGTAGGCCGAATTTGCCTTCTTCACCCAACCTCCGGTTATGCGCACGGCCTCGTCGGCTTGGCAGACGTCCAGAAGTGGCCTCAGATCTGTGCCAAACACGCTCACTCGAATGTCCCCCGTGTCATCACTTAAGACGAAGGAGAACACTTGGCCCGGTCCGTCCTTTCTGACAAAGTCCTTGATGGTCGTCAGCATCGTCACCAGGCCGACAGCAACCTCCATCAGGCCCGGAAGCAGAGCAGATACGCACATTTTGCTCTTCTTGGCTTGTCCGGCAGGCGACTCTATCGTTTGTTTGCTATTAAGTATACAGAAAAGTATAGGAAATGACAAAACAAAAATTTTGCACTTAGGCAGGGCTGTTTACTTTGATATAAAACCCTAATGAGCTGATAAAGCTAAGCCAGTCAAAATGGCATAACACCACCCACTATATACACCAATCTTAAATAACACAGCATTAAGCTGTCCTACCTCAACTGCAACGTAACGTCTAGACGATACAAAAAAACTTCTAGACGCAAACTGGCTGAGACAACTTTGGACTGCCTAACAGCTCTAAGCCAATCAGAATGGACCAAGCTAATCTGCAGGGTTTTGAGCACTGGTTAAAATCCCAAATCAACCACAACTACTACGCCGGCTGCGGCGGGCGTCGCGGTCGAGGAGGCCACCGCAGAGGACCATGTAAGTAACTTTGTGTCTGCCTATAATTCTATACATCTGCCTTACTTGGTCATTTATTTTCACGAAGTCATTCCGTCAGGCTTTCAGTTAGACATTAACTGGATGTCTGAGTGTCAGGCTTGGTACAATTCTAACACTCATTGCAACATACATTGCAACAACACTCAATTAATACAGTCTCGTGTTACCTCTGCGGTGGACCTCACCGCATCGCCCGCTGCCCCGCCGTCGCCGAGCACCGGCAGCAGCATGTAAAACAGCAGCAAGAGCGTCAAGAAGAATTACGCTTCAGGAACAGCTGCGTAGTTTGCGCCTGCAGGAATTTGTTGACGTTATGGATAGTTATTTTTCAGAGTCATTATATTGGGATTAATCGAGGGGTAAGTCTTTCTTCTTGTCTTACTCTTTCAGGAGCTAGGCCTTCTTGGTGTAGCTCTTCTTAATTATCGAAAGAATCTCCAATCGAGTCTAAAAAGTCCAATTTATCATTATTTATTAGTGTTTATGTTTTATATGTATTAATAAAAAACAGTAAAAAAGCCGAAAATATTACTTTTATTTCTTAATAGTTGTCATTAATAGCAGCAGTAGGTTCTGAGCAGCGTGTTTTAGTACTGCTTCAGGCCTGTCTATTGCTTTTTGCCAGTGAAAATAATTTTTTAGTTTCATAGAAAATAGTTTTATAAAACTTTGCATAATAAATATCCCAATCTTAATACCTGTAAACTAACAAAAGTAATACTTTAAGAGCTCGGTACTACAGAATAACCGAGCTAATCTACTTTAACTTATTACTTACTACTTACTTATCTTGCATAAAAGACTACTACTACTCGTTTTAATTGCTTACTTGCGTTTTCGTTTTATAATTCTCTAAATTGCGTATACGTTTTAAGCTACTGACAGTAGCAACTACATAGGAAAAATCAAACAAAAACACAACATTTGAAAAACCAAAAATAAAACAGTTTTAAATTGTTTTATATATTTAAATTTATCTGTTACCTGTTACCCCGTTGCAGCCCAGCAATGTTGCCAACGAAGCGATGCCACGTGCCTCGTTCGGACTCGTCCGATGAGGAGGGTCCAGGCGGACTGACGCGCCTCGAAGCACCGCCTGTCCGAGTGCGCGCTATCGGTGCTGCAGCCGGCCAATTTGAACCATTCGGCGGCCCCCGCGATGCGCCCTGTGTTCTGGTGCACCTGCGGATTGGCGCTCCAGCCGCCCAGCGAGCGGCCCGTGAAAACCGGCATCGCCAGCCCGGCAGCACGACAACGTGTCGGCTCGTCAGCCATACCGCTGGCTCTGCCTCTCAGCCTGCGCCCCTTGAAGCAGCAGGTGACCCTGTTCTGCTGGGGATCCGCAGGATCCGAATGGCACAGTAAGCAGTGGCCGCGACACCTGCAATGGCTCGTCAACCCTTGACGCCATTGCACTAAAACAACGGACCAGCTACGCCGGCGAGCCTCGCGCTTATCACTTCTGCCCACTTGCAGGTCAAAACCGAGGCGGTGACGCCGCCACGGACGCCACCCTCGCCTGCCCTGGGCCTGCGGCTGCCTACTGCACCGCTGAGATTTTGCGACGCCAGCACCATGACGGAGGCTGATGATGGCACCGCCCAGCTGCGCGTCACCGCAGCAAAGAAACTCGCGACTCTAATCGTCGACGCGTCCAGGTTTGACGTCGCAGTAGACTTCTACAGTTGGCCCATGATTCAGGCCATCCAGGCCCTACCTGCCAAGGATCAGCTGGTCATCCTGGACGAGGCGCTGAGTCAGGCTCAGCTACATCTGCGGCCAGCTCGCCACCCAGTTGCCGCATGGGCAGCTGCGGAAGCCTTCGCCAAGGCGGTCCTCAGTCACCCTAGGGTGCCGGATGCCCACTATTTTTTAAATGGTGTGGAGTCCGCCCATTGGCACTGACTTGCCACCGCGTAAGTGGCATTCCTCCATCCATCTAGGGGCTCTGCCTAATGATTGAAAGCGCGGTGACGCTAATGCTTGACGCTTAAATATTTCTTTATTATGCCATCACCCACTTTTAAACCACTATAACTTGACCCACTATAACTCCCACCACCACCCGAGCTACGCAGGACTCTGACAGCCTTTAAACTGCGCCTGAAACTCTGCACGGTCTGCGCTTCTCAATAATTCGTGACTTTTCGGGCCAAGGATCCTTCACCTCACCGAAGGCAGAAGTCCTAACGCCCTGGTGGCAGCGCTACTACTACACTACCTAGTAATCTTGGACTTCATATTGGAGTTCGCCGGATCCCGCATTGTTAGCAGGACGACCGGTACAACACTGTAAAGCACGATGTGCCTCAATATAAGGACTTCGTTATTATAAACAAAGCAAGCGATATCATCTAAGTATTGGTAAAGCATTTTTAGTGTTTATCATATAATTTTACCGAGTTACTCACCCCTCCAGTTGCTTCAGTCTGCGTCTGCGTTTTGTGTTCCCGTTGTTTTCTATAGAGTAAAAAGTGCTGCCTTTCTCTTTGCTCGCGCCGATATTCTCGAAGCGGATTTACATTTTCACTAGATCTTTTATCGGCTGCCAATATAAAACATTTGTTAATATGTCTTATAGTATGCTTGATATTTTCTTTTCGTCACTCGTTATTTACACGGGACCGGGTAAATGACTTTAATATACATTATACATTTACAATTATACATCTCCATTAATAGGTTAAAAAATGAATAAAATACTTTGTGTATCTTTTCTCGATATGAACATTACTTTTCGAGGCAATACATTTGCTTTAATAAAAATACGCATCAGATTTGGCTAAATTATGTTAGTTACCTTAATGTACGCTCGTAAATTACATTAAATAGTGTATTTTTAACAAAATAGATAACGTGTAAATAACGAGTGCATTTCTTTTAAAACTTTTTTTAACTGAGAAAATTGGTTGTATCACAATACGCTCCGTAAAAATTATTACTTTTTTGCACTGTACGAATAATTTGTTTTACCTAGACCTAATATTTTTTGTTAAAATCAACGTGAATAAGTCATGTCAAGCACGTACGCAATTTTTGTGTTTATTCTTATTTGTGCACCATATTATTTTAGTATGAAAAGTATATTTGGAAATACAAGCTGGTTGCAGAATGTAAAAGACAGTGTTGGCGCCTGCAGAATTTGCAAGAGGCTGAGAGTAAAGAGAAGCACTATAGTTGTCGTAACATTAAATTGTAGAAAGGTTGTTTGTTAACACCCCAGTGTAAAAGGTTGAGTCCGGCGGACCCTGATCGGACTCGGATTGGTCCCCCATGAGCTGATTTCCAAAAAAAAATTTTTTTGTTTAAAGACTTTAAACCGACTGTTAATGTCTTTTTCGGTGTTTTTCGAGGATATTTTGTTCTATTTTCAGCGTAATTTTGGGGGGTCCGATTTCAGTCCTTTCTGTCCTGACTCATTTTGTGAGTCCGTAACAAGTCCTTTGACATCTGATTTAATTCAAACTAAAAACGGCGAATAAAAATTAAAGCATTCTTGATGTGCTACTGTCAGTAGACCGTTGAGGTAACACCAGTTCCAGTAGGAAAAATTATTTTAACCAGCCCAGACTACTCTTATTAGAGTTCCAGCAGAGGATATTCTGACAGTTCATGCAGCATCGATATCTCAGTCTCACCTTCATGTCTATCTCACAGTCTCACCCTCATCTATCTCACAGTCTCACCCTCATCTATCTCACAGTCTCACCCTCATCTATCTCACAGTCTCACCCTCATCTATCTCACAGTCTAACCCTCATCTATCTCACAGTATCACCCTCATCTATCTCACAGTCTCACCCTCATCTATCTCACAGTCTCACCCTCATCTATCTCACAGTCTCACCCTCATCTATCTCACAGTCTCACCCTCATCTATCTCACAGTCTCACCCTCATCTATCTCACAGTCTCACCCTCATCTATCTCACAGTCTCACCCTCATCTATCTCACAGTCTCACCCTCATCTATCTCACAGTCTCACCCTCATCTATCTCACAGTCTCACCCTCATCTATCTCACAGTATCACCCTCATCTATCTCACAGTATCACCCTCATCTATCTCACAGTCTCACCCTCATCTATCTCACAGTATCACCCTCATCTATCTCACAGTCTCACCCTCATCTATCTCACAGTCTCACCCTCATCTATCTCACAGTCTCACCCTCATCTATCTCACAGTCTCACCCTCATCTATCTCACAGTCTCACCCTCATCTATCTCACAGTCTCACCCTCATCTATCTCACAGTCTCACCCTCATCTATCTCACAGTCTCACCCTCATCTATCTCACAGTCTCACTCTCATCTCTCCCCAAACTTGCGACTAAATTGCGACTCTCTTTCTTTACCACCGGCAATAAAGTTATGTACTGTCATAAATACTGAATAAACAAGCAATAAAAATGATATAAACAATCCTGCTTCCCTTCCGCCTGCCTCATCCAGGTGTTCTTCGAACAATTCAAACATGGCCATTTTTAATTTACAGCCTGGCTGGCCTTGATCTTTATTTGAAGCACAGATCCTTCTTTGTTCACAATACTTTAGAGGGGCATGCCCAAGGGGCACAGACCAAGAAATATAACTAGACTGCGCATCCCGCACTGCCTGCCAGGACTTGCTTTTTTGCAAATAGTGGAAAAATGGTCCCACTGCCCACGGAAAAATAAGACACAATAAACCAAGAAATACTTCGAGACGAGACAAAGCATGGTCTCCAAGATATACCTAGTATATCTAGGAGTCCATGGACAAAGACAAAAACCCCTAGACAATCAACCCGTAGTTTGGTTTTACCGGTAAGAGGAAATTGGGGAGCCAAATGGAGGCAAAGAGTTCCGCTAGGCCAGCCCGCTAGGTCGCCTGACATGTAAATACCGTATATAGAATGAGTGAGTGAGTAACTGATTGGATGAGCGAGTTAGAGAGTGACTTGGGTGAGTGAGTGACTGACTGACTGAACGAGCAAAAATAGACTCCTTGAGGCCCGAAAATTTAAGCTAGCAATGGGGAGAAGTTGCTCCCATGTAATAAAAAAAACGAAAAAAATAATTTACAGTCCAGATGCTACTATATGAGTCTATGGAGCAACACACCACACCATCTGCAATATTTAGATCAAAACGAGCAAAAGATTTTCTGTTTATACGAGCTAAAGTGTTACATAACTGTTACATAGTTACATGTAAGAATTGTTACAGAATTGTTACATAAAGCCAGGGCTCCGTTGTTCCCCGCTCTTTAATATCTCTCCCCATGAGCCCTTATCTGCCTGCGAGCAGATAAGGGCTGCGCTGTGAAGGCCTTGTGTGGAAACCCAGTGCTCGTACAAGTGATTTATTGCCCCTGTGACCCAGGCCATAGCATTCTAGATACTCGTTTCAAACTGTATCTAGAATTATATACCCAGGCCGAAAGGCGCCGCAGAACTGGGGCTGGGTTTACTCAAATAATTCTATATATCAAACTTAATCTAGAATTGATATATAGAATTATTTGGTTTACTGCACCACTGGGCACTGGGTGCAGTTGCTCCTAGGTTGAACCGAAAAGGAGAGCGCTGGGAATTGCAGGGCCAGGTCTTTGCCTCTGCCGCCCCCACGGCCCCACCTGGTGCTTTGGAATCCTTTTCTAAGACGAAACTTCTATACTTTGCAATCTGGACTTGCAACCAAAATTCAGAGTCAGAGATTGAGACTTGGGGCAAACAACCCAGCAAATTGAAACCTGGAGTAATTGTTTGCCCGTCAGTTAAAAAAACTGCCCGTCAGTGAGATAGTGAAGGCGGGAGGTCCCCCAACCTGCCCATTGCGAACCGGCTGGCCGCGGAGAGCCCCAGATACGAGAGGCGGGAACATTGGATTGCAATTTGCATTGTTGCAAGAAGAAAAATAGAAATTTAAACTAACAATCAGGAGAATTTGCTTTTTGATAAGCCGTACACTTGTCTAGAGCAATAAAGAGCATACTTCAAAGTATGAAAAGAGCAAGGAATGAAATGGGTCGCCCTGAATAAAATAACTTGGAATTAAATTCACTGCATTGTTCACTGCCTTTCCTGTCTTCCCCTCTCTTCCCTGCCCTAACTTGGTCTCTGCCCCGTATCTTGTGCACCGAAACCCCAGTGAGGCCCACATGAGGAAATTCTGAGGGTCGATCTGCAAGGTCGGTTTCAGCGCAAGCTGGGAAAATATTTGCATCGGCATGTAGATTTTCAATGGGTAGTGCAGACTTCCGGCTTTCAGATAGGAAGTTTTGAAACTGTCTGCTTGGATTCGTGTCGTCCTCGGTTTTTTTTTCCTTCGGCATATTTGTTTTGCAAATACAGCTCAATTTTTTTTATTTCGAATGATTTTTAATATTTTTCATTTTTCATTTTTTGAAGCTTGATTTAGGATCGAGGCCCGAGTGGGAAGGGGGAGGGAAGAATGGGGAGGAGGTCGAGTAATGGGTGAGGGTTGGTCAATACAGATATAGCTGCGCTGATTGGATGAGGAATTTGATTTTCCTGCATCCCTTTCCCGCAACTATAGCTATATTCTCATGCCAACCTGCATAGAAGACAGTCAATCCAGTCTTTTTTCCAGTTCCGATTCCCATCTAGATTTGACAGACAGCAATGGAATCTGTCCGATTCATTGTTTATTTTGAGACCGACAAGCAGGTCATTGAGCTCATGTTCAGTGAGGTAGCTCTTGGTGAGTACCAAGAGTATACTGTGGAGGACTGGGAGAAGTTAGGCGCAGAAAATCGCTTTTATAAAAATCCAATTAGAGTAAGGGCCGACTTCGGCAATGAATGGTTTGACGCGTGCATAGTTCAAATTGTACTTGATGAGAACACGGAAACAGACCCGACTATAAAATTTATTCGGGATTTGATCAGCATTAAAAGAAAGAGTCTCGAAGGGATTCTGTGCGCCATTCCCAGGGTGAATGTCGGCCGGCGGAACCGATTCACGAACATGAGGGTAAGTGAAAATATTTTTATTCAATTTCAAATTTAATTATAAATTTTCTCTAACCGTCGCACTTCTCAGCTTCTTTCACCCACTCTCATACCAAAGGACATTAGAACATCCGACGAAGAGAATGAGGCGCAGAGCGAAAACCGGATGAGGGAAAGCCAGGAAGGGGACGTTGCAGCTCTTGCTGCTCAACCAGAGCTGCCTGCCTTCAATCACGCCCTTCTGCATTCTCAACGGCACCCGCTGAACACACGTACGCCACCGTTGATGTCGGTGCCAGCCACGCCGCCGACAACAGTTCGGCGGGACAGCATCGTGGCGACGTCGATGTCGGTGCCAGCCACGCCACCGACAACAGTTCGGCGGGACAGCGTCGCGGCGACGTCGATGTCGGTGCCAGCCACGCCGCCGACAACAGTTTGGCGGGACAGCGTAGCGGCGACGTCGATGTCGGTGCCAGCTACGCCGCCGACAACAGTTCGGCGGTATGTCGCCGATGACCCAGATTCTGACGCTGGGATCGACCAACTAAATCCAGCAGCGATGCACAACATCAGGCAGTATCTCGCAGCAGAAGGAACAACGGCCGAATCGCTGAACGGAGTCGCCATACTAGCCATGCTGAGCGCACGCCGAAGCTGCGACGCTGTCCGAAGAATTAAGCAGCTGGAGCAAAAAGTGCTGCCGATTCTGGAGGGCATCGCTTCTTCCCTCGCGGACGCACGTCTCGGCTCCGGAACATCAGGACCAGCCCGCGGCAGTCGCCAATACTTTGAGCCCATCGACTCCTGGGAGAAGTATATTGACTTTCTCTCATCAACGCAGCTTCAGTCCAGCTTTGTAAGTATATCCGAAACACTGATAGGAAGAGAATCAGAATCACTTAAAAAGAAGACAGCTCATTTTTTAGTTTGTTATCTTTGTGGATAAAGATAACCGAATGTGTAGTGTGGAAATGAAATAAGTGATTATGTATTTCTACTTAAAGTAGAGCGTGACACTTTTTGAGGATTGGTTTTTGAAAATTCAAAATTGAAAGTTTCACAATTCTACGGATACTTTTTATGTCACAACTCAGATTGCAGGCCTGCGTGGTTGCCGTTGCAGCACCCTGCCGGAAACGATCCGTCGAATGATGGACAAGTGTTTGTCGCCGAGGATGCTGTGTCTGGTCAGTTGGAGCGGCAAAGGCTGTATTCCGCGCTGCCAAGAGGAATTTTCAGAGTGCAGCATCGACTATGAGCAGCTTGGATTCAAGAGAGTCAGAAAGTTGTTTATTGGTGAGTGCTTGTTGGAATTTATAGCAATTTGTTTGCTTCCAGTTCACCACTACTCACTATTCTATTGCACTCCAGTTCACCACACTCAGAATCACTCGGGGGTCAGGGATCACACTTTTTGATTTACAGTAAATCGGGCATATTATGTTGAAGTTTCATTTCTCTTTTTTATTTCCGGTTGTTGCTACTGATAGTAGACATCTACAAGCGTGATTATTACAACATGAACTTGATAATTATTTTTTTCAGACACTGGGTAGGAACACAGCGCCGTGTCCCCATACACAGAGCTATGGACATGGCGGCCATGCCGCGAGTCTACACAGCTAAAGACATGGCCGCCGTGGCTCTAGGCACAGAGTAGCATGGTAGCTAGGGACACAGTGGCCGTGTCCTTAGACAGAGTTAGAGGCACAGCTGCCATGTCCTTAGTCATGGCGTAAATAAATAGGCAGACAGACAAACTGATACACACATTAGTTGATAGATAGATAAACAGAAAATATAGACAAATATAGAGTTTGGGTATAGATAAGTAGAACATAACAACTGTTTTAGAGTGACTGCCTTAACTTAATATTTAGTAATTTTTTTCCTAATTTTCATCTTTAATAATGTCACTTTTGATGTCACTATTAATGTCATTCTTAATATGGTTGTAATATGTATTATTGTAATTGTGGTTGTAATTGTAACTATCATTAATTTAAAGAAGCGCTTTTGCTATTCATTCATTGCCCAGAAAGGCATTTTTCTATTGCTTTGATGACTGCCAATGATGACCACATGGTTTGGCTTGATCTTAACTCATCACTCAAATTTGTTGCTGTTAATTAATCATTCAATCCTCCTACCTACTTTGTGAATATTTGCCGCATGTTAAGAGATGGAGTGCAGCTAGATTGACGATTGATTTTGCGTTGGAAAATTCATTGCACACAACATAATTTTGCTATTGCACACAATGTTGCTATTATATGATGTTTTTTCTAATATTTTACTACTGAAATTATTCTTTATTCTAGTTATCATTTATCATGCGGAATCATTTTTACAAAAATATACTTGGTATGCAATACTTAGTGTTGTGTATGCGTAGGTTGGTCTGGTTTCGGAATTCACCACTGTTTACATTGACAATCGGCTTTTGCTCGCTGTAGACGGCTTGAAAGCCACCCGTCCGTCTGACATGAGTCTCGTGCAAGCGGCCCCGGGCTGCGGCAAGACTCAGTACGTCCTGGATAATCACCACGATGGTTCTTTTGTCGTCCTTTGCTCCACGAAGGAGGGGCAGCAAGACATGCTGCGTAGGGCGAAAGTAGACCCGCGGTCTTCTGACGCTAATCGGTACAGGACTGTCTACAGCTACATTCTTAATCCGAAACCTGCTTGTGACGATCTCTGGGTCGACGAGGCCCTGATGCAGCATCCCGGCGTGATATTCGCGTGCGAAGTGCTCATTCGCGCGCGAAGGACCCGGCTGCTCGGGGATCGTCTCCAAATACCTTTCGTCAATCGTGTCACCCGTCATACTCTCCGCTACGCGTCCATTGCTGACCTTGTACCCGTTTCGGAGACGTTGTCCGTTTCTTACCGATGCCCGGTTGACGTCGCTGCGCGCCTCTCGCCCGTCTACGAGAAAGCGACGGGCGTTGCCATGACCTCTGCTAACCACGAACGAGATACCGTTACCGTGGAGAAAGTGTCGTCTGTAACAGCTGTCAGCAAGGTGCACGACCAGTATCTGTGTTTCACGCAGCATGAGAAAGCACTTGTCTCTGCTCACGTTGGTGCAGAGAAGGTCTCCACAATTCATGAGTTCCAAGGCAAGCAGGCCAAAGACGTCGCCGTAGTTCGGCTTAATACCATTAAGGGCAATCGCATTTATCAGGCACAAGAGTACGTCATTGTCGCTCTCACCAGACACACTAAGCGGCTGACGTACTACACCGCTACCACTGAGGATCTGTTGTCAGAGTTCATCACCAACTCGCCTAGTGTTTCCGATCTTAACGCTGCACACACCTTAAAGGGCGGTAAGCGCCTCGTTGTTGACACCGTTCGTGTCCCGCGCGATTCCGTGCCAAATTTCTCTCTGCAGCTCACTAAAGCGGTCGAGAAACCTTTTCTTGACGTCACTCATTTGCGCAGTCGCGGGCAGCTCGCCGACGTCCCTCCCCTTCACTCCGAAGACAGTCGTTATCGGTGAGGGGTGCAGGGACGTTAAAGGCGTTACGCGTGCGGTGCGCAGTGTTTTCCCGAGCGCCAAACTCTATCTCAAAGCTGACTACGGACCGATCGTTCCCCTTGAGGTCGACGCTGTCCTTGCCAACGCAGGTCTTTTGTCCTTTCAGGGTTATCAAATGGTTACGACGTCCTCATCAAAGACGTTGGTGCTAATGTCATGCGGCATGTCCACGACGGTCCAAGGTTTATTCACTCCTGCATGCCTGTCCTGAGCGCGCAAGATTGTCTTCGTGACGCCCGTCTTCGCGACAACATACAGAAGGCCCAGAGCATCAACACGCCAGCCCAGAGGGCTTGTTTTGATTTGCTGTGCGACAACAGTCCGGAGATTATATGTCGCACCAAGGCTCAGCTTTGCCAGATCAAGGCGCCGCGTTTGCTCGGTCTACATTCGTCGTATGACATGTCACTGGAGGACATCTGTGACGCTATTCATTCTGCCAGAGCCACTGTTTATCACGGCTGCACTCTCTTCGCGCCTGAGATTTTGCTGCGGTCTAAGGGTGTATTGCCACATCACCAGTGTTCGTACGAAAGGTTTAAGCGAAACGGGATCAAGTGCATTCGGTTTTCTTTTGACCATGATCCCCAGCTCAACTATGAACATAACTACTCTACCTATCGCGCTCTCTTTCAGAAGACAATCATCAAGCGCGAAGACCGCGTCTACTGCTGTGAGTTCAAGCAGTTCCGCGGTGAAGTCCTTTTCTTTTCGATTTGTCTTATTCAAGCTGGTTTCATTCCTGACCAAGGTATAGGAAGCATTTTATATAATTAAAAGACAGCAAAGCATTGTACCAGTTAAATAAGTCTCGCAAATCAATATATTTAATTGTTCATAATTTTTTCTGGAGTGATGTGACAATGGGCATTTAATGCTGTACTGCAGTATATACAACAATATACGGACCCCTGTCGGAACCTTTTTTCGGACCCTCAATTACATTTGGACCTTTAGGGTCCATATATCGAGACACTGCGGACCCTAACATTCGGACCCCTGTCTGACCTTTTTGGGACCCCTGGAGTTTACAGTGTAGGCCTAGTACTAGTGTTCCATCGCCGCGAGTTTTGAGTACCGTAACCGTAACCGTAGCCGTAAGAAAGAAGCAACTTCCGTAGCCGAATTTTGCCATCATTACAGGCTAAAAAAGTCCGTATTTGCCGTAACCGTAGCCGTAGCCATAATGTATAACAAAAATTGATATTTTTGCATGAAAAGTGGGGCAGACAGAAAAGGACAGATAGAAGGGATAAAAGGATAGCAATAAAACCTACTTGTTGTTAGTTCATGCATTAATATTCAAAAATTTTTCGTAAATATAACATCTTTATCTAAGTATTGTATAGCATTGTTGTATGCAATTGTGTGCTTGGTGCCTTTTTCAGTTTTCTGCTTCGTGATTCAGTTTTCTTTCGCTATGAAATGGTTGGGTCTTTTACAAGCCGAGGACCGCCCTCATGAAAAGATAGGAGTGTGGAAAAACGACGATAGAGTCGGAGGTCGATCACGCTGCTGCCGCGAGTTGTCGCAGAGAGGGATGAGACGAAGGGAGGGATGAAGAGAGAGATGAAGGGAGAGATGAGGCGGTACAAAGGATGCAAGGAGTGGTCCTGTTGGCCTCAGGCTGGCCAGTCCCACTCGCCCCATAGGCCACAGGCATGACTGCCGTGCCTACCCCTAGCAATGCTCGAACCCGGCTAAAAGTCTAAAGTGAGGCATCGGACTATCCGTAGACAGATAGGACAAGGCTAGAGAGCCTACTGTCGTCAGTAGCATGTAAATAACCGACTCCTAACCTTGGTAGCGGTGGTCGAAACGGCCCAGGCTCTTGTCACAGAAATGCGGAAAGGCTATTGGCAAAGCGGAAAAAGATCTCGGGTAGCGCCACCACCCAATGCGCCTACGTTGCCACCGCAGACATTTGGGAACTTGGGTCCCCGGAGTGCACAGCTCCCAGTTCATCACACATATCTAGACAAGCCGAAAAATAGGGCATTCTGCAACTTCCGTTTTAGACTGGGGTGAGAGCCCCAGAATGGATCGAGACACGCCTCAACAGGGGATTCCTGAATTCGCGCTACAGGGGTCTAGAAAGGTGGTACTAAGAACTCGAATAAAAAAATCCATAGCCGGAATCCTGCTCATGAGACATCAGACACATTCCTTACATTAGACTGCAGCCTACACATGAAGTAACTAACAAATCCGAATCTGTGTGAGATGAGGAAATCAGAGGCTGGAGAGATTAAGCAGAACACTGGCTGAGTGATTATGCAAGCGATAGACTATATGATCATCGCCCTCGCTTCCGTGGCGGCAGTTGCGAAAGGCGGGGAACAGAGGGGAAACTCGATTGGCAGGGGAGTTTGACACGTACTCCTTGATCCGCCAGGAAGAGAGGAAAAACCCGCCAAGGAATTCCCCACCCCCAGCAGAGAAACACATGCTACACTCCGCATTTTGCTCACAAATCCCTAGCCCCTTATTACTCTTATGCGCGCTTACAGTTGTCTTCCTGCCGCAGCTTTCAGCTCGGCATCACCAGAGCCCACCCCCTAATGAGTTAGCCACTCATGATCGAGGGCTGTCTAACAGTGAAATAAAAGCGAAGGAGAGACATAGTAAAAGGAATTAAGTTGTTGTAAAATTAAGCCCAATAGGTTAAAAGTGCTTTAGATTAGAAAGTTTATTAGGCTAAACAAATCCCTAGTTTCCCTCCCACTAATTGCCGCCTAACCTAAAGTGTTAGTCCCTTAGGAGTAATAATTATGCAACCGCTGCGCGGGTTACTTACCCACATTAAATAACCCACATTCGCGCCAGCCTGTCATCGAGGAATTGAAGCGGCGATTGCCGCCCCGATTACCCAATGAACCAGCGGCGAGAAACGACAGATGCTCCTTCATGAGCAGCCGCCGACAGTCGGCCAATAATTGTTACTCCGCCAGGACAATGGGAAGCGCAGACGCCGACCTGCCTACAGTGACATTTACATGTATCTAAGAGAGGAGGTCAATAAGTCGAGCTGGGCTCGCATACTGTAAAGAAGTGGGGACATGAAGAATTAATGATCACTCATAATGCCCGAGTGATTCCCAATATCTGATCGCGGTTTGGAGGGGAATTATGACCTAAACTACTCATACAATAAAGGCTATGGCCGCGATCAGTCATTCCTACAGGGGTCTAGACAGATCCAGGGAGAAGGGATTCGACGGCTACTTAATTCACCGCCGCCCAAAACCCGGCCCTAAGATTAATGATCTTGTTTGTGACCAGCTGCTAGGTGGGTCGCGATTATTGATTGCTTAAAAATTTGAAAAATTCCGCTGGCTCACATTCCCACTCGATTCCCGCAGCACACTCCACATCAGCTACAATATTAATCTATGACTAATGTGCCAAGGTCAATGTGTATGTTTACTATCATTTAATAAATAAATATACGAATTAGTTCAAAGAAAACTGCTTCAAAGTTTCCGATGACTAAGAAATTGCATGTTTCATTTTTTCTTTTTCATTTTATTGCATTGTCTATTGTCTTCTTTGGTTTCAATCAATTTTCAATCATAATCATGAAAATATAATCATGAATCATAACTAAATAGTAAATAATACTAAACTACTGTGACGTTGTCACTTGTTGAAGGCACCCCTGCGCCCCTGCAATATTACTCTATGCGTTGATTATATGCTTAATTTCCAAATTATGTACTTGCGAGGGCCGTTTTAGCTCATCGTATCATATTATCCAATTCTGTTAATTTATATTAGTAAGTCAAATTATTAGTGCGCTACTGTCAGTAACCATAAACGTATATCGCGCCATTCTAGCTATTTACTACGCGTATCTTAATGTATTTTCCCCCCGGCCAATGAGCGTGCGAGCTCTGGCTGGCCGGAAGTATCGATCGCTTTGTTTTTCAATCAGCCTAGTTTACTTAACCAAGGGCTTCCGGCCCGCTCGCGCTCCACTGGTTCTTTCTTCCTCACTTTCGTTCTTGCGCTCTTCCGTTATCGCCATTCTCGCTCTTCTACGTTTCGTGCCGTGACTTTTCTCACTCACTACACTCCACTACATTCGGTTCTGACACTCACCATTACGAGCTCCTACGCCTTACATAACGCCCTGCTTGTCGACGTCCCAGTGCATACAGAATAAAAGTGCTACCGCTACGTCACCAACATTACTGACTTTGAATTGCCGAACTTACAATTGCCGCTGATCAGACTTCGACTTCGTCCTTTGTGTTTTAATCGTCACACTACAATCAATCATAATTCTAATTCATATCCATATCCTATCTATTAGTATTAGTATTGCTATTAGTATTGTTAGTATTCATTTGACATTTAGTATTTCGGACTTTTTCCTTATTCTTTATTCCTTATCGGCTTATCCTATCATTGCTATCCTATCACTATGCTATGCTATGCCATATGCCTAATGAGTTTTTTCGTTTTCATTTTTTGTTTTTTGTTTTCAAAAAGTTTTGTAGATATTTAGAAACTTAACAAATGTAAAAATAATAATAATTGTTGTAGTGCTTCTTATTCATTGCACTTCTCTAGTAGTTCAAACTCTCCTCTTAATAATCCATAATGAAACTGCCTAACTAAACTTACTTATTTATTACTTTCGATCACCCACAGTGATCTATTATTCCGCACCCTTTCTGGGTGGGCTGATACAAACTAATGATAGTTTGGGTAGCGTGGTTTTAATCACAATATCTCTGGCCTCCTGCCAGTAATATTCTAGATCTTAGATCTAGTTAGATCTGGAGACAATGCTCTCAGGTGATTCAGACAAGTTTTTGTCAGATGATTCGGGCTCTCTGGCCAGTCTGTACTTGGGCTTTCCCCGGATCGGAATGTTTCGCAGTTTACACTTACTTTAGAAATAAGTAAGGCTTGAATTGCTCACGAGGAGAATTGAACTGTTTCTAATAATGGGCACAAAACGGTTAATTTCATAACTGAAACTGAGCGGTATTTATAGTAATTTTTCAAATATACTGGGTATATTCTGAATATATTTACGCCATTTAAACAAACGAAATTAAGTCAAATATTACTAGTTAGGTCGAAGTGCAGTCCGGAAAAATTGCCAACGAGGAGCGAAGCGAGCGTAGCTCCTCGTTGGCAATTTTTTCGGACAAACGAGACCGAGATAAGATGTCCCGGAGACTCCCCTAACGTAAAATCAACGTTTTAGAAAATAAAATTGATGCAGAATTAAAACCACTTGAGATGAAACCATGTGTGACCCCTCTATGGACGTAAAACATTTAGGGCTACAAGATGTGTGACGTGAAAGTTCCATAGCAACGCGTCTTGGTTGCCATGGCAACAAAAAAGTGACTTTTTTAGACCCATCGAAATCTTGAATCTTAAAAAATAAGGATTCACAATATGGAGTCAAAAATTGATTGAACCCAACTTTTGGCGAATTTTTAGACCTTCAAGACACTGATTGGTTATTTTCCGCTAAATGCTTACCTTGATAGGTAATTCTGTAAAAGTGTGTTTTTTAAGTGTCAAAAATGCACATTTTTTTTAACTTTCAACTGACGCAGCTCAAAGGTCGCGCTGACGCGCGACCTTTGAGCTGCGTCATTCTAACGATGGCACCTGGGACTCTTACATGACGCACGACTTTAACCAAGATACTCACTTTAACTGTACATTCGCACCTGTTAATTACATTCGAATATTCGACGGGTAGGTATTCGAACCGAAATAAAGGAAATTCAACCTTGTTGCGAGGCTCTAAAAAGTACATGAATGCGGTCATTTAGGTAAGATCTACATGTTTATAATACATTTTGAGCCGTTTCGTTCCACTGACTCTGAGCCATACACTGCTAAAGTCGATAAACGTGATTTAGGCTATTTTTATGCATTTTTCATGATACAAATGTACAAAAAATAAGAAACGACGACATGCTAGGAAAATCAGACTTTTTAGGCAAGGTGCACAACTAAATTGTGCACAATATGTATATCTTGAAATTTCGTCTTAGTTTATTGAAGTCGCTGCCGGTACAGAAATGTACTTTAACGACGGTACGGGGGGCTTGCATATCGAACATACTTTTTAGCCTGTAACTTTTGAACGGATTACCGGAGCGCGACGCACTTGGTGTCATTGAACTACATTTTAGATGTACTTTAATTTGAATGTATGTTCGCTGTCATTGCACGATGCGTTGTACACCTCAGGACAGGTCACGTGACTTGCTGGAAATGAAATAATGACTTTGTACCTATACTAAGGATAGGTGAAGCGTAAGAATGAGCCAAAATTTGTACTTATTAGAAACACCTAGATGACTACTGTCAGAAAAAATGATATTCACGTCTGTCAGTTGCAAAATTTTGTTATAATTGACTTTTAAAATCGAAAAACGTGATTTTGTGCAAAAACAACCCATATGAGCACACATAGGGTGAAAAATTTATTGATTTTCGCTATGAGGTTCTTAGCTTCCAAGAGCACTATTGTGCCCAGTAAACACGTACAGATGACTGCTATCTTCGTTAGTGTGCGAAAATTCGTATTTTTACGCTAATAACATTTACCGAATTACGAGGTTCCGGTGTTATGCGTTTTTTGCTATATTTCACGCTGCCATTTATTAACGATGCTACGCCAGGCCTTCAGTGTGGTGTCAATAGTTAGCATTTAAAAAGTGCTTTAATTTGAGTGTATGTTCGCTGGCATTGCACGATGCGTTGTACACCTCAGGCCAGGTCACGTGACTTGCTGGAAATGAAATAATGACTTTGTACCTATAGTAAGGATAGGTGAAGCATAAGAATGACCCATATTAGTACTTATTAGAAACATCTAGATGACTACTCTAAGAAAAAGTGACATTCACGTCTGTCAGTTGCAAAAAAAATTTTTAATTGACTCTCAAAATCGAAAAACGTGATTTTGTGCAAAAACAACCCATTTGAGCACTACATAGGGCGGAAAATATATTAATTTTCGCTATGAGGTTCTTAGCTTCCAAGAGCACTATTGTGCCCAGTAAACACGTACAGATGACTGCCATCTTCGTTAGTGTGCGAAAATTCGTATTTTGACGCTATTAACATTTTACCGAATTACGAGGTTCCGGTACTATGCGTTTTTTTGCTATATTTCACGCTGCCATTTATTAACGATGCTACGCCAGGCCTTCAGTGTGGTGTCAATAAATAGCATTTAGCAAGTGCTTTAAGATGACATCATGCGCATTGCGTTGCGTAAAAGTGTGGGTCCACAGTTTCGTAATAAGTTAAAAAGACCTGATTTCGCAAAAATCTTTAAAAGAAGAAAATACCAAATAGGTAACTAAAAAGCCTTTTGAAACTGAATAAAAAATGCAAATAAAAGTGCTATTTTGTAACGTAAAAAGTCTTGCGTCCTGCAAAAAGCTTCTATGGTGACTTTTTGGAGCCGTGAAGTGAAAAAATGTGCGCATTTTTAAAACTCTTGAACTTACTTTTTGAGTGGATATTTTGAAAGTAAGCATTTTATAAATTGTATAACAAAATTTAATTGAAGAAAGAAATAAGTTGCTTAAAAAAACTGAATTAAAATAATTTTTAAATAATCAAATTGTACACTTCAGTCGTTCTGTTTTATATGGTTTCTAGAAGAAAATAAAATTCAAATCGGCTATGTTAACAGTAGCATTCGAATTTTTTGTCGCACGGCAAATTTGACATAAAAATTTCAAAGCAACTTAACCAAGCAATCACTATCTAAATCTGAATTTTTTCAGGCCTTTAATCTGTAGCTATTATATTCGCTTTTTACTCTATATATTAGTATCCTACTACCTTATAAATACTTGTTTTACAATATATTGTATTCTACAAGTACAAGTTTTACTTGTAAATAATTCAATTGTTACATAGGCCTATTTTACATTGTAAGTGTACGCTTGTAGTTTTCTTTTAAATACTAACTGATGTATAGTATTTGAATAATATTTTATTATTCAAACATTCTTTACTTTTATACTGCGTAGATAATTAAGCAGAAGTGTTTATGTATTAAACGAGATTCTTAGCAGTTTAATGCAATAATGCAGTTTTTAGATTGATAGTTGCTGAATTTTTACCAAACCAAAGCTCTTGAAATGCACCATTTGCATTTTTGCAATTAATTGCCTTTTGGCGATTTATAGTGCAATTTGGGCTGCAATGGCTGCAGAATTATTATAAGCAAAGCACTTACAAAACAAACCATTTGACTGTTTGGCAATTAACTGCCTTTAGGCAATAACTACTGTGAGATTAGTTAAATGCTCAATGCTTTTTGTTTTAGGCATGGCAGTACTTTTCTCTCAACATTGATTTGGATATTGATTGATTGATTTGATTTGTTTTGCATTTTTAAAGATACTATGTCTAATTATGGACTTAGCTAAATAATTACCTAATGTTGGGTAACTTGTATTGAATGGCAAAGCATTTCACTGCAAAGGCATATCTTGTTGTTTCACGTACCTGTGGGTGTTAAAATATACATTTAAAATGCTTAATTTAGTGGAAAATCTCATTTTAATATAAAGACACAGTGAACAGAATCCGAGTGTAAAAAAGTTTTTAAAACCTAATTATGTTGTTAATTATAAGACTATTTTTACAGAAATTTTCAATTTATTAAGGTAGCATGTTTACTTTCAACTTTGTAAATTTATTACCATTGCTAGCTATTCTACTTAGCCCATTTGTAGAAGAACTAATAAACAAGATTTAGTTTTTTATCTAATTTTAAATATTTTTATTACTTGGTATTTTTCTACCAATAGCATAAATTGTATTGTTCAGATTTTCATCTTTAGAATTCCTAATCCAAATATATAGAATGTCCAAGATTTTCTATTATGAGTATTATTTATTGGACCTTAGTATATGATGTTAATTCATGTGGCTCACTTTGATTTTGATCGAACAACAGGTATCTACTTGAGTTAGAATTGAGTGATTTTAGAGACTTGTCAACATATATATTTGCTTCTTGGAGTCAATCGATACAAAGTACAACACAAAGTTATTGTCAAAATAACGAATATAAAATACGAAAATAAATCGACAAGGAAAAACGAGCACTATTTTTAATCCGCACAAGGCATGCTGTCCACAAAGAATGACTAATATGAAATTTAAAAGTACACAAAAAACCTTAAAAAAATAAAGATTCGTCCAATTTACAACTGCAATAAGGCGGAAGGCCTTTTTGTTTACGAGTTGGAGTGGCAGCAAAGTTTGTGTGCTGCATTGCACGTATATTTATATACAACGCGAGAGCGAGATAGAGGGGTCTAGGGAGGTGCGAACTGGTGGTGTGACTTCATACCCTGGCTTAGCAAGCCGGCTGGCTGGGTGCACCAACCCCCACCTCAACTAGACTGAGGTTGAGGGGTTTTGGGTGCGGCTGCACTGGCGCTGGCTGGTCGCGTGTTGACTCTCCACCACAGCAAAGTATTATTCTTTTAGTTTCGACGACAAAAAGAAATTCTCGTAGTGGAAATTTCCAAGGCAAGGATGAAATGCAAAGATACATTTCTACACATTGCCATCATTTCGAAGAAATAAGCATATTGGCAGGAGTAAGTCATGAAATAAAATCTTATTGTTGACACTTGGAAGCAATAACCAAAGAATAGGCACAAACTTTGTCACTTCTGAGATGCTAATTAACCCTGAACACAGATTGACATTCAAATAAAAACTGTTGATTTCGTTATTTAATAACAATATTGGCAAATTAAAAGCTGAAAATTGAGCAAATGTTCTATCGATCAGGCACAAGGTTTGATTAAAATCAATTGATGCAGCCATATCAAATTGAACTAAGAAGACTAAAAAACTAAAAAGACAGGGGGAAGCTAAAAACATAAAATGAATCATAAAAACGACATTGGCCAGCACAAAGGACATAAGATCTAATTGATTTTAGCTGGGGAAGCGATACCAAGCAAGGGGCACCTTAATTTTTTGTAAAATGACACACAGTAGCAACCAACATTAATAGTGCGCTAGGTCCCACACAACTAGTTTCCAAGCAGTTCAATTAGACCCTGACTGGCCAGCGGCCATGGCTAGACCGGTCCACAATGTGCCTATCGTTACTGATGGTGACACACAGGCCGCCAGTGTTGGCCTCGCCGAGGTGCACCAACTGACAGGGCAACTCCTTGTCGCTTTCCTCATCGACTCTGATAACAGACAGACAGACCCGCTGCTGCTTATAATCAGACTGATAATAGTTGGCATTCTCATCTTGGCTCCGAGAAGACTGAATAGTAGTGTGGCGCGGTTTATAGCGACTATGAAGCTTCTCCTGCTGCAGTGCGCGCTGGCCAAAGCTCTGCGATCGAAAAGCGCCACCACCTCGACTAGCGCCTTGGTTGGCGCCGCCTGTTCTCTGTCGCTGGATAAGCGAGCAGATGTGGCTTGTCTCCTCTGTTTCTCGACCAAATGCGACTAACTCGCCATTCACTAGGTGGATGTAGCCTACATTAGGCAAGCTGCGCATTAGTGAAGTCACATTGTCATGTCCAGCCAGATCGAGGGCGTGCCTGGCCAGGGCCCTGTACTGGGCCTGCAGCTCGCATAGTCGGACACCATTCTTAGTGCTGAGAAGTACAGCCCGAAGCAGGCTGTCTTGAGCAGTGGGGCTGGGAGTCGGCATGAATAAACAGCTGAAAATCAATATATAAGGATTAGAGCAAAGAAGCTAGCTAAGGAAAATGCTGTATACTTTATCTATATATATAAAAGTGAAAACTCTGTCTGTCTGTCTGTCTGTGTGTGTGTGTGTGTGTGTGTGCAACCTTTTGTCTTTATAGACGCCGAAACCGCTCAACTAAATCGCACCAAACTTTGCACATACCTAAAACCACCTACGCTGAGTGCAATAGGCTACTCAAATTCCCGAAAAATCATTTCCTTCCTGCTCAAAAGTGCAAAAAACTGCTCAAAAATCGTCAAAAAATCACTCAATTCGACATATCGTCGCCCCACTTTGTCAGATTTTCTCCAAATTTGATCCACTTACACTTTACATGTTTTCCAATAATGCTGTCAATTTTGAACATCTCTACTCAATCCAGAGCAAAGCTGCATCATCTCAAAGTGAGTCACTTTTTGTTTTCCGAGGACAGCCACCCCAACTCCCCTCCGCCACTCTGCGGGCCAAATTTTATTACAGCCACCCCCTCCCTTCCCCGGGCGCCGAAGCCCCAGACTGTACATTGTATTTCAAGCCGTGAATGTACACAGCCCAAACCCCTAGACTGTCTACTGGCCCCCAAGCAGCACTGAGACTGAGTGCGGTGAGTGCGGTGGCGTCCCAGTGCGCAGGGCTCTCCGGTCGATATTTCTCTCCAGCCAGCCTGGGATAGAAGAAAGAGAGAGGCTGGCGTTGACTGGCTGTCAGAGAGGGCAATTCTGTGTCCTAGAAATGATGCCGCCAACGAAACTAACTACCAACTGCTTCAGGAGTTGCCAGGTGCAGTTTTCACCTACAAGTCAATTGATACAACGTTGACTGATGACACCGCTGTGGAGTATCCTGTTGAGTTTCTGAACTCTCTAGATCCTCCTGGAACTCCATCGCACAACTTGCAGCTGAAAGTTGGGGCACCAATTATGCTCCTCCGCAACCTGAATGCGCCAAGGCTGTGTAACGGCACCAGACTGATAGTCAGGCGGCTCTTCCCACACGTGATTGAGGCCACGATAATGACTGGATCTGGCAGAGGAGAGTCTGTGTTCGTTCCCCGGATTCCAATTATCCCCACGGACCTGCCATTTCAGTTCAAGCGACTGCAGTTCCCTGTGAGAGTGTGCTTTGCGATAACTATTAACAAGGCTCAGGGACAGTCGCTGAAGGTGGCTGGCATCAACCTGGAGACTCCTTGCTTCTCGCATGGGCAGCTTTATGTCGCCTGCTCCCGTGTTGGAACTCCAGCTGGCCTATTCATTTTCGCACCAAGGGGAAGAACGAAGAATGTGGTGTATCCCCAGGCCTTGAGGTGACTCGCAAGCAATTAATAGAAAAGTAGTCACGAATTGACCTTGACCTGTCTAACTCTGAACTCTGAAACAGTTTAATTTTGTTTCTTTGATATTGTTATTGTTATGCCATGGCTATTTTCCTTATGTATACGCGTGTACATGCATACTGTATACAGAGGCAGATTTAGGGGGGGGGCGGGGGGGCAGTCGCCCCCCTAAATTTTAATCATGGGAATAAGATGCCCCCACCAGGGGCGCCAGTCGCAGCACTGGCGCCCCTTTTCGGCCGCTGGCGCACCTTTTTCAGCCGCTGGCTCCCGTTTTTCAGCCGCTGGCGCCCTTTCTTGGCTCCTGGCGCCCTTTTTCGGCCGCTGGCACCCCCTCTGTGATTCTCATGGCGCTCCCCTGACAGACCGCCCCAAAACAAAATTCCTGGATCTGCCACTGACTGTATAGAGGAGTGGCTAAGAGACATGTTTCTAAAGAAGTAATCAAGAGGGGGCTTTTTGGACAAACTTTTCACTTATTTTTTACTTAAAACGCCCTTAAACAAACTCTTCACTTTTCATTAATGCTGTAAATAAATAAATGGTGACCTTCACTATAAAGTTAATACAGAGACGTGAATTGCTTACTGCTTTGCTTTAAATTTCTGCCCCAAAAACAACGGGCAAAAAAAGCTAGTCTATATATAAAAGTGAAAATATATTGTGTGTGTGCAACCTTTTGTCTTTATAGACGCCGAAACCGCTCAACCAAATCGCACCAAACTTGCACATACCTAAAACCACCTACGCTGATTGCAATAGGCTACTCAAATTCCCGAAAAATCATTTCCTTCCTGCTCAAAATTGCAAAAAACTGCTCAAAAATCGTCAAAAAATCACTCAATTCGACATATCGTCGCCCCACTTTGTCAGATTTTCTCCAAATTTGATCCACTTACACTTTACATGTTATCCAACAATGCTGTCAATTTTGAACATCTCTACTCAATCCAGAGCAAAGCTGCATCATCTCAAAGTGAGTCACTTTTTGTTTTCCGAGGACAGCCACCCCAACTCCCCTCCGCCACTCTGCGGGCCAAATTTTATTACAGCCACCCCCTCCCTTCCCCGGGCGCCGAAGCCCCAGACTGTACATTGTATTTCAAGCCGTGAATGTACACAGCCCAAACCCCTAGACTGTCTACTGGCCCCCAAGCAGCACTGAGACTGAGTGCGGTGAGTGCGGTGGCGTCCCAGTGCGCAGGGCTCTCCGGTCGATATTTCTCTCCAGCCAGCCTGGGATAGAAGAAAGAGAGGCTGGCGTTGACTGGCTGTCAGAGAGGGCAATTCTGAGTCCTAGAAATGATGCCCAAAATTTTAATCATGGGAATAAGATGCCCCCACCAGGGGCGCCAGTCGCAGCACTGGCGCCCCTTTTCGGCCGCTGGCGCCCCTTTTTCAGCCGCTGGCTCCCGTTTTTCAGCCGCTGGCGCCCTTTCTTGGCTCCTGGCGCCCTTTTTCGGCCGCTGGCACCCCCTCTGTGATTCTCATGGCGCTCCCCTGACAGACCGCCCCAAAACAAAATTCCTGGATCTGCCACTGACTGTATAGAGGAGTGGCTAAGAGACATGTTTCTAAAGAAGTAATCAAGAGGGGGCTGTTTGGACAAACTTTTCACTTATTTTTTACTTAAACGCCCTTAAACAAACTCTTCACTTTTCATTAATGCAGTAAATAAATAAATGGTGACCTTCACTATAAAGTTAATACAGAGACGTGAATTGCTTACTGCTTTGCTTTAACTTTCTGCCCCAAAAACAACAGGCAAAAAAGCTAGTATAAGTATAAAAGTGTAATTGCGAGGTTCACCAGACAAAATTATATCTAAGAAAACACGATTTACACACGTGTACCACGAAGTATATTTTAGTAATTTTAAACTTCGAAGAAAAAAGCACAAAGTACGTTTCATAGGGGAATCATAGCATACTATAAAATAACGTAGTATACGATACGACAATTACCTTGCTTGTGACACACATGTTGCTAAAAGTTATAAACAATAAGAGAAGAAAATGGTAAAAATATATATTAAATTGGAAATCAGAATGATAAAATTCCTAGCCAAGTTTTCTAAGAAAGCCATAATAAGTGCTACTAATTATTAGTACTTACTCCAGTAGAAGAAATATCTGTCCTGACTCCTGACCGTTAATTAAACAAACCTGGTAGTTAGTCCTCGCCGGTCGTCTACGCCGGTTCGTCATATTACACGACGGTTAGCAACACGCATATAAATAGCATTCGATTCGAGAAATATTCGAACAATCGACAGTTTCGGAATCGCCATCGAATGACCGCACAGCAAGTTCTGCTGGAGATAAGCAAAGCTAGGAAATGGTAGCGTAGTACGCGTAGCTAGAACATCGGTAGACACTGACATCAGCCATTCTTTTGCATCGCTGTAAGCGAGAAAACATCCAAAGCCGAGACCAACCAGTCGTACTAAGTTTGTCTTCGGCTCTTGACTCGGTTGATCAGGAGACCAGAGCAGATTCAGATTGTTGCAAGTAAGTCCCATCAAATACACGGACTCTTTGTTCATCACGACCAGTCGGCGACCGACCACTGCGATGTCGACAACATTTTCTACTGGAATCTGAGAGCGCTCTTGAACTTCCAGTGTCTCCGAAGACAGGCACAAAAGTTTTGAGTTGCTACCGAGAACGAATATTTTGCTGGCACAGCCCGTTACTCGCAAAGGGTGCTCAAATTGGAGTAAGCACACAGTGTGGAGAACTGAGCCAGCCAAATCTGTCACCACTAGGTTTGAATCAAAAAACAACAAATAGAACTACTGTTGTTTGTCGCTACAGTAACAAGACATCAGGTCAGATAGGTGTGAAACTTCCCATTTGGCGATGTGGAGAGGCTCTCCGCTTGTAAATATATAAATATTTGTAGAAATTGATTTATTAGGGCTAGTCTAAGTGCTAATTAGACAATAAAAACAATTGAAGTATGCAGCTAAATATTTTGAAAAGCCTACTCCTAACATTTACCAAACTAGTGTTTAGCATTAAGAAAGTATATTTGCCTGTTTAAATTGCACTTTTTGTTGTTGTGATTTGGAATCACATTAACAACAATTATAACACAGCTGTTTTAATAACAAAATGAAAAAAAAATAATACACAAATGAAGAAAAAAAATTTAAACAATCCATTTTAGATTTAAAACTATAAATGATTATAATGTTAAAATTAGAAGCATTATATTTCTATAGGGCCTATGCTTTGTTTTTATAATAATAATATAGACAATATGATATTTAAGCCTAACTATCTTTGTTTGTTCCTTTTTAAACAGCTATAGCAGTGTAATATGACAATATAATATGGTGCCTAGAAAATGTAGTGTCCTAGTTGTGCCACTATCAGTAGGCCTAGGCCTATTTGATATCATTGGATGAGATGCCTAAGCAACAAGATAAGCAAAGGCAAATTAGCAGTTTTGTTATTGACAAAGTTAATAGTACTAGGTGTACAGGTGGATAGTAGCATGGCCAATATAGCATTGGGGCCTAGTCAGTAAAATTAGTAAAATTTTACACCACTTCACACCTCTTCAGATGCAATGCCAGGCCTACGGAGATCACGTTAGAAAACCTCTGGGCTGATCCTGTTAAGGCCGCCACCTTCCTGAGACTACCGACGAGCGAGGTAGAGTGTGAGCGTCCCGAACTAGCCTAAAGGAAGGCTACAACATACAACACATTGCTAATCCGGGCTGCATCTCGCTGCTTTTATATATTTTTTGTTAATTAAAAGTAAAGTACTTGTCTTCGTTCCTCGAACCCAGTTTCTGTTTAAGGCAGTGTTTTCACAGTGTACTCTTTGAGCACTCTTAAGTACTCGTACTCTGGTACTCTTTAAGGGCGTAGCAATAGAGTACTCTGGTATTCATTTAAAGTGCGTACTTTGAAGTGGGCGAGTACTTTTTAAAGTGCAACGCATTTCAGTCTGTCATCATCAATCCTAATTTTGTACTAGATGAAAGTGTCAATAATCGCTGGTACATTAGTACATTCTCGCAACGTAAAATTAGTAGATTTATTATATGCATTTTAAAGATACCTTGCTTAGGAAATAACAGATATGTTATTAGTCCCATTAATTATACCCTACGTACTGAAGTAACACAACATAATATATGGTAACGTGGCTTGATGGCACTGCTAATGTGTGTGTCTGCCCATTCGTGTTGTTGCATGTACAAAACAAGTGCTGTTTGGATAAATCTTTCCTTTAATTATGTTTTACGTTTTTTGACAGATGGGCATAGATAGACAGGTAGATAGATCTCATACTGTCTCTCTCACTCTCCGATTCTCTGCGCTCCCTCCCGCTGTTTTAATTTTGTTTATTTTGTTCCCTAATAAAAACAAAAATTCACCCTCTCCCTCCATATGGGGGTCCCACATTCGGCTGTCAGTCAGTCAAGGAGATATTAGCGCTCATCAAGATTTTGATACAGGAGTCAATGATGCAGTAGTCTGCTCTATTAAAGTGCTTCAGTGAGTATCCTCAGTACAAAGGCCGCTAAGTTTTGGAATATTTACAACGGTTTTTTGTTCATTTTATTGGGTGACATGATCAGAAGTAAAAAATAATTTCGAAATATTGAGCAATTAATGCACTTCAACCTGCTAAGGTGGCACACCTTCAATCTAGTATACATACAGTATATTCTTAGCGCGAGTTTAAATTGGCCCACAACATAATAACTAGGTAAACAAAATGAAAACTGGTTGAAGCTGATATAAAAAAGTTTCTTTTATAACACTTAACAGTTAAAAAAATAATTTTTTAATTTTAAATTTTAAATTTTAAACTTTTTAAATAATTTTTGTTAGGCCTACGGCTACTAATTACAGCAAGTCTAGAAAAATCTCCATAATCCGTAACCATAACCTCAAAATATGTCCTTAACCATAATCCGTAATGAAAATACGGCTTCAAAAGTGCCGTAGCCGTAGTTTGCCGTAGCCGTAGCCGTAATTACAGCGGAACACTACCTAGTACTAAGAATCATACTAAGAACCATACTAAGAGAGAATTATACTCAGAATTATACCAGGAATCTTAGGCCTACTAAGAGGGAACTGCTAAACTCTAATCTTAGAGACGCCTAATTGACTGGAAATTTACCGCTCGTGCAATACAAACGCTACCATTAGAGTATTGAAGCTTGCAAAAGGAATAACATTGCGTAATATCTAGAATTAAACAGCTCATTTTAGGACCGCCAGTTTAAAGCAAAAGAAACCTACTGGATTGTGGTAACAGCAGTGAGATAAAAGATAGCCCTGTAACAACTTTGGTGTCAGCGATATTAGATAGCCATGTAACAACTTTGGTGTCAGCGATAGGATAATAGTTAAATCTAATATAGACCTATTCCAATATTCTAAACATCTGTTTCACAGCAGGTACTGTCAACGTAGTTATACACTGGCATAAAACAATTCTGCATAAATTTTAAGATGCATAAAAATCAACTTACCTTGATTACTTGACTAGGCCTGCCATTTACTTGGTTATTGAACAAAATATAGATTTCAGTGTTCTCGGCAGTCCTAAGCCGTAGTCCCTACTACTAAGTTATTAATTAACATTGACTGCGAAATATGTACTGGCGTAATACCTAAAAAACAATGCGATCGATATTACATAGAATTGTCTAATTCTGATTTGTTTGCAACATCTTGTGTTTGAGATATTCTCTACAGTCTACTTTAAGTAGAAATAAAAAACTGTTTTTACTGCTAAAAATTTAAAGCAATTTTTTTTCTCTTGCTTTGGTGACGACAGGGTCTCGCAGCCGCAGCCAGCGAAAGAAAACAATTGCCCATTTCGCGGAATCCTGACACACGCACGCAGATACTGAACGCAGATACTGTACACATACTCACCAGCCGTGACTGCTGTGCCTTTTTCATCGTTAGGCAGTGTATACGTTCACTGTGCGTTCAAAGTAGGCCCTAATTGCACGACAAATCTTTATGCCACCCCTTTGCGGCTGCGCCACAGATAAATCTTGCCGCGGAATACCGCGAAGCTCAGCTTGCGGAATCATACAGCTTGGGTGCGATCGCTCTACCACTAACTCCCACTGTTTCATAAAAATTATGCAATTCATTTCATTTATTGAAAAGCAATCTATGAATGTAAATTAACAAGATACATTTCATACTACGGCTAATCCTGGCTTACTCAGAAAATCATTCATGAAACCTTCAAAATCAAATAAGACAGTAAGCAAAAACGGCCCTTTTATGGTCCACCACATTATCAATAGTTTAGAAATATAAGAGATTACTTAGTTGTATATTTTTACGTCTCGTTTCCTATAGATTTCTAAACTAGAATTGAATAAAAAGTCCATAAATCAGTATTTTGAAACACACGCCAGCAGTTCCTAGCGAGCAATTGTCATTTAAGAATTATTAGAGCATCGGCTAGACAACCCTATTAATTCAACTGAATCAAACTGTTGCACTACAACTGTGCAACTATGTACATGTACATGTATTTGCATTTATGCCTAATCTTATATTAGCTTATTAAAATCAAGCATTTCATATATGATTTTTTAAAACATTAACACGAAAAGTCTAATCGAAAAGCTCCTACTGATATTCAGTAAACAGTCCACAATTGAAGGCGAGTTGACAAATTTATTTTACAAATGATCACACCAATTTTACACATTTAGAAATGACACAAGCATTAAAAGCCACGAGAAGCTGTCAAAAGGGACGTTGTTTACGTGCTCAAACTGGATTTAAAATGCAAAACCTGACCCCGTTCAGTGCACTGTGCAATCACCCCTTCTATTGTCCACTGATCTCCTCTAATGTCCACTTGATCTTCTCTAATGTCCACTGATCCTCTCCATTTTCCACTGATCTTCTCTAATGTCCACTTGATCTTCTCTAATGTCCACTGATCTTCTCTAATGTCCACTGATCCCTTCCAAATCAGCCCTTGGATGCAGATCCTCCAGCGCCACCCTGAGACCGCTTGAGCTCCAGCAGTTCGCGAATCTCCGCAGTCAGCTGCGAGCCGGCAGTGGCTGCGTAGCCCCCACGACTTCGTCCTCGATGGCCGCCAACGGCGCCGCCGCCACGACTGTCCGACGGTCTGGCAGCCGCAGCCACGTCGCGCCGGCGAAAGAACGGGCCCGTAACGCGCTGCCGCCAACGCTGGTGCTGCACAAACTGCTCCGCTGCGCTGCCCGACTGCTGGAAGTTGGACGCCAGATTGGCTGGTACGAGGTCCGGCCGACCACCTGACGCGACGGCAGCAGCAGCTGCGGCGGCTCGCTCGTTCAGCAGCTTCTGCTTGGCCTCTTCGGTGGCTTCGATATTGCGAATGCGGGCCTGAATTCCGAGGTCCACCTGCATTGGTTGGGGAATAGACCGATGCGCAGTGATGCATCAGTGACTGAGATCTGATTGGTTGTGGCACAGACCTATGCGCACTGATGCGTCATTGACTGAGATGTGATTGGTTGGAGCACAGACTGATGCGCATTGATGCGTCATTGACTGCGATCTGACACTACTGTCACACACTGGGATCTGACACTCCTGACGAACACTGGGATCTGACACTCCTGACACACACTGGGATCTGACACTCCTGACACACACTGGGATCTGACACTCCTGACGAACACTGGGATCTGACACTCCTGAAGAACACAGGGATCTGACACTCCTGACGAACACTGGGATCTGACACTCCTGACACATGCTGGTGTGATGCGTACCTCGGGAATACCCTGCAGGACGGCTTGCGAAGCCTCGGACTGTTGCTTGATTGTCGGCCGCAGCTCTGGTCGCACCGCCAGCAGAGGGTCGCGCATCGCGGCCGACTCAGCCGATGCGTCGCCGTCGTCTTTGCCACCGGGGCCGCCCTCGCCAGCGGGTCGTCTTTTGAGCAGTTCGGCTTCAACGAATTGCTTCATAGCAGCGTCCTGCTCCTGAGCGCGCGACTCCTGCGCGAACTGCAGCGTCGAATCCTGCAGGCCGCCTGCTTCTTTAAGTCGCTTGCCCTCGGTGACTTCGTCGTCGGAGTCGTTAGCGTCAACGCGACGGCGAGGCCGCTGACGTCGAACCCCCAGGACCAGCTCAGCGTCGGTCAGTCCGTGCGGCCGAGAGCGCATTCGCTGCGCCTCCAGCAGCAGTCGCATCTCCTCGGATCGGCTCGAAGAGTTCTTCGCCGCTCCGTTGGCATTCGACTCGCCTGTCTCGACGTCGCTCTCGCCCTCGGAAGAGGAGCTTTCGGCTATTCGTTGTCTAACGCAGCGAGGCTGAGGACAATATGAAAGTTTTGCTCAAATAGTTAGAGCTCACGTCTTGGCTTTTTTAATTCAAAGCGAGGGAAAATGTAACTTAAATTATGAGAGTGCAAGTGGTCAATAAAATATGATAAAATATGAGTAACTTTGTGAATCGTAACAACTTTTAACTGCGATTTTTATCGCTGTTTGCTTACTAAATAATCCTTAAAATGCACTACTTGCATCTTTTATGTTTCTTCTACTCTACTTATAGTAGAGAGCATGAAAAAGCTATATTATTCTTACTTGTACTGAAGTTGCCTGAAAAGTTAAAACGGCCCTTTTTAGGTCCACCATCGACGAATACTTTAACTTCCACCATACGTCTAGAAACGATCAAATATATGAAGGTTTTTCCAACCCTAGACAAATTCTTACAAAAGAACTTGCAAAAAATCGAAAGCAAGACCACATGTTCTAATAAGCACAAATAGACGGTTTTAATATTTAATATTACTTACGACGAGTTCATGAGGTGGTTGGGTGTGATTATTATAAATTCTAGGTGGGCAGATAACAATCAGCTGCTAAATAGACGGCGTTGTCCATCAACTAGTGGGCACAAAAGCATTAGCGTAAACTATTCGGATAGTTTATTTAAGGTGACTGATTCTACGTTCACTACTAATAGTACGACATAAATATAAAGGACAACGAACGAAGCGTAGATACGAACATGGGACTCGTTCGCAAACTATTTCACTTGGGTGTACAGGATAAGCCAAACAGAATTAAGACAGCTTAGAAACAATCAACACTGAAAAACTAACAAACATATCGCGAGGTGCGAATGTGCACGCTTGTGCGAGCGTTGCAGGCTGACGCTAATCTCTGTGCCGTCATAGTGGGTCAGCTCCACTCTGATTGACTTCCTTCTCTCCTCTCTCCTCAGTATGCATACCTCCCTTATTGGCTAAATTGGCTAAATCCGAAACTATTCCTGATTGATCAGATTATAAACCCTACCGGATGGGCTATATCCTAAAGCCTTCCTGATTGGGCAGATTCTAAAACTTTCCTGATTGGTCAGATTCTAAAACTTTCCTGATTGGTCAGATTCTAAAACTTTCCTGATTGGGCAGATTCTAAAACTTTCCTGATTGGGCAAGATTACAAAACTTTCCTGATTGGTCAGATTCTAAAACTTTCCTGATTGGTCAGATTCTTAAACTTTCCTGATTGGGCAGATTCTAAAACTTTCCTGATTGGGCAAGATTACAAAACTTTCCTGATTGGTCAGATTCTAAAACTTTCCTGATTGGTCAGATTCTTAAACTTTCCTGATTGGTCAGATTCTAAAACTTTCCTGATTGGTCAGATTCTAAAACTTTCCTGATTGGGCAGATTCTAAAACCTTCCTGATTGGGCAAAATTACAAAACTTACCAGATTGGTCAGTTTCCCTCTCTCATATCATACGAGATTAGCGTCGCAATTAGGGAACTCTATTTAAAACTACGACAATAAAAGTTGGCGTCGTTAAGTTTGTATAATAAAATAATAAAGAGTAGCTAATGTATAAAAACGATTGCACAATAATATCCGACTGGGATTAAAAATCAACGGACATTTTTGTTAACAGTAAAACTTTCGTTATAATTTTTACGCTACAGACAAAAAAATTAAAAAGGAATTATGCTGTGCTTTACCTTTGGGAATTTTTGTTTAAGTAGAATCCTAAAGTTTCCGTTCAAAGAGCAAAAAATCACGACTTAGTAACACTCACTATAGGAAATGAAAAAACACTTAAAATCCTGTTAGCACATCTGCTTTTCAATAGATTAGGAATAGCACACATAGATAGAATATAACAACTAGAGACTTGGGGTCAATACAGAACACTGACTAGAACACACTGACAGAAAAAAACAATTCTGCAACTGTCGTTGTCAAGGAAAAATATTAAGATTCGTTGCTCTACGGCTGTAAAGATAAACTGTTTTTGAAAAGAACAGAAATCCATAAATCACAATACTGCGCTAACACTAGCGACAATAACTGACACAACACACATTTGTCTAAGCAAATGAGAATAGGTGTACAGATAACATAATCATTACCAATACATGCATTTGCGCAGCGTACAGTCGCACCTACACCTAATCTACTGCTACTACACCTAATGAGAATGAATCGCTTTTTTATTGCTAGCCGTTAATGCTGACTAGACAGAATAATAATAAATTGCGTCTCTTGATAAAACACGGACAAATTTTTAGACGACAGTTTTCTTATGTTCAGGAGAGAAAAACTCTCATTGCACTACTCGTCAGTTTTCAGCAAACAGTAGTCAGTTGGAGACACCCGAGCAGAAAGAAAGAGGGTCCTGCTGCTTAAGTATTGATTTCCCGTCAATTCGATTTAACAACTCGGGCGGGCGCCAAAACCTCCAATCAGATCTCTTTGTAGATTCACTTCGGCCCAGGTGGCGGAGAAGGATGTAAGCTGCTTCCACCGCTGCCGCCGCCGCTGCTGCTGCCGCCGCCTCCACTGCTGCTGCTGCCGCCGCCGCCACCACCCCCAGCAACAGACACTGAGTGATGTGAAAGGAAAATAATGCTATTGAAGGACATTTCTTTCTTATTAAAGAGGGTCTAAAATCTAGTTTACGTAAAAATATTTTTTTAAAATACTGGACAATTTTTATTGAATCTAGATTCTAAAAATGGCATCTAGATTCGAGAAACGGCATCTAGATTTGAGAAATGGCATCTAGATTCTAGAAATTGCATCTAGAGATGCGAGAAATGGCATCTAGAGTCGAGAAATGGCATCTAGAGTCGAGAAATGGCATCTAGAGATTCGAGAAATGGCATCCAAAGATTCGAGAAATGGCATCTAAAGATTCGAGAAATGGCATCTAAAGATTCGAGAAATGGCATCTAGAGATGCGAGAAATGGCATCTGGATTCAAGAAATGGCATCTAGAGTCGAGGAATGGCATCTAGAGTCGAGAAATGGCATCTAGATTCTAGAAATGGCATCTAGATTCTAGAAATGGCATCTAGAGATGCGAGAAATGGCATCTAGAGATGCGAGAAATGGCATCTAGATTCTAGAAATGGCATCCAGATTCTAGAAATGGCATCTAGATTCTAGAAATGGCATCTAGATACTTCTATTCGGGATAGAGATCTACATGTCCATGGGTAGCCAAGTCAAAGAGACGAAGAAGTGAAAAGGCACAACGGAGATAGCGGAAACGAAGCGGCGCTAGGAAATTCCTACTAGCAGTTTTCCAAAAACTGTACCAGCAAGTACATACAACAACAAGTATGGGTGCAGTAACAGTTGCACGAGTTACCGGGTGCTAAAAAAATTCGGATTAAAGTAAATTTTCGTCTATACAAACTACCAAGCGAGGATCGATGATCGATTTATTTAGTCCAGCTATGTTTGTTAAATTGCCAAAAACTAGTTTAATAAGTGCAAACTTTCATTATGTGCCTGTAGGACAATTCACACAATTCTGGGACAATTTAGCGCTCACAAACAAATACGAGCTATAAAAAGTAAAAAAATAACCTAAAAGATTAAAAACTGATTGTGTTTTGGTTAAAAATGAGTACAGCTGTGTCACAAGCAACACAAATCAGCGACTAGGCGGCGAGAAAAGTCTGTGGACCTGACAAGAACACAGGATGACTAAACTGCTCAAGCTGCCTGCTCAAGTCATGCTCCACTCCGATGTGAGAGATGGGTGACTCAACAATGGAACTGAGAGATAGGTGACTCAACATTGGAACTGAGAGATGGGTGACTCAACAATGGGATTGCGAGATGAGTGACTCAACCATGGGATTGAGAGATGGGTGACTCAACAATGGAACTGAGAGATGGGTGACTCAACAATGGGATTGCGAGATGAGTGACTCAACCATGGGATTGAGAGATGGGTGACTCAACAATGGAATTGAGAGATGGGTGACTCAACAATGGGATTGAGAGATAGATGACTCAACCATGGGATTGAGAGATGGGTGAATCAACAATGGGATTGAGAGATGGGTGACTCAACAATGGAACTGAGAGATGGGTGACTCAACAATGGGATTGCGAGATGAGTGACTCAACCATGGGATTGAGAGATGGGTGACTCAACAATGGAATTGAGAGATGGGTGACTCAACAATGGGATTGAGAGATAGATGACTCAACCATGGGATTGAGAGATGGGTGAATCAACAATGGGATTGAGAGATGGGTGACTCAACAATGGGATTGAGAGATGGGTGACTCAACAATAGGATTGCGAGATGAGTGACTCAACAATGGGATTGAGAGATAGGTGAATCAACAATGGGATTGAGAGATGGGTGACTCAACATTGGGATTGAGAGATGAGTGACTCAACCATGGAATTGAGAGATGGGTGACTCAACAATGGAATTGAGAGATGGGTGAATCAACAATGGGATTGAGAGATGGGTGACTCAACATTGGAATTGAGAGATGGGTGACTCAACAATGGAATTGAGAGATGGGTGAATCAACAATGGAGTTGAGAGATGAGTGACTCAACAATGGAACTGAGAGATGGGTGACTCAACCATGGGATTGAGAGATGGGTGACTCAACAATGGAATTGAGAGATGGGTGACTCAACAATGGGATTGAGAGATAGATGACTCAACCATGGGATTGAGAGATGGGTGAATCAACAATGGGATTGAGAGATGGGTGACTCAACAATGGAACTGAGAGATGGGTGACTCAACAATGGGATTGCGAGATGAGTGACTCAACCATGGGATTGAGAGATGGGTGACTCAACAATGGAATTGAGAGATGGGTGACTCAACAATGGGATTGAGAGATAGATGACTCAACCATGGGATTGAGAGATGGGTGAATCAACAATGGGATTGAGAGATGGGTGACTCAACAATGGGATTGAGAGATGGGTGACTCAACAATAGGATTGCGAGATGAGTGACTCAACAATGGGATTGAGAGATAGGTGAATCAACAATGGGATTGAGAGATGGGTGACTCAACATTGGGATTGAGAGATGAGTGACTCAACCATGGAATTGAGAGATGGGTGACTCAACAATGGAATTGAGAGATGGGTGAATCAACAATGGGATTGAGAGATGGGTGACTCAACATTGGAATTGAGAGATGGGTGACTCAACAATGGAATTGAGAGATGGGTGAATCAACAATGGAGTTGAGAGATGAGTGACTCAACCATGGAATTGAGAGATGGGTGACTCAACAATGGAATTGAGAGATGGGTGAATCAACAATGGGATTGAGAGATGGGTGACTCAACATTGGAATTGAGAGATGGGTGACTCAACAATGGAATTGAGAGATGGGTGACTCAACAATGGAATTGAGAGATGGGTGAATCAACAATGGGATTGAGAGATGGGTGACTCAACATTGGGATTGAGAGATGGGTGACTCAACAATGGGATTGAGAGATGGGTGAATCAACAATGGAATTGAGAGATGGGTGACTCAACAATGGGATTGAGAGATGGGTGACTCAACAATGGAATTGAGAGATGGGTGAATCAACAATGGGATTGAGAGATGGGTGACTCAACAATGGGATTGAGAGATGGGTGAATCAACAATGGAATTGAGAGATGGGTGACTCAACAATGGGATTGAGAGATGGGTGACTCAACAATGGGATTGAGAGATGGGTGACTCAACAATGGGATTGAGAGATGGGTGACTCAACAATGGAATTGAGAGATGGGTGAATCAACAATGGGATTGAGAGATGGGTGACTCAACAATGGGATTGAGAGATGGGTGAATCAACAATGGGATTGAGAGTTGATCACATTGCACTGGACTGGGTGGTGACAAGCACAATTTGTTGATCACAATACTATCGATATTGACAGGCCTCAAAAGCATGGGGATATGCAGCAAAAGCAGGCCAATCAAATGCGCAAGACGAGACAGGGAAGATAAGAACAAAAGAAACCAATAGAGCTATCCGAACAAAGAAAAACAGATCTTACAGAACATAAAAATATGTCTTACTCTTTTGTTTGTGTAGCTAGTCCAATTGATGCAGGTGAAATTAATTATTCCCATGGTTCACTATTAGTAACCAAATTACAGGCACGATTATCCCATAAATGAGTCCCCTCTTTCTTTCTGTCTCCAGGTGGACCGTCTGACTTCTTTGCTCAATTTTAACTTTAAGTGGAGACAGACACTGAAAATGGGAGAGAAGAAGGAGAAGGAACTGAATGGAGCACAGTTCGCAAGATAAAGGTTAACAGCAAACACTTGGGAATCTGTGCTCTATTCTATTCAGAGTGAAATTCAACCTCAAAAAATATTTTAACAATACTCAACTCCAACCTATTTTACGAGATAAAAACATGCACATAACGCTATTAATTATGTTACATCTATCCACGACCCCTGATCTGTTACCCCAACCCCTGATCTGTGACCCCAACCCCTGATCTGTGACCCCCAAACCCTGATCTGTTACCCCAACCCCTGATCTGTTACCCCAACCCCTGATCTGTGACCCCCAAACCCTGATCTGTTACCCCAACCCCTGATCTGTTACCCCAAACCCTGATCTGTTACCCCAACCCCTGATCTGTTACCCCAACCCCTGATCTGTTACCCCAACCCCTGATCTGTGACCCCCAAACCCTGATCTGTTACCCCAACCCCTGATCTGTTACCCCAACCCCTGATCTGTTACCCCAACCCCTGATCTGTTACCCCAACCCCTGATCTGTTACCCCAACCCCTGATCTGTTACCCCAACCCCTGATCTGTTACCCCAACCCCTGATCTGTTACCCCAACCCCTGATCTGTGACCCCAACCCCTGATCTGTTACCCCAACCCCTGATCTGTGACCCCAACCCCTGATCTGTTACCCCAACCCCTGATCTGTTACCCCAACCCCTGATCTGTTACCCCCAACCCCTGATCTGTTACCCCCAAACCCTGATCTGTTACCCCCAAACCCTGATCTGTGACCCCCAAACCCTGATCTGTTACCCCAAACCCTGATCTGTTACCCCCAACCCCTGATCTGTGACCCCCAAACCCTGATCTGTGACCCCCAACCCCTGATCTGTGACCCCCAAACCCTGATCTGTTACCCCAACCCCTGATCTGTTACCCCAACCCCTGATCTGTTACCCCAACCCCTGATCTGTTACCCCCAAACCCTGATCTGTTACCCCCAAACCCTGATCTGTGACCCCCAAACCCTGATCTGTTACCCCAACCCCTGATCTGTTACCCCCAACCCCTGATCTGTGACCCCCAACCCCTGATCTGTTACCCCAAACCCTGATCTGTGACCCCAAACCCTGATCTGTGACCCCCAAACCCTGATCTGTTACCCCAACCCCTGATCTGTTACCCCCAACCCCTGATCTGTGACCCCCAAACCCTGATCTGTTACCCCAACCCCTGATCTGTGATCCCCAAACCCTGATCTGTTACCCCAACCCCTGATCTGTGACCCCCAAACCCTGATCTGTTACCCCAACCCCTGATCTGTGACCCCCAAACCCTGATCTGTTACCCCAACCCCTGATCTGTTACCCCAACCCCTGATCTGTTACCCCAACCCCTGATCTGTTACCCCAACCCCTGATCTGTTACCCCAACCCCTGATCTGTTACCCCAACCCCTGATCTGTTACCCCAACCTCTGATCTGTTACCCCAACCCCTGATCTGTTACCCCAACCCCTGATCTGTTACCCCAACCCCTGATCTGTTACCCCAACCCCTGATCTGTTACCCCAACCCCTGATCTGTTACCCCCAAACCCTGATCTGTTACCCCCAAACCCTGATCTGTTACCCCCAAACCCTGATCTGTGACCCCCAAACCCTGATCTGTTACCCCAACCCCTGATCTGTTACCCCCAACCCCTGATCTGTGACCCCCAAACCCTGATCTGTTACCCCAACCCCTGATCTGTGACCCCCAAACCCTGATCTGTTACCCCAACCCCTGATCTGTTACCCCAACCCCTGATCTGTTACCCCAACCCCTGATCTGTTACCCCCAAACCCTGATCTGTTACCCCCAAACCCTGATCTGTGACCCCCAAACCCTGATCTGTTACCCCAACCCCTGATCTGTTACCCCCAACCCCTGATCTGTGACCCCCAAACCCTGATCTGTTACCCCAACCCCTGATCTGTGACCCCCAAACCCTGATCTGTTACCCCAACCCCTGATCTGTTACCCCCAACCCCTGATCTGTGACCCCCAAACCCTGATCTGTTACCCCAACCCCTGATCTGTGATCCCCAAACCCTGATCTGTTACCCCAACCCCTGATCTGTGACCCCCAAACCCTGATCTGTTACCCCAACCCCTGATCTGTGACCCCCAAACCCTGATCTGTTACCCCAAACCCTGATCTGTTACCCCCAAACCCTGGTCTGTTACCCCAACCCCTGATCTGTTACCCCCAAACCCTGGTCTGTTACCCCAACCCCTGATCTGTTACCCCAACCCCTGATCTGTGACCCCCAAACCCTGATCTGTTACCCCAACCCCTGATCTGTTACCCCCAACCCCTGATCTGTGACCCCCAAACCCTGATCTGTTACCCCAACCCCTGATCTGTGACCCCCAAACCCTGATCTGTTACCCCAACCCCTGATCTGTTACCCCCAACCCCTGATCTGTGACCCCCAAACCCTGATCTGTTACCCCAACCCCTGATCTGTGATCCCCAAACCCTGATCTGTTACCCCAACCCCTGATCTGTGACCCCCAACCCCTGATCTGTTACCCCAACCCCTGATCTGTGACCCCCAACCCCTGATCTGTGACCCCCAAACCCTGATCTGTTACCCCCAAACCCTGATCTGTTACCCCAACCCCTGATCTGTGATCCCCAAACCCTGGTCTGTTACCCCAACCCCTGATCTGTTACCCCCAAACCCTGATCTGTGACCCCCAAACCCTGATCTGTGACCCCCAAACCCTGATCTGTTACCCCAACCCCTGATCTGTGACCCCCAAACCCTGATCTGTTACCCCAAACCCTGATCTGTTACCCCCAAACCCTGGTCTGTTACCCCAACCCCTGATCTGTTACCCCCAAACCCTGGTCTGTTACCCCAACCCCTGATCTGTTACCCCAACCCCTGATCTGTTACCCCCAAACCCTGGTCTGTCACCACAACCCCTGATCTGTCACCACCAAACCCATATGTCACCACCAAACCCTTATCTGTCACCACGAAACCCTTATCTGTGATCACAACCTCTGATCTGTTACCCCAACCCCTAATCTGTTACCGCCAACCAATTATCCGTTACCCCCAACTGTAACCCCAAAGTCATCACATGTTATCCCAACGCCAAATAATCCGCAACCTCATATCCTAACCCATAATCTACTAGCTGCATTTCCAACCATAATCCGACGCATGTTATGCCCATCCCCTAATCCAGCGCTGAGTATGGTTAATGTATGATCTATAAAGAAATGAATAACTGCCTATTTATTTACTTCATCTAATCAATTTATTGGTTTACAATAATTCAGATAGAGGATTTAAAAAACGAAATCAATAAAACGGACATGAGATTCTAAGCGCATAGGATGTGGGGAGGAACCGCGAGTGCTGTGAAAAAAACTGATGGCCAAAATTTAATTAAGCTATCATTTGCTTTTGCAAATATGTTTCATCAATACTAAAATCATGACAAAAATCATGTCTATTTTACTGGCATGCATGATACATGACAGCCAGTTGAATATCAACTCACCGATGATAATGATGATGATGATCAAAGCCAGAACACCAAGGGCGATCATCATCTGAAATTGTCAAACATTTGGGGAATATTGTAATGCATCAAAGAATCTATTGTGCGGCTGTGTGAACAAGACGAAAGATAATTAGCTAGGAAATTAACCTGACATGCAAAAGTGCAACCTATTCTTTAGTCTGGTTTTCTAATCAATTCCTCGACTGTTTACTCTTTAGTCTGAATTTTCTCACCGATTTTTATAACAAAACTATTAGTGCATCACTTAAGAATCAACCAAAAAGCGCTCGTATATCAACTGCAAGCATAATGAAAACTGAACTCAGTCTAAAACGAATGCGTTTACAGTTGATGAAAGTAAGAATTCTTCATAAAACTCCATAAATAACTATTTATATAGTTTCTCTGTAGTAAAAATCTATTAGGAAGTATAAAATATGGAGGCATGTGTTAGGTGATGCAGGAAGCTTAATCATTTAATGAGGTGGATGCTGAATCATTTGATGAGGTGGATGCTGAATCATTTGATGAGGTGGATGCTGAATCATTTAATGAGGTGGATGCTGAAGTAGTTGATGAGGTGGATGCTGAAGTAGTTGATGAGGTGGATGCTGAATCATTTAATGAGGTGGATGCTGAATCATTTGATGAGGTGGATGCTGAATCATTTGATGAGGTGGATGCTGAATCATTTAATGAGGTGGATGCTGAAGTAGTTGATGAGGTGGATGCTGAAGTAGTTGATGAGGTGGATGCTGAATCATTTAATGAGGTGGATGCTGAATCATTTGATGAGGTGGATGCTGAATCATTTGATGAGGTGGATGCTGAATCATTTAATGAGGTGGATGCTGAAGTAGTTGATGAGGTGGATGCTGAAGTAGTTGATGAGGTGGATGCTGAAGTAGTTGATGAGGTGGATGCTGAAGTAGTTGATGAGGTGGATGCTGAAGTAGTATTATTGAACGTGACTTTACCAAAATAAACAAATTAACAGTTTGCAAGGAAAACAAAAGAATTAATGTAAGAAAATGAACAGTAAAAATGATTTTTGTAGGCTCCTACTCAGTCTAGCATCCATCTAGTAGTAACTATGGAGCTTAAAATGCAGTCACTGCAGAGTTGAGGTGAAGCAGGGCCTAGCTAGGGGCAGGCAAGCCAGCCAGCTGGAATTCGCATCGAATAATATTGCAGCAGATTTGTTCCCAAAAATGGCAGATTGAAAAATAATTTAAATTTAAATTTGTTTTCCAGATCGGTGGAGAGCGTAGGCGACAACAGGAAACAAGGATTAGGGGGGCAGGAGGGGGATAAGCACAGACGGTAAGAACATCGCTTAATTAAGATCGCTAAAAATACAGACAACATTCGGAAAAACAAGCAGGCATTGCTCAGCTCACCTTCATGTTCTTCCACCAGTATTTGTTCTTTAGCTTGCCGGCGCTGGCTTCAAACTGCGAAGCTCCGGCCTGCAGGGCGTCTAGAATAGGCGAGGATATTGTGAATTGGGGACAATACATGATTGCTGTTTGTTGGACACAATTTCATGACCTAGAGTACAATGCTCCACTCACCGGCACGATCGTCCAGGTTAGAGATTTTGGCGTCTCGATCAAGCACCTTCTCAACGTTGACCCGCATGATGTCAACGACCTGAGTGATGATGGCGGACAGGTTTGTGCCATAGACGTTTCTGTACGTGTCTGACCGCGTCGTTCAATTACCTGGCACACACTTCGCCTTTTTATTGGGTCAAACCTAGATACATTGGGACAAACTAAACCTACATTGGGTCAAGCCAAACCTACATTGGGTCAAACCAAACCTACATTGGGTCAAACCTAGCTACATTGGGTCAAGCCAAACCTACATTGGGTCAAACCTAGCTACATTGGGTCAAGCCAAACCTACATTGGGTCAAGCCAAACCTACATTGGGTCAAACCTAGCTACATTGGGTCAAGCCAAACCTACATTGGGTCAAACCTAGCTACATTGGGTCAAGCCAAACCTACATTGGGTCAAACCAAACCTACATTGGGTCAAACCTAGCTACATTGGGTCAAACCATACCTACATTGGGTCAAACCAAACCTACATTGGGACAAACTAAACCTACATTGGGTCAAACCAAACCTACATTGGGTCAAACCAAACCTACATTGGGTCAAACTAAACCTACATTGGGTCAAACCAAACCTACATTGGGTCAAACCAAACCTACATTGGGTCAAACCTAGCTACATTGGGACAAACTAAACCTACATTGGGTCAAGCCAAACCCACATTGGGTCAAACCAAACCTACATTGGGTCAAACCTAGCTACATTGGGTCAAACCATACCTACATTGGGTCAAACCAAACCTACATTGGGTCAAACTAAACCTACATTGGGTCAAACCAAACCTACATTGGGTCAAACCAAACCTACATTGGGTCAAACTAAACCTACATTGGGTCAAACCAAACCTACATTGGGTCAAACCAAACCTACATTGGGTCAAACCTAGCTACATTGGGTCAAACCAAACCTACATTGGGTCTAACCAAACCTACATTGGGTCAAACCTAGCTATATTGGGTCAAACTAAACCTACATTGGGTCAAGCTAAACCTACATTGGGTCAAGTTAAACCTACATTGGGTCAAGCCAAACCCACATTGGGTCAAAACAAACCTACATTGGGTCAAAGCTAGTTATATTGGGTCAAGATAAACCTACATTGGGTTAATTTAAACCCCCATTGGTTTAAATTAAACCTACATTGGGTTAATTTAAACCTACATTGGGTTAATTTAAACCTACATTGGGTTAATTTAAACCTACATTGGGTTAATTTAAACCTACATTGGGTTACTTTAAACCTACATTGGGTTAATTTTAACCAACATTGGGTAAATTAAAACCTTTGTTGGGTCAAGCCAAGTGGGCAAAATCAAAACCTGTATTAAATAAACAAGTCCTTGGAGTATCAAGTATTGCTGAATCCTAACCTACCTCATCGACCTGTGCCTGAGTCTGCTGCAAGCGCCTATTCGGCTGATAGCTTGGCTTGGTTGCATTGGGATCACCTGGAGCAGATCTGGAAGCAAAAATAAAAAAAATAACTATTATACTTAGCACTGCATAAATTATACCAAAGAAAGTAATAATAAACTCACGGAGGACCACCTGGACCTTCACCACCTGACTGATTTGGAGCTGACATGACTGCTAGTTGAAATGAGCTGAAAAGTAAACTTTTGATGACAGTTTAAACTTGGAACTTTCATTATTGCTTAATTTATCTAGCTAGATAATTATATGAAGGTGCTGTTTTCTAAACTATTCATATTACTTTATCTAACTTCTAAGTTAATGCGGTAGAACAAATTTAAATCATAACATTTTTAGGTGAATCATATTTTTTATATCACAAAAGGATAAATAATTTTGAAAAATATACCATCTTTAACAAAAGTATAATAATCTCCAATACAAAAGGAGGACTTCTAGTAAGCAAAAAAGCAACAGCTTATAGCCTAATCAACTTTTTGAAGCATGGTTGTCTTACTAAAAACACAGTAATTAAAATGTATTTTAAAGGAGTAGGCCCTAAATTATTTTCTCTGTTTTAGATTGTGACCTATGAATTTATAGACAAGGAATATTACCTGGAGCAACTGGAAGTGAAATAACCTAAGGAGGAGAGGAGGAGACTACTTGTGCCAATACAATATTCTACCTTCATGATTCATGTATTCAAGTAAACTAGATAATACTAATAAGTAATACTGATTGCAATATAATTTATTTAGATCTTTCTACTTTATACACTATAAAACTGTCTAAGAGTTACATAGCATCAAAAAAGTACATTTCTTAAAATAAAATAAATGTTTGCAATAATCCATATTTCTCATTTTATCCTATAAATATTGTATATAGCTCAATTTACCTAGATCTTTAACAGTAAATAAGTAGCCTGTAAAATTCATCATTAAGTTAAGAAGATAAATGAGACATTTTATTACCTCATTAAATTGCCTCAACTAAACTTTAAGCAGAACAGAATCTAAATTATATTTAGATAACATAAATATAGGTCTAGTCATATGTTTAATGAACAGTAGCCTAAATGTTTTAAAATTTAGAACCATAGTCTTTTAGGAACAAATTTGTAACTTAGATTTGGGATAGTGTGTTTGAAAATTAACCAAATAAAACTAATATAACTACGAATTCGGGCATTAATTAGAAGACCTTTACAAAAATTCCCGAGAGTGGAGTGGACAATTATTTATTTTCCAAATTGATCATTTTGGAATAGTTTGGAATATTTTATGAACGCTCCGCGTAACTTTAAACAAATATTGACGAAGTTAGACTCTTGCAGACTGTTAATAGCATATCTCTAGTGCAATAATAATTGCTAATTTGATAATTCAGCAAAAAAATTCTAAGTCAATGAATACATTTTATAAATATTCGTAATAATCAAGCATATACAACCGCGTGAAACAGTCTAGCTGCAACAAACTTTTATAATCTGCATGCCTAAATTATAGTTAATATTATTATTGCTTTGCTGGGTCCTTCCTGTCCTGAGCCGGCAAGCACATACACAACGCCAAGGTTTTTTAGTATAGGGTTATACTAGCAGCAGTGGGATCCTTGCACCGCACATGCATTCACCCAAAAGTTGTCGTTTCTAAATGTGAGCTTGAAAATAGTACGCTTTATAAATAAATTCCATATTTGAGTGAAACTGAAACCGTTAGCTAACAATAATATTTGCCCTGACGTATTTAAAACAATACATTTCAGCATTGCAGGCGACCACTGCAGCAGAGATGAGCACTGCCACTGCTGGATTTGAACATGTGCCACCGCCTAGTGTGATGACAGTGGCATTCTGGATGATATTTTGACAAAAACAGTTTTATATTATAATTAAATATTTCGAATAAATTATTTCGATTTTATATGCATGAACGTGCAAGATTTGGACCACGGGAAAATGCAATTGAAGATAGGCAGTAAGTCTTAGTCTATGGCACACTAGATATTAGAAACACTGTTATTGTACCATAACGCTTGGGTCTCTGGTATCTATGGTCTACAGTAGAATTAGTTTAATACGTGCAGTGAGCAAATACTGGGCAAACATTTCCTATATCGCAGCTTTGCTGTATTTGACATGCAGCGAGTTTAAGTAAATTATATTTTTTTCCATTAAATGATTAGAAAAGTGCAAGCCATCACTAGACATGCCAAAATACCTTGCAATTCTCAGCTCGGACGATCAGGACACATTGAACCAGCCTAGCTGTTTCAAACTGGTGATGTTCTATGCCAAAGTTGACAATCAGCTGCTGCTGAGAAGAACGCTGCCGCAGCTGCAGTATGTGGCCGCCAGATATGTAATTCGATATCCCAGTCTCAAATTTTACATGATTAATCGGCAAATTGCTGATAAGCATCCGATGGATATTTCTACCAGTCCAGCAGGTAAGCTATTAAAGTCGGTAACATTTTCAGTAAATACAGATGCCAATTATGCCACCACTTCCTTGAATACTTTTTAGTAGACTACAATTTCCTTGGAGATCATTCAGTATACTAACATTTCCTTGGAGATCATTCAGTAGACTAACATTTCCTTGGAGATCATTCAGTAGACTAACATTTCCTTGGAGATCATTCAGTAGACTACCATTTCCTTGGAGATCATTCAGTATACTAACATTTCCTTGGAGATCATTCAGTAGACTACCATTTCCTTGGAGATCATTCAGTAGACTACCATTTCCTTGGAGATCATTCAGTAGACTACCATTTCCTTGGAGATCATTCAGTAGACTAACATTTCCTTGGAGATCATTCAGTAGACTACCATTTCCTTGGAGATCATTCAGTATACTAACATTTCCTTGGAGATCATTCAGTATACTAACATTTCCTTGGAGATCATTCAGTAGACTACCATTTCCTTGGAGATCATTCAGTATACTAACATTTCCTTGGAGATCATTCAGTATACTAACATTTCCTTGGAGATCATTCAGTAGACTAACATTTCCTTGGAGATCATTCAGTATACTAACATTTCCTTGGAGATCATTCAGTATACTAACATTTCCTTGGAGATCATTCAGTATACTAACATTTCCTTGGAGATCATTCAGTATACTAACATTTCCTTGGAGATCATTCAGTATACTAACATTTCCTTGGAGATCATTCAGTATACTAACATTTCCTTAGAGATCATTCAGTATACTAACATTTCCTTGGAGATCATTCAGTAGACTAACATTTCCTTGGAGATTATTCAGTATACTAACATTTCCTTGGAGATCATTCAGTAGACTAACATTTCCTTGGAGATCATTCAGTAGACTAACATTTCCTTGGAGATCATTCAGTATACTAACATTTCCTTGGAGATCATTCAGTATACTAACATTTCCTTGGAGATCATTCAGTAGACTAACATTTCCTTAGAGATCATTCAGTATACTAGCACATATGTGAAGATCCTTCAGTAGACTAGCACATCTGTGAAGATCCTTCAGTAGACTAGCACATCTGTGAAGATCCTTCAGTAGACTAGCACATCTGTGAAGATCCTTCAGTAGACTAGCACATCTGTGAAGATCCTTCAGTAGACTAGCACATCTGTGAAGATACTTCAGTAGACTAGCACATCTGTGAAGATACTTCAGTAGACTAGCACATCTGTGAAGATACTTCAGTAGACTAGCACATCTGTGAAGATCCTTCAGTAGACTAGCACATCTGTGAAGATCCTTCAGTAGACTAGCACATCTGTGAAGATCCTTCAGTAGACTAGCACATCTGTGAAGATCCTTCAGTAGACTAGCACATCTGTGAAGATCCTTCAGTAGACTAGCACATCTGTGAAGATCCTTCAGTAGACTAGCACATCTGTGAAGATCCTTCAGTAGACTAGCACATCTGTGAAGATCCTTCAGTAGACTAGCACATCTGTGAAGATCCTTCAGTAGACTAGCACATCTGTGAAGATCCTTCAGTAGACTAGCACATCTGTGAAGTCAGCCACTGTATTGCTGCACTGTCACAAAACGGTTTCCCAATTCGCGCAGCGGGAACCCAGCTATGCATCCAGTTCGTCTTCTGGTCCACCATCCGGCCCATCAGCTACGGTGGCTCGCTAAAGTCGGCCAACTTCGTCGAAGAACTGTGCGACTTTCTCGAGAGCATCATGGACAACATCAAGTCTGTAATTGAGATAAATGACACTCTACTGCGTGCAATTGACTTGTCCGACCCGGAAATGGTTGAGAAGTCTGGGAAACATTGACGGCTTTGTTAGAAATGGAACTTCGGCTACTGCTAGTAATATACATAGTGCTTAATGCATACAAAGACGCTTTTTCGCGACATAAAACGCTGATTAGAAAAAAACCAACAATAATATATTGGATCAGAATTGCATGCTACGATTCTTGTTTTATCAGTTTTGCAAAATAATTTGCGTTCGGATCTCTAAAGTCTAAACGCTGTCTGAGGCGTGTTAAAAGTATTGATAAGCGCGCTATGTACGTAGAACCAGCAATGTTGTCTAGATAATGAAAAATAGGTCTACATTTAGAATAGCAGTATTTATAGTTTTTTGGAATGTCAATCATTCAGTAGATGATAATGTAATACATTTTGATTATTATATATATATATAATAAGCCGATATTACTTTTTTATACATTAACAAAACCTTGCTGATATGAATTTGTTAAATCAGTGTGAATGCTTGTTTGATAATAGCATAATTCGTGTTAGCTGGTACAGTTAAAGCTAGCTAGCTGGTGGAAGCTGTGACAGCTGGGACAAAAGCTAGTAGAAGCTGTGACAGCTGTGACAAAAGCTAGTAGAAGCTGTGACAGCTGTGACAAAAGCTAGTAGAAGCTGTGACAGCTGTGACAAAAGCTAGTAGAAGCTGTGACAGCTGTGACAAAAGCTAGTAGAAGCTGTGACAGCTGTGACAAAAGCTAGTAGAGCATGAATTTCTATTCTTATTTAGCTCGTAAATACCTGATCTTATCAGATGCCATCATGCCATGTATATTCTTAAAGAAGCCATTTCTGTCTGTGATTAAGAACTGAACCGAGTCTCAGCAGCACGGCTGCCCAGTAATTTTCAGTACGGATATAATTTTAGACGCGGGATTATTCATCAAACACAGACGGCTTGGAATTACAGGGGCCTTGCAGTCTTTTCTGCTTCAAGGAAGTTGAGAAATATCGCAAAACAACACACTTTAGACTGCTGAATATAGATTGCAAATACTTATCATTGTAATTATACAGACAAACGCACAAAAGCAGGTGTGATTACTGGACAAAATATGTGTATCACTAAGGCTAGTATTCTCCACGTTAGGGGGTCAAATATACTCCTCTGACAAAGCTTTGACAGTTTTGATACAAGCTTTGACAGTTGTGACACAAGCTTTGACAGTTGTGACACAATCTTTGACAGTTGTGACACAAGCTTTGACAGTTGTGACACAAGCTTTGACAGTTGTGACACAAGCTTTGACAGTTGTGACACAAGCTTTGACAGTTGTGACACAAGCTTTGACAGTTGTGACACAAGCTTTGACAGTTGTGACTCAAGCTTTGACAGTTGTGACACAAGCTTTGACAGTTGTGACACAAGCTTTGACAGTTGTGACACAAGCTTTGACAGTTGTGACTCAAGCTTTGACAGTTGTGACACAAGCTTTGACAGTTGTGACACAAGCTTTGACAGTTGTGACACAAGCTTTGACAGTTGTGACACAAGCTTTGACAGTTGTGACACAAGCTTTGACAGTTGTGACACAAGCTTTGACAGTTGTGACTCAAGCTTTGACAGTTGTGACTCAAGCTTTGACAGTTGTGACACAAGCTTTGACAGTTGTGACTCAAGCTTTGACAGTTGTGACACAAGCTTTGACAGTTGTGACACAATCTTTGACAGTTGTGACACAAGCTTTGACAGTTGTGACACAAGCTTTGACAGTTGTGACACAAGCTTTGACAGTTGTGACACAAGCTTTGACAGTTGTGACACAAGCTTTGACAGTTGTGACACAAGCTTTGACAGTTGTGACTCAAGCTTTGACAGTTGTGACACAAGCTTTGACAGTTGTGACACAAGCTTTGACAGTTGTGACACAAGCTTTGACAGTTGTGACACAAGCTTTGACAGTTGTGACACAAGCTTTGACAGTTGTGACTCAAGCTTTAACAGTTGTGACTCAAGCTTTGACAGTTGTGACTCAAGCTTTGACAGTTGTGACTCAAGCTTTGACAGTTGTGACTCAAGCTTTGACAGTTGTGACCCAAGCTTTAACAGTTGTGACACAAGCTTTGACAGTTGTGACACAAGCTTTGACAGTTGTGACACAAGCTTTGACAGTTGTGACTCAAGCTTTAACAGTTGTGACACAAGCTTTGACAGTTGTGACTCAAGCTTTGACAGTTGTGACACAAGCTTTGACAGTTGTGACTCAAGCTTTGACAGTTGTGACTCAAGCTTTGACAGTTGTGACACAAGCTTTGACAGTTGTGACTCAAGCTTTGACAGTTGTGACTCAAGCTTTAACAGTTGTGACACAAGCTTTGACAGTTGTGACTCAAGCTTTGACAGTTGTGACACAAGCTTTGACAGTTGTGACTCAAGCTTTGACAGTTGTGACTCAAGCTTTGACAGTTGTGACTCAAGCTTTGACAGTTGTGACTCAAGCTTTGACAGTTGTGACACAAGCTTTGACAGTTGTGACTCAAGCTTTGACAGTTGTGACTCAAGCTTTGACAGTTGTGACTCAAGCTTTGACAGTTGTGACACAAGCTTTGACAGTTGTGACACAAGCACGTAGAAATTAGGACAATGCTGTGACACAGTCGTAGAAGGAGATCTCCCAGGAGATCTCATATTTCGTTGCAAAGAAGTCTGTCAATGAGCGCCCTGTAAGTAAATATGGAACAAGCAAGGCCGACTATTAAAAGATTCACACGGTAAACACAAGACACAGCACCCTTTAGCGCAGTGCATCATTATCAAGCATCTTTACCTAGGGAAGCACTTCTAGATAGAAAATTTGTGCCTTTTAGAAAGGCAAGGTTAACTAAAGATTTGCGGATAAGAAAAACAGGATGTTAATTAGTTTAGTCGCTAATGATCCTCATAATAACAGGACAGCTTGATGACTGATAATCATCTCAGCTGTTCTTACTGTTTCAGGTGTGCTAAGCTCAGAAAGCTAATCTTAAGACATCAAGGCAGGCTGGGAAATGATGATGAGAAGATGAGAGGTCCTCTAGCCGATGATTTCCGGCGCCCGTTGTCGCAAACCAGTACCTCTTTGGAAGACTAAACACTGCGCAGCAACCCATTCTAGGATTTGGGATTTAATTAACACTTGGCGTTCGGTTCAACTCAATTATTTCTTGATTGAAACAAATTGTTAGAAAAATCATAAAAAAGGTAATTAAAATGATCAATTATGTCAAGAATAATCTGGGTTGTTAGAACATTCTGCACAGACTGCAGTCCGTTGTATGATGTTGTGTGTCTAGTCTAGCAGATAAATTTATAAGTACATTTATCAACCGAATTTTTATGGATTAAAAAATAGTGTTTCTATTTCTTTGCTTGATTTATATATTTTTTGATTGGCTGATTGATTTTTCAATTCGTTTATTTATTGTATGAATAATTAACTAAAACATGAACAAATTATTATTTTTTTAATTGACTGATAGATTGAGTAACTAGGCCTAGTAAGTATAAATATTTAATATTGAGAATGGCTGAGTGACTGAGTAACTAACTGGTTGATTGTCAATTTACGCTTGAATACAGAAGTTTTAATGCAATAATTTATTGATTGATAGTTTGACAGATGAAGAAATACTAAGCATTTTCGGTGACTTTGTTTGCTTTCAATACTCAATTGACATTGTTGACTTGACTTGATAAATTTGTACCTTTCTTGCCTTTTATTCCCAGCATTTCCTGTCCCACCTGCGTGATGCGGCGTTCTCTAATTCCATAATTCTTTTCAGATTTTTGTATCCTAGAAAATGCAGATTTGATAATAATTTTTCCATGCCAATACCTTGAATCCCAGATCCGCATCTCCCCTTTGATTAGTCTCGAGTGCGGGCTCAGGGATTTCATGGAAACCCCCCCCCCTACGCAGTTCCGGGCCGAGCTCGGCTCACTGGGGAGGGGAGATTGGGGGTCGGATGGGAAGTCGGGATGTGAGGAGATGATGACAGAATCAGCGCAATGCCCAGCTCACACTGGGCCAGCAGGATCAAGACGGAGATTTCGGAGACAGCATGGCCAAGGCATTCGTGTTTACATCGCCGAGTCATTTCTCATCTCTGTGAGTATCACTGGGCCGAAATCCATTTCAACTCAAACAGACTACCAGGAGATTGTGGCGTAGGGGTGGCTGGCCGGCTGACTTCGAGTTAATCAGCTCCGGGGATGACAAAAGATCCTCTGTACGGATGTCCGCTAGGGAATTAAGAAATTTTTAAAAAACATATCTGCTTGAAAGCGGATAAAGGAAAAATAACATGGGGAAATTCTGATGAAAATTATTGAAAAACTGACCGAGAAGCATTCTTAATGCACTCTATTTTGTTCAACAAAATCCCCAGCAGTTCCTGCTGCTTTTACTGCTTTGCAATGCGAAACCCATTATGCGCCAGCACTGCACTGTAAGAATGGAAGAATTATTTATACTCACCTGTTACTAGCAATACCCCGCCAAACAGAGATGACACCCTGTCTAACAGGTAATACCCTGTCTAACAGGTAATACCCTGTCTAACAGGTAATACCCTGTCTAACAGGTAACACCATGTCTGACAGGTAACACTATGTCTAACAGGTAATACCCTGTCTAACAGGTAACACCATGTCTGACAGGTAACACTATGTCTAACAGGTAACACCATGTCTAACAGGTAACACCATGTCTAACAGGTAACACCATGTCTAACAGGTAACACCATGTCTAACAGGTAACACCATGTCTAACAGGTAACACCATGTCTAACAGGTAACACCATGTCTAACAGATATTTAACAGAAACTGTTTATCCCAATTCAGAATACAATTTATATTTTTCATACACGGTGAATTCAGTTTGTGAATGCCAGTCTGTTAGAATGTTGCACTTTTGCCGAACAGCAAATACCATCAAATTAAAAAAGCATGAAAGAGGAAATCTATTTAACGGTTTTGAAACCGCACTGAGCTAAACAACGCCGAATCTGATTTTTTTAAATAAAACACAGCGAATAAAAATACTTATTGTGTTGCAGCCACCTGCAGGAATAGGATGATGGTACCTGGACAGTTGCTAACTCTGTAGGTGAAATCCATGAAAAAGTTATCTCATTAATTTTTCACCCGTGTCTAACAGAATGCACCCGTGTCTAACAGAATCCACCCGTGTCTAACAGAATGCACCCGTGTCTAACAGAATCCACCCGTGTCTAACAGAATGCACCCGTGTCTAACAGAATCCACCCGTGTCTAACAGAATGCACCCGTGTCTAACAGAATACACCCGTGTCTAACAGAATGCACCCGTGTCTAACAGAATCCACCCGTGTCTAACAGAATGCACCCGTGTCTAACAGAATACACCCGTGTCTAACAGAATGCACCCGTGTGTAACAGAATGCACCCGTGTCTAACAGAATGCACCCGTGTCTAACAGAATCCACCCGTGTCTAACAGAATGCACCCGTGTCTAACAGAATCCACCCGTGTCTAACAGAATCCACCCGTGTCTAACAGAATCCACCCGTGTCTAACAGAATGCACCCGTGTCTAACAGAATGCACCCGTGTCTAACAGAATCCACCCGTGTCTAACAGAATCCACCCGTGTCTAACAGAATCCACCCGTGTCTAACAGAATCCACCCGTGTCTAACAGAATCCACCCGTGTCTAACAGAATCCACCCGTGTCTAACAGAATCCACCCGTGTCTAACAGAATCCACCCGTGTCTAACAGAATGCACCCGTGTCTAACAGAATCCGCCCGTGTCTAACAGAATGCACCCGTGTCTAACAGAATCCACCCGTGTCTAACAGAATCCACCCGTGTCTAACAGAATCAACCTGTGTCTAACAGAATCAACCTGTGTCTGCTATTTTTTGCTATTGAACAAATGCCGAGACACTTGTGCGGAATGAAATATAGATCAAAGTATTTTTTCACTTCCTAGTATCATATCTGATAAAGTCGGTATTATCAATAATAAATATGTGAATCAGCATGATATTTGGGTTTATTGCATTTTATTTATATCGACTGACAATTTTCTTTTGAGTGAGATCGACAGAAATAAATATGATATTGCCATATTGACATAAATTGTCTGTAGCAACACTCACCTTTGCAATCTTTGTGACTTTGACGATTCTCGCCTAAAAATATTCGGTCATTAATAGTTATTCCGCAGTTATCAGTCTTAGATCATAAAGATTGATAGCGAAAATATTTTTTGCGCAAGAATAATTGCTTTTTTGAAATAGCAATTTTATATTAGTTTTAGCGAACCCCTTTCTAGTCTCGACAATTTAGGAGGATTTAGTTTTTTCTGAAACAGGATGATAGTTTCTGGATGGATTTTCAAGGGCTTTGCGAATTAACTAAGGGAAGACTCCGATAAGTGGTTCTCGGAGAAAGAGGGGGATTAGGGAGAGGGATCAGGGCGAAAGAATCAGGGAGAGGCGATCAGGGAGAGGGGATCAGGGAGAGGGGATCAGGGAGAGGGGATCAGGGAGAAAGAATCAGGGAGAGAGGATCAGGGAGAGGGTATCAGGGAGAGGGGAGAGGGGAGAGGGGATCAGGGAGGGGGATCAGGGAGAAAGAATCAGGGAGAGGGGATCAGGGAGAGGGGATCAGGGAGAGGGGATCAGGGAGAGGGGATCAGGGAGAGGGGATCAGTGAGAGGGGATCAGGGAGAAAGAATCAGGGAGAGAGGATCAGGGAGAGGGTATCAGGGAGAGGGGAGAGGGGAGAGGGGATCAGGGAGGGGGATCAGGGAGAAAGAATCAGGGAGAGGGGATCAGGGAGAGGGGATCAGGGAGAGGGGATCAGGGAGAGGGGATCAGGGAGAGGGGAGAGGGGAGAGAGAATCGGGGAGGGGGATCCGGGAAAGGGGATCAGGGAGAGGGGATCAGGGAGAGGGTATCAGGGAGAGGGGAGAGGGGAGAGAGAATCGGGGAGGGGGATCCGGGAAAGGGGATCAGGGAGAGGGGATCAGGGAGAGGGGATCAGGGAGAGAGAATCAGGGAGAAAGAAACAGGGAGAGGGGATCAGGGAGAGAGAATCAGGGAGAAAGAAACAGGGAGAGGGGATCAGGGAGAGAGAATCAGGGAGAAAGAAACAGGGAGAGGGGATCAGGGAGAGAGGATCAGGGAGAGGGGATCAGGGAGAGAGAATCAGGAAGGGGGATCCGGTAGAGGGGATCAGGGAGAGAGATCAGGGAGAAAATAGGATTTCGCACTTCGTTTAGCCTGAAAGTGAATGAAAGTGAAAGACTTCGTGACCCGGATGGGCAGGTGAAACCTGATTGAGACGTGTCCCAGATGGCAGTGCAGGTAAGTGCAGAGCGCTGATATTTGCTTATGGAATTGGCAGCGCTTTCAAACAGAAGCTTCCGATGAGTCACGGACTGCAGGTGCAAGGATGTTCGTAGGCGTATGAAGAGGCGTGACGGTGCGAATGGAAGACAGACAACAGCAGACACACATCTGGGGTATTATATTTTTGCATTCTATGCAGTCTCAAGCTTGTCGGGAATAAGTCACGACCTGGTTTTTGTGTGGCAATTATAATCTGTTCTGACTCTTTTTGAAAAAAAAATTGTCTCTTTAAGCCTGCATTGGTAAGTCTCTTAGAAATTTAAGTTCATTTTGAAACTGCCTTTTTTTATTGAACTGGCGTTAAAACTTTGCGAACAAATTAATTTTTTAACTAAAAATACTCTTCGCCGACTTTCCCTCCGAAAATGACTATTCAATCGGGTCGACTATTCACCCAGCGAATCGATCATTTCGTCTTCGAGTCGACGAATTCCTCTTAGAGTCGACGATTTCCTCTTATAGTAGACGATTTCCTTTTAGAGTCGATGATTTCCTCTTAGAGTCGACGATTTCCTTTTAGAGTCGACGATTTCCTCTTAGAGTCGACGATTTCCTTTTGGAGTCGACGATTTCCTCTCAGAGTCGACGATTTCCTCTTAGAGTCGACGATTTCCTCTCAGAGTCGACGATTTCCTCTCAGAGTCGACGATTTCCTCTTAGAGTCGACGATTTCCTCTTATAGTCGACGATTTCCTTTTAGAGTCGACGATTTCCTTTTAGAGTCGACGATTTCCTCTCAGAGTCGATGATTTCCTCTCAGAGTCGATGATTTCCTCTTATTAGAGTCGACGATTTCCTCTCAGAGTCGACGATTTCCTCTTAGAGTCGACGATTTCCGCTCCGATTTCCGCTCCAATTTCCGCTCCAACACCTGAGATTCCTCTCAGAATCTTATTCTGAATCATTCTACAAGCTAAGTCAGCTGGTAGGTTGCAAAAAGTCCCACTGCCAGTTGCCCTTCAATCCAATTCCCTCCCACATTCCCAGTTGCAGGACAGCTCTACAAAATCTTCCCAACGCGTGAGCCGCCTCTACACCAGCCGCCTTCCGCGAAGCATCCCCACCTGACGACAATGATCGCCTCTGTCAGCCGGCAGTAGTCTGGTATTGAGTAGGCAAGGCTTGGATTCAACTGAAAGGGTTAAATAATGAAGAAGTACACAGCGATTTGCATTCAAATCTGCCCTGAGTCGGAAGCTGTTCAGCAACAATGACAAGCGGTTGGGCAAAGGCCAACGGAAGCCGACTGCTCAATATGGGAAACACGGGGGGAGTCGTGTTTTGCGCATATCGGCTGCAAATAAATCGCTGCTTGGACTGAAGGGAGCAGTGTTGACAATCGGTGAATTGCATCGCTGCATGGTCGGCTGATTATTGTACTGCTCTTTCAAAGAAATCGTCTGTACAACATTCTTTACCACCCACGCAGTTTGGGTCCAGAATCTGAGTAGAAATTTTTGTTTAGTCTGCGCACTAAGTAGAACTCTTACGCCATTTACCAGCTCAGAATACTACGCTACTTCATGCACTAATAACCTCTCACACGTTTATAGGCTATTAAACATTTTCTCCCTGAAGTCCTCCCTGACTTCTGTACCCCTTCCCGAAACTAATAACCCACCCCTCCTCCCTGCCTTCTGTACCCCTTCCCGACACTAATAACCCACCCCTCCTCCCTGACTTCTGTACCCCTTCCCGACACTAATAACCCACCCCTCCTCCCTGACTTCTGTACCCCTTCCGATCACTGACAACCCATCCCTCCTCCCTGACTTCTGTACCCCCTCCCAAAAATGTTAACCCACCTCTCCTCCCTGACTTCTGTACCCTTCCAGTAACCGAAAACCCCCCCTTCTCGCTGACTTTCGTACCCCTTCCCGTCACTGATAACCCAACCCTCCTCCCTGCCTTCTGTACCCCCTCACGACAAAGTTAACCCACCCCTCCTCCCTGACTTCTGTACCCCTTCCCGTCACTGATAACCCACCCGTCCTCCCTGACTTCTGTACCCTTCCCGTCACTGATAATCCACCACTCCTCCCTGACTTCTGTACCCTTCCAGGAATCGAAAAACAACCCCTTCTCGCTGACTTTCGTACCCCCTCCCGAAACTGATAAGCCACCTCCTCTATTAGTTTTCAGTTAGTTTACTTAAATAAATGATTCTCTTTTTTGTACTCTTTCGCGAAATCTTCACCTGCACAGAACGTGTGCTTTCTAATTAAAATTGCGAATGCTTTTAGCGCACGCTTTCTCCACTGTCATTAAGTTACACCTGGCCTAGCTGTTTTGTCTGCCTGTCCAATTTCCAAGGTCACGAAGAGTCATCAACCGACGTCGGAGAATTAAAAAGTAGAACACAGAAAGCATCAGTTTTAAGGCCAATGAAGAAAAATTCTCGTCTTCATCGCTACTGGCTATTGCTGCTGATTAACAGGATGGGACCGGGATGCATATCCAGGAACTTACATTGCTGACTAATGAACACAGCGGCTTGGGGCGGTTGGCTCGCCGATGGCACAGATGGTACAGGGACTTCAAAATGAGTCTCCCTTCTCATTCCTCTCCCGCCGCATCCTTCGTGTGCCAGCTGATCTTAATTTTATAGCTAAGGCATCTCAACGTGCTCCGTGTAAGATTCGATGCGACATTCTAATCTCTCTGTCTGTCTCACTCAGAGCCAATCTAGACTACTCATCTAACAAGTTCTTGCCCCCCCCTAGTGTCACCAACAGAGCAGTTTCATTCCAGTGCGAGCAATGAAATTAGTGCATAATTTGTCAATTTGCTGCGCAGATAAATACAATATTTTGTTTTAGAACAAATGGTAATTTGCATTCTTGCTTATTTGCTTGAACAATTAGGTTACAATCGAATGTACTTTATAAAGATAGATCATTAGGATTAGAAGATGAATCCGAGATAGATCACTAAGATTAGATCAGTGATAGATCACTGGGATTAGATCAGAGATAGATCACTGGGATTAGATCAGAGATAGATCACTGAGATTAGATCAGTGATAGATCACTGGGATTAAATCAGAGATAGATCACTGGGATTAGATCAGAGATAGAACATTGGGATTAGATCAGAGATAGATCACTGGGATTAGATCAGAGATAGATCACTGGGATTAGATCAGAGATAGATCACTGAGATTAGATCAGAGATAGATCACTGAGATTAGATCAGAGATAGATCACTGGGATTAGATCAGAGATAGATCACTGGGATTAGATCAGAGATAGATCACTGGGATTAAATCAGAGATAGATCACTGGGATTAAATCAGTGATAGATCACTGGGATTAGATCAGATATATATAATTGGGATTAGATCAGAGATAGATCACTGGGATTAGATCAGTGATAGATCACTGGGATTAGATCAGAGATAGATCACTGGGATTAGATCAGAGATAGATCACTGGGATTAGATCAGAGATAGATCACTGGGATTAGATCAGAGATAGATCATTGGGATTAGATCAGAGATAGATCACTGGGATTAGATCAGAGATAGAACATTGGGATTAGATTGGGATAGATCACTGGGATTAGATCAGAGATAGATCATTGGGATAAGATTACCGAGAGTTTAACAGGTTTTGACAGAATTGTCTGATTATTTATCGGATGCTGGAACAGGTTCAACGCTGAGTCCCATAATTTTCTCAACTTTCTTCATAAGCTCAGTGAACCAGCCTCATGATCTCTAGTTCCTGTTTTTCAGCCTCAGTTCTTGACGGCACAAATGCTCAAATTTTAGAAAATGTTACAGTTTTGTAACATTTTTCTTTGACTTAAAATTCTCTTTAACGCTTTGATGTCGTCTGAAGGGCAGAATTTAATTGAACTTGAAATCTAAATTCAAAAGGACAATTCGACTTTAGACTTTTTTGGAACGAAATTTAACAAAATAATCCGAATCAAACTGAATTCAAGTTAAGCCATACGCTCGTAGTGTGCGAGCAGAATCTTCCATCTCATCCTCATTTATCCTTCTCATTTCTCATCTTCTTATCTGTCTATTTATAAACTGTCTTTCTCATCCCTCACATTCTCATCTCTCTCTTTCTCATCTCTCTTTCTCATCTCTCTCTTTCTCGTCTCTCTTTCTCATCTCTCTCTTTCTCATCTCTCTTTCTCATCTCTCTCTTTCTCATCTCTCTCTTTCTCATCCCTCACATTCTCATCTCTCTCTTTCTCATCTCTCTTTCTCATCTCTCTCTTTCTCATCTCTCTCTTTCTTATGTCTCTTTCTCGTCTCTCTCTTTCTCATCTCTCTCTCATCTCTCTTTCGCATCTCTCTCTTTCTCATCTCTTTCTTTCTTATCTCTCTTTCTCATCCGTCACATTCTCCTCTCTCTCTAATTCTCATCTCTAGTTCTCATCTCTCTCTTTCTCATCTCTCTCTTTCTTATGTCTCTTTCTCGTCTCTCTCTTTCTCATCTCTCTCTCTCATCTCTCTTTCGCATCTCTCTCTCTTTCTCATCTTTCTTTCTCATCTCTCTCTTTCTCATCTCTCTCTTTCTCATCTCTCTTTCTCATCTCTCTTTCTTATCTCTCTTTCTCATCTCTCTTTCTTATCTCTCTTTCTTATCTCTCTTTCTTATCTCTCTTTCTTATCTCTCTTTCTTATCTCTCTTTCTTATCTCTCTTTCTTATCTCTCTTTCTCGTCTCTCTCTTTCTCATCTCTCTATCTCATCTCTCTTTCGCATCTCTCTCTTTTCTCATCTCTTTTTTTCTAATCTTTCTCTCTTTATCCGTTTATCTCTCTGTCTCATTTCTCATGTCCCTTTTTCTCATTTCTCACTTTCTCATTCTCTTTCTCCTCGCATGCTCGGGCCGGCATGCTCCAGGCAGAGTTTGAGCTCCCTCTCGCAGCCAAGCTCGCTAGACGGACAGCCAATCAGAATGAATTGTTGGACTTATTTGCGATTGCGTGGGCAAGGGTCCTCGACAGAGCTCATCCTTCAATGTTAAATTGGGGTGGGCAGAATCAGCCATACTATTTGTAGCTCCCGAGGCAACTCACGGATGCCCCCGAGGAAGAGCAGGAGGACAAGCAAACAAAAAGCATCAAAGACAGAAGCGGCAATGTCCTGCCACCCGATGCCACCGCAGCTACTGTCCCTGCCGCTGGCACCGCCAACTCCAGCGTCTTCACCGTCGAGCGTCATCGTTGGCAGCGGCAGTTCAGCGCCCTGCGCCATCTGCAAGTCCCTCGGCGCCTCCCTGCACTACGGCGTCCTCAGCTGCTCGGCCTGCATGAACTTCTTTAGGCGCACCGTGACGGAGAACCTGCAGTACCGCTGCCTGGAGGGCGGCAACTGCCAGTTGGCTGGCCCTGAGAACCGAACCAAATGCCGCCAGTGCCGCTGGGCCCGCTGCCTGCAAGCTGGCATGAGGCCCGAGGGTGTCAGCGTGCTGATGACTGCTCAGATGCCGCCGCCGCAGCCGCCACCGCTGCCGCCGTTGCCACTGTCGCCACAGTCACAGTCTCTTCATCAGCAGCAGCAGCATCAGAATAATGCAAGGTGAGTTCGCACATGTTTCTCGAATGGATTGCTAGTCTATTGCTAGAGGCAATTCTGCCCATTTCACTGACTCCTGAGCACACACACACAGATACTGTACGCAGGCATACGCTCACAAAGTTATACACAGGCAGATGAACACAGGCAGCGTACACTTTACTGCGCCTTGAAGGTTGGCCCTCAAGGGCGTAAATTGCGCGACTGCGCCCCAAATGAATGTGGCCTCGCCGCGGAATCGAAGCAAACGCGTTAGACCGCTCTCTGCCACAAGGGTTCATTCCCGACTCCACTGTACATAACTCCTCATTGCTTCATTTCACCCGGCTGTTAAATGGGCACGAGCAGTAAGCTGGCGTGAGGTTGGGTGTGCCGTCCAACCAGTCCATGGACTGTACAGCTGCACTCACCCAGTGCGTGCCAGCGCACGATATCTGAATGCGAATCTGCAGTGTCCACATCCCTCCAGTAGCTATTATCAGTCTAGCCTCAGAATGGGTAATTAAAAACATCCGGCTTCATATTTCAGGGGTCCAACGGGTCTGACATCATTCGCTGGAGTCCTTCAAGTGTCAGCGTCTCGCAATCAGCAGCAGCAGCAGCAGCAGCAGCAGCAGCAGTTAGATCAGCAGCTGTACTCCAATCCCTACCTGTACCACCTGCGCAACATCGACATCCGCCTGCTGCAGCTGAGCTTCTCAGGCAGGCCGAAGGCGGCTGCCGGCGGCTGCGCGCCGCAGAACCGCGACGTCGACGCCTGGCTGTGCCTGATCGAGGCGTTCGTCGGCGAGCTGATTCGCTGGTGCAAGGACCTATCCGGCTTCAGCGGCCTCCGCACGGCCGACCAGTCGTCGCTGATAAGAGCCAACGGCACCAAGCTGCTCTGCTTTCAAGTGGTCTGCAACTCGCTGCCATACCAGGGCTACCTGAGATTCTGCTCAAACCTCAGCCTGCAGCAGGTGCTCATTGCCGATTCGGCAGAAAATGAGGAAGATGGGAAATTCAAAGTTACGATTGAAGAGGATGGGAAGCAAAGATGAGAAGAGAGAAAGATTGGGTCGTTTGCCAGGACTGACGCAAATTAAGTGAATTGAGAAGGTGGGACAGACTGGAAACCAGAGAAGGTAAAATCAAAGAGGAAAATAGAATGAGAGAGAAGGAAACGGGAGAAGGAAAGGGGACAAGGAAAGGGGAGATGTAAAGGGGAGATGGAAAGGGGAGAAGGAAATCGGAGAAGGAAAGGGGAGAAGGAAAGCGGACAAGGAAAGCGGACAAGGAAAGGAGAGATGGAATGGGGAGATGAAAAGGGGAGAAGGAAAGCGGAGAAGGAAAGGGGAGAAGGAAAGCGGACAAGGAAAGGGGAGAAGGAAAGCGGAGAAGGAAAAGGGAGAAGGAAAGGGGACAATGGAAAGGGGAGATGGAAAGGGGACAAGGAAAGGGGAGAAGGAAAGCGGAAAAGGAAAGGGGAGAAGGAAAGGGGAGAAGGAAGGGGGAGAAGGAAAGGAGAGAAGGAAGGGGGAGAAGGAAAGGGAGGAAGGAAAGATTGAAATAGGACAAGTATAGTACCTGAAAGGAAATGAATGAATCGAAGGTAGAAGAAGGCGAGTGAAAGAAGGGAAGCGTAAGAGCTCAAGATCCCAGAGACCAGTTGTCGAGCCCCGCCCGTCGCTCGTCCAACCAGGTGAACACCAACTTCTGCTCTCGCCGACTGTTCAAGAAGCTGGTGTCCCTGTGCCAGTACGCCACAGAGATGCGGCTGACCTACTCGGAGCTGCTGCTGCTCAGGCCGATTTTCCTGTTGGATCCGCCGGCGAATCTGCAGTGGGCCGGCCTGGGACAGATCCGCGACCTTCAGGCCGGCTTCCTGAACCAGCTGGCCAAGGTGTGCCCGAACCCGGCCAGGCGCGATCAGCTGTTCCTGCTGCACAGGGAGCTGACGGACTGCTGGAAGCTCATTCTTGAACACCTGGAGCACATGCTGGCCAGCAGCGGATGATGAGGAGTCTCTGCAGTCCTCAGCGGCCTGCCTTTACTGCGCCTGAAGTTCGTTTCGTCTTTGAAATATTTCTCGTTTTCCTGTCTGTTTTTTACTAGTAATTCTGCACTGCGTGGAGTGGCTGTCGGGGCGTTCAGAAAGCCGTTGAAAACTACCCTTCAAGCCATGCCTAGCTGAGGGATGAAGGATGAGGGGTTTCATCTGAAAGATGAGGGTTTCACCTGAAGGATGAGGGTTTCACCTGAAGGATGAGGGTTTCACCTGAAGGATGAGGGGTTTCACCTGAAGGATGACGGGTTTCACCTGAAGGATGAGGGTTTCACCTGAAGGATGAGGGGTTTCACCTGAAGGATGAGGGTTTCACCTGAAGGATGAGGGTTTCACCTGAAGGATGAGGGTTTCACCTGAAGGATGAGGGGTTTCACCTGAAGGATGAGGGGTTTCACCTGAAGGATGAGGGTTTCACCTGAAGGATGAGGGTTTCACCTGAAGGATGAGGGGTTTCACCTGAAGGATGAGGGTTTCACCTGAAGGATGAGGGTTTCACCTGAAGGATGAGGGGTTTCACCTGAAGGATGAGGGGTTTCACCTGAAGGATGACGGGTTTCACCTGAAGGATGACGGGTTTCACCTGAAGTAATATTATTCTGCATAGCCTTAACCATTGCTTATTGAGTATGGCAATCAGATTACGGGTCTATCAGATTTCAATTTGGCTCCACATTTTTCATGCACTGTTTGATTATTAATTTTGGTCATTCCTGCTTGTCGTGTATTTTCATTAAATTTGTAATTTCGCTTTCAAATGGAAAAAGCGTTTTGTGTAACAAAGTTTTTAGATGCCGTTTTAACCAGAATCTGTTAACCGTATCATGTGCTAACGTTACTGAATGTTAAGTTTCAGTGACACGTGTTCCATTATTTTTTGTCTCATTCGGTGTAATAAAAAGTTCCATAAAGTTAAATAATTTCATAACTTCATTTCGTTTTCAATTTCAATAGAGCTCGGTATTCTTTTTAACATGCACTGTAGGCAAAATAAAAAAGTGCCTAATTAAATTGAAACAATTGATTAATTAGAAGATTAAACGGTTAATTAGCTCCGGTGTTATCGTTGAGTGCATGCATTCAATTCTGACAAGCAAGTCATATATAACAAATCTAATTTTGCGACACCGGAAACCCCACCTACGGAATTAAAATTCAATTGCATTATCTTTACTAATTAAAAAAAGATATTAATCCTGCCTGCAAAACTGAAACAGCTAGAATGTATCAAATTAGCACTGCTCAGGAAATTAAGTTGCTGATCGAATGCTTTCAGACTGTGATATGTAGGAAATTTTATGTCAACTTCTTCATTAAAAATCATTTATTTTCTTGTTTCTTAAGCATTTAACACTCAAATAGTTTACTGTGTTAATTTCATTGATTTGTTAAAGTTTTATTGTTTAAAAGTTTTTGTTTGACTGAGTTAGAATTCAACAAGTAGTGTTGGAACTTTACTCAAGAAGGTATGTTTCTAGGTCATAGCACTTTCATGAGGCAGTTAATATTTATGAGAAATATCTCAGATATCTCATAATAAATGGATTATAAACGGCAGCTGGGATAAATATGAATTTCTTTATTGATTAGATTTTTTCAATTGATGGCTTTTTTTACCTCGGGTATGGAAATTAGACCGCTGGTTCAGTTTTAATATCGTACCATAAAATCAAGGAAGCGTTAAAGTCACTTTTTTTGTACTTTTATAGTTATTATAAAGTTTAATTTAGAATTTTGTGACTGTTTCCGATTTCTCAATAGCGTATAATTTTTTTTCAGTCGGGGATTTGTTTAAGCATCTTATCGGTTTCTGGCTTTTGCATCAATAAAAGCATTATGAATTTGTCGCAGACACGCCGTCTATTTGAGTCCTATCTATTTGAAAGTACAATATTGGCGAAAAAAATTGTAGTGTCACAATTAAACCCGACTTTTAATTAAAAATCTTTAAAAATGGATGGTTTTTGAAGTTCAGCAGAAGCACGTTATAATTACTCGCCCCATCGCGAGTAATATCGAGAAGTTGTTTAGGCGTCTACAAAGAGAAAAGAAAACAGAAAATTGAAAATTGATCAATCAAGAAAATTATTTTTGTTAAAATGCTGCACCTGATGCCGCGTAAAACATAATCCTGGATTAGCTCTGTTGGACTGGAGGCTGATGTTTTGAAATTCTAGGCATGCTCAAACGGATTGCAAAATGCTTTGGCAACCTCATTTTTTCTGCAACATAGACAATTAAGGCTCACCTGCATAGGTGTAGCCAATTTGTTCTATTCACCATTTCTTTAAATCGATGGGAATTGTCTGGGTCTCAGCTGAGCGGAGCACTAGAAATATTTCCTTTAATTTAGGATCGGGGATCCATGGGGAAATAGTAAATTGTATTTAGCAGTCCGTGCTGAGATTTAGTCTAGCCTTTATAAGTGGATGATGGAATCGAATGGATTGCTAGTCAAGCCTAGAAAAAATTGTTTTTATTCAGTGTATGCTCAAGATTTTAAAGCATTCAGCAGTCATACTTAAAACGCAATCTGTGGCTGCAGTGGTCTCAAAGATTTTAGCTCGTAGAAAATATAATTTAGCTGAAGCGTGACACCTTGAGCTCCAGTCGCTAGGTCAGCTGATGATGAGTGGCTGCTGCCTTTCTGAGAATTCAATCGTCGCCACTTCGTGTTTCACAGAACAATCTTATCGGAAACAAGACACGTTTTTCTTGCTACTAAAAAGCAAAGATTTGTAGTAACGGACTCAAAAACGGATTTTTTCGATATTTTTAACTCCTCCGGTCTTCCCTAAAAGGGAAGTATCTTTTTCAGCACCTGAGCTGCGTTGATCACAAACAATAAACCTCTTTGATTAACCGCTGTGCCAGATTTTCCTCAGTACTTTTGAACCATTGCTGAGCGTTTAAAATTGTTAACATTTTCCTGTTTTTAGAAACATGCAACTGCTTACTACAAGTAGACATTTCTAGAAATTTTTGCAAAACTGACAGTCAGTCAGACAGTCAGTCAGTCAGTCAGTCAGTCAGTCCTCTCAGTGTGAGCTGTCGCACGGTCAGCCGCAGCCGCTGTTCATATCGCCGGTCCTCAGAGGTGACGGTGGCGGCGCCTGCCGCAGTCGCTGAAGGCGCGGCTGGCTGGTCGACCCGTCGGCTGAGCTCCATGCGCACCTCCATGGCCGAGTCAGCGTCAAGGCGCACCCAGTCGCGAACTGACAGAGTCTGTTGAAGCGTCGGCTGTTGCAATGGTGGCGGCGGCAGTGGCTGCTGTGGCAGCGTCGGTGGCGGCGGAGGCTGCGGCGGCGTCTGCGGAGCAGGGTCCGCCTGTCTGTCCTCTCGTCGTCGGGCGCAGGGCAGGCCGGTGGAGAACAGGGGCAGTAGGAGGTCCCGGCCGTTGAGTCGCACTGCGGATTGTCGCATGTGGCCCGCGGATGAAGCGGCGGCGACTTGACGGTGCTGCATGGGTTCAGCTGATGACTTGTCGACTTTTTTAGCCTCATTGAAGCACGGCTTGGATATGTTGATGGTAGTCACAGGCCTCTTAAATCCCGATTTAGTCATAAATAATGCATGCAAAGTTTCAGTGCTGCAAGCTGTTAAATGGGACTGACGGGAGCGGACTGTGTTTCTGAGTTGTGTTTCTTGATCGAGATATTTTATCTACAGACGATTTTTACCTGTGTTCTATTCGCCTAATAACTTTATACAAGCGGAGTCTTATCGCGGCAGTGTTACGTATGTTAGTTTGAAGTTTGAATAATATGATTTTGTGATAGAGCCAGGAGAAAAGTTAGACATTTTAAAAGTACATTCAAGCAGTATGTTTCATGATCACTTCTACTTTTCCAAGATTCAATTCATATTCATACCAGCATTCAATTTTCGACATGAAAATATTCAAGTCAAAACCGTAGCACCAAAAATTAAGTAAAGAAAAGGAAAATACTATAGAAGACAAAAGCAAAAGCAAGCATAGATTTCAACCCGAAAAATGCATTCCTGACGGAACTCTGTAGCTATTGTATTGTTTCTTTCTTGATCTCGCTAATGTCAATGATAGGTGTAAATTTATACACACTTGATTTGGAGCTGGAATATTTGGTAATCAACTTTTACTTTGAATAAATAATAAGGCTTTGAGAATTTGGAAAACATAATCGACTTAGAGATTACATTTTTGAGTTTGAATTTTGAGTAATTTAAATCCAGAACTTCTTATTCAGCTTCTGATTCGACGAGTGTTCCGCGCTAGTTGCTGTCAAGTGATTTGCCAACTCCTTCTATGCAAGCACGGGGAGCTCAACAGAGCCTTTGCTGGAGAAGATTCGATCAGGCCAAACCCTGTCCTCGTTTTGTTGACGTTTCCGTGTCTTCGGCTGTTGCTTCTTTGGTGATAGTGGACGGCTGCGTGCAGCATTTGGTTCTTCGGTTCGGTTCGGTTCTTCTCCTAACAATCTCTGCTGAGTGTTTATTCCTGAGAGTCCCTTGAAATCGGTCAGGGTGGCTTCTCGACCCTCTGGATGAGTTCGTGCATGCGATTTGCGAGACAGTTATAGGCCGGCTTGATGAGAATCCACTGCACTGGAGTGTAGCCAACCTGTGCTCCGTCTGACATATAACAGGGAAATTGTTTTCGGCACGCGGACCAACGTCGGAGAGTACGACTACAATTGTGCAACTGAAATTTTCATGAAATGAAATCTACTGTGCCTATGACCGACTTCATCTGGATGATCGCTACAGGTGAGAGAGTGAGAAACGCGGGTGGATTTCGAACTATTGCCTCCGCGAAGAAGAAATAAACTCATGTGTTCGTTGCTGTCGTTAAAAGGATTGTATTACCAGCTTCGTTCAGAACTCAGATTATTTCAATTCACGAGACCCTAACCTTGGTTTAGTCAACATAGCCCCGGTGAGTCAACAGTTGCGAAGCGGAATTTTGTGGGTGTTATTTAATCAGCCACGCTGTCTCTAGTTTATAAATAGAAATGAAAAGATGACAGGGGATGACACACGGGAGAGATGAGACACGGGAGAGATGAGACACGGGAGAGATGAGACACGGGAGAGATGAGACACGGGAGAGATGAGACACGGGAGAGATGAGACACGGGAGAGATGAGACACGGGAGAGATGAGACACAGGAGAGATGAGACACGGGAGAGATGAGAGACTGTTCTATTAATCAAATATAAATATTCGAGTGCGAATATTCACTGGAAGAGGTCGCTTACTATACAGACCAGGCTATTCCCATCTTTACCCCGTTAACACTGGTTAACTCTGTTTACCTTGTTACCCCTGTTGGACCTGCTTTACGTTCTATACGTTCTCAACGTTTTGCTCCATGTTCGATACAACCTGTACGAAATATAAGCGATTCCACTTCCTACCTCTTTCCCTGTTTCGCTATTCAATAAACCGAGTTCCTTAGTTATTTTCCTAATAGGAGTAAAACAGATAGATCCCTTTACCTCCCCAATCCTCTCCCATTGATCTCTCATTGGCCTTCTTCACCCAAATCCACCCTATTATATGACCCCTTTGAAACCCCAATATACCGCCCTAAAATCCCATCTAAAAGTCCATTTGAAATCTATCTGAAGTCCACCTAAGGTTCCAAATATATCCCCCTGAAGTCCCAAAACTCCACCTTTATCCCCCTAATGAAACTTAACTAATTCCGGACCCCATAGAGGAAAGTAAGTGAGAGTGCGAAGGTCGTTCACCAGGCAACTTCGATCCATCCTGATACGCCCCACGGACTGTGTGCCCCAGATCAGTGACCTTAGCCCTCGTGCCAGCAACAGTCGATTCTCCCCCCATTGTTAGTAGCTAGTGTCTTGCCGCTCGGGCATTAGCGCTACCTTAGGTATAACCCGAACAGCGTCGAAAATACCTATTCTCACCCTCATAACTTACGCTACCACCCCCCAAAATACTCAGCTCACCAATCCCAAATCCAACAAATAGAGAGAGAGAGCTGACTCCTGAGCACACACGCACACAGATACTGTACGCAGGCACACGCTCACACAGGTGTGTACATCTGCCCTGACTTTTTCATCGTCAGGCAGTGTACACTCTCACTGTGCCTTGGAGGTTGGCCCTCAAGCGCGTAAATTGCACGACAAGCCACCAAGCCTTCTCTCCGCGGCTGCGCCCCAAATAAATGTGGCCTCGCCGTGGAATCGAACTTAGGGACCTTGGTGCGAGAGGCAAACGCGATAACCGCTCTGCCACCGACCCCCTATGATATTATGATATGATTATTTTTTGTGAGCAGAAAAAATATGCCTACATTTTTGCTTCTTTCAGACACTCCGACAATAGTCGTTGAATATCTCGACCATGCCGATGTTTTGTGATTCTGAAAGTTGCTTCGTCGGATAGAGGGGGACATTTCTGCGCTTGTATTGGATTTTCATGCCGATTGGTTGAATATATTTGGAGATGCAAAAATAGTTGCATCTTAACTTGTTAAATTTTAACTTGACTTACAATTGTGATATCATACTTACTACTTGTCACAGTAAGTAGTAACTTTTCTGCTCACGGATGTAGCTAATGTGTACTGATCACGCATAGTGTGATTGTACCCCGAGTATCTCCCGGTACAAGCGAACTTCCGGTACTTTCATTAACACACCCCCGCACACCACACCCGCTTGGTCACTAGACATTTCTTTTGTCTCCATGCCATCTGCCATTCAAATACTATCATCTGCATAACCAGAATCCGTCAGAACAGAATCTCATGCTAAACCCAAGCCCTTCCGGACTAACGGGGGCCATTATTGCAGCCACACCCACCGCACACCTACCTCTCCATGGCAACCAATGCCAAGCAAGCCTTCCGCGCCAGCTTTAGTGGGATATTAACAACTAAAATCCCAATAGAGTTTTGTGTATTTCTGCTTGAGTTTGTAATTGAACTGAATTCTGGCTAAAAAAAGACAACAATTGCTTGTAGGAATGTCCATTACAGCAGTTACGTCTCAAGCTACCGTCTGTGCCGAGACAAAGACCTACGCGCTGCTCACAGATCTAGATTTTGGATTTTTGTCGGCCTACACAGGGGCTGGGGTGATGGGCCTACTGCTCAACAGCTTCATTCTAGCAGCCGCCGTGTCTGACGGAGGCTGCTGCGGTGCCAACGGCGTTGGCAGCGGCGGCATCACGAAGAGGTCCAGTTTTCGTAGACTGCTCATCATCGTGGCAGTGCTCAATTGCATATTGAGTGCGCTGCTCATCGCGCAGGTGAGTAGCTCTGACGGGGGGATGGCAAAAATATTCAAGTCATGGATTGCAAGACTATTTAGTTAAAATGGATTGCTAGACTATTCGATTCAAATGGATTGCTAGACTATTCGATTCAAATGGATTGTATGGATTTTTTGGATTGCTAGTCTATTCAAATCATGAGAGTGGATTGCTAGTCTATTCAAATCATGAGAGTGGATTGCTAGTCTATTCAAATCATGAGAGTGGATTGCTAGTCTATTCAAATTTCAAATCATGAGAGTGGATTGCTAGTCTATTCAAATTTCAAATCATGAGAGTGGATTGCTAGTCTATTCAAATCATGAGAGTGGATTGCTAGTCTATTCAAATCATGAGAGTGGATTGCTAGTCTATTCAAATCATGAGAGTGGATTGCTAGTCTATTCAAATCATGAGAGTGGATTGCTAGTCTATTCAAATCATGAGAGTGGATTGCTAGTCTATTCAAATCATGAGAGTGGATTGCTAGTCTATTCAAATCATGAGAGTGGATTGCTAGTCTATTCAAATCATGAGAGTGGATTGCTAGTCTATTCAAATCATGAGAGTGGATTGCTAGTCTATTCAAATCATGAGAGTGGATTGCTAGTCTATTCAAATCATGAGAGTGGATTGCTAGTCTATTCGATCAAATGTAAGGCTTTTAAGTACCAGTAACAATAGTAAGACATTCATTTTCATTTGATTCTATAAATAGCATGCACTCAGTCTTAGGCCAACAGATTTATCTGAAACTGAATAGGACTCAGTCACAATGCAGGCACTTAAACAAATGGCATTTTGTTAATTCTGTCACAGACTACCAATTATTCAATCTAATGTTTTTCCATCGCTTTCGTTTCGAGCGCCGTCTGGGCGCTGGGACAAAGGAGCTCATTTTCTCTCCATGCCACTTAGCTTTATTTATACTGACACTTTCAGTTTCCATCTATGAATTTTAATGGGAAGGTGCTAGACTAAATGGATTGAGTATCCGTACGAGCTTACATGTATGACATGTTACATTACATGAGTTATAATTATGGACTGCTAGACTAGCCTCCAATAAATGATGGAGTAGAATGGATTGCTAGACTGGCCTCCAATATATGATGAAGTAGAATGGATTGCTAGACTGGCCTCCAATATATGATGGAGTAGAATGGATTGCTAGACTAGCCTCCAATATATGATGGAGTAGAATGGATTGCTAGACTAGCCTCCAATAAATGATGGAGTAGAATGGATTGCTAGACTGGCCTCCAATATATGATGGAGTAGAATGGATTGCTAGACTGGCCTCCAATATATGATGGAGTAGAATGGATTGCTAGACTGGCCTCCTATAAATAAAGTGGAACGCTTGAGTCAAGTTTTAGTCAATGGACGCGCAAACAATAGGCCTTTTCTCCCGCGAACAAACAGTCTTTAGCTGAAAACAGAGATGAAATAATCTTTTTGCTAGAACAAGAATGGATATTTTATGTTGGTAGTTCAGCGCTATTGCATCTTGGCTGACAATTGATAGCTGTCTCACTGTCAGACCAGCTGCCACACGGACTGCAAATAGGAATCAAAAGCAAATACGCTTTGAAACACTTGCAGCGCTCGCTAAAACTGGCTTAGCACTTTCTATTCGGAGGCTTGTCTTAGTCCTACAATAACGGGTGTAGGTGCGATCGATAACAAATCTCTTTGATTAAACTGCTAAAATGTACTTTACTTTAAAAATTGTCTTCTGTCGTTTAAAAAGAAACGAATGTTTCTTCAAAATTGATTTCCTGTAGATCAAATCCACAAATGCATAAATTTTTTTCGTGTTCTCTTAAATTATTGGTATTAATATTACGAAAATACTTTTTTGAAGAGAATGGGTGATAAAAAATAACGATTTTTCGCCTTTCTGACAAAAAAACTAAATGTTCGTGATATTCTACTTAGTAAAAATAGTACTAAATAAAAATTAGTAAAGTTGTTTCTAAGACTTAATTTAATGTAGCGTACTATAAAAACACTGTAAGAGACATAGGAATTAAAATTTGAGTCAAAGTTTTTTGCAATCAAAGTATTTCGATAAGCTTTTTTATAAGACAGTGAAAATAGGTTTTTCTTCACATATAGGCTTGTCGAGTATTGTGTTGCACTGCTTGTTATTAATATATAGTTAAAACTGTTTTAATTAAAACAACATTTTTTTTATTTTCGTAAAAATATTTTACGAAGTTGTTTCTTAAAAATGCAGTGTGCATTCATATTTTAGAAAAAAAATAACGAAAAGCGCTATTTATACTACTTTTTGCTTTAAATATCACTTCTGACGCCTCAGCGAATGGCCGGGCGCAGTGGCATGCGTCTGTAATCCTGCTACTTGGAGGCCGGGAAACGGAACGGCTTGAGGCTGGGAGTCCTGTCTTTCGTCGCTCTATGTTGATCAGGTGTCCACTCTAAGCCTGGCGTCAACATGGTAGCACCTTCGGAGGAGGGTGCGGCCAGGTTAGCCAAGGAGAGACGTACCGGCCCAGGGGGGAAACCCAGCAGGCAAAAGTCTCCGCGTCAAGCAGTAGAGGGATCGCACCCGTGAATAGGCGGCGAGAGGTAGCCTAGCCAATACAGACGGACTGTAACCTTTTGCGTTTTATCGACTAACAAACAATGTGATCAGGGCTTATAACTCTAGTTATAAGTTATAAGCGTATTTTTCCGGCCAATATTATTCCTTCTTTCTCTCTTTAATTCTGCGTATTGTCCCTTATGCTTTCTCTGGTGGCCCTGAAAAGGGCCGTTTTAACTCTACAGATCCTATTACTTTGTGAGTCTCCTTAAGGTAGCGCTTGCACTTGGCATGAGCGGTTTATCCTTCTAAGGCACTGGTCTCTTATTCTCCAGTCTTTACTGGGCGTTTATCCAGGATTAGAGGGTCACAGCCTCAATCTTCGTTTTATCTATACACTGAGCACTAGTTCCTTCTTAGATTGACTAGCACAACAACTTCACTTATTTAAAGATTCCCAGTTATTTCCTTTATTGTTTAGGCTCACTGGCGAATTGTATTTTTTTCATAGAACTCCTTTTATACAGTTTGTGAGTTACATATGTTTTAATAAAAGCAATTTCATCAGATATATAAAATATATTGTATACTTTGAAAATAGTTTTTGAGCGTGGAATTAACTACAAAATATAATAGAGTATTAAACTGCCACAAATGTAATGTAGCGTAGCAGTGAAAAATCTCGTTTTCCTACCGTGTATATTTCCTGCAAATGCAATTTTCCTGCAAAATTCTAATAACTGAATCTGTTCTAAACCATCCCTTCAAGTCAATAAGACCGCTAAATAATGCCGCCACACATACTTCACTTTCCTACACCTTTAACAGATGATGATTTACATCTGGTTCACAGCCACTCTTGGCCTCGACAAAGTGGAAGGCAATCCGCAATTTAGCTACGAGCGCTTCTATTGGCCAGCGTCACTATTCCTGTCTCCGCGGGACGCTCTGATAGGCTCAGAGATGGCTGCCAGTTTCTGCCTAGCTATCGATCGAGCCATGGCGGTGTTTCGACCGCTATCAACTAGCTGGAATCAGCGCACAGCCACGCTGATGTTCCTATCAATGGCTGGTCCCTTCATTGTGGTTGGCAGCGCGATTCCCATCGCAGAGTCCCTGACGGTGAATTGTCAGGAGCGCAAAAGGCTCGGCGATACCATCCGAGGACTGCACGTGATCGTCGCTGCGTCCCTGTTCTTCGGATCGACGATAGCCTACGTGGCTACATTCGCACGCCTGATGCTGCATCGGCGTCAGCAGCGACAGCAACAGCAGCAGCAGCAGGCAAAGACAAACGTCATGCTAAGACTGTCTGCCATGCTGACTACACTCGGTATCTGCCGTCTAGTGATAATCACCCCGTTCACTGTGCACTATGTACTGGCAGACACTGGACTCAAAATGGCCTTCGCTCTGCACCACACCTTCCTGCTCGGCTGCCTGACTGACCCGCTGATACTGTTCGCCTTCATGGCCGAGTTGAGGCGCGAAGCTAGACGACGACTAGCCCGCTGCTGCTGTTGCTGCAGCAGATTGAACTGCTGCTGCTGCCAAGCCAATCGGAACAGTGTTGCCACGAGTGATAACAAGGTTCTGGAGACGGTGGGCGGTGATTGTCCAAATTGAATGAATTTACTGTAGCCGATCGAGACCTTCTACAATAAGACATGAAGCAATTGACTCCTACTTGTGCTGACAATGACCTACTAAAATTTGTCAACGGCATCAAGAAATAAGGACGCTCTTCGTCCTACACCTCCGAAGGTAGTGCTGACGAAGTCAAAACTGGACTATCGAAAACCTAACGAAAAAAAACTTATGCACACACAATAAATTTATCATTTCGCGATTTCTTAACATGACTCTTATTACCTGTCTACCTGAGCGATTGGTAGCACCCTAATTGGTAGGACTTAGTGCTCTATAATACTCTCTATACTACTGATATACTACCGGTAAGTCATAGCCGAGATAGGGCAAGTAGCCTCTACCGAGCATGTATCTTTCTTTCTTATTGTAACCTATGAAAATCCGACAGATCTAAAAGTCTTGTTTAAGCCGAGAGCATAAATCAAATTTTCCTGAGAAATTTTATTGCTTCACCCTGTCATTTCAGTTCAAGTCGTAAACCAGAATATTTAGTAGCTCCAGTGTCTAATCTCCTGAACGAAAAATTCTGCTCTGAAGAAGAATCAAAATTTCCCAAGAGACGAATCGTAAAGTTTCCTGTTCTCACTTTCGAACGATTTATCGCTGTGATGTTGCAACTTCATAAATATCTAAATATTTTTGTACGTTTCTCGTTCAGCGTTTTGATGCCTTACATACTCGTAAATATGCATTAATTTAAATGTATCATTGTACTCGTAAGTAGGTCAGCGATTAGTAGGTCTTCCACTGCCTCCTCACACTTCAGTAGATGAGCCACTGCCTTCTCGCACTTCAGTAGATGAGCCACTACCTTCTCATACTTCAGTAGATGAGCCACTGCCTACTCACACTTCTGTAGGTCAGCCACTGCCTTCTCACACTTCTGTAGGTCAGCCACTGCCTACTCACACTTCAGTAGATGAGCCACTGCCTTCTTATACTTCAGTAGATGAGCCACTGCCTACTCATACTTCAGTAGATGAGCCACTGCCTTCTCACACTTCAGTAGATGAGCCACTGCCTTCTCATACTTCAGTAGATGAGCCACTGCCTTCTCACACTTCAGTAGATGAGCCACTGCCCTCTCACACTTCAGTAGATGAGCCACTGCCTTCTCACACTTCAGTAGATGAGCCACTGCCTTCTCACACTTCAGTAGATGAGCCACTGCCTTCTCACACTTCAGTAGATGAGCCACTGCCTACTCACACTTCAGTAGATGAGCCACTGCCTTCTCACACTTCAGTAGATGAGCCACTGCCTTCTCACACTTCAGTAGATGAGCCACTACCTACTCACACTTCAGTAGATGAGCCACTGCCTTCTCATACTTCAGTAGATGAGCCACTGCCTACTCACACTTCAGTAGATGAGCCACTGCCTTCTCATACTTCAGTAGATGAGCCACTGCCTACTCACACTTCAGTAGATGAGCCACTGCCTACTCACACTTCTGTAGGTCAGCCACTGCCTTCTCACACTTCAGTAGATGAGCCACTGCCTACTCACACTTCTGTAGGTCAGCCACTGCCTACTCAAACTTCAGTTGGTCAGCCTCTATTCTCTCTGGAGACAATGTATTGAAAGCTTTTTTTGGAAATGAAAATTGAAGAGCTTAAGGCTTTAATTTTAGCTTTCTAGGTGTAAAAATACACAGGTGTATTTCTAAATGGGGAATCGTTCTCTGATTCAGATAACTAAACTACCGTTTTAAAGTCCGTTCGATATCAGACAGCTAGTTGCGCTATTCCATCTAAAGCAGTAAAGTATCTGATAAATAATTCATAGCTAGAACTACATTTACAAGTGCAGCAACTGTAATTAAAGCTCAATTAGAATCCCACCAACTCCATCATCTGGTTGTCTGACCGTATTGACCTAAAAGCCCTATGAATAATAAACAACGACCTCTAAACCTGGACATCTCTTTTAGCTTTAGCCTTAGTGTGTCTTATGTCTGATGTACTGCCGGAGCGTTTGACTCTTTTACCAAGGTTCGATTCCGCGGCGACATCGCATTCATTCGCAGAGAAGGCTTGTTAAGCATACAATCTACAGCCATGAGGGCCAATCACCAAAGCAGTGAGAGTGGCCACTGCCTGACGATGAGAAAATCAGGGCAGATGTACACACCTGTGTGAGTGTGTGCCTGTGTCCACAGCCATCCTGCAGTTATTAATTATCATCGCCATTATTGTTTAATTGTAAATTAGCTATGTTGACAGCTAATTAAATTTAACCACTCTTTAGATGGGCTATTAAAAGCGAAAAAGTCGCTCGAGGTTGACGAAGCTCGAGCAGTGTGCTCATGCGAAATTGTTAAGCATTTTGGTAGCATTGGCCGAGCTGTCGGGTCAGCGAACCGCCGTATCGAGCACCGCTGCACTCTGCAACACGGCTGCCAGTTTCTCCATCGCGAAAATGATGAACTCCTCGCGGCTCAACGCGCCATCACTGGCCCCGTGCAGCTCCGAGTTCGAATCTTCGACAGTTGTCACCGTTGTTGTCATCGTTGTTGTTGTCGTCATTCCTCGGCAACCAGCCGCTGAGACAACAGCCGCGGCCTCTTCAAGTAGGCGGTCAGCCAGCCGGCCAGGACTGTCCGGTCCCAGAGGCGGTCTGGTGAGCTCACAGCAGCAGAGGTCCAGCACGGCTGCCGACACGGACAGGCAGTCTTGCCGAGACACCAGACCGTCAGAATCGACGTCGTATAGGCGGAAGAGCCATTCGGCCTGATCGCGCCGGCTGCCTCGGGTCAGCAGTGCGAGAGCCTTCAGCAGCTCTTCGACTGACACAACACCGTCAGCGTCCTCATCCAGTGTGTTGAAAATGTAGTGTGAGAACAGGGTAGCGTTGCCAGTCGGGAACAGCTGGCACATCGCGTCAGTGAACTGGCGTCTCCGGACTTGACCGGACGGGCAGTGCTGCTTCAGCCGGCGGTAGAGAATCTTCAGCTCGTCAGTGGAGAAGCCTGTCCGGCGCGACAGAGCTTCGAGGCTGGACGGTCGGCGGCCTTGCTGTCGTTGATGGCTGTGCTGGTACATGCGCAAGAGGTGCTGCTGCTCCCTCAACTGCATTAACTCCCGACTGGACAGTTCTGAAGCCGGCTGGAAGCAGCTTCGGCAGAGGCGCAGTAGACGGCTGAGGATACTGGACGATGGTGACGGCTGGTCTCGCCCGTTTCCGATTGCGTCGATGTCAGAGCATGAAGCGCGTGCATTTGCCGCTGCGTCGAGCACGGAAGATCGGCTCGGCGTTCGCGACTTGCGCTGCTGCTGAATGTTGCTGCTGGACGATGCCGAAGGTTGAAGCTGGCGCTCTTGACGAACAACCTCGGCCAGCTCCTCTGGCAGTCGTTCCAACGAAAGGCGGATTCCGGAGGACTCCATTAGCGAGACAATCGACGGACGTCGCTGGCGATGTTGCTGCTGGGGCGGCAGGGGCAACTCACCGACAGCACACGTCTCATCTAGTAGAAGATGGTTGACTGGAGCTCCGCCGCTGGCTGTCGCCGCTGGATCAGTGTTGCAGCAGCTCTGCCGACGCCGCATCATCGGATTCCTATGCTGTGCCGACTGACGAAAATAATGAGGCGAATGGTGCTGCTGGTAGAGATGATGCTGCGGCTGCTGAGCTGCAGTCAGCGAGGCGCTGCCGGCTTGCTGAAGGTTCGCAGCGCACAGCACCTCCCATCCTGCGTCGAGCTGTTTTGTCTGCAGACTCTGCGCCATCACTGATCCTTGTCAACAGGTCAATGCGCTTTATTCTGGTAAATTTCGCAAGAGACCTGCGGAAGACAGTTCTTATACCTCAACACTTCACGAGTCATCCAATCGTGGGAATTTTCCTGATAGTCAACCACCATAACAGCTTTAGGCTGGCTCTGGAACTAGTCCTCTTATACTCTTGTTAAGTTGGGAATATAAATTTTGTTTCTATACAAGCAGAACTAGGCAATTCGCCAATTGCTGATGAACAATTTCGATTCAAATCCATTTGACCAACCAGTCAAAAACTGCCAGAAATTCAGTTCTTAGCTGTATCAGAAGTATGTAGCAATTTGAAAATATATATCATTGAGTTTAATTGCATAGAAATCAGTATACGCAGCACAAAAAACGAAATTAACTTTCTGTTAAATTTTTTAATATATTGCGCCTCATAAATCCTTTTTAATGCATACTATATTCAGCGACATTTTATTGAATTTCTTTTTCTATAATCCGGAAAATGATTCGGGTTTAATAGTTACTACTGCCAGTAGGTCAATACGAAAGAGCAATTTTTTAGTAAAGGACGCTCACTTTAATTTCGCAATTTATCGCAATTTTACAGCGGTATAAAATAATTTGTACATATTATTTATAACCGCATAGAGGGGCCTGTTTGCTATGGATCTCACCATAGAGGTGATGTTGGTGCATGTACGAGCCGTACAATAATATTATTAATTACAGGAGGGCTGTAGGCAATGTTACGACATTTGGTGACACTAGACCCGCGGCCAACTAGGAGGCAATTCTTCCCATTTCACTGACTCCTGAGCACACACGCACACAGATACTGTACGTAGGCACACGCTCATACAGGTGTGTACATCTGCCCTGACTTTCTCATCGTCAGGCAGTGTACACTCTCACTGTGCCTTGGAGGTTGGCCCTCAAGGGTGTAAATTGTACGACAAGCCCCCAAGCCTTCTCTCCGCGGCTGCGCCCCAAATGAATGTGGCCTCGCCGTGGAATCGAAGTTAGAGACCTTGGTGCGAGAGGCAAACGCGTTAACCGCTCTGCCACCGACCCCCTATGTAGGTACATGACATCTAACTTGACATTCGACTAAGCTTGGCCTATCTTGCTATGCACTGGACCAATTTCAGAGGTTTATCGCATCCGATTTATTATTTTGAGCAGCTATTAGCTTCCCAGAGGGATACCGCGAGAGATTGAAATCTAATCCAATCTATCGAAGTATCCGTCAGGTACTGACACGGATCGCCACGTGAAGGCTGCTGCTTGTTTGATCCGCAGTATTCCGTAATTAACGGTATTTTTAGTCTTAGCTCGTCGCTTGAACTCCTACGGTTATTGTCGCAGGAGGGGGGTCCCAAGTATCGGGCTGAGTTTGCAGATCGTCAAGCGGTGCTTGATCGATGCGCGGAGTTTCAGGAGTGTTTATCACACTTGGCATGAAACTTTTTTCGGATTGGAAACTCAGACTGAAAACGCGTGGGACCTCAAAAGAGAGCTAGAGTTGAGGCGATGGCGGTTTTATAAGGTGAAGTGAAGCAAACTAGCTCGGCATAGCTCAGACGAGATGCCTGCACAATAGTACAGCTCAAGCTACAGACCTGCGATCGATATAAGGTGTCTGCAGAGATCGCCATGGCAACTGAGATGGCGTTGAATTGCAGGATGAAAACCAACTGCTCCTGTGCGCATGCAGCCGCCCTTCACCACCCCTTTGATATAACTCTCATTGTACATGATTGCTAGACTTTGGAGAGACAGAAATAGAATGCCTAAAGCCATTCACAATTCTGCTGCTTATTATTATTGGCTGCATGCTACGGGAGTGGAATTGAGATTTTACCTTCACGCTTCTCTGTCGTGGTACATGTATGAGCGGAACTAGTCTAGAAGTACTATAGGTATAGAGCCTAAGAGATTAAATTTAGTACGTGACGTTGAGTAGTTGTTAATCGTTAAGTGTTAATTAATATGTAGCAAAAATACAATAATTGAGGTAGAATTCGCACATAATGAAGATCATTGATGAAAGATACAAAGATACAAAGTGGCTAGCGAAAGGTGCGTTTTAAATAGGCAATAAAACTCCACTTGCCCTGTACGACTTGTTTATCTTTGTTTGAAGGTGCTTAGTCTAGCAAAACGATTCGATTAATATATAATAGATATTTATATATAACATTCACTAATTTGCCTGTAAAGCCAATCGTTTATACATGGTAAACATTTCATGGTCTTCTTAAAACCAAGAAGTCGCTAAGATCATCTCTAAGTACGAGCCAGAGTCCTAGTATTTTGATTTACAAGTCTGAACATAAAATTAAGTACATTCAAACCTTTTGCATACAGTTAAGTTTGCATACGTTTGTCTACATACAACGCATATAACTATACGTACTAGTTCTAGCATACATAGATTAAGTACATTTATATTCATTTTCTCTTAGCAGCTAGTTCGACTCAGCTTCCAGCTGCATACCTGATACGTCAATTTCGGGGTTCATTAGCCTCATTAGTTTCGGGCAAACATAGCAGCGATTTGGGCTCCTTTTGGTGACCTGACCTGGATAACATGCGGAAAAACTTTTCCGAAGCTAATACGTAAAGAAAGATATAACGCTCGTAAGTAGTGGCATCGAGAAAAGAACTTGGACAGAGAAGGCGGGACAATAAGTACATAAGTGAATATGATCATTCTAGAGCTTTCGTAGGATAAGCTTGCTTCTCACTCCTAATCCTATCTTATTCTTAGCAGTAATTTTTTGCTACAACGCAAGCTTTTGCGCTGGAGCAGAATGTTAGAAACAATTTTGAGATACGAATTTAAATCCATTTCTTTACGGAATGTAAGAAAGAAATGGTATATTCAAAACATTATCGGGTTTTAATATTTGCTTTTTGCTATCAGCTTAAAGCACCAAGTTTCTCGAAAAATATAACCTTGTTTTACCCTTTAAAAAAATCTAGACAAAAATTTCAAAATTCGAATTAGTTTGAAATTTCTTGTTTCGTGGAAATCGCTTAGTGTCTCTGTACACCGAATTATGTAGACTTCACAAAAAGACAATATGTATGAATTTACTTTACTCTAAAATCTGAATTCCATTACATATAATTTTTTAAGCAGAATTCTTTTTTATTAACTACGAAGCTATTATAGTGCAAGCATACGTTTTTTACTTTACTCTTTCTGGGAGTGAGCCAGCTTAAAATGTGTCACGATTGTTTATGATGCTCGTTACAATTCACACAATGAAATGCTCATACTTATTTGTTTTGTACTCAGATATGTCCTTTAGTTATAGACCTATATTTTTCCATGTTGTTTGTCCTAATTTAGTAGTATTCATATTTTTTCTGTTCTTTACAATACATTCTTGAGTCAACAAAGTATTTAGGCATAGATAATATCTTGCTAAGAGTTTTGCAAAGTTACTGGAACTAATGCAAAGTAATAGGGCTTAGGCCAAAAATCTTACCAAAGGTTTACCATTTCGGTTTTTTGTAGCAGCAAATTTTAGTTTTAGCAATGTTTATCTGTATAACCATAGCTCCTCATTTAAATGCAAACAAAAATATTTATTATATTCTCACATGAGTCTAAAATAATAATATTTATGTAGCCTACTAGCCTAGGTGCCCTATGAATGTTAAAGCGTTTTATAAATTTTCTAATAGCCACTTGGCACCTAAATTTTGTTATAATCTTTAGTTGTATAACGTCTAAAACTTGTACTTTTTTAATATGTACTGGTGAATATAGTTTCTCTCTAGTGTTGTCATATGATTGTGTAGGGGGTTTGGTTTCCCAAAAAGGTGAGAGTGAGGTGGTGGTTTTCTTTTTATTGATTGTCAATGAGAACATGAGCATAAAGTATTGAAATAAATGATTTCAATGGTGGCTCTATATTTATAGATGAAAACATGCATTTCTGATAAGTTCTGGAAAAATGCAGGAGTTTTAACAAAACTGGTGTAATATATATTTTTTAACTTTTATATTGTAGAGCATGGTGATGTTATTTACATGAATGATATTTGATTATAGTTATTATGTGCTTTACAGATCAAATGTTCTTAGAGTGGAAGTTTCTGGAAAAATATAAAAACCTCAATTTGTCGTTTTTTATGGCAAATTTACTGGAATGGCAAGTATAGTACAATGGAAGGTCATGATAAGACGCTACAATTGTATGTTAGTTGTGTGTCAGTAAAACATGTAAATTACAATTTTGTTTCAGTGTTTGCTCAGAGACACCCTTAGTGATAGCGACTTGATTGCTTTAGACAGTAGCTAAAAACAGCTTTAAGCACCAACCCTGACCTCTGGAATGGACCGGCCACCGTCACCAACTGTGCCAGCTGAGCGTGTCAACCTGCGCCTACTGCTAGTCACTGGGGAGACCCATAATTTCCTATTTAATCCGGATGATTGCGCTGAAGAGATCACCGAGTTTGTGTATAATAACTGGCCTGAAGGTGAGGTTACACTTACCTGAAACCTTAGGGCAGCTTCAATAATATGCTTTTTAAAAATTTAGGTCTGCTTTTCCTCTGAATCTTCAGCTCTCATCTCTCCCTGAATCCTCTGCTCCCACCTGTCTCCCTCAGGTTCTCTCCTCCCAGTATCAATATTTTGAAAGACTAGGGCTTGCAATCAAGTACCATTATTTGTCTTTATTCCTCTACTTCTGAAAAAATCCCTAAATTTATTTTAATAGATTGGTCGCAGGTGCCGCGCCCAGCATCCAACATTTTGCGCCTCATCTACCAGGGCAGATTTCTTCACAGGAGCGTGACATTGGCAGCGCTGCGACTGCCGGTGGGCAAGACCACCGTCATGCATTTAGTTGCTAGGGAAACTGCGCCAGAGCCTCACAGAGAAGGTAAGTTCCTAGACAAATCAGAGACTGATGGTGGATGATGACCAATCAGAGACTGATGGTGGGTGATGACTAATCAGAGACTGGTGGTGGGTGGTGACCAACCAGAGACTGATGGGGGGTTATGACCAATCAGAGACTGATGGTGGGTGAATGCCAATCAGACTGATGAGACTGATGGAGGGTGATGACCAATCAGAGACTGATGGTGGGTGAATGCCAATCAGAGACTGATGGTGGCTGATGACCAATCAGAGACTAATGGTTGGTGATGACCAATCAAAGACTAATGGTGGGTGATGACCAATCAGAGACTGATGGTGGGTGATGACTAATCAGGTACTGATGGTGGGTATGACCAATCAGGTACTGATGGTGGGTGATGACCAATCAGAGACTGGTGGTGGGTAATTGATGTTTTGTTTTTTGCTCTGGCCCAAGCGCGCATCATGCAAACGAGCGAAAATTGATTTTCAGGTGAGAATGGACGCGGTAAAAATGGCGACTCGGGATGCTGCAGCTGCTGCACATGCTGCTGCACGCTACTATAATTATAAGCTGTGCACTTTTATTATTGACTTTGACAATTGATGTCTATCGATCTTTTTAGGAGTATGTTGTGTCTGGTTTATCGGACGTTGTTTGTACACGTTAAAAACGTTGAAATAAATATGCGTTTCAAACTAAGTCAGCAAAACAAATATATAGTTTTTTATTGTGTTTTTTCGAGTCGCGATTTCAGTTTAATTCTCTTGTGTACACAAAGCAGTGTGTGTATTGCGTCTTTATGCTCCTAACTTCGTGTTTTGCGCTAGATTTTTGTTAAAAAATTATATAAGTTATTGATTTAGTTTTTAAGTGTTTTTTTCATTGGTTCTGCTTTCAGTTGTTCTAACTGTTGTTTGCTAGCAATTAATGTGCTTGCTATACTACTTGTATTCGCTTCAGTAGTAGTTGCTACCGATTGCTTTTGCTGCGCACAGTGTCAATTTTACCTAATGAAACCGAAATTGATTTTCTCTTCATGGAGCACAGATAGAATAGAATAGTTTTGATTACTTTTTGGATTAACTTATTAGATTCATTAATTTAATTTGAAACTGCAGCTGTACATTGCTGTGACTATGTGCATTGTACACAAATGTACATTATATGTACTCAAATAAAAAGTAATATATCGTATCGAATTGCCTAACAATTACTATTTTGTCTTATTATCCATGTACATTAATGTCAGAATTCTTTATCTTTTATCGCAAATTACTTATTATATTTGAATCTCAAATGACTTAATCAAAATCCGATCTCTTCTCTTGAGATCAATGACTGTCGCATCTTTTTTATTTCACTGCAAATTCAGCTGTTTGTTTTTTGTCCTTTTTATGTGTAAACACATTCTCGTGTTTTCGGCCCCTACTGCCTACTTACAAATCAGTAGTATGAATTCTTTCTTTTCTTAAAAATTTACACTATTAGGAATAGGCTTCTACCTGTAAGGCATTGCACACCTGTCTTTCAGTTAAATCAAAGAATTGGGTCGATTCGGTAGTTACAGGTATGCCATCTCAAACGCAGTGGCGTAAATTGAGATTAGAACAGTATATCCATCTATTAAATAGATAGCCTGCACATTGTTATTTGTAATGTTCTTTTTGTGTAAATTATTGTATCATCCAATAAAGTGACCATTCGTTTCTGTCTATGATATATATATATTGTTGCGTTCTGCGAACATATTTATATTGTCCAATTGTCAAGTGTAATTATAGCACGATTTTGACTAATATAGTTATGCAGAAAAATGTTTAGATTTAAGCACTAAAATGCACACAAATACGAAATTATACTATACTCATTAAAACTGGTACACATTGATTTCATTCTTTGTTTCATTATTAATCCTCAGTAGTTTAACTGTTTTGTCAGTCATTGTTGCTATCATGACTTAATATGCCTGTGCCCTAATGTTTACAGTCAGTATTTCTTTGTGTACACGTGAGAAGATTGGCTGCCATGATGTAATCGTTCATAAGTGGATATTGGCAACAGCCTTGATGTACACACGTGTATATTGTTAACAGCCTTGATGTACACACGTGTATATTGTTAACAGCCTTGATGTACACACGTGTATACTGTTAACAGCCTTGATTTTCACACGTGGATATTGGTAACAGCCTTGATGTTCACACGTGGATATTGTTAACAGCCATGGTGTTCACACATGGATATTGGTATCAGCCTTGATTTTCACACGTGGATATTGGTAACAGCCTTGATGTTCACACGTGGATATTGGTAACAGCTTTGATGTTCGCACGTGGATATTGGTAACAGCCATGATGTACACATGTGGATATTGGTAACAGCTTTGATGTTCACACGTGGATATTGGTAACAGCCTTGATGTTCGCACGTGGATATTGGTAACAGCCTTGATGTTCACACGTGGATATTGGTAACAGCCTTGATGTTCGCACGTGGATATTGGTAACAGCCTTGATGTTCACACGTGGATATTGTTAACAGCCATGATGTTCACACGTGGATATTGGTAACAGCTTTGATGTTCACACGTGGATATTGGTAACAGCCATGATGTACACATGTGGATATTGGTAACAGCTTTGATGTTCACACGTGGATATTGGTAACAGCCTTGATGTTCGCACGTGGATATTGGTAACAGCCTTGATGTTCACACGTGGATATTGTTAACAGCCATGATGTTCACACGTGGATATTGGTAACAGCCTTGATGTTCACACGTGGATATTCGTAACAGCCTTGATTTTCACACGTGGATATTGTTAACAGCCTTGATGTTCACACGTGGATATTTTAACAGCCTTGATGTTCACACGTGGATATTCGTAACAGCCTTGATTTTCATACGTGGATATTGTTAACAGCCTTGATGTACACACGTGGATATTGGTAACAGCCTTGATGTACACACGTGGATATTGGTAACAGCCTTGATGTTCACACGTGGATATTGTTAACAGCCATGGTGTTCACACATGGATATTGGTATCAGCCTTGATTTTCACACGTGGATATTGGTAACAGCCTTGATGTTCACACGTGGATATTGGTAACAGCTTTGATGTTCACACGTGGATATTGGTAACAGCCTTGATGTTCGCACGTGGATATTGGTAACAGCCTTGATGTTCACACGTGGATATTGTTAACAGCCATGATGTTCACACGTGGATATTTTAACAGCCTTGATGTTCACACATGGATATTCGTAACAGCCTTGATGTACACATGTGGATATTGGTAACAGCCTTGATGCACACATGTGGATATTGGTAACAGCCATGATGTACACATGTGGATATTGGTAACAGCCTTGATGCACTCGTACCTGAATGGATATTGGCTACAACCTTAACAAACACATGCGTATATTGATAACAGACAGTGCTCTAAGCCCGACTAAGAAAGATCTGTAAGAACAAATTTCAAAAGATTTTCACTGAAAACAGGCCCATTGTTTAAAGGCCAAGAGAAACATTCGAATTCATGGATTTTTTTAATAATGATTGACTAACGAAGTTTTGCATTTGGAAAATCAGAAAATAAAAAGCAAAGAAGCAGCAACTTGAAGAGGTTATTAACATGAGTTAAGCTATTGAGAACAGCAAGCAGGTGCGAACAGCGAATGAGAAGTTATTGCAGCATGTTTCTAAGCATTAGAAAATGTCTATTAACAAAAAATCTGAGATGCATGCAAAACTTGTTAATTTAGTCATTGTGACTTTTTTAAAACAAATTTTCCCGAGCGCAGGTGCTTCAGCGAGACTTTCATCTTGCCACCGTCTGAGGACCGCTTCATGATCACCTGGCATAGCGAGGTTGTTGGAGGATGACATGTAGGCAAACTTTCATTTAAGCAGGGATCAGTAAGATCGATATTTAGTAAATCTAAAGATCGCTATGTACGTGTATATGTGACTGATTAATTTCTAATCACGCGCCGGTAACTATTTCGTTTTTTTAAATTTCATTTTAAATCGAAAAACATGAAAGGAATCCCTGGATTCTCGTGAAGGGAATTCCTGGATTCTCACAAAGGGAATCCCTGGATTTTCACAAAGGGAATCAAAGGATTCTCAATAAGGGGATTTCTGGAAATCCCTGGATTCTCACGAAGGGAGTCCCTGGATTCTCACGAAGGGAATCCCTGGATTCTCACGAAGGAAATCCCTGGATTCTCACGAAGGGAGTCCCTGGATTCTCACGAAGGGAATCCCTGGATTCTCACGAAGGAAATCCCTGGATTCTCACGAAGGGAGTCCCTGGATTCTCACGAAGGGAATCCCTGGATTCTCACGAAGGGAATCCCTGGATTCTCACGAAGGGAGTCCCTGGATTCTCACGAAGGGAATCCCTGGATTCTCACGAAGGAAATCCCTGGATTCTCACGAAGGGAGTCCCTGGATTCTCACGAAGGGAATCCCTGGATTCTCACGAAGGAAATCCCTGGATTCTCACGAAGGGAGTCCCTGGATTCTCACGAAGGGAATCCCTGGATTCTCACGAAGGGAATCCCTGGATTCTCACGAAGGGAATTCCTGGATTCTCACGAAGGGAATTCCAGGATTTTAATGAAGGGAATCCCATTATTAGTAAGAAAGGAAACCTGTAAAGTTAAAGAACGTAATTCAAGATTTTCACTCGGCAGTTAACCCCACTGACCTCCTGCTGGCTGACGCTGACAATGACCCCACCATAGAGGGTGGCCCGCCTGGTCTCCAGTGTCACCCGGACGCCTTTGCTGAAGCTGCGATCCCGATAGAACAGTACACCGTCAACCACTTGCAGCCGGGAGGCCGGAGTGGCGCCGGCGATGCCAGAGCCGCCAGCGCCTGTGGTAGAAGCGGTGGCAGCAGCGGAGTTGCCGTTGCTTGCGGCCGAACTAGATGCCTGCCTTTGCCTTGCCTTGGCGATCGCCCGCAGATCGTCTTGAATGTCGGAGTCGGGCAGCAGAGGATCAAAAGCGCCGCCAACGCCCCAAACTGGGCCGCCAAATGAGCCGGCGCCTGCTGCGGCCGACGATGTCGACGGAGCCCCGGAGGCAGCCGCGGCGGCCGCTGCGGCGGCTGCTGCAGCGATAGCGGCTAGACCGCTGGACGAGACGTCCACTCCTGAAGCTGCTGACGATGCGGCAGCGGATGCAGCGTCTAGCGGCAATGCCGAGCCTGACAGGGTCAAGCGAAAGACGACTTGGTTTGAAATATCAAAGAGCCATTTCTAAACTAAAATAATTTTGTCTCACCGGCAGCAGCAGCAGCAGCCGTCCCCTTCGCAGGCTGCCTGTTCCTCAGTCGCCAAGTAGCCGGCTGCTTAACGTCGTGCACATCGCCGTCGAAGTTTAAATCGAAGCTGGCCCGCTCCATCTCCACAGCGCGACGCTTGTCGTTCAGCTCTGTTAGAAGCAGATCCGTCAGCTCCTTCGGATGGGGACAGAATTAGAAATGAGATGCCTAGTACGAGTGCCGCTGCAAATAAAGCAATATTCTTAAATGTCCCACTGCAAACTACTTTTGGACCTCAGTACAAAGGGGATTTTACTTGTTTTAAATGATTTTTTAGTACACCTCGGGTCGAAAATTTGATCTTCGGGCCTGAAACCCCATCCCATCAGGCTATACGATTTCATCATCTTGCATTAATATCTTTCAAGACTTTTTAATCCTGAAATTAACAGAGGCCTTTGCAGGGGTGTTCAATAAGTTTCCGGACTTCAAGAAACAGCTCGTTTAAGTCTGCACACAATGTACCTAACTAAAAATGTACATGTCCCAAGATTACTCATCAAATATAAAGGCTTTCAACCCTGCCACTCGGGATTTTATTTCAATCAGCTTCCCCCTATCAAACCTATCTGCAATGGAACTGTCGCGCACTGACTGGAGAGCGATGATTTACAACGACTACAAAAGTGTTCTGTCAAGTCAGAGAGCTTGGAACGGCTTCATCAGGCCTTCGGAGATACTGCGCCTTCCAGAACAACCGTTTTATGACTGGTTCGCCGAATTTCGTCGGGGTCGGCTGTCGCTTGAAGACGAAGCTCGAGAGGCACGACTTCCAAGCTCGACAACCGATGAAAACGTTGCTGCAGTGCGAGCACTGATTTAAGAAGATCCGCAAATGAAGGTTCAGCAATTAGCCACAGCTATCGGCATTTCATCGGGACGCACCTCCACCATTCTGCACGAAAGGCTCAGGCTGAGCACGGTATCCGCCTGTTGGGTACCCCACCACCTCACCCAGGAGCAGAAGCAGGCCCGTGTCGATTGGTGCCAAGCCATGCTCAACAGATTTGACAGTGGGAGCTCCTGGGAGCACCTGGGAGATTGTCACTGGTGATGAAACCTGGGTGTACAGTTTCGACCCCGAAAGCAATTAGCAGTCGATTCAATGGACTCCAGTTGGCAGCCCACCGCCCCCAAAGCTGGTGCGGTCCCGAAGGGTTGCCAAGCAGATGGTCGCTGCTTTTGTGTCTCGTAGCGGTCCTGTGGCCCTGATCCCGCTGGTAACACAGCGGACAGTGACTGCCGGATAGTATGTTACCGAATGCATGCCGCAGGTGCTACCGGCCATCGACGAGAGGCGTCCAAGGATTCGAACTCGCGGCCTGTTGCTCCACCAGGACAATGCCCTAGCCCACACTGCGCGACAAACGATGGAGTTTATGGAGCAGAACCGCATCCAGTTGCTTTAACATCCACCCTACAGTCCAGACCTGGCCTCGTGCGACTTCTTTGTGTTCCCTTGGGTCAAGCACTTGCTCAAAGGAGTTCGGTTTAAATCGCCAGAGTTGGCCGTCAAGGCCTTCAGCAGTCACCTGTACAACATCCCTCAGTCTGAATGGACTGGCTGCTTTTCTACTTGGTTTGAGAGGATGAGGAAGTGCATCAAAGCTGCTGGGGAGTACTTTGAAAAGACCTAATAGTAATTTTTTATTTGACATTTGACAGGTTTTCTGTGTATCCGGAAACTTATTGAACACCCCACGTATAATTTAATCCTTCAAGCCTCTATAATCCAATCCCTCAGGCCTCTATAATCCAATCCTTCAGGCCTCTATAATACAATCCTTCAGGCCTCTATAACCCAATCCCTCAGGCCACTATAATCCAATCCTTCAGGCCTCTATAACACAATCCCTCAGGCCTCTATAATCCAATCCTTCAGGCCTCTATAGTACAATCCTTCAGGCCTCCATAACCCAATCCCTCAGGCCACTATAATCCAATCCTTCAGGCCTCTATAATCCAATCCCTCAGGCCTCTATAATCCAATCCTTCAGGCCTCTATAATCCAATCCTTCAGGCCTCTTTAATCCAATCCTTCAGGCCTCTTTATTAAAATCCTTCAGGCCTCTTTAATAAAATACTTTAGGCCTCGTTAATCCAATCTTTATGCCTCTTAATTTAAATACTTCAGTCCTACTTAATTAAATCGTCCAGGTCTCTTTATTTTAACTATTCATACCTCTAAAGTCCTCAGTGGCAATAACTACTCACCTGTCGCCTCTGACTAAGTTCCTGTTGAGCGCTGCTCTTTTCAGCATTGTGCTCCTGATTAATGAGCTGGCAGCGCAGCTGATACCAATCTCTGGCCGCCTGTTGCCATTCTAGACAGTCGGCCTGGAGTGCAGCTAGGCATCGCTGATACTCTGGCAGGGTGCCCTTCTCAAGCCGGGCTAATTTAGATTGCAAGCGCTCTAGCCTTTCATCTGTTGCTACTGGCACTTGGGGCTGCTGCTGCTGTGGAATGGAATCTGACTGTGGCGATAACAAGACTGGTGACTCATCATCCACTTGCTGCTGCTGCTGATTCAGGACAATGCCAAATGATAGCATTGGAATCCAAAGTTAAGCTGTTTAGCTAGAAAAAAAACAATGTTTTTGTAAAACAATAGCTATCATTTGAAATTATATTTGAAAGGCATAATACAGCTCAAAACTTTTTTTCAAGCAACAATAATTTTATACCATTTTTATTCTCCAGCATAGATATATATAATATATATATATATATAGTTATAAGAATAGTGACAATTGCATAAAAAATCTATACAGGTTAGGGGAACATTTGTTTACATATGTACTGTTTAGAGAAATAGCTCATATATAAATTACAAGATAATTAAGAACAAACTGAACAAAATAATATGCATTTCAAATGCAAGGACCACAAAAACTAAGGTAAGTATAACTAAGTTATTCTCTACAGTGGTCCCATAGTCAAGATGGCCTTTACCAAAGAAAATTCTGGCATAAAACAGAGGTCCCTAACACACATAGTGAACAATCACAGTGCACATGGTGGTCCTAAGCACATATGGCACACACAGTAACAGTGCACAGCTGGTGCACATTTGGCACACAGTTTGTCCACAAATATTTGTTCTGCCACACACTGGCACAACCTTCCTGACTAAGGAAGGAATGACAATGGTCTTTGTTTTAATGTTTAATTAGAAACATTAAGTCAGACAATATATGTATGTTAAATAGGGCAGCATATTTGTTGTATACAGCAGATTGAAAGACTTAAATGTATAACATAACCCATCATTCCTGTTTTTATAGCATAAAATACTTATTTTTTATTCAGTAGATAGAAGGCTCCTAGGCCTTGTGGCCAGAACACATACTTTAGCCTTTATGAAACATAGCAAGGATAAAAAACAATAAACAGAACTGTACAGTAGAACTGAAAATCAGAACTGTAGGAACTGTAGAAGCTGTATCTAGGTCTAGGTCAGAGTTCCCAAAATTCCGAAAATAAGAAGCTGTAGCCACTACCACTATGTCTATGTCTCCTTAGGCTTAAGAAGTTATTAGTTGAGTGATTTTTTATATTAATGCTCAGCATTTGATTTTTATAAAGGCGAAATAAAAGGTGATAAGTATGCTGTGGTAAAAAAAGTGCTAAAAATACTATACAGGTGGAACTTTGATCAGTTTCCTCAATTTAGCGTAGAGTTGTGTGTTCAGATACATGTGTAGCGTAGGCAGTGTAGGCATCGACGGCATCGATAAATTTCTTAAAAAATTAGACAAAGGATTTCATAGAACGTATTATAAAAACAAAACACTATTTTAGCTTTGGCAACGGAAGTTATTTATTTTATTTATAAATATAAAAAAGCTTTATTATATTGAAAAATACACGATATTTATAGGAAAATAACTTATCTACATCAACCTTCTATATGATCTGATCAGTTTGGAATTTCTGTATTTGAAACTTTGGTGAAAAACTCTCTTAACCTATCTTACACTTGCTTCAATATCATTCTTTTAGATACGTAGTATGTATGATTATTGGCGTACTAGACACGACAAAAGAAACTTAAAGAAGTTCTTGTTGTATAATTCCAAAACTAAAACTGCAGGCTTTTTTAGAAAATAATTATTTGAAAGCTGTTATATTACGAGTATTATTTTCCTTCTTTTTATTAAACTTAAGTATAGCAGTTTTTTCACACACTTTGCGCTGTTACATCTTTTCAGTTGGTTGTTGCTAGTTGCATGTTTTAGTACCATTTACATTTAGTAGATAGAATAATTTGTAGTATGAATATAATATTTTTGGCTGACATTTATGTTAATTCCCTATAGTTTTGTATTTTATTTTTGTATAATATTTTTTTCGTTATTGTTCTATTACTGCAATAATTTTCAAAACAAGTACATTTTGTTAAGCTTCTGTTTTTTAAAGGCATAATATACCCTTTAAAAATTATGTAAGGTCTACATACCTAAATGCATATAAGTATATAGAAAAAATACAAATAAATATAATTATGAAATCTATATGTGGCTATCAGTATATGAGTTTTCCCTAAGTTAAGCATGCAAAAAAGTACACGCTATCTCTGAGCATATACACCATACAATTTGTTATTACATATGGTCAACTAGGCTAGGCTAGTCTAGGCTTGCTAGGTGAATTCTTATTTAGCGATATAAGGGAAAGTAATCTTCATTCTAACTATAAAATATCAAGTATGTCTAGAAACTCAGCTAGCTCAGCTAACTAAAATAGAAAGTGCATATTCTTTATTTAGCTATAGACTTGTGTTTTGGCATTTTTAGATTTTCAAGCCAGGTGATTTCATTATTACATTATATTATACTCATGTTTATCTCTAAGTCAGTCTATAATGTTTGGGCAAATGCATGGACAAATGGTCCTAGCTATTCCGTCTTGTATTGAAAATTATTTGTTCCTACTTAATTTATCTCCAATCAAAAGCATACAGCTCTGCTCTCATTCTTTAAAACTATAACTGAAACCAATTCTAGCTCCTCTACATAAATAGGAATAGCTGTTAAATTCTGTTTCTCTAGGGCACATGTGTAGGCCTTACAGCTTATAAATTCGTTGCATCCAATTTCAAACTGACCCAAATCAGGTGGTTCGTATATTGCCATTTCGTGTTTTTCAGGCAAGCAGTTTAGCTAGTCAGATCTAATCTTTCTAAAAATGGCCGACAGCAGAAGCAGCAGAACGACGACCCAAAGAGCCAACGATTCATCGTATGAGTCGTCAACAGTGCCGAAGTCGTCAGTGCTATCATCATCGGCTTCCAGATTGGACAACGATGTACCCGGCCCATTCGACTGGTCCTCAGTGGTGGCTGATGTAATTCTCACAGCCGAAGAGAGAAACTTACCGAATTGGCCGTTTCGCGCTCGCACCGACTCGTCAGTTGTGTCGCCGACAATGTTTGGCAAAGAGTTTGGCATTGCAGAGAGGCCAGTGGATGAAAGCTATAAGGCCGCTCACTCCAAACCATCGATCTGGTCAAACGATTTGTGCAAGCCTCAAGCCTCGAAACGTGACGAGCCCTTCTCAATGGCCTCGGACGTGGCGTTTCTGAAATCGCTGCTTGCCTCAAATCCAAGCCTGCAAAGGGCTGTGGAAGCAGCAGAATTGCGCGAATCCAGTCATGCGGCCGAGATGAAACTACTCGACGATGAACACATGAGAAAGGAGGACCAGCTGTTGATGCCGCCGCCTCCGCCGCCGCTGCCAATGTTTTTTAGGGTGCAGCCGCAGCAGGAGCCGAATCAGAAGGTCCGTTGTCACGCACGTCGCGGTGGCGCCAGCGCTGCCTGCCTCGGTGTTGCTAGAAGATCCGGTCCCGAAGCCGCCAGCGCTGCTACTGCAGCTACTACTAACTTCGACGAGAGCGAGAGAAGTAGTATGAAGCGAAAATCTGACGACGCGAACTCGGCTAGTGAACCGGCGCCAAAGTATTTCCGCATGCCACCGGAGCCTCCAGTGTGAGTGAATCAGATATCATCCAATTTGAAGCATTGTAAATTGATCTAAATACTATTCTTTGTTTTTCTCCGCACTAGAACTCACCGATCGGAGGCCTTCATCAATCGAATGCGCAATCTGGAGCGCGGCGTCAAGAATCTGCGCACGCTTGTGCAGGATACTTTCGCTAAGAAGGCGCGTTTGCTTGCTTTATACTTGCGTATTTCATTTTGTGGGCTTCACTGCGTCTTTTTCCCTGTCCGAATAATAATAATAATTGATTACACCTGCCCCAATTGGGTCAGATGTGCAGCCGACAGCACAGCCGCAGCTAATGCGCGGCGCATCTGAAGGCTGCGTACAGCTGTTCAGTCCATGGACTGGGGGGACGCCACACCCACCTTCAATTATCCCAGCTGATGCTGGTACCCATTTAACAGCTGGGTGAACTGAAGCAATGCAGAGTTAAGTGTCTTGCTAAAGGACGCAAATTGTTCCAGTGGAGTCGGGAATCGAACCCCCGACCTTCAAGTCGTGAGTCCGACGCCCTAACCACTAGGCTACAACCTCTCCTGTCCGAATATTGGTCATTACCATCTGTCCTGATTCTACCTGTTTAAATCTCGACCTTTGCCACCTGCGTCTTAATCCTAGGTTATTACCACCTGTCTTATTCTAGGCCATTACCTGTCGTAATACTAGGCCATTAAGACCTGTCTCAATACTTAGTCATTACCACCTGTCTCAATACCAGGCCATTACCATCTGTCTTAATCCAGGCCATTACCATTTGTCTTAATCTAGGCCATTACCATTTGTCTTAATCTAGGCCATTACCATTTGTCTTAATCTAGGCCATTACCATTTGTCTTAATCTAGGCCATTACCATCTGTCTTAATCTAGGATTCTAGGCCATTACTACCTATCTTAATCTAGGCCATTACCATCTGTCTTAATCTAGGCCATTACCACCTGTCTTATTCTAGCCCATTACTACCTATTTTAATTTCGGTCATTACCACCTGTCCTAACCTCGGTCTTTTTCGCTTTTTCCAATCTTGTTTATTATTATATTCTTAAATTTGCCATTGCCCCTGACACTTTTCCAGACCATAGAAATGATGGCGCTCGCTAGAAAGGCCGACCGCATCAGACAGACCTATGGATCCATGCTGGTATGCTAGTTACTCACTGTCTGTCTGTCTCATTGTTTGTCTGTCCTAACACTGCGTCAATATATCACCCCCCTATCTATGCGATCCCCAACTGTAGAAAAAGTGCGAAGTTTTAAAGCTATTCTGCAATGAGGAATCGCGTTTGCAGAAGCGCACAGAAAATCAGTAAGCAAAATCAACCAGAAAGAAATAAATTATCTTTAACTTTTCAAGTACTAAAAGTTGCACTTGTTTTGCAGGCTAGCAATAATTGACAGGCGGCTGTACACGCTTGTCGAGACCGCTATGAGCCTGGTGAAGGTCAGCAAGTCAAGTGAGTTGTGAGACAATGCGAATCAGGAAAATATGCTAAATATTTTATGTTTAATTAGATTGGACACTTTAATTAGTACTTCCGCAATGTGACGTCGTTTTTTAATTTATGGCCAAGATTTTTGGTTCGCAATTTCTCGCTATTGTGTTTTTTTTGGTGAGCACGACTCCATTCTCGTCTTGGGACATTTTGTCATCGAATTTATTCTTTAGATCTTTTTAGATAGATTTACACATGGGACATTTTGTTATTATTTTTCGTTGACTATTTTATTTTATCATCTATAATATACGAGTAGATAATAGGATCTATCTATATCTATATCCCATGAGAGATCTATGATAGATCTGTAATATATGATAGATGAATGATGGATCCTAAATATTTGGTTTACGAATATTTAGGAATATTTTTTTCTTGTGATAATTTTCTAATGAACAGGGCATTCGGTATGTATTATTGGGATAAAAAAATTAAAAAACAAAAAATCTCAGATATGCTCATTTGGTGATGTAGACCCGCAGCCATCGAGAAGGTAATTCTGCCCATTTCGCTGACTCCTGAGCACACACGCACACAGATACTGTACGCAGGCAAACACTCACAAGGTCGTGTACATCTGCCCTGACTTTCTCATTTTCGGGCAGTGTACTCTCTCACTGTACCTTTGAGGTTGGCCCTCAAGGGCGTAAACTGCATGGCAAGCCCCTAAAGCATTTTCTCCGCGGCTGCGCCCAAAATTAATGTGGTCTCGCCGTGGAATCGAGCTCAGGGACCTTGGCGCGAGAAGCAGACGTGTTAGAGTTAGATCGCCATTCGGGAATTAGGCATAGCTTTCAGTCATGGGATAATTTTGATCGGTTTGCATATTGAGATATTTTAGGACCGAATTTTTTTCTGGGATAATTTTGAAAGGCTTGAAGAACACGTTACTGTTCTTCTGGCAATTAAAAAATAGCATTGTGTTTTGCTTAAAAACTACAAGCCCCAGATGCTAATCCTAACCAATTGTGTGCTAATCCCATCGCAGTTAAGCTGCTGAAAACTCGGGTTCAAGAGATCCTAATGATTCAGCAAGAGTGCATCAGTATGTGCAAACGAGACCTGGCCATCTGCGCCAGCATTGTTAGAACTCACGAAGCAAAGCGTAAGCAGCCATTGTATCTAATTATACTAAACTCTCTGTCCTAGTCTTTGTCTATCTTTAAATTTTTTATTTTTAGTCAGCCGCAAAGTCAACTGGAACGTCGAAGTCAGGCAGAAGATTGAAAAAGTAAAGCGAGAGGTAAACAAATTGCTTGCTGTGATTGAAAAAGGAAGAACAAAATATGGACAGAGATTGGAGATCGGAGAGAGAGGTACAAGAGATGGGAACGGGGGGAAAAGGAAGAAAGACTGGGAAAAAATTAAGGGTTTGGACGAAGGACGAATTCCAAGATCAGGAGAAGTTCTGAAAAAAAAGCTAAAAAATGAGGAGCGAGTGAAGGATCAAAGGTGATATTTATCCCCTTACTATCAGTGCTTAATCGCTTCCCGACTCTCTAGCTGAAGATCACAGGTGACGAGCTAAGCCTCACTCACTTGGCCTGCCAGTTGGCTACGGAGAAAATCGAAATTGAAGAGGAGAGCATCGAGTATCTGCAGGAGACTATCGGTGAGTATTCTCGCTCTTAGGCTGTGATTGTCGTTCAAAGCACAAAGGCACGTTTTACTCGAACAAAAATATTTTTAGACTTGCGAGACAAGCTGACGAAAATGCGAGAGCAGCCAGGGCAGGCTGCGAACTCAACAGAAGGAGAAACAGACAACGCGGCTGGTTCGGCACAAGGTGAATTGCCGACTGAAGATGTCGAATTTTCGGAGCCTGAGACCGAGGTTGTTAAAAGAATCTCTTCTAAGGAAGCTGAGGTTTTGGAGCTGGAGCAGCAGATCAAGGAGCTTCAGGTGCAGTTTCCTGGCTTTGTGTAACTCAGAAATGGGATTTTAGTGCCCCACTCATGTTCCTATGGTGTCTCCAACCAGATCCTCAAATTATCCCCGACTCTCACATATATACAAAAAATTATGCCCGACTCTCCCAGATCCTCAAATTATTCCAAACTCTCCCAGATCCTCAAATTATTCCCAACTCTCCCAGATCCTCAAATTATGCCCGATTATCCCAGATCCTCATATTAGGCCCGACTCTCCTATATCCTCAATTTATGCCCGACTCTCCCAGATCCTCAAATTATTCCCAACTCTCCCAGATCCTCAAATTATGCTCGACTCTCCTATATCCTCAATTTATGCCCGACTCTCCCAGATCCTCAAATGATTCCCGACTCTCCCAGATCCTCAAATTATGCCCGACTCTCCCAGATCCTCAAATGATTCCCAACTCTCCCAGATCCTCAAATTATTCCCAACTCTCCCAGATCCTAAAATTTTTCCAAACTCTCCTAGATCCTCAAATTATTCCCAACTCTCCCAGATACTCAAATTATTCCCAACTCTCCCAGATCCTCAAATTATGCCCGACTCTCGGATCCTGAATTAAACCCCGACTCTCTCGGATCCTCAAATTATCCCCGACTCTGCCAGATCCTCAAATTATTCCCAACTCTCCCAGATCCTCAAATTATTCCCATCTCTCCCAGATCCTCAAATTATCCCCGACTCTGCCAGATCCTCAATTTATTCCCAACTCTCCCAGATCCTCAAATGATTCCCGACTCTCCCAGATCCTCAAATTATTCCCAACTCTCCCATATACTCAAATTATTCCCAACTCTCCCATATACTCAAATTATGCCGGACTCTCCCAGATCCTCAAGTTATCCCCGACTCTACCAGATCCTCAAATTATCCCCGACTCTACCAGATCCTCAAATTATCCCCGACTCTCCCAGATCCTCAAATTATTCCCGACTCTCCCAGATCCTCAAAATATGCCCGACTCTCCCAGATCCTCAAATTATGCCCAACTCTCCAGATCCTCAAATTATGCCCGACTCTCCCAGATGCTCAAATTTTGCCTGACTCTCTCGGATCCTCAATTCGTGTGTCCAAAATTCTTAGATCCTCACTTCATGTATTCTACGTATTCTTCGAGATGCCAGATTCCTATTTAGTGCCTTCCATTCTCGCAGATCCTCACTTCTGTGATGCTCATTTCGCAGTTTCTGTTTCCTGATCATGATAAACATTTCTGTCCAATTAAAGCATTTGGCCTCTCATCAAGACGGGGAGCCAACGGTTGAAGGACAAGAAGAGCGGTATCCAACCTATGAAGAAGTCCCAGTCACAGTGACAGCTTCTGCCGACGGTGTAGCGTCCGAAGACGGCGAGTTGGACAAACTCGAAGAGGCCGAGATTGACAAGCTGATTCAAGATGCAGAACAGGAGCTGCAGTTGGCTGGGTAAGTTTGGTCTGGCTGAGATCCTTAACTGTACTGAGCTAAGCAATGGAAACACTAAATCAGATGTCTAACACATTGAATCTCATATCTAACACATCTATTCTTATATCTAACACATCGAATCTCATATCTTACACATTGAATCTCATATCTAACACATCGAATCTTATATCTCAAATTAAGATAATTCTATCTAACACAACGAATCTCATATCTAACATATCAAACCAGATGTCCAAGACCTTAAACCAGATGTCTAACACATCAAACCAGATGTCTAACACCTTAAACCAGATGTCTAACACATGAAACCAGATGTCTAACACATCAAACAAGATGTCTAACACATCAAACCAGATGTCTAACACATTGAATCTGGGATCTAACTGCCCAACAGATTTCCGGACGAAACTGAGCAGCCGGTTGAGTCCAATCAGGCGGACTTGACTGAGCTGAGCGACGAGCTGGCTGCTCTACTAACCAGGCTGGCCACCGCTGAGCAGCAGCTTGATGATGAGCAGCTGCTCAACGATCCTATTATTGGGAGTGAGGCGAACACTAAGGAGCAGGAACAAGACGCGCCGGGAAATACGGGTGAGTATGCGAGATGAGAGACTAGATCGGGGAGAGATGGAGTTAGAAAGGAGAGATGGAGATTAGAGGGGTCAGATTGAGATTAGAGAAGAGAGATGGAGTTAGAGGGGAGAAATGGAGTTAGAGGGGAGAGATGGAGATTAGAGGGGAGAGATGGAGATTAGAGGGGTCAGATTGAGATTAGAGAAGAGAGATGGAGTTAGAGGGGAGAAATGGAGTTAGAGGGGAGAGATGGAGATTAGAGGGGAGAGATGGAGATTAGAGGGGAGAGATGGAGATTAGAGGGGAGAGATAGAGATTAGAGGGAGAGATGGAGACTAGAGGGGAGAGATAGAGATTAGAGGGGAGAGATAGAGATTAGAGGGGAGAGATGGAGACTAGAGGGGAGAGATAGAGATTAGAGGGGAGAGATGGAGACTAGAGGGGAGAGATAGAGATTAGAGGGAGAGATGGAGACTAGAGGGGAGAGATAGAGATTAGAGGGGAGAGATAGAGATTAGAGGGGAGCGATGGAGATTAGATGGGATAGATGGAGTTAGAGGGGAGAAATGGAGTTAGAGGGAAGAGATAGAGATTAGAGGGAGAGATGGAGATTAGAGGGGAGAGATGGAGATTAGAGGGGAGAGATAGAGATTAGAGGGGAGAGATAGAGATTAGAGGGGAGAGATAGAGATTAGAGGGGAGAGATAGAGATTAGAGGGAGAGATAGAGATTAGAGCGGAGCGATGGAGATTAGATGGTATAGATGGAGTTAGAGGGGAGAAATAGAGTTAGAGGGAAGAAATAGAGATTAGAGGGAGAGATGGAGATTAGAGGGGAGAGATAGAGATTAGAGGGAGAGATGGAGATTAGAGGGGAGAGATAGAGATTAGAGGGGAGAGATAGAGATTTGACGGGAGAGATGGAGATTGGAGAAGAGAGATTGAGACTAGACAGAAAAAATTGGAGATTAGATTGAAGAGAAGCAGATTAAAAAGGGTTAATTTGACTTAGGGAAGAGATGAAAGATTAGTGGTGAGAATGGGAGATCAGAGGGGGAGATAGGAACGGGGATCAGTTACAGGCGGAATAATAAATATAATCTAGGCTTTAGAATTGTGAATATATGGACGAATCGTTTCCGGCCCTTTCAGCTTCGGCCGCCACCGGCGCCTTTAACGATGCCCACACTGATGACTTTGAGGACGAGTTTGAATACGTCGAGCTGGATGTGGACGAGCTCTCGGCCCAAATGGAGGCAGAACGCGTCGAGCTGACTAATATTTTAACACCTCTTCGTGCTCATCAGCAGGAGATCATGGTGGCCCTGCGAGACATCGACAGTGCTGCCGCTGCTGCTGAAGGCTCAGCTGGCGGTGCTGCTGGAAGCTCAGCTGGCGGTGCTGCTGGAAGCTCAGCTGGTGGAGCTGCTGGAAGCTCAGCTGGTGGAGCTGCTGGAAGCTCAGCTGGCAGTGCTGCTGGAAGCTCAGCTGTTGGAGCTGCTGGAAGCTCAGCTGGTGGAGCTGCTGGAAGCTCAGCTGGTGGAGCTGCTGGAAGCTCAGTTGGTGGAGCTGCTGGAAGCTCAGCTGGTGGAGCTGCTGGAAGCTCAGTTGGTGGAGCTGCTCGAAGCTCAGCTGGTGGAGCTGCTGGAAGCTCAGCTGGCAGTGCTACTGCGGGAGCTACATCTAGCACAGCTCAGCTATAACTGAAGAAGCATCTGTTGTAGTCCCAGCCGCTCAAGAATCTTCAGCTACGGAGATTCGAGACACTGTCAAATCTATGGTTGAAGGGCTGCAGAGAGCTGCAGTGCGTTAAACAATTTAATGGAGTTAAGGAACTCTTGGTTTTTGGCTTTTTAGTTAAATGTTATCATTAATTTAGCCCTATAGTCCTATTGTATCTATTATGGAATCCTATATTCATCCATTGTCCTTATTCCTTTCTTGTCCTCATCTTTATCCGTGTCCAATCAGAATCCCATTCTCATCTCATAATATTTTCTCCTTTTGTCCGCTTTTCTCATCCTTCATCTTACCTTTCTTTACCTCTCGCTTACCTCATTAAATTGTTGTTAGCCCACTCGATTTCCTCACTGTCCCATTCGATTGTTTCCGTCTTCTATTTTTTCCTAGCCCACCGAATTCTCACCCGCAATCTGTGTTGCATTTTTTCTATTGTTGTCAGTGTTTTTGTTTTTACTTTTTTTGTTTTGCTTTGTTTTTACTTTTCTTTCCAAGGTTTGTTTAGCGCGAGTACGAAATAGATAATGGCATTTTTAAGGCAGCATTGTCCTTTTACACAGGTGTTGAAAAAACTGCTACCTTTTGATTTTGAAATAAACTGCTTTGTGTCATCTAGGCTTCACTTATTTTATTTCTGTCCTGTGTCCCTCTCCCACCTGTCCTTTGTCCCTCTCCCACCTGTCCTTTCTCCCTCTCCCACCTGTCCTTTGTCCCTCTCCCACCTGTCCTTTCTCCCTCTCCCACCTGTCCTTTCTCCCTCTCCCACCTGTCCTTTGTCCTCCTCCCACCTGTCCTTTGTCCTCCTCCCACCTGTCCTTTGTCCCTCTCTCACCTGTCATTTGTCCCTCTCCCACCTGTCCTTTGTCCCTCTCCCACCTGTCCTTTGTCCCTCTACCACCTGTCCTTTCTCCCTCTCCCACCTGTCCTTTGTCCCTCTCCCACCTGTCCTTTGTCCCTCTCCCACCTGTCCTTTGTACCTCTCCCACCTGTCCTTTGTACCTCTCCCACCTGTCCTTTCTCCCTCTCCCACCTGTCCTTTCTCCCTCTCCCACCTGTCCTTTGTCCCCCTCCTACCTGTCATTTGCCCCTCTCTCACCTGTCCTTTGCCCCTCTCTCACCTGTCATTTGTCCCTCTCCCACCTGTCCTTTGTCCCTCTCCGACCTGTCCTTTCTCCCTCTCCCACCTGTCATTTGTCCCTCTCCCACCTGTCCTTTGTCCCTCTACCACCTGTCCTTTCTCCCTCTCCCACCTGTCCTTTGTCCCTCTCCCACCTGTCCTTTGTACCTCTCCCACCTGTCCTTTGTCCCTCTCCCACCTGTCCTTTGTACCTCTCCCACCTGTCCTTTCTCCCTCTCCCACCTGTCCTTTGTCCCCCTCCTACCTGTCATTTGCCCCTCTCTCACCTGTCATTTGTCCCTCTCCCACCTGTCCTTTGTCCCTCTCCCACCTGTCCTTTCTCCCTCTCCCACCTGTCCTTTCTCCCTCTCCCACCTGTCCTTTGTCCCTCTCCCACCTGTCCTTTGTCCCTCTCCCACCTGTCCTTTGTACCTCTCCCACCTGTCCTTTGTACCTCTCCAACCTGTCCTTTCTCCTTCTCCCACCTGTCCTTTCTCCCTCTCCCACCTGTCCTTTGTCCCTCTCCCACCTGTCCTTTCTCCCTCTCCCACCTGTCCTTTCTCCCTCTCCCACCTGTCCTTTGTCCCCCTCCTACCTGTCCTTTGTCCCACTTCCAACTCCTATCCTTCGCCAAACCTTATCGTCTATTTTACTGTTAATACAAATTCATCCACAATGACCATCTAGCAGTTGCTGGATTCAAAGCAATATCTGGCAACTCCAACTGAATAGTTTCCTATCGCTAGTCGGTAGTCAAGTTTTTATTTCGTTCGAGGTTGAAGACAAACCAAGACTTCAGTCGATCCGTCTTTGTCGGCATTAAATAGTCCACAGTAATCTTCAGCTAATCTAATCTCATCACGCAGTTAGCAATGGCCTAGTTGCGGCTCCTCTTCAAGGCGCTGTAGTACTGGTCGAACAGGCTCTCCAGCAGCCGACCCTTGCCACCAGTGCCGCTGTTGCCGTCGCAGCCGCCGCAGGTCGTTGCGGCTGTCAGTCGCCGACTGTTGCAGCACTGCCCAGCCGGGCATTCCGCGTCAACCGAGCAGCCCACGCCCAGGGCTTCCTCGTCGATGGTTGGAAAATTGGAGGCCGGCGCTGGGATGTCGGAGGCCAGCCGCATGTCCGCCTTGTTTGGCGTGCAGCGGCCGTAGGAGGCTGCGGGTGGGATGATGTTCGAGCGCCTGTCTACTCTCTACTCTCTACTCTCTCCTGTCTGTTCTCTACTCTCTACTCTCTCCTGTCTACTCTCTACTCTCTACTCTCTCCTGTCTACTCTCTACTCTCTACTCTCTCCTGTCTACTCTCTACTCTCTACTCTCTCCTGTCTGTTCTCTACTCTCTCCTGTCTGTTCTCTACTCTCTCCTGTCTACTCTCTACTCTCTACTCTCTCCTGTCTGTTCTCTACTCTCTACTCTCTCCTGTCTACTCTCTACTCTCTACTCTCTCCTGTCTCTTCTCTACTCTCTCCTGTCTACTCTCTACTCTCTACTCTCTCCTGTCTGTTCTCTACTCTCTACTCTCTCCTGTCAATTCTCTACTCTCTCCTGTCTACTCTCTACTCTCTACTCTCTCCTGTCTACTCTCTACTCTCTACTCTCTCCTGTCTACTCTCTACTCTCTACTCTCTCCTGTCTGTTCTCTACTCTCTCCTGTCTGTTCTCTACTCTCTCCTGTCTACTCTCTACTCTCTACTCTCTCCTGTCTGTTCTCTACTCTCTACTCTCTCCTGTCTACTCTCTACTCTCTACTCTCTCCTGTCTCTTCTCTACTCTCTCCTGTCTACTCTCTACTCTCTACTCTCTCCTGTCTATTCTTTACTCTCTACTCTCTCCTGTATATTCTTCCGTATCTCCTGTTTACTTTATTTTATCCTGTCTATTCTCTGTTTTCTAGTTCCTTCTCTCACCCTTCACCAACTTCACACTATTCTGTCATATCTATTGTACTTATATATTTCTCGCCCGGAAAGTGGCCACACGTCACTACTCATCTACTCATCACTTCTCTGATTGTAGTCTTACAAGTTTTTGAAATTTCGCGTCTAGCTAGTTTTCCCTCGTTTTGTTCTTTGCAAAATTTCAGACAAGACACTATTCAAAATGACTTGACGATTGTGAGCTGCAATAATGTTTTGTTATCAGTCATAAAAAGAGGGACTAGACAGATGAAAAAACGACTGACACGACTGACGGGTCTGCCTTAGATAGATAGTATAGTTCATCAAATATTCACACAAGATTGGCAGCTGATGGATGCATGGAAACAGAACAATGCCCCAAGCGCAAAGAAAGCTATGCTTGAGTGTTTGAGTCACTAGCAATAATGACAAAGAATCGAACGCAATCAAAGATTGACAAGTAAGAGCACAGATTTGTGTGACAGCTTAGAGTCGTGATTAGGGTTAGTTAGGGTTACAGAGAGATCTAGCTCTCTCTGCTACTCGTACAAGCTAGTGTCCACATGGCAATGTAGCGAAAACATTTCACCAAAAACTTGCCTATCAATAATCTAGATCCCTAGAGTAGCGCCTATTTAGATCCCTAGAGTAGCGCCTATTTAGCTCCCTAGAGTAGCGCCTATTTAGCTCCCTAGAGTAGCGCCTATTTAGCTCCCTAGAGTAGCGCCTATTTAGCTCCCTAGAGCAGCGCCTATTTAGATCCCTAGAGTAGCGCCTATTTAGCTCCCTAGAGTAGCGCCTATTTAGCTCCCTAGAGTAGCGCCTATTTAGCTCCCTAGAGTAGCGCCTATTTAGCTCCCTAGAGCAGCGCCTATTTAGATCCCTAGAGTAGCGCCTATTTAGCTCCCTAGAGTAGCGCCTATTTAGATCCCTAGAGCAGCGCCTATTTAGATCCCTAGAGTAGCGCCTATTTAGATCCCTAGAGTAGCGCCTATTTAGCTCCCTAGAGTAGCGCCTATTTAGCTCCCTAGAGCAGCGCCTATTTAGATCCCTAGAGTAGCGCCTATTTAGCTCCCTAGAGTAGCGCCTATTTAGCTCCCTAGAGTAGCGCCTATTTAGATCCCTAGAGCAGCGCCTTTTTAGCTCCCTAGAGTAGCGCCTATTTAGATGCCTAGAGTAGCGCCTATTTAGATCCCTAGAGTAGCGCCTATTTAGATCCCTAGAGCAGCGCCTATTTAGCTCCCTAGAGTAGCGCCTATTTAGCTCCCTAGAGTAGCGCCTATTTAGCTCCCTAAAAGTAAACTTTTTTGATCTCTAAAGCAGCTACAATTTAGATAACCTACTTAGATCCCTAAGTCAGACCTAGATCGCTAAAAGTCCATGATAATGCCTGAAATAAGAGCAACTTAGATCTTTATGTAAATCATTTTTGATCTCTTAAAAAAAGGATGCCAATTTGAAGAAAGCCAGCACCGGGGCACCCCACCTTGTCCAGTTCGAACGCAGCTGTAGTTCTCGCAGCAGGCGGTCTGGGTGTAGCAGAGGCTACCGTCCTTCTCGCACTGCTCAGGGCGGACGATCGCGGAGTCAGGTTGGCAGACGGTGGGAGGGGTCGGGTGATGTGGGTATGTATTAGTTTCCTCAAAATTTTGCACCTGCCATCGTCGCTAATAATAAATATTTGCCTAGCTTGTCTAGGTCTGTGCTGGCTCATCCAGATGCTATTTTTTTTTCGTGAATTGTTCAAACTCTTAAAGCTAACACTGCATGCGGGGGGCGATGGGCAAGTTTTTTCTCATCTTTCTTCACGCATCCCATTTTCCCCAGCAACAGTTCCCCAAGTCTTTTAAAAGCATCTCCCAGAGTCATCGTGGCGTGGCTGCTGCAACGTGCGTGCGGAAGTCTTAGAAATAAAATTCCTCGAAGCAGCTCTTGAAGAATTGAGCTTCTCAGAAATTGCGAGAACAATGCCACCCCTACACCCCCAACGGCGCGCCACAATTCATTCCATTGTCTCATTGTTCGCTATAATTTTTTTCCATATAAGTCTCATTCAAATTTTAGATTACTGTTTCTAACACCTGAGCTAGCTCTTCAGTCTTCAGTCTCTTCTCAAACCTACTATCGATCTGATTACTAAATCAGAGGTGAAATTGTAGCTTGATTAAGTTCGATTCTTGCTTAGTTAATCCCAGCTATTCTTTCTAACTTTTTCTAATCTAATTTTCTAACTCTGGTACGCTGAAAATGTGCTACACAGAAAAAGCTTCCATTTGGCAGAATTTCATGCTGGCAGAGATTTTTTATACTCAACAATCTTATATCGCTTGCGTGAGGGCCGCTTTTCCGGCCTAAAGCATTATTCATTCACTTCTGCAAGTCTTCACTCATCACTCGCTGCCGCATGGGTTTCGGCTCTTACAAATCACTTTGCTGTAATTCTCTTCCGTCTAAAAGTACATTGCTAGCCAGCACAGACCACACATACTGACACCCAGGATTCTTCTCGACACCCTCTTACCACTCACAGACACCCTGTTTGCTCACAGACACCCTGTCCTCCCGCACGGACACCCTGTCCTCACTCACAGATACCCTGTCCACCCATAGACACCCTGTCCACTCATAGACACCCTGTCCTCACTTAGAGTCACAGACACCCTGTCCTCACTCCCAGACACCCTGTCCTCACTCACAGACACCCTGTCCTCACTCAGACACCCTGTCCTCACTCACAGACACCCTGTCCTCACTCAGACACCCTGTCCTCACTTAGAGTCACAGACACCCTGTCCTCACTCCCAGACACCCTGTCCTCACTCACAGACACCCTGTCCTCACTCAGACACCCTGTCCTCAATCACAGACACCCTATTCTCACTCACGGTCACAGACACCCTGTCCTCACTCAGACACCCTGTCCTCACTTACAGTCACAGATACCCTGTCATCACTTACAGTCACAGATACCCTGTCATCACTTACAGTCACAGATACCCTGTCATCACTCAGACACCCTGTCCTCAATCACAGACACCCTATTCTCACTCACAGTCACAGACACCCTGTCCTCACTCAGACACCCTGTCCTCACTCAGACACCCTGTCCTCACTCACAGACACCCTGTCCTCACTCACAGACACCCTGTCCTCACTCACAAATAGTCTGCCCCTGCCAGAGGCAATACCAGCGAAGGCTTGAGTGGAACTTGGCCAGCCGGTAGTCAAAATCAGCAGCAGCAGCAGCGGTGGCATTGACATGTTCTGTCGGCTGTTGATTAGCAAACTAAATTTATTGGATTGATTTCGAAGAAAAATGGTTAAGTTTAACTGTGTCGTCTAATAAGGCAGGCGCCAGACTTCAAGATTTTGCTAGCTTTATATTACACTCTCAGGTTCTTGCCTTCTTTCATCGCAATGTTGCCCATTGCAGACTATAGGGAGCTGCATGAGGAGCCAATGAGCAGTCAGATCATGCATGGTTGTGCGTGAGTATGTGAGTTATGTGAGTCTCTGTAGTCATGTCACTGATGAGGCTAAACGTTTTTAGCCTGAGAGCTCATTGTCAAAAAGCCATTTTTGCAGTTGCAGTATCAGCAGCAACAGCAGCAACAGCCGATGGAAGATTTCATACCCGGCACAGCCAGCTTTACCTTTCCGAATCCCCTGGTCGGTTGTGGGATGCATTTATCAATATATTTTATGGGGCCGCCCATTGCCCACCCGCTGTCATTAAACTATATTATTTGATCGCGAAAGTCCATTGTTTTTGCGGAGTTTTTATTTATTTATTCCTGCCTGTCAAATCCAGCATTGGATCTGGGTAACTGAAGTAAAACTGTATTTAATTATTGCAAGTTTTTAAAGAAAACTCCTTTTTTATTTCATTCTAAACCCGATAAATATGAACTGTCAAAAACTCAGTTATCCTCGATGTCAACAAAAATTAGAAAAAATATTTTTTTCGCATCTATCAAAACTTAGACCAGCACTGTACATCTGTATTAAAAATGGCAATGAATTTTCTCTACTTATTCAAAGGTCTATCGAATTTTAGAAACGAATCTGTGAAAATTATACAATTCGCGTTACACACTACTACTTTAAACATTCACTTTAATTTATGCATAGAAGTCACACTGTGAAATATTCTGTGCTTAAATTTGAATTCAACGGTTTTGAAAATTTTGAAAAAATCGTTTTTTAAGTTTAGATATATATATATATTATATTCGTACCTATCCATATGGGCTTCAACTAAAATGTGGCCGACTGCTAATGCTGGTATGTGAATTGGGTTATTTCGATACATATCGGAAAATTTGCTTCTAACAATAACGTATTGACTAGGGTAGGTCTAGGTGCTGCGATTAAAGAATCCCTGTTAATCTTTGTTAGCATGGTTTTTTAAGGCCAAATACGAGCAATTAGTCGAAAAATCAATGCTCTATTTATGATCATCTTTCTTAAGTATAAGGTAATTTCCGCACGTTCAATTACAAATGACGAAAATTATGATAACCATTTTTCGAGTATTAATAAATACATTATGTCTGTGTGTCTGTTATATTGGAGAAACCATCAACTCATTTTTACTCTGATAACTACAGAATATCTGATAAATTCTCATAAATATCATAAATAATACAAAAGGAAATATAGCAAAATAACGAAAAGCGCTATTTATACTACTTTTTGCTTTAAATATCACTTCTGACGCCTCAGCGAATGGCCGGGCGCAGTGGCATGCGTCTGTAATCCTGCTACTTGGAGGCCGGGAAACGGAACGGCTTGAGGCTGGGAGTCCTGTCTTTCGTCGCTCTATGTTGATCAGGTGTCCACTCTAAGCCTGGCGTCAACATGGTAGCACCTTCGGAGGAGGGTGCGGCCAGGTTAGCCAAGGAGAGACGTACCGGCCCAGGGGGGAAACCCAGCAGGCAAAAGTCTCCGCGTCAAGCAGTAGAGGGATCGCACCCGTGAATAGGCGGCGAGAGATAGCCTAGCCAATACAGACGGACTGTAACCTTTTGCGTTTTATCGATACGAATTAAATTTAGGAACCATTTGACAATTATTTACCATGTTACTACAAACAAAGTATAATATTTGTACAATAATAATGAGTGGTATAGTCTGATGCTGAGACACTTTTTAATTAGATACATCTATCAATAAAATAAATTCCTTTTGCTAAAAACACGCAATTGTTAAGTCGATGTTGTGGCAAGTCGAGTTTCTGTGTGTTAATTTCACTACAGTTATATTTGTTGCAGAGATTATTGATATATTTTATCGTAGATCTTTATCTCTATGACTTTATAGCAAGATAACAATCAACCTGTCTAAATTAAACAGCAATCTGTTTCAATTACCTCAATAGAGGCCCATGGCATTTTAGAAATCGTCGTTTCAAAAAAAATGTGAATTCTTAGTTGCAATTCATAAGCATTTCTATTCGCTTTTACGTATCCGATATGTTTAGAAAAAAGTTTTTTTCATTATTTAAATCTATATATGAGCTAATAAGAATTGGGCCATATTAAAATCGGGCGGGGTGCCTTTCTTATTCTTGTTAATGAAAACTTAGATTATTTTGCTACGAAATGTGAAATAACTAAAATAACTAAGAATTATCAACAAAATTTTGTCCCTAATACTACTTCCCTTCTACTCGAAGCAGTTTTTTGTTAGCAAAATATGTTCAGCACAAATAAAAATTACAATAAAAACTCGGACGAGAATATTTTTACTTTGTTGCAAAAAAACCGATCTACGCAGCTACAAAACTTCTACTTAATATGCGTGTCGGATTTTCATGCGCACATTGTCGCGCAAAAAGGTTATTGAAATGAAACTAGCTCGCCTAATTCGGTATATTTTGTGTCGGAAAAGTTCATGAAGAAAATCGGTAGAATCAAATAATAACAGTCTAAAATTGTGGCTCGAATGGGAAAGGAATCGAATGGGTGTCGGGGCGTTAAACACAGGACACAAAATAGGCAGAATCGATTCAGGATCTCTCTGTTTTTGTCTCTGGACATCGGATAAAGAAGGCGTTAAAATTAAACGCTGTCATTAGGAGGGCGGCTTATCAGCAGTTGACATGAGTATGCTCGTGTGCAGAAATAGAACAAATGGTGAGTGTGACAAGTCTCTTAAGTAGCGAAATTGGAACAGTTAAATATATTTGAATATAAGCAATGAGGGGAATTTCTAACTTCTCATTCAATGCTAGAAACATCTATGAATTCAACGATTAAAATTAACCTTAGCAATCTAATAGTTTTCATAAAAAATCTGAAGCAACGAAGAGAAGCGAACCACTGAGGCAGAGGAACAATAACAAGAAGGTTAGATTTGCCATTCTTGTAGTCAAACTGAACAGCGAAACAACATCGAAAACAGAAATAAGTTCTGGACAGATTAAATCATACAAAACCTGATAAAATCCTGGGATTAAAAAAGCATGTTTGCGCATAAACAAAATACAGCAGCAGAAAGTACACAATGAAACTCGCAAGACGGTCGAGGGTTCGAGTCAGGAGAGGGACTGACAGCAATTATATACTAATGCAAATACTCAACAGTGACAGTTGGAAATCAGCGGAAAAAATCCCTAAATATCTGAAATAATACCAGTATGAAGAGCTTAAGTTAGGCCTTCTTGTACGCAAACGTCTAGCCTAGTAGATATATGAACACAGCTTTAGACAAGAAAAACGCTTATCAATATTACTATAAGTATGATGTAGGGGACATTCAGTGCAAAAAAACAAGAGCAAGCATTTACCAACGAGTTGGCAAAGCGAGTCAGAAGTTCACAATAATCGCGCAAAATCTCTGGCATTAGTCATGTACTACGCGCATATCATGGATGTCCATGTGAGAGTTTGAAGAAACTGTATATACTTTTCCTGCACTAAAGTAGAAACAAAGACAAAAACATATGTGGGCAAGTTTCACATTTGACAGCTAACAGCAACAGATTTTTCAAGAAAGCGAAGATTCCATTGAGAAAATATTTTATACGCATAAATATTACAATCAATGGGCTCAGGGTCCGGCCGTGACTGGTCCCGATATGCAGCGAAAAAAGTTTTAACGAGTGCTTAATTAGCTGAAAAAGTTAGTGTAGACCCACTGAATTGATGACAACCTGGTTCTGGTCACGCGTTGCTGCTGTCCTCATCGTCAACTAATCGATTGTTGACCTCGGCGGCTGCGGCTGCAGCAGATGCGGCTTCGGCTTCCTCCTCGCTTTCAGCAGCTTCCCGCATGGCCTCCTCGGCGCGCTTATTCTCCTCGGCCAGCTGCTTCCAGTAGGCGTAGTTGTTGTTTAGATTATCCAACAGCTGGGGAACGTCGCAGAAGGCTGCGTGGAAGAGATTGGATTTCATTTTGGGATTATATGACATTTGCAGCCCAGTGGTGGGATCTTTGGATTTCTGAAAGAGGTCGGGAGTTCGATCTTCAAACACTCACCGTGCCATGCGCTGAACATCTCTCGCAAGAAGAAATCGATAAAGCTGGTCTGTGAGTGTGGCATGTTGCAGGTTGTCCTGTCGAACACTGGCATCACAATTGGAAGACCCTTAGACTTCTCTTCGTCAGTCTGCAAAATATGAATTGTACATTATCAATTATTACTTTTTCGATACATATCGGCAAGTTCCGAAAATAGCTTTAGGTTTGGTCTTAAGAAAATATAATATCATAATGAATTTACTCCAATTTTACCATAATTCTCGGTTTTTTTAGTTTTTCTTAATCTATGAATATGAAACTAATTAAAAATGAGAAATCTAAAATCTAAAAAAACATGCTTGTGCCTACTCGCAGTATATTGACGATAAGTTATACGTAAATTAGACGACAGAAATATAGAAAATAGATTTCGCTTGCCTGTTGGAAGTATTCCTCGGATATGCGTTTTGCCCACTCTTTGCACAGCTTCAGCGATCGGCAAGGATTGCTCACGTCTGAGCACTTGATTAGAACTCGCTTAATTAGGGTGCGATTCTCCGATTTGGTTAGCATCTCAAGAGCCTCCTCTTCGGTAATCCGCTCGGCGCCCTCCTCGCCCTCCTTGGCCACCAGCGGGGCGACAATCTGATTGGCGAACTTGCCGACGTGCTCAAAGTGTTTGGCCATCTCTGTTGCCAGCACAATGTCAATCATGCTCTGCCGCAGGGTCTTGTAGTCTTCGCGACTCATATTCTTGAAGATGTTGATGCGATCGTCGCGAGTGGTCAGTTGGAAGGCCAGAGAGACGTGGTGGCTCTCCAGCACCGTGCTGAAAAAAGGGAAATAGAAAATAGAAAACGAACAATAAATAGACTTCAATAGAGCTTTCGGATTTTCGATACATATCGGAAAAATCACTCATTTGAGATTTTATTTATTTTCGATACATATCGGTAAAACATTACTGATGCTCTTATTTTGTGATTGATGCATATTTTCTAAGCCTTCTCAAATTTAATGATTGTCTGCTGCAACTAGTTGGATAAATTATTGTCTAAACTCTTGCCATTGTCTTGTGTTTTTTCGATAAATATCGACTTAAAAGTTTAAAACTAGAATAAACTTACATATCATTGTACAGAATGGCCAGTTTGTGCTGACTATTTATGAGGAATGGGTTAGTCCGTCCCGGATGATCAAGGTCGTGCACCAGGGCGCCTAGCAGTGAGGCGACTTCGTCCATCTCGTCAAAGATCGATTTTATTCGATCTCTTTCCAGGAAATAGGCCGAGCTCTGCATTACATCCGCGCCGTGCGTGGCATTGTGATAGCAATTATCGGCGTGATAATGATCCTGGATTACCTGCAGCCACTTCAGCATGGTGTCCTCGCTGCACTGCAGAAAATGGCAGACATTGAATCTTTGCAGGGTCTTCATTGCCAGGTAAACCATGGGCTTCTTCTCAGTCACTCGCTCCAACTCGATGATGTCGAAACTCCATTCGTCATCGCTGTCCAGGTAGGCCAGGAGTTCCTCAGGTATCTCGCTTAGAGACTGCATGTTGCTGGAGGAGTTCTCTGCAGAATTTAATTGGCGGGCGGCTGGTACTGCGAGGATGCCACTAACTGGACCACTGTGCATATAGGACGAAATCAACTTTCTCTGAAGCAGTGAAAGTGCGCTTACAAATATTGTCAATCTATAGACTATTGTCACTCTAATCTATAGACTATTGTCACTCTAATGTATAGACTTTTGTCACACTAATCTATAGAATATTGTCGCTCTAATCTGTGAGATATTGTCACAGTTATCTATATATTTATTTAATCACATTTGTTTTTAACTTTTCTGTTTTCCTGCAAAACGTTGTTTCGGTGGCCAAAAAGCTAAATATCCTACTACTAGTAGCTGATCTCGAAGCAAAAGCTCTACGATCGCCGATTAAATTTAATTAGGAAAGCAAACAGAAAAAGTGACGCAAAATGAGCACTCATTTTAGAATACTATTAAGCTCAATTTTCAAGTATCCTAACCCAGAAATAAGTGTTCAATGCTTGTGCATATTTTAGGGCAAAATAGCTTGTTTTCGATACATATAGGACATTTTTGCTATCGGGAATTTCATCAAAGATAGGGTGAAATTATTTCTAATGTTTATTGCTTGACCAAGCAAGTTAAAGGGAGTTGCATGAAAAAATTTGTCTTCCTGGTATCTTCTCGCTAGTTTTGTAAAAATGCCATGTTACTACTAGTATGAAGTTAAAAGTAGTTTAATCGATCCCGAAATTTCTCTAGTTAAAAAGAGACCGATTATTATAGAAAACTCATTTTCAATAGTGACTGTGGCCAAACAGGAGTACAACTAGGGCCACGATTATATAAAGCAACACTCAGCTCAATAAAAACACACTAAGACTGTACAAACAGACTTTACAGTAAGAAATTCTTTGCTGTTTAACTTTCTTTTTAGGTATATCAATATCAATGATATATCAATAATATCAATATCAATATCAACACTATTTAAAAAGTTATAATTTATATATGAATCCATTATTCGCTGTGCAAAAATTTGATGTGACAGTTAAAACTACTAATTATTTATATTTTGTGACGAAAACTGATCTATTAAAAATTAGAATAATACTTCTATGCTTTATTTACTACTATTAGTATATAGTTGAACTAAATACAGCGTTGCTACGAGGGAGTGACAGTTTTTGACGTGATGTCCACTCCAAACCTAACAAACTAAAAGTACTTAACTGATTCACTAAATAGCTTACAATTAATTTGCATCTACGAAGTCGACTATAAGCATTTGATATCTAGAGATTTGGGATCATCAGAGATCTAGATTTGGTATCAGAGATCTAGATTTAGGATAAGAGATCTAGATTTGGGATCAGAGATCTCGATTTGGGATCATCAGAGATCTAGAGATTTGGGATCAGAGATCTAGATTTGGGATCAGAGATCTAGATTTGGGATCAGAGATCTCGATTTGGGATCATCAGAGATCTAGAGATTTGGGATCAGAGATCTAGAGATTTGGGATCAGAGATCTAGATTTGGGATCAGAGATCTAGATTTGGGATCAGAGATCTAGATTTGGGATCAGAGATCTAGAGATTTGGGATCAGAGATCTAGATTTGGGATCAGAGATCTAGATTTGGGATCAGAGATCTAGAGATTTGGGATCAGAGATCTAGATTTGGGATCAGAGATCTAGATTTGGGATCAGAGATCTAGAGATTTAGGCTCAGAGATCTAGATTTGGGATCAGAGATCTAGAGATTTGGGATCAGAGATCTAGATTTGGGATCAGAGATCTAGATTTGGGATCAGAGATCTAGATTTGGGATCAGAGATCTAGAGATTTAGGCTCAGAGATCTAGATTTGGGATCAGAGATCTAGAGATTTGGGATCAGAGATCTAGAGATTTGGGATCAGAGATCTAGAGATTTGGGATCAGAGATCTAGATTTGGGATCAGAGATCTAGATTTGGGATCAGAGATCTAGATTTGGGATCATCAGAGATCTAGAGATTTAGGATCAGAGATCTAGAGATTTGGGATCAGAGATCTAGAGATTTGGGATCAGAGATCTCGATTTGGGATCAGAGATCTAGAGATTTAGGCTCAGAGATCTAGAGATTTGGGATCAGAGATCTAGATTTGGGATCAGAGATCTAGAGATTTAGGCTCAGAGATCTAGAGATTTGGGATCAGAGATCTAGATTTGGGATTAGAGATCTAGATTTGGGATCAGAGATCTAGAGATTTAGGATCAGAGATCTAGAGATTTGGGATCAGAGATCTAGAGATTTAGGATCAGAGATCTAGAGATTTAGGCTCAGAGATCTAGAGATTTGGGATCAGAGATCTAGATTTGGGATCAGAGATCTAGAGATTTAGGCTCAGAGATCTAGAGATTTGGGATCAGAGATCTAGATTTGGGATTAGAGATCTAGATTTGGGATCAGAGATCTAGAGATTTAGGATTAGAGATCTAGAGATTTGGGATCAGAGATCTAGAGATTTAGGATCAGAGATCTAGAGATTTAGGATCAGAGATCTAGAGATTTGGGATCAGAGATCTAGAGATTTAGGATCAGAGATCTAGAGATTTAGGATCAGAGATCTAGAGATTTGGGATCAGAGATCTAGATTTGGGATTAGAGATCTAGATTTGGGATCAGAGATCTAGAGATTTAGGATCAGAGATCTAGATTTGGGATCAGAGATCTAAAGATTTAGGCTCAGAGATCTAGATTTGGGATCAGAGATCTAGATTTGGGATCAGAGATCTAAAGATTTGGGATCAGAGATCTAGATTTGGGATCAGAGATCTAAAGATTTAGGATCAGAGATCTAGATTTGGGATCAGAGATCTAGATTTGGGATCAGAGATCTAAAGATTTAGGCTCAGAGATCTAGATTTGGGATCAGAGATCTAGATTTGGGATCAGAGATCTAGAGATTTGGGATCAGAGATCTAGATTTAGGATCAGAGATCTAGATTTGGGATCAGAGATCTAGATTTAGGATCAGAGATCTAGATTTGGGATCAGAGATCTAGATTTGGGATCAGAGATCTAGATTTGGGATCAGAGATCTAGAGATTTGGGATCAGAGATCTCGATTTGGGATCAGAGATCTAGAGATTTAGGCTCAGAGATCTAGAGATTTGGGATCAGAGATCTAGATTTGGGATCAGAGATCTAGAGATTTAGGCTCAGAGATCTAGAGATTTGGGATCAGAGATCTAGATTTGGGATTAGAGATCTAGATTTGGGATCAGAGATCTAGAGATTTAGGATCAGAGATCTAGATTTGGGATCAGAGATCTAAAGATTTGGGCTCAGAGATCTAGATTTGGGATCAGAGATCTAGAGATTTGGGATCAGAGATCTAGATTTAGGATCAGAGATCTAGATTTGGGATCAGAGATCTAGAGATTTGGGATCAGAGATCTAGATTTGGGATCAATTATCCTAAAATTGATTAAACACAAATACAGAGTACAAAATAAAGCATTAGATGACAAGCGGTTAATTGCAGCAGACAGCACAGCACACACGGAACTGCTAGAGGGTTAACAGGTGATGGCAGGGAATAGGTGTCACAGCAAAACTGCAGCTTTTATGTCTGACATTTGTTAAATAGTTACAATTAGTTTGATCGAGTGAATTTAAACAATGCTTTGATAATTTAGCATTTGATTGATGAAACAGTTACAAATGAAGAAAGCTACCTAACAGCTGGTTAATGTGCTCAGACAGAATCTCAGATGGCCTCTGGTGCATTCCTGCAATTAAAATTATTAGCATGGCACAGCTCTAGAACACGGACGAAGGCTGGCTTCTCGCTAAGAAATTTCAATAATACGAGCGTAAACAGAATACTGCAGATAGCAATAATATCAGGCTGGTTTCTGTAGAATGAAAATAGGATCAATAAAGTACAAACTGTGTTCAGACGTTTAGACAAAACAAACTCACGCCAGACACTCAACTGAATAAACTAAGCCTCACGTTTGGGAGCAGGCTGTGTACAACTGACCAGTCCATGGACACAACCACCGACCCACACTCCTACCCAAGCTAAGCAGTCCATGGACTGAATGCAATAGCTGCGGCTGTACATCTAGCTCAATCAACTGGGCAAGGTGGGAATATATTATATCCTTATTTACACCCCTCTCACCTTCTTCTTTGTGTGACGTAAAAGGACAATTTAATCAAACTTATTTGTACTATTATTTGTGATTCATAATTTTGTTAGCTTAAAGCTGTTCTGCACCGGGTGAAGGGGGTAACGAGTGGGTACATAAATTAACTGATGCTCCAAGCTAGAACAAAATGGTTGGCGGTGTTCAAACAGCAAATATGCATTGGTAAATAACGAGATAGAAAATATGTAATACTAATATTTCATGCAAAAAGCTTTATGTGCTTAAATAACAGATTTTGCAACTGAAGGTCAAGGTAATTTAGAGATGAGCAAGTTTACTCACGCCTCGGCTGGAGCATTACTTGTCGCTTCTTCTCTGGTGGCTTTGACCCGCCCTGAAATTACAGAAATAATTAGCTTTATAAACCATTCCTAAATGCTGCTACTTAAAGTAGTTATTTTTGCAGCACTAGAAAAATTCGCCTCACGGTCATGAGTCCGCCGACATAGTCCGAGGTCATCTTGTCCTCCTGTGTGCTTGGCAATTCGCCTGTGTACAAGTCTGTGGACTGATGCAGAATCTCTAGCACTTTGTCCAGTGCAGCCGCCACAGCTGGGGTGCTGTTCTCCTGGGCAACACCGATCAGGTTGATCACCTAAAAGTACATTTTCAGCGCAAGTTATAAAAAGCGGCAAATAAAAACGTAAAAAACGTTTTTTTAGAACTAAAACTAAACTCTCTGAGCAATTAAATATTCAAAAAATGTGTTTTTAAATGTACATTTCCAATGTAAATTTTGAATGTACATTTCCAATGTACATTTTGAATGTACATTAGCTTGGAGAGCTTTGGCTAGCATATGTACATCGAGCACGTACATTGAATGGAAACGTGCAAAATTCTAAAAAACGACTTAGAGTAGCTAAAAAGGTGGCTAGAAAAGAATCTCACTTTATGAATCGGAGCTTCGATAGTGACGGAATTCAATCGGCCAGTGCCGGAGTCCTTGCGATTCGCTGACTTGAAACCAGTCATCAGAGCTGCATGGGGGCATTGTGTGTGTGGGGTGTGCCTTTTGTTTAACCACATAGATAGATATTGTCAACTGAATAGCTCGCAAATTTATTATAGAATTCGTTTGTTACACTACGGATAAAATCAATCCTTATTTTGATCGCAGGGATTTTAACAGTGACAAAAATCAATAGCGTCGCACCAACTAAAAAAGCTACGAGGCAATTTTTCAGTCGGCAATCTTAGAATAGAAATTCAATCAGAAACAGACTAGGAATTTTCTTTGAGTCGCAAAAAGAGTTGGGCTAAAATTTATCGCTAAAATAAAATCTGTCGGCCCTACTAACTGTCAGATATCAGATAGCTGTCTTTTCCTTATTCTTTCTCCCTCTGTCCTCTCTCATTCGTTTAGAAGAAGATTAAAAGACACGAAAAATTTGCCGCAGGGTCGACAATCAGAATTTTACAGCGAATCGAACGAAAAAAATCTGAGAATTTTAATAATCCGACAGCTGTAACCAAAAACTGAAAATGGAAATTAACTTTTCTAGAGAGAACGATTGCGGGGATTAATAGAGAAAAAATCGATAATTCCTGTCTCCCGCATGGCGACGAAAGTCACCCAGTTGCTAGTCAGATGGGGGAGAATATTTTTAAAACGACTTCGCAGGTAAATGGGAGTTTTTTAGGCAGCCGGGGCATTGGAGTGGAATGCAGTTTCTGATTCCAAACGGAAGCACTGGCCTCCACCCCCCCAACTGCTGCCTAACCGTCAAAGTGCATGAGGGGAGCGCTGCAGATGGACAACACTGATGGCTTGCGGGACTGGCTCAGGCCCGGCAGATCTGCAGGAATTCGATTGGGGATAGTTGGACTTAGTGAGGCCTGCACTTTATCATCGCTGCGTGTTAATTGCTAGAAAATGGTGCACGTTGTTTACGCACTATTCTATGCAGCTGTTAGTGAGTAAATTATTAGTAATAGTAGTAAAACCGAAATTATCGAACAATTAGTATTTAACATAGGTTTTACAGTAGAAATTTTTACGTGACATTCCTGTACAATGTACTTAGACGCTTAAAGATTTTACAATGTATTTTAGACAATAAACTCTGAATGAATAACTAAACAATAGGCATATAAAACTCGTATTGTGATGTGCACTGTTAGAAATTATTTTTACTATGTTAGCAATTGAGTTAGTAGGGCATAAGCATACGATGGAATATGCAAATATTAGACGTAAAACATATAAAAGCCATGTCGTCTGTGTACAGGCAGTCAACAGTGACTCACATGCTTCCTTAGGCAGGCTGTAGTCGTGATAAGTATTCGGCAGATGCTTGTCGAAGCCGATACCGCTACCTTGCGGAGACTGCTTCAGGCAGACAAAGTGTTGCACTTTACTGTGGGTGAACACGGATAATGATGCAATGACGTTTTCGAGTTAGCAAGAATAAGTTGAGGTCACAGGTATGAATTATTGTATTATTCCATACCATAGTATAGTTATTTTAGTATCTGTGTGGGTAAATTTACAAAAAAATTTCATCTTAAATTAAAAAACATTTCTCGTTGCCTTTAGAGATAAAAGTACTTTACCTGAATTTCTGCCAACCCACCCATCTCTATTAAAACAACAAAGAAACATAAACAGGATGTAGCTATTTTTTCCTGTATCGGGACATATAAGCGACCACCCCAGGAATGTACATTCGCGAGCGGATGAACGTACATTAGATGTAGGCTAGGGTAGAGAAGTCACACGTCGACCGCGCGAATTAGATAAGATAAGTGTACAGTCGGGGTAGGGCGGAGAGGCGGCACTTTTTATCCTCCGCGGGGAGGGAATGTACGCAAGGGGTAGAGAGGAATTACTGAGTCACCTTTCCCCTCTGCGCCTGACCTGATTGGCTTACTCGAAATTTACAGTAGGGGCTGTCAACAGCAGACTAGAAATAGGCACCAAAAAGCATCGAAACTCACCCTCTGCGTCCTTTGACTGGATAGACAAAATTGTGGTGATCAGCGCTGGCGCCTGATTTTCGCCTGCCGCTGACAGCGCCGTCCCATTCCTGCGTGATTGGGCGTGTGGCAAATGAGATTTAAGCGATGCGTAAATTTTGATAATCAATACGTTTATTTGCTGATGTGAAATAGTGTGGGTCATTTTTCTTTGCCGCTCAACGCACCTTTCCTCGTCTCAAATGCTGCAGAAGGTTGCTGACCTCCTCTTCATTCTTGTCCGAGTGCATCACCTCAAACGAACTCTTGCCAAGCAGCTCGCTTTGCGCGAAGCCAAACATTCGCTCGTGAGCGGGATTAACGTACTGCAAGCGAAGGAGAACGAAAGGGACATGTAATTAAAAAAGCAGGACAAAAATAGAAACAATCGGTAGAGATATTCGTTCAAGCTGTCATTCCAGGTGACAGAAAGACTATAATCATAGCCTGTAAAGGGCTGTCGATTTATATCCTGTCAGTTCGTACTGTTTATCTGTCAACTGTCAATAGTCTGTAAGGCTGTAAATCAGTTTGTAGGAATGTCAATGTTGTAAGAATGGCAGGGGCTGGATTTATAAAAATGTTTTGGCGGTTACAAATGCCGTAATCCAGGGGCCGGCAAACTCCGGCCCTCGGTCTCATCTCTCCCCTGTCTCATCTCTCCCGTGTCTCATCTCTCCCCCTGTCTCATCTCTCCCCTGTCTCATCTCTCCCCTGTCTCATCTCTCCCGTGTCTCATCTCTCCCCTGTCTCATCTCTCCCCTGTCTCATCTCTCCCGTGTCTCATCTCTCCCCTGTCTCATCTCTCCCGTGTCTCATCTCTCCCCTGTCTCATCTCTCCCCTGTCTCATCTCTCCCCTGTCTCATCTCTCCCCTGTCTCATCTCTCCCCTGTCTCATCTCTCCCGTCTCATCTCTCCCGTGTCTCATCTCTCCCCTGTCTCATCTCTCCCGTCTCATCTCTCCCGTGTCTCATCTCTCCCCTGTCTCATCTCTCCCGTGTCTCATCTCTCCCGTGTCTCATCTCTCCCCCTGTCTCATCTCTCCCCTGTCTCATCTCTCCCGTGTCTCATCTCTCCCGTGTCTCATCTCTCCCCTGTCTCATCTCTCCCGTGTCTCATCTCTCCCCTGTCTCATCTCTCCCGTGTCTCATCTCTCCCGTGTCTCATCTCTCCCCTGTCTCATCTCTCCCGTGTCTCATCTCTCCCCTGTCTCATCTCTCCCGTGTCTCAACTCTCCCTTGTCTCATCTCTCCCCTGTCTCATCTCTCCCGTCTCATCTCTCCCGTGTCTCATCTCTCCCCTGTCTCATCTCTCCCCTGTCTCATCTCTCCCCCTGTCTCATCTCTCCCCTGTCTCATCTCTCCCGTGTCTCATCTCTCCCCTGTCTCATCTCTCCCCTGTCTCATCTCTCCCGTGTCTCATCTCTCCCCTGTCTCATCTCTCCCGTGTCTCATCTCTCCCCTGTCTCATCTCTCCCGTGTCTCAACTCTCCCTTGTCTCATCTCTCCCGTGTCTCATCTCTCCCCTGTCTCATCTCTCCCCCTGTCTCATCTCTCCCCTGTCTCATCTCTCCCGTGTCTCATCTCTCCCGTGTCTCATCTCTCCCCTGTCTCATCTCTCCCGTGTCTCATCTCTCCCCTGTCTCATCTCTCCCGTGTCTCAACTCTCCCTTGTCTCATCTCTCCCCTGTCTCATCTCTCCCGTCTCATCTCTCCCGTGTCTCATCTCTCCCCTGTCTCATCTCTCCCCTGTCTCATCTCTCCCCCTGTCTCATCTCTCCCCTGTCTCATCTCTCCCGTGTCTCATCTCTCCCCTGTCTCATCTCTCCCCTGTCTCATCTCTCCCGTGTCTCATCTCTCCCCTGTCTCATCTCTCCCGTGTCTCATCTCTCCCCTGTCTCATCTCTCCCGTGTCTCATCTCTCCCCTGTCTCATCTCTCCCGTGTCTCATCTCTCCCCCCTGTCTCATCTCTCCCGTGTCCCATCTCTCCCCTGTCTCATCTCTCCCCTGTCTCATCTCTCCCGTGTCTCATCTCTCCCGTGTCTCCCGTCTTTGTTGATCAAACGCCGACAACGCAGACAGCTTGAGTTGAGCTCGCGTTACTTTCACTAAATCAATCATACGAGAGACCATTCTCAAATGATCAAACGAAACACTTTTCACTATCAGTTGATTTCAGACGAGCTAGGGTTCATTTTTTCATAAAAAAGCAACTCGAGGATTGAAAAAAATGTGATCAGAAATACAAAGAGACCGACAAGCCGCACTTCGCACACTCTAATTTACAAGCAAAGCCAAGCATGACAAGAATTGGCTAGGGCTAGCTGTGCTCAAGGGACTAGGCCTGCCTGAGTATTCCCGTCACGATCGCAACCTTGTAGTTTGTAGTAGATACTCGATGCTTCCCCGCCCCCCGACGTTTTACTTTCTTCGAGTCTCCCGCTGAGCTACTAAATCTGATAGAGAGAATAGAGGAAAAAAGGCAGTCGGCAAGCAGGCAACAACGTGCCCCCTGTGCATCCATGCCTAGCCTACTCCCAGGCCTAGGGGTGGGCACACACGCTGCAACTTCATGGATTGCGCTGGGATGCCTGGATTCGGCAGAAAGTCTGGGAAAAAACAACTCCCAAAAGGAGAAGAAAAAGCAGCGGGTGGGAGGCAAGCTTCGAGGGGCGCAGCGGTTACGCAAGAGATTAAGCTGGATTAAGGGAGAAAGTTCGATGCAATATGCCGACTGGAAGGAAATGAGATAGGGGGAACAGATGAAAGGATTAGCAGTGTTGAAGGGAATCGATATTGATGGCTCTAGAGGGAGAGTCAGGAAATAGACATGAGAGAGTCAGTAGTAGACAGGGAGAGAGTCAGGAAATAGACAGTAAGAGTCAGTAGTAGACAGGGAGAGAGTCAGGAAATAGACAGTAAGAGTCAGGAAATAGACAGAGAGAGTCAGGAAATAGACAGAGAGAGTCAGGAAATAGACAGAGAGAGTCAGGAAATAGACAGTAAGAGTCAGGAAATAGACAGAGAGTCAGGAAAAAGACAGTAAGAGTCAGGAAATAGACAGGAAAAGTCAGGAAATAGACAGAGAGAGTCAGGAAATAGACAGGAAAAGTCAGGAAATAGACAGAGAGAGTCAGGAAATAGACAGGAAAAGTCAGGAAATAGACAGGGAGAGTCAGGAAATAGACAGGAAAAGTCAGGAAATAGACAGGGAGAGTCAGGAAATAGACAGGAAAAGTCAGGAAATAGACAGAGAGAGTCAGGAAATAGACAGTAAGAGTCAGGAAATAGACAGAGAGAGTCAGGAAATAGAGAAGCAGAGAAGATAGTTTTCAATTTCTCAGCAACCAGCCGGGACCCCTAGAAATTAGATTACTACGCCCTGGTTTCCAGGAAAGTAGGCGGGATGGAAAGAGAGTAGGCATGCAGATTCGACCAATGTCCAATCGCATTCAGATCGAGTTCTAGGCAGGCAATCAGTGCCTTCTTAGTCCATAGCTGCTTTTTGTTAATTTTAACTAGGAGTATAGAGTACATGCTCAGCTATATGAGACTGTCTGCAAGAAGCTCTTCATTATAGGCTGCCTCCAATGCCTAATACTATTAGGATCTGCATACATGTGTTACATGCTTCATTTGAGCAGTGATTCAAGCGTAAGCACAATCTGCTGCTGCTGCTGCTGCTGTTTCTGTCAGTTAACAACCATCTTAGATAATATGTTTTATCTGTCAGCCTATCATATTTTTGAGTCGCTCGCTTGCCCTAAGTAGATGCAAAACAAGCAAATCTATCGAGCTTTGTGCTATTTCGAATTTGTTTGGTTGAGCGTGACGATATACAATGAGAACTCTGTCCAGTGTATCTAAGACTTGCTTAGAGCAAGACTCGAACTGAATGATGACAAAGACTACAAAACTGACAGAGAAGACGACAAAGACTACAAAACTGACAGAGAAGATGACAAAGACCACAAAACTGACAGAGAATATGACAAAGACCACAAAACTGACAGAGAATATGACAAAGACCACAAAACTGACAGAGAAGACGACAAAGACCACAAAACTGACAGAGAAGATGACAAAGACCACAAAACTGACAGAGAAGACGGCAAAGACTACAAAACTGGTAGAGAAGATGACAAAGACTATAAAACTGACAGAAAATATGACAAAGACTATAAAACTGACAGAGAAGATGACAAAGGTGGCTCACCTGAATTTGGAACTTATCGTTGGTGATCTCCACAGCGTCGGAGCAATGGGCAAGCGCAGTCGCCAGGGCGCCGAACGCTGCCAGCTTTTGTTGGCATCGGAAATTGTTGTGCTGAGTACTGAGCAGCTCTTCGCAGCAGGCATCGATGCTGATGCTTTCTTGGAATTTCTGTAGCGAAATTGCGAAGAGAATAATAATTAAAACATCCCACATTGCCTTGCCACTTAGCGTTTCACGAATCGGAGACAATTTTCAGACCGATCCCAATCTTAATCGTTTCTAACCAATCACAGAAACTCTTAACATTCTAGCCAATCAGATATTCTCGTTCCCTTCTGACCAATAAAAACCGCTCTCCTTTCTAACCAATAAGAATCGCTCTCGTTTCCAACCAATCAAAGTCGCCTTGATATCTGACCAATCTGATCTGACCAAAAGGCGCGAAGAAAAAATTTCTAATTGTCAGACTCAAAGACAATCTTCTTAGCTAACTTGATTACCCACTGCTCGGATATGATCAGCTCAAACGCTTAGAAAGGAAGACAGCTCTAAGCTAATTTTGGGCAATCGATTCTCAATTGAGATGATCATTTCTTGATGAGGCTGACAGACTCCAGTAGATGTGTTCGATCGCTAATTAGATTTCACTCGTCGCAGTTCTCACAGAATTCGCAGCACTCTAACTAACAAAATTAACCAACAAAAGTAACGGAACTTTCAGCTTCATCTAGCACTCCGATAGATTTGTGACACTCTCAGTGTTGATTCGTAAATGCTCCAGTTATAAATCATTTTTCTGTGCTCAAACTGAGAGAACTCCTAAGCATTGTGGATGAGCATGGGAAGGAGATATTATAGAGGGAGGATAAATTGTTGCGGACGGAGCAGGGGAAGGCATTGGGGGGATAAATGTCTGGCCGCTGAAATCTGGCGTCAATCTCACCATCTTCTCCCGGCCTCCAAATTCCAAAGCCGTCACAATCCGCGGCTGCTGGGACGCGACCCCGATCCCACATTTTCCTACCAGCCCGGCCCCATCTTATCTCAGCCCGCTTTCCAATTCACCCGCACAATAAGGGGATATCGCTATGAGAGGGAGGCCTGCTCACTTCTACTAAAAAATTGGGATTATTATTGGCCCATTGTGCAGGGGTGAATTAAAAAATAACCGAGGCTGCTGACGTCAATGCGAATATCACAATGACGATGGGGAGAATTTTCCCAATTTATTTTTAGAAACGAAAAGCTCGCGAGCTTGCACTGGTGGGCTGTCTGCTCCATTGAAAGCCTTCGATAATTGACTCACCGCAGGTACTGGGGGTGTGTGATAGGAGACAGACGTGTAGAGATAGGATGAGATGGGATGGGAGAAATTAGTTTCATGCTTTAAACGCACCTTGTCGTATCCTAATTGCAGCAGAGAATGCAAACTGGCGGGACTCTTTGATCTGAAAATAAAAAGAATTTAGTTTTAAATGGTAAAATATTTACTGGTTGTGGAATTTCGAGGGAAGTTTCGGAAAATTTGAATTTCAGGAAAATTCGAAGCTTTTGGAACAGGTAAATTTTCGGTAAAGGGAAGTTTGGGAAAACGAAAGCTTTTGGCAAGGGAATTTAGTGGGGAATATTTATTTTAGGGAATCAAGAACCTCCCGCTATCTCACCCCGCCTTGGTGACAGCGGTGAAGGTGCTGGCAGCCGAATGGCTGACGGACCGGAACGACTTCATCAGCGAGTCGGAGTCCAGGCCGGGCAGGCCGCGCCGGTCGATGATGACAGCGTCCTGCTGGCCGGAGATGTACGCCTCCATGGCCGCATCGGAGCTGGAGACGGACTGGCAAGCCAGGGAGAGCTTCTCGGCTGCCTTTGCGAAGCACAGGCTGAGCGCGTCCTCGCGTGGAAACACCAGAAGCACCTGGAATGGGGTATTAGTGAGCTGTGCTCATCTCGACTGCTCAATACTATATTTGAGAATGAGAAGGCACGGAAATGAAGTCACGTATAATCCATTTTTCAATATTTTGAGGCAAAGATTTTGTTTGTCATGACAGAAGTGATTAAAATATGTTTCTTAGAAATTTAGTTGCGGCTATATTTTCCAAGAAATTCAACTTGGTCACGTGGTTCCGTTTCTATGAACTAAAACAACGGTCACGCATGGACTTCAAAAAAATCAAAATAGTCATAGGGTTATTTTCTAAGAAACCCAAATGCATACATAGAGTGCCCTTTCCAAGAATTTCAAATACCGTCATAGTGTCCTCTCCTAGAAACCCAAATGCATTCGTAGGTGAAACTTTCTAAAAAGTCTAAGCAGTCATAGAGAGCCGTTATTAAGAAATACAAATTTAAATTCACAAAGGGCCTTTTCTAGGAAATGCAAATCCTAACGAGTTATTCGATGGATTTATTTTCCTGGCAATTGAGTACGGGCACGTGGTTCTATTTCCAAGAAAGCTGTCTATGGCTTACAAAGAAATAAAAAGATCCCTTTGGTTCTCTTTTGAAAACTATTCGACTAGTATAGTATAGCCAGTGAGTACAGGCAGTTATTAAAAGTGCATAATAGCAATTCTATTGCGGTATCTGCAACAGCAACTGCACGCCTACTAATATATTGCAACTTAGTAAGTCGAAAATTAATGACATTACAATATGCGAGTCTCAGGAAGAGAAGAATCACTATTGGAGAGTGTAGCATAACGCCACTATGCCAGGCAGGACTATCTTCTGCTAATAATTCCTATTCCCATCTCCATCCATTAGTGTTGGGGATTTCGCTTTGGGCAGTGTTCATACCCCAAGTTTCTCGTGCGAGATATCAGAACCCCCCCGATGCTATCTCAATTTCCCCTCATGCGGTCTGTCCGTCTGTTGATTTTCACTAAATGACTGCTTTATAGGCAGCAGCAGCAGCAGCAGCAGCAGCAACATAGAAATGCCTCCTTCAATGACATTGTGCTTCAATGAAAAAAAGAAATTTAGAATAGATTTTAAAACCAAAATAATAATAATAATTAATAATAATAATAGTTAATAATAATAATAATTAATAATAATAATAATTAATAATAATAATAATTAATAATAATAATAATTAATAACAATAATAATTAATAATAATAATAATAAATAATAATAATAATTAATAGTAATAATAATAAATAATAATAATAATTAATAATAATAATAATTAATAATAATAATATTTGATTACACCTGCCCCAATAGGGTCCGGCGCATCTGAAGGCTGCGTACGGCTGTTCAGTCCATGGACTGGGGGGACGCCACACCCACCTTCAATTATCCCAGCTGATGCTGGTACCCATTTAACAGCTGGGTGAACTGAAGCAATGCAGAGTTAAGTGTCTTGCTAAAGGACACAAATTGTTCCAGTGGAGACGGGAATCGAACCCCCGACCTTCAAGTCGTGAGTCCGACGCCCTAACCACTAGACTACAACCTCCCACTAGGCTACAACCTCCCTATTAAAAACATAATATGATGTATATATTCGTGCAAATTAAAAATTTGCGGGTCTGGTGTCACCAAATGATGTGCCATTGCACGCAGCCCTCCTGCAATTATTACTACTATTAATAAAGTATTAAAATAATAATTTGTCAACTTACCGACATTGCGTCATCCTCCGGAAGCATTCCGTTGATGTTGGGCAGAATCTGTTGGAGGTAAATTTATGATCATATACAATATTTATTGAGGACATTAATGAAGGTATCATTGAAACATGACTCTGAATACTTCTGACTGCAATGCTGCTCCACCTAACCTGTTCTGTTGAGTAGTAAGTGACCTCTAAACTGCTTCTCCGACTGCTAATGCTGTTGCTGCCGCTGCTGTTGCTGCGGCGATAACCTGAGCCTGGAACTCGTCCGCCGTCTCTGGACATGTCCACAGCTCCGCTTTGCTTCTCTTTTGGATTGCCGACAAATTCGGAATCAGCCTTTTTAGGCCGCTAAAAGTCCCCAAAAAACGAAATCCTATTTTTCTTTGTTTTGAAATCTTCTGGACTCGATTCGCAGATTCGCTTTTCAGAAAAACTATAAGAAATGAAACAAAAATAAAACTACGAGTATAAACACTTCAGCGGCGAGTTTTGGGCGCTGAGAGTGTCAAATAAATGAGCAGGCTGCAGAAAAATGGCTGCGCTCTCAAAAATATAAAAAGAGAATAAAAGCAACAGAAGGAGACAGAGAGAGAGTTAAGAAAGATGAGCGAGAAATTCTAGCCTTAGCTAACTGTGATCACTGATTCGCGAATACCATCTCTCTCTCACTCTCATTCTTATTTTCTGCAGTCTAAACCCTGTGGCAACAGCGCCAGGTGAGCAGTGACGGTGTGAGCACACAGATGGGGCAAGAACTACTCACTTCTGCTTGGAGAGCCAGTCAGGTGGCTGTATCTGATGAGTTTTTGCTTTTATTTTTTTTTATAAAATATAACAGAAATAATAAACTGGGGGCAACAACGGGAGGGAAACCAGAGAGGCTGCAGAGTCCGCGTGAGAGGAATAGAGATTGAGCAGGGTTAAATAGGGCTGAGTACGGGGGCGAAAATGCTTCATTCTTCTGTTCCCAACAATATCCCCCTATGCTGCGAGGCAATTTTAGTTACTAAAAGAGGAAAATAGGAGAGAAATAGATTTGCGGGGGCAGGAACAGACAGATCAGGTGGGGCAGAGGTGACCGGAGATCAAGGTCACGCCTTTGACGGCTGCTTGGAGATGGAGGATTGTGGAAGGTGGGCAGTCCATTTAGGGCTGAGAATTCTCAGAGGCCAAGACTGAGGTCGCAGGAACTCACGAGAAGGAATTTGAATCTGAGTCTGAAAGACACGAGACCTACTCAAGCGCAGCGCCCATGGGGAAGAAAGTTCATTGGGAGAAGGCAGCCAGGAATCCCTCTATATGCTTACTTTTTATTCGTACTTATACGAGTATGAAGCTACACAATATTGCTGGCGTGATGAATGACTGACTCGGCACAGAGTGGGCAAGGTAGCTTTGCTGGGTGCGCCATAATCCCAAACTCGCCACACCTTTCTGCGCCGCACACGGATTAAACTAATCTGATTATGAGTCCCATGGCTAGGCCTAGGCGACAAGACTACTCATGTTAAATATTTTATAACTACATACTGAAGACAAGACTGCAATCTTAGCCCTACCCCCTGTCCTTCAGGCTGTTAACATTCTACCCCCTGTCCTTCAGGCTGTTAACATTCTACCCCCTTTCCTTCAGGCTGTTAACATTCTACCCCCTGTCCTTCAGGCTGTTAACATTCTACCCCCTGTCCTTCAGGCTGTTAACATTCTACCCCCTGTCCTTCAGGCTGTTAACATTCTACCCCCTGTCCTTCAGGTTGTTAACATTCTACCCCCTGTCCTTCAGGCTGTTAACATTCTACCCCCTGTCCTTCAGGCTGTTAACATTCTACCCCCTGTCCTTCAGGCTGTTAACATTCTACCCCTTGTCCTTCAGGCTGTTAACATTCTACCCCCTGTCCTTCAGGCTGTTAATATTCTACCCCCTGTCCTTCCGGCTGTTAGCCTCCCACCTCCTGTCCTTCAGGCTGTTAACATTCTACCCCTTGTCCTTCAGGCTGTTAGCCTCCCACCTCCTGTCCTTCAGGCTGTTAACATTCTACCCCTTGTCCTTCAGGCTGTTAGCCTCCCACCTCCTGTCCTTCAGGTTTTTAGCCTTTCACCTCCTGTCCCCCCAACTTATGATCCCTCAGTGCAAATAGCTTCTCACAAACACTTCTCACTAGCAAGTTAGAGCTAACGTCTGTCAAAGTTAACACTGTCATCTAACCCTAAGCTTGACCTGACAACTTGGCGATGCTGAGCAATTTGAGCACAGCTTGAGTAGAGGGCTACTCATGGTCCAACTGCTGCTAATAAAACCGTTTAAGATTGCCACCTTCAACAAAAGAAGCTATAAAGAGACATTCTAAGCCCAGGTGCACGCACAGCTGCACGCACAATGAATTGTAACCTCTGCAGTTTAGTGTGAGCTAGCAAATGCGACACAAATTAAAGTAGCTACAAGATAACTTTATATATTTTGCGAATTTTTGGTCTAATTAATTTAGAAACGTCTCTGGAGTAAACTTTGCATACCTTGAAAAGCGCTTAAAAAATTGACACTACAGAAGTACGCGTAGCTTGCGATTCTTTTGCATTGCTTTGAAATGCTTTATATTTTCAACTTTTAAAGCATTAGCAGCTTTAAACAATGCTTCATGCAGTTCAGCTTTCTAAATCTTCATCGTTCTGACGTCATCGCTTTTAGTTTCTGTGCGCTTTCATTGCATTCCATTGTGCTTTTACAAAATTAGTAATACATTTAAATAGGCTAAGATTGTCTCTGTGACTCAAGTCTTAGTTTCGTGAGTACAATTGAGTACAATTTCTCTAAATTGTAAATTTAGACCGGGGGTCGGCAAACACCGGCCCGCGGGCCAGATGCGGCCCTCGAAGCTCCCAAATCCGGCCCTTTGCCCCTTCCGACACCTACAGTCTCCTGTCTTATCTCTCCTGTGTCTCATCTCTCCCGTGTCTCATCTCTCCCGTGTCTCATCTCTACTGTGTCTCATCTCTACTGTGTCTCATCTCTCCCACGTCTCATCTCTCCCGTGTCTCATCTCTCCCGTGTCCATCTCTCCCGTGTCTTATCTCTCCCGTGTCTTATCTCTCCCGTGTCTTATCTCTCCCCTGTCTCATCTCTACCGTGTCTCATCTCTACTGTGTCTCATCTCTCCCGTGTCTCATTTCTCCCATGTCTCATCTCTCCCGTGTCTCATCTCTCCCGTGTCTCATCTCTTCCCTGTCTCATCTCTCCCATTTCTCATATTTCTACCTTAAATGCGGCCCGCTGTCGTCTTTACGTTCCCTCTTTGGCCCTCGACCCCTGATTTAGACCTTTGAGTCAGGAGATCGGCAATTAGTTGTAAATATATTATTTATTGAAGACTGCAGGATTGTGGGTAGTTTGGGGATTGGTAGGTTGGGGATCGGGTAGGTTGAGGATCGGGTAGGTTGGGTATCTGATAGGTCGGGGATTACGTAGGCAAAGCCAGTTTAAAAAATAACTCAAACCAATTTAATGGCTCATGAAATGACACTCAACTGATTTGACCTCAAAACTAGACAGGCGTCCAAAAGATCAATCTAATTTTTTAGCCAAAAAACTCGAAATCTTGATCGATTTTGGACCATGGATTTCAGTTCCGTAATCTTAGATCCTATCTAGATCCTCGATTTCAAATCCCTAATCTTAGATCCTATCTAGATCCTCGATTTCAAATCCCTAATCTTAGATCCCATCTAGATCCTCGATTTCAAATCCCTAATCTTAGATCCCATCTAGATCCTCGATTTCAAATCCTTAATCTTAGATCCTATCTAGATCCTCGATTTCAGATCCCTAATCTTAGATCCTATCTAGATCCTCGATTTCAAATCCCTAATCTTAGATCCTATCTAGATCCTCGATTTCAAATCCCTAATCTTAGATCCCATCTAGATCCTCGATTTCAAATCCCTAATCTTAGATCCCATCTAGATCCTCGATTTCAAATCCTTAATCTTAGATCCTATCTAGATCCTCGATTTCAAATCCCTAATCTTAGATCCCATCTAGATCCTCGATTTCAAATCCCTAATCTTAGATCCCATCTAGATCCTCGATTTCAAATCCCTAATCTTAGATCCCATCTAGATCCTCGATTTCAAATCCTTAATCTTAGATCCTATCTAGATCCTCGATTTCAAATCCCTAATCTTAGATCCCATCTAGATCCTCGATTTCAAATCCCTAATCTTAGATCCCATCTAGATCCTCGATTTCAAATCCTTAATCTTAGATCCCATCTAGATCCCGGATTTCAAATCCCAAATCTTAGATCCTATATTAGATCCGGGATTTCAAATCCCTAACTGGGATGACATCTCCTAGCTGCTAAATTTCTGTTTATCTAAGATCCCAAATTCAAAACTGGTTTCAAATTTTAAATTCCCAGTGTCGTGTCATTATTGAGCTAGAGCACAATGACTGAAATTTCGTAGCAGATGCATCCAGCAGAGAGAGTAAAATTGGTTCAATGCGACATAAAAATGGACCAGAATACAGGAATTAGTTATGCAAATGAGTTCAAATCCCTATTCTGGCCATCGCATTGCCATTCGCGGCCCTGCTTGACACCAGATGAAAACAAACACTCACTTGGGGAAAAATTTTAATATTTAGTCTCCTGTCAGGATTCAGTATATTGGAAAGTTACAAATATATACTAAATTTATTTATGTCTAATGGTATTGCCAATTTTTTAATGCGAATTCCTTTTCGGGGAAGGGGCAATGAGATATTCCCTATGATGAGAATGGACTCAGCTAAGGAAGGCTTTAATATAATAAGTATATAAGGAAAGGAATTCTGGGATGGATGGGAGTGGGACAGCATTGGCCACGCCCTACAATTTCATGCTCATAAGTGGCTACTTCAAACCCAGTTGCCATCTAAGCCTGGGATAGCATATAATAACAACTAGCAGCTATATAGTTGGGCGACTAACTATAGTGAAACTAGGAGCACACGCTATAGGCCTAAGATACACCGAGTGTGCACTATAAATTGTGAGTTGTTTGTTAAGCGCACGATTGGTTGGTGTGTGAGCGGCGGAGTAAACAAGCCTATACTTTGGTAGGGCTAGTCGATGGACCAAAGAAAATTAATGCAATTGGTTCATCATATTGGCATATTGCAAGCTGTTATATGAATTTTAATGACACTTATAAACCTATTTTTGCCAACCCTGTGCTCCCACAAAGTCCCCAGCACTCCGTCTTCAAGTCTAAAGTCTCTAAGACTCTAACTCCTTGAAATACATTCCTAATCTCCTCATCCCATATCTGCTTCCCAATCTCCTCATCCCATATCTGCTTCCCAATCTCCTCATCCCATATCTGCTTCCCAATCTCCTCATCCCAATATCTGCTTCCCAATCTCCTCATCCCAATATCTGCTTCCCAATCTCCTCATCCCAATATCTGCTTCCCAATCTCCTCATCCCATATCTGCTTCCCAATCTCCTCATCCCAATATCTGCTTCCCAATCTCCTCATCCCATATCTGCTTCCCAATCTCCTCATCCCATATCTGCTTCCCAATCTCCTCATACCAGTATCTGCTTCCCAATCTCCTCATCCCAATATCTGCTTCCCAATCTCCTCATCCCAATATCTGCTTCCCAATCTCCTCATCCCATATCTGCTTCCCAATCTCCTCATCCCATATCTGCTTCCCAATCTCCTCATCCCAATATCTGCTTCCCAATCTCCTCATCCCATATCTGCTTCCCAATCTCCTCATCCCATATCTGCTTCCCAATCTCCTCATCCCAATATCTGCTTCCCAATCTCCTCATCCCAATATCTGCTTCCCAATCTCCTCATCCCAATATCTGCTTCCCAATCTCCTCATCCCATATCTGCTTCCCAATCTCCTCATCCCAGTATCTGCTTCCTAATCTCCTCATCCCAATATCTGCTTCCCAATCTCCTCATCCCAATATCTGCTTCCTAATCTCCTCATCCCATATATGCTTCCCAATCTCCTCATCCCATATCTGCTTCCCAATCTCCTCATCCCATATCTGCTTCCCAATCTCCTCATCCCAATATCTGCTTCCCAATCTCCTCATCCCATATCTGCTTCCCAATCTCCTCATCCCATATCTGCTTCCCAATCTCCTCATACCAGTAGATCTGCTTCCCAATCTCCTCATCCCAATATCTGCTTCCCAATCTCCTCATCCCATATCTGCTTCCCAATCTCCTCATCCCATATCTGCTTCCCAATCTCCTCATCCCATATCTGCTTCCCAATCTCCTCATCCCATATCTGCTTCCCAATCTCCTCATCCCAATATCTGCTTCCCAATCTCCTCATCCCATATCTGCTTCCCAATCTCCTCATCCCATATCTGCTTCCCAATCTCCTCATACCAGTATCTGCTTCCCAATCTCCTCATCCCAATATCTGCTTCCCAATCTCCTCATCCCATATCTGCTTCCCAATCTCCTCATCCCATATCTGCTTCCCAATCTCCTCATCCCATATCTGCTTCCCAATCTCCTCATCCCATATCTGCTTCCCAATCTCCTCATCCGATATCTGCTTCCCAATCTCCTCATCCCATATCTGCTTCCCAATCTCCTCATCCCAGTATCTGCTTCCTAATCTCCTCATCCCAATATCTGCTTCCCAATCTCCTCATCCCAATATCTGCTTCCTAATCTCCTCATCCCATATATGCTTCCCAATCTCCTCATCCCATATCTGCTTCCCAATCTCCTCATCCCATATCTGCTTCCCAATCTCCTCATCCGATATCTGCTTCCCAATCTCCTCATCCCAATATCTGCTTCCCAATCTCCTCATCCCAATATCTGCTTCCCAATCTCCTCATCCCATATCTGCTTCCCAATCTCCTCATCCCAATATCTGCTTCCCAATCTCCTCATCCCAATATCTGCTTCCCAATCTCCTCATCCCATATCTCATCTTCCTAATCTCCTCATCCCAATAGCTGCTTCCTAATCTCCTTATCCCAATGTCCTCATCCCAATATCTGCTTCCTAATCTCTCATGTTAATATACAATAGCTTTTCTAAATCTCCTTTTCCCATTTTCAATCCAGACTAAAATCCCAATATTCTAATTGAATTTCCAATCGAGTTAATCAATATGTTCATCTCCCAGGTTTTCCCAAATCATGTTTTATTTTTCGTTGGCACTTGCTGACCCGTCTAATTGCACCTGTAATTACCCTAGCTCAAAAGGACTCAGGCAATTGATTACGTCTGCTAATCAGCGGTAGCTAAGTCGCAGAAAGCACTGCTTTCTAATTAAGCACTGAGAATGCAGCAGGAACTTGACGCTGGGAATAGGGGATCGAATCCCATCGATCAGCTGACAGTAAGGGATCGAATCCCATCAATCAGCTGACAGTAAGGGATCGAATCCCATCGATCAGCTGACAGTAAGGGATCGAATCCCATCAATCAGCTGACAGTAAGGGATCGAATCCCATCGATCAGCTGACAGTAAGGGATCGAATCCCATCAATCAGCTGACAGTAAGGGATCGAATCCCATCGATCAGCTGACAGTAAGGGATCGAATCCCATCGATCAGCTGACAGTAAGGGATCGAATCCCATCAATCAGCTGACAGTAAGGGATCGAATCCCATCGATCAGCTGACAGTAAGGGATCGAATCCCATCAATCAGCTGACAGTAAGGGATCGAATCCCATCGATCAGCTGACAGTAAGGGATCGAATCCCATCGATCAGCTGACAGTAAGGGATCGAATCCCATCAATCAGCTGACAGTAAGGGATCGAATCCCATCGATCAGCTGACAGTAAGGGATCGAATCCCATCAATCAGCTGACAGTAAGGGATCGAATCCCATCGATCAGCTGACAGTAAGGGATCGAATCCCATCAATCAGCTGACAGTAAGGGATCGAATCCCATCGATCAGCTGACAGTAAGGGATCGAATCCCATCGATCAGCTGACAGTAAGGGATCGAATCCCATCAATCAGCTGACAGTAAGGGATCGAGCCCTATCGATCATCTGACAGTAGAGCATCTAATCCCATCGATCAGCTGACAGTAAGGGATCAAATCCCATCGATCAGTGACAGTAAGGGATCGAATCCCATCGATCAGTGACAGTAAGGGATCGAATCCCATCGATCAGCTGACAGTAAGGGATCGAATCCAATCAATCAGCTGACAATAGGGGATCGAATCCCATCGATCAGCTGACAGTAAGGGATCGAATCCCATCGATCAGCTGAGAGTAAGGGATCGAATCCCATCAATCAGCTGACAATAGGGGATCGAATCCCATCGATCAGCTGACAGTAAGGGATCAAATCCCATCGATCAGCTGACCGTACTAAAAACGGGTAGATCATTGCCGATACAAATTACGTGGGTAAAATAGGATCCAATGTCATGGACTAGACAAAGACTAGTGGATTCTAGTAAGTTTTCACACCGAGTTAGGTCTCACCGGATAATCAGACAGGTTGCTGAAGCTCTGAGCAGCGTGCTGCTGCGGTGGCTGCTGCTGCTGCTGCTGTTGGTGCAGTAGGTTAAGGCCAGCCAAGTCTCCAGCAGTGGATGTCCGTCTCTCGGTGCTGGACGTGCAGCCCATGACTTTAGTTACGATGGCAGCCTTAGCTTGTCGGCACTTGGGAGACTTTAGATCCCGTTCTGCTAGTTTGGGGATCTAATTAAAACAGGTAGCAAATTAACAGCCTAGTCTTGAGGCTGCTAAAATTCTTGAACGACTTTGACTTCTGAATATTGAATGCGATAGACTCCGCAGACGTTGAGACTTGAGAACAATAAAATCACACGGCAACAACAACTAGGCTGCTTTATCCGATGTCACCAGCTCGGCGACTGCTTCTCTCATGACAAAGCTGTTGACGTAGTTTAGGCTACTTTGCGTCTGAATGTCTACGCAGAGTAGGAATTGTAGCACCGCTCGAAGCCGATGACTCACTCAGGTACTCTCCTCTTATATTAAATATCTAATGTTATTGTTTTGTTTTAATCCACAACTGATAATTATGCGCACATAATTAGTATAGAAACACAATAGAAGGCTGCTGAGGCAAGTTAACAATCATATTTGCGGGTAGAAGATTAAGATAGAACAGTGCGAGTACTGTGTCTCGTCTTTTCTTTTTTCTCTTCTCGCCTTCCAGTATCTGCGCTAAATTTGCTCGCAGTTGGCGTATAAGCAGGTACAAAATAACAACGTGCGCTTGTCGCGTCAAAGTAAGTCAGTTAAAAAGTAAAGTCCGTAAGTTATAATCGGCCGGGGTTGGTGGACGAGGGGTTTTAAGAAAACGCGAACAAGAAGGCGCCACCACCACCCCAGAGCGCGCGCGTGAGTCGCGTGTGCGTTAGTTCACTTCACACACCAAGAACGCGACCCGTCGTGCAAAGCTAAGGCCTGACCTCCAACGGGCTTTTGGGGTTAGAGGGGGGTGGGTGGAGTGGGGACGGCCTGTCAAGGGGCAGGAATTTGGTCCGCGCGCGTTTGGTTGGCTGGGGTTAGGGTGGGGGTGGTTGGCCTCTCGCGGAGGTGGTGGGGCGAGAGAAGAGAGCTAGAAGCGGTCCCGGGTATGTACAGCGCCGGAGAAAAATAGGCTTTTTGGGGTGGCCGCGCGGGGGGGAGGGAGCTGATTTCACGGCCGGCGCGCGCAAAGGCTAGTGTTTTGTGTTGGGGTGTTGGTGTTCATTATTAACTGGCAATCACCCCTGCTTCTCGAAGCCCTAAAACAGTTCTCCCTTATTGCTGTTAAGCTAGTCTCTTAAGCTTGGCGTTTCCCCAATCGGGTGTGGGGGATGGCGTTCTCCTCCTGTCCCTCTCCTCCTTTCTTCTCTTTCTAAAAACGTGAAAAGGTTTTTAAATTGGAGCGAAGGCATCGGGCTCCGGGCGTTCAGGTGTGCCGTGCGCTCCGAGATAAGATTTTTGGAGGGAAGAAGGAAAAGGCTAAGGCTGAGGAAGAGGTAACTGCTGCGGTTGCCTTGTCTCATGATCCTCTCTGATGGGGACCTGTGAAAAAGCCTGATGAAAGAACAAGAGGAGGGATGTTGGGAAATCCCGAAGTTGATCGCAGCTTTTTAGGTCGTAGGAGAAATCGGCTTAGCACCCAGCCTAGAAGGAATCAATCAGCTGTCCGTCTTCTTGACTTTTTCCTCTCCTCTCGGCACTGAAGGCCGGGGGATTTCGGGCGTGGAATGCGAGAAGTCCAAAAGAAGCGAGAATCTTTTAACAAAGAAGAGAAAGCTAACGGGAAAATCTTTGCCACCGTACGCGCGCTAACGATGCGGCAATGCCAATAACCCCCACGCTGGCCCACTGACCGATGACGGCTTGCCCCTCAAAACTCCAGGCCTGTCCCGAGCCGACCCACATTCAAGGCTATTAGGGACTTGACTATATCGGGATAGGAAATTTGAATTAACTGTCTTTATAGAGCTGTCAAACTCGTATAATAACAGTTTGTAGATTATCGTTAGCCTGAAGGTTTCTGAGCTAATAATAAACTACTCGATAACGAGTGCAGCTGTGTATTAACAATTGATATGTTGAAGCCTGGCTCTACACGCCGATTCTCAAAGGGTAATAATCGTCTATGACAAAAAGCTCTGTCTGGTGGCTTCTCTCTGCTGGATCTTGTACGCTAACAGAAATAATAAGTACAAACTGGTTTGATGACGTCAAAGCGGGACCAAGCCCTTTCCTCCTCGCATTCAGACTTTAGCCCACATCAGACAGACGGTGGAGAGAGAGAGAGACAGAGAGCAAACAATCGCAGGAAAGGGGAGGGGTCTGTGTGCATTAAGTATGCTATTATTATAAATTGTCACTCACTACTTAGTCTACTATGAGTAGGAGCGCAAGAATGTAAGCCGAAAAGCGTTTTTAAGTGCCCAAATAATTGTTGAAGATAATGACAAATATTCACTAGAAAGCGTTCGTTTTTTTCAGCTGAGTCATGCATTTGAAACTCGGGTGAGCACAGGAAGACACTGACAGTATTGCTTTTTGCCATGTGAGCACTCGATAGAGCAAGTTTAAGCAGAAAATATCATTTCATTTTTTCAAACCAACTCAAGGCGGGAAGGAATTTAAACTCGGGACCTCTACAAAACCTAAAATTGCAATCGCAACAGCTGCGAATCGACCAATGATCAGATCGGAATGAGAATAGCTTGAGAACACGGAGACGGCATGGGGGGGCTTTTTGAGCTCGTAACAATGCAGGCTAACACAGGGTAGCTCAAAATGAGAGTTATATTATGGAAGTAATAGTCGTCCTCCAACCCAGGTCTACCCGGATGCAGTGAGCAGTCTATTGTCAATTCGCTATCTTTATTAGACAATGCTCAGGTTCAGGTATGCTCAGGCTTTGCTCTTGATCGTTGGTGCCACGGCCTACCTGTGCGTGAGCTTGTACAGCCGAGCTCAGCTCGCTGTCAGCAGAGAACGCTTAGTCAACTTGCCACCGGTGGCGCGAGTGGCCGCGGAAGCTGACGCTGTGCGACCGCGACTGGAGCAGCCAAAGCCGCTATGCTCAGCCTACGAGGAGCTGAGAACTGTGAACTTCTTTAAGTTCAGACATCGACTTTGTTTGAAGGTCGAGGCCTACAGAAAGTCTGGGGCTGCTGGCTACCCGCTATGCGTCCTGCCGAACCCGTTCGCGCCGCAGCTAATGCGGCCAGTTCGTCAGGGCAGCGCGACTGCTCGCATTCGCGATACGAGCGGCCAGCTGCTGCGAATGTTTGTCTATCCTGCACGGGATCTGATCTCAGACTCGATCTTGCGGACGCACTCGTGGGAGCCCCGCATCGTGAGCACGATAATGAAGTTAGCAAGGAAAATACCCGAGGCCACGTTTCTGGATGCGGGCTGCAACATCGGCGTCTACAGTCTGCTGGCAGCGAAGCTCGGCCTGCCGGTCGTGTCCCTGGACGCGAACATCCGCAATCTGCTCCGACTGCAGCTCAGCTTGAACGCGGCGGCCCTGAAGGCGGCCCTAGTGTGGAACTTCATCGGCTCTGGGGACCAGCTGAGCTACTTAAACTTCCCCGGTGACTGCAACGTCGGCGGAGCAACAAAATTCGGCAGGGCCGTGACAGACACGATCCCCGTGATGCCCGTGCGCAGCGAGCAGCTGTGCCGCCTCATCGGCACCAAGAATGTCGTCATCAAGCTGGACGTTGAAGGCGGAGAGGCCGACTTCCTGAGGACATCGGGTTGCCTATTTAGCCGTTTCAAAGTGGCCGTTGTGCAAATGGAGTTTCTGAAGAGGCACATGGTTGGCAGCGACAGTGCCACCATTGTGAACTTCTTCGCCACCAGAAAGTACACAGCGTGGAAGACGCCAGAGCTTTCAGCTCTGGACTTGAGGAAATCAGAGAGCTGGGAAGACTGCGATCTGCTGTGGGTGCACCGCGAGTTTCAGAGCCTGCTGCTAAGGAATTGAGCATTTCATCATGTGACAACAGCTGCTAGCCCTCTTGCATTACGTACGCCTAGCAGTAGCTACTTTAAATATATCAGTTCAAATTACTTCAATGTCGAGTTCGAATTCTTTGTACGGTTATTCTGCCGCATAATACACTTTCGGTTCAATAATTGCGAAGTCCGTGCGTAGTAAAAAAATTAGCACCTATGACCTTAAAGCTCGTAAAATCGGTCATAGCTCTCAATTTCCTCAGTATTGGGTCATAGCTCTGAGTTACCTCAGTAAGTCGATCGCGGTCAAAGCTCTGAGTTCCTCGGTCGTAGCTCTTAGTAAATCGGTCATAGCTCTCATCAAATCGGTCATAGCTCTCAGCAAATCGGTCATAGCTCTCAGTAAATCGGTCATAGCTCTCAGTAAATCGGTCATAGCTCTCAGTAAATCGGTTATAGCTATTAAAATCCCTGCAGTAAATGGGTCATGCAAGAAGGTAAGCTCATTGTACAATATTTGCGCCAATCCAATTTTGTATCGGCCATTTCGAAGTCCTAAAGAACAAATTGGCTTTGATGACCGAAACGCCATTGCTGATTGTTAGAATTGCAAAACAATGAAGACAACAAACTCAGTGCATGAGCTAGTTTTGTCAACAGAACAGAGTTAAAGACACGAACAGTTTTTGTCAAACATTATTAGAAAGACAATAATAGGCATTTAAGTGCATATATATTAAAGTTTATTTTCATTTGCTTATTAATGCAAACAGAGAACAGTGACACTTGTATATGCATATTCAATAACTACTGGCCTGTAAGCTAAATTGTTCCGCACACGAAGTTGTCAATTCCGAGATGTCACTCACAGAGATGAAACTAAATATGTTGAACAACATATTGTGTTATATGCAAGCTAATCAGATACTTTATACAGTACACGGTGTAACTTTAACGGGCCTACAATATGAATAACAAGTCACACATAAGAATATTACGCACTTTAACAAAACCAAGAAATTAAATTGTTATAAGCCAGAGTTGTAGCTTTGCACAGCAAAAACTGACGCAACTCAACAGCTGGGCCTAACGTGCATTTAGCTAAATATGGGACCGAGTAGAGAAAAACAACAAAACAACGGAAAGGGTGGAAAACCGCACTATAGCTGAAGGCTGGGACTAAATAACTAATGTTGATAATAATAATCTCCATACTACAGTAGGCACCGAGATAGCAAATAGATATTTAATAATCTAATAGTGCGAATAATTGATACTAAAGTCTTACTACAATTATCTTGCGATCACGACCTAGGCATTGGCACCGTGGCCTCTCTAAGCAATAAGAGCATGAAGTAAATCAATAGAATGCAGCTATATAGGGTGCTGAACCATTAGTATCGGATGCTTTGTTACTAAATCTAACTAGAAGTAATGCTGAGTGATATTACTATACTAGCAGAAGATGAACAATAGAAATCTTTCGTTTGTCACTCTCCAAGAACAATACGATAGTGAAAACTAAAGATAGTCGGTAAGTGATTGTTGTTATTATTATTATAGGATAATAATAAATAATTCTAAACTATTTGGCTGAAAGGACTGGACAAAAGGAGGCGTACAAATTGAACCGATCTCACACACATGCGGCTAACGCACACAAACAAAAATAATAGATGGAATGGACAACAAGCAGTGCCGGCTTGCATCATTAGGTCACTGATCAAGTGTATTCAATTGAATAAAATTTAGCAATGTCAAACAGATGACTTAAACTTTCCAACACATTCATTTACAGGTGTCACACAAAGGTGATGCATAAATAATGATTTAATGAACAGGACAAAAACCGTACAGGCATAGGCAGAACAGAAAGGACAGTACTGCCAACAAAATAAACAAATTGAGCGAGACGACAGATAAAAACAAACAATAGCTAGCAAATTAGAATTCATATAAGATAAAGACAATTTCGGGAAGAAATTATTAAGTAAGGTTTGGGATGGGACTTAGGAAATGCAAAATCTGGCTGCCTAAATCAAAGTTGGTTGGGCCGTGGGCTATAAATAAAAATAAGAGACAGAGAGCAAACTACAAAGGAAAGCGAAACAAAACGGACTCAGCTTTAGTTTCTCCCAAGTGTTTCTGCTCGCTACAAAACTGGCATTGTAAAAGTGAAATCGCGGGTTAAGTTTCGCTTACGTATTAGCTATGTACATTACAGGTTGAGTTCTGGTATCGACTCAACACGAACTGGCGTGTCACGTGGCGCAAACTGCATTTCCACAAGGCGGCTTGCCGGGGTCTTGGAGCCCGCCCTCCCTACGAAGGGAGGTCCGAGACCCCTTTGCCCACCCCCTGGTTATGCCTCCGTAAGTTGTCCGTCATAGGTTAGTTGGAACAGGTAATAATAAACGAAATGATGCGCGAATTTAAATTAGCACAAAAGAGCACAAACGGAATCGTTATTCTAGGCGCTGAGAGAACACTCAAATGGAAAGAGACACTGATAAGAGACAGGACAGGAGATGGCTGAAGACAGGGAGGAACGGACAGTGCGTAGGAAATTTGGTGTGGCACGCGCGCAAGCAATACTCCCACGTTGGGGCGATCGAATATAAAATAGCAGAACAATAATTGCAGGCTAATACGTACTACTACTATAAGTACTACACATCGTACGTTAAATTACTCCTAAATTAAATTTTTTCTTTAATCGAGGTCTTCTTTTTTGTTTATCAGCAATTTAACAATAAATTGTGAAACAGTGCGAATTGCACTTTCAGATGGCAACAATAGAACAGACAGTCAAGGCATTTATGCAGTGCAGTGTGTTTTATTAAAATTAAAAAATAAAGCACTGGTGGGTGCAGTGAATCCGTTGACTAACAGAAGCAGCAGCAGTAGCAGCAGCAGCATCAGCAAAAAACAACAACGTAAAAAATGTTGGGCAACACAATCAAATTATTTTACGTCCTTGCTTCTTCATCAAACCCATTTTGCGCCTTCTCCCTTTCCAGGATATGATAAAAATCCTTTTAAACAACAAACGGAGACTGCTGTACGGGTGCATCAGACAGAGAAGACAGAGAGGGTGGAGACACGGAGAGAAGATATTTATGACAATGTGGCATCCAAAGCTTTCACTCTGGCACCTAGTCATGATCCTAGAAACGCGTATCCAGCTACGTTACTAAATGAATTTGTTGCTATCCGCAACTGGAGCCGAAATCAGAGACTGACGGACAGAGAGACTGAGACAGATACTAGAAATGCAACTCGGAGTTAGGTCCAGATCAGGGACCAAGTTAATGGCAGAGAAAAGTACATATAATTTATTAAGCTATATTATGCTAAGTAACTAAAGAGTATGACACAAGACTGAATGAATAAAAGTACAAACTGATGGCTTAACCACCTCATGCAACCCAGCTATATAAAAGTTTTTTAGAAGCCAAAATATTAGCAAAATAAATACCTTTTATTCAAGGAAACATCTCTGAAATATACGGGATCAACCGGGTTTACAGGATATATATAATTGATAAAGGATTCTTGGACAGGATTTTAAAATGATCCGAAGAGAGAAAGCAGTGCAAAGGTGACAGAGACTGATACACAGAGAGAAAGAGAGTGAGAACATCAATGCGATAACAATTTACACATGCAACATGAAACAAAAAACGCAGGTGCGGGAATCTCCCACTCAGCGAGTGGAGCCTGAAGGCCGATCTCCAGCGAAGGCTGGCACTGCTGGCATGGGCAGATTGCACAGATCGTAGGCAGGCAAACGCAGGTCGAACAGAGGATCCTCTTCAACTGGCTCGCCAGAGTCGGCGCACACCGTAGTTGCTGGAGGCGGAGAGCAGGCACCAGACTGGCGCCGCTCCCATTCGGCCAGGTAGGAATCAACGCCTGGCGGTGCGGACAGCCGGTCAACTAGGAGGCGACCGCCGCGACCTAGCCGCAAGCCGACGTAGGCTGCCAAGGGTCGGTACTGGCTGCCGCTGTTGCTGGCGCCAACGGCACAGGGCAGGCGGGTGAGGCTGAAGAGTCTCCGATGCCCAGAGACGGGACCAGAAGAGGCGGGGGTTGCTGCGGGGTCGTCACTGCCGGGTTGGACAGTCAATGGTCTGGCTGGAGCGTACACGGAGCCAACTCGGCGACGGCACCACACGAAGCGACCGCCAACGCCTGGTAGAACGCCTCCAGTGGCCATTGAAGAGGCCGACGGCGAGGTCAAGCCGGCGATAGACGAAGTATCATCATCGTCTAAGCAGACAACAGAGCCGAGAGGTGCAGGCAGTGGAGGCAGCTGCCGCCTTGCCCGCTTGGTTGCGCCGCCTCGGTGATGCCGCTGCAGGAGCTGATGTTGATGAAGCAGGTGATGATTCTGTCGATGCTGATGATGCAGCAGATGTTGGGGCTGAGCGTGATGATTAAGCGAATTTTTCCAGGAAGCTGCATTGGCGGCCGCGGCAGCTGACGCAATGTTGGCCAACTTTCGAGTCTCCGCCGCCGCCGCCGCAGCAGCTGCAGCCTTCGCCGCCAACAGCTGGGTGCCGTCAAAGTCCTGCCCAGTCCATCGGCGTTGAAACAGTCGGAGCTCGGTGTCCAACAGAGCTGACTTGGTCTCCTCGCGCCGGACCAACAGTTCAATGAGGGACCATGCTCGGTCCATGTCCCGCCTGAGGCGAAGCATCTTCTCGTAGCTGGCCTCGTCATTCTTGCGATGCTTTCTAGTCTGCATCTTCTCGGTGCGCCGGCGGAAGGCCACATAGGGATCGTTTGTTGAGGAGCCATCTCGCCTCTCGGCTTTGATTGACAGGCTCAGCCGCTGGCCGTGCTTCAATCGCTTAGCTAGCCAATAATCGTATACGGCTGTTGTTAAGCCGTCGTCCTTCTTTAGCAGGGTCTTGGCCTCGTTCAGGCTGACCACAGTGTGGTCGCTGTGACGCTCCAGCTGTTCGAGCATTCGCTCCAGATCGATGGCTGGCAGGCCGAGCTTTGAAGCCGACAGCCAGGCTTCATCTTCGCTGTCCAGATCATAGTCGGGCGTCTCGTTATCGCCGGGCTCCAGTGAGAACGCCTGAACTCGAATGTAGTGCTTTGGAAGTCGGAATGTGCCCTCGCGGCACAGGGCATGGTATAGGCTCTTGAACTTGTTAGCATTCTCATCGATCTCTGGTATGGGTATAGCATGCAGATCTGTTGACCTAAATTGTTGCTGCGCGAAAAGTGCCTCTTGCAGGTGGTGTTCCTAGCATAGGAGGGAGAAATCATAATTAGCTAAAGCATACTACATATTTTTTTATTTTAAGTATACTTACCTCCTAAAATCTAAATAGAACAAGATGTTTATTATTTACCATAGGATGATATTCTCATCTAGATTATATCCTTTAGAAAAGATATATTGTCTGAATGAACTTTTGTTTTCTCAAGGACAAAGTTACATTTCTTGAAATAGATACAATACTACTATAGTTCAAATACAATTTGCACTATTGTAAATGGCAGTTTGAATTTCTAGTCTTTAAAGACAATATATATCACAATAGTTTAACCCAAGACTGTTGTTTGTAAAACAGTGTTTTATTCTAAAGTATTGTTCTTTGCCTTCTTAGCTAACTAATCTTATCCCCTTGAGCTTATTTAATTACTTTGTTTCAAGGTATGTCAATTTTTACTATAGCTAAAAATAGTTTGAAAAGTCTGGTTTGTTTGATTGAAATTATTACTTTCTGTTTCAGTTTTAAAGTTGTTTTGAGACTGACCTTATTGCCCTTATTGCCCTAACTAAATGAAAACATTTTATTTTGTATTTTCAGCTTCATGTTCATAATAAGCTAGTCAAAGCTTGACAGCTTGAATAAATATTTTTTATAAAAGCATACATGTAAAATAGAAGTTTATGGCATAATTACTTCAAAAAGATATTAAGTTTAAAAATTAATTTACCTTAACTTATGATCACAATTTAAATAATTTAACTATAGTGAACTCAAAATCACAAGTCAAAACTATAACTATAGGTATAAAATCCAATAGTAATCATTAGTTGGACATAGCTTGAGATTGGTTAGATTAGACCAGGACTTAGCTTTGTCTTCGTTTAGTAGGGGCCTATATATTTTAGTCTATAGACTTACCCTGATACTGATAGCCAAAATCTACTGACTAATATAGTCAAGAAATGTATGCCCCAATTGTTTAAATGTAAAATGTCTCTCATTTTGTTTCTTTAGGGCCAGCTTGCCTTTTGAAATTTGTTATAGTGTACAATGTAAGTATTTATATATCAGTTACTGTGTCAATGGCATTACATAGTACAAACAGACAAGACAAAAATAAAGAAAATCAAGCACAAGAACTTTTTTATTAGGTTGTAGGCTGAAGCCACATACCTTGTTGTCTAAAGTGGCCAAAAGTTTTAAACAGTTAAATAAGCCAAAGGCAAGTTGCCAGCCAAGTGAAAATGTGGTTTCGTTTTTTATTTTGCTTCGAATAGGTGCCATAAATACATACAATGTACATGGCCTAGACGGATCTACTTTGTAGTTAGCTGACTAATGCATTTCTAAAATTTTGCTTCCTGGAGGCTTTTCGACATTTAAAGTCCATAATTACAATGGTTAAAGTATTCAATCACAGTCAAGTATAAAGATATAATAGATAAGGTGTAGAAGTAAAGTAGTACCGTTTCTTCATCCTTCTCCATGCCTGAAGGCAAGAGAGGCACAGATCGGCTGATTGATGCATAGTCGCCGAGATCCGCGATTTCATGATCAAAATGCAGTTGCAGAGGTCGATTGGAGTCTAGAGCTCGGGCTCGAAAAGACACTTTGCTCATAATGTACTTTCCGCAACCTCCCAGTGTCGAACGTTGGCAGTGGCTGCCAGTTGAGAGTTGCAACAAAATACAAAACTGACATGAAATCTACAAATCTCTTTACATAGCAAAAATACACCAACAATAGTAAGAAAAAGGCTCGGTTGATTGCTGACGCTAATTAATATCCACAAAGAAGACTCTCTTCGTTAGAAATAATCGCTGATAGAAATCCAAGATGGCCGCTGAAACGGAGAATTTTTTGACGCTTTTCCCCTCGATTCTATTATATACTACGCTTGTGCAAGAATAACATGCGACTGGAATTTGGTTCAGTAGTGTAATGCGCCTATTTCGCTTAGAAAAATTTCTCGACTTATTGAAAGAGTGGAGTTTTTATGCAAAATACATTTTAAAAGGAAATTAAAAAACGAATTTTAGTAAAAAATGATATGCTAAGAATACAATCATAGTTGCATGTGTATTTTAAAATACAAAATTAACTGAAAACTTTACAAAGCGAAGTAGTAACATTGCTGTAAAGCATTTCCGTAGCACCATTCAATTGATAATTTGTACTCAGTAGGTTGTTGCGTTTAGTAGTTAAAGACATTGAAAAATTACCTGATTATATATAGTTAAAGACTCTGACCTTGATTTGTTATTTCTATTCCTTTTATGTATCTAACGCTGCATTTCATGAGTAGTATAAGCCATGCATTTCGAATTGTCATGAAATTTAGCTTTTTACGTGGCGTGGCGTGTTAAATTAGTCAGCCCACACAAGTTAAGAGAACAGAGAGGATAGACCAGCTAGAGATGGCCTGGATAGTGAAAACCTCTCTACGCCGCTTTTTTGCTTGCATACTATATGATAGCAATATTCGTGTACAATATCAGGTCTGCATTTTGCACGTCTCAGCAAGTTATCATTATCACGAGTTGCTCAATTCATGTAGGCTCGACAGCAGTCCGTAATACGTTTCTTCGATTACACTTTAAGCTATAGCTTTTAATCTTTCTGCTTTAAAAGGGATCCATTCACTCCATCTGATAAACTTTAATATTAAAAAAGTCAGTCCAATGCGAGAGAAACACTCAAGGATCAAGGATGTCTTATCTTAGTAAAACTTTAAATATGAATATTAAGAATTAGTATACTTCGCTTAAAAATATAGCTCTCTAGAATTTGCAGATATCAATTAGGCTCTTCAATGACAAACGAGGCCAATTAAAGACCCGAACGAGTGAATAGTTAGTCACACGGCCCTTTAGGAGCAGTTATTCGTGTCTTGCACCTGGCACCGAGTTTTAGATAGGCCAAAAATGGGCACCAAAGAGCAGAGCACTGCTCACGTGTTCCAATCGACTCTCGCATGCAGTTGCTGGACTCAGGGCATTCCTAATCTATTCACAGTATACGCTCAAATACATATTGAATTGACAAGGCGTTGTCCACGTGGGTCCAACGCACTGCCGACAGTCGAGAAGTGTCATGCGATCAATTGCCAACTAGTTATTTAATAGTGCAACCAACCAATCGCAACAAGATGAGGGCAAGTTTCTATTTAAAATAATTCACGCAGTGAAGCCATTTGTACTCGATTTAGAGTGAGTGAGTGAATTTTAATAACTGGTACAATATTTTTTGTTATAACTGCGTACACAAAAAGCCGGCAAATATTTTATTTATAACAAATCATGAAAAACGTTTATATAGGTGCGCATTTATTACTTTGCTTCAGCTTTTTCGTTTTCTTCACTAGGCGGACAAGCAAAGAAGCGAAGTGTATGCAGATATACTATTATTATTATTATTCTTATTATTTTATTAGTGAGATAAAAAAAGAAGTTTGAGAAACGCAGGCAAAATCCCGTGAACGAACAGACAGAACAGAACAGAAAACTAACAACAGCAACAACGAGAGAACATGTGAGAATAATTGTTAATTAACCAGCTTTTTAAAAAATTAGAATTATTAGAGAAACTCTCACGCGTGTTAACTTAGGTGAACAGCTACGGCTAACAGTCGAACAGCTCTAAAAGTACAACTCGGTTCTAGCGAGGAATGCTATTAATAAAGAAGAACAATAATCAAAATAAGCTTTCTTACTTCGCTACTGGACTTATGCATATGCGAGAACAAATGTGCAGCGTGTGATGAAAATTTACTAGAATCATTGATTCTAATTAAAATCAGTGCGCTTACAAAACAGGGATCAATACATTCTAGGAAAGAGGTGCACACAAGACCAAAATATGATATTTTGCTGGCCTGAAGAAACCTTGCTTTTGCTTGTTTATCGATTAAAAAAGCAGCAGAAATTGTGCCAAGCGAACTGAGGGAAGGTAATAAAATGCAGATTTCATTGCAGATGCTAGGCACAGCAATGAACCATTGGATGAACATTCTCAATCATCAATAACAATGCTTTTGTTAATAGTTTGATCTGTAACTCAGGGAGTGTGTGTTGCCAGGTGCTCATGCCTGCCCATATTGTTCTGCCATTGTGCATGTGTGACACCAATGTGTTTGGTTAACAAAAATGGCAAACAACTCAATTGACGGGAATTAATTGGGATAGCAAAAATGAACAACTTCCATGAAATCACAGATCAGACAAGAAACTTACTGAAGCAATCATTTCATTAATGAATGTAACATACACATCTTGTGTATCTCGATTTTATACATACTGGGTAGCTTTGTTGACCTAAATATTAAAATAATCTAGTACTGTTTACCGGCCCTTACAAGCAATGCTGGCAATTGCTGAACATTGTCACTGACCAATTGACACAGTCCCTATTAGTTTGGGAAGTGCCATAGACTAATAGCTATGTGCAAGGTGCAACTTCTAAAACAACATTGGTCACTGACAGTTAAATAGCTGTCATAAAAAGTTCAAAGATGGTCATTGCAATGGTGAGGAAGGTTCAAATGACAGAAAACCCAGTATATATAACTTAAGTGCATTCGAGCGACACAAAGTTTGATTTGCAAAACATAAAAAAATGAATTAGGAATTAATTACAGCATGACAGAACACGGGCACAGGCTAAGCTAGCTGGACTATTGGAGGGGGCTAATGGATGCCAAGCTTAAATGATCGCGGCACTAGTTTGGTGGCACTTACACAAGGTGACAACGAGAGGCTCAATGTGAGGAGAAACACGAACTAAAGCTTCACTTGGATTACTAATAACATAAGCATTACAGTTTACGGATTACTTTAAGTACTAAAGCGTGGTTATTTCTACAAAGGAAAGTAATTAAATATTATAGCAGACAGTCTGCTCATACTTGTACACTCCACGGCTAAACAAAACAGCGATAATTAATTCAATCATAAATCATGTTCTATTTGATATAAAAGAATAAATAAACAAACCTAAACAACTAAAAAAACAAACGAATTAACAAAGAAAAACAAACAACAAGCACAGACGAGGAGGAAGGCTAGTTAGACATTTTTACGAAATTTACGAAATGTTACACGTTTTTAGTACACGTTGCACTTTTTCAACGCTGAAATCTGAAATGGTAAGTAAAAAATGTTTTCATTTCTACTCATGTCAGTAGTGCAACGGGAGATTGGAATGCGGCCAATTCCAAATTAATTGCGCTAGGTCCAGCCAGATTAAATTGCTTCCACCTGCCTGGTTTTAATCTAGTTCAATCCAATCTATCTCCCAGTCATTCCCTCATCTGCCCAGTTTTCCGCGAAATCATTATTAATTTCTTACTGACTGATAAGCCAAATCTTACTGGCTTACTGACTGCCCATTATTCTTTCAGGATTAAGCAGCCCTTCTTACGGTCGATATTTAGCCTACAGCATTCGCTAATCTGAGCTAATAAAAAATATTATCAACGATAATCAACTGACTTGCAAAGTATCTGCCCAACCTGGCTAATTGTCGATCGGTCCTTCGACCTACCTGACAACCTGAAACCTCCATGTCCATCGGCGCTTGGCCTATCTGTTCAGCCCTTCTTTTCTGCATCTGTCCATCTGTCCTTCCCTACCTGTCCATCCGTCCTTCCCTACCTGTCCATCCATCCTTCCCTACCTGTCCATCCGTCCTTCTCTACCTGTCCATCCGTCCTCCCCTACCTGTCCATCTGCCCTCCCTAACCTGTCCATCCATCCTCCCATTGTTGTCCACCCGTCCTCCCATACCTGTCTACTCGACATACTATACCTGTCCACCTGCTCTCCTTACCGCCAACCTGTCCTATTCTATACGCACTAGCACTATACGCCTTCTGTACGCCAGCTAATGAGGCAGATAACTCACACTAGCATCGCATCGCAGAGACAAAAGGCAACAGCAAATAGAGCTCTGAGTTGACAATCAACCAACAGCTCAGTGCGAATTCGCCGCTCCCGGATCATTGTCCAGCAGGTCTGGCCGCGCTTGACAAGCTTCGGTCTGCTCGCGCACCATCGCCGAGGGCAGAAATTCAAGCAGCGACTTCGACGAAATCTCCGGCCAACGAGACGGTCGACCGTCTGGAGCCGACGGCGCCCGCTGACGACCGTCAAGCCGATGCTGCTGCGGGTGCTGATGGCTGGCATCAGTGGCGGCGAAATGGCCATTCGAAGCGTGCCGCTGACGCAGCATTCGGCCGGAGAAGTTGGACCAAGCCTGAGCCGGCCCAGTCTGAGTAGATATCGGAGCCGAGATCCATGTGACGGAGCTGCCAGGCACCACAAGGCGGGACTCAGGGCTGGCCACACGGCGCGGCGCGATCACGATCACACTCTCTGCGCTGGCCTCCAGATCATTCTCTTCGGTGGCCTCGGCTGCTGCCGGAGCTTTGCTGTCATCGTCTGTCTCATCCTGATCGTCTTGGGCCGCTGGAGGCTCATCAGCTTCGGCCTGTTGATCAGGTTAGGAGAAATTTTAAGCAGTGACGAAATATCTGATCAGGATGGGAATCTCAGTCTGAGCATCTGATCAGGATGGGAATCTCAGTCTGAGCATATCTGAGCAGGATGGGAATCTCAGTCTGAGCATATCTGAGCAGGATGGGAATCTCAGTCTGAGCATATCTGAGCAGGATGGGAATCTCAGTCTGAGCATATCTGAGCAGAATGGGAATCTCAGTCTGAGCATATCTGAGCAGGATGGGAATCTCAGTCTGAGCATATCTGAGCAGGATGGGAATCTCAGTCTGAGCATATCTGAGCAGGATGGGAATCTCAGTCTGAGCATATCTGAGCAGGATGGGAATCTCAGTCTGAGCATATCTGAGCAGGATGGGAATCAGACACTCAGAATTTCGGCTTACCTCATCTTCTTTCGACTTTTTAGCAGCCTCTTCATCTTCAACGCCGACTGCAGCCCTCTTCAGCTCCAAGCGTCGGGCACTGCGGCAGCCACCGTCGAGCTGCTGCTGCTGCTGCTCCTGACTGAGCGGCGGCGGCCACAGAGTGGGACTATCCGGCCGGAAATTGAACAGCTGCCTGACAGCTTCCAGAGCTTCGGCGCTGTCGCTGCCGCCAGCGTCCGCATCCGACTCAGCTGCGGTGTCGTCAGCCTGGGAGCAGGAGCCGCGCTTCTGCCGGCGCTGCCTCAGGTCGCAGGCAGGCGGCAGGGCGCACAGGCAGGAGTCCGGCCGGCTCAGGTAGCCGCGGACAGCGTCGGCGCTAGACAGCAGCTCACCGGAGCAACTGCGGGTCGGGCGGGGTCAAGAGGGTCAAGAGGGGTCAAATAATAATCACCAGACACAGAAGTGTGATGTGGAATGGAAACGAAAAAGAGACTTTAGATGAGATGAAAAATATCAATAACAATAATGTTTATATAACTTGAAAAATAGTAATATGATGAGACCTTAATGAGACTGACCCGATAATCCACTCGCAGGTAGCTAAGTGTGACCCGATAATCCCCTCACTTGTATCTAGCTGTGAACCGATACCCCACTAAAGTAGGTGTGACCCGATAATCCGCTCACTGGTAGCTAGGCGTGACCCGATAATCCACTCACAGGTAGCTAGGTGTGACCCGATAATCGACTCACAGGTAGCTAGGTGTGACTTGATAATCCACCTACAGGGAGGTGTGACTTCCTAATCCACCTACAGGGAGGTGTGATCCGATAATCCACTTACAGGGAGGTGTGGCCCGATAATCCACCTACAGGGAGGTGTGACTTCATAATCCACTTACAGGGAGGTGTGGCCCGATAATCCACTCACAGATAGCTAAAAGGTAGATAAGAGTACAGAATCAGCAGGAGAATTCGCTAGATAATGTAAATCTAATATTGAGAAAATGACACGATTGAAGTACACAATAATCTCACCAGCCCAAAGGGGAGCAAAATGAGAGAGAGAGAAAAGAGAAAAATAAAAAACCGAAGCATGGCCAAAGAGTGGTACATCTACTTACACACACAGTAAGACAGATTGACAAAGAGGTGGAGAAAAGCACACAAAACTACTTTATTATGATGGTAAATGATGATTTATGATTAATGCTTACTCTATACAAATTACACACTATGTGCGAGTGTTATGCATAAGCGGATAGGTCTTTGTAGCCGCCGACTTAGTCTGGGGCGCAGTCCGGATAAATTAGACAAAATTAAATAGTTGAAAAAAGAAACACACAAAACTGATCAATCAACAGGTTATGTAAACGGTATTGGTTGCTTGTTTAAAGTGATTATTATAAGAGATTGATAAATATGTAATGCAACAAGCCAATGGTACCGGAGTATAGTAGCAGCAGCAGCAGCAGCAGCAGCAGCAGTGTAACAATCAAATTTCCATTACAAAAATGCATGTCAAAACAAAATACCGCCGGCAAAGAGAAGAACAAAATGATTTTAATAAACTACGCTGATGAGTAGACGATTAGTATAGGAAAAAACACAGTGGTAATGCGTGTGCCGTGTGTGCCGTGTGTGGTGCAGATTATATGAACTGTCTCTCTTTAGACTAGAATAAACTAGAAGCAAATAATCAGAATCATAACAATGATTAAATAAGTATTCAGAATCAGGCGAACTAGGGTCTTCCTGGGTCTTATTATGTTAAGAAATTATAACAAAAAACTAACAAACTAAATGACAAGGAGACAATAATGAGCTTCAATCCAGAATGAAGATGAATTGAATTTGATCAATAAGATCAAACCTATTTGTATTTTAATAATTTTCCCTTTAATTCTTCTTCAAAAAAGAAGTTCAGAGACAAGAATAAAATGTATCATACCGACCGGCGCCTTGGCAACTGCCAACACAGACAGTTGCAGAGCTGCGAATTCCGTTGCAAGGCACCTGCAGATTAGCCTGATGAATCGCGCGTGCAATGATTTGATTTTCTATATATTTGAAAGCCAGAAAGACTGCTAAAACTGCGTTTGGCATGTATTGATTGATATGCACCTGTCGCTTGTTATCAGGGTGAAGAACTTACACACAGATGGCTTGCTGAATATCTGGATGTTGGTATTTAACTACTTTTGCATTGTCAAAAACTATTTAAAATAACTATAAGTGAATATTATTTTCTTAAACTTAAACGACAATCTACTTCAAGACTCTTTGGGTCTCTTGGACATGGGATTTTTATCCCTAAAAACTGAGAGTTGAAAAGTTTTATTCCACAGTTCTTCTAGTTGTCGGATCCTTATTCCTAAAACTATTCAGCTCCTAAAGTTGCATGATTTTGAACCTCAGCTCAAAGAGATTTGTCGGATTTTGATCCTCAGCTCAAAGAGATTTGTCGGATTTTGATCCTCAGCTCAAAGAGATTTGTCGGATTTTGATCCTCAGCTCAAAGAGATTTGTCGGATTTTGATCCTCAGCTCAAAAAGATTTGTCGGACTTTGATCCTAAGCTAAAAAATCTATGGGATTTTGATCCTCAGCTCAAAAAGATTTGTCGGATTTTAATCCTCAGCTCAAAGAGATTTGTCGGATTTTGATCCTAAGCTAAAAAATCTATGGGATTTTGATCCTCAGCTCAAAAAGATTTGTCGGATTTTAATCCTCAGCTCAAAGAGATTTGTCGGACTTTGATCCTAAGCTAAAAAATCTATGGGATTTTGATCCTCAGCTCAAAAAGATTTGTCGGATTTTAATCCTCAGCTCAAAGAGATTTGTCGGATTTTGATCCTAAGCTAAAAAATCTATGGGATTTTGATCCTCAGCTCAAAAAGATTTGTCGGATTTTAATCCTCAGCTCAAAGAGATTTGTCGGATTTTGATCCTAAGCTAAAAATTCTATGGGATTTTGATCCTCAGCACCTAGAAATGTATGATTTTTATCCTCAGCTCAAAGAGATTTGTCGGATTTTGATCCTTAACTCAAAAAGATTTGTCGGACTTTGATCCTAAGCAAAAAAAAATTTATGGGATTTTGATCCTTATCTCCAATAGTTGTGGGATTTTTATCCTCAACTCCAAAAGTTGTCGGATTTTGATCCCCAGCTTCTAGAGTTGTGGGACCTTTATACCCTCTAAAATGGTACGAATTATTTGGACTTACAATCCAAACATTTAATAACTTCGAACTTATATTAGGGTACCTATTAAAAGTCTTGTTACCACAAAGCGAGACAAAAGAATGTTCATCTTTTTAGTTTAAACAAGATTAGGGATTACAAAAATTCTAGTTTAAAAAAGCAACAGAAACAGGTCATTTAAGTATATATGAGCGCATGACTCGGCTGGTTTGTGTGCGAATTGCACTACTTACTTACCCTCAGTGAGTAGCTATAAAGAGTGTAGGAAGTATTTATTGCAAAATGAACAAAACAATCATTTAAGTTTGTCGTGAGCAGAAATTTCGATTTATACTTTACCTGACTTTTCACGAGGTCGTGAGCTGAGCAGCTAAGAATCACAAATTAATAGATGTGAAACAAAAATATTGTTGACATTAGTTTTAAACAGTTTGTGCAGTTCAATAACTTGAAATTTCCCAGGAAATAGCATTGATTAATGCGTGAATATAACGTTTTTAGTATAACAAAAAGGGCTGCGTTGTTAAAAAAAAGCGCAATTAACACAGATTAGCGTGAAGCTCTGAAAACGACAATCACGAACATACCTTATTTTATAGACGAGAGGTAATAAGAACAACCGGTTAGATAATTCATTGGGTAAAAACTGACACGTATTAATTGGTTTGCTAACCTGAAAACATTTTTTATATCACTGAAACTTATTCTTCCCAAAATCGTTAGATTTAAATCCTAATGTCATATCCTGAATACCTGAACCCTGATCCCACATCCTGAATACCTGAACCCTGATCCCACATCCTGAATACCTGAACCCTGATCCCACATGCTGAATACCTGAACCCTGATCCCACACCCTGAATACCTGAACCCTGATCCCACACCCTGAATACCTGAACCCTGATCCCACATGCTGAATACCTGAACCCTGATCCCACACCCTGAATACCTGAACCCTGATCCCACATGCTGAATACCTGAACCCTGATCCCACATGCTGAATACCTGAACCCTGATCCCACACCCTGAATACCTGAACCCTGATCCCACATGCTGAATACCTGAACCCTGATCCAACATGCTGAATACCTGAACACTGATCCCACATGCTGAATACCTGAACCCTGATCCCACACCCTGAATACCTGAACCCTGATCCCACATGCTGAATACCTGAACCCTGATCCCACACCCTGAATACCTGAACCCTGATCCCACATCCTGAATACCTGAACCCTGATCCCACATGCTGAATACCTGAACCCTGATCCCACACCCTGAATACCTGAACCCTGATCCCACATCCTGAATACCTGAACCCTGATCCCACACCCTGAATACCTGAACCCTGATCCCACATCCTGAATACCTGAACCCTGATCCCACATCCTGAATACCTGAACCCTGATCCCACATGCTGAATACCTGAACCCTGATCCCACACCCTGAATACCTGAACCCTGATCCCACACCCTGAATACGTAGTTTTATTTTAATTATTAGAGTTAGATGAGAATTAGTTTAATTTAGTGGTAAAATAAGTTAGGTAGAACAAAAAAACTAATTCTAACGTCTCAGTTGACGTAAGCGAAGGAAGTAATAGGTTTGTTATAAACATCTAGACAACCAATACAAAGCACATTTTTCAAACCGTTGGAAATCAAACAACATCAATAGTGCATTTGTTTGATAAAAAAAAGTGATTAGAAAAATGATTTAACACTTGAAGAAGTCAATAGTAGTAAGCATGGAACCACCAGCCGGCAAAGCAAGCTAAAAGCAGAGATGTAGAAAGCAACAATAGCTCAGAGGTGAGTATTACCTGCGATATGAGACGCATCCGTGTTCGTCAACCAGCCTCTGCCAGAGATTCACACTCCTAGACTGCTGCTGCTGTTGAGTATCGGAGCGATGAGAATCTTCCTCGACTGTCGACTGATGATCGCCAACTGTCGCTTCCGCATCGGTTGTTGCTGGCGCATTGGACGACGATGCGGGTGCAACTGAGGCTGCAGCGGCGGAGGAGGACAGGGGTCGCGGCGTGGTAACAGCGCTGGACACCGCGGACGCGTGACCTGGCGTGCCGGGACCTCCGCTGCCCTTCACAGATGACGAATAGTGATGGCGCTGATGATGATTCTGCTGCTGCTGCTGATGCTGCTGCTGCATATGGTGCTGCTGGAGGGCCTGCAGCTGCTGGAACTGGTGCAGCTGGTGCAGCTGCAGCGCCTGTTGATGAGCCTGCTGTTGAGCCTGGGCCTGAGAGATTGCAGCCGCAGCCGCTAGCTGCTGAGCATAGTAGTTCTGAGCCAATAGAAACTGCTGCTGCTGCTGCTGGGCCGCCTGTTGCTGCTGCTGCTGCTGCTGAGCCAGCATGAGCTGGTGCAGAGGGTTGGTCAGCATGCCTACACCGGCTGGGCCATAAAGTGCCGCTGCAGCTGCGGCAGCTTGGGCCTGCTGAATCATGAACTGCTGCTGCTGCTGCTGCTGCAACTGCTGCTGATGCTGCGGCAGCATAACATACTGCAGCTGGGCGGCGGTTGACACGGCTGGAATAGCAGCGGCCAACGGGTGCTGAGCCACTAGGCCGGGAATACTTGTAGCAACGCCTGGTAGCGGCAAAGCTTGCCCGCCGGCGCCAGCAGCGGAGGCGGCTGCATAGAACTGCGGCGGCAGATACTGTCCATTAGGATTCGGGCAAGCCGGCCGTAAGTTCATGGCCTGCAAATCTGTTGTGAGCTTTTACAATTAAGTGATATTGTTTAGCATAGTGTTTATGTTTATGATTTTATTCCTATTTACTCTACTGTAACTCTTGGATTAAAAGCTTTTCATTTTAAATAACATATTCATAATTTTTTTTACTTTTTTTAATTCAATTAGTGGCTATATTTACAGAATATTTAGACAATCTAATAAACAGACATTTACAAATTACATGCATATTCATAGTAGTATAAATAGTTCCTGACACCTTATTGTGTCAGTCCCTGGCACATGTTTATCTATCTCAGTATTTACACAGTACAATTGGGCCAGATGTGTAACCAGATGGTGAAAATAGTAGAGTTGAAATATTGAAAAAACAATGGATTCTAGACCTCCAAGTTGATGATGAGACCCTGAGGCACTAATTTGAATATTTACTGAATTATTTATAAAGTGATTTTAAACAGCTAATTTAATTTTGATTTGAATGAGCTAAAATTAGTTTCATATCATAGGCATTATATTTTTTTGTGTGTTTATTTAAAGATAATACATAAAACACTGAAAAACTGATTAGAGATAGCTAGATACCTCTAAGACTAAGAAACGTTAGACTAAGAAACGACTTGCGAAACTCTATATTGGTAGTCAGTGTCTCCTAGTCCTAACAAATATTGATATTGGATAAGATACTTGACACATATCTTTACAGTGTTAAACATGGTTCATGGTGTGATGTTGTTAAATATGTTAATACTGACTCAAAACTTGCTAACTAAAACATAATGTGCTACAGAGACTAAAATATAAAAACAAGTACATTAGAGACAGCTATAAAACATTGTTTTATTTGACATCAAAAATTAATTTGAACTAAATTTTAGAGAGGCAAGAATAGGCAAGGCAAAAATATGAAACAACAGGCTTAATTGCCTATCAGAAATTATTTGTTCTTTTAGAGTTCCACTGTATTTTTTCTATATCAAAGTACAGTAAAGTACAGTAAGTCCAATGTCTGGCAAAGCCAAGATGAGACTACAGAATGCCTAAATGACCAATGCTAGCACTAGATGAAGCATTCTGTTGAAAGCTAATGAGAGTGAAATTCAATTGAACATTTTGAGCACACAAAGCACTGACTCCAGTGCCAAATGCTCTGTCACATTTACTGATTGGCACATTAACTCAATATAAGAGCATATCATGGCAACATCCAGTTTCACCCTTTTGTCAAGCTGCTACATACTTAGGCGCTGCTGGTTCCTATGAAAGCATAGCTGCTGCCTATTTAGCAAACTAAATACACTGGCCCAAAAATACACTAAGCAGACAGGAAATTGTAGTGCACCACTTAGAGAAAACACTGATAACTTCCATATCATGTGACATATTTAAAAAATGCTTATTTTATTAGAAGGCTGATTAAATATAGTTTAAGACAGACAAAAGTTTTCATCTTTAAAGCAAAAAATTTGCCAAGCTATATAGCAGAAAATGTTCATGTTTTTTTGACTTTTTTTATTTATTGACATTTTCTACAAATAAAGCAGCATTTCACAAAAGGCAGGGCTTATTCCCATGGTCACATGTCGATAATTTCAATTTTATCCACAGGGATCTGTGCTGCTAATTATCTGCTTATCCACACGGCAGCTTGTATGAATAGGTCTAAAACTCTTTAGATAAATATGCCGTGCAGTTAATTTCAATTTTATGCACACGGTTCTGTTCTATGAAACGAGGCCTTTCAGGTTTGAACATTTTGTTGAACCCTCGAGCCAATAGATCGACAAAGTTGCCAGTGTGTTACGACAGTATTCTACATTTTGACCTACACATTCACTAACCGACATTAATGTCATCCTTTTTAATTATTTTAATAACAAATTACTAAATATTTTGTCATTGTTATGTGTTTTCATTTGAATTGTATTGACTTAGAACAAAGTAAGAAGTCTATCAAAGAAAATCATACGAGTCAACCAGCAGAATTCTAGTCAACACCAAACTCGTCAAACATACTATACATCATTGTTATTATTTTACACTATGCATTGATAGTGTACACTATACACTAGGCCTATACTCTGAAGCAAAAGCCTTATGCTCAGAGAAGAATAGGTAGGGACTTGAAAGTAAACCTATTCATACAAGCTGCCATGTGGATATTATCGGCACGGGACCATGGGAATAAGCACTTCTTTTCACTGAAACCAAGAAAAATTTTTTTTATGCAGCACAATTTTTTAAGGTTGTGCACTGCTAAGTAACAATTTTTGTTTTTATTAAACTTTATTGAAGCACAGATCAGTAGCTAAGCCAGGTAGATTCACAAGCTTTAGCTATAATATAGAGAATTTATTCAACTTTCTAGGCCTCATAAAGCAAACATTTTGCTAATCTGTTGTACAATATAGAAGTTTTTGGCATTCTTTTCAAATCATTTGATTAACTGTTTTTTATAAAAAAATTATTTCAAATTGATACAAAAACATTGGCAAATTATTTTGAAGCAATTGGAAACAATGATATGATGAGCATCAAATGTCGTGTCCGAATTCTGAAGGATTGCATGTCAATATTCAGTAGGGGTAAATATAAAGAATTTTGGATCTATTATAAATGATAGGCCTAGTGCTACCAGGCAGCCTCCTGCCATGGTGTAAAGAGACTTTAAGTATGTGTTAGTTAATAATAGAAAATTAGTAGTATGTTAGCAGAACACAGAAGATGTGCTAATTCCTCTTCCACTAACCAGCTCAATGACTCAACCCTTTTGGCCATAGAAATAGGGGTTTGGCAAGGAGCTGTCATCTCTCCAGTTGCAGTTTTTAGCTTCAGAGCTCCATGGACAAGGCCTACTTGCAATCTTGCAGCTGCAGATGAACACCCATAACCTTGTGCTAGCTACAAACTACAATGACATGAGAGGATACTAAGCCAAAGTTTTGGCGGACTAGCAAACCAACACAGCATGATTGTGCTTGTGCTGCCAGCCAGGCATTGCTTTTCTCACTTATTTAGGCCTAGTCCAATATATAAAAAAACACTTTGCAAAGTGGTAAGTTGATGATGTCAAAATTGTAGGTAGGCCTATAATGGATTCTAAGGATTCGGCTAGGGATTGAGTGATAATTTTCAGAATTATGCTCTCGACCTTGGTCAACAAGACTAGGCTAGGCAAATTTGAAACTAAAATATGCCTATTAATATAAACTCGCTCGCACGATATAATGCAACAATGCAACAGACCTCAAAATGGCCTCATAAGAAACTAAGTAAGTAACCTCGCTGATGGGCTCAATGCCTGACGAAATTGTTTTATATAGCGTTTTATTTTTTATGACGATATTAACTGTAAGTAAGTATTGTTCTGAAAGATCAATCGTAAATTGTGTACGCCAAAAATGTAATATGTTAAAAAAAGCCGCAAACACTCTAACAAGTAAAACAAAAATGCTATGATTAAAATATGCAGTACAGGCGTTTACAAGAATAATACTTTTTAATCCCTCCGTTGTTTTAAAAAGGTAATAAATCGTATGCTTGATTAATGCCTAATTGTTATATTGTCATAACTATCTATGCAAACGAAAATTTAACTTTAACGTTAAACTTTTTTAATATGTCCAAAGATTTGAGCCCTTTTAACAACTTTTTTTGCTTTCATAATTAAAAATAATTTTTTTAATCAAATTTTTGTATCATTTACTGTTCAATTACTGTTAAAAATATATTATACAGATCACCTGTAAAAAGTGCAGCTATATAGGCCTTTATCTATGTAGCGCAAAAAAGTTTTACTGTGCTTTATATTTCCCTCACTTGGACATAAACCATTCGTTTTTTGCTGATCTTTAAATAAGTTACATCTAGAATGGCAATATAAATTTGTATTCATAAATTTCATTCTATATTATATTTTCGCTTAAAAGTATTGAGCTAGTCGTTTTGCTCAATAAATAACATGTAATTTAATTTTTACCTAACTTAACCACCAATTTACTATATTTACAAGTTGCAATGTACTTTAATCGCAGTTTATCAAACTCTTTCTTAAGCTCCTCATTGAAGTAGGCTAAATCATGTAACAGCTAAGAAAGCTAATTTGTGTGAACTTGAGAAAGTGATTTCGAATTACAATCAATTAATTTTGAGAACAATAAATATTAATTCCAGCATACAACTTTCATGGTCTAGGAACAAAGCGCAATGGATCGCAAAGGTAAAACATACTTTTTGGTCAGACATTGAAATTAAAAGAAAACGTAGCATTCAAGAATTAGTTTTACCTTTTCAGAGAGTGGGCATCAAGCCCTCGAAAATCTGGAGGACTTACTTATTTATGATGACATGTTTTTAGACTATTTCAACGCCTTCCTTAGTTTGCCAGTGAGTAATGAAGAAATATTACTTTATTTATTTAATCTATTGTGGAAATAAAAGTCAGAATAAAATTTTTCATCCGAATCTACATTGGAACTCCCAAATTCCCCCCCTTGTCCAGGCATTCCCTCAGGTGCTTCAGTACCACCGACTTACTGGCACATTTCGCATAGTGGATTCTCCTGATGACTCACTGGTGGAGTGGAACAACTCGTCAGAGCCGCTCTACGGTGCGACAGACGACGAGAGAGAAACCATCATGGCCTGGGCGCAGGGAGAGCGGCTGCCACTCTTTACTAAGTGAGTAACTGCGCGTACATTTGCGTTACAAACTGTGACTCAGCTGATGTAGCTTCACAATCAAGTCCCAATTCTTTATTCTCATTGACTGGTCATTATAGAACCGAGCTCTATCGGGAGTACAAGCTCTGCAAGCTTTTACTGCGCCCTGTTGATGCCAGAAGAATAGGCGCACGTCCTGGCACCTACGTGAGAGGCTACAGCAGGACATCGGGTGAGCAAAATCTACAATTCTATTCATTTTAGCAGTAGGTGGGATCAATGCATTCGGCCAATCCAATGCCTCCAACCGCAGGCTCCATGGTCTCTCTGACCGATACCGAAGCTGCTGGCTCTTCCGATGAAGACGAAGAAGATGAAGATGAAGAAGATGATGAAGAGTTCGACGACAGCCAAGAAGAGGAAGGAGAGGAAGACGAGAACAATGCCACTGGAAACGACGTCTCCGACTTGACTTCGTCTAGCGGCATGTCAAACCGACCGCCGACTCACGCGCGTAGCCTTCCGGACCGACTCGCCGGCAAGAGCGGTAGCAGCGGAGCGAGGCGGCGACGTCGACGGCCTCGCGACACTGAGTTCGGCGATTCAACTGTGGCTGCGGATTTCAGTGGCAGCGGCGTTGCCATCGACGCTTCGGCGACTACGCCGAGCCGAATTCATCGGAGATGGAAGCCGCCGACCAGCGATGGTCGAACCTACTCTGCGCCACATAATTATCAGGTAAATGAACGATTACACAAATGAGAACAAGCAAAGACTGTCACGATTGCTTCCACAGTCGTAATGAAAGATTTTCTGAAAATATTTGCGGCAGGAATTCGCCATGCTGCCCATGTCATCTGACTTCGATCTTCAAGAGGCACCAGCTGTCGTGTCATTCAGCACGAGAGCCGGCGCCGGTGGCCCTGGCGACAGTGTCGACCTGAAAGGCCTGGAAGCTCGCCAGAATCTGCCATTCGACCGGCTGAAAGAACTCATGCTAGCCAATAGGCAGGGCGTGCAAGAGTTCTTTGAGTTTCTCCGACCCACAGCCGGCCTGCAGCTCGTGGACTTCTGGCTGGACTGCGAGTTCTACAAGGACACCGCGCTGGATAGAAGCGACGCAGACAATCGACAGACTCGTGGCCGGCTGCTCCGTGATCTTCAAGACAAGTACCGGCTGCGGCTTACAGAGGAGGCTAAGGCGCAGATGCGCAATGCTGCAAACGATCCTCAGCAGGCGAACTCGATTCTGTTGCGCACACAGTACGATGTGCTGCGACGGTTGCGTTCCTATTGGCTGCCGAGGTGTGTCCTTGGAGAACAGCGTCAGATGTGCTTTTAGCCTATTGCTTTTTCTTGACGCGTCCCACTAGTTCTGCTTCCCACAATATCCGCTTTCCACAAGATCCGCTTCATAGATGTTCCGCTTCCCACAGAATCTGCTTCACACAGATTCCACTTCACACAGATTCCACTTTCCCAAAGGTACTTTGTGGTTCAAATGAGTTCTAAACAAGTGCATCTCTCACCTGTCCAGGTACATAATTCACAAAGAGCGCGAACTAAGCGGTCACACATTCTCAGACCTGCAGCAGGCCTGGTTGTCGAATGCAACCCGTCGCACATCCGCCGTGTCGACAATCTTTCCGTCCCTCTCGCTGGTCAACTCGATGCCAGTCCGACCAGATGTGGCTCACAATTTGGCCATCACGGAGTCGTGGGATCGGGTGCGCGCTGGCGGCCGCAGGCTGGACGATCGGGTCAGGTCGGCCCGAGGTCAGCCGCTGCCGACTGCCGTCGCATCGAAGCCTGTGTCCGCCTCGAGACCTTTCCAGGCCCGTCTGCGCGACGCCCTGACGGTGGATCGCATCGCTGGCGGTCCGTTTCGAAGCTTCTTGGAGTTGCGGCATCGCGACCCGGAGCTTCTGGCTTGCCTGATGTTCTTTCAAGAGGTTTGTATTACCAGCAGGACCTTTTACTGCACTTCCTGTAAAATTGAATGCAGAAAAATCCTTCCATGCTTACCGGGGGGTGATTGGCAGAGTGGGTCTAACGCGTCTGCCTCTCGCACCAAGGTCCCTATGTTCGTCTCCGCGGCGAGGCCACTTTCATTTGGGGCATAGCCGCGGAGAGAAGGCTTGTGGGCTTGTCGTGCAATTTACGCCCTTCAGGGCCAACCGATGAGAAAGTCAGGGCAGATGTACTCACTGCTCTTTTAAGTGTGTGCCTTTGTATGGTATCCGTGTGCGTTTGTGCTCAGGAGTCAGTGAAATGGGCAGAACTGCCTCCTCGCTGGCCGCGGTTCTAGTGCCACCAAAGATGTGCCATTGCCGGCAGCCCCTCCTGCAATTATTTTTATTATTACTATCAAAGTATTGAAAAAAATGTGTCAAATTACCGGCATTGCGTCATCCTCGGGAAGCATTTCGTTGATGTGGGGCAGAAATTATTATTCCCATTATTCCATTATTCCATTATTATAACCACTATTAGTAGAAGTACGTTGTACTCATGATGTGTAGAAAGTATTCGAATACTAGTTTTGCTGAACAATACATCGAGTAGATGGCTATAGTATGTTGTGTATATATTTTAATTGAGTCCTGTAAATGTTTGGGATGTTGCTTTAGTCATTTCTCTATTAATCTGTGTAATTAATGTTGAGCAAAGTTGGTGCTAAAACTTTCAAAGGTGGAGGAGTACTCAAGACGAGACGAGCGCACCTCTGATCGTTTCCTTCGCCTTGGCCACGCGTGGAACATCTTCAATCGCTATCTGAATGTGAACGCCACGCAGCCAGTGAAGGTCGACAAGCGCGAGAGCCAAGCGGTTCTGGAGGTGCTGCGTCGCTCGAAGGACATTGTGCCGTCTAAGGTGTTCGCCAAGGCGCAGGATTCGGTAGTGTCTCGCATGGGCGACACCTGGCTGCGCTTCCTCAAGGAGGATGTGAAGAACTTCCTCGAGTAAGTTTTAGCGGCCTTAACTGATGCAGCTGACTTGATTCAATAAACGATTCGAATAGAAGCATTTGCACTGGATTATAATGCCTGCCACCGCAGATCCTCTGTTTCGCATCGCGATTCAGACAGTCCGCCGCGCACCTCCGACGAGATCCAGGTGTACATTGAGAATGGCAAGATCATTGTCAAGCGTCTGCAGCCGGAGAGGTATGTACTTTTAGCTATATTTTTAAAGTGCAGTTGTTATTTAAAATAGCAAACTTTTCTATTCTACTTTGCTTACTGAAATGCTGTACAATCGAGTGTACAAGTGTATGATTTATCAGTAACAATATAAACACTACGCTATTTTTCGCCTGGGGAAAGACCCCAATGGTATTTTTGGGAGATACAGAAAACGGTGGGTATTCTAAATACCCCCGTAGAAGAATCTAAAAATTCACCTTTGCTTATTATTATTTTTTACAGTTGCTTGCTGGCTACCATCGTTTACAATTAAAAATCGAATGCAATCAAACTTTTTCTGTTTGAATGTGAATATTTGCACAGGTGTCGTCGATTTAACAAAATTGGTCAACAGTTTAAGATCCAAAAAACTTTAATCAGAAGTCAAGAAATCCCAAACCGATTTAGACCCTTCACTTGCCTTTAATAGTGCTATGCTAATATCATGCTCATGAGGTGTCATGGCCTTTCCTTTTCTATGCTTTCTGTGAGGAAAATTCGGAAAAAAGTTTTTGTTATGTCCCCCTGCACCATTTTATGGACCTACGAGTAGGAATGCATTAATTATTCACAAAAACTTCAAGACAATGATTTACTGAAGGTAATTGAAAAATCAACTGCAACACTTGCTCGTCTCTTGTTCAGTCCTTTGCTTGTTGTGTTGTCCTAAATTTAACAATCATGTAGTCAGTCACAAAGTCACATTCTATGACTTTGGTCCACTCTAGCCCATAGACATCTGAAGCGCACAAAAATAATTTAGTCAGAGCGTGCAGCAATACATAATTGGTGCTCGCTCCATATGTCTATGGCCCAAAGCTATGGCCCGACGCAAGTCGTGACCATACACATCCAAGACGTGCAGCAATAGGATTTATTGGTAGACCCCAAGATATCACTGGAAAACGATACGAGTACAATGGCGCAAACTAGTGAAGCTACAAGTTTCGATCTTTCGAGCTTTCAGATCAGTGACAACAGGGGCTGCGAGTTCCGCTGAACCTTAAGCACCTTAAACTCACACAGGAGTGTATATCTGATTGTCAGTCAGTTTTCATCCTCACTGTGGTCTTTGGGGTCGGTCCTAGGAGCGTGAGCTACACAATCCCCCAAGCCTACTCTTGGAATTGAGCTCTGGGATATTAGTGCAAGAGTGGGACTTTATAATCCCGAAATATTGAATTGAACGCAAAACTTGACGTACAAGATTTTTAATTCAACTTTACAGCTGAATGTCATTTCGAATATTTAGAGAAACGCAGTGGTTTTAATTGTTGTATTTTGTGCTGGATTAAAATTTCGTTCTACCTGCATGCAGTTAACATCAGCAGCTAAGCTCATCGTAGTCAGCTCGAATGCATTCACAATTCATGAGGTTCGCAAGAAATCAAAATTGACATGCTCCCAACAAATTTCGACTTGTCAAAAAAACATCAGACACCAGCAAAAGTCAGGCAGTCGACGAACAAACAACAGCAGCAGCAGCAGAAGGTCGGCTGGAGGAAGGTCGTCGCGGAATTCACTGCCAAGGAGCGCATTTTCGCCGGGAGCTGCGGCTGCTGAGCACTGCTCCAGCCCAAGCGCTCGCGGGTATTTATTCGAAAATCAATTCTAGCACTCGCGTTTTAGCACCCTTTAAAAACCACGAAAAAGTTTTTTCACCGTTATAGTATCCTGTTTGTTGACCAAATTAATTTGCATTTTTGGTGTTTGAGGGTATTTTCACCTCGGGCACGTATTTTAATTGTCACCTGTGTTCGCTCTGATGCGTCTCTTGAAAGTAAAAAAGTTTACTCGATTGGGAAAAATGCAACAGCGACACTTTTTATCGATTTGAAAACTATTTCCTTTTGTTTTAATTGACGTTTATCGACGTCGTTCGTTTATTTTGCACAATGGCCCCCTTTTATCGAGTTTAAATTTGTAAAAAAATATTTAAAAAGATACACATCAAACAGACTTGGATATAAATTGTAGATATCTATTAAATGAATATGTTGTGTACTTACACAGCTCTTCGAAACATTAAGTCTGTCCATTATGGGGAGTAGATTGGGTCTATTATGTGTTAATAGTACTAATGTTCAATGTTGAGTACAAGTTGGACTATACTTTCTAATTATTAATAAACTATACTAAGCATCGCTACTAGATTATTCTTATCGACTGTCTCAAAACCTAAAAGTATGGTATTCAAACACACACAAACGGCACAACATTCAGTGTCAGTCAGTTTTCGTTACAAAATTTAAGCGCACGCACAGATCAACTGATAGTGAACAAGGAAGAAAGAAAAGGGAGGGAGATGGAGGGAAGAGAGGAGATTTAATCATTAGCAGAGATTAGGAAGTAAAACAAATCCGCCCACTGGAAAATTGTGGGAGATTGTGGGAAAAATTCAGATGAAAAACAGCAGAAGGCTCATTTCCTTGCCACCACCGCCCCACCTGGCAGGTCGCAGGCTCAGCTGCAGCTGCAGCGCCGTCGCAGCTGGGATTTCCTCACCGACGAAGAGAAGGCCGAGCGCCGGCGGGCTGCCGCCGAGAGGCGCCGAGTCACCGAACTGGAGCGGAAGAAGGCGCTCAAGGCCGCCAGGAAACGGCTCAGAGAGATGGAGGAGGCTGGCCGGAAGGTGAGAGAGCTGGCGCTGCTGTGGGATGTGGGAAAACCTTTGAGAAAAATTGAAAACAAGCAATCTCAATTACGCTATGATTTTGATCTGAATCTTTGACTTGCTTGGCTCACTATCATTCAAGCTCTCTCTCTTCTCTCCCTCTCACTCTCCGTCTTACCCTCCCAACCTCCCATTCTCAATAATAAATTACACTTGCAGGAGGGCTACAGGCAATGGCACATCATTTGGTGACACTAGACCCGCAGCCAGCGAGGAGGCAATTCTGCCCATTCCGCTGACTCCTGAGCACACACTTACCGTACGCAGGCACTGGCTCACACAGGTGTGTGCATCTGCCCTGACTTTCTGATCTGCCCAGAGCTTGAGCCCCAAGCCTTCTCTCCGCGGCTGCGCCCCAATGAATAAGGCCTCGCTGCGGAATCGAGCTCAGGGACCTTGTAACCGCTCTGCGATTGACCCCGTTCCCCTTTCCCCTTCCCCTCTGACCCTCCCTTCCTGTCTTTGTCACCACTCTCGCTGACTCTTATCCTTGAATTATTTTTCTATTCCATTCTATCTCCGCCATCAAACAGCCTGCGTACAATAACTATCGCATAGCATTGTAACTGTAAGCGAAACTCCATCTTACATTTGCCACTGACTTCCCATGAACCCAGTTTGCTTTTCTGTGGTTCAAAAGTCAGGGACAGGTATGCGAGGCGTTTTTGGTCTTTGTTTATAGAAAACTCCACAGAGTTCAAAGGGTTTTGAAGCACATTGAGAACCCCATACTAATAGCACGGTGTTCTTGCAAGCTTTCTTAAACACCTTTGTCGCAATTCTGTCGGCCACAAATTTGAATCGACTTAATTCATCAGCACGTACTTTTTTCTCTCCGCCCAAGAAAAAGCAGCAAATTAGTTTACTAAACTGCTTGCAAATCTGGCACATGCCCCATTGCACAATGACCTAAATACCGATCACTGCCTGCAGGCCAGTGGCAATCAAATATTACTAAGCGACAGCGGAATAGCTGACACCGCGCCTGTCAGCCCGGTTTCGCATCGGAAGGTAAAAATAGAAAAACGAATTAGTCAAATACCAAAATCCACCAATTCAAATTAGAACTAAAATTTCGTTTTTTTGCAAGCAAACTTATTTGATTAATTTAATTTTCAACACGAAGTTGTTTAAATAGAACGCTTGAAACTTGATTGACCGAATAACCAAACTCTTGTCGCCCAATCAAGTTTTGAAGGCTGATATATGAAAACAATTTTGAAAACAACTTTATTTCTTCGCCCGCATGTGTGTTTCGCAACCAAAAAAATTGTTTCGATATTTTTGTTGTTTTTGTGGTTCAGTGAAATATTGTTCAGCTTTTGGCTTTACCTACCTGTAGAATACCAGAATGCTTTTTTTGTTTTTTTACAGTAAATATGAAATGATCGAAGCAACTTTGATTCTCGTTATTAATTCCGATTTCCTGTAGTGATGGGCACAATTTGTTGTCTGCTTTTGCTTAAAGCGAAATCTCGACAGGTGAGAAAACTATCTATCTGAGTACTAACTACACGGAGCCGATCAGAAAATTGATCGATAAATCAATGAACCAATCATCACTTTGATTAAATTATAACCTATTTTCTGTAACTCATTTAATTCACTATTTGGCGGTGTATCTGAGAGTCGGATAGGTACATATCGTCAATTATTATTTCGCAAGTCTATGGTAAAAAGGCAGTGCACAGAACTACTATAGAACTACTGTAACCTGCAAAATAGGCAAATGAAAAATAGAATGTTTTTAAGAGGCTGTGGGCACCAACCTCGCTAGGGACCTTGGTGAGTCAATATAATTTAGCAGGTTAAATTTAATTAGCTACCATTATATTTTCAGGTAAAAATTTAATCTTTAGACACTCGTTTTTCTAAACACAGGTCTCTGCTTTTATGTATCTTCTATCTTTGTTAAAATCAAACATGAGTATTTTACCGTAAAAAATAACAAAAGCTTGTAAGCGAATGTAAGACACTTATATTTTTCTGCAGAAGAACACACTGAAGCCATTGGATGAGGAGGTAAAACAATCATCGCGTGATGTGTGACTAAACATCATTCGAGAGCCTAATGAAAATTCGTTATTAATTTTTTAGTTAGTCGAGAATTTTAACAAATCAATATATTTCACAGATTTTTCATTGACTAATTGGTAACTGCCAGTGATTAGCCTTGAGTTTTAGCAAACCAGTTCAAACCATTTAGAAGCAAAAGTTTAACAAATTATAGTTCTACTTTGTCATGACAACAAGCCGGTAGCTGTCCCGATCGGCCATACCTGTATTCCCATGTGCTTTAATATTTAATCATGCTATAGACACTAGCACAATGTGATTTGTTAAGGCACATATGAGCTCATTAATAGTTAATTAAGCCGATTAAGTAATGGTACAGAGAAGGTACACAAGGTCACGCAAGGTATGCTAAGCTGTTTTTTATTGAAACGTTAGTTTAACTACTGTCAAAGCTAGACTCAAATTTATTCTCAATGGTCAGCTCACAGTAATTAGCATACGCTGAGACAAACCACTTGAGTATTTCAGAAATAAGTCCATTAGTTTTTATTTTATAGTTGATTTATAGCTCACCGCTGCAGGTGTACTTCCAGGTGTACTTAAAGATGACTGGCTCATTTCTATGAGGTCATAAATATGCTAGTCCTTTAACATATGTTGTCCTTTAGCAAGACACTTAACTCTGCATTGCTTCAGTTCACCCAGCTGTTAAATGGGTACCAGCATTAGCTGGGATAATTGAAGGTAGGTGTGGCGTCCCCCCAGTCCATGGACTGAACAGCCGTACGCAGCCTTCAGATGCGCCGCGCAATAGCTGCGGCTGTGCTGTCGGCTGCACATATGACCCGATTAGGGCAGGTGTAATCAATTATTAATTATTATTATTATAAATATGTGCTATTAACAGTAGAGCGACCACGTAGGTATTTCAAATACCTACATTTTTCAGTTTCTGTAACTCCAAAAAGATTCAACCATTCGTAGTGTCGTTAAAGGCGAAACGTTTTGATTCTGTTGGTGGACTTTCACAAAAATCGGTCATTCGGTTTGGGCGCTGTTGTGAAGTAGGCAGTGGGCATTTGAAATACCCGCGTGGTCTTTTACGGAGGGAAAAATAGAGTGTCCTTTCTACTGTTCAGCTAACCGAAGCTATGCTTGCTTGCTGACATAATCATAACGACCAAATGCATCCTGACCATCACTCCTCTGGCAATCTGACCATCACTCCACGGACATCCTGACCATCACTCCACTGGCAATCTGACCATCACTCCACTGACATCCTGACCATCACTCCACTGGCAATCTGACCATCATTCCACTGACATCCTGACCATCACTCCACTGACATCCTGACCATCATTCCACGGACATCCTGACCATCATTCCACGGACATCCTGACCATCACTCCACTGGCAATCTGACCATCATTCCACTGACATCCTGACCATCATTCCACTGACATCCTGACCATCACTCCACTGGCAATCTGACCATCATTCCATTGACATCCTGACCATCACTCCACTGACATCTTGACCATCATTCCACTGACATCCTGACCATCATTCCACTGACATCCTGACGCTCATTCTACTGAGATCCTGACCATCATTCCACTGACATCCTGACCATCATTCTACTGACATCCTGACCATCATTCTACTGACATCCTGACCATCATTCTACTGACATCCTGACGCTCATTCTACTGACATCCTGACCATCATTCTACTGACATCCTGACCATCATTCCACTGACATCCTGACCATCATTCCACTGACATCATGACCATCATTCCACTGACATCCTGACCATCATTCCACTGACATCCTGACGCTCATTCTACTGACATCCTGACCATCATTCTACTGACATCCTGACGCTCATTCTACTGACATCCTGACCATCATTCTACTGACATCCTGACCATCATTCCACTGACATCCTGACCATCATTCCACTGACATCATGACCATCATTCCACTGACATCCTGACCATCATTCCACTGACATCCTGACGCTCATTCTACTGACATTTCGATGATTGACAATGGCATTCTGTTTGTTTTACGCATGAATGTACTCGTACGGTGATGGCTAACCATAGTTATTTCACTACTCAGGTGTTGGGTACTAATTAAATTTTCTTTCCTGCAAACTATATTTTATTGTTAAGACGGAAACGCAGGAGGAAACGCCAGAAACAACATTCGATAGTCAGAAGGAAGCTACGAAAGAGGTATTATTTGAGCAAAACCACTTTCAAACAGCGATAAGCAGCTAGCTCTCAGTTTAAATCATGATCCGCGCGCTACTCCACGTTTTGTCGAAGCTAAAACTAAAGTTTTTAAACATTGGATGGATCCGCATGGGTCAAATAAACAATCACTTAACTGTTTCTTATTTTTTAACTCAACAAAATCGAGCTCGTAAATAAATAACTTAAATAACTCGTATTTTGCTTTATTCTGCGTTAAAAATGGAGAATCCGTCTCTGCTAAAAATAGCACACAAGGGAGTGTCCCAATCGATCGTCAGTTCGAACCATATCGATCGCAGCTTACTTTCTCTTTTATAAAAATAGCCGCGTCCAAAGTTCAACTGCAACCCCTGTTTACAGCTAGGCTCAAAGCAGTGGACTACTTCGACTGCCACAGACGATTACTTATTCAGAAAGGAGTCATCACTGCAGCAGGAGCAGTCGAGCCACCAGCCCGAAGATCCATTCGCCGACTCCTACAATCAGGCGCAATTCGTTGACTTCGAGGATGCCATGACAACCGCAGCTGCGGCGGCGGCTGCGGCGTCGTCTTCTCGCAAATCGGTGCAGTTTGATCTGCCGAAGTTGGTCCGCTCGCGGGAGCCCACTGATCTCGAAGGTGTTGACGTCAACTCACCCACCGGGCGCATCTTCGCTGAAATGGTGCAGCACCAGCGGGTCAGTAGAGCGCTGCTTCGCTTCGACTTCGCCAAAGTGAGTGACGAAGAGGACCGGGAAATGGAAGATGATGATGAGGAGGAAGAGGAGGAAGAGTCTGAAGACGACTCCGACGAGAGCGGAGGCGTTGACGAGCGGCGTGAGCTGACCGAGGTGGTGGTGTCAAAGGTTGATTCTAACTACAATCATAACATGCCTAACCCACCGGTGGAGGGTGCCAGTAACACAGTCATTGGAAGGGATCGCACAGACTCTCCTGAATTGCCGCCGCTCGACCGCAGATTCGCCCGCACCAGGTCGGGCCGCATTCTGCCACGGGTAGAACAACGAGTTCGCTTCCCGAGCAACAACCTGGCAGCGACGGCACATATGGAGCTGCCTTTGGCGACTCCGGTCAGTTCCATGTCACCTTCCCGATTAGTGCTTCCACAGCTAGTCTCAACCCAGTCGTCGCAAGTCAGTGTCGACGCACCTGAAGATACGCTGGCAAATCCGCAACTTCCGAAAATGCCTCATCGGCATTCAAAGCGTCATTCAAAGCGTCTCAAGCAACATCATCCTCAACTGCCGGTGATTCTATCGCCATCAACTGACGAGGCGACAGAGCAGCGAGGCTTCGTCTCTCGAAGTGTCACAAAAGACAGCGGCTTTCACGACAGCAATATGCAAAATCAGGATGACGATGCATCGCCATCATCTGAGGTTTCTGATTACAGCGAAGCAAGAACTTCTACAAAGAGACGTCGGAAACGAAGAGCTCAGAGAAGAGGACCACATGAGTCTACTGACGCTGCGGCCTCAGCCTTCATCGATCTGCAAGAATCGCCCAAGGATGCGGACAGCGTCAGTACTTGTGCAGTAAAACCAATCGAAAAGTAACGATTCCTCATTCAACTGATAGGCAGGCTGATCAGCTGTCAGCGTGGTTAGCAGCACGTGTCACCGTTTCCTCCTGCAAATTTCATCAGTAGGAAACTATAGAACTTGCCTTTCAGTGTTTGCTGATAAGTAGATGGTCATGGTCCATGCTAGTTTTGAACTCTTTTGCATTATGAAGGATTGTTACAGCAAGGCATGCCGACAAGCATTAATTTAAAACTGCCAGGTTTTTTATGGCTCTGCATTGTGTTTGCTGTAACTAACGATGCGCTATTGCATGCTAACGAATGGTGCCGGTTATAACAATTTTATACAGAATATTTTTTGCACTCATTGACATTTCCTAACTCACAGATTAACTATTTTGTTGCTTAGTCAGTAAAACTCAGACGAAATAAGAAATAATTAATAGTCTCACCGTTTCTCGTTATTTAGTGACAGGTCTGATCCACTCATAATTTGATTATGGTTTTGCTGAGTGCACTCATTGGTCACCAGAAAACGACGTTAACTATAACTTTAGTTTTTAACGCAGCACAAATGGATCATGGTTAAGCGATTTGTGACTTTGAAACATTTAACGCAACACTTCGCTAGACTCTTTATGCAAACATATAATTAACTTCCTCAAAATCGCAGGACTATGAAGGCCGGGCAAGCTCAAAGAAGATCGAGGAAGAGGAGGAGGCGGAGAAGGCACCGGAGCTCAAAGAGTTGACCAAGAACCGAGCGTGAGTCATTCAATTCATTTTTGGTTTTCCGAGCACTCACAAAATCTGAATTTTTTCTTGCTATTATGAATACTCAATATTCAAGATAATTTATTTTTACTCGACAAATCGATTCGAACCCCAGTCTCTAGAGTAAATTACTGTTAAGTCACTGCGCTAGACCGCTGCGCCACGCACACCCTACTTCTTCCGCAGCGTGATGGCCCTATTTAAAAAGTACGCCTCGGACAAAGAGGGCAAGGACGGCGTGAACGCGCTCAGCCTGTACCAGGAGACGCTGGAGTTTCTCGACTTGCCTCCTGGCGTTGGAGAAAAGGCCAAGAAGAAGCGCGATGGCAACGCGCTCTACCTGTACAAAACCTACCTGGAGAAGGGCAGCAAGCGGCGGGTCGAGGTGACCAACGAGCGGTTGCAGCAGCGGCTGACAGTTGACAAGGATCGCCCGAAGACGCCAACGCTGAAGGATTTGTCATCTCACCTCCACGCCAAGCTCAACCTGCTGTTTGCCAACTTCTGGCAGGTGAGACAATAGATCTTCACTTTTAAATAAATCCCAGAGTTTAGGATTGTTGAGTTAGACTTCTAAATCTGAGCTTGAACTAGTCTACCAAGACATGTATTATTACTAGTATAGTTGTTCCACTCAGCCGGTCTACTTCAAGTAGTAGAGTAGAAAACGAACTCGTTTGTTAAATTATGATTTCAGGTCGTGTCTAAAAAAGGAGTAAGTGAGCAAGATGATAATTATTGACCATTTAACTCGATTTCAATGTAAAATTTCTTTTTCTAAGTTCGCTATGCCTTGTTTATGTAATTTGCATCGTAATGCACGCACAAAAATGGTTGGCTGTGTCTATCGCTTAAATCAGGGGTAGGCAAACTTATTTGCTAGCGGGCCAAAGAGAGAACCTAAAAGACGACAGCGGGCCGCATTGACTGTAGAAATATGAGACACGGGAGAGATTAGACACGGGAGAGATGTGACACGGGAGAGATTAGACAGGGGAGAGATTAGACACGGGAGAGATGAGACACAGGAAAGATGGGACACGAGAGATGAGACACGGGAGAGATAAGACGGGGAGAGATTAGACACGGGAGAGATTAGACACGGGAGAGATTAGACACGGGAGAGATAAGACACGGGAGAGATTAGAAACGGGAGAGATTAGACACGGGAGAGATTAGACACGGGAGAGATTAGAAACGGGAGAGATTAGACACGAGAGAGATTAGACACGGGAGAAATTAGATACGAGAGCGATAAGACAGAGGAGAGATTAGATACGGGAGAGATTAGACACGGGAGAGATTAGACAGGGGAGAGATGAGACACAGGAAAGATGGGACACGAGAGAGATGAGACACGGGAGAGATTAGACACGGGAGAGATTAGGCACGGGAGAGATAAGACGGGGAGAGATTAGACACGGGAGAGATTAGACACGGGAGAGATTAGAAACGGGAGATATTAGACACGGGAGAGATTAGACACGGGAGAGATAAGACACGGGAGAGATAAGACACGGGAGAGATAAGACAGAGGAGAGATTAGAAACGGGAGAGATTAGACACGGGAGAGATTAGACACGGGAGAGATTAGATACGAGAGCGATAACACAGAGGAGAGATTAGACACGAGAGAGATTAAACAGGACACTGTAGATGTCAGAAGGGGCAACGGGCTGGATTTGGGAGCTTCGAGGGCCGCATCTGGCCCGCGGGCCGGAGTTTGCCGACCCCTGGCTTAAATAGTCCTTTTTATTTGAGTTTGTAGTTTCCGTCCGCTAAATTCTAGAAAGTTTTGAGCGAGAAATAGCAAAATTCTCTTGACAGGGAGTTGTCGATACATGAAGGCATTTGTGACAACTGTTCTACCTGTAGGGCATTCGTTTTCAATCTTTGCATGTTTCTTTTGTAAATCCTTTTCAATTGTTTCTGAACTGTGCATGTGAATTTTGAAACCTTGTCATGCCAGCCTTATACTATCAGTGCTGATCAGTGTGGAGGCGTATAGCAAATACTCTTTTCTGGGGATAAGAAAAAGGTTGCGACCTATTAGGGGGTTCCACCATGGATTCGAAGGGCTCTATTGTGGATTTGAAGGGCTATATCGTGGATTTGAAGAGCTATATCGTGGATTCGAAGGGCTATATCATGGATTTGAAGGGCTATATCATGGATTCGAAGGGCTCTATCATGGATTTGAAGGGTTATATCATGGATTTGAAGGGTGCCCCTAGAGAGAAGTCAGTTATCTGATTGACCGTTGTCCCTGACTACGCCGCAGCTACTGTTAGTAGCAGTGATGCATTTTTTCAGTCGAAATTCATCAGAAGTTACGAAAGTCGTGCATTCACTCTTCCAGTTCCAGTCAGAGGAGATGGGCATTGACATGACTGCGCTGAAGAACATGTCCGAGAAGGAGTTGCGCATGCGAGCTGACCTCGAAGTTGGAGCTGGGGCGAAGCGCGGCAAAAAGGTTTGTCAAATAGTTATTTTTTGCTTCTCTAAGTAGACGCCAAGGAATGCTAATAATTGTAGCAAAAAAGAATAGTTTCATGGATTTTTCTGCCTTACGAGCTGGTTTATAACAGTAGGACTACCACGCCGTTTTTTATACCACGGGGGTAATTTCTAAATACCTGGGTTTCGAGGCCCCGACGCCGACAGCACCGTCGCTGGGTGCCTCCAGCTGTCTATGAAGTCCTTAAAGCGAAATTCCCCATAATTTCACTGATCAAGCATCGATATTGGGCTACAATAAACAACTAATTGTTGAAGGTCTAGCAGATCCGTTTAGAAAATGCAGGCCGATTCGGGCGACGTGCTGATAGTTTTGAAGGCCTGGCAGTGCCGCACTGAGGTATGAAATACACTAGCGCTAATGGGAAAAAATATGACCTTCGGCCAGAACCATGGAATATCTCGACGGTCTGCAGGGCTGGCGACATGATTCTTGTTTCAGAAGATGCGCCAAAAAAGTTGACCCGTGTTCTTAAGTTTCGTGTGCTTGCGTTCCTCTCTGCTCGGGTACAGCACAAATAATTGTCACGGGGGAAATACCCTATTGGTAGTTTTAACTGTTAGACCAAATTACAGCATTAAAAAAATTAAATATTTTGGGCCCACTCCACTTTAACAATGATTTTTTTCCTTAAAGTTGGATTCGAGTGTTTTCTACTCCCATTGCTAATTATCTCAACCTATAACCACAATATCTGCTCATTGTAAAATAATCAGCATGTCCGCTTCTTGCCCATAATTTCAGTTTTCTTATTTATGCTTTTTGCATTTTTGTGCTGTAATTAACTGTAATTAATTAGATTCAGTTCATTAACATGTCAATAACATTCGGCCACCCTGGGTGCAAAACCGGCTTGCAGTCCGACCCACCAGGTGTGAGTCTCAGGTCCGACATCGATAAACATCAAAGGAGCCGCCGCCGCACCCGCCGCGGCGTCAATTCAAATGACGACGATTTTATGGCCGTCTTTGATCTCGCCGCCGCTCTGCCTCGCGGCGGTGGCGGCGGAGGCGGCTTTGGAGGCAGGAGAAGGGTCTACGACCTGACCGACCTGTCAAAGTACATCACGCACCCGATATCAAACTTGCTGAGAGACTTTGTCCAGGTATTTTAAAGCGGCGCCTTTGATCCTTGCCACTATCATTACTCTCTCTTCCTCTGAGATCAACATGAGCACAATTATCCATTTGAGAAGAGAAAGAACTGCCATTACAAACAGAATATCCTAATTTGCACTACTTAAAGTAGCAACTGTGCGTTGCCTTTCGACCCATCCTGATTTCACTGCCTCTTGAACGAACTTCCCATCACCAAATAAATTTATTCACTTGGGCACAGTAGCTCTGCTGGCACCTGATTTTCCTCTGCACTGTCACGCACACCTGACAAAAGAGTACAGTGCGACTGAGTCGCAGCCTTGCCGCTCTCACCGGTGCTGGCCGAGTCAGAAAATCAAAACCAAGAAGACGGCGCAAAGTAAGACTCTGAGGTTCTCCATGCAATACTCTTGCACAGAATACTTTTAGTATCTTCCGTAGTTGGTGCTATTTTCCTCACATTTTCTCACACTAAACCTTAAATTTTAAGACAACGATTTTTACGCTGCTACTGCTAGCAGTAGACAAGTAGTATAGTTTGCATTTTATTAACTTTTTTATTTTCATTCTTTTCAAATGTTACGTCAGTTCTGTAGTGTTCAGCGAAAATGTAAGACAACAAGCTTATTTCATCTCTATACTGGTCAAGTAGCAATTTATGTTCATAAGAAAACTACATTTTTTGTTCAGGAGACAAGCAACCACGCTAGTCATAGCAACCACCAACTGGACGCCTCAAATGCGAGCTCATTGCTGGGCTATTCTAAGGTCTCAGACAGAAGCCGGCAACGCTTTCTTGTTTTAAATGAAGAGTGGCAAATTTCTTGTGTGCTTGTTTGCTTTTTTTAATCTGTCTTTTGATAGCTATCTTAGATTTATTGAAATCAATGAAATTCATCACTTTAGTTTTAGACCGCCAATTCGAATAGTTAGATTTTTTAATTCAAACTATCGTGAAAATTGAGAGAAAATTTCGCTTTACTTACTTTCGCTTCCTCTACTCAACTTCACTACTATAGGGTCCTACTTTAAGTAGGATAAAGTGCAATTTGTTTCTATAACTTATCATGCCACATGTAAAGTTTAATCAAAGATCAAGAATTTATTGCGATGAAAACTATGACTCATAATTACATTTTTGTATTGATAAAAATCGCAGCGCGACACAACTGCGAAAGGAATCAAGGCATCGAAAAAGTACACCAAGGTAAAAAAACCTTTAGTCAAATACAGTTTTTTGCAGCCTTTCCCATGAGCACATTGCCTAGAAACTATACGAGTGCGCTGAAAACATCTTGCTATACCTTTTGTGTACTGTGCATTCTATTTTTGTATTCTTTGAAATGTCTTATTTCAAACACGCCTCACTTTGCTTGAAGTACCTACGACACCTGACAGCTTTCACACAAATCTATATTTTTAGAACTGTTTTGGATAAAAGTTTTTTGCATACCTTATAAATACGATATCTAGAAAGCTTCTTTTGAGAATGAGTTTTTTTGTCCTTTTGTATATTTTTATACGCTATCATTTACATTATAATCACGCATCGTACTGATAAAAATATAAACAGACTGATCTTTTAAGAAACGATTGTAAAACTTAGTTGAAAAGTTTTCTACGAATTTTAGCACGTGGCATGCACTTAAAAAACTACAATCTAGTAGACAAAAGCACTTTCGGTGTAATTTAAATTGGCGCCGGAAAGCGTTACAAAAAATCCAGAAATTTCTAAACGACTAAAACACCGAAACAGGCAACTGGAAAAGCGCCGCCAACAAAGGAGGACAAGGTGGAGTTCCTGGTGGCGCTGGAGAAAAATCTTAGCGGTCCCCTATCGCTGCAGATGCTTTACTTTTATCGCTACCTGATGCAGTACGCTGTGCAGGACAAAGTGCCTCATCTCGATAAGAATCTCTTCTTCTATGTTGAGGCTCAGAAGTACAAGGTAAGATATTGCAGTCACATATCTTTGGCAGGATTTCTAGACTCCAAATCGCAATCTTATCAATTATTGCATGGAACCTTCAGGAATTTGCTCAGGGCGGCTGTGACGAAGAATTTCTTAAGCGCAAGATTCACGTCATCAGCAGCATCTTCTTGGAGTCCGTGTTTCCCCCGCCGCTGCAGGTGAAAAAAACTGCTCAGTATCAAAATGTCACCTTCAAGTAGATATAAGTACAAATTTTAAAGACTGGCAGGTGAATGCTCTCTTGTCTATGGCCAAACTCCCTCCCCGCACCGCCCAGATAACAATCAGCAACGACCTGCACCAGCGCACCCTGCGCAACGCACAGAAGTACTCCAGCCCAAAGCACAAGGAGGAAATGAGCCCGACCATATTCGACGAGGCCCAGTTTGCGGTGTTCAAAGAGATGCTGCCTTACTGGGCAGGGTTCATGAAGCAGTGGACATCTGCTGGCAAGGAGTACAGGCCAGGTGAGAGCGGTCACATGAACCCATCTGTTGTTTATTTCGACCACTGCCTATTTCTCCCACTCTGTCTATTTCTCCCTATCTGTCTATTTCTCCCACTCTGTCTATTTCTCCCTTATCTGTCTATTTCCCCCACTCTGTCTATTTCTCCCACTCTGTCTATTTCTCCCACTCTGTCTATTTCTCCCACTCTGTCTATTTCTCCCTATCTGTCTATTTCTCCCTATCTGTCTATTTCTCCCACTCTGTCTACTTCTCCCACTCTGTCTATTTCTCCCTATCTGTCTATTTCTCCCTTATCTGTCTATTTCTCCCACTCTGTCTATTTCTCCCACTCTGTCTATTTCTCCCACTCTGTCTATTTCTCCCACTCTGTCTATTTCTCACAATCTGTCTATTTCTCCCTATCTGTCTATTTCTCACAATCTGTCTATTTCTCCCAATCTGTCTATTTCTCACACTCTGTCTATTTCTCCCAATCTGTCTATTTCTCCCAATCTGTCTATTTCTCCCACTCTGTCTATTTCTCACAATCTGTCTATTTCTCCCAATCTGTCTATTTCTCCCACTCTGTCTATTTCTCCCACTCTGTCTACTTCTCCCACTCTGTCTATTTCTCCCTATCTGTCTATTTCTCCCACTCTGTCTACTTCTCCCACTCTGTCTATTTCTCCCACTCTGTCTATTTCTCCCACTCTGTCTATTTCTCCCACTCTGTCTATTTCTCCCACTCTGTCTATTTCTCACAATCTGTCTATTTCTCCCTATCTGTCTATTTCTCACAATCTGTCTATTTCTCCCAATCTGTCTATTTCTCCCACTCTGTCTATTTCTCCCACTCTGTCTACTTCTCCCACTCTGTCTATTTCTCCCTATCTGCCTATTTCTCCCTATCTGCCTATTTCTCCCACTCTGTCTATTTCTCACACTCTGTCTATTTCTCCCAATCTGTCTATTTCTCCCAATCTGTCTATTTCTCCCACTCTGTCTATTTCTCACAATCTGTCTATTTCTCCCAATCTGTCTATTTCTCCCACTCTGTCTATTTCTCCCACTCTGTCTACTTCTCCCACTCTGTCTATTTCTCCCTATCTGTCTATTTCTCCCACTCTGTCTACTTCTCCCACTCTGTCTATTTCTCCCACTCTGTCTATTTCTCCCACTCTGTCTATTTCTCCCACTCTGTCTATTTCTCCCACTCTGTCTATTTCTCACAATCTGTCTATTTCTCCCTATCTGTCTATTTCTCACAATCTGTCTATTTCTCCCAATCTGTCTATTTCTCCCACTCTGTCTATTTCTCCCACTCTGTCTACTTCTCCCACTCTGTCTATTTCTCCCTATCTGCCTATTTCTCCCTATCTGCCTATTTCTCCCACTCTGTCTATTTCTCCCACTCTGTCTATTTCTCCCACTCTGTCTACTTCTCCCACTCTGTCTATTTCTCCCTATCTGCCTATTTCTCCCTATCTGTCTATTTCTCCCACTCTGTCTATTTCTCCCACTCTGTCTACTTCTCCCACTCTGCCTATTTCTCCCACTCTGTCTATTTCTCCCACTCTGCCTATTTCTCCCACTCTGTCTACTTCTCCCACTCTGTCTATTTCTCCCTATCTGCCTATTTCTCCCAATCTGCCTATTTCTCCCACTCTGTCTACTTCTCCCACTCTGTCTATTTCTCCCACTCTGTCAATTTCTCCCACTCTGTCTATTTCTCCCAATCTGTCTATTTCTCCCACTCTGTCTATTTCTCCCACTCTGTCTATTTCTCCCAATCTGTCTATTTCTCCCAATCTGCCTATTTCTCCCACTCTGTCTATTTCTCACAATCTGTCTATTTCTCCCTATCTGTCTATTTCTCCCAATCTGCCTATTTCTCCCACTCTGTCTATATTTCTCCCTATCTGTCTATTTCTCCCACTCTGTCTATTTCTCCCACTCTGTCTATTTCTCCCACTCTGTCTTTTCCCTCATTGACTGTCTCCCATATTGCAGTTGTGGAGTTGTTGTCATTAGTTACAAAAGCAACTGCTAGAAGCCAACACAAATAAATATTTTTCAGTTCCATTTCAAAGCTTCTGGAAGCTGTGCTGTAAGAATAAAACTGATTGCACTATTTCTCACCTGTAACACCCTGTATTCAAATGCTTTACCACCTGAAGCAAACTCACGCAGTAAATTTCCAAATCAAACTATTACTTTGGGCACAGAATATCGTTATTGTTCATTGCTTATTTTATCCATATTTTTTAAACAAATATTTAAAATGCAATGATTTGTCTAAAAAGAAAATCTGATAAAACTGACATTGTAATTTGATCATACGAGCGTATATTGAGTCAATTTATCTAAACGACAAGAGATAAGGAGGGGTTTGGAGGGTAAAAGGAGTGAGGAGGGGCCATGAGAGGGTAAGAGGGGTAAGGAAAGAGAGACAAAGACTGAGCCAATCAGAGACAATGGAGGGAAGAGAGAAAGGAAGGTTAGCTAGATTACTCAGAGAAAGGGACAAGTAATCATAATCTTATCGTTCGATTTTGTACATGTGCTGTACAATGCAACAAAAGTCTCACGCACATTCTGCTCTACACTGTATGCTACACTATACAAACCAATGCTAGATACTTTATCACAAAATTTAATATTTATGTCTGAGGGAGATTGTAGCCTAGTGGTAAGAGCTTCACACTTCTCACCTAGAGGTCGTGAGTTCGAGTCTCACAATTTGTATTCTTTGAGCAAGACCCTAGTGCTTCGGAATTTTTTACGTAACTGTAAACAATAAATAATAATTATCCCTTGGTCCGCTTAGGCCAGATGTTCAGCCGACAGAACTACCGTAAGACTGTTCAGTCCATGGACTGGGGGGCACCACACTCGCCCTGAATTGCATGTTATTCAGGGCGGGTTCCCACAGATGATGCTGGTGCCCATTTTACAGCTGAACAATTAGGTGTCGTGCTTTTAAGTTGGGAATCGAACCCCGGACCTTTAGGTCATGATTCCGACGCTCTAACCACTAAGGCTAGGGGGGGTCGGTGGCAGAGCGGTTAACGCGTTTGCCTCTCGCACCAAGGTCCCTAAGCTCGATTCCACGGCGAGGCCACATTTCTTTGTGGCTCTCTATAAACAACTAGACTACAATCCCATCCGTAAAATTCAGTAAACTGACTAAACAGCCCTTGGAAATTTCGCGGCATTACCACTGACTGTACAGTTATGTACAAAGGTGTAAGTTATTCATATATTTCTAAACAAATGCATTAACTACAGTATCCAACCAGAAGCGCATGCTTGAAGAGCGGCTGCAGAAGTACGAGAGCTCCACCAAGCCCAACGTGAACTTCAAACTTCCGGAACTGCCAGCGCATAGCGGAGGTCCGATCTCTTCGCTGACTCTCAGCCTGATGGATGGCATTAAATGGAAGGTGAGAGATCTACTGAATCTTTCTCGTTGTTAATGACCGGGGAATTTCCGTCATTTTGCTGACTTCGGATGGCTTTGAAAGTTGGTTCATCGTAAAAGGCAGAAAATGTTGATCCATAGAGTGGACTTTCACGAAAATCGGTCATTCAGTTTGGGATCTATGGCGAAGTAGGCAGTGGATATTTAAGCGATATTATAGTGTCAAAATACATAGGGGATTTGAGAAGTCTTCATGCCACCAAGACACACGCCACTATGGTACAACTGAACTCCATTCCATTTTTATTGCACAAGGAAAAATATTTGAACTTCTACTCTTTTTTCAGCATGCTGAGAAGGTAACTATTGACAGGCTTCATTCTTTCTTTCATTGCATTGCTCTGAAAACTTTTAATTCCGTCTTCCATTAGTTGTCCTACAACTTCTTTACTTTACACTTTCTGTAGGAAATTATACTTGAAAGACGAAACAACGATACAGATATGGCCATTGCAGAGATCACAAAAATCAGATCAATAAAGTTTTGTTATGTACAATGATATTAAAGTTCTTGTTTTTTATGACTTTAATTCATGTACCACACAATCTGATAACTACTCGGATAAACACATATAACTAGCTAAATAAGATATATTGCATCAATTATGTATTATCTGTCCGATTTACAGAAAGCACCATGATCATTGGAATTGTGGTTACTACTCAAACTCATATTTTCCCATTTGCCGAACGACAGTAAGTCGAGTACGTCAGTATGAAATCACAGCTTTTTTTAGAATATCCTATAACAGAAACTAAAAAATGACATGACTATTCCACATATGTGTTAAAAGTGTTAAAATACTAATAGTGTACTTAGCGTTTTTATCGGCTTGAATAGTTCGAGTAAAATCTACTAACAAAACGAATTCAGAATATTGGATAAAAACTGCTTCAGGTTAGGACTAATTCAATTAAAAGTACATAATTATTCGATATGAAGCTCAACAAACTATTATAATTTTTCATGGAGCTTATTATGAATTATAACCATTAGATTTTTTGCTTTTTTGTCTAGAATGAGGTAAGTTTCTTATACTATTGCAAAACAACTTATTTTATCAAGTGAATTTATTTTTTTAGTTTTTTTCATCTATCATTTCTTTTGAATATGACCATAAACCGTTTATTTAAGTCTAGATCGTTGCAACGCTGCGCGAACATAGTAACCTTTTTTAAATTGCCGAGGAAAAATCGTTACAGTGCAGTTAAACAAAAGCAATATCCGGATTTTCCTATTAAGGAATACGCGGCTCGAGATTGGATGCAGGCTGGGGAGGAGCAAGCTGTTGCTGAGCCTCGCAGCCAAACACAGACGAAACTGCAGCCAACGGGAACCCAGTAAATACTGGCCCTGTTAATTCGAATGAATATTCATATTTTGTACATTCTGCTTAGCTTATTTGACATTAAGCTAAAAGTAAATTTGGCAGCTATAGTTAGCAACGCTTGTGTAATTTATATTCTTGATAGTCAATTCGTTGTAAAAAATGTCGGACAAGTAATTATAAAAAAATAGCGCTATTGGTGTTTGGGTAAATCAATAATTGCATCGCACATTGTTGCAAGTATAATCTCGACCAAGGTGAAGGTTTAATCGTCATTTTTCTGTTTGTCTTACAAGAAGTTTTGCTTAACTCGTTGTATACTTCGTTTTAACGGTGGAGGGTCATGCTTTTATAGACGTTCAGCGAACTTAATATTCATTTTGTAAGTTCTGCTGCGAAGCACTCTTTGCGTTCTACTTTAAGTATTAATTATAAGTGTGTAAATATTGTGCCGCTTTGAAAAACGGTTCCTAACATAAAACAGCGTATGGTCCTTGTGATTTTGTTTAATGAAACAGGATGATGATGACAGGAGAGGACGCAGGTTTGTAATTCTGATTAACAGCTGTCAATAATTGCTCAATATGGTCCTGAAGTTAAAATTGCTCTCGTGTTGTGTTTTGTAGCAGCTTAATTCTCACCAATTCACAGCGTCTGTGGGGGGATTTACGACCTATATGCAACAATCACGTTTTACGCTAGAACCTAGAAATTCAGTAAATTACGAGCTCGTATTATCAAGCTTTGAAATCGGGTTTCTCAATGTACAATACAAAACTTCAGAATTATACTAATACAATATTTTCTTACCAGAGAATGTCATTCTTATTGATAATTTGGTGTGCAATTAATCGCTTTCCCCAAATCTAAATAACAAGAGTTACTGATAGTAAAACTATAACTCAAATTAACCAGTTTTTTTATTATTTAAAATTTCAATAATAAAACCGATTAAATTCCGTTCGAGACTATAGGCAAAAGCGAAAACGAATTCACGATAATAATAACTTTGGCGCTAATTTGATTCATTAAAAGTTAACTAATAACATATTTTTTACAAATTGAACCATTGAACATACAAAAATGGCCTATAATTCTTGTTATTATGCATTCTTAAACTCCAACAATTTTTAGGAACGATTTGAAGACGACGATGATCAAGCAGCAGAACTAGGCGATGATCAGCTGCAGCAACAGCAGCAACGAAAGGTGACAGCCAGTAAGAGGGCAGCCGTTCTTATCCGACAGGGCACGAAGGAGACTGTTGCCGACTGATGTACTTTTAGTGTAAACTTGTCTCATGTACCATGTACCCCCACCTTTTTTTTAAATGATCGTCATAAACTTTAAAACGTACATTTTATCGACAACGACAAAGATACGTTTTATGTATTAGCGCTAATCTGATTTTTTACGAGTTCTTTGATTTTGATTTGACGTTTTGTTTCTTTTGTCTAATTTTAAAATAATTTTATCATTATTAGCGGATTTCTGTAGTTTATTTCTCTCCGAGCAACAAATTTCCTTGTTGTCATTTCTAAAAAATATTTCTCTATCTGAATACTTTATTATAACTTGAAGCGAGTCTCTGAAAAAAGTAGCAGACGAAAATATTCATTCTTTGCGCCTGCTAAATTTCTCTACATTGTTAGAATGAAATCACTATAGCTTTTTTGCAGGTGTTTAAGATAACTACTTTTTGCACACAGCCGTATATAAGTAGTATGCTGAGGATGCTTTCATTTTTGGCGCGTCGCCCAACGCTCTTTGTACACACATTAAAAGTCGAATTTATTCACACAACTTTTTTCTGCGTATAATTTCTGCGTAATCGATAAAGTCGATTCTATTTTGATAAATCATATTTCAGATTTTAATTAAAATTGCCGATGAACTTTACTTTTTGTGATAGTAATGAATAGTTGTGCTGTGATAATGCGACTTCGCAAAAATCACATTAATATATATTGGTATCAATTATACGAAATAAAAAATCTAACGACTTCAAGACACATCTTTTAGTTTCCATGTTAAGATCAACATATCGCAATAGTTAAATCTTCATAATTTGGCACATAGTTTTGGCAGCAAATGCTGCGTTTCCATTATAGAAGACACGAATTCTTAGCAGATAAATGACTTCGTATCATATTATGTATTTTTATAGATATTATGGTAACGTGTTTGTGACTGAGTTATTAAAAAAATAGCATTTATTTTCTTACAATACACAGACTGGCTTTGGAGTGTTTGAACTTTCTGTTTTTATTAAAATTATAAACGTTTTTGGTTATTTTATTTATAACGATATTTTATCACTTATGGTTTGTTAAAATAAAATAAAGCGCGCATTTTCTTGGAACTTGGAATTCTTAGAACAACAGTATTTTTCCTATAATACATTAACAAAGCAGAGCCAGAGTAGATTTGTTATTGAGCGTTTTATTATAGAAACATCATATTTTACCAGTAGCTTATTGTTGTTAAACGGCCTTGTCCAATCTGTACTGCAGGTCAGCCCTTGTGGGGGCTCTACTGCTGTATATATTTTCTTGTATTAAAACATTTCTATTATAATATAAATATAAAAGTAAAAATGGAAATTTATATAAATTAATTAATAAGTTCATATAGAAATTAAGGCAGTGCTTACGGCGTAACGAAAGGTTCTTTATTTCGTGAAATCTTTTACATTGACAAACATTTGGGCTTCTTGAATGTCTAATCCTCAGGCTATCTTGCTTCTTGCTATAAAATAGTTTCATGTTTAGAATTTAGTGGTTGATACTTGGCACAGGCGAGCAGTCTGTTAGGCAAATCATTGATTTGTATTGTCAAGATATATAACAATAGATATGTTGAGGTAACAAATTAAAAAAAATAGTTTTTATGGAATTTTAATTATAAGTAATTTTGCATTTTGGCAAGAATTTGGCATAAGTTATCACTTGAAAAGTTAGACATAATTTGGCAAACAAGGTATTTAGGTGATAAACTATATCAATTAGTGTATTAGCATTGTTGATAGAAGGGAGCACAATAAAAGCATATGCAAAAGTTAGGGTTGACAAGATAATTTTTGGCTGGCTGGCATATATTTTAAATATTACTAGATTTTCTTCTGATATACAAAGTACATTGCAATGTGACTGCTTATTTTAATATACTATAGGTATACTAATTGTACTGATAGATCAAAATTTGAGTCAGATTAGGCATTCCATAGATTTTGATATTAGAAAATTCTTTAATCAGCAATCAGACAATATTTTACTATGATCTAGCAATATCTATCTAGCTTAATCAAATTAATACATTGTCACTGTGTTCCTAACTTAATTCCTAGATCCCAACTCTTTCTGGATCCTAAGTCCTAACCTGACTCCTAGATCTTAACTCAATTTCAAAATCCCAACTCTAATCTTGTATCTCAAATCTACTTCTACGTGTGCCAGCTTAATTTATAAATCTCATCCCATCTCAACTAAACTTCTCAGACACCACAGCTCAATCCCTAGATCCTAATTCAATTGACAATTAGTTTTCTGAAATCCCTGTTTCTTGGCTTATCCTCAGATCCAGACTGTGGAAAGATATTTGAATAGAGATCAGGTACACAATTCTCAGCGCCCATCTATTTTCCAGCCCTATCCTAATCATTGGCTGCCATGCCCCTAGCCTTGCCAATCATAGGCCAGCTCATGTCAGCCCTGAGGCTCTCAGCAGCCATGCCAGGCGGCATCCATAGGTATCTGCACTCCACACCTGCACTAGCCAAGAACAAAGGCAAGCCCCGAGCCAAGACCATCCCGGTGGCCACAGCGGCTAAGAGGACACCTCGGGATGGCAGCTCGCAGGCATTGCTTAATCTGACGCCGGAAGCTTTGAAGAAAAACATTGAAGATCGCAACGCTGCTGAGCTGGCCGATCCGAGGCGTGGTCGCAAGCCGGACCCGAACTCCTGTCACCTGCGTGACCTGTTCGAGCCGAGGCGGTTGCCGCTGGCCGAGGTTCTGCGGCGACATCGGGAATTCGCCTGCCCGGAGATGCTGAATAATCCCAGCGGCCGGCTGTACGCCACCTGCCTGTTTGACATGACGGCTGGCAAGTCTGGCAAGTTCACTGCCCCGTTCTCCAAGGTGAGGCTGCGAAGGCTGGGAGGCGAGGGTATCAGCCCAGGAGCTGAGAAACTATTTGGGGTGGTATCGCCCGAGAAACTATAAAGAATGGTATCGACCGAGAAACTTTTGTGGTGGTATCGACCGAGAAACTATAAAGAATGGTATCGACCGAGAAACTATTGTGGTGGTATCGACCGAGAAACTATTAGGGAGGTGGTATCGACCGAGAAACTATTGGGGAGGTGGTATCGACCGAGAAACTATTGGGGAGGTGGTATCGACCGAGAAACTGTTGTGGTGGTATCGACTGAGTCACTGAGAAACTATTGGGGTGGTGGTATCGACCGAGAAACTATTAGGGATGGTATCGACCGAGAAACTATTATCGGTGGTATCGGCCTAGGAACTATTGTAAAAAGTAATCCCAACTCTTCCGCAATCCCAGGTGATTCGGCTGCCTCACCTGCTCCCGGACAATGTGGTCCGTCAGCACAATGTCATAGCATTCTGCTCCTCGCCGGAGAGTGCCGAGGAGCTCAAAGCCAAGGGCGCGGTGGATGCCGGTGGCTTGGATCTGATCAACAAGCTGGAGACTGGCGTGTACATTCTCGAGAACTTCGATTACGTCATCTGCCATCCGGACTTCTGGCCCAGCCTGCTCAAGGCTCGCAAACTGCTCAAAGACGCAATGCCGCAGCAGAGGTCGTCTCAGGTCACTGAGGATCTGGTGTCCGCTCTAGAGTTGTACAAGTGAGCTTCTGTTGACATTACTACGAGTAGATACTAGATACTAACTCAAGTCACAAAAGTCTAACTCAAAATCTTCGTTTCCGAATGCAACTTCCCATATCCCAACTCAAATCCCAAATCCCCTTAAATCTTAAATTCTTAACTCAAATCCCAAATCCCCTTAGGCACGGACTGCCAGTGAAGCTGGTTCAGGCCGGCGACCTGCCCGACCGCGCCCAATGCCGGGTGCCATTCGGGCTGCTTGACTGGCCGGACTACAACATCGACATGAACCTAGCGGCCATTGTTAGCGGCCTGCTAGCCGAGAAGCCCAAGCGATCAAGCCGGGAATTCCTGCTGTCCGTGGCCGTGACCTGCCCGCCGTCCGACGAGCTGTTCTTAGTTGACTGGCAGCCCTACCTGGCAGCTGGAGGACAGGGGCAGACTGGATCTGCGGCTGGAGCCAATGCTGAGTCCGCTGCGGCTGAGACTGAGACTGGCGAGACTGTTGCAGCGACAGGATGAAATATTCCTCACTGGCTTAGTAGAGACCTCAGGCTGATAGTTGCTTGATTCGAAATATATCCCGTTTGTGTGTCATTTTTAGCGACCCTAAATGTCCCTCACCCGATTGAAATCCTCCTTAATCTTAAACCTCAAATCCGAATCCCATTCAATCCCTAACCCTCAGATCCTAATCCCTTACAATCACCAACCCTCAGATCCTAATCCCTTACAATCCCTAACCCTCAGATCCTAATCCCTTACAATCCCTAACCCTCAGATCCTAATCCCTTACAATCCCTAACCCTCAGATCCTAATCCCTTACAATCCCTAACCCTCAGATCCTAATCCATTACAATCCCTAACCCCCAGATCCTAATCCCTTACAATCCCTAACCCTCAGATCCTAATCCCTTACAATCCCTAACCCTCAGATCCTAATCCCTTACAATCCCTACCCCCAGATCCTAATCCCTTACAATCCCTACCCTCAGATCCTAATCCCTTACAATCCCTAACCCTCAGATCCTAATCCCTTACAATCCCTAACCCTCAGATCCTAATCCCTTACAATCCCTACCCCCAGATCCTAATCCCTTACAATCCCTAACCCTCAGATCCTAATCCATTACCACAATCCCTAACCCTCAGATCCTAATCCCTTACAATCCCTAACCCTCAGATCCTAATCCCTTACAATCCCTACCCCCCAGATCCTAATCCCTTACAATCCCTACCCCCAGATCCTAATCCCTTTCAATCCCTAACCCTCAGATCCTAATCCCTTACAATCCCCAACCCTCAGATCCTAATCCCTTACAATCCCTAACCCTCAGATCCTAATCCCTTACAATCCCTTACCCTCAGATCCTAATCCCTTACAATCCCTAACCCTCAGATCCTAATCCCTTACAATCCCTACCCCCAGATCCTAATCCCTTACAATCACCAACCCTCAGATCTTAATCCATTACAATCCCTACCCCCAGATCCTAATCCCTTTCTATCCCTAACCCTCAGATCCTAATCCATTACAATCCCTAACCCTCAGATCCTAATCCCTTTCAATCCCTAACCCTCAGATCCTAATCCATTACAATCCCTAACCCTCAGATCCTAATCCCTTTCAATCCCCAACCCTCAGATCCTAATCCCTTTCAATCCCCAACCCTCAGATCCTAATCCCTAATAATCCCTAACCCTCAGATTAAAAAAACGTTCTGCCAAGATCCATCGCAGATCCTAACCGTGAAACTGAAGTCCTAAAGCGCAAACAATTCTGTTTTATTGTTAGCTAAGAGTTTTGGCATTTCGTATTAATAAATATACAGTACTTTGCTGATAGAACACTGTGCAGTTTCAGGCAATTTAGTGCATATGAAAATATGCTGCTTTTATAAATGTTAGACTTCGAATAGCCATTGTCCTACTGACATGCTTTGTCAGTAACGCAAACGGACTAAAAATTCGTGTTTTCTCATAAAAAGTAAGTTTAAGAAGCGCCAAATAATTTTTTCAGCTGGTTGCCATGGCAACCAACAGCTCAGATCCCGAGGCTCAGCGGGGCGAAGATGTCGCAGGCCTGGACGCGGAGTTCAGTTTGAGTGCTCAGCCGAGCGCCACCTTGGCTAACTTTTTGGCCGACTGGCGCGCCATCGACCCGACGTCTGGCCAGGCCTGCTGGCAGCGCAACCGGGTGGCGCGCCAGCACCTGAACCACCTGCTGCACACGCGAATGTTTCAGGTGACCAACTTGTCACTAACTAGTATGCAGGCTCTGAGAAACTCGGACTCCATCCATGCACCGTTCCCGTCTCTCCTGTATCTCTCTTTAATATGTCCCGTGTCTCATCTCTCCCGTGTCTCATCTCTCCCGTGTCTCATCTCTCCCGTGTCTCATCTCTCCCGTGTCTCATCTCTCCCGTGTCACATCTCTCCCGTGTCTCATCTCTCCCGTGTCTCATCTCTCCCGTGTCTCATCTCTCCCGTGTCACATCTCTCCCGTGTCTCATCTCTCCCGTGTCTCATCTCTCCCGTGTCTCATCTCTCCCGTGTCTCATCTCTCCCGTGTCTCATTTCTCCCGTGTCTTATCTCTCCCGTGTCTCATCTCTCCCGTGTCTCATCTCTTCCGTGTCACATCTCTCCCGTGTCTCATCTCTCCCGTGTCTCATCTCTTCCGTGTCTCATCTCTCCCATGTCTCATCTCTCCCTGTCTCATCTCTCCCGTGTCTCATCTCTTCCGTGTCACATCTCTCCCGTGTCTCATCTCTCCCGTGTCTCATCTCTCCCGAGTCTCATCTCTCCCATGTCTCATCTCTCCCGTGTCTCATCTCTCCCGTGTCTCATCTCTCCCGTGTCTCATCTCTCCAGTGTCTCATCTCTCCCATGTCTCATCTCTCCCATGTCTCATCTCTCCCGTGTCTCATCTCTTCCGTGTCACATCTCTCCCGTGTCTCATCTCTCCCGTGTCTCATCTCTCCCATGTCTCATCTCTCCCGTGTCTCATCTCTCCCGTGTCTCATCTCTCCCATGTCTCATCTCTCCCATGTCTCATCTCTCCCATGTCTCATCTCTCCCGTGTCTCATCTCTTCCGTGTCACATCTCTCCCGTGTCTCATCTCTCCCGTGTCTCATCTCTCCCGTGTCTCATCTATCCCGTGTCTCATCTATCCCGTGTCTCATCTATCCCCATTTTTAGTATTCTAATAACTCGCGGAGGGTCCGACTATTCCCTGCAGATTCTGATCATCGTCCTGGTGCTGATCGATGCAGTGATTGTGGTGGCCGAGTTGGCTATCGATCTGGGCCTTCTAAATTCCGACGGACGTCAGGGGCTCGAGTCAAGCCCATGGCCCCGCCTGTTGCACGCTGTCAGCTTGTCCATTCTGACCTTCTTTCTCCTGGAAGCCGGCGCCAAACTCTACGCGATGGGTCTCAGCATACTGCACCACAAGATGGAACTGCTGGACATGTTTATCATTGTAGTGTCTTTCGGCCTGGATGTGGCCAGTGCTGTGCCAGGGTCACAGCTCACCGCTCTGTTCGGCCTAGTGGTGCTGCTGCGCCTGTGGCGGGTTGTGAGGATTGTTAACAGTGAGTAGCCCACCTGCCTTCAGTGTTTTCCTCAGCCCCTGAGCCTTCAATGTCTGATGGACCTCAGGACCAGAGCCTTCTGTATTTTCCTCAGCCCCTGAGCCTTCAGTGTCAGATCCACCTCAGTCCCTGAGCCTTCAGTGTCAGATCCACATCAGCCCCTGAGCCTTCAGTGTCAGATCCACCTCAGTCCCTGAGCCTTCATTGTCTGATGGACCTCAGGACCAGAGCCTTCTGTATTTTCCTCAGTCCCTGAGCCTTCAGTGTCAGATCCACCTCAGTCCCTGAGCCTTCATTGTCTGATGGACCTCAGGACCAGAGCCTTCTGTATTTTCCTCAGCCCCTGAGCCTTCACTGTTTTTCTCAGCCCCTGAGCCTTCAGTGTCAGATCCACCTCAGCCCCTGAGCCTTCAGTGTTTTCCTCAGCCCTGAGCCTTCAGTGCTTTCCTCAGCCCCTGAGCCTTCACTGTTTTTCTCAGCCCCTGAGCCTTCAGTGTTTTCCTCAGCCCCTGAGCCTTCAGTGTCAGATCCACCCCTGAGCCTTCAGTGTCTGATCCACCCCTGAGCCTTCAGTGTCAGATCCACCCCTGAGCCTTCAGTGTCAGATCCACCCCTGAGCCTTCAGTGTCTGATCCACCCCTGAGCCTTCAGTGTCAGATCCACCCCTGAGCCTTCAGTGTCAGATCCACCTCAGCCCCTGAGCCTTCAGTGTCAGATCCACCCCTGAGCCTTCAGTGTCAGATCCACCCCTGAGCCTTCAGTGTCAGATCCACCCCTGAGCCTTCAGTGTCAGATCCACCTCAGCCCCTGAGCCTTCAGTGTCAGATCCACCTCAGCCCCTGAGCCTTCAGTGTCAGATCCACCCCTGCTCTCCATCCAGGCATCGCCCTGTCGGTGCGCCTTCAGGGCCAGAAGTCGCTGGCCAGACAGGTCGAGCTGCGCGCAGCAGCCGAGCAGCGCTGCGAAGAGCTTTTGAAGCGGCTAGGCGAGCTGAACGCCGGCCTTGGCGAAGCCCTGGCACTGCTGACTGTGGATTGCGGGCCAACTCCACCTGCAGTCAGTCCTGCCACGTTGAAACGATTAAAGATGCTGCTAGAGCTCTCTGCACCTGAGCAGCAGCAGCAGCAGCAGCAATCAACGAAAGGTTCTTCCATAGTTGAAGAAGATGCTGCTGTTAACAGTGGCGATGCTTAGGTCCAGTCGATTTATAGTTTTTAACTTTGGCTTACTGATTTTCTCAAGATCGATAAAAAATCTCCTGCAATTTCTATGAATTGTTTCCCATACCCTATCTGCTTCAAGCTCCTATCATTCTTTACAATAGCCTAAATTATTTATTTATTTAGTTAATCATGCTAAGCGTATATGTGATTATGGACTAAAGGCTTTAATGTTAAAGGTACGCTCGTAACTGCAGTCCCTGAAGGTTTAGAGGATGGGTTTGGCTGCAGTTCCTGATGGTTCAGGGAATGGTTTGGCTGCAGTCCCTGAAGGTTTAGAGGATGGGTTTGGCTGCAGTTCCTGATGGTTTAGAAGATGGGTTTGGCTGCAGTTCCTGATGGTTCAGGAAACGGGTTTGGCTGCAGTCCCTGAAGGTTCAGGGAACGGGCTTTTCTGCAGCTCCTGAAGGTTCAGGGAACGGGTTTGGCTGCAGTCCCTGAAGGTTCAGGGAACGGGTTTGGCTGCTGTCCCTGAAGGTTCAGGGAATGGTTTGGCTGCAGTTCCTGATGGTTCAGGGAACGGGTTTGGCTTCTGTCCCTGAAGGTTCAGGGAATGGTTTGGCTGCATTCCCTGAAGGTTCAGGGAACGGGTTTGGCTGCATTCCCTGAAGGTTCAGGGAACGGGTTTGGCTGCTGTCCCTGAAGGTTCAGGGAATGGTTTGGCTGCATTCCCTGATGGTTCAGGGAACGGGTTTAGCTGCTGTCCCTGAAGGTTCAGGGAATGGTTTGGCTGCATTCCCTGAAGGTTCAGGAAATGGGTTTGGCTGCAGTTCCTGAAGGTTCAGGGAATGGTTTGGCTGCATTCCCTGAAGGTTCAGGAAATGGGCTTGGCTGCAGTCCCTGAAGGTTCAGGGAACGGGTTTGCCTGCTGTCCCTGAAGGTTCAGGGAATGGTTTAGCTGCAGTCCCTGAAGGTTCAGGGAACGGGTTTAGCTGCAGTCCCTGAAGGTTCAGGGAACGGGTTTGCCTGCTGTCCCTGAAGGTTCAGGGAATGGTTTAGCTGCAGTCCCTGAAGGTTCAGGGAACGGGTTTAGCTGCAGTCTCTGAAGGTTCAGGGAACGGGTTTGGCTGCAGTCCCTGAAAGTTCAGGGAATGGTTTTGCTGCAGTCCTTGAAGGTTCAGGAAATGGGTTTGGCTGCAGCTACTGAATATTCAGGGGATGGGTTTGGCTGCAGGCCCTGAAGGTTCAGGAAATGGGTTTGGCTGCAGTCCCTGAAGGTTCAGGGAACGGGTTAGGCTGCAGCTACTGAATATTCAGGGGATGGGTTCAGGTATTACTATAGAATTAGTAGTGTCTTTGTTATATTCACTACAGTTTATTTACTTTTCCCAACATTGTAAAAACGATAATATTTTTCTTTCTTCTCAAATATTGTCGATTTTGTAATATTGTATTTTGCACCTATTAAAAAGTATTATTCGGTTGCATAATAATTATAATTTTGGCACTGTGATTTACATTCCAGATTTTTATCTACATTTTCTAATGATTTATGATTGATTGCATTTCCATCTTATTGAATTTTTGGTGCACATAAAAGTTTTTGTTTTCAGTTTAAGTTAGATTTTTATATCAATTGTACACAAAATATACACAGGTTAATTTATGTGATTCTTCGTTATGTTTTTCGCTTATTGATTTTCCTATCATTTACATTTTTAGCTTCAAATTAAATTTTCTTTAAAAAAAGTTCACATTTTTTTCACTTTCATTCAGTCTTTTGGAAGACAAGGCATAGATAATTTATTTGAATAAGCAATCAGCAAATCAAAGTGAGAAACTTAACAGTAACAAAACTTTTGCTTTGAGCGTTTAGTGTGCGTGCTTAGTGTACAAAACGGTAAATAGAATTTAATAACTAAGGATTTAACATCTTTTTGTTACTTGATAACTAGGCAGACAGGTAATCAATTTTGGATTGACAAAATCAACTATGCTAGTCTATACCTGATGTTAGATGAGCACCTAAACATGGCTTCTATGATTGTACTTGCCATCCTCGACTGCTCAACTCGTTTTTGAGTAGCTATAGAACAGCTGAACACTCATTCTGTCTAACAGGTTGTCATAACAATCGAACAGCTGAACACTTATTCTGTCTAACAGGTTGTCATAACAATCGAACAGCTGAACACTTGTTCTGTCTAACAGGTTGTCATAACAATCGAACAGCTGAACACTTATTCTGTCTAACAGGTTGTCATAACAATCGAACAGCTGAACACTTATTCTGTCTAACAGATAATGACTTTCTGTCTAACAGATAATGACTTTCTGTTTAACAGGTTGTCATAACAATCGAACAGCTGAACACTTATTCTGTCTAACAGGTTGTCATAACAATCGAACAGCTGAACACTTATTCTGTCTAACAGGACATAACCATCGAACAGCTGAACACTCATTCTGTCTAACAGGTTGTCATAACAATCGAACAGCTGAACACTTGTTCTGTCTAACAGATAATGACTTTCTGTCTAACCGGTTCTCATAACCATCGCTGTTAGACTGAAGGTACTAAACTCAATCCTATTTGTTAGGCAGTTGAGTATTAAGTCCTAATTGTAAAGTTTTTTTAATTCTAAAATGCAGTCAAGAAGCCTCAGTCTAACACCTTGTCTAACCGTGTGTCTGGAGCACCAATGTGCTCAAATGTCAGCGCCAGAGCATGGTCACACCGTGAAGTCGTTGAGTCCTCTACTTGATCTCCTCGAGTCCCTGCAAGCCCGCCTGCAGCTCGGCTTCAATTTCGGCTGCCATCGAGTCCTGCTTGCGACAGTCCTCCTGCAGCCGCTGCAGCTCCCGGCACCGCCTGGCCAATTCGTGCTCCGCCGCCTCTGCGCGCTCCAGGACCTCCGCTAGCCGAGCCTGCGGGCCAGGCCGGGGGAAATCTCACCCCCACTCTGGAAATCTCACCCTCCTACTTGGAAATCTCACCCTCCTACTTTGCAAATCTCACACCCTACTTTGCAAATCTCACACCCTACTTTGCAAATCTCACACCCTACTCTGGAAATCTCACCTACTCTGGAAATCTCACCCCTACTTTATAAATCTCACACCTAGTGAGGGAATTCCACCACTTATTTGGAAATCTCACCCCCTATTCTAAAAATCTCACCCTTACTCTAGAAGTCTCACATCTTACTCTGAAAATATCACTGCCTACTTTGGTTATCTCACACTTCCTACTCTAAAAATCTCACCCGACTCTGGAAATCTCACCCCTACTAAAAAATCTTACACCCTAATGTTGAGATCTCAGCCCTACCGTATGAAATCTCACTCCCTACTTTAGAAATCCCAAGGAAGTCCCACCTTGAGCTCGGCGGCTGTCGTATCGTGCTCATCCTCAGCCTCGGAGGCCTTGGCGCATCGCTTCTCAAACTCCTTGGCCTGCTCCTGACTGTCCGCCAGGCTGCGCGTCAGGTCGGCCAGGTTGAACTCGGCCGCATCCGCCCTGGCGTCGGCCCTCGCCGCCGACGCCTCGGCCGCTTTCAACCGACGGGATTCTTCCTCCAGCTGGCTGCTCAACTCCCCTAGGCGCTGCTTGGCCTCCTTGAGTTTCTTCTCCAGGTCGTCCACTGCCGCCTCCTGCAGCGGCGGGGAGAGAACCGGATTTGGGAGGGATTACCGATCTTTTGTGATGAATCAACGATTCACTGTAATAATATTAACGAATCATCAAGAACGATTAACGAATCAGTGGGGTGGATTATCAGCTCCTACCAAGAGCCTTCGGAATGATTAACAACTAGTACGGAGGGATTAACAGCTGATACGAAGGGATTAACTGCTGATAAGGAGGGATTAACAGCTGATACGAAGGGATTAACTGCTGATAAGGAGGGATTAACTGCTGATAAGGAGGGATTATTAACTCGTTAGGGATGGATTAACAACTCGTTAGGGATGGATTAACAACTTGTAGCGAGGGATTAACAACTATTTGAAAGGGATTAGCAGCTGGTAGGGAGGAATAAAGAACTCGTAGAGAGGGATCAGTGACTAATCGCTAGCGATTAAACATTCATCGTAACGGATTATCGGCTGAGCGAGCCGGAGGAATTGAGGAGTACATGCAAACCCCAGCGGCCCACCTGCTCAGTGCTGGCCTTCTCTCTTGAGCTCCTCTCTGTCTCGGTGAGTTCAGCTTCGTCTTTGGCGTCGGCCAGTCGCTGCTCGGCCTCGGCCAGCCGTCGGGCTGCGGCGTCCGTCTCGCGCTCCAGCGCCGCCACGCGTCTCTCCTGATCCTCGCGCTCGGCTTCCAGATCTTCGCGCTTTCGGTGCTCCTCCTGAAGGGAGACGGGGTGAGAAGGGAGATGGGAAGGCTGATGGGGAGAGGCAGATTAAGAGGTAGATTACAAGAGGTAAAAATAAAAAAAAGCCTTCTCTACGAAATAAATGTGGCCTCGCCTTGGAATCGAGCTCAGGGACCTTGGTGCGAGGAAGAGAAGTAGATAGAGAAAGGTAGATAGTAGAGAGGTAGATATCGAGTGGTTGATACGTGTACTTTTAAGCAGATTGAGAGGCAGATAGGGAGAGGTTGATAGAGAAAGGTAGATAGGACGACGGTAGATAGGGGGAGGTAGATAGAGAAAGGTAGATAGGGAGAGGTAGATAGAGAAAGGTAGATAGGACGACAGGTAGATAGGGGGAGGTAGATAGAGAAAGGTAGATAAGTAGGTGAATACTTTTAAGCAGATAGAGAGGTAGATTGAGGCAGCTGAGGAGAGGGAGAGGCAGATAAGAATGATAATTAGATAGATATAGATAGATGTAGATAGAGAGTTAAATTGAGTTGCATCAAAATACATATTTAGGCTCAGGGTTATATAGCGGCTCATTGCTAGATGCAGATAAAAGCAGGCAGATACTTAGAGTTAGATGGACAGGCTTGACAGCTAGGCAGATAGATTCGAGTATACCTTGAGTTTCAATCGAATATCTTCCAGTCTTGCCGACTTGTCGTCCAGCTCAGTTCGCATGGTGGTCACCCGATTTTTCAAATCCACCATCGCCATGTTGATAAAAAAGAGACTTAAGAACCAGTCAAGATTGGAAATTTCTGGAGTAGAAAAGCCGAGTGTTCAAATTGAGCTCGAGTTTGTTAGCCCCCGGCCTTTTAAGGTATGGCTCGGGTCTGCGGAATGTACGCCCGCCCCTGGCCTAGTTGAAGACACACACAGAGAGTTCAAGTCGCGTCTCTTCTTTTCGACCTTTTATTATAATTACTCTGCGAGGCGGCTGCTTTAGCAGAATAAATTTCTTCCTGCCTTTCTGTGCTCAAACCGGCAAGAAATTTATGCGCAGTTGTGTGCGGTAGGGGAGGTCGGAAGGTAGGGGCTGGCTGCACAATGCTCCTACTGGCTAGTGGCCGTGCTATAGCAAGTGTGCCAGGGTAGCTCTCTCTTAAACTGGTCCCGTGTTATCGTTTCCTCCTCAATCCGACCAGCACAACACAATCAATGCTGTGTATTATGCGCGCACAATGCAATCACTACTCATTGCGGCAACTACAGTCCTAGTGAACGCGCATTTTTTTATAAATCTCTTAATTTTGTCTATACTGTGTGCTTGCTCATGACTTTTAGGAATAAATGACAATGTTCTCCGGCTTTTCAACACACTGCTCAGGGTAGACAAGAAAGTAAAGCAGCGAGTAGACAGTCGGGTAGACAGTCGGCTAGATAGTCGGGTAGACAGTCGGGTAGACAGTCGGGTAGACAGTCGGGTAGACAGTCGGGTAGACAGTCGGGTAGACAGTCGGGTAGACAGTCGGGTAGACAGTCGGGTAGACAGTCGGGTAGACAGTCGGCTAGATAGTCGGGTAGACAGTCGGGTAGACAGTCGGCTAGATAGTCGGGTAGGCAGTCGGGTAGACAGTCGGATAGACAGTCGGGTAGACAGTCGGGTAGACAGTCGAGTAGGCAGTCGGGTAGACGGTCAGGTAGACAGTCGGGTTGACAATCGGTTAGACAGTCGGGTAGACAGGCGGGTTGACAATCGGGAAGACAGTCGGGTAGACGGTCAGGTAGACAGTCGGGTTGACAATCGGTTAGACAGTCGGGTAGACAGGCGGGTTGACAATCGGGAAGACAGTCGGGTAGACGGTCAGGTAGACAGTCGGGTTGACAATCGGTTAGACAGTCGGGTAGACAGGCGGGTTGACAATCGGGAAGACAGTCGGGTAGACGGTCAGGTAGACAGTCGGGTTGACAATCGGTTAGACAGTCAGGTAGACAAGCGGGTTGACAATCGGGAAGACAGTCGGATTGACAATGGGGCAGGCAGCCAGGTAGACATCCGGGTAGACAGTCGGGTAGACAGTCAGGTAGACAGTCGGGTAGACAGTCGGTTAGATTTTCGGGTAGATAATCGGGTAGACAGTCGGGTAGATAGTCGGGTAGACATTAGGGTAGATTTTCGGGTACATAGTCGGGTAGACAGACGGATTGATAGTCGGGTAGACATTAGGGTAGATTTTCGGGTAGATAGTCGGGTAGACAGTCGGATAGATAGTCGGGTAGACAGTAGGGTAGATTTCGGGTAGATTTTTGGGTAGACAGTCGGGTAGACAGTCGGGTGGACAGTCGGGTAGACAGTCGGGTAGACAATCGAGCAGACATTAGTTTATATTTTTGCATTTAAAATTTTAACTGAAAGGCTTCATCTCAGGTTTAGTATTTCTATAATTTACAGCATTCTCGGAGTTTTAAGGAAAGCTTGTCACGTTTCTGAGAGCAGAGCAAAAGTAAAAGTGGCAAAAGTACAAATAATTGTACTCAGCAGTGTCTGAAAAACAAATGAACTCTTTGAAGAATACGATAAATATCTAACAATTAAAGCTGACTTTAACATTCTAATATTTTGAGCAGTTTGGCAAAGCGCAGTTATTGGTCAGTGGATGGTCCAATCATTATCTAAGGTGTGGCAAAGCGCAGTTATTGGTCAGTGGATGGTCCAATCATTATCTAAGGTGTGGCAAAGCGCAGTTATTGGTCAGTGGATGGTCCAATCATTATCTAAGGTGTGGCAAAGCGCAGTTATTGGTCAGTGGATGGTCCAATCATTATCTAAGGTGTGGCAAAGCGCAGTTATTGGTCAGTGGATGGTCCAATCATTATCTAAGTTGTGGCAAAGCGCAGTTATTGGTCAGTGGATGGTCCAATCATTATCTAAGGTGTGGCAAAGCGCAGTTATTGGTCAGTGGATGGTCCAATCATTATCTAAGGTGTGGCAAAGCGCAGTTATTGGTCAGTGGATGGTCCAATCATTATCTAAGGTGTGGCAAAGCGCAGTTATTGGTCAGTGGATGGTCCAATCATTATCTAAGGTGTGGCAAAGCGGTTAGGGCATGTTTAAAGTCGCCCTGCTTAACTTTTATTCCTATCAAATAATGATCAACTAATAATCAATAGAAAGAACACGGGGTATTTCAGAAAAGCACATCTTCATTATTTCCGTATCTTCCAAAATATTCAACCAATCGACATGAAAATCCAGAACACGGACTTCCAGAATCATAGAACATCTGTATGGTCGAGATATTCAATGATATATGTTAGTTAGCCTTGTCACCAGGGTCTTTGACAAGAATCGTGAAGTAGGTAGTGGGCATTTGAAATAGCCCGTGGCCTTGACCCAGAGGCAAAACTAGCCTTTCTGTTGTAAATGCAGAGTCTGTACGAGGGCCGGTGAAAGATTGTCTCAAGCGATCCTGGGTGATCCCAGCTGACCCTCCGTGAGCTCCTTGCTCCATTCGTACAGCATGTCAGCCTCCTCCTCGTCAAAGTCCTCCTCCTCTTCATCGTCGAGAAACTCTTCGCCGAGTTCACCCTCCTCGACAGCGTCAGCAGGCCGGAGGTCCCGCCGCAGCCACCTGTCAGCGTCTTCAAGAGCGTCAGGTGGTTCGGCTTCGTCATCGAGACGACTGCCGCCGTTGCCGCTGGCGGACCGCAGGTAGACCTGGCGCATTTTTCTTGCCCTGGACATCGCCTGGCTCGACCGTCGACTTGTGCCGCCGCTGACTGCGGAGCCTCCGCTCTCGGCTGCCGCGGCGGCCGCCCACTTCTGCTTCCTGGCAGCCATGCGCCTCCGGTCCTCGGCTGTCAGTCGCGGCGCTTCCACCTCCGCCAGCACCCGCAGCTGCTCCCGGCGGACCTCTTGGCTCGATGGCAGGGCGGTCAGCAGCGGCAGGTGTCGCTGGAGGCGTTGCGTCATCCGCTTGGTTGCCAGGTAGTCGAACACGTCGCGAAACGCCGTGTGCCTCGGCGCTGCCTGGCTGGTGAGCTGCCGCCAGGTGTTGGCCTGCAGATTTCCAGGAATTGGGGAGTTCAGGTGAGGCTAAACTTAGAAATTTTAGGGGGTGTGACAACCCCTCCAGTCCATGGACTGAAGAGCTGTACACAGACTTTTGTACATCGAATGTTAGACAGCATGTTAGACACCATGTTAGACATCACGTTAGACATCATGTTAGACAACCTTTATGTTAGACATGTTTGAAATTTTAGACATGTTAGACATGTTAGACAACCTGTTAGACAGCATGTTAGACAAGATGTTAGACAGCATGTTAGACAGCCTGTTAGACAACCTGTTAGACAACCTGTTTGACAGCATGGCTGGGTAGACCTGGACAGCCTGTTAGACAGCCTGTTAGACAGCCTGTTAGACAGCCTGTTAGACAACCTGTTTGACAGCATGGCAGGGTAGACCTGGACAGCATGTTAGACAACCTGTTAGACAGCATGTTAGACAACCTGTTAGACAGCCTGTTAGACAACCTGTTAGACAACCTGTTTGACAGCATGGCTGGGTAGACCTGGACAGCCTGTTAGACAGCCTGTTAGACAGCCTGTTAGACAGCCTGTTAGACAACCTGTTTGACAGCATGGCAGGGTAGACTTGGACAGCATGTTAGACAACCTGTTAGACAGCATGTTAGACAACCTGTTAGACAGCCTGTTAGACAACCTGTTAGACAACCTGTTAGACAGCCTGTTAGACAACCTGTTAGACAGCATGTTAGACAGCATGTTAGACAGCCTGTTAGACAACCTGTTAGACAGCCTGTTAGACAGCCTGTTAGACAGCCTGTTAGACAACCTGTTTGACAGCATGGCAGGGTAGACCTGGACAGCATGTTAGACAACCTGTTAGACAGCATGTTAGACAACCTGTTAGACAGCCTGTTAGGCAACCTGTTAGACAACCTGTTAGACAGCCTGTTAGACAACCTGTTAGACTAGACCCACCTTTCCGCCAACATCGGCTCCTGCCTCGTCCGTCACCGCCAGCAGTCTCATGAAGTCCTTGACAGTGACCACGTCGGTCTCGTCAGCGACGCCGTGCTGCAGCCTCATCAGCCCGTCGCGCAGCATCAGGTCGTAGTACCTGCGGTTGCCCATCATCTTGGCCGACTGGGCGGCTGCCTCGGTCTCCGCTCGGATGGTGCCCTTGCCGTTGACGTACTTCACCCGGCAGCCAGCGTCCACATAAATCTTGTACAGAATTCGCGGCGGGAACTCGGCGCCACCGAATCGGAACCTGATCTTCAGCTGCAGCAGGCTCTGGTCTCGGCTAAAAAAGTCCGCCTCCCTCGGGGCGAGTTTGCGCAGAATCTCGTGAGTCAGCGAGTGCTCCGCCGCCGCCACGGTGCATTTGAGCAGGCGAAACACCTGCCGATTCTTGTAGCCAAGCCAGGCCCGCTGGACGGTGGCCGCTGCCAGCTCACGATGGCCGATGTTGGAGGAACGATGCATGACCACCCGGACTTGCAGGTGTCGATTTATTTTCTAACTAATTAAGCCAAAGTAGAAGCAGTCTCAAGACTTTCAACTGCACAGATGTGAAAGTTGAATTTCTAGCTGCTTTGTTGTTATTGGCAACCAAGTCTGCTGCCTCTGCCTGCCCTCGCTCTGTGCGAGGGATAGAAAACTGGAGTTAGTGAGCAAGGCAGTGTACAGTGCCACACCTGGGCTGCGGGTGATGGCTGAGGTGGGTGGCATGTACACTCACTCAGATTTTAGACTATATAGTTTGTATGTACGCTTATCTGTCTGCTGTCCACTTCGCCTTGAGCCTTGGCGAATAGATTATTCTAACAAAATGTCTATATTTCTACTTATCAGGGTGGTTCAGTAGAGTGTTTAGCATATGAACTCGTCTCTTATATTCACCACTGTTTCACCGCCAATCATTTTGAAAGTAACTATTTACCTTGCTCGACACAGTTCTCTTAGTTAAGCAACCGACCGTCACAGCGGGTGACCGCCACTTCTCAAGCCACTTGACAAACAGTAAAAAAGGTGTATCGTTTTGTCTGACAAGCAAAACTAATACAGAAACTCTCAGTAGATTAAAGCATACAAAACAGCGAGGCATTTGAACAATGCGCGAACAACAACAATGCTAATGAATGGGATTTTTGTCATACAAGCGACTTCCCGCTGTGTTGCCGAGTGAAGAGTTGCAGATCTAGGGGTAGAGATTTAGTTGCCATGGGGTGGTTGGCACATGCCAGTCTTCGCGTTCCGAAAATAGATATTTGATGAAATCTGTGATCTGGTTCTGTACAAGTGCAGTATTTATACAAAAGACAGACAGACTGCAGAGACACTCGGTCAAATAATTGCCTTGCGATATCTGGTGCCAAAAAGCTGCTCACGTTAGACAACAGTTACCTCAGGTGAGATGCATTTTATTGTTTTTAAGTTGTTTCTGCTCGTTATTAACCAGCTGTTGTATAATTTGTCAGTTAGACACTTGGTTGCAAATGCCTGTTAAAAAGTTGGTTGCCAATACCTGTTAGACAGTGGTTGCCTATACCTGTTAGACAGTGGTTGCCTATACCTGTTAGACAGTAGTTGCCTATACCTGTTAGACAGTAGTTGCCTATACCTGTTAGACAGTGGTTTCCTATACCTGTTAGACAGTGTTTTCCTATACCTGTTAGACAGTGTTTTCCTATACCTGTTAGACAGTGTTTTCCTATACCTGTTAGACAGTAGTTGCCAATACCTGTTAGACAGTGGCTGTCTATACCTGTTAGACAGTGGTTGCCTATACCTGTTAAAAAGTTGGTTGCCAATACCTGTTAGACAGTGATTGCCTATACCTGTTAGACAGTGGTTGCCTATACCTGTTAAAAAGTTGGTTGCCAATACCTGTTAGACAGTGATTGCCTATACCTGTTAGACAGTGTTTTCCTATACCTGTTAGACAGTAGTTGCCAATACCTGTTAGACAGTGGCTGTCTATACCTGTTAGACAGTGGTTGCCTATACCTGTTAAAAAGTTGGTTGCCAATACCTGTTAGACAGTGATTGCCTATACCTGTTAGACAGTGGCTGCCTATACCTGTTAGACAGTGGTTGCCTATACCTGTTAAAAAGTTGGTTGCCAATACCTGTTAGACAGTGATTGCCTATACCTGTTAGACAGTGGCTGCCTATACCTGTTAAAAAGTTGGTTGCCAATACCTGTTAGACAGTGATTGCCTATACCTGTTAGACAGTGGCTGCCTATACCTGTTAGACAGTGGCTGCCTATACCTGTTAGACAGTGATTGCCTATACCTGTTAGACAGTGATTGCCTATACCTGTTAGACAGTGATTGCCTATACCTGTTAGACAGTGGCTGCCTATACCTGTTAGACAGTGGCTGCCTATACCTGTTAGACAGTGGCTGCCTATACCTGCCTACACTGGAATCCTTCAGCGCCATGGCGGAACAGGAGGCAGCCGAGAGCATCGCAGACAAGGTGCCGCCAACGACGCATCCGGCGGTGACCGGAGCTGGCAAGCCAGCTGCTGCAGACAAGCAGCCAGTTGGCGGTGTCGGCGGGGGTCGTCGCGGCACGCTGATGGCCGCAGCCGGAGCCGGAGGTCCCAGAAGGTCCATCGCTGGCGGGCTGCTTGGCAGGGCCACGCTGATGACGCTGAGCAACCTGGCCAACAGCCGGAGGAGCAAGGCGCAGGAGGTGCGGCTGGAGAACACCTACCGGATGCTGCCGAAGCCCGAGGAGCGGCTGCGTTGCTGGCGCCTGAAGCCAATGCTGGCAGAAGCTCTGACGGAGTCTCTGGAGAAGTATGAGTACAGCCCGGTGACCGCCGGCAGGCGAGCCTGCGACATCTCGCTGACCATCCGCAACCGGATTCGGGAGGCCGGCTACGAGCGCTACAAATTCGTGGTGTTCGTCACCCTGATCGAGAGCCGGCGCAGCTCCGGCCTCAGCGGTGGCGGCGGCGGTGGCAGCGGTGGCATCTGCCTCGCCAGTCGGGCCCTGTGGTCGCCCGGAGATTGCGCCGACAATTACACAGAGGCCGACGTTGCGGGACCAACGGCTCGGGGCCACGCCACTGTGCACGCCTTCTACTATGAGTAGTGTGCTCGAGTATTTCAGCGATGAGCACAGTTGCTGACTTTGCTCATGAATTTTTATTAATTATGTTTATTACGAGCACCGCGTAGAAACTCGAAAAATATATACTTTCATAATTTAATCTTGCCAAAGCAAAATTCGACGAAGCAAAATAATTATTAGCCCTGCTGACATCCCAACTGACCTCACACACATCCCTGCTGACCTCACACACATCCCTGCTGACCTCACACACATCCCTGCTGACCTCACACACATCCCTGCTGACCTCACACACATCCCTGCTGACCTCACACACATCCCTGCTGACCTCACACACATCCCAACTGACCTCACACACATCCCAACTGACCTCACACACATCCCGTCTGACCTCACACACATCCCGTCTGACCTCACACACATCCCAAATGACCTCACACACATCCCAACTGACCTCACACACATCCCAACTGACCTCACACACATCCCAACTGACCTGACACACATCCCAAATGACCTCACACACATCCCAACTGACCTCACACACATCCCAACTGACCTCAAACACATCCCGTCTGACCTCACACACATCCCAACTGACCTCACACACATCCCAAATGACCTCACACACATCCCAACTGACCTCACACACATCCCAACTGACCTCACACACATCCCAACTGACCTCACAAACATCCCAACTGACCTCACACACATCCCAACTGACCTCACACACATCCGAACTGACCTCACACACATCCCTGCTGACCTCACACACATCCCTGCTGACCTCACACACATCCCTGCTGACCTCACACACATCCCTGCTGACCTCACACACATCCCTGCTGACCTCACACACATCCCGTCTGACCTCACACACATCCCGTCTGACCTCACACACATCCCAAATGACCTGACACACATCCCAACTGACCTCACACACATCCCAAATGACCTCACACACATCCCAACTGACCTCACACACATCCCAACTGACCTCACACACATCCCAACTGACCTCACACACATCCCAACTGACCTCACACACATCCCAACTAACCTCACACACATCTTCAAATGACCTCACACACATCCCAACTGACCTCACACACATCTTCAAATGACCTCACACACATCCCAACTAACCTCACACACATCTTCAAATGACCTCACACACATCCCAAATGACCTTACACACATCCCAACTAACCTCACACACATCTTCAAATGACCTCACACACATCCCAACTAACCTCACACACATCTTCAAATGACCTCACACACATCCCAAATGACCTCACACACATCCCTGCTGACCTCACACACATCCCAACTGACCTCACACACATCCCAACTGACCTCACACACATCCCAACTGACCTCACACACATCCCAAATGACCTCACACACATCCCAAATGACCTCACACACATCCCAACTGACCTCACACACATCCCAACTAACCTCACACACATCTTCAAATGACCTCACACACATCCCAAATGACCTCACACACATCCCTGCTGACCTCACACACATCCCAAATGACCTCACACACATCCCAACTGACCTCACACACATCCCAAATGACCTCACACACATCCCAACTGACCTCACATACATCCCTGCTGACCTCACACACATCCCTGCTGACCTCACACACATCCCTGCTGACCTCACACACATCCCAACTGACCTCACACACATCCCAACTGACCTCACACACATCCCTGCTGACCTCACACACATCCCTGCTGACCTCACACACATCCCTGCTGACCTCACACACATCCCTGCTGACCTCACACACATCCCTGCTGACCTCACACACATCCCTGCTGACCTCACACACATCCCAAATGACCTCACACACATCCCAACTGACCTCACACACATCCCTGCTGACCTCACACACATCCCAAATGACCTCACACACATCCCAAATGACCTCACACACATCCCAAATGACCTCACACACATCCCAAATGACCTCACACACATCCCAAATGACCTGACACACATCCCAACTGACCTCACACACATCCCAAATGACCTCACACACATCCCAACTGACCTCACACACATCCCAACTGACCTCACACACATCCCAACTGACCTCACACACATCCCAACTGACCTCACACACATCCCAACTAACCTCACACACATCTTCAAATGACCTCACACACATCCCAACTGACCTCACACACATCTTCAAATGACCTCACACACATCCCAACTAACCTCACACACATCTTCAAATGACCTCACACACATCCCAAATGACCTTACACACATCCCAACTAACCTCACACACATCTTCAAATGACCTCACACACATCCCAACTAACCTCACACACATCTTCAAATGACCTCACACACATCCCAAATGACCTCACACACATCCCTGCTGACCTCACACACATCCCAAATGACCTCACACACATCCCAACTGACCTCACACACATCCCAACTGACCTCACACACATCCCAAATGACCTCACACACATCCCAAATGACCTCACACACATCCCAACTGACCTCACACACATCCCAACTAACCTCACACACATCTTCAAATGACCTCACACACATCCCAAATGACCTCACACACATCCCTGCTGACCTCACACACATCCCAAATGACCTCACACACATCCCAACTGACCTCACACACATCCCAAATGACCTCACACACATCCCAACTGACCTCACATACATCCCTGCTGACCTCACACACATCCCAACTGACCTCACACACATCCCAAATGACCTCACACACATCCCTGCTGACCTCACACACATCCCTGCTGACCTCACACACATCCCTGCTGACCTCACACACATCCCAACTGACCTCACACACATCCCAACTGACCTCACACACATCCCTGCTGACCTCACACACATCCCTGCTGACCTCACACACATCCCTGCTGACCTCACACACATCCCTGCTGACCTCACACACATCCCTGCTGACCTCACACACATCCCTGCTGACCTCACACACATCCCAAATGACCTCACACACATCCCAACTGACCTCACACACATCCCTGCTGACCTCACACACATCCCAAATGACCTCACACACATCCCAAATGACCTCACACACATCCCAAATGACCTCACACACATCCCAAATGACCTCACACACATCCCAAATGACCTCACACACATCCCAAATGACCTCACACACACCCTCACACATATGCCAAAAAATAATGTGATTACTTGCTGAATGTGAAACTCGAAAGCAGTTATCTGTGTAAGATTAAAACTATTGAAATTAACAAATATTTATTTATATTTCGTTTTCACTAATATTCTTGATTAGTTAGCTACGATCGCAGTAACGGTTTTTGCAAGTGAAAAATGCAATAAAATTATAAGTGCTGCGTTTCAAATTACAGGCGTAGAGTAAGTAAACAGACTTGAAAATGACAAGATCACGAGTGAATCTAGTTTCTCAGTCGCTCAAAAAAACCGGAAATTTATTATAATATTAGTTAGTAACGCTCCACCACTAGGAAATGACCTAAATGTAATTTACTATTCTTTTTTGCCTTGTTGCCGACATGCAAAGGAAACATCACCAATGATAGACAAACTGCACTGCAGATGCCCAGCTACCAATGGTCCACAATGTCTAGGGATGAAGGTGGAAGGTTCAGGTGTGAAATGGGTCAGGTGTGAAATGGGTCAGTTGTGAAATGGGTCAGGTGTGAAGTGGGTCAGGTGTGAACTGGGTCAGGTGTGAAATGGGTCAGGTGTGAAGTGGGTCAGGTGTGAACTGGGTCAGGTGTGAAATGGGTCAGGTGTGAAGTGGGTCAGGTGTGAAATGGGTCAGGTGTGAAATTGGTCAGGTGTGAAATTGGTCAGTTGTGAAATGGGTCAGGTGTGAAGTGGGTCAGGTGTGAACTGGGTCAGGTGTGAAATGGGTCAGGTGTGAAGTGGGTCAGGTGTGAACTGGGTCAGGTGTGAAATGGGTCAGGTGTGAAGTGGATCAGGTGTGAAATGGGTCAGGTGTGAAATGGGTCAGGTGTGAAATGGGTCAGGTGTGAACTTGGTCAGGTGTGAAATTGGTCAGGTGTGAAATGGGTCAGGTGTGAAATGGGTCAGGTGTGAAATAGGTCAGGTGTGAAGTGGGTCAGGTGTGAAATGGGTCAGGTGTGAAATGGGTCAGGTGTGAAATGGGTCAGGTGTGAAATGGGTCAGGTGTGAACTGGGTCAGGTGTGAAATGGGTCAGGTGTGAAATGGATCAGGTGTGAACTGGGTCAGGTGTGAAATGGGTCAGGTGTGAAATGGCTCAGGTGTGAAATTGGTCAGGTGTGAAATGGTTCAGGTGTGAAATGGGTCAGGTGTGAAATTGGTCAGGTGTGAAATGGCTCAGGTGTGAAATTGGTCAGGTGTGAAACGGCTCAGGTGGGAAATGAGTCAGTAGGAAGTGAATCAATTGCAATGACATTTTACATAATGAGCCATCGCTACCACTTACAGGATGTGAAATTAGTGACTCTATAAATGACTTTTATCGATTAACCAAAAGAAGGAAGTACATCAAGCAGGGAGAATAACTAAGGTACTAAAATACCTTCTGTAAGAACATGTTTTTATTAACTAAACAAAGTCCTTGATCATAAAATCACAAATTTCATGAAATGAGAATTCAAGTACAAACTACTCGTATTATACACCTAAAAATTCGTTATTAAAATTGAGTCACGCAAAAAAGCAATTTACCGATTTCTGAAACAGTAAAACAAATATGTCTGTCAGACATTCCAACAGTTGCGAACAATTTCAGCCAGGGTGATGTCATCATCCAGTTGAATGCCCAGGCCTTCGTAGTAGACAATGAACTCGATGGCTGAGATAGTCTCTTTGCGTTGAATAAAATTTGAGAAGCTGTCTAGAAAAGTTTTTAGCACGCTGGATTGAGAAGTTTCACCTGCAAATACGTGAAAAAACCTTTTATATATATGTAATGTGCGTAAAACACTACTTAATTAGTAGCTGTCAGTAGCAATCAAAGACAAATTATCGACTCATTTCCGGAAAATGAAAAAAATAACGATTAAATTTAAGACTCATTAATTTCGCTTGCAAATTCATGCCGGCAACTCACCTTGAAGTACAGACGGGTGACTTGTTGCCCGATAGAAACGACCTATCTCAGAGAATGAGACAGCACCTGACTTTGCCGTGTCCATTTTTAGGAAGGCCTGAAAATTGATTCGGAAAATTGTTTTGTCATTTTCTGGACTCCGATCAATATAGATGAATAAGAAATCTGAGAATGACCAATCTGTGAATGAGCAATCTGTGAATGAGCAATCTATGAATGAGTAATCTGTGAATGAGAAATCTGTGAATGAGAAATCTGAGAATGAGAAATCTGTGAATGAGCAATCTGTGAATGAGAAATCTGTGAATGAGAAATCTGAGAATGAGAAATCTGTGAATGAGAAATCTGAAAATGAGACGACTGTGAATGAGAAATCTGTGAATGAGAAATCTGAGAATGAGAAATCTGTGAATGAGAAATCTGAGAATGAGACGACTGTGAATGAGAAATCTGAGAATGAGACGACTGTGAATTAGAAATCTGTGAATGAGAAATCTGTGAATGAGAAATCTGAGAATGAGACGACTGTGAATTAGAAATCTGTGAATGAGAAATCTGTGAATGAGAAATGTGAGAATGAGACGACTGTGAATGAGAAATCTGAGAATGAGACGACTGCGAATTAGACATCTGTGAATGAGAAATCTGTGAATGAGAAATCTGAGAATGAGACGACTGTGAATGAGAAATCTGAGAATGAGACGACTGTGAATGAGAAATCTGAGAATGACCAATCTGTGAATGAGCAATCTGTGAATGAGCAATCTATGAATGAGTAATCTGTGAATGAGCAATCTGTGAATGAGAAATCTGAGAGTGAGAAATCTGAGAATGAGACGACTGTGAATGAGAAATCTGTGAATGAGAAATCTGAGAATGAGACGACTGTGAATGAGAAATCTGTGAATGAGATGACTGTGAATGAGATGACTGTGAATGAGAAATCTGAGAATGGGACGACTGTGAATGGGAAATCTGTGAATGAGATGACTGTGAATGAGAAATCTGTGAATGAGATGACTGTGAATGAGAAATCTGTGAATGAGAAATCTGTGAATGAGAAATCTGTGAATGAGAAATCTGTGAATGAGAAATCTGTGAATGAGAAATCTGTGAATGAGACGACTGTGAATGAGAAATCTGTGAATGAGAAATCTGTGAATGAGAAATCTGAGAATGGGACGACTGTGAATGGGAAATCTGAGAATGGGACGACTGTGAATGGGAAATCTGAGAATGGGACGACTGTGAATGGGAAATCTGTGAATGAGACGACTGTGAATGAGATGACTGTGAATGGGAAATCTGTGAATGAGAAATCTGAGAATGAGACGACTGTGAATGAGAAATCTGTGAATGAGACGACTGTGAATGAGAAATCTGTGAATGAGAAATCTGAGAATGAGATGACTGAATGAGAAATCTGTGAATGAGATGACTGTGAATGAGAAATCTTTTAACGAGACAACCGTGAATGTCTCTGGTCACCTTGATGACCAGTCGCTTGACAGTTTCATCCATCTCGCCGAACAGGGCGCACAGGTAGGCATAGTAATCAGCGAATGACGTCATCTCTGGATCGCAGGCGTCCCAAACGCGGTCCAGCTGCTCATCCGTGAGGCCCTGCAGTCGGAACTTCTTCAAGGCGAGTTCGAGCTCGTGCCTCGGCAGCTGGTCCCGGCCCTCCTCGTCCATCCGGCGACAATGCGAGAACAATCCGGTCAGGGTGGCCACGGCCCGGCGTCGAACCAGCGACCTCGCGTGCTTCTGCACCTGTTCCAACTGGACAACCTGGTCGAGCTCGTCCGAGTCGGTGGGCACGTGCAGCCGTGCGTACTGGCTGGCTGTCAGGTCCTTGCCGGACATGTAGAGAGATTCTCTGCGAGGAAAACTAAATTTAGTGACTTTTCGCTAAGCGTCTACTGTGAGTAGACAAACCGTGGAGGTACTCTATAATTTAGAAAGTAAAGAAATATATACCACTTACAAAATTATGTTCTTTAGATGTCAATAAAAATAATTTTGTTTTGATTTGGCAATTATTAGAACAAACCGATCGTAAAACCTTTACCATGACAAAAAATAAAAAACCTTTTCATAGAAAAATAATAGGATTCGTACTTCTCCATTTCCCAGCCTTGTAGAAGACCGTATTTCTCCCTTTAAAAGGTGGAATTTAACCAAAATAGTTTGGAAAGGATTTTATCACTATTTATACTTTCTTCACAAGTGACACCTAAATTTTTGGGCTAAATTTACTGAAAGTTATTGCATGTAAGGGCTGTGCACGGCTTTTAGTCCGTGGACGCAGGACTCGAACTCCTGACCTCTCGGCCTGGCTCAAACTCATGCAAAACAGAACTCACATCAGTTTCTTCCTGTTGGCATCGTCCACCTCCGAGACCCGGAGCCGCAGCACCGGACTGGCTCGCGTTGTCTTTGGCAGGCCCGGCTGGTCGTCCGTGGACACGTAGAGCGTGTTGCCTGCCCACAGGTCGAACACCGTGTATGGCTGGCCCCGTTTGCGGCCCCAGACGGCCCGGTAGTGACCTCGCTTCACAAACGGCAGGGCCTTGGACCTGTTGATTCATGGCTCACGTGACTTTAACACCGCAATTTCATGTCGGCACAGTGTACATCAGGCAGTGTACATGTGACCTTGACTTTTTAGTTATAATCTTCAGACAGAGTACGTTTGACCTTGAATTTCTAATCGTCAGTGCAAGGGCTGTGTACATGTGACCTTGACTTGCTATTTATCATCTTCAGGCAGTGTACACTTGACCTTGACTTTCTAATCGTCAGGCAGTGCACATGTGACCCTGACTTTCTAATCGTCAAGCAGTGCACATGTGACCTTGACTTTCTAATCGTCAAGCAGTGCACATGTGACCTTGACTTTCTAATCGTCAGGCAGTGCACATGTGACCTTGACTTTCTAATCGTCAAGCAGTGCACATGTGACCTTGACTTTCTAATCGTCAAGCAGTGCACATGTGACCTTGACTTTCTAATCGTCAAGCAGTGCACATGTGACCTTGACTTTCTAATCGTCAAGCAGTGCACATGTGACCTTGACTTTCTAATCGTCAGGCAGTGCATATGTGACCTTGACTTTCTAATCGTCAGGCAGTGCACATGTGACCTTGACTTTCTAATCGTAAAATGCACGACAATCCCCAAGCCGTGGCGGCGCCAGAAATTAATTAAGCAGTTAACTTACGTCTTGCCGAACGTTCTGAACTCGTAAACGGTGAAAGTGCTGTCCAGAGCGAAAAAGAAGCCCGTCAGCTCGCGAATCGAATCCTGATTGGCACTGGCGCTCACAATTCGGACTGTGAATCGAACCCGATCGCTGAGCAGCTGCTCAGTGGCTGAGTTGGCTGTGCGAATCTTTGAATGATGCAGATGCCGGATGCTGCCGCGCGGCATTCCGGGCACGTGCTGCAGGGCCTGGCTGACTGACACCTCCGAGCGGCTGCTCTCCTGCTCCGGATCGCACATAGGAGCCCGGGACAGCTGGTCCACCATCACCGCGTCCAGGATCGACTCGCGACGACGCGCTTCCAGCTCTTCCTCCTGAGCGAGCGAGTTGCGAGGTTTCAGGGAGATTGAGGAGGTTTCAGGGCGACTGAGGGGGTTTCAGGATGACTAGGGAGTTTCAGGGTGACTGAGGAGGTTTCAGGGTGACTGAGGAGGTTTCAGGGTGACTGAGGAGGTTTCAGGATGGCTGAGGAGGTTTCAGGGCAACTGATGAGGTTTCAGGGTGACTGAGGAGGTTTCAGGATGACTGAGGAGGTTTCAGGGTGACTGATGAGGTTTCAGGATGACTGAGGAGGTTTCAGGGTGACTGATGAGGTTTCAGGATGACTGAGGAGGTTTCAGGGTGACTGATGAGGTTTCAGGATGACTGAGGAGGTTTCAGGGTGACTGATGAGGTTTCAGGATGACTGAGGAGGTTTCAGGGCAACTGATGAGGTTTCAGGGTGACTGAGGAGGTTTCAGGATGACTGATGAGGTTTCAGGGTGACTGAGGAGGTTTCAGGGTGACTGAGGAGGTTTCAGGGTGACTGAGGAAGTTTCAGGGTGACTGGGAGGTTTCAGGGTGACTGAGGAGGTTTCAGGGTGACTGAGGAGGTTTCAGGGTGACTGAGGAAGTTTCAGGGTGACTGAGGAGGTTTCAGGGTGACTGAGGAGGTTTCAGGGTGACTGAGGAAGTTTCAGGGTGACTGAGGAAGTTTCAGGGTGACTGAGGAGGTTTCAGGGTGACTGAGGAAGTTTCAGGGTGACTGGGAGGTTTCAGGGCAACTGATGAGGTTTCAGGGTGACTGAGGAAGTCTCATAATGAGTTGTGTGCTTCATGGATTACTGAATGGCATCACCAGGATAGCGTATATATTTTAATCAACTCTTTCATCGCTTCAAGTCAAACCCAAGTGGAGATCCGTAAGAAGTTTCATTAAAAAGTTTCACCTTGTTAATGCGGCGCAGCACTTCGCTTTTGCTCTTGTCCTGCCGAGACGCCCAAAGCCGTTCGAAAATCTCCACTTTCCTGGACGCCTCGTTCATGGCCTCCTCGGAGGCTGGCGGACGATTCGACAGGCTCAGCGAGCGGAATGAGCTCACGGAGCTGGCCGACTGAGGATTGCACAAAAGCATGGTGGAGACGTGTGACTGTGGCTGCGTTCAGTCCATGGACTGGGGAGGCCGCCATACCTCTAGCAATAATTTCTAGCCGGCTAGAAGTAATGCTGACACCCAATTTACAAATGAGCTAACTGAAGCACCGAGTATCAAGAATTCATTCACCACCGCTACATAGGGGATGAGTGGCAGAGTGGTCTAACGCGTTTGCCTCTAGCACCAAGGTCCCTGAGCTCGATTCCGCAGCGAGGCCGCATTTATTTTGGCCGCAGCCGCGGAGAGAAGGCTTTGGGGGGCTTGTCGTGCAATTTACGCCCCCTGATTCAATTCACACCTCCAAGGCACTATGAAGTGTACATTGCCTGACGGTGAGAAAGTCAGGGCAGATGTACACACCTGTATTCGTGTGTGCTCAGGAGTGAGCGGAATGGGCGGGTTCTAGTGTCACCAAATGATGTGCCATTGCCTGCAGCCCTGCTGCAATTATCATCATTACTCCACATTGACTGCTACTTTATACTGGTTAATATCCCCTCAAATTGAGCTTCAGACGAGCTCACATCATCGAATGAGGGCGAATGTCTCGACGATGTCTGGCTGGTCCTGGTCGATGTCGAGTAGCTGGAAACGCCGGAACGGCCGGAGGCCAAGGAAGCTGTGTCATCGTCATCGTACGGACCCTGCGAAATTTTGAGAGAACTGCTCGATTCCGTGCCAAAGAATGAATTGCCAACCCAAACACACAACACGCACAGTGAGTCCTGCAAATCATACGTATAGCTTAACACTAGCAGTTTGAGATAGATCAAAATCGTTAGGACTGTACCCTGAAACTATTTTTTTCGTATCGATCTGTGCTCCGAGGAGGCACATAAACTCACTATGACTTCTATTCATGCCAACAATGAGCTAGTGTGTAGTCTGCGTCACCAGCAAATGATTGTGCACACAAACTGCTCTCAGTGTTCCAACCGCTGAGCACCGATATGACTCAGCCGAACTCTTGCCTGAAGTTGAGACTAGCTGCTCCAGTTGAGCTTAAAGAATCGGGACTGTTTTAAGCTTCCGCTTTTCTTAGTTTCTTGACCCGTCATAGCAGGGGTCGGCAACCCTTATGTACTTCGCTGATGAGACCTGGGAGAGATGAGACAGGAGAGAGATGAGACACGGGAGAGATGAGACACGGGAGAGATGAGACACGGGAGAGATGAGACACGGGAGAGATGAGACACGGGAGAGATGAGACACGGGAGAGATGAGACACAGTAGAGATGAGACACGGGAGAGATGAGACACAGTAGAGATGAGACATAGTAGAGATGAGACACGGGAGAGATGAGACACGGGAGAGATGAGACACGGGAGAGATGAGACACGGGAGAGATGAGACACGGGAGAGATGAGACTAGGGATAGATGAGACACGGAGAAATGAGACAATGAAGAATAGGTGCTTGAAGGTTTAAGAGGCTGGGTTGAGGAATTTTGCTGGCAGTATCTGGCTTGCGGGTCGATGGTTGCACCTCTTTGCACTACGAGTGAAAGATCTAGAAAACATTGTTCATAGAAAAATTGATTAAAAAATAATGAGACACCGCAGATAAAAAATCAATCATGTTTTAATTGAAAACATTGCAAGTTGTTTTTCTTTAACACACATTGTGAAAACTATAAAATTTACAGACATTTACTACGTGAATACACTTACGACTTTAATACCGCGATTAACTCCGCTACCCACCACACGCTGCTGATGTTGACGATGCTGCTGTTGTTGCTGCTGTTGCTGTTGTTGCTGCTGTTGGTACTGATACTGCTGCTGCTGCTGCTGCTGCTGCTGCTGCTGCTGGTGGTGGTGTCGCACCTCGAGCTGCGGCACACCCCTGGGTGCCGGAGTTCGACCGTCACCGAATTCGTTGCTGCGGACTGACAGGACATCGGCTTCACTTCCGGAGCCCCAGCTGATTGAGCTGGCTGCACTGTCTGACGTTGTCTGCTGCTGCTGCTGATAGCCCGCCTGAGTGCGTCGATTTCGACCAACAACGCTGCTGTTGTCCTGACTGCCAATCGGCAACGGCGGCACACCTTTCGGTCGAGTGCTGGGCCGAGAATGCTCATCCGGCTGCGGCGGGGGTGGCTCAAACACCCGCTCCTCTCCCTGGATCATCGAATGAAAATGTGGGTATGAAAATATGCTACATTTATCATTATTATACTTGTATATAACTCATAGTCATTTTTACTATTTTACATATTTACTTACAGTAATTGGGTTAAATCGGACTGTGCTGCTAGTCCTGTTGCTCATTGATGAACTCCTGCCTGAGTGCATGATTATTTTTAGTTATAGGTTCGATCGGTTAATTTTTTCTGGCTGCAATTCGAAGGAAATGATATTTATATGATTGGATATGTTGCATTTTATTAATGACTTCAGACTTTAAAATATTACTCGTATTTATACATATATAACTATTGCTTTAAAGTCAATGAAATTACAATAAAAAATAATTTAATACATTTTTCGGTATGATCCTTGGTAGTACTATTTATCATTGCTCATTTGGGGATCATAATTATTTATGATGCTGTAATGCTGCACTAAAACAAAAATAATAATATCACTGACTTGAAGACAGCAAAATTTAATAAAACTTTTAACACATAAGGCAGGTTGAAATATTCATTAAGCTTGCTGTAATAACGATCGGGCTCACATTTAGTAAAGTACAAAAGCTGTAGTCAAAAAGTATAAGAATTGTCCTACATTTAGTAAGTGTCAAATTCTAGTCGAAAAGTAAAAAGAAAAATTATATAATTTCTTATCTGGCACGTATCTGGCTACACATTTCTCTTAGCAAGGTATAGAGCTGAAAGTAATACATTACTTCGGCATTCGTAAATAAACAGTTCTCTATAAATGTCTTCTCAACGTGATGTGAGTAAGCTCATCTCAAAATGAAATATCTAATTGCGACGAAAGTTAAGAAAGTGCGACAACGCTGAAAAATGTGAGAAGATTCCAAAGTTTAAGCAATAGTTAAATTATAAGTATTGAAATTTTCTATTTTTCAGCTATATATTTTTATTCAACACTATTTAGTGTGTCTATCTTAACTGAATTTTGTTTTAACTTAAACTTTATTTATTAAGTTGTAATGTACATCTTATATAGTTCGTTCCCGTTTCTATGACAGCCGAAATAATTATCGCGCATCATATATTTAATTTGTTCGTTTAAATTCAAAGAAGCATGCTTTTTATTTAAAATTCTCATGTAGCATCTATTGAGTTAAATACAGTGATTAAAAGACTGCTGTTGAAAGAGTTGACCATATAATTTTTGTTTCTGCGATTCATCATCCATCATCTGAGCCATTGAATAATTTGAATACAGCTTTGTTCCTTCAGAACAATATTTATTTGTAATATTAACAAATATATCATTTCAAAACTTTTATAGACTTAGGCAGATTAATCTGCTTTACTTTACTGCATATATAACAAGCCCAAGTTTTATTAATAAACTGAAATTCTGATCTTTTTCTTGATACTTTTAAGATTTAAATTCAATAGAAGTAGGTTTGGAACAATTTTTTTTAGTTTTACTGTCATGAAAGCCACTTTAATTTTTTAGAGTAAAATTTTATACTTTATAAGGACCTAAAGTATATATGAATGAAATTTTTTATCAGTGGCAGATCCAGCTTTTTCTTTTGTGTTGTGGCTAAACATTTTGGTAGTGGCTCGCTGTGAGGTGGTACTTTAAAGTTGGCTCTGGGGGTATTGGATCTATAGCCTCTATAGCCTATAGCTAACAGCCTATTACCCCTGGATCTGCCACTGTTTCTAATGTATTATTTTATGGCTTGTAGCTATATTGACATAGATAGTTACACAGTTGTGTAGAATGCAATGTTTCTTTATTTTGCAGGCCTTAATTAGTGTTTGAATGTTCTCCTTGAAATGTGTGTCTATAGTTTAAAGTATTTTAATTCTAAAAACTGAAGTATCCAATTATTTTGTCGATATTAAATATCGAAATTCATTCGAAAGTGTGTAACTCATTAGGTGTTAAAGAAAATATGTTATTTCATGTTTTATTATACATAAAAAAGTTCGATAAACTAATACTAACTGACTGCTTATTTTTTAGAAGCAGAGAGAGAGAGAGCAATTTCGTGTTGCTCAGTGTGGTAGAAAAAGTCAGTCAATAATAGTCTAATTCATTCACTCATGATTTATTAATATAGCAGAATATAGCAGAGAATTCCAATCACCGAACTCAGCCATGCTATTTTATGCTTGTGCCCCACAAACGTGCCTATGCAACTGCCAGCACAGCAAAGTCATCCGCAATCCCATTCCTTCCACATCTGTTCCTTAGACTCGGCAGTGCATGTTTGTTCATTCCGCTCACAGCATCCCAACATGAGGCTGCAGTCTTATCCCAATATTATCCCAGCCTGAGACACGGAAATCTGTGTTGACATTCGCTCTGCTATCACCAGTTTTTTATTTGAAATAGCACAGTTTCTGTTGTACAGTCTGCCTTCCATTGCTGCAGTGTCCTCCGTTGGCCTCGCCACTGCACTGGCTGATAGCCAAGTTTACATTGTGTCCATCCAGGCTTTGATCGGGCCTCATAATACATGACTTATAATACATGTGCTGCTGGTGTCTTTATCAAACTACTGCTCCCTGTCTCTCTACCCGCCTCTCACCCTCTCTCACCCTGTTTCTCACCCTCTCTCTCTCCCTCTCTACCTGTCTCTCACCCTGTCTCCCTCCCTGTCTCTCTCCCTGTCGCTCTCTCGCTGAATGTCTTATTGTCTGTCTCCCTGTCTCTCACCCTTGTCTATTTTTTTTTTTCTGTACTGCTTTATATCAAATCTGGATCCTAAACCTACAATAGCCCAATGTAAACTACACATTAACTTACCATGCAGTAAAATCTTTGAAACATGATCAACCTGTATTGATTATCCTTAATTAGCGTTTCTGAGTTACACAAAGATCCGTTTGCTCCCTTCGTCTAACTAGACAATTCCCAATATTGTGTAGACTGCAAATCCAATCATATTGACTTTCTAGGGCCACACCCATGACACAAAGCACACTCTAAAAAGGTTTATACAAGCCATATCTTTTACTCTATCGTACCTCCTTTGCTAGGCTAGCAATCCATTCTATTTATATGAGAGGCTAGACTAGCAATCCATTCTATTGATATGAGAGGCTAGACTAGCAATCCATTCTATTTATATGAGAGGCTAGACTAGCAATCCATTCTATTTATATGAGAGGCTAGACTAGCAATCCATTCTATTGATATGAGAGGCTAGACTAGCAATCCATTCTATTGATATGAGAGGCTAGACTAGCAATCCATTCTATTGATATGAGAGGCTAGACTAGCAATCCATTCTATTGATATGAGAGGCTAGACTAGCAATCCATTCTATTGATATGAGAGGCTAGACTAGCAATCCATTCTATTGATATGAGAGGCTAGACTAGCAATCCATTCTATTGATATGAGAGGCTAGACTAGCAATCCATTCTATTGATATGAGAGGCTAGACTAGCAATCCATTCTATTGATATGAGAGGCTAGACTAGCAATCCATTCTATTGATATGAGAGGCTAGACTAGCAATCCATTCTATTGATATGAGAGGCTAGACTAGCAATCCATTCTATTTCATTGATTCCAGTGATCCCCACAAAGTGTACTCAGCACAGCCGGTCAGTCGAACATGTCAGAGAACTCGCCAGACCTGCGGCAGTTGCGCAATCAGCGCCAGTTGGATTTGGCCCAGAAGAAGGCCCAGAAGCGCATAGCAATGTCCGGTGCCATTGTGCAGCGCAATGAAAACCCGGCCGCGTCGAGACCCGGCAGTGCCGGAGCCGCGGCCGGCGCGGCATTCGGCGATGCGCTTCGTCGAGGAAGTCAGGGCAAGGAGAACGAGAGGGCGCCACTGCTGCTCACGGCTGCTGCTGCTGGGCTCAGCGCCAGAGACGGCACATTGTCCAACTTTGGTGAGCAACAATTTTAATCAACTGTGCTTCCGGTTCAGGGGGGTGAGTGGATCAGCGGCTAATGTCGCTGCCTCACTTTCCAATGGTCGCTGGTTCGTTCCTCCCCTGGTTTGGTCAGCTCTTTGCGTGTGCGGGCCTGGGGTGAGAGGCACTCCGGCTGCCGCCCCCTTCCCCGCTTGGCTTGCGACTGTGTGTAAGGTGCCTGTGTCCAGGGGTCCGGATGGCACGATGGGCGACTCCCGCCTAGTTCGCCGGCCTGGGGGCATGCCGTTCCTGCGCTTGTGCGTCAAGTGCCCCAGGCCCCCTGCAATTAAGTAAAAAAAGCTTCCGGTTCACCTGGCCCCCTCAATGCCCTCATTTTTCTCCCCCTTTCTCCCCCTCATTCTCACCCCTTTCAAACCTCCCTATTTACCCTAATTATACCCCGTCATTCTTTCCTTTCAACCCTTCATATTCTCCCCATTCTCTCTATTCTCCCCATTCTCGATATTCTCACCATTCTCCCTATTCTCCCCCATTCTCCCCATTCTCCCCTCTTTACATTTTCTGCCCACTCATTCTCCCTGTTTCCGCTTTCTATCTGTATTAATACCTTTTATCCCAACCTCATTTTCATATTGTCCCCCCTCCGCTTTAGCCTACGACGGTCCGCAGGCATTTCACAACCCGGACGGGACGTCTCCAACTACGCACAATCCGCCTCCGGACGCGCAACTAGAAATGACGTCCGAAGTTCGAGCACTTTACCTAGATAATAACCAGTCTAAAAATGCTGTTATTAAGCAGCAGCAGCAGCAGCAGCAGCAGCAGCAATCAACAGGTGCCCCAATAAGTCGGCCATCTAGCGATGTTGTGGTCATCAAACTACTCGGCGGAGAGGGCAGTCCCCGACGACTTCAATATGAGGACAACTTTAGCGTTGGTGGCTGCTCAAGCGCCAATGGAACGCCTAGGAGTAGTGTGAGTTGTGGGACTGTGTGTGTCCCCCTAATGCATGCACTTTTGTAAAAAAACTGGTGATTTTTAAGCAAGTTTTTGCATGATAAATTTATTATTTCAATCATTTTGTGCATATTGTACTTTCTGAAAAAGTACTGTGTTAGAAGGTTAGGATTTTGAGATCTGAAGTTAGTAAAGCGATGCTTTGAGTCAAACCCCTTGACCTTGGTGGGGGGTGAGTGGCAGAGCTGTTAATGCATTTGCCTCTCACACCAAGGTCCCTGAGCTCGATTCCGCGGCGAGGCCACATTCATTTGGTGCGCAGCCGCAGAGAGAGGCTTGGGGGCTTGTGCAAGTTAGGCCATTGTGGGCCAACCTTTCAAGGCACAGTGAAGTGTACTCTGCCTGACGACAAGAAAGTCAGGGCAGATGTACACACCTGTATGAGCGTGTGCCTGCGTACGTGTGTGCGTGTGTGCCCAGGAGTCAGAATTGCCTCCTCGAAGGCTGTGGGTCTAGTGTCCCAAAATTATGTGCCATTGCCCTTAACCCCTTGACGTTTCTAACTCGAGGCTAGGGGTTCGATTCCTGGCAAGACATTAAAACTCCGCATTGCGCCAGTTCACCAAGGCATTTGCTGGGGTAATTGAAGGTGGGTGTGGCGTCTCCCCAGTCCATGGACTGAACAGCCGTACGCAGCCTTCAGATGCGCCGCGCAATAGCTGCGGCTGTGCTGTCGACTGCACATCTGACCCAATTGAGACAAGTGTATAAGATTATTATTTTTTAGGGCAACGTTGTGAGTTGAGGGCTTAATGAGTAGGTCATAGAATTGTTTTTGTCGTCTGAATGCACAAAATTCGCAATCACTCAGCATTGAAAACTGCTTCAATTGTGAACAATATTGTTGTCCAAATGTTTTCTAAACTCGTTTATTTCTTAGATATATTGGGAAAAAAAATTTTGCATGGAATAATTCGATCTTCAAGATATTTTAAATGTTAAAATTGCTCAGCAGTCTCAGATGCAAGCTCAGCAGCAGCAGCAGCGAGTTAAGAAGCCACCCAAAGACTTGAGCAGACGGGCTCACGCTAGCCGGTGCCAGTTGAAAACCTCCACAACGGCTGCTCACCTGCGGGAGCTGCAGCTCGCTCAGCCGCCAGCCGAGATAGATGGGGCGTCAGCTCCCGCGACTGAGGCAGCGGAATCTGCCAATGCTGAGGTGTCTGAAGTATATTTCTGTGTGCAACCTTAGGATACGTACTTTTAATCTGCAACCTTCTTATACCCTTTAGACGTGTCCTGTCTTTGATGCTCTTAAATTTCTTCTTGGACTTATATTCTTTAGACCCACGTCTTTGACTATGCCGTTGAATACTCATATCTTCTTCTTTTAATTGATCTATAAAACCCGGTTTTGCTTTGTGATTGCTGGCTTCTATATAAGTAGCTGATTTCTACCTTTTCCATCAGGTTTATTTTATCCCTACGAGCCTTGAAAGTGCAACTTACCATCGGGTCGGTGGATTTCTTATTATCCACCAACGATTCGTTCCACACGCGCCTTGTGAGGTTGTTAGGGCCTGTAGAAAACTGCGATTATGAGGATAAGAAAAGGCCATTGCTTCGAGGTCCGTCAGCTAGCGAAGTGGAAGAGTGTGGTAGGGGGGTGACTTGTTGCCGTGTTGTTTTTTAGGCGCATAATGAATCAGAGTTGGCGAGGGACTTTGGTGGGGCCGTCAAGATTGCTGGTTAGTGGGGCTATTCGCTATTCATCCTAATGCAGAAATTTACATAAATATAGAGAGCGTGGAGAGCCACGCACTTGTACATAAACACGGGGAGGACAGAAATGAATAGCAGGCGCGCATAAGTAGGCCACATTCGAAGAACCGCTGAAATTCATATTGGGGGATTTTAATGCACAGAGAATACAGGTGAGGAAGGTAGAATATGTGAGATTAGAAAATAAATTTTGAGTATCCAAAACAGACTACTAAGGGGGTGGATTACTACTGTGGCTTGATCAAATGAGCATTTGTTACAGACGCAGGTGTCAAGCTGCTCAAAGGTTTGGAACAGGCGTCAGAATACGGAAGGAAGGCGAGACCAGGGGGTTCGTTTTGGGTGAGGATAATCAGAGTCGAAGCTTTTGAGATGGGGGACTTCCTGCTTGTCATGGGAACAGGCATTTTTTGTGGGCCTGTATAGGTCTCAAATTAATTAATCCGTCCTTGAAGGTTTCGAATACCCAACGCTGTAAGCCTCTCTAGTTTAGCCTTGCATTCGCTTGAGTGTCTTTCTCTACTAAATGTCATTCTGTCCTGCTGCTGCTGCTGCAGTTGAGGAGCCGATCTGTCCTGAAGGGTTCCGCGTGGCCTAATCAGCTCTGTCAATTTAGCCTATCCAGAGTAGAAAGCTATAACTGCAATATGAAGTGGGCTAAAGCTATCAAGATTAAGTAACAAGTCATTCTGTCTATTTTTTAAATACGTTGGTATGCAACAGAAGAAACAGCTAAAAGAGCAGCAGCAGCAGCAGCAGCAGCAACCAAATGAACAACAAGAGCAGCAGCAGCAGCAGCCAAATGACCAACAAGAGCAGCAGCAGCAGCAGCAGCAGCCAAATGAACAACAAGAGCAGCAGCAGCAGCAGCAGCAACCAAATGAACAACAAGAGCAGCAGCAGCAGCAGCAACAGCAGCAGCAGCAGCAGCAGCAGCAGCAACCAAATGAACAACAAGAGCAGCAGCAGCAGCAACCAAATGAACAACAAGAGCAGCAGCAGCAGCAGCAGCAACCAAATGAACAACAAGAGCAGCAGCAGCAGCAGCAGCAACCAAATGAACAACAAGAAGCCACCCAATTGTCTTTAAAAAGACGAGTTAAAAAGCCACCCAAAGACTTGAGCAGAAGGGCTCACGCGAGCCGGTGCCAGTTAAAAACCTCTACAACGGCTGCTCACCTGCGGGAGCTGCAGCTCGCTCAGCCGCAGGGAGACGACGAAGAGCCTTCTGCAAGTGCCGCAGCTGCAGTTGAGGAGTCCATCGATGATGAGGTGTCAGAAGCTGGGCTGGTGTGGTTGTTTGTCAATTTTCTCACCTCCTCAATCTCTTATCGACACATAACTTGTGTACTTTTAACTGCACCTCTAGCTAACTTTGACTTTAGCCATGGCTTTAATATCACTGATCAACACTTTTTAACTGTAATTTGTTTCAATTCAGTAAGAAAATATCAGAGTTCTAATTACTCGTACTTTAGCACCTAACACCTTTAAAACTTACATTTTTCATAATTTCTGTTTTGATGGGCAAAGGCTTATAAAGTAAGACTGGCATGGATAACCATTTGCAGAGCAACGATAGACCATAGTGAGATCATTTTAAAAGTACTGAAGTGTAAACAGATTGAGATGGACTCACATCTCAAGCCTCCCCGGGCTAATTAATCCCATGTAGCTGTCAGGTAACAATCATTTTAGACGCGAGATAGAAATTAGTCATTTCATTTCATTTTAAGCAAAACACAGGGATTAAATTTTTTCTAAGCAATGGCAGCAGGTGTTTTTATTTTTCTGGAAAAAATTGAGCCTGAAATCCAGCTTGTTGACAACAAAAGTGCAACCTGATGTTTCTTTCGTTTTTACTAAATATTTGTGTTTTTATAGTTCTAATTATTTTCTAACCAAGTGTTAAACTGCTGCGAAGTTGGCCTTTAAAATGCGTCTAAACTCTTTAATGCTCGCTTGATTGGTAACATGGTTTTGATGGCGCTGTTAACATTTGAGTTCGCCCGCGACTCTAAGTAACGAGTTGAACTGCTTGGCCTTTGTGAAGGTCATAAACAACTGGAGTGAATTTAGAATGGGAGTGAGTGAGTGACTGAGTGGGTGAGCGAGTAAGTGAGTGAGTGACTGAGTGGGTGAGCGAGTAAGTGAGTGAGTGACTGAGTGGGTGAGCGAGTGGGTGAGTGAGTGAGTGAGTGAGTGAGTGAGTGAGTGGGTAAGTGAGTGAGCGAGTAAGTGAGTGAGTGACTGAGTGGGTGAGCGAGTGGGTGAGTGAGTGAGTGACTGAGTGGGTGAGCGAGTTAGTGGGTGAGCGAGTGAGTGAGTGAGTAAGTTAGTGAGTGAGTGAGTGAGTGAGTGACTTAGTGGGTGAGTGAGTGAGTGAGTGAGTGAGTGAGTATGGGTATCGATATATTCGTATATTTTTAATATGATCTAGTCATTAAAAACTGAAGCAACAAAACACATAGTCAGTTCAGTTTGGTCTTTGTTAGATTAGGCAGAGTGGACATTTTCTCGCGCTGCTTATCAGTGAGCTGTGCAGGTTAATTAGCCGCCCACCCCACTCCGCAATTATCGCAGTCGGTTCGCCTGCAGTCGCTGCACCACACAGACGTGGCCGATTTGGCCAGCTTCGCCTTTGAACCAGCCGCCAAAGATGCCGCGGGGCCTTTGAAGTGCCGAATAAGCCGGCACGCCAGGGGGGTGGACAAGTCGCGCTATCCCACCTATTATTTGCACCTGGAGCGAGAGGACGGCAAGCGCAGCTTCCTATTAGCCGCTCGCAAACGCAAGCGATCGTCCACGTCCAACTACCTGATCTCCTGCGATCCGACCGACTTGAGTCGACGCGGCGAGGGCTACGTTGGCAAGCTGAGGGCGAATTTCCTTGGCACCGCCTTCACAGTGTTCGATTCGGGCTTGTCGCCGAAGAAAATCCCCCCGGCTGATGATGACGTTGCAGCCACTGTCGGCCGACGAGAGCTGGCTGGGATCACCTACGAGACCAACGTGCTGGGCTTTAGAGGGCCTCGCCGGATGACTGTGGTCCTGCCAGCCATGATGGCGTCCGAGGTGGACGGACCCGCGTGCGATGCCCGCTGCCAACGGGAGGACATTCGGCCCAGATCCGAGGAGGAGGGCCTTGTGGAACGGCTGCGCCGGAGGGAGATGTCACAGCTGATTGAGCTGCATAACAGGACTCCAGTCTGGAATGAGGGTGAGTACCGCAAGTGCCATCTGATACCAAACTCGCTGAAATCCCAAACTCGCTGAAATCCCAAACTCGCTGAAATCCCAAACTCGCTGAAATCCCAAACTCGCTGAAATCCCAAACTCGCTGAAATCCCAAACTCGCTGAAATCCCAAACTCGCTGAGATCCCAAACTCACTGAAATTCCAAACTCACTGAAATCCCAAACTCGCTGAGATCCCGAATTCGCTGAAATCCCAAACTCGCTGAAATCCCAAACTCGCTGAAATCCCGAATTCGCTGAGATCCCAAACTCACTGAAATCCCAAACTCACTGAAATCCCAAACTCACTGAAATCCCAAACTCGCTGAGATCCCGAATTTGCTGAGATCTCAAACTCACTGAGATCCCAAACTCGCTGAAATCCCGAATTCGCTGAGATCCCAAACTCACTGAAATCCCAAACTCGCTGAGATCCCGAATTCGCTGAGATCCCGAATTCGCTGAGATCCCAAACTCACTGAAATCCCAAACTCGCTGAGATCCCGAATTCGCTGAGATCCCGAACTCGCTGAGATCCCAAACTCGCTGAGATCCCGAATTCGCTGAAATCCCAAACTCGCTGAGATCCCAAACTCACTGAAATCCCAAACTCAATGAAATCCCAAACTCGCTGAGATCCCCAAATCGCTGAAATCCTAATCTTTTTAATCTCCCAAACTTGTCGAAATATTAAACTTGCTTCATTCCCATGCTAAAAAGTTCGAAACCTGCTGGCATCCCATGGGGCCATGCATTCACATTGTCAGTTTTTATAAACCAATTTCGGCTGGCTAGTTGGGGTATTAACTTCAGTCTGATCCGGAGTGACCCTGAACTAAAGCATCTATCAGCTCAAGTACTCAGCCAAACTCAAAGAAGAACTAAAGGAGATGCTTCAAACTCTAGCCCTTCAAAGCTCCACTTCTTAAAAACTCCGATAGCATCTCTTATACCGAGCTCAGGACTGGGCAGTTTCTAAGAATTCAGCCGAGTTTTTAGTCCGCAAGCTGCTGCGCCTCTTTGTGAGTCGGCCTTCTTAAGCCAAGATTCACCGCCTGTTTGATAAGATACGGGATTTCGCTGCTTGCTTCTAATCCCATCAGGGCGAGATAATTCTTCATATATACTTTCCAATCCTCACAATTTAGGCCTGTTTTGGGATAATAGGTTTGGAGCAGGGGAATGAGAGGCTGTGTTATCTGTGCTCACTCGAGCATAACAATCTAAATTTGACTTTTCTAGATTGAGGGAGAAGCATATTTTAGTACTTTGGACTGCCAGAATGCTATGCATAACTTATATATCATGTAAGTCTTTAGTACCTTAGACTCCTAAATTAGGGTTTGGCATCGTGCATTGAATTTGGATTGATTGATTCTAAGGGACAAGGGATTTTAGATTTTTTAAGGCGAAGTGACAGAATGGATTGTAGAGTGACAGAATGGATTGTAGAGTGACAGAATGGATTGTAGAGTGACAGAATGGATTGTAGAGTGACAGAATGGATTGCAGAGTGACAGAATGGATTGTAGAGTGACAGAATGGATTGTAGAGTGACAGAATGGATTGTAGAGTGACAGAATGGATTGTAGAGTGACAGAATGGATTGTAGAGTGACAGAATGGATTGTAGAGTGACAGAATGGATTGCAGAGTGACAGAATGGATGGTAGAGTGACAGAATGGATTTTAGAGTGACAGAATGGATTGTAGAGTGACAGAATGGATGGTAGAGTGACAGAATGGATTTTAGAGTGACAGAATGGATTGTAGAGTGACAGAATGGATTGTAGAGTGACAGAATGGATTGCAGAGTGACAGAATGGATTGTAGAGTGACAGAATGGATTGTAGAGTGACAGAATGGATTGTAGAGTGACAGAATGGATTGTAGAGTGACAGAATGGATTTTAGAGTGACAGAATGGATTTTAGAGTGACAGAATGGATTGTAGAGTGACAGAATGGATTGTAGAGTGACAGAATGGACTGTAAAGTGATAGAATTGGGTTGTTGGTTGTAGAGCGACAGAATTGGTTGTAGAGTGACAGAATGGGTTGTAGAGTGACAGAATGGGTTGTAGAGTGACAGAATGGGTTGTAGAGTGACAGAATGGGTTTTAGAGTGACAGAATGGATTGTAGAGTGACAGAATGGATTTTAGAGTGACAGAATGGATTGTAGAGTGACAGAATGGATTTTAGAGTGACAGAATGGATTGTAGAGTGACAGAATGGGTTGTAGAGTGACAGAATTGGGTTGTAGAGTGACAGAATGGATTGTAGAGTGACAGAATGTGTTGTAGAGTGACAGAATGGGTTGTAGAGTGACAGAATGGATTGTAGAGTGACAGAATGGATGCTAGAGTGACAGAATGGATTTTAGAGTGACAGAATGGGTTGTAGAGTGACAGAATGGTTGTAGAGTGACAGAATGGATTGTAGAGTGACAGAATGGTTTGTAGAGTGACAGAATGGGTTGTAGAGTGACAGAATGGATTGTAGAGTGACAGAATGTGTTGTAGAGTGACAGAATGGGTTGTAGAGTGACAGAATGGATTGTAGAGTGACAGAATGGATTGTAGAGTGACAGAATGGATGGTAGAGTGACAGAATGGATTTTAGAGTGACAGAATGGATTGTAGAGTGACAGAATGGATGGTAGAGTGACAGAATGGATTTTAGAGTGACAGAATGGGTTGTAGAGTGACAGAATGGGTTGTAGAGTGACAGAATGGGTTGTAGAGTGACAGAATGGATTGTAGAGTGACAGAATGGGTTGTAGAGTGACAGAATGGGTTGTAGAGTTACATAGTAGATCAGATTTTCATCAAAATTCATCGAAATAGAAGAGAAAGTACTATTTCTAAATCTGCAATATTTTTTTAGTATAAGTGAATTCGCGGCCAAACTAGAATACTCAAATGAGTACTTGTATATATTATACGGAGCAGAGTGACGGGAGAGAGTTGAGTTCACCTAGCTATTGCAGTAGTCGGTGTGAGCAGTGGGGCATGATTGAGCTACTGTATGGCCTCTAATTACTGTGAGCTCATATTTGGAGACATAAAAGTACACCCTTGCTGACTGCATGGCAGTGGGATGTTAAGTATCATTGACCCACAATAAAGTTAGTCAATTTTTATATATTGTGGACTTATTTGTTAATTTCATTGCCGCTGAAATTCCAGAGACTCAGTCCTATGTGCTCAACTTCCACGGTCGAGTTACTCAGGCGTCTGTGAAAAATTTTCAAATCGTCTGCGACAATGACGGTGAGTATAAACCAATTTTAGGATAACCAGTTCCTATGACCGATTAAGGTATAACAGGATGCTATGACCGATTTAAGGATAACGGGTTCCTATGACCAATTTAAGCGTAACAGGTTCCTATGACCAATTTAAGCGTAACAGGTTCCTATGACCAATTTAAGCGTAACAGGTTCCTATGACCAATTTAAGCGTAACAGGTTCCTATGACCAATTTAAGCGTAACAGGTTCCTATGACCAATTTAAGCGTAACAGGTTCCTATGACCAATTTAAGCGTAACAGGTTCCTATGACCAATTTAAGCGTAACAGGTTCCTATGACCAATTTAAGCGTAACGGGTTCCTATGACCAATTTAAGCGTAACAGGTTGCTATGACCAATTTAAGCGTAACAGGTTGCTATGACCAATTTAAGTGGAAAAAGTTCCTATGACAAATTTAAGCGTAACAGGTTCCTATGACCAACCGTTGAATGATAGACTCCTATGAGTACTTATGCAATCACGGACCCGTTTGAAAAATCGTAGGATCACATGGTTCTAATGATCAATTTGATAATCATGGGTTCCAACGACCAATTTTCGAATCGTGGAATCATTCAAAATTCGAAACCACAGAGTCCTATGATCAATTATAAACTCATTATGATCAATTATAATAAATGATAATTTAGCGAGCAAGCACATTATTGTACATAATCTGGACAAGGTCATTTCAAGGTCATTAGCAACTGTCTCTTGATTCCAGTGGACCACATTGTGATGCAATTCGGCCGTATCTCTGATGACCTGTTCACAATGGACTTCGCCTATCCGCTCTGCCCCCTGCAAGCATTCGGCATCGCCTTGTCATCATTCGACAGCAAGCTGGCCTGCGAATGATACCCCTCTCTGTGTGGACTCGAGCTTGCGACCACACGGCATCTCAACCTATAATCTTAGTTTGTAAAAACAGACTAGGAAAACTGTGACATGGTTACTTGATATAATTGTTATAATTAGTTTTTACATGAGCTTTTTAATTTGAAGTGGCCCAACTGTTTTGTTTGATTTCATGCATAAAGTAGATCTTACTTCGATAACTTTGAAGTATTGATTTTAGTTTTCGATTTTTTGCAGCAGACGTCCTTTTGTCCGTTTTTTCAATTTATAATTAACCGCCCATAAAGTATGAAGTAAAAGTGCAACGATCTATGAGAATCTTTCTCCCGATCGGATTGTTTTATCTTAAATGAACATTGCTTTTCCCATTCATCTGTGCAATTTACAAACATGTAATTTTAGTATGTACAACAAAAAACCCGATAGAATAATACATGTCAACAGCTGAATGAAAGTACATATGTGTCTCTCCTGTTTAATATACAGCTTAGGAAGTGTATATATAATTCTATACATTCACACTAAGTCATTTTTATCATCGCATCAGCTGCTGCACTTCTCTTTGCTGACTTCTTTGTGATTAGTTTTTGTTTTTTTAAGTTAATTCTGAAGCGGATGAACGAGTAAAATATAATGGAAGATTTTTTACGCAATCGAAACTTTTTCCTAAAAAGATTTATAAAGATTTTGGTTTGGAGAGATTCAACTTATACTCGTAGACAGCAGAAAGTTTCAAATTTCTGTTCTGAAAATTTTCGTTTTTGAAATATTTTAACATACGATCCGTACAGCACTACTTATTAGTAGGCGAGTAATGTAAATGCATAGATATTTTAGTAATTGTTTAGACTCGCATAAACTATCTGCGGATCGATACTCACAAGGGGTCGGGTCATTTGGCAAACTAAATGAGCACTTTATAGCCATCGTTTTGAGTCCTTTAGTTTTGAGTCCTAACCAAAGTTAAGTTTACAAAAGCTACTTTTAGTATTTTCTTTACTTTCTCTTAATTTCTCTTTTTAGATATTAGACTTTTAATGGCTTCAAGAAACACAAGGTATAGGCATTGTATTGTTCAATGCTAGTCGACACGCAGAAAATACTTTAATTAAGAAATGAAGCAGCAGCAGCAGCCATACAATGGCCTAGGCTATTCTTGCTAGTTAAAAAAAACTTCACCGCCTGTTGAATACCTGAATACCTGCAGCTTACCTGAGTCTGAGCAGGTATTGTACAGTGTAGAGCCAAGAGCTAGCACAATTATGTTGAGTGCCGATAAGACTGATAAAAAGAGCAGAGACTCATTCTGTGCTCAACTATTCTTCTGTTTAAATGGATCCAAGGCCAGTGTAGCCTATTGCCTATTTGTGCTAAATCAAATCGAATTCAAGTTTAACAGAAAATGAACGAGTCAAGCTCACCAGCTGAAGCCGAGGACTCAGCTGACAACCGACTCAGACAGTTGAAAGCATGTCTGAGCATCATTGCCAAGAATGTGCCTGTGTCTGACGAGTTGTTGCAACTGCTGCAGGCTTCAGGGAATGGCGAGAGAACAATGTCTGGACGACAGCAGGAAGGCCACCCGGTTGACGACGGTGCGAGGTCGGCTGGAAAGACAGGAGCTGTGAGTTTAGATCCTCAGACTTTTTTCAGCCCACTCAGATACTGGTCTTTCCCAAACGTCAGGTCTGTCAATCTCACACTCAAATGTATCAATCGAACGATGTTTGTCTTATCAATCTCGATGTCAATCTTATCAATCTCGATGTCTATCTTATCAATCTCGATATAAATCTTTTCAATCCTAATGTAAATCTTATTTATCTCAATCTTATCAATCTCGATGTCAATCTTATCAATCTCGATGTCAATCTTATCTATCTCGATGTCAATCTTATCAATCTCGATGTCTATCTTATCAATCTCGATGTCAATCTTATTAATCTCTTTGTCAATCTTATCAGTCCTTACTGTCAATCTCGTCTTTCTCACTGTCAATCTTATAAATATCATTGTATAGTATTAATCTTACTCTTTGTCATCTTTACAATTTAGATATTGATGCTAATCGCATCAGTTTAATTGATATTTAGAAAAATACAAAATCATTAAATAACAGTTTCTGCCAAAAATGGAATACTTTTTTCATGTCTTTAGAATTCATAAATGAACAATTATTTCATGACTTAAACGTAGTTCTTTTTTTCCGCGAAATTCGATTCTCAAACAGAGAACCGGGTCTCTACGACGGTCGCAGTCTGAGCAGCACCTGTTTGTTGGCATGGCAACGCTGGAATTGGATCGGCTTCAACAAGTGGCCAACTGCCTTCGGATAGCTGGGCACCCGCTGATGTGTGAGCTGCTGCAGCAGACTGGTAAACAGGCCTGTCCTAAACTGGCTTTAAATGCTGAAAGATTCCCTTTGCTGTGTTCATGTTTACTCAACCAGCCTGCTCCCCTAGGATTTGAGCAGGTATAATTGAGCCGCCCAGATTTCTTCCCTTTGTTGCTGTCCCTCCGTCTGAAATTTCCTGCCCACCTAGAAGCCGGGCGTCAAACAAAAGTCTGGAGTTGAAGTCAAACCCTCCTTCCAGTGTCCTCGATCAAGAGCCTAGACCAAGGGGCTACTGAACAGACTGAAGCACTGCTGTTCGGCACCGGTCAGCTGCCCAAGTCCTTGGCCGACTGCCTCGCCGACTCGCCCGAAGCTCAGGCGGAGCTCGCCGAGCTGCTGTCAGAGCGCCGCCTGCTGGTCTGGTGCCGGGAATCGCTGTTCGACCCGGCCGGAGCCGACGTTATGAGCCTGCGCCGCCAGCACGCCGAGGAGTCCTGGCGAGCTGCCAGGGAGCTTCGAGAGAGGACGGCCGCGGTCACCGAGCTGCAGACTAAGGTGCCATTGTGGGCATTGGTCGGCTGATGGACTGCGTGACACTATTTTGATAGACTGTGTGACAGTGGTTTGATAGACTGTGTGACAGTGGTTTGATGGACTGTGTGACAGTGGTTTGATGGACTGTGTGACAGTGGTTTGATAGACTGTGTGACGGTGGTTTGATAGACTGTGACAGTGGTTTGATAGACTGTGACAGTGGTTTGATAGACTGTGTGACAGTGGTTTGATAGACTGTGTGACAGTGGTTTGATAGACTGTGTGACAGTGGTTTGATGGACTGTGTGACGGTGGTTTGATAGACTGTGTGACAGTGATTTGATGGACTGTGTGACAGTGGTTCGATAGACTGTGTGACAGTGGTTCGATAGACTGTGTGACAGTGGTTTGATAGACTGTGTGACAGTGGTTTGATAGACTGTGTGACGGTGGTTTGATAGACTGTGTGACGGTGGTTTGATAGACTGTGTGACAGTGGTTTGATAGACTGTGTGACGGTGGTTTGATAGACTGTGTGACAGTGGTTTGATAGACTGTGACAGTGGTTTGATAGACTGTGTGACAGTGGTTTGATAGACTGTGTGACAGTGGTTTGATAGACTGTGTGACAGTGGTTTGATAGACTGTGTGACAGTGGTTTGATAGACTGTGACAGTGGTTTGATAGACTGTGTGAAAGTGGTTTGATAGACTGTGTGACGGTGGTTTGATAGACTGTGTGACAGTGGTTTGATAGACTGTGTGACAGTGGTTTGATAGACTGTGTGACGGTGGTTTGATAGACTGTGTGACAGTGGTTTGATAGACTGTGTGACAGTGGTTTGATAGACTGTGTGACAGTGGTTTGATAGACTGTGTGACGGTGGTTGATAGTCTGTGTGACAGTGGTTTGATAGACTGTGTGACAGTGGTTTGATAGACTGTGTGACGGTGGTTTGATAGACTGTGTGACAGTGGTTTGATAGACTGTGTGACGGTGGTTGATAGACTGTGTGACAGTGGTTTGATAGACTGTGTGACAGTGGTTTGATAGAATGTGTGACAGTGGTTTGATAGACTGTGTGACAGTGGTTTGATAGACTGTGTGACAGTGGTTTGATAGACTGTGTGACAGTGGTTTGATGGACTGTGTGACGGTGGTTTGATAGACTGTGTGACAGTGGTTTGATGGACTGTGTGACAGTGGTTTGATGGACTGTGTGACAGTGGTTTGATGGACTGTGTGACAGTGGTTTGATGGACTGTGTGACAGTGGTTTGATAGACTGTGACAGTGGTTTGATAGACTGTGACAGTGGTTTGATAGACTGTGTGACAGTGGTTTGATAGACTGTGTGACAGTGGTTTGATAGACTGTGTGACAGTGGTTTGATAGACTGTGTGACAGTGGTTTGATAGACTGTGTGACAGTGGTTTGATAGACTGTGTGACAGTGGTTTGATAGACTGTGACAGTGGTTTGATAGACTGTGTGACAGTGGTTTGATAGACTGTGACAGTGGTTTGATAGACTGTGACAGTGGTTTGATAGACTGTGTGACAGTGGTTTGATAGACTGTGACAGTGGTTTGATAGACTGTGTGACAGTGGTTTGATAGACTGTGTTAATGCCATTAATTGTTCGATCTATCAGACTGATCAGTTGTCTGGTCATAACTCTTCAATCGATCATTTCAGTTGTCAGCAGCGGAGGTGGCTCTATCGAACCGAGATGAGACCATCGCTCAGCTGGAGTCTCGTCTCTCCGCACTGGCAGCAGCAGCCGGAGCTGCCGAGGCTGTCGACGAGCTGAAACGCCAGATGGAGGTGTCGCGGCGGCACCAGGCAGCCAGCGAGAGTCAGGCCCAGCGAGTCACCACTCGCCTGGAGGCCTACTGTGCAGCTTTCGACATTTTAGTGGCCGAAACGCGCCAATTTGAAACCGAAGCCGCAGAACTTCTGCCACCGTTGCAATCGCCGAATTCAACAACAGAAGCCGAGAATCACGCAGCTACGAACGGCAGCTTCGTTGAGAATCTTCGACAGGAGCTGGACGATTCGCATCGACTGGCGTCGTTTCAGTCCTACTTTAGCAACCGGTTCCTAGCAGTCTGGCGCTCTCTGCTAGACGAACGACGCCAGCTGGTGCAGCTGGCCCAGAGTCTGGCTGCCAGTGACCACGCCGATGATGCCAACGAAGACTCGCAGTTTCAGCCGGACGAGCCGCTGGCTGGCGAAATCGCTCGACTCATTGCACGCCAGTCTGAGGAGAACTCGCTCCTGACTGCCCGACATCGTCTGCTATTGAAGGTCCTGGACGATAATAGCGTGACGGCGGAATCGGCAGCCGATGATGAGCTGGTGGCAGCGGTGGGATCGCTGCGGCAACAGCTGGCTGAGCGAGACCGGCGCATCGCCAGCCTCACAAAAGCATCTGGTTCAACCGCTCAAGTTGGGTCGCCTTCGCCGCCTCCGCAGCCGCCGCGTCGCTCAGCGGCTGTCGCCCGAGCCTGGGACGAGGTTGCACCGGAGCTCGGGGGGAGCGGCAACTCCAGCGGCGATCTCAAGCGCTACTCGGTGCTGCCGGAAATCCAGTCGGCGTCGAGCACCGGCGGTGGTCAGAATCGCAGGTTGTCGATGAACGGAGGCGGCTCGGCCGGCGGAGTCATTCCGCACAGCCATCGCAAAGCCACCAGACGGGAGAGCAATGCGAAGAAGCGCGAGCCGCCCGGCAAGCCGCTGCCAGCGAATGTGGTGTCGCTGACTTAGTCCCTGACGAGAAACTGACACCACAAATGGCTTGCCGGTTGCTCCCCTTGCAGATTATAATTCACGAACATATCTATCAATATTTATGCTTTTAAACCAGCTACTAACATTCTTTGTTAACGTTCAAACAAGGTGAATAAATTAACTATATTTACACTCGTATGTTTGTATAATTGCAAATATAAAATATTTATATTTACTTTATAATGGTAGTTAAAATTAGTTTCAACAAACCGTTTCCAAATACGCTCGTATTGAGAATATTTGAAGCAACTTTTTGACAAAACTACCCGAGTTTTTATCGTTGGAGTGTTCTACTTTTAGGCGTTCCTTTTGTAGTCTATTTAGGCTTTAAAATTTCTTTAAGTGTACAATAAAAATTTCATAACGTGTACTGTATAAAAAAGCAAGCTTTTTTTCAGGGGGATCAACTTAAAGTGAATTAAAAGTTTATGCTACTCGTACTCATAGATTAGAAAAAGCGCCATCACCATGTGTAGTTTGGACCAATCAGCAGTTCATGGACTGTGTTGCTGGGCAGTAATATAAAAATCAAACTTTTAAATTGAAAGTCATGCACTTGCGTAGTTTTCTGAAACTTTCTCTGTATGTTTGTCACCTCTTAGACTAGGACAGGAATTTCTCGAGCAGTTATTGTCAACACTAATCATGCACCTTAGTGAAGGTGACATCATGCCATCAGCCGTAGATATTGATGGCCTCCTGTTGCGGACCAGCCGGCTCTCTGGAGGGCAGCTGCAGGGTGCCGCTGCCGCTGGGCAGCTTGGACATCTGAATCGGACGGCTCACACTGTCGCTGCTGATTTGCGAGCTGGGCTCACTGTCCGAATCAGAGCGTCTCTGTCTGAAGTCGCGCCAGACGCACTTCAGTAGTCGGGCAGCGGTGCTCTCATCAGAGTTGGCGGCAATCAGCTGGAACACGAGCAGGCCGTCCGTGCCCAGACACTTGTCCGTGAACTTCTCCAGGTCGAGCCTGCTCACATCCGGGTCGCTTAGGCGGCTGATAAACGCTCTGCGTTGCCATGGCAGCAGTAGAGCCGCGAGCCAGCCGAGAGAGTGCAGCACGGTTACTACGGCAACTAGAAGCATCCAGAAGCCGGCGAAGACAAAAATCTTCTCGGTGAAAATGTTGATGGCCAACACGCACTGGATTGAGTAGCTGCGAATTCGAGTGTAAGAGAGAGAGACAGTAGTAATGCTTGAGTACACTTGGCATGAATTTTCTACCCATGGCAATAGCTTAGGCAAGTAGGCCTTTTAGAAATTGATTTTCCCCTCGGGGAAAGAACGCTGGGGTATTTAGATACCCACTGCCTGCTTCACAATGGATCCTAAACCGAATGACCGACTTTCGTGAAAGTCCACCATATGGATCAAACTTAATTGTGGTGGTAATTGTCGTGATAGCTCGTGGTAGTAGCTCGTGGTAGTAGCTTTTAGTGGTAGCTTGTGGTGGTAGCTCGTGGTGGTAGCTCGTCGAGGTAGCTCGTGGTGGTAATTGTGGTGGTAATTGTGGTAGTAGCTTCTAGTGGTAGCTTGTGGTGGTCGCTCATGGGACAGCTCACGGTGACTGCTTAAAACTCATACTTTCAAGGAAATCCCATTACCCCACAGGAGATCAGGTTAGGTAGTGGCCATCATCACAATGGTTCGATGACGATCATATGAAAGAAGCACGCGATTGTTCCGGAAGAAATCGCTGATAAGGTTTTGTTTCAGCTTGTCTCACCTCTGTCTCAGCCTTGACTCACTTGTTAATGTTGCCGAGTCGACGAATTGAGAAGTCGCAGAACGTCACCCTGGGGAAGTGACCGGATTCGTGCCACTCGACTCCCAGCGCCAGGTCGCGAGTCACCGTGAACAGCGAGTCGGTGGCTCGGCCGAAAAATGACGACAGAATGAAGAACTGGGCTAGAGAGTTCACGGAATACAGCAGCTTGGTGATGAGGTACAGGCAGGTTAGGTAGCTTCGCTGGAAGAAGAAGCTGCCCCTCTCCGAGTCCATCCTGGTGAGGATGTTGGAGCTCAGCTGGAAGCCGACGCCCTCCAGGTTGTCTCGATTGACGGCGCGGGAGACGATCGAAGTCAAGTCGAGTCCTGCGTCAGGTGACGATTATAACAATTTTAATCGACGCATAATTTGGCAGGTCCCAGAAGCACACACACCCACATAGATACGCACATTGGTGTACACTCCACTGTAATCTTTGGTATTGGCCCCTCTTGGCGTAAACTTCTCAGCAAACAACCAGGCACCCAACGGCTGTGGACTCGGCGGGTATTTCACTACATTGTAATTGAAATTCGCACAACAAAAAGTCAAACTAAATATAAATATGAGCACAAGCTGCCCAAGCCTTCTCTCCGCGGCTCCCACGCGCCGCTGATTCGAGCTCAAGGGATTTTAGAAGTTTGAAACGCCACCTATGCTAGTAACACCACACTGCAATCAGATTTTCAATCGAGGACCACTTGAGTAGAAGGACTCGAGACTTTCGATTCGTGGAAAATTATTTGAAAGCCAAAATCTTAACCAAAATCTCCAGTTTCATTTCAACCTAATATATCAATTGTGAGCTACGTTTGAGCACTATGATGTTTGCAGGTTGCTCCCCTGATTCACAAGTAATTAGTGAAGCTGATTCTCAGATGCCCTTTCAGTTATAAATATACGAGAAATATACTCGTACAAAAACTCTCCTATCTCAGTCATGCATTTGTGACGTCATTTTAAAGAGAAAAACCTTTTTTGTTTGCATCAGGAAAACGACAGTGCCATGGACAGATACAACGGTAAAAAGTCTCAATCAGGTGGCTCAGAATGAATAAATGTATACACTGGGCATTTATTAGAGCTAGAAGTATTAGGAGGGCTCACCGCACTTCCAGTTGAACATTCGCCAGACCATCGCTGGCAGGTAGTAACAGAAGGCCTGCAGTGTCATCACGTAGGGAATCCACTGATAGTAGCCAATCTCCTGCGTCTTCCTCACCTCGGCGTGCGGCGACAGCTCCTCGGCGTGTGGCACAAAGTAGGTGTTCTTCACCCAGCAGTAGTCCTCCGCGTACTGGATCCAGGGGTCCTTGAACTCCTGCGGTGTCCAGCATTTCAACGGCTCGCCGACAATCTGCTTGGCGCTGAGAATGATGGCAAACATCACCATGATCAGCGCCGTCCAGTACCTGTTCAGCCTGTCCACGAAGTCATCGTCGAGCTTCGAGTCGCCAGTCAAGTGGTTGAAGCCCTTGATTGTTTCAAACAGTGCGAAATCCATTGCACCGGGCAATTAGCTAAAACCGATCGTAGCTTCAGCAACACTCAGTGGGCCAGAAATTCGTTAAAACTAGCCGAGACAAGTTGGTGCTTATCTAACGGCCTCTCTGCGTGTACACTTACGGCCCAGTCACGTGTTGAACTCAAACTTCAACTTTGCTGTGCGCTGGTTAATCTAATCTGCAAGACGTTGCTGAGACTTGAGCAGTTAAGTAAGAGCTCCATACAAACAGCTCGGTTGATTTTGAAAGCCAAAATGCAGAGTTCATATTTGGCTTAAAAAGGAAAGCGATTAGTCAAAAAGGCCTCATCAAATTAGTTTTACTGTTTGGCCAGAAATATTTTTAATTGACAAATGCAACCGCAGTAGGCTGAATGCCCAGTCTTCTTGGCAAAAGCATTTTACTAAAGCGTTTAAATGAAGTGTCATTTTGAAGTAGAGAATGAAGTACATTTTCGGTTCTATAAGGCAAAGACTGTCCTGACTTTTAGATTGTTTGAAGACAGTTGTATTCGATCCAATTTTTGTTTATTTTTTATTTTCACTTTTTGTGAATTATAAAGCCAAACTTTTCATTCACATAATTCACATGCATGCCGCCCTTTAGCGCAAGCGCAAGTGATTTGCTCTGATTGGCTGGGGGGTTTCACGTCTGCCCCAGCCAGTCAAGGCCGGGGGTGGGGTTTGTTTACGCATAGTCATACATATAAAGTGTGCGCGCGGACAGGGGAGGCGCCCCACCACCCCAGCTGATGCCGGTGCACATTTTACAGCTGGTTGGGCTCCGGCACTGGCAAATAAGTGTCTCGTTCAATGACACAAATTGTATCCCCTGTTCTTTGAAGATTCGAACTCCCGACTTTTCGGTTAGAAATCCCAAGTCCCAAACCAAAGCACAAGATTGCGAGTCAAATTAATATTATGTCTTGTTTACTGCGACTGCGTGCGTGGCTGGCGCCGCACGATTGTACAAGCATTCAAGCACACTGGAGTTGTATTCTCTCTGCCCCTCTCAATGGAAGGGTACAATACGCGCTATGTTTTGCGAGACAGAAATCCGGACGAAATTTTTGGTATTAAAGAAATGCAAGACTGATATTTTAAGTGTCAAGACGCAATGGCCGCTATTTTTGACACGAAAGTGGCGAATTCTGCAGCTAAACTCTTATCTATTGTACACTACAAGGTACTGACATCATATAGTCTGCTATGCTTTTCACTACCTTTAGCCAGTTTAGCCAGACTATATAATAGACAAGAATGTGACCCAACAAACTATAAAGTATAGCCTGTTTGCAAGAAAAGTACAAATGACAAATTACACACCCACACCGGAAACCGACGTTCGTCAACTGGCGGACTACCTGCAACTGCCGCGCGACGCACCGGTGAACTGTGAGTGACTTCTGTTGCATTTGGTTAGGAGTGACAAAACTCTAGAGTGATGGACTTAAAGTCAGAACTCAAATCACCATTTCAACTCAGCGTGGAGCTACAACGATCGGCGTTTGCTGCTCAAGCAGCTGCTATTCAAATACCTCGATCTGGTCAGGGCAGCATCGAAGAGCTCACCAAACGCCCAGTGGTTCGCGCTTGAGCAGTTTCTCATGCATTACCCAATGGACAAGATAGAAGAATATCTACAAAAAAATTTCGGATGGGCACTGAGCCAGGAGTACAGTCGCTGGAAAAACGGTAAGAATTCACACTTAAAATTTAAGTTTGAGCACATCCAACTATGAGTTCTTGAGTCTTATCTCGGTTGTGCCCTACAACTTCCGAAATTCAATATAGTAACTGTGTACAATGCACTTGTACATGAACGTTGTATAACTTTGCAGCTTATTATTGTCAAGTATGTAATCTTTCGAAAAGGTTTCTCCGAGATTTAAGTACCAGCACGTGAGATGGGGTGAGTGGCAGAGCGGTTAACGCGTTTGCCTCTCGCACCAAGGTCCCTGAGCTCGATTCCGCGGACGAGGTCACACTTATTTGTGAAATTTAAGCCCTTAAGGGCCAACCTCGAAGCACAGTGAGTGTGCACTGCCTGACGACGAGAAAGTCAGGGCAGATGTACACATCTGTGAGTGCCTGTGTGTGCTCATGAGTCAGCGGAATGGGCAGAATTGCCTCCTCGCTGGCTGCGGGTCTGGTGTCACCAAATGATGTACCATTGTACCAACTGAAATAATTGTGTCTTTCAGTCATTGAAGCGGCAATGTTGGTGAAACCACACGAACCAGCCGAGGCGAAAGCACAAGACCCAACTGTGGCGGAGCCTCAGAAACCAAGCGACATGAAGCAAGCAGAACAAAAAGCAACGGTGAAATCGCCTAAAGTCCTATCAGTCCATAAGAATAGCAACACTTTGAAACTTTGGCAACACCTGCTGAGCGAGCTACAATCGGGAAGCGAGAATTTAGAATGGCTGGACCGATCAAGCGGCAGGTTTCGCTTCGTCAAGCCGAAACCAGCAGCGGCGGCTTGGGGCAGACTGAAGGGACGACTACGCATGGACTACGAGAAGATGACCCACTCCATTCGCAACTACTACAAGAAGACGGCTGCCGCCACTGAGCAGCAATGGAGGATGTACAAAGGCATGCGACACAAGGAGTACGGCTTCAATATGGCCAACCTAGAGGTGGCAGCCTTTTTGAGGAAAGTCAGCCAATAGCTCAGGAGAGTTGCCGAGCTCAAACCAAACTGTTAGAATGCTCAGGGTATTATACATGTGATAGATATACATAAATAAAAGTAAAATTTATCCGTGATGTTTTGTTTGTTTGACCCTTGATTCACAAGCCAATCGATCTATTTTTTCTATTGCAATTCGCCTATCGCTGATTGGCTGGAATCTTCGAACGATTCCGCCCTAGCCAGCCAATCACAGCGCTCTACATTCGATGTGAATTTTTGTATTAAAAAGTTTCCAGTGGTAGAAATATTTATCGGTAAATGTGTATACAAATGGTGTAAATATATAATTCAACCTGAATGCTTTCATAAAGATTAATAAAATTTTGATAGAAACAAAGCAAAAGCTTTCTAGAGGAAGTTGGCATTAAATTCAAACAGGTTTATTTAAACATATTTTAAACCAGAAACAACACTTGACAGCAAAACAATACTGTAGCTGAAAAAATAGTCAAATCTTAGCTGCCGATATGAAACAAAGCAATAACCTAATCTGGAAGAGTTTCATTTGCAGTGAGTTTCACTTGTTAATCATTGAATTAAAAAAATATTAACAGGCGCACACTACTTGTTAGTAGCAATGTATTTTGGGATTGCACCAACGACGCTAGGCCTCAAATTTGGCATTTAAAATATGGGGAGGGCCTGTGCTCACGATCTCAACTGCATCAACAACTATGATCTGAGAATTGCACTGGCTAGCTAGGATTCTCAATCCATTTATTTTTTAGCTGACGGTGTGAGGAAATACTTCCTGGCCAGCTTAGCAAACCTGCCGGACTTTGGCTTGCGTGCGGCCGAGGGAGGCACCGGCAGAGCGCTCAACTCTGGGGAGGATAGCAACGAGACTGAGCAACTTGTGCCCGCATCAGAGGCTGCAGAATGCTGCATCTGCTGCTGCTGCTGCAACTGACGAAATCTTAGCTCAAGAGCAGCCGAAGAATTCCCGGCGGTGACCGAGGAGTTGGAGGCAACGCTGGTGCGACAGCTGCTTTCCTGGCGATGGTTGCTGTTGCTGATATTGCCAGGGCCACTCGCAACTTGCCGCTGCTGCAGATCGTCGTCCAAACTCAGGACTGAACTGGTGTCGGCTGGGCTAGCGAAACGTATGTTGTTGAATAGCGAATAAGAAATAACAGTTGAAATTATTAGCGACAGACAGACAGACAGACAAAAGACAGACAGCACAGACAGACTGACAGACAGACAGGCAGACAGACAGACAAAACTGACAGCACAGACAGAGAGACAGACAGACAGACAGACCGCACAATGCTTACTCATCAGGAACATGGAACTGGGCCACTGTCAAGATTTGCCGATGAGGCTGGAAATTTACGCTCGGACCAGGCCTGCCAGCAGTTTCGTCATCATCGTCAGCAGCAGCAGCGGCAATGTGGAATGCTCCATTGTCGCCATCGACAGTGGCGGAGTCAATGCTGTCATGTGATCTCTGGCCAACGCAAGCCCCTAGAGCTGGCGGTTGGTGATTATAGATCCTTCTAGCTGCGACCGACGACTCGGTTGCTGGGGGAGATATTTGGCCAGGCAAATTCAATTTTTTGTAAACTAGAACAGCCGATATGTTTAGAAAAAATAACAGAAATTTAATGCAGTTATTTTCACCAGTATTTGTAGCTGGATGAGGCCTTCGAAGGACTTGCTGGAGGTGACGGCGAAGATTTGACTCGCTGTCGACAGCTGACAGTCGCACATTTGTCGTGCTCAGAGGCTTGGCCAAATGTGCCGGCACTGTGGCTGAACAAGCGGCGCGAGAAATAAGATATATTTAATTTAAATATTATTGCCATTACAGACTACTGATAGATAGTATATACAAAAATTAAGACGAGATTAAAAAGTAAAAAACTACAGTTCACGAAAGGTAAGTAGAAAAATTCCAAAGGCATTTGGAAAATTAATAAATTATAAACAATGTAGACTAAAATGTTTCCTTTATTTCAAGGCAATCGAAAACACCGTCTAGCTACTATTAGTACAATCCTTGTCAAGAAGTAAGTATTCACATAGAATCTTACCGTCACGAAACGCACTTTTTCGACTGTTTTTATCACCTAAGAAGGTAATTACATAAGTTTATGAGACGACTATCCCGTGTGCCAATCAAAAAGGGATGATGAAATCCTAAAAATCCCCACAGTATCAAAATGCCTAAGGAACACACGGCAAGGCAAAGTACATTTTAAAGGTTAATATATCAGAAAATCCTGAACAAAATAGGGATCCGAACCCACAACCAGCTGTGTGCGCGAGTCGAACGCGTTAATCGCTACGCTTTTAGCCCCCCTTGTTTCTCAGTGCTTGCTGCTGAAGAGGTGAGAGACCTGCTGCGGCTGATCTGTAAATAAATTTAGTATAGTAGACTAGCTCTGAGCCCCCTTAAACCTTTATTTAATTGTTTGTTGACAGACTAGGCGAGGGTCCTGTGGTTGAGCTTCGTCCCATATTAAAGCTTAATCAGCGAAATGGCAGAAACTTGCATCAGGGTGTCCATATTTGGCTGGTGTAGAAGGTCAAGCAGCTACGTCTAGATTAAGTTGCGTGACCATCAAAGACGGAGATGATGCAGGCACATTCGGGTAACATGCTTATAAACTTCAAAGGTCTGGCAAGGCCGCACTGAGGCACAGTGCAAATTCGTGTATATGGCCGTATGAAATACACTAGCTTTTATGCGAAAAATCTGAACTTTGGCAGAACCGTTGAATATCTCGACAGCCCCCTCCACGAAGAATTGAACGGTCCGCACATATCTAACAATGTCCCAGTAGAGTTTGAGATTCGCTATATCTTACCTCCATGCCTGAGAGTCGTGGCTGAGCAGGTTGGCAGACTAGTACGCAGTTCAGCAGATCCGGTCTGAAGGCTGACACCCAGCAGCTCCTCAATGCGAGACCAGCGCTGGGTCCGCTCCCAGATCTCCAGCTTGACTTTGTCGGCAAATTCTCTAAAAAACCACAGAAAAAATTGCCTGACTTGACCTGTCTAAGCTGTCTACTTTGATCCAGAATTATCTCAGTCAACAAACTAACTTTGCTTTGACAATCTCCAGTTCAACATTATTGGTGAGCTCTGCAGAGTATAGTGCGCTGCGGAATACGCCAACTACGGAGCTCTGCTTGCGGCGAAGGCGTTCAAGCTGAAATTGTGAATATAAAAAGCTCTCTGTTTGTATTTAATTAGCATTCCTATTAACACTGTCTGGGGCACTTTGCCACACACAATGCTGCAACATCTGACGCTTGGCCCTTCTTGTTTCTGTCTTATGTTTGTCTTACCTCTGCCGTGTCTCATCTCTCCCCGTGTCTTATCTCTCCCGTGTCTCATCTCTGTCATTTCTTACCTCTCTCGTCTCTCATTTTCCTATCTCATTTCTCTTATGTCTTATCTCAATGCAATGTCTCAATGCATTATCTCTTCTGTATGTCATCTCAATCGTGTCTCGTGTTTCCTGTCTGATTTGTCCATTGCCTGCTTTGTCCCGTGTCCCATTTCTCCCGTTTCATTTCATATCAAATGCAATAAAGTCGATGGGGCCGGGTATCACAAGCAATGCGAAGGGGGTTCAGAGCTAGTCTACTAAACTAAATTTTCTGTTTAGCCACAGCAGGTCTCTCACCTCTTCAGCAGCCTGTGCTAGCTGCTGCTCAGCCTTCTGCCAGTTCTGTCGATAATATCTTAGCTCGCTCTCCCAGGTCAGCTGCAGCAGCGTCTGCAGTTCCAGCGACAGCGGGCCATCATTGGCTGGTCGCCTCTGAGATTCCACCGCCAGGGCAGCTCTTAGCTGGAACAATTCCTGCTCAGCCAGGTCCAGCTTCTCTGCATAGTCTGTCTCAGTTGTGTTCAGGCGTTGGCTAGACAGCCTGCCCGCTTCCGCCTAAAGTTATGAGGGATTTAATATGAAATATTTCCTGCAGATACTGGCTTTACAAAAAACTGTCTGTAGATTATTGTCTATCCTTAACCTAAGGTTCCGTAGATTATTATCTATCCTTTATCTGAGGATCTGCAGATTATTATCTATCCTTAACCTGAGGATCTGTAGATTATTATCTATCCTTAACATGAGGATCTGTAGATTATTATCTAACCTTAACCTGAGGATCTGTAGATTATTATCTATCCTTAACCTGAGGATCTGTAGATTATTATCTATCCTTAACCTGAGGATCTGTAGATTATTATCTATCCTTTATCTGAGGATCTGTAGATTATTATCTATCCTTAACCTGAGGATCTGTAGATTATTATCTATCCTTAACCTGAGGATCTGCAGATTATTATCTATCCTTAACATGAGGATCTGTAGATTATTATCTATCCTTAACCTGAGGATCTGTAGATTATTATCTATCCTTAACCTCAGGATCTGTAGATTATTATCTATCCTTAACCTGAGGATCTGTAGATTATTATCTATCCTTAACCTGAGGATCTGTAGATTATTATCTATCCTTAACCTGAGGATCTGTAGATTATTATCTATCCTTAACCTGAGGATCTGTAGATTATTATCTATCCTTAACCTGAGGATCTGTAGATTATTATCTATCCTTAACATGAGGATCTGTAGATTATTATCTATCCTTTATCTGAGGATCTGTAGATTATTATCTATCCTTAACCTGAGGATCTGTAGATTATTATCTATCCTTAACATGAGGATCTGTAGATTATTATCTATCCTTTATCTGAGGATCTGTAGATTATTATCTATCCTTAACATGAGGATCTGTAGATTATTATCTATCCTTTATCTGAGGATCTGTAGATTATTATCTATCCTTAACCTGAGGATCTGTAGATTATTATCTATCCTTTATCTGAGGATCTGTAGATTATTATCTATCCTTAACATGAGGATCTGTAGATTATTATCTATCCTTTATCTGAGGATCTGTAGATTATTATCTATCCTTAACCTGAGGATCTGTAGATTATTATCTATCCTTAACCTGAGGATCTGTAGATTATTATCTATCCTTAACCTGAGGATCTGTAGATTATTATCTATCCTTAACCTGAGGATCTGTAGATTATTATCTATCCTTAACCTGAGGATCTGTAGATTATTATCTATCCTTAACCTGAGGATCTGTAGATTATTATCTATCCTTAACCTGAGGATCTGTAGATTATTATCTATCCTTAACCTGAGGATCTGTAGATTATTATCTATCCTTAACCTGAGGATCTGTAGATTATTATCTATCCTTAACATGAGGATCTGTAGATTATTATCTATCCTTAACATGAGGATCTGTAGATTATTATCTATCCTTTATCTGAGGATCTGTAGATTATTATCTATCCTTAACCTGAGGATCTGTAGATTATTATCTATCCTTTATCTGAGGATCTGTAGATTATTATCTATCCTTAATCTGAGGATCTGTAGATTATTATCTATCCTTAACCTGAGGATCTGTAGATTATTATCGATCCTTAACATGAGGATCTGTAGATTATTATCTATCCTTAACATGAGGATCTGTAGATTATTATCTATCCTTAACATGAGGATCTGTAGATTATTATCTATCCTTAACCTGAGGATCTGTAGATTATTATCTATCCTTAACCTGAGGATCTGCAGATTATTATCTATCCTTAATCTGAGGATCTGTAGATTATTATCTATCCTTAACCTGAGGATCTGTAGATTATTATCTATCCTTAACCTGAGGATCTGTAGATTATTATCTATCCTTTATCTGAGGATCTGTAGATTATTATCTATCCTTAATCTGAGGATCTGTAGATTATTATCTATCCTTAACCTGAGGATCTGTAGATTATTATCGATCCTTAACATGAGGATCTGTAGATTATTATCTATCCTTAACATGAGGATCTGTAGATTATTATCGATCCTTAACATGAGGATCTGTAGATTATTATCTATCCTTAACCTGAGGATCTGTAGATTATTATCTATCCTTAACCTGAGGATCTGCAGATTATTATCTATCCTTAATCTGAGGATCTGTAGATTATTATCTATCCTTAACCTGAGGATCTGTAGATTATTATCTATCCTTTATCTGAGGATCTGTAGATTATTATCTATCCTTAACCTGAGGATCTGTAGATTATTATCTATCCTTAACCTGAGGATCTGTAGATTATTATCTATCCTTAACCTGAGGATCTGTAGATTATTATCTATCCTTTATCTGAGGATCTGTAGATTATTATCTATCCTTTATCTGAGGATCTGTAGATTATTATCTATCCTTTATCTGAGGATCTGTAGATTATTATCTATCATTAACCTGAGGATCTGTAGATTATTATCTATCCTTAACCTGAGGATCTGTAGATTATTATCTATCCTTAACCTGAGGATCTGTAGATTATTATCTATCCTTAACCTGAGGATCTGTAGATTATTATCTATCCTTAACCTGAGGATCTGTAGATTATTATCTATCCTTAACCTGAGGATCTGTAGATTATTATCTATCCTTAACCTGAGGATCTGTAGATTATTATCTATCCTTAACCTGAGGATCTGTAGATTATTATCTATCCTTAACCTGAGGATCTGTAGATTATTATCTATCCTTAATCTGAGGATCTGTAGATTATTATCTAACCTCTACAGAGGATCTGCAGATTATTATCTATCCTTAACCTGAGGATCTGTAGATTATTATCTATCCTTAACCTGAGGATCTGTAGATTATTATCTATCCTTTATCTGAGGATCTGTAGATTATTATCTATCATTAACCTGAGGATCTGTAGATTATTATCTATCCTTAACCTGAGGATCTGTAGATTATTATCTATCCTTAATCTGAGGATCTGTAGATTATTATCTAACCTCTACAGAGGATCTGCAGATTATTATCTATCCTTAACCTGAGGATCTGTAGATTATTATCTATCCTTAACCTGAGGATCTGTAGATTATTATCTATCCTTAATCTGAGGATCTGTAGATTATTATCTATCCTTAATCTGAGGATCTGTAGATTATTATCTAACCTCTACAGAGGATCTGCAGATTATTATCTATCCTTAACCTGAGGATCTGTAGATTATTATCTATCCTTAATCTGAGGATCTGTAGATTATTATCTATCCTTAATCTGAGGATCTGTAGATTATTATCTAACCTCTACAGAGGATCTGTAGATTATTATCTATCCTTAATCTGAGGATCTGTAGATTATTATCTATCCTTAACCTGAGGATCTGCAGATTATTATCTATCCTTAACCTGAGGATCTGTAGATTATTATCTATCCTTTATCTGAGGATCTGTAGATTATTATCTATCCTTTATCTGAGGATCTGTAGATTATTATCTATCCTTAATCTGAGGATCTGTAGATTATTATCTATCCTTAATCTGAGGATCTGTAGATTATTATCTAACCTCTACAGAGGATCTGCAGATTATTATCTATCCTTAACCTGAGGATCTGTAGATTATTATCTATCCTTTATCTGAGGATCTGTAGATTATTATCTATCCTTAACCTGAGGATCTGTAGATTATTATCTATCCTTAATCTGAGGATCTGCAGATTATTATCTATCCTTAACATGAGGATCTGTAGATTATTATCTATCCTTAACCTGAGGATCTGTAGATTATTATCTATCCTTTATCTGAGGATCTGTAGATTATTATCTATCCTTTATCTGAGGATCTGTAGATTATTATCTATCCTTAATCTGAGGATCTGCAGATTATTATCTATCCTTACCTGAGGATCTGTAGATTATTATCTATCCTTAACCTGAGGATCTGTAGATTATTATCTATCCTTAACCTGAGGATCTGCAGATTATTATCTATCCTTAACATGAGGATCTGTAGATTATTATCTATCCTTTATCTGAGGATCTGTAGATTATTATCTATCCTTAACCTGAGGATCTGTAGATTATTATCTATCCTTAACATGAGGATCTGTAGATTATTATCTATCCTTAACCTGAGGATCTGTAGATTATTATCTATCCTTAACATGAGGATCTGTAGATTATTATCTATCCTTTATCTGAGGATCTGTAGATTATTATCTATCCTTAACCTGAGGATCTGTAGATTATTATCTATCCTTTATCTGAGGATCTGTAGATTATTATCTATCCTTAATCTGAGGATCTGTAGATTATTATCTATCCTTAACCTGAGGATCTGTAGATTATTATCTATCCTTAACCTGAGGATCTGTAGATTATTATCTATCCTTAACCTGAGGATCTGCAGATTATTATCTATCCTTAACCTGAGGATCTGTAGATTATTATCTATCCTTAACCTGAGGATCTGTAGATTATTATCTATCCTTAACCTGAGGATCTGTAGATTATTATCTATCCTTTATCTGAGGATCTGTAGATTATTATCTATCCTTTATCTGAGGATCTGTAGATTATTATCTATCCTTTATCTGAGGATCTGTAGATTATTATCTATCATTAACCTGAGGATCTGTAGATTATTATCTATCCTTAACCTGAGGATCTGTAGATTATTATCTATCATTAACCTGAGGATCTGTAGATTATTATCTATCCTTAACCTGAGGATCTGTAGATTATTATCTATCCTTAATCTGAGGATCTGCAGATTATTATCTATCCTTAACCTGAGGATCTGTAGATTATTATCTATCCTTAACCTGAGGATCTGTAGATTATTATCTATCCTTAATCTGAGGATCTGTAGATTATTATCTAACCTCTACAGAGGATCTGCAGATTATTATCTATCCTTAACCTGAGGATCTGTAGATTATTATCTATCCTTAACCTGAGGATCTGTAGATTATTATCTATCCTTTATCTGAGGATCTGTAGATTATTATCTATCATTAACCTGAGGATCTGTAGATTATTATCTATCCTTAACCTGAGGATCTGTAGATTATTATCTATCCTTAATCTGAGGATCTGTAGATTATTATCTAACCTCTACAGAGGATCTGCAGATTATTATCTATCCTTAACCTGAGGATCTGTAGATTATTATCTATCCTTAACCTGAGGATCTGTAGATTATTATCTATCCTTAATCTGAGGATCTGTAGATTATTATCTATCCTTTATCTGAGGATCTGTAGATTATTATCTATCCTTAACCTGAGGATCTGTAGGTTATTATCTATCCTTTATCTGAGGATCTGTAGATTATTATCTATCATTAACCTGAGGATCTGCAGATTATTATCTATCCTTAATCTGAGGATCTGTAGATTATTATCTAACCTCTACAGAGGATCTGCAGATTATTATCTATCCTTAACCTGAGGATCTGTAGATTATTATCTATCCTTAATCTGAGGATCTGTAGATTATTATCTATCCTTAATCTGAGGATCTGTAGATTATTATCTAACCTCTACAGAGGATCTGTAGATTATTATCTATCCTTAATCTGAGGATCTGTAGATTATTATCTATCCTTAACCTGAGGATCTGCAGATTATTATCTATCCTTAACCTGAGGATCTGTAGATTATTATCTATCCTTTATCTGAGGATCTGTAGATTATTATCTATCCTTAATCTGAGGATCTGTAGATTATTATCTATCCTTAATCTGAGGATCTGTAGATTATTATCTAACCTCTACAGAGGATCTGCAGATTATTATCTATCCTTAACCTGAGGATCTGTAGATTATTATCTATCCTTTATCTGAGGATCTGTAGATTATTATCTATCCTTAATCTGAGGATCTGTAGATTATTATCTATCCTTAATCTGAGGATCTGTAGATTATTATCTAACCTCTACAGAGGATCTGCAGATTATTATCTATCCTTAACCTGAGGATCTGTAGATTATTATCTATCCTTAATCTGAGGATCTGTAGATTATTATCTATCCTTAATCTGAGGATCTGTAGATTATTATCTAACCTCTACAGAGGATCTGTAGATTATTATCTATCCTTAATCTGAGGATCTGTAGATTATTATCTATCCTTAATCTGAGGATCTGTAGATTATTATCTATCCTTAATCTGAGGATCTGTAGATTATTATCTATCCTTAATCTGAGGATCTGTAGATTATTATCTATCCTTAACCTGAGGATCTGCAGATTATTATCTATCCTTAATCTGAGGATCTGTAGATTATTATCTATCCTTAACATGAGGATCTGCAGATTATTATCTATCCTTAACCTGAGGATCTGTAGATTATTATCTATCCTTAATCTGAGGATCTGTAGATTATTATCTATCCTTAACCTGAGGATCTGTAGATTATTATCTAACCTCTACAGAGGATCTGCAGATTATTATCTATCCTTAACCTGAGGATCTGTAGATTATTATCTATCCTTAATCTGAGGATCTGTAGATTATTATCTATCCTTAATCTGAGGATCTGTAGATTATTATCTAACCTCTACAGAGGATCTGTAGATTATTATCTATCCTTAATCTGAGGATCTGCAGATTATTATGTATCCTTAATCTGAGGATCTGTAGATTATTATCTATCCTTAACCTGAGGATCTGTAGATTATTATCTATCCTTAATCTGAGGATCTGTAGATTATTATCTAACCTCTACAGAGGATCTGCAGATTATTATCTATCCTTAATCTGAGGATCTGTAGATTATTATCTAACCTCTACAGAGGATCTGCAGATTATTATCTATCATTAACCTGAGGATCTGTAGATTATTATCTATCCTTAATCTGAGGATCTGCAGATTATTATGTATCCTTAACCTGAGGATCTGCGGATTATTATCTATCCTTAATCTGAGGATCTGCAGATTATTATCTATCCTTAACCTGAGGATCTGTAGATTATTATCTATCCTTAACCTGAGGATCTGCGGATTATTATCTATCCTTAATCTGAGGATCTGTAGATTATTATCTATCCTCTACAGAGGATCCGTAGATTATTATCTATCCTTAACCTGAGGATCTGTAGATTATTATCTATCCTTAACCTGAGGATCTGTAGATTATTATCTATCCTTAACCTGAGGATCTGTAGATTATTATCTATCCTTAACCTGAGGATCTGTAGATTATTATCTATCCTTAACCTGAGGATCTGTAGATTATTATCTATCCTTAACCTGAGGATCTGTAGATTATTATCTATCCTTAACCTGAGGATCTGTAGATTATTATCTATCCTTAACCTGAGGATCTGTAGATTATTATCTATCCTTAAGATGAGGATCTGCAGATTATTATCTATCCTTAACCTGAGGATCTGTAGATTATTATCTAACCTTAACCTGAGGATCTGTAGATTATTATCTAACCTTTATCTGAGGATCTGCAGATTATTATACATTTATAACATGAGGATCTGCAGATTATTATCTATCCTTAACCTGAGGATCTGTAGATTATTATCTATCCTTAAGATGAGGATCTGCAGATTATTATCTATCCTTAACCTGAGGATCTGTAGATTATTATCTATCCTTAACCTGAGGATCTGTAGATTATTATCTATCCTTAACCTGAGGATCTGTAGATTATTATCTATCCTTAACCTGAGGATCTGTAGATTATTATCTATCCTTAACCTGAGGATCTGTAGATTATTATCTATCCTTAACCTGAGGATCTGTAGATTATTATCTATCCTTAACCTGAGGATCTGTAGATTATTATCTAACCTTAACCTGAGGATCTGTAGATTATTATCTAACCTTTATCTGAGGATCTGCAGATTATTATACATTTATAACATGAGGATCTGTAGATTATTATCTATCCTTTATCTGAGGATCTGTAGATTATTATCTATCCTTAACCTGAGGATCTGTAGATTATTATCTATCCTTTATCTGAGGATCTGTAGATTATTATCTATCCTTTATCTGAGGATCTGTAGATTATTATCTATCCTTAATCTGAGGATCTGTAGATTATTATCTAACCTCTACAGAGGATCTGTAGATTATTATCTATCCTTAATCTGAGGATCTGCAGATTATTATGTATCCTTAATCTGAGGATCTGTAGATTATTATCTATCCTTAACCTGAGGATCTGTAGATTATTATCTATCCTTAATCTGAGGATCTGTAGATTATTATCTAACCTCTACAGAGGATCTGCAGATTATTATCTATCCTTAATCTGAGGATCTGTAGATTATTATCTAACCTCTACAGAGGATCTGCAGATTATTATCTATCATTAACCTGAGGATCTGTAGATTATTATCTATCCTTAATCTGAGGATCTGCAGATTATTATGTATCCTTAACCTGAGGATCTGCGGATTATTATCTATCCTTAATCTGAGGATCTGCAGATTATTATCTATCCTTAACCTGAGGATCTGTAGATTATTATCTATCCTTAACCTGAGGATCTGCGGATTATTATCTATCCTTAATCTGAGGATCTGTAGATTATTATCTATCCTCTACAGAGGATCCGTAGATTATTATCTATCCTTAACCTGAGGATCTGTAGATTATTATCTATCCTTAACCTGAGGATCTGTAGATTATTATCTATCCTTAACCTGAGGATCTGTAGATTATTATCTATCCTTAACCTGAGGATCTGTAGATTATTATCTATCCTTAACCTGAGGATCTGTAGATTATTATCTATCCTTAACCTGAGGATCTGTAGATTATTATCTATCCTTAACCTGAGGATCTGTAGATTATTATCTATCCTTAACCTGAGGATCTGTAGATTATTATCTATCCTTAAGATGAGGATCTGCAGATTATTATCTATCCTTAACCTGAGGATCTGTAGATTATTATCTAACCTTAACCTGAGGATCTGTAGATTATTATCTAACCTTTATCTGAGGATCTGCAGATTATTATAGATTTATAACATGAGGATCTGTAGATTATTATCTATCCTTAACCTGAGGATCTGTAGATTATTATCTATCATTAACCTGAGGATCTGTAGATTATTATCTATCCTTAACCTGAGGATCTGCAGATTATTATCTATCCTTAACCTGAGGATCTGTAGATTATTATCTAACCTTTATCTGAGGATCTGCAGATTATTATAGATTTATAACATGAGGATCTGTAGATTATTATCTATCCTTAACCTGAGGATCTGTAGATTATTATCTATCCTTAACCTGAGGATCTGTAGATTATTATCTATCCTTAACCTGAGGATCTGTAGATTATTATCTATCCTTAACCTGAGGATCTGTAGATTATTATCTATCCTTAACCTGAGGATCTGTAGATTATTATCTATCCTTAACCTGAGGATCTGTAGATTATTATCTATCCTTAACCTGAGGATCTGTAGATTATTATCTATCCTTAACCTGAGGATCTGTAGATTATTATCTATCCTTAAGATGAGGATCTGCAGATTATTATCTATCCTTAACCTGAGGATCTGTAGATTATTATCTATCCTTAACCTGAGGATCTGTAGATTATTATCTATCCTTAACCTGAGGATCTGTAGATTATTATCTATCCTTAACCTGAGGATCTGTAGATTATTATCTATCCTTAACCTGAGGATCTGTAGATTATTATCTATCCTTAACCTGAGGATCTGTAGATTATTATCTATCCTTAACCTGAGGATCTGTAGATTATTATCTAACCTTAACCTGAGGATCTGTAGATTATTATCTAACCTTTATCTGAGGATCTGCAGATTATTATACATTTATAACATGAGGATCTGTAGATTATTATCTATCCTTTATCTGAGGATCTGTAGATTATTATCTATCCTTAACCTGAGGATCTGTAGATTATTATCTATCCTTTATCTGAGGATCTGTAGATTATTATCTATCCTTTATCTGAGGATCTGCAGATTATTATACATTTATAACATGAGGATCTGTAGATTATTATCTATCCTTTATCTGAGGATCTGCAGATTATTATCTATCCTTAACCTGAGGATCTGTAGATTATTATCTATCCTTAACCTGAGGATCTGTAGATTATTATCTATCCTTAACCTGAGGATCTGTAGATTATTATCTATCCTTAACCTGAGGATCTGTAGATTATTATCTATCCTTTATCTGAGGATCTGCAGATTATTATGTATCCTTACCTGAGGATCTGTAGATTATTATCTAACCTTAACATGAGGATCTGTAGATTATTATCTATCCTTTATCTGAGGATCTGCAGATTATTATCTATCCTTACCTGAGGATCTGTAGATTATTATCTATCCTTTATCTGAGGATCTGTAGATTATTATCTATCCTTTATCTGAGGATCTGCAGATTATTATCTATCCTTAACCTGAGGATCTGTAGATTATTATCTATCCTTAACCTGAGGATCTGTAGATTATTATCTATCATTAACCTGAGGATCTGTAGATTATTATCTATCCTTAACCTGAGGATCTGTAGATTATTATCTATCATTAACCTGAGGATCTGCAGATTATTATCTATCCTTAACCTGAGGATCTGTAGATTATTATCTATCATTAACCTGAGGATCTGCAGATTATTATCTATCCTTAATCTGAGGATCTGTAGATTATTATCTAACCTCTACAGAGGATCCGTAGATTATTATCTATCCTTAATCTGAGGATCTGTAGATTATTATCTATCCTTAATCTGAGGATCTGTAGATTATTATCTATCCTTAACCTGAGGATCTGTAGATTATTATCTATCCTTAACCTGAGGATCTGTAGATTATTATCTATCCTTAATCTGAGGATCTGTAGATTATTATCTATCCTTAACCTGAGGATCTGTAGATTATTATCTATCCTTAACCTGAGGATCTGTAGATTATTATCTATCCTTAACCTGAGGATCTGTAGATTATTATCTATCCTTAATCTGAGGATCTGTAGATTATTATCTATCCTTAACCTGAGGATCCGTAGATTATTATCTATCCTTAATCTGAGGATCTGTAGATTATTATCTATCCTTAATCTGAGGATCTGTAGATTATTATCTATCCTTAAGATGAGGATCTGCAGATTATTATCTATCCTTAATCTGAGGATCTGCAGATAACTATATATTTATAGCATGAGGATCTGTAGATTATTATCTATCATTAACCTGAGGATCTGTAGATTTTTATCTATCATTAACCTGAGGATCTGTAGATTATTATCTATCCTTAACCTGAGGATCTGTAGATTATTATCTATCCTTTATCTGAGGATCTGCAGATTATTATACATTTATAACATGAGGATCTGTAGATTATTATCTATCATTAACCTGAGGATCTGTAGATTATTATCTATCCTTAACCTGAGGATCTGTAGATTATTATCTATCCTTAACCTGAGGATCTGTAGATTATTATCTATCCTTAACCTGAGGATCTGTAGATTATTATCTATCCTTAACCTGAGGATCTGTAGATTATTATCTATCCTTAATCTGAGGATCTGTAGATTATTATCTATCCTTTATCTGAGGATCTGCAGATTATTATACATTTATAACATGAGGATCTGTAGATTATTATCTATCCTTAACCTGAGGATCTGTAGATTATTATCTATCCTTAACCTGAGGATCTGTAGATTATTATCTATCCTTAACCTGAGGATCTGTAGATTATTATCTATCCTTAACCTGAGGATCTGTAGATTATTATCTATCCTTTATCTGAGGATCTGCAGATTATTATACATTTATAACATGAGGATCTGTAGATTATTATCTATCCTTTATCTGAGGATCTGTAGATTATTATCTATCCTTTATCTGAGGATCTGTAGATTATTATCTATCCTTTATCTGAGGATCTGTAGATTATTATCTATCCTTTATCTGAGGATCTGCAGATTATTATACATTTATAACATGAGGATCTGTAGATTATTATCTATCCTTTATCTGAGGATCTGTAGATTATTATCTATCCTTAACCTGAGGATCTGTAGATTATTATCTATCCTTAACCTGAGGATCTGTAGATTATTATCTAACCTTTATCTGAGGATCTGTAGATTATTATCTATCCTTAATCTGAGGATCTGTAGATTATTATCTATCCTTTATCTGAGGATCTGCAGATTATTATACATTTATAACATGAGGATCTGTAGATTATTATCTATCCTTAACCTGAGGATCTGTAGATTATTATCTATCCTTAACCTGAGGATCTGTAGATTATTATCTATCCTTAACCTGAGGATCTGTAGATTATTATCTATCCTTAACCTGAGGATCTGCAGATTATTATCTATCCTTTATCTGAGGATCTGTAGATTATTATCTATCCTTTATCTGAGGATCTGTAGATTATTATCTATCCTTAATCTGAGGATCTGTAGATTATTATACATTTATAACATGAGGATCTGTAGATTATTATCTATCCTTAACCTGAGGATCTGTAGATTATTATCTATCCTTAACCTGAGGATCTGTAGATTATTATCTATCCTTAACCTGAGGATCTGTAGATTATTATCTATCCTTTATCTGAGGATCTGCAGATTATTATACATTTATAACATGAGGATCTGTAGATTATTATCTATCCTTAACCTGAGGATCTGTAGATTATTATCTATCCTTAACCTGAGGATCTGTAGATTATTATCTATCCTTAACCTGAGGATCTGTAGATTATTATCTATCCTTAACCTGAGGATCTGTAGATTATTATCTATCCTTAACCTGAGGATCTGTAGATTATTATCTATCCTTAACCTGAGGATCTGTAGATTATTATCTATCCTTAACCTGAGGATCTGTAGATTATTATCTATCCTTTATCTGAGGATCTGCAGATTATTATACATTTATAACATGAGGATCTGTAGATTATTATCTATCCTTAACCTGAGGATCTGTAGATTATTATCTATCCTTAACCTGAGGATCTGTAGATTATTATCTATCCTTTATCTGAGGATCTGCAGATTATTATACATTTATAACATGAGGATCTGTAGATTATTATCTATCCTTAACCTGAGGATCTGTAGATTATTATCTATCCTTTATCTGAGGATCTGCAGATTATTATACATTTATAACATGAGGATCTGTAGATTATTATCTATCATTAACCTGAGGATCTGTAGATTATTATCTATCCTTAACCTGAGGATCTGTAGATTATTATCTAACCTTTATCTGAGGATCTGCAGATTATTATCTATCATTAACCTGAGGATCTGTAGATTATTATCTATCCTTAATCTGAGGATCTGTAGATTATTATCTATCCTTAACCTGAGGATCTGTAGATTATTATCTATCCTTAACCTGAGGATCTGTAGATTATTATCTATCATTAACCTGAGGATCTGTAGATTATTATCTATCCTTAACCTGAGGATCTGTAGATTATTATCTATCATTAACCTGAGGATCTGTAGATTATTATCTATCCTTAACCTGAGGATCTGTAGATTATTATCTATCATTAACCTGAGGATCTGTAGATTATTATCTATCCTTAACCTGAGGATCTGCAGATTAATATCTATCCTTAACCTGAGGATCTGTAGATTATTATCCTTAACATGAGAATCTGTCAATTATTGTGGATCCTTAATCCTTAGAATTTTGTCAATCCCTAATATAAGGATCTGAGAATTTTGTTAATCCTCACCTTCAGGTGGTCGATCTCGCACTGATATTCAAGCTCTAGCCTTTGTCGCTCAGCCCTGTCGCTGTCTCTCTGCTGTTCAGATTTGCGCAGCCTGAAAGCATGGTTTAAAAATAGCAAGCCAACAGACTCTTGCTGCTATACTGTTTACGAATGGACCCAGACAATAATATTTGCTAATGAGACCAAGTTGTTTATCTCATTTATAATGAAATGCATATAGTCTTAATTGGTCATAACCTACTGAAACTTGGATATACCAAGTGCCTGATCCCAAGGGATTCCGCTGGGCATTTATTCTTACTTATCACGCAGATCCTCAAGCGATTTCTCAGCGTCTAGCAGGCTGCCCAACTCGTCCAGCATCTGATGCCGCTGGTTGTCAGTGAATCGAAGCCGCAGCCACACAAGCCAGGTGCCAGCCAAGCTGCAGATTGTGCAGGCGACTGTCAGCAGGTCCTTCATGGGGCGGACCTCCTCTGGACGATAATGGAGAGACAAAAATATTCAGCATTCGCACTTAATTAATAAGAATTGCAGCCACTTCAGAAATTTATAAACGGACAGAAAAATAGGTGGAAAAATAGAAATATTGACAGACATAACAAACAGAGGAGGAGTGGCCAGACACAGAATAATAGACAGAATAACAGACAGACAGGTAGACAAACACCCAGAACAGACAGACACTGTCAACAGGTGGACACGACAATTATAATCGAACTAACGATGCAACGCCACAGCGACTCACTTCCTGCTGGCGGTCCAAACAGCACCAAATCCGTAGCCCGAATTGCAAGCTTTTTCTTCTCCGTGTTGCTCAAAGCCTCGGCCAGGGGTGCGACAGCGGTGTGCGAGCTCAGCTCAGTCAGCTGGGGCAGGTGCGGACCGTCTATGTTGAATTGACGGACCAGAGGCTCCAGTTTGCTTAACGAGGCGTGCGAAGTGAGCCAGGCGCACACCTTCAGGGAGGGGCAGAATGTGAAACGATTGGAGAAAGACTCGTAAAAGTATTAAGTGCAAGTGTTGTGGAACTGCTAATCTCATTACCAAGTGTTGTGGAACTGCTAATCTCATTACAAAGAGTTGTGGAACTGATAATCTCATTACCAAGAGTTGTGGAACTGCTAATCTCATTACCAAGTGCTGTGGAACTGCTAATCTCATTACAAAGAGTTGTGGAACTGATAATCTCATTACCAAGAGTTGTGGAACTGCTAATCTCATTACCAAGTGCTGTGGAACTGCTAATCTCATTACCAAGTGCTGTGGAACTGCTAATCTCATTACCAAGAGTTGTGGAACTGCTAATCTCATTACCAAGAGTTGTGGAACTGCTAATCTCATTACCAAGAGTTTTGGAAGTGCTAATCTCATTACCAAGTGCTGTGGAACTGCTAATCTCATTACCAAGTGCTGAGGAACTGCTAATCTCATTACCAAGTGCTGTGGAACTGCTAATCTCATTACCAAGTGCTGTGGAACTGCTAATCTCATTACCAAGAGTTGTGGAACTGCTAATCTCATTACCAAGAGTTGTGGAACTGCTAATCTCATTACCAAGAGTTTTGGAAGTGCTAATCTCATTACCAAGTGCTGTGGAACTGCTAATCTTATGTGTAAGATTTTTGGAAGTGCTAATCTTTCTCACAGAGTTGTGTACATTAGCCTAGACCAATCAGAAGTCGATCTCCAAGAACCCAGTTCAGGCTGCAAACGTCACTAACATCATCGACAGTCCAGCCGTGCATCTCAGATTCAAGCCAGGCTCTCCACAGATCCAACGCGTTGCTGCCGTTCTTGCCGCTTCTGCTGGCACTGTCGCCAGCTGCTCGATTGCCAGTGGACTCACGCCTAGAAAACTGCGAAATCATCCGGTTGAAGCTGTGCACCTGGCTGAGCTCTTCCCTAGCGTAGTCGTCTAGCTCGGCTGCATCAACGCTGCCGTCTTTGTCATCGTCCAGTGTGGCGTGGAGTCGTTTCAAAACTTCAAGAGCGATGGCGTCTAGCCGACAGACGCGAGGATCTGGGGCGAAACGGCACGCGTTGGTGGCGGCTGTGCCACTTCTCAAGAATCTGCGCCAGCTATCATTCTCTGCATTGTCCGGGTAATAATAAGTGCTGAGTGCGTGGGAGTCTGCATCTCCAATTGACTCTCTGCCCTCAATTGTTTGCGACAATGCCGCCATTGATAAAAGAAGAATATGCAGAAAATTGAGTGTTTCTGCTTGTGTCATTGTTGCTAAAAATAGGCAAGGTTATAAATAAGTTAATGATAACACAAAACTTCAACACTAAACTGTGAAAATGCTTGCATGTTTTTGTCTCCACTGTTGTAGCTAAGTATACATAAACAGTAATGAGAATATTCTACTTCGAATCAATAGATATTAGGATATTAAGTTTGAATCTCAACCTAATTTAAATTATTTCATGTTTCAGACAAAAACTACTTGATGGTTTTTACTAATGTAACAGGGCTTATAACTTAATTCTCTCACTGTGGTAGCGTACTCACGCGGCATGACCAGTCTCTTTTATTTATATCTCAGTATTGCACATATTTTCCTATCTACTACACGGTGGCCCTAAAAAGGGCCGTTTTAAATCTCAGTACATTACGATTATTTTACTTCTTTTACTCAGAGATTTTTACTCAATGGTAGCGTATTGTATCTATAATAACTATATTAACAACTATATTACTTAACTAAGGCCTTGTGTTGCACGAAAACATTGATTTTCATGTCAGCAACACTCCTCCTTTTATACAGGAGATTACTTTGCTTTGTTTTAAAATAGACTATAGGCCTATTGTGAATATTTATCATATTGTCAATACTTTAAATACAGTATGATACAAAATCTACTTATTCAAATTTGCCCCTAATCCATTCTATATATCATCTAGTCTAATCTAGACTCAGGACATACTCAGGTAGCTTAAAGTGAAAGTATTATAACTTTCTTCATTATGGCTGTTACTACTAGAATGGACTCAGTTGGATTTGAACTCTTAGGCCCTATACACAGCTAACAGAAGCAACTTCTTTAATATTGAGATAGAAAGACTAAAATTACTGAAGCATAGGACAAGCAAAAAAGTAAAAAGTAAGATCGAGTTTCAGGTTCTTGAAAAAATACTTATATTCAGCTTAGCATGCAAATGGTACACAGTTTGCAAAATACATATAGGCATTATATTTAAATGTTTAATATTTTATATTCCTACATATTTAAATTAGTTTATTTTAAGCAACTTTTTAAAGTAGGCTACAGTTGTCTTTTCTTTTAATTTCTACGCTATTTTCAACCAGGAAATAATATTGTATGGCCCTCTGTCTCTATAGTTTTAATAGACTCAATTCTTACATCTTACAATACATCATTTAGGCCAAGTTAGGCCCCTATTTAAAAACAGCTTAGAAACTTACTGCTTAGAAACATACTTTATCTTTTATAGTTTTATTTTATACAAAAAATAGTACTGTACATAAAATGTTACAAAACGTTTTAATATAGGTAAGTTCACAAGTGGACCTTAATAGCGAGTTCTTGCAAGTTGCATGAATAGAACTGCTTTCCTATTCTGAATCCTACCTCTACAATCAATAGGTAGAGGTAAGGTTAGTTAAATCAAACAGAAAACAACTAACTTAGTTGATACATATTGCGACTTATGTCTAAGTACAGTTTAAATGCGTAGGCCCTACAGCTGTGCAATGCTCGCAACTCGTCAGTCGTCATACATATACATGCATATACGATATAATTGCCACGTGTGTGTACATTCAGGTCATACATGTATGTTGCTAGTAATTATTTTTATTACTAGTGTATTATTTTTAATCGTAAATGATTTCATATAAATTCTATATGTACTTAAACACTACAAAATTACACTCCGCACTCTCTTATTGGCTTTGTGTTTGTTATACTTTGCGAGTTCCTAGAAATTTTAAGCTAATTTTCAGCCGAGTTGACAAAGTTGGGGTCGAACAAAGTTGGGGTAAAAATAAGTGCGCATGAGCTGAATAATGTGTGCATAAAGTTTCGATAATGGCGCAATACTCTAAGCATGAGTAACAGCACGCTACCCCTCATACCCCCCTTTATTAACAAATAAACATTTTTCATTCAGTCCATAGAGCTGCCGCAGACCAAGAAATTTAGGCGCATGTCTAACTCGATATGCGCAATTCGCCAGATATTTTTTCGTGCGATATTTTTTTCATAAGGTTGGGGGGTACGCTACGGGGGGTATAATCAGTAGTTAGTAACAAGTTCAAGGTATTTTCGTCGAACGTATCTCTGTTGTTATACCTTACAAACAAAGTAAAGTAAGCAACTAAGGTTTTCTGTCAATATTATTGCAAAGTATAATCACAAAGGGCTTCAGCGCTGGGGCACCACAAAGGACGGCAATCGGATTGTTACATGCACATTGTACAGTGGCTCTGTACTCCAGTTGGCAGTGGCTCTGATCATGTAGTGTGAACCAGTAATCTGTAAATGCATGATGTGTGACATGTTGCTGCTGTACTGCAAATAATTTTTGGAGATTAGGATTGAAACTCAAATTACTCACATATTGATGTGGCCAAAAATCTTGGATCCTAGACACTTTGTCATCTTACAACTTCGTCATCCACTTGAAAGGTAGGACACTTTGTCATCCAGCCAATTGGCATGCTTTAAAGTTTGGTCAGTTCGTCATCTACTAATAACAAGCAATCAAGTTCGTCATCAATAAAGTGAGGGTGGGGTGGTGGGGCAGAGGTGTGAACACACTTCACACTCTAAATTGTCAAAAAGGTGTCAAAACTGATTTCATTATAAGTGTTGAAAGATAGGTGCTAACACGATATGAGGAGGGGTGGGGAGTGGTGGTTCTGTTCTAACTTTGAAAACTTTTGTTTTATAGATGACGAAGTGTCCTCAAGTCTAAGTCTCTTCGTTATCCACCCTCTAAGATATTGGACAGATCGTCATCTGGATGACGAAGTTGTAAGATAACGAAGTGTCCAGGTACCAAAATCTTTGGTCGCATCAATCTGTGAGCACACACTCGTCCAGCAATTGTGCTGCCGTTGCACTGCTGTCCGTGTATGCCTGCCAAGCACACCTCAGCTTCCAGTCTCAATGCTGCAGCTCAGAATGCTGTCTTTGGCTGGCAACAGGCACATGCCTCCAAAGTCTAGGAGCACTGACTCTATGCAAATACAGCCTCATAACTTGAGTAAATGCTACAGCACAGCAATGTAGTCAGCTTTGGCCTGGCTACTCATGATTATGAAGCAAATATCATAAAAGGCTCCTTGGCAATGTTCCTTTGAATGTGCCATCAAAAAGCCACCTACAAATGCAGCTGCAGATGCATCTGCTTGGTGTTTGCAAAAATCAGATGCCAGTGACATGTGCATGGCACTTTGACATTACCAACTATGAAGTCTGCTAGAAACAAATCTTGCTGCACCTCAAAGTCAAGGTTCATCAGGTTTGGCAGGTGCCCCTTTTTGGCCCACTTTTGCCCCAAAAATTAGGACAACAATAATGACCAACACTTTTAACCAGCATTTCATATTCCCTATTGGAATAAGTTTTCAGACACTGTGGACAGTGCATCTAGTGCGCCATGGCAATCATAAAGTGGCCTGGACGGTGCGTCATGACAATCTTCAAATCCTAAGGTGGTATGGACAATGTGTCATTCAAATCTTCAAATCCTAGGGTGCCATTCAAATCCTAGCGTTTTACTTACAGTTTGCTGAATTTCCACCATGCTGCTGACTTTCTCCTGTGCATGCTTCTCATCCTTGTTCAGCAGCGCTGTATGTAGCGCGTGATGTCCTCCTTGCATCTTACCTGTGAGCTGCTGTGCGTCATGGCGCATGGCGCGCGTAGCGCGCCATGCGCCATGACTATGAGGAAAAAGAAAAAGTGCGCCGGACGCCGTCCGCGAAAATACCACTTATTCCAATAGGGTTCATATTTTGTGGCTAACTGGTATTAAATATAAAAATTAACAAAGTTTACAAAAAAATTGACAAAGTACTTTTGATGAAACTACTTTTGACAAAAAGACCTGTCACTATTAAATAGGCCTATGCATAGGGGTAGGGCCTGCCTAATTCCAAACAAGTTCTTGCCACAAGTTATAGCTATCTATATATTTTTTTCTTATAGTCATTATTATTTGATTAATAGATTATTCTATTAGTAGTTCTAGGACCATAGGCAACTGGCAATGTATGGTAGATATAATAGGCTAAGCACATTAAGCATTTCTGGCAGTAGCCCAGCAAGCTTGCCCTGTAAACCTTAATTTAATCAAACTAAATTAAAAACTTGATAGCTAGGTCTAACCTTAGACATTTTAATATAAACTATTTCTAAGCCCCATTGTTCAATTTATTTTATGATCCTAGTTACAGCATTTTAACTATTTTTACAGAAGCTAAATTCTAGAGGCCTAAATGCAGCTGTGGCCTTTGATAGCTTATATTCTATTATTAGCTATAAATAATAAAACAACAATAACTAGCTAGTAGCTCATAGTAACAATGGCTAGCTAGTTGTAGGCCTAGACATTATGTAGGTAGCTAGCACTCTAGTTAGCTAGCTAGTAAGGCCCATTCTATGATTGGATTGCATTTCAGTAGGCCTAGGACCCTTACAAGTAATTGTATTTAGACAGCTGTCTACCTAACCCAATTGAGTATCTTAAATAATCAGGGATCATGTGTGAATCACGGCAAGAATTAAGCGTGTATCATTGGACCACAGCCATTGACTAAACTGACAGTGATTCTTGCAACAGGTCCATTACGCACAATTGCACCATGGCCATTGACCTGACTGATGGTTGCCCTCACAATAGGTCAGATTGTGGCTGCTGTCCTCCTAGATCCTCAGATTGTATCTGTAAATCTCCCAGATCCTCAGATTGTATCTGTAAATCTCCCAGATCCTCAGATTGTATCTATATATCTCCCAGATCCTCAGATTGTATCTGTAAATCCCCTAGATACTCAGATTGTATCTGTAAATCTCCCAGATCCTCAGATTGTATCTGTAAATCTCCCAGATCCTCAGGTTGTATCTATAAATCTCCCAGATCCTCAGGTTGCATCTATAAATCTCCCAGATCCTCAGATTGTATCTGTAAATCTCCCAGATCCTCAGATTGTATCTGTAAATCTCCCAGATCCTCAGATTGTATCTGTAAATCCCCCAGATACTCAGATTGTATCTATAAATCTCCCAGATCCTCAGATTGTATCTGTAAATCTCCCAGATCCTCAGATTGTATCTGTAAATCTCCCAGATCCTCAGATTGTATCTGTAAATCCCCCAGATACTCAGATTGTATCTGTAAATCTCCCAGATCCTCAGGTTTTACTCTACCTTAAGTATTTTATTTCTAAAAAAATATATAAATTCAATGAGGTACAATGCCATATCAGTTATTCTAACAAATGTAACTTCATTTGCTTTAATTTTCTTAATTCAGTGGTATGATCAATTTCGTATCAATGCACTTTTACAAGCAATGCCCACCCCACTCCACTTCCAGCCAATCCGATGGAAGCTGGCCAAACTCCCAAGCCGGGCGTGGCTCCGCCACCGAAGCTTCACGCCGTTGTGTACATCTGCGGCGACTGTCACAAGGAAAGCGAAATAAAAGCTAAAGAGGTTATCCGATGCCGAGAGTGCGGCCATAGGATCATGTATAAGAAGCGCACCTCACGAATGATAGTATTCGACGCTAGATGACTCGGACCGTTGATAATTTTATAGACGATTTAAAAGTAATGTAATTAGGAATTCTACGTGTTGCCAGTTTCTTGTAAGCAGCATTTGATATGATGTGCATAAAAATATGTTTTTGCTTGCTAATAATTGCAAATTATAAAATTCAAAGTAGAAACTTTGCTATACAAATTGGTAAATAGTGCGATAAGTTGACAGAAGATCGGCAAACTGCCTTCCATTTTGCTAATTTTCATTAGGTACAAAGTTTAAAATAGCGCGATGTATTGTATTGTTCCTTGTGCATGTTTAGTATTTAGTAATGCAATCAGGTGTCTCAACAGAACAATTGATTCACCGAACGATATAGTACTGTATTAACAGTAGGAAGGCTATCACTCCAGGCACCGAGGCCAGACCTTCGCAATTTCCATCGATGAATATGAGGCTTGAGTGGGGAAGGAAATATCGCGATTCCACTGAGGCCTCTTCTTTGAAGGAGCCAGAATGTGAGCAGCAATGCCAGTACTGCTAGGCTGCAACAAAAGGCGAAGCAAGGTAGCAGAAAGTGAGCATAGTTGGCGAACGGATAGTCGTGAATGCAGAATGCAGTCGTGATTTATCTGTTCCTGAAACGGTAGAGACAGCACCAGGAACACCGTCAGTTGCATTGCGCTGCAATGGAGGTTGCACTGATGTGGAGATATTCCGCGTGAGCACACACAAGATACCGTAAGCAGGTGCTCACTCACACAGGTGTGTACATCTGCCCTGACTTTCTTCTCATCGTCATGCAGTGTACACACGCTGTACGAGAGTTTAGGGGCTGACCCTCATGGGCGTAAGTTTTTCGCCGATTCTCTAAACTTCTTTGTGTTGAAAAGGGTTGTAGCCAAGTGGTTAGAGCGTCGGAGCGACTTAACGGTCGGGAGTTCGATTCCCGACTCCACTGGAACAATTTGTGTCCTTTAGCAATACACTTAACTCTGCATTGCATCAGTTCACCCAGCTGATAAATGGGTACCATATTCAGCTGGGATAATTCGGCACATCTGACCTAATTGGGGCAGGTGTAATAAATTATAAATTGTTTTGAAGCCTTTTATATTTGCTTCATATTACGAGTATAATAGCCTTTCTTGCATTGGTTTGTTTCGCCAAAATTTCCGTTAACCTCGTTCCGGAAAGTGATCAGACCCAACTCTAGTATTGAAATATTGTAGACAAGGAGGCTTAGAGCTTGTTGTGCAAGAGGCTGTGAGGTGCTGAGATAGATACGTGATAGATAGATAGATTGATAGATCAATGCATTTACAGCGATAGTGTTAAAATGTACTTCTATATTTACACTATATCTAAGCAATACGAGCAATACGAGCTCGTATATCTACAGGATTTACAGATGTACGGAAATCAAAACGCAAACTTTAATGAGTTTATCAGGCCAAAAATTGTTGAGAAGAATATGTACCGTTCTTATGTTAAAACTATAGAAGGAACATTACTTTGAAGTGGTAGTCCATGGGCAAGTAGACACTGTCTACGATACAAAGTTGCCAGTTTTTGCCATAAAAATAAATTAATTCAAACTCTTCGAAAGCAAGATTCAGTTCAATTGTTCAGATTGTTTTGCAGTCAGATGAAAGCTCGAAAGTACAAATCAAATCATCCAGAGTCGCCGCATAAGGAGCGCCTGCATATCTCCCAGGCTGAAGTAGCAGGCAACCCGTCGACTGCAGCTGAAGGCCGCGGCCGTGTACGCCACAACCACCAGGAAGCAGGGGGCGCCATCGATGGACTCGCGGTTGGGGAACAGGCGACTCAGAATCAAGTTGAGTAGTCCTGTGAGCAAGTTGGAGACTAGGAAGTAGAGCAGGCCAGCTGAGTCCACCTGGATCAGTGAGTAGCAACGTTTGTACTTTTACAGACAGGAGAGAACAGGACAGGACAGGACAGGAGAGAACAGGACAGGAGAGGACAGGACAGGACAGGAGAGAACAGGACAGGACAGGACAGGAGAGAACAGGACAGGACAGGACAGGAGAGAACAGGAAAGGACAGGAGAGGACAGGACAAGACAGGAGAGGAGAGGACAGGACAGGACAGAAGAGGACAGGACAAGACAGGAGAGGAGAGGACAGGACAGGACAGAAGAGGACAGGACAGAAGAGGACAGGACAAGACAGGAGAGGAGAGGACAGGACAGGACAGGAGAGAACAGGACAGGACAGGACAGGAGAGAACAGGACAGGAGAGGACAGGACAGGACAGGAGAGAACAGGACAGGACAGGACAGGAGAGAACAGGACAGGACAGGAGAGAACAGGACAGGACAGGACAGGAGAGAACAGGACAGGACAGGACAGGAGAGAACAGGAAAGGACAGGAGAGGACAGGACAAGACAGGAGAGGAGAGGACAGGACAGGACAGAAGAGGACAGGACAAGACAGGAGAGGAGAGGACAGGACAGGACAGAAGAGGACAGGACAGAAGAGGACAGGACAAGACAGGAGAGGAGAGGACAGGACAGGACAGGACAGGACAGGACAGAAGAGGACAGGACAGGACAGGACAGAAGAGGACAGGACAGGACAGGACAGAAGAGGACAGGACAGGACAAGACAGGACAGGACAAGACAGAAGAGGACAGAACAGGACAGGACAGGACAGGAGAGGACAGGACAGGACAGAAGAGGACAGAACAAACAAGACAGGACAGGAGAGGACAGGACAAGAAAGGACAGCACAAGATAAGAGAGGAGAGAAGAGGACAGGACAGGAGAGGACAGGACAGGACAGAAGAGGACAGAACAGAACAGGACAGGACAGGAGAGGACAGGACAGGACAGAAGAGGACAGAACAAACAAGACAGGACAGGAGAGGACAGGACAAGAAAGGACAGCACAAGATAAGAGAGGAGAGAAGAGGACAGGACAGGATAGGACAGGAATGGACAAGACAGGAGAGGACAGGACGGACCTGCTGCAGGTGCAGTGGTGTCTGTCGTTTCTGCACAGCTCCGTCATCGCCATAGCCAGTTACAGTCAGGCAGTTCGCAGCCCGCAGGACCAGCCAACCGCCGCCCAGGCAGAAGCACGAGAATGTGAGCAGCCAAGCGCAATAGGCCGGGTTCATCAGCCGCCTGGACTCGGGCAGAATCCAGTAGCCATCGTTGAGCATAGTCAGCGGCCTCACTAAAGCTGAGCCAGCCATGAGGATCAGAAGTCTGCGAGTTGGAATTTGAAAATCGATTGGATTAACTTAAACTGCTTATTAAATCGCAGGTATAAAACAATTTGATGGGGTCATTAGAAAGGGGGTTCTCGGAAATATACTTGTTATAATTTTATTAAACAATAGTGCTATCTGATAGTAGTACTGTCCGAGCACGTACATCCAAACATGTTAGAAACTGCAATTTTCCGAAAAGGGATTCCTGGAATTGGGATTTAGGAAGATCATTGAGATTTAATTTAGGTAACACTTTTTGTCAATGGGATTCTTTAAAATAAGATTCTTGGAAACAGAACTCTCCAAAATAACAAAAGCCAGGTTCTTCAAAAATACCTAAAAAGAGAGATTTATGAAATGGGATTCCTATCAAGGATTCTTAGAAATAAGATTCTTGAAAATGGGATTCTTCGGAATTTTCACTCTAAGAAATGCAGATATTTGAAATTGGATTCTTAGAAACGGGATTCCTGAAGATGGGATTCTCGGAAATGGGGTTCTTGGAAATGGGATTCCTAGAAAAAGATTATTGAAAGCAAAATTTTAGGAAATAGAAATTCTGAAAAGGGATTCTTGGATATCGGCATTTTTAGTTAAATCTAGAAAATTCGATTCTTAAAAAATGAGATTACAGAAAAGAAGATCTAGGAAATGGGACTTTTGAAAATAAGATTCTTAGAAATGAGATTCTTTGATATGTGTTCTTGGAAATGGGATTCTCGGAAACGAGATTCTTGGAAAACGGGAGTCTTGGAAATGGGATTCTTGGAAATGGGATTCTTGGAAATGAGATTCACAATAAATGGACTCCTGACAAGTTAGGATTCCTTAAAATTTTTATTTTCAACGGCAGAAGCCGCTGCCGCGCAGCGGAAGCCGCACCTGACAAAAACGTCGAGTCGGTCCTGCTGGCGGCTGCCGTCCTCACGCGGTTTCGTCCATCTGCCCAGCTGCAGACCAGCAAAGTACAGCGTCACAAGGCCCAGGACGGATACCAGGCCCTCACGATTCTGGCCAATCAGATTCGACCGATTGTACATCGGCGGCAGCCCCGGCGCCAGCACGAATTCTGCCAGCCCGGCAGCCAGCAGAGCCTCCTGCGTCGCGGCCAGCAGCCCGCAGGCAGCAAGAGGCGGCAGCCAAGATGGCAGCACCAGCAGTTCAATGGCGGCTCCCAGACCTCGAGCCGCGGACATGGAGTAGAATGCGTTCCAGTGCATTCCGTACTCAGTCCAGGCCTCATCGAATTCGGTATTGTTGGCCAAGTTGGCAATGACAACCGTGACTGTCTTGACTAGGCCGCACACGGTCAGGATGCCGGCTTGAATGGCGGCTTTTCTCAGCGCCAGGGCTCTGTTTGTGAATTGATGTGCCATTTGAGTGAGATGAGCGCATGGACAATTTGAGTAGTCCACAATAAAAAATCATATACAAGTGTAATAATAACCGATTTCACCTGCCCCAATCAGGCAGCAAGATGTGAGCCGACGGCAAAGACGCAGCCATTGCGCGGCGCATCTGAAGGCTGCGTACGGCTGTTCAGTCCATGGACTGGGGGCTGTCAACCATAAGCATAAGGACAATAATAATAATAATTGCAGGAGGGCTGCGGGCAGTGGCCCATCATTTAGTGACACTAGACCCGCAGCCAGCGAGAAGGCAATTCTGCCCATTTCGCTGACTCCTGAGCACACACGCACACAAATGCTGTACGCAGGCACACACTCACACAGGTGTGTACATCTGCCCTGACTTTCTCATCGTCAGGCAGTGTACACTTCACTGTGTCTTGGAGGTTGGCCCTCAATTGCACGACAAGCCCCCAAGCCTTCTCTCCGCGGCTGCGCCCCAAATAAATGTGGCCTCGCCGTAGAATCGAACTTAGGGACCGTGGTGCGAGAGGCAAACGCGATAACCGCTCTGCCACTCACCCCCCTAGCATAAGGACAACCAGGTGGATCAGCAACGATGATTAAGGCATCTACCTCTCGCACCAAGGTCCCTGAGCTCGATTCAACAGCAAGGCCACGTTAAATTGGGGAGCAGCCGCGGAGAAAATGCTCTTGAGGGCCAACCTCCAAGGCACAGTGAGAGTGTACACTGCCTGACGATGAGAAAGTCAGGGCAGATGTACACACCTGTGTGAGCGTGTGCCTGAGCGTGTACGGTATCCATGTGCGTGTGTGCTCAGGAGTCAGCGAAATGGGCAGAATTGCCTCCTCGCTGGCTGCGGGTCTAGTGTCACCAAACGATGTGCCATTGCCCGCAGCCGTTCTGCATTTGTTTCAATTATTTTTTTTTTATTCCCGCCTCTACTCAGGACAGCCAATTCTCACCTGTCCACCTTGTCCCGAGGTCGAATGGCGGTCGGTCCCAAAGATCCGATGCAGATCACAAAACAGCCGATGCCAACATCCATCAGGGAGGTGCCGAAGCTGTGCGTCTTGCTGAAGCTGTTGTTCCAGCAGGGTTGGTCCCTGGCAAAGATGCAAACCGTCGTGCTGATGTACACGATCGATCGATACATGGCCAGTAGGTCATTGTAGGGAGGCGACTTTTTAATTGGCGAAGTAGAATTTTCGGCAGTTGAAGTGTCTCCAAGTTTGTTGATCTCGAGTGCGGACACAACCTTGACTGCTGAGTCGGCATTGTGCGGGATCAGTGACGCTATCGTCCTCTTCAAAGTTAGTCGCTTGTGCAGCCGACAACCCAGGTAGATAACAAGGCAGGCAAAGTCGAAAGCCAAAGAAAATGTTGAATAGTTCTTCACTGGGAAGTCAATGACGCTGATTAGAAATGGCAAGATGAGAAAGGCAAACTGCACCCAGGTAGCAATGCTGAAATAGAAAATTTATTAAGTTTCATTTTGGGCTTTGGCCGCTTAGATGTTTCTGATTTCTGAAAATTTGCTTGGTTTTAGATAACAGCATTGCAGAGATTTTCTTGAGGGGATTTTCCTGGGAGATTCCAGTGGTATTCAGTAGCATTCGTGTAGCATTCTCCTGTGGGATTCTCCTGGGGATTCTCCTAGGGATTCTCCTAGGGATTCTCCTGTAGGATTCTCCTAGGGATTCTCCTGTAGGATTCTCCTGGGGATTCTCCTGCTGGATTCTCCTGTGGGATTCTCATGTAGGATTCTTATGTAGTATTCTCCTGTTCTCCTGCGGGATTCTCCTGTGGGATTCTCCTGTAGAGTTTACCTTGGATTTTTCACAAGCACTCGCAGCCTGCCGCCGCCCAGCATGTACTCAAGACACCGAGTGAGCAGTATAGCAAAGAAGAACACGCTGGTGCAGAGGAAGGTCTCGTAATACTTCGATCTGGGTGGAGCATTGGTCAGCTCTTTTGTGAAAGGAGATCGCGGCAGGATGTCGACCCGGTAGAAATTCAAGGCGTAGAGTCCGGGAGTCCATTGGTCTGAAGTTCCATTGTAACGAAATTTCGTATGATTTATCTCTATTCAAATGGCTAATCATAATGCGGGTATATTAGAAGAGACGAAAGACTTGCGAGTAGGAGAGATGAAAATGAGGCTTAAGTGAGGGAAATATGAGATTTAGAAATGACGAATATATATATAAAATAGGGATTCTCGGAAATTTAGATCATCGGCCATGGGATACTCCGAAATGGACTCCATGGAAACGGTAATCTCGGCAATTAAATTATTTGAAATTTCTCGGAAACTGGATACTTAAAAACAGGATTCTTGGAAATGGGATTCTTGGAAATGGGATTCTTAGAAACGGGACTCTTGGAAATTGGATTCTTGGAAATGGGATTCTTGGAAATGGGATTCTTAGAAACGGGACTCTTGGAAATTGGATTCTTGGAAATTGGATTCTTGGAAATGGGATTCTTGGATATTGGATTGTTTGAAATTGTATTCTTGGAAATGGAATGTAATGTAATGGAATGGAATTCTAGAAAAAATATTCTTTGAAATCGCTTCTATGAAAATCGGCATTCCTTGTAATTCGATTATCAGTAATTCGATTATCGAATCCGAGATGGGATTGTACCAAGAAATTTGCAATAAAGCAAGTTTGAAAAAGTCGGTTCAGACATTGAAATGCAGGTCAAACAAAACGGTCACTCACCCAGGACCATTCTGGCCAGCTCCTTGTCGCTTTGAATCGCAGACTGCTGCTGCTGATGCTGGTGCTGTATTATACTGAGTAAGTGCGGCGGCACGAGCTTACTCAGCTCTGGTGGCAAGGCTTGCATGCTTCGATTTAAAATGTCGAGCGTTCAAGGTCTGATAAGAAACTAAAAAGCTAGTGTAACATGGTCGCAGGCTTTTATAGATAATCTCTGAATTATGGCCATTGGTTTGGTTTGTCTTTCGACTTACAAATCTGTATGTTGAGCGTTCTGTAAAACTGCGTTGTTCTCTCTGGAACAATTTTTCGGTGCCTACTCCGCAGTCCGTTCATCTATTCTTTTCTGCCAGTCCTCTCATATTTTCTGTTGAAAACGTCTTTCTATTCAGGCCATGCTGTGAACGCGCATTCTCCGCTTATTTCATTCTCTCTCTCTGTCCCTTCCCCGTGCATGTGTACGGCTGTGAATAGTAGCTAGAGTCTAATGGCTTTATGCATTACCTCAGTGCTGTACTTGGTTTAGTGCTTACTCTGCTGCAGCTGTGTGGGTGAGCAGACGATTGAGTCGCGCACAAATACTGCTGTGTTAGAGCAATAGGTAGCGGTAGCTTGGCATGAATGCTTTGTTAATTTGTCCCATGGCCCCCGGAATCGTCAGTGTGTGCCCGCGATTTTTATAGTCTATGATAAACCTCTTTTGGATGAAAATTTTATTATATAGTAGCAATGACAATACCATTGTACCATGACTACGTGGCTATCGGGCGGGCTGATATTCGATTATTGCCATAGACGATGTCATTTTGGCCCGAAAAGTTGGGCCGATAATGGATTATTTTTGTGTATTTTAACGTATAGCCACATACTATAAGCCACATAGTCTATGGTACAATCACAGTATTACCCAGGCTTTGCGGGCGATAATGAGAAATCCCTCGGGCGCCTTCGGCGCCCTCTGGCTTTCCCATTATCGCCCTGAAAGCCTGGGTAATAATATACTATTAATTATAACTGCCCGCAAGAAAAATTACCGAGCATTAATTCATCTATGGTCATTAACGGCCAAGGCTTTCTGCCCGCCGGGCAAAAAGATTATAGGGCAAATATATCGTTACATTGGCCAGTCAGTATCCACGAGTATTCTTGAATATTTTGACAAAAATAATATTTAACATAAGGACTCGATGAACTAAAACTGGCATAGTCACTGAGTGTGTGGCTCGCATTATAAGGCTTCAGCAACGTATTATGGTATAAACGATCACTCAGCGATAATGGCATGTCTATGGCACATACGCGCCTCGATCGACCGCCATTAACTTGCTCGGCACCCAACCGGTAAAGTTCCATTGTTTGCAGAAAATTTTCCATCCCTAGCTGCTTGGCACTAATCTGGTTATTTAAATATTATATTAATTATATTAATCGGAAGAGGTTGTAGCCTAGTGGTTAGGGCGTCGGACTCACGACTTGAAGGTCGGGGGTTCGATTCCCGACTCCACTGGAACAATTTGCGTCCTTTAGCAAGACACTTAACTCTGCATTGCTTCAGTTCACCCAGCTGTTAAATGGGTACCAGCATCAGCTGGGATAATTGAAGGTGGGTGTGGCGTCCCCCCAGTCCGTGGACTGAACAGCTGTACGCAGGCTTCAGAGGCGCCGCGCATAAGCTGCGGCTGTGCTGTTGGCTGCACATCTGACCCAATTGGTGCAGGTGTAATCAATACCAATATTGATAGGCTGCAGAGGGTTGAAACGAGGTAACACGTTGAGGCGCGAAGCTCATCCATCTCTGCGGTAGACTTATCCGTGTTAACTGGCGCCGTAGTCGACGGTTCAAGGTCGTTTCATCATGTCACATAGCGTGTTCTTTCCAAGAATCCCCTATTTTGAGGCTAAATCCCGGGATTAGAATGCCTAGTTGTTATACTCACCCTAACTTTGGCAGTAAAAATGTCTGCCTGCTTGAACTGTATATGGTCTCCAGCGACACTCTTAGAGAAAACGTGCTTCGTTTTCCACTTCTGAGCGACAATTTGTGCAAATCCTATTATAGAAAGGAATTCTAGGTCTTACAGTCCGTAATGTTCCACTGATAAGTTGTGATTTCCCAGACGAAAATTGGATAGGATGACTTTCGGGGCATTGAAAATGCAAAGATTTTTTCGTAGAAATTTTCCGTAACTAAGTTTAACAGATTTCTCAACCCATTGTCTACACCAGAGGCCCGATGCGGCCCTCGAAGCTCCCTAATCCGGCCCATTGCCCCTTCCAACACCTACAGTATCCTGTTCCATATTTCCCCGTCTCATCTCTCATATGGAGATGGAGAATCTCATCTCTCCCTTGTTCTCATTTTTCTCTCCCATCTCATCTCTCCCTTTCTCATCTCTTCCCTGTTTCATCTCTCCCCTGTCTTATCTCTCCCTCATCTCATCTCTTCCCTGTCTCATCTCTCCTCTGTCTCATCTCTCCCCTGTCTCATCTCTCCCATGTCTCATCCCTTCCCTTTCTCATATTTCTACAGTTAAAGCGGCCCGCTGTCGTCTTTAAGGTTCTCTCAGCGCCCGCACGGTAATATGTTTGCCTACCCCTGGTCTACACTTTTCTATTCAGCTTCAAAGGTAACCTTGTGTCGATTAGATTCTGTTTTTTTGGTCAGGAGACAATTATGCATCGTGCAGTATGCAGCAGCGTAATAGTAAAAATATGTTAAAAATGTGGCTTGTTTTTTAGTTTTGCTTATAATTTTTCGTTTATGAATCAGATTTTTCTATTTAGGTGAGTTTTTGCACATATTGCCTAGGATGAATCAGACCCAAGCTAATTTAATGGGGGAGCGATGCCCCCATGTGGTGCAGGGGGACAGGAAGACTTCCAGTCCAAATGCTATTTATAGAAGTCCTTGTTGGGTTGAGAGTACCAAAAAGAGGCCAAGCTAGAAGACTAAATGGAATGTAGCACACGATATGCTGCATATATAAACTTCAGCAAGCATTGCCCAAGCGAATCGGCTTATCAAATGTGTATTTAATTATGTTAGCTGTGTTCATAAACAAATCTGGGTGTAGTATCTTCTCCTATAGATCGAGCTGAGATAAGAATTAGGGAATCAAAATCAAACAGACTGTACACAGAATTTACATTGTAAAACCCATATCCTAAGTAAAACAGCTTAACACTTTATCTAATTACGAATGTAGGAGCTTTCCAAATACACACTAAAGCCCACAATGAGCTCAGATTAATACTTCGCCTTTCGACTTCAATTCACTGACTTACAAGAAAAAAATATACGACGATTTTTCCTCTAAACATCTTTAGGTTATTTTCCTAGCTTTATGTTTGGAATTTCTTGAAAATATGTGCTCAAATGCGATTGCAAGGAAGCTGGTTGAAGATTAAAAAATTGATTTTAAGGTTAACATCTCCAAACAATTACGTAGTAATGACTAAATAACCATGGACTACTACGTTTTGTTTAGTAGTCCTTGCTCATTTAGTGAAGCATAAACGGCGATATTTCCCTAAAACTACTTGTTAGAAATAAAAAAAAATTTCAAACTTAGTTTGGGCTGCTTCCGAATACTTTTGTTGCGCCCATGACCAAATTGTGTTTAAAAAACTCGACTGTGTGTAACAACTATCTCCGACGGTGTAAAATTTACGCTTCCGTTACTTGTTAAATCAAATACACTACGTTCTTATGACGCAGAATTATTCATTAGCATTTGCAGCGCAGTATAAAATGCATATAAAAGCTTTATTATTAATTTTTTATTTTTTATGAAAAATATATCTTTGCTCATCGTTAGTGCAAACAATAAATTATGTATTTCAACGGCGTTTAGTCAGATTAATATTTTGTCCTATCGTTGTAGTCTCTATTTTTTTGTGTAGTGAGAAATGTTGAAGCAGATAATCCAGTAGCATTTTCTGAACCTATTTAAAGCTTAAAACATGTCAGAACTTTGCTGAAGAAATCTGTTGCTATCTGCTTTTGTGAGGCTGTTATATCCAACTTACAAGACAATTTCTAAATTCACAGTTTATACAAATATTTTAGCTTTATCCGACAAGAAAAATGTTAGGTAACTATACTTGGATGCTTCGTTTATGTTTTCGTTCTCAACTGTATAAAAATATCAAAAAGGACTATTAGCACCAGCTAATAGTTTAAACGTTTAAACTGAAAGTTGAAAACAATTATCCAACTACTCGATTGCAATAGGTAGAAAAAGAAACAAGAAAGAAAGTTACGAACTTACGATTACATATCTGACGCTTGATCTGATTCGCTTCAGTTGTTTTCGGTTTGTTAAATAGACAAATATATAATTCTATAGATAGGTATCGTCTAATTTTATAAACAAGTTTTGTCTATCCCCTAAGTACGAGTAAAAGTAACAATATTTAGATTTTAGATGCCTTATGGCTTACTTTTTACAGATAAGTTACTCGAATTTTTACGTTGGTTGAATGTTCAGCTCAGCTGACAGAGGTTGAAGTTTATCTAAAGCTCTGATCTAGCAAATTTATTATTTATAAATGTACATAATAAAGATATATCATTTAAATGCTATTATAATATAATAATATATTATAATATTATTATAATATAATATAATATTATAATATGGAAGTTTAACTATTAATGATTTTTTAGTTGATGGCAATGGCGAATTTTGTATATGTTTTTCTTGTATCATAAACTAAGATATCTACAAAAAAGTAGTTCATGAATGTTTAATAAATAATGTAGATACTGGAGCTCCCTTCATAGCATCAGCTTTTATCAATTTTCTTTTTGCGAGATTAGTCAGAGAGGCAAATAACAGAACTGAGTAATAAAATATTTTCGAATTGTTTGCAATTTAGTACATGTGACTCCCGAGTCCAAGCTAAGTTGGAATAGAAAACTGACTATGTATAGGAATAAGTTGACTCATGTACAGGAAAGTCGCGCTCTAGGTTAAATTGCCATGACTTAAAACCCGGATTAAATTGATCAATCAACAATGACAGCAGACTGCTGGTTAGTGACGCTTTTCGTTTTCCGCCAAATTTTCCTATGAATTCCACGATCAATTTTTTTACTTGGCACTAGGTAGGGGAATGATTTCCTCATTTTACTGTCTGCAAGCAGACAGTGTAAGGCATTGTAAAAGCATTAATATTTGCTACCAAAGCATTCAGATGCCTCTCTAAGTTGGTCATAGTAATTTAGATTTATCGTTAGTGCAAGCAGCCAAGATAGAATAATTTTGGCAAATAATTTTGCAGTAGGTCCCTGCTGGTCCCCCCTGTCTCGCCTTGACAACTTGGCAAAGCCATTCTCGGCTTGTTTAACAACACCCACCTCTTGCGCTCCGTTGAGAGAAGGCGAAAGGCTTAAAATCACAGTTGAAAGCCCGCTAGCTCCCCTCTATACTCTCAACAAACAAACAGAGCAGTGCAGTTTGCTGCTCAAATAGGGGCCCTTTCAAAAGCCGGCTTCCAGATTTCAGTCCAGTTGGTTTGAGACCTGTCACAGCGGGCCATTGTGCAAGCCTGGCAGGTGCTTATTGACTGCACAGCAGCCATTGCAGCTTCACTTGCTTGGTACACAATGCGCCGGCTTCTCCCTCTCTGTCTCTGTTGCTATGCAATCTGGAGCGTATATAATATGCGAACTTCTGCAGGCTTTGATAGGCCGGGCTAGAACTCAATGGTAGATGGAGAGAAAGAGATGGAGAGAGAAAATGCAGCTGGGGTTGGCAGAAACTCCCCCCCTCTACCCTTCACTCCGTCTGCAGACATTCGTCACATGATTTATTCGTTCTCACTTACAGCAAGCAGTTCTTATCTTTTTAGTTCAACAGCTGCTGACAAAGGCCCTTAGAGACGGCCTGAATTTCATCTGTGATCTCTCTCTCTCCCTCCCTGTCCCTCTCGCCCTGAGTCCCAATCTGCAGCAGCATAATTAAAGCAGAGCTGGTTGGTTAAAATAGTCTTTTCAGTCGGCCGGCCCTGCTCCATTATTCAGCCGACACTAACCAGATGCCTGCTCTGATGGAAGGCGCACAAAGCGAGACAGGGGAGGAAAGCACACAGACGGACTGAGAGCAGAGAGCACTGAGGGGCTGCTCCATTCGCCTTTGCGATAGAAACAGAGCGAGATAAATAGGAGGCAGGGTGGCATTGGAGTGCTCTAAGTGCATCTCGTAGGAAAAAAGGTGTCTCTAACGAGTGTTTGCTTCGCCGCTATTAGCTCTACCTAACAAAAACTTAGGGGATTATTCGACCTTTTAGCAACGCGAATAAAGAGGAGATGCGACCGGGCGCAAAGCCATCACCCGTTAATCCAGCGCATAATTCGCTTTGACTCATTCCAGTCTAGAAACCCCTGAAGACAAAAACAAAAGAAACACAAAAAGCATCTAGCGGCGCAAGTATAAGACATCAGGACTGACAGCCTCTAAGGCCTGACCCCGGAACTGACACTGCTCAAGCTCCTTGAGCAATGACCAGCGCCCTGATGGAGCACAGCAGCGTTGGCAGCCTCCTGACCACCAGGCGGCAGGCTCGCGAAGAGCGGCGCAGGCAGAAGCGCATTGTGATCTTCTGCAACGGCGACATCTTCTTCAAGGGCAAGAAGCTGAGCATCACGCCCAATCGGTACGTGTCCTACAATGACCTGCTGCAGGACCTGACCTACCGGATGCCGCAGAATCTGTACCTGCCCAACGGTGTCCGCCAGCTGTTCTCACCCAGCAGCGGCCGGCGGCTGGCCAGCGTCTCCGACCTTCGCGACGGCGGCGCCTACGTGTGCGCCGGCAATGAGACCTTCAAGCCCGTCAAGTACGGAGCTGCGGAACTGCTGCCCTGGGGCAAAGGTGAGCGAATTGCGTGCGGGATTATAATTATAATATTAATAATTGCAATGGCGCATCAGTTGGTGACACTAGATCCGCAGCCAGCGAGGAGGCAATTCTGCCCATTTCGCTGACTCCTGAGCACACACGCACACAGATACTGTACGCAGGCACACACAGGCGTGTACATCTGCCCTGACTTTCTAAATTTTACGACAAGCCCCTAAGCCGTCTCTACGAGGCTGCGCCCCAAATGAATGTGGCCTCGCCGCGGAATCGAACTCAGGGACCTTGTTGCGAGAGGAAAATGCGTTAGACCGCTCTGCCACTGACCTCCCATTGGAGAGACTTTGAGCATTAATCCTAACAAATGGATAACCAAGTACAGTACAATTCTAAAGTCCCTGTACTGTACTCAACCCTCAAAGCCGTTATTGGAGTGGGTAGAAATCTCCATGGACTGGGCAGTCGACCCCGAAATTGATTATTGCTGGTATTCGAGCTCCTAAATCAGAATTCTTATACTTGGTTTTACTTGGAATTTACTTGGAATAAAAGTACAGATTCACATTGTCTACCAGCGTCAGTATTTGTTGATTACATCAATAATTTTCCCAGTTTTAGTAAGTCGAAACTAAAAATTCGCTTCGCTTGTTGCGCCAAAGAATTACAAAGATAATTGGACAATTAAAAGCGGAACACCCCCCGGTTAATTTCAGATGTTGAGAGGCCAGGTTTGTTTGTTAAAGTTGATTTCATTTTTTTTCTCATTTTAGATGTGAAAACTCTTTTTTTCTATTCCTAAAGAAACTATAGGAAATCCCTACTTTGCTTCAAATATTTATTTTCTGCTGCTTCAAAAACGACACATTTTGGGGCCTTTGAAGACGATGCGAACAAAAACAGTTACTCCGTGAGTTACTAGTTGAGTTGCTAGTGTGAAATCTCTTTACAACCTAAACAACAGACATTAAAATCGATTGCTGGCAGCAGACAATAGCATCGCTTTTTCATTACCTGCTTTTTCTTACCTGTTCATTCGCTCCTTATATGAACGGCACTGAGCGCGAGAAAAATGTGTGACGCAGTGGTGAAAATTTAGCGCCTTTAGTCTACCTGCCTGTCTGCTAATGGAATAAAATGAAATTAAAAACTATGAAAGGTTCTCAACTCAACGCGTTTTTTATGACTCGCAAAGTAACAATAGTGGAATAGAAGCGGAAGGCGAACAGCTCATGCTGTACACCAGACAGGCGGGGACACTTACAGATAGAAGCACCGATAGAAAGACAAACAATATAAATATTCACTGGCAGACAGACAAATTGATAGGCAGACTGGTAGATTGATAAAAAAAGACTGGTAGATTGATACAGAGACTGGTAGATTGATAGAAAGCCAGACGTATCCCCAGATCAGATAAAAGGGCAAGGTTTTATCAAGTGACCTGAGCAAGTCTGCTTATCAGCTTCCTGACTGAGCACACGGATACACCGTTAGACTCATCTGAGCTCACCTCACCGCTAATAAACCGAAAATGTCATTTCTCCCAGGTGCCCAGTCCAACAGCAACTTCGACGCCTCAGTCTATGGTGGTGGCGGGGCTGCCGCCATCGCCGCCCCCAGCTCCTCCCAGTTCGCCGGCTACAACGCCTTCCCACCGTCGAAGTTTCTCAAACGGCAGCAACACAATGCTCTGCAGCAGCAGCAGCAGCAGCATCTGCAGCTGCAGTTGCAACAGAAGCAGCCGGAGTCCAGTCGGATTGCGGCATTGCGCGGCTCTCACAGTCGAGACGATGTCGCCGGCGACTCGTCCGGCATTGCGGGCGGCGTCACCCGACAGCCGAAGGTCGTCACAATCGTCAAGGACGGTCCCAGACCGCGCCAAGTGGTCAAGATCCTGCTGAATCGTCGGGGAGTTCAAAGCTTCCAGCAGCTGCTGGCTGACATCTCCGATTCGTTCGGCGGAGGCCGTCGGACGGGTCGGCTGCGCCGGCTGTGGAGCATCGCCGGTCGCGAGGTTCGCGACGTCGGCGACCTGTTCCGCGATGAGGAGCTGTTCGTTGGCAGTGCCGGCGAGGAGGCGATGGCGCTGGACCGCGTCGCCGACCTTCTCGATGAGCTCTATCCAGGCAACGCCGACGTCAAGTCGCTCCTTCGGCACTGGGAGAGGCGGCTTCGCCGTCAGGAAAAACGGCGCGGCAGTCGGGGCCACGTGGCTCCTCAGCAGCTGCCGCCGCCACGAGTCGAAGAGCGGGACAGCGGCTATGAGGAGGCCGAAGTTTTAGTGTCGACACCGTCGGCTCAGCAGCAGCAGGCTGGGGCGCCGTTGCGAGGGGAGCCGCTCAGGCAGGCCCTGGCGGCCAGGCGGCACTCGAAGCCGCTGCCGCTGATTCACGAGCCTTCGACGCAGCCGGCGCCGCCCGACGCCGAGGAGGCAAACCGACAGCAGCGGCTGGCGGAGGAGCAGCGGCTCGCTGACGAGGCCGCCACTGCAAAGCGGGACAAGCAGCGCAGGCTTGGGAAACAGCGAGAGGCTCCAGTCAGTAAGCAGCAGCAGGTTAAGGGTCGCGTGGTGCTGCCTCCGATTCAGGCATCAGCGAAGGAGCCGCAGCAGGCACCGACCAGCGACAAGGAGAAAAAAGCAGCCGAGAAGCAGGCGGCTCGCAAGGAGAAGAAGGCTCAGCAGCAGCAGCAGCAGCAGCAGCAGCAGCAAGAGGAGGAAAGTCAGCCGCAGCCGTTGCCTGCACTGCCGCAGATTCCAGCAGAATCCGCCGGCGTTGAGAAGAAGTCGCCTCATCACCAGCCAAAGCAGCAGCAGCAGCAGCCGACGCGAAGATCGGTAACCCCTGAGCAGCCATCAACCCCAGCCGGCCGGATTCTGTCCCCGGTTCGCGAGGAGGAGAAGGAGGCAACACAGGCCACGGCATCGGCTGTCGGTGGAGTCGCAACCGCCGCGGCCACCGGGGTGACGCGGACGGAGGCCTCGCTGAAGGGCGAAGCCGCGGCTGCCACCACGGCGAGCGCAGAGACGCCCAGAAAGCACGAAGTCAAGAGAGCCGAGAAGTCGACTGACAATGCGGCATCCAAGCCAGCATCAGCCAAGGAGAAGGCCAAGAAGGAGACGCAGCAGCAACAGCAGCAGCAGCGGCAGACTCCTAGAAAGAGCGCCTCAAAGAAGCCGCCGGACAATCAGAAGGAAGCGGAGAAATCTTCGGAGCCACCGGCAGCGGATTCGCAGCGCCCGCTGATTCGCCCGATCTCCTCCAGCCGCTTCATCAACGAGCGCTACGAGCTGGGCAAGACCATGGGCGACGGCAACTTTGCCATCGTCCGAGCCTGCGTGAAGAAGGAGAGCAAAAACGAGTACGCCATGAAGGTGATCGACAAGTCCAAGCTCAGGGGCAAAGAGCACATGGTCATCAACGAGGTTCGGATCATGAAACTCTGCCAGCACCCCAACATTGTCCGCCTGCTGGAAGAGTACGAGACGCGGACTGAGATCTACCTGGTCATGGAGCTGGTGAAGGGCGGCGACCTGTTCGACGCCATCAGCCAGGTGGTGAAGTTCAACGAGACCCAGGCGTCGCACATGGTGGCCGATATGGCCAGCGCCCTGTTCTACCTGCACAGCAGGAACATTGTGCACCGAGATCTGAAACCAGAGAACCTACTGGTCAGTAGTATGCTACTTTCAACTAGTTATCTAGATTGATGGAAGCTAGACAAAGATCATAAAAATTTTCCCTCGGGACCGAAATTCGAACTCACGACCTCTCGGGAAACGAGCTCCCAAGTACTTTCAAGTCCGATGACTTAATTTAGATTCTACTTAGTTTAGTTTAGTTAAGTTACATTTAGAAGGACCACAAGGGGATTTCAAATACCCGCTGCCTACTTCACGACAGCTCCCAAAACGAATGACCGATTTTTGTGAAAGTCCACCCTATGGATGAAAGTTTTCCGCCCTCTATAATGAACAAACTTTCAAAGCCGTCCGATGTCAGCATCGTCGAGATATTCAACGATTCTTGTCGGAGACCTTGGTGACAACTAACAGCTAGCATAGCTCTTTTTGTGATTCTGGAAGTCGTTTCATCGTGTATAGCGGAGACTTTAAGCCCCTGTTCTGGATTTCCATCATGCGGATATGTGGAAAAACCTTCACTAGTATTTCTGGTGTTAAAAACACTATAGCCGCTCAGTCGATTCGAACCCGGGACCTTCCGAGTCGTAGACCAATCCGATACCGCTTGGCTAGATAAATAAGTGATTTGGAAGTTTCTCTGTATTTTTCAGGTGTATCGGAGCAAGGACAACAAAATCAGTTTGAAACTCGGCGACTTTGGCTTGGCCATGGAGGTTGACAAGCCGATTTATACCGTGTGTGGCACCCCAACCTATGTTGCGCCAGAGATTCTAGAGGAGCGAGGTGAGAACTGCAGATTGCCTTTGCAGTTTCCTGGAACGGATTCTTTGAGCTCTTGTTAGACAGGTGCCTACCTGTTAGACATATGTCCCTACCTGTTAGACATAGATGACTACCTGTTAGACAAAGATGCCTACCTGTTAGACAGAAGTGCCTAACTGTTAGACAGCGGTGCCTATCTGTTAGACAGCGGTGCCTACCTGTTAGACATGCCTACCTGTTAGACACAAGTGCCTACCTGTTAGACAGAAGTGACAACCTGTAAGACAGAAGTGCCTACCTGTTAGACAGAAGTGACAACCTGTTAGACAGAAGTGCCTACCTGTTAGACAGAAGTGACAACCTGTAAGACAGAAGTGCCTACCTGTTAGACAGAAGTGCCTACCTGTTAGACAGAAGTGCCTACCTGTTAGACAGAAGTAGATGTAGGTCAACCATTCCGATACTCACCTTGCAGGCTACGGACTCGAAGTAGACCTGTGGGCCCTGGGAGTCATCACCTACATCCTGCTGTGCGGCTTCCCGCCGTTCAGAAGTCGTGAGCGCCGACAAACCGAGCTGTTCCAGTTCATCAAGTCAGGCGTGTTCGAATTCCTCAGCCCCTACTGGGATCACATATCCCTGTGTGAGTGTGGAATTCCGATAAAATCAATTTATCGATTTATTGAAGATCGTTTGACCGTCAATTATCCCTCTTAATCACATTTATCTTCCTATCTCCCAATTTCACTGCTTCTACCATCTCCAGCCGCAAAGGACCTAATCCAGAGACTGCTGGTGGTTGACAGAAGGCGCCGGTACACAGCTGTGGACGTGCTGTGCCACCCATGGGTGATAAGCCTCGGCGGCTCCAGGAAGCTGCCGCCCAATCTGAGCATGAAGGAGCAGCAGGCGAAGCTGCGAGACCAGCTGGTCAAGCAGGCCGAGGAGGGCATGGCGGAGTTCCAGCAGGTCAAAGCCAACAGCATCTACGGAGTGCAAGCCAATGCAAAGTAGATCCCATACGATTGAGGCTAAACACTTCAGGACTTCGTGGCTAAAACCCTACTACCGTTTCTTAGAATCCCAACGGCGATTTCTTAGAATCCGAATCACGATATCTCATAATCCAAGTTAAGATTTCTAAGAATCTTAAATACGATTTCGTGGAATCCCGACAACGATTTCTTGGAAATTTGACTATAATTTCTAAGAATCTTGACTTCGTTTTCTACGAACCGCAAGAATAATTTCCATGAAATGCAAGTAGTTTCTAAGAAACGCAAATACGATTTCTAGGAATCCGGAATACAATTTTTTAAGAATCGCAACACCTTTAATGATCTTAAATATGATTTCCGTTAACAGGACTTTCGCATAGGGATTTTTATTGGAGGCAAAAGTCCTTATAGAGAGACTTCACAATTCAATCATTCAAAATATTCCTAGCTCACCTATTTGGTTACTTCCATTTTGTTTCTTAATAAAGCAGTGATTGATCTATTTTACAAATTCAATGTTTGCCTTTTATTTAACCAGCTGGATTCAAAGCTTCGAAAATGTACTTTCAAAATGTATTCCCCCCCCGAGTTATTTTATCACGATTCTACTATCGTGAGTAGGTATAGCGCATTTTTTGTACATTTCTACTTCTTGCTAAACTGTGCCTTGATATCGGAGCAGATGGTGTCACAGAGCTAGAGTTCTATTTTTGATTGGTTTATTGTGTTTTGCACGCAGAAATCAGCCATTGTACCTCAAGTACTCGTAATGACCAAATGAACAGCTACCGCGGTATAGAAACTATCTATTATTTTGTCTCAGTGCCTTATGAAAACAAAGACCACTAAACATTGGTCTGCTCCCGTAAGATGCTTTCAGTATTTGTTAGTATTTGCAAACATATATAAAACAGCAACACGGTACAGTATAACTCACTTTCGCCAACAATCCAATTACTGTCTATTGTTTCTCGTCTACTTACAACAGTGCCTATGCCATAGCTAATATATAACTGTTATTTGCTACTCTTAGCAGTATAAGCGTACATACATATAGCAAATTAGCAGACTTTTTACTTATTTTGTCCCGGAGTTTGTACACCTGTAGATTTTAACTGTTTCCGTGCCTTGACTTTTAACAGAAGATATAATATATTTTTCGGAATGTCTGTACAACTCTAGAGTATTGTAGAGTTGTTTAGTTTTTGAATCAATCAGAATTCAGAAAAATACAAATTGTGATTGGACCTTCATAATTCTCTTCCTAGTGCTAGAAAAATATGAAATTTAATAATTGAAAAAAATTTTCTGCATGAACTTTTTTTACATTAACAGATTCAACAACAAATGAGAACTTAGATAATGATTATTTATTGAAATGATCCCCAGCAGATCCCAATGATCCCCAGCAGATCCTAATGATCCTCAGCAGATCCCAATGATCCCCAGTAGATCCCAATGATCCCCAGCAGATCCTAATGATCCCAAGCAGATCCCAATGATCCCAAGCAGATCCCAATGATCCTCAGCAGATCCCAATGATCCCCAGTAGATCCCAATGATCCCCAGCAGATCCCAATGATCCCAAGCAGATCCCAATGATCCCCAGCAGATCCTAATGATCCTCAGCAGATCCCGGTGATCCCCAGCAGATCCTAATGATCCTCAGCAGATCCCGGTGATCCCCAGCAGATCCTAATGATCCTCAGCAGATCTTAATGATCACAAGCAGATCCCAATGATCCTCAGCAGATCCCAATGATCCTCAGCAGATCCCGGTGATCCTCAGCAGATCCCAATGATCCTCAGCAGATCCCAATGATCCTCAGCAGATCCCAATGATCCTCAGCAGATCTTAATGATCCTCAGCAGATCCCAATGATCCCCAGCAGATCCCAATGATCCTCAGCAGATCCTAATGATCCTCAGCAGATCTTAATGATCACAAGCAGATCCCAATGATCCTCAGCAGATCTTAATGATCCTCAGCAGATCCCAATGATCCCCAGCAGATCCCAATGATCCTCAGCAGATCCCGGTGATCCCCAGCAGATCTTAATGATCACAAGCAGATCTTAATGATCCCCAGCAGATCTTAATGATCACAAGCAGATCTTAATGATCCCCAGCAGATCTTAATGATCACAAGCAGATCTTAATGATCCCCAGCAGATCTTAATGATCACAAGCAGATCCCAATGATCCTCAGCAGATACCAATGATCCTCAGCAGATCCCGGTGATCCCCAGCAGATCCTAATGATCCTCAGCAGATCCCAATGATCCTCAGCAGATCCCAATGATCCCCAGTAGATCCCAATGATCCCCAGCAGATCCTAATGATCACAAGCAGATCCCAATGATCCTCAGCAGATCCCAATGATCCCCAGTAGATCCCAATGATCCCCAGCAGATCCTAATGATCCCAAGCAGATCCCAATGATCCTCAGCAGATCCCGGTGATCCCCAGCAGATCTTAATGATCCCCAGCAGATCCCAATGATCCCCAGCAGATCCCAATGATCCTCAGCAGATCCCGGTGATCCCCAGCAGATCTTAATGATCACAAGCAGATCTTAATGATCCCCAGCAGATCTTAATGATCACAAGCAGATCTTAATGATCCCCAGCAGATCTTAATGATCACAAGCAGATCTTAATGATCCCCAGCAGATCTTAATGATCCCCAGCAGATCTTAATGATCACAAGCAGATCCCAATGATCCTCAGCAGATACCAATGATCCTCAGCAGATCCCGGTGATCCCCAGCAGATCCTAATGATCCTCAGCAGATCCCAATGATCCTCAGCAGATCCCAATGATCCCCAGTAGATCCCAATGATCCCCAGCAGATCCTAATGATCACAAGCAGATCCCAATGATCCTCAGCAGATCCCAATGATCCCCAGTAGATCCCAATGATCCCCAGCAGATCCTAATGATCCCAAGCAGATCCCAATGATCCTCAGCAGATCCCGGTGATCCCCAGCAGATCTTAATGATCACAAGCAGATCTTAATGATCCCCAGCAGATCTTAATGATCCCCAGCAGATCTTAATGATCACAAGCAGATCCCAATGATCCTCAGCAGATACCAATGATCCTCAGCAGATCCCGGTGATCCCCAGCAGATCCTAATGATCCTCAGCAGATCCCAATGATCCTCAGCAGATCCCAATGATCCCCAGTAGATCCCAATGATCCCCAGCAGATCCTAATGATCACAAGCAGATCCCAATGATCCTCAGCAGATCCCAATGATCCCCAGTAGATCCCAATGATCCCCAGCAGATCCTAATGATCCCAAGCAGATCCCAATGATCCTCAGCAGATCCCGGTGATCCCAGCAGATCCTAATGATTCTCAGCAGATCCCAATGATTCTCAGCAGATCCCAATGATCCTCAGCAGATCCCAATGATCCCCAGTAGATCCCAATGATCCCCAGCAGATCCTAATGATCACAAGCAGATCCCAATGATCCTCAGCAGATCCCAATGATCCCCAGTAGATCCCAATGATCCCCAGCAGATCCTAATGATCCTCAGCAGATCCCAATGATCCCCAGCAGATCTTAATGATCCCCAGTAGATCTTAATGATCACAAGCAGATCCCAATGATCCTCAGCAGATACCAATGATCCTCAGCAGATCCCGGTGATCCCCAGCAGATCCTAATGATCCTCAGCAGATCCCAATGATCCTCAGCAGATCCCAATGATCCCCAGTAGATCCCAATGATCCCCAGCAGATCCTAATGATCACAAGCAGATCCCAATGATCCTCAGCAGATCCCAATGATCCCCAGTAGATCCCAATGATCCCCAGCAGATCCTAATGATCCCAAGCAGATCCCAATGATCCTCAGCAGATCCCGGTGATCCCAGCAGATCCCAATGATCCCCAGCAGATCCTAATGATTCTCAGCAGATCCCAATGATCCTCAGCAGATCCCAATGATCCCCAGTAGATCCCAATGATCCCCAGCAGATCCTAATGATCACAAGCAGATCCCAATGATCCTCAGCAGATCCCAATGATCCCCAGTAGATCCCAATGATCCCCAGTAGATCCCAATGATCCCCAGCAGATCCTAATGATCCTCAGCAGATCCCAAGGATCCTCAGCAGATCCCAATGATCCTCAGCAGATCCCGGTGATCCCCAGCAGATCCTAATGATCCCAAGCAGATCCCAATGATCCTCAGCAGATCCCAATGATCCTCAGCAGATCCCAATGATCCCCAGTAGATCCCAATGATCCCCAGCAGATCCTAATGATCCTCAGCAGATCCCAATGATCCCCAGCAGATCTTAATGATCCCCAGTAGATCTTAATGATCACAAGCAGATCCCAATGATCCTCAGCAGATACCAATGATCCTCAGCAGATCCCGGTGATCCCCAGCAGATCCTAATGATCCTCAGCAGATCCCAATGATCCTCAGCAGATCCCAATGATCCCCAGTAGATCCCAATGATCCCCAGCAGATCCTAATGATCACAAGCAGATCCCAATGATCCTCAGCAGATCCCAATGATCCTCAGCAGATCCCAATGATCCCCAGTAGATCCCAATGATCCCCAGCAGATCCTAATGATCCTCAGCAGATCCCAATGATCCCCAGCAGATCTTAATGATCCCCAGTAGATCTTAATGATCACAAGCAGATCCCAATGATCCTCAGCAGATACCAATGATCCTCAGCAGATCCCGGTGATCCCCAGCAGATCCTAATGATCCTCAGCAGATCCCAATGATCCTCAGCAGATCCCAATGATCCCCAGTAGATCCCAATGATCCCCAGCAGATCCTAATGATCACAAGCAGATCCCAATGATCCTCAGCAGATCCCAATGATCCCCAGTAGATCCCAATGATCCCCAGCAGATCCTAATGATCCCAAGCAGATCCCAATGATCCTCAGCAGATCCCGGTGATCCCAGCAGATCCCAATGATCCCCAGCAGATCCTAATGATTCTCAGCAGATCCCAATGATCCTCAGCAGATCCCAATGATCCCCAGTAGATCCCAATGATCCCCAGCAGATCCTAATGATCACAAGCAGATCCCAATGATCCTCAGCAGATCCCAATGATCCCCAGTAGATCCCAATGATCCCCAGTAGATCCCAATGATCCCCAGCAGATCCTAATGATCCTCAGCAGATCCCAAGGATCCTCAGCAGATCCCAATGATCCTCAGCAGATCCCGGTGATCCCCAGCAGATCCTAATGATCCCAAGCAGATCCCAATGATCCTCAGCAGATCCCAATGATCCTCAGCAGATCCCAATGATCCCCAGTAGATCCCAATGATCCCCAGCAGATCCTAATGATCACAAGCAGATCCCAATGATCTTCAGCAGATCCCAATGATCCTCAGCAGATACCAATGATCCTCAGCAGATCCCGGTGATCCCCAGCAGATCCTAATGATCCCCAGCAGATCCTAATGATCCTCAGCAGATCCCAATGATCCTCAGCAGATCCCAATGATCCCCAGTAGATCCCGATGATCCTCTGTAAATCCCTATAATCCCAACGATACTCCCAAGTATGCGATATATCCAAGATTCCTTTCTAGATCCATAATCTTCTAAACCAACAGATCACAATTGCGAAAAATATTCTTAAAGGAGTTGAACACCGCCTGTTTATCTGCACATGGTTTTGTGAAATCCGAACATAGACCTGACGCTGTTAAAGCTCCGAAAAACCGCATTTATATTTACTATATATTTAACTAAACAACATTGTTAATGCTGCTCGCACAGTGCTTAATGTTGTTAATTAATCAGTTGAGCATACACATATAGATATCTGTTGCATTTAGTTGAATAAACTGACAGCTAATGTCTAGTCGTACTTGGCTAACAAACTAATGCGCTAATCTTTAAGTGAAAAATATGATTTCAATAAAACTAACAGTTTATTGTAGGGCTTATTTTTAACTCAAATATGAAATCTGAATCTACAGTTTTGGGGAGAAATCGTTTATGAATGATGAAAGTAAAGGACTTATTAGACACTGTTAAACAGACTATTCGTTTATGTTAACAAGAGAGGACACAGATTATCTAGTAGATCTTGATTGATATCTAGTAGATCATGATTGATATCTAGTAGATCATGATTGATATCTAGTAGATCTTCATTGATATCTAGTAGATCTTCATTGATATCTAGTAGATCATGATTGATATCTAGTAGATCTTCATTGATATCTAGTAGATCTTCATTGATATCTAGTATATCTTCATTGATATCTAGTAGATCTTCATTGATATCTAGTATATCTTCATTGATATCTAGTAGATCTTCATTGATATCTAGTAGATCTTCATTGATATCTAGTAGATCTTCATTGATATCTAGTAGATCTTCATTGATATCTAGTATATCTTCATTGATATCTAGTAGATCTTCATTGATATCTAGTATATCTTCATTGATATCTAGTAGATCTTCATTGATATCTAGTAGATCTTCATTGATATCTAGTAGATCTTCATTGATATCTAGTAGATCTTCAACAATTGATAAGTTCCTAAAACATTCTGCAGAAATCTCATTTAAGTATCCTAAAACTAATTGAAAGCAAATCCCAAGGTACCAGGCCCATTAATCGATTAGGTGAAACAGGCATTTGAAATCTGCATGTTCTTAAGTCCAAAGCCGGCAATTTGTGTTTGATTCCCCACAACGGCCCAACTGCTTCAGTCCGAGCTTTCGGGAGGCACAAAGTCCGTCACGGTGGTTCTCTCGCGGTTGTTCTTCATCCATTCCCTGGCTAGCCGCTGATTCTCCTCGGAGCTGTCTTGCTGATAGAATACGAAGCGGCGGTCCGGATCGTTTGGCAAAGGCTGGACATTGTCCAGGTCGCGCTCCTCGATGCGCTGCGGCATGGGCGCCGGCGGCACCTGGAAGCGAGGCCGCGGACTGTCGTGCAGCCGAATCTTGCTGAAGTAGCCAGGCTCGGGTCGGTCCTGAGGGTGCCATTGTGGAGTGTGAGTGACTCTAAATTTAGATCGCTACCTACAAAGATCATAAATATATAATTATCATTGGGAAAATCCCTAACTATCCCAGAACAAAATCTTTGAATATCATTAATGATTATAAAATGCTAAACCTGATCCTCAAATCTCAGCGTCTTCAAATTCTATTAATAATCGTCCAGTCCCGTTAATATTCAAATCCCATTCAATAGTTCTTAAATCACATTTAATAAACCTAAGTCACACTAAAAATCCTAAGATCCCTATTGTAATCCCAACCATAATCCTCAAATCCCAATAGTAATCCTTTGATCCCATTAATTATCCTCAAATCCCAATAGTAATCCTTAAATCCCATTAATTAACCTCAAATCCCAATAGTAATCCTTAAATCCCATTAATTATCCTCAAATCCCAATAGTAATCCTTAAATCCCATTAATTATCCTCAAATCTCAATAGTAGCTAATCCTTTGTAAAAATCCTAACAATGATATCCGAATTCAAACACAGTAATACTAAAACCCGATAGATGATCCTTAAGTCCATCAAGATGTTCAATGAAGACAAAAGTCCAGCTTCCAAAGCCTCACCTGTCCCAGGTGCTCCTTAATGCAAGCGTCGAACGGCAGCTGGTCAGTGCGGCAATAGTCTGGCCGATTCCAACCCGTGGATCGCTTCTCAAAGCAGTTCAGATAGCGCTCGAACGGCAGGGCGCAGTGCCGCTTGATTTGGCGAAAGAATTCTAAGCCGCACTCAGTGACGGCCTTGCCTTCGGACAGGCACCGGCGAGGATCCTGCAGGTAATTGGAGGAGAAAATGCATTAGAGTAGACAGGGTAGACAAGGTAGTCAAAGCAGACTGAGTAGTCAAGGAAGACAAAGCAGCCACGTGACAAATTAGCCAAGGTAGACTAAGTAGTCTAGGTAGATAGGGTAGATAAGGTAGTTAAGGTAGACAGAATAGCTAAAATAGACAGACTAGTCAAGGTAGACAGAGTAGTCATTGTAGACAGGCTAGTCTCGGGAGAACGAATGTATACTAAGTGGGTTATCTAGAGAAACAGATTGGGTAGTTAAAGCAGATAAATTAGCCAAGGTAGACTGAGTATTCAAGGTAGACAGGGTAGTCAAGGTAGACAGGGTAGTCAAGGTAGACAGGGTAGTCAAGGTAGACAGGGTAGTCAAGGTAGACAGGGTAGTCAAGGTAGACAGAGTAGTCAAGGTAGACAGGGTAGTCAAGGTAGACTGAGTAGTCAAGGTAGACAGGGTAGTCAAGGTAGACTGAGTTTTCAAGGTAGACAGGGTAGTAAAGGTAGACAGGGTAGTCAAGGTAGACGGGGTAGTCAAGGAAGACAGGGTAGTCAAGGAAGACAGGGTAGTCAAGGTAGACGGGGTAGTCAAGGTAGACAGGGTAGTCAAGGAAGACAGGGTAGTCAAGGTAGACAGGGTAGTCAAGGAAGACAGGGTAGTCAAGGTAGACTGATTTATCAAGACTTATTAGTCAAGGTAGAATAAGTAGTCAAGGTAGACTGAGTAGTCAAGGTAGACATGGTAGTCAAGGTAGACTGAGTAGTCAAGGTAGACAGGGTAGTCAAGGTAGACTGAGTAGCTAAGGCAGACTAAGTAGCCAAGGTAGACTAAGCAGTCAAGGTAGAGAGGGTGGTGCAGGCCAGTCACCTTGAGTGCCTCATTGTAGCACAGCATGAACTCCTTGCACTTGGTGTCGCAGAATTTTCCCAGCTGGTGGGCAGCGGCCATCATGGGGACGGTGGTCACGTTGATCTCCGGCACCTCCAGCTCAGCGGCGGTGGGCATCCACACGTCGTTGCCAAGCACCATGGCGGCGTTGCTGGGACAAAAATAGGATTTTTTGTCATTATTACGAAAAAAAATCCAAAAATTTCAGTTATTCTAATCCCTAAAAGTTCACTACCTAAGATCACTAGATCTATTTCAAATCCCAATAAGCCCCATCAAATTCAGCTCCTAAATCTCTGAAATTCTATTCAAATATCTAAAATCCTAAGAATCCCACTCTATCTCTGGAATCCCATAAAATCCATAAAACCTTAAGAATTAAATCCGATCCTAAAATCCCCCAACCCTAAAATCCCTTCTAATCTTAAAATCCCATCTATTCCTAAAATCCCTTCTAATCCTAAAATCCCATAGAAATTATGAAATCCCATCTAGTCCTAAAATCCCACCAAATCCTAAAATTCCACCAAATCCTAAAATTCCACCAAATCCTAAAATTCCACCAAATCCTAAAATCCCACCAAATCCTAAAATTCCACCAAATCCTAAAATTCCACCAAATCCTAAAATCCCTTATAATCCTAAAATCCCTTATAATCCTAAAATCCCTTCTAATCCTAAAATCCCATTGAAATTATGAAATCCCATTGAATCATAAAATCCCATCTAGTCGAAAAATTCCATCCAATCCTAAAATCCCTTCTAATTCTAAAATCCCATCCAATCCTAAAACCCCATTGAGTCATAAAATCCCATATGATCTCAAAATTCCATCTGGTCCTAAAATGTCATCAAATCCTAAAATTCTGTTAAGACATAAAATTTGCAAAATCCGGTAGCTAAAATATACAAGTGAATTCACAATAACAAGAAAAAGCACAGGACAAAGAAGATAAGCGACTCAAAAGTGTATCTCAGCTTGAATCGGTCAGATATCAAGAAAGAACTATATGTACTTCAGCGAATAGACACAAGCTTTGCTTTCAGATTCTGAACACTGATTTGCTCTACAGTTTACACAACAGGACAAGCGTAGATAAGAGAACTGCGTAGAACAAATAAACTAAAATATATAATAAGTTTCCATGTAGAACAATGGGTATTGATGCTTATTTACTAATATGCTGTATTTTTTACACTACTTTCACTAGCTAATGGTGCCCATAAAGTCGTTAATTAGTGAAAGCGAAAGAAATTTTCCGAAAATATCTCAAGTGGTGCAGCTTTTCGGTGTGCAGTGCGGTACACAATGGCGTGTAAAGACACGATACGAATGACTAAACTGCTTTTTGACAATGTAAAACATGGGTGAGCAGGTACTTTTGACTACAGTAATCGGGTGCAATGAACTATTTGTTGTCAGAAAGCAACAAGAGGATGTTACATCGTACCGGATAGTCTTCTATGCTTCCAATTAGAGTACATCAAGTAGAGTTGGAGCATTAACCAATCAGAAGATCAGATGGGTAAGGGGTATTGACCAATCAGAGGATCGGATAGGGTAAGGGGTATTGACCAATCAGAAGATCAGATGGGAAAGGGGTATTGACCAATCAGGGGATCAGATGGGGTAAGGGGTATTGACCAATCAGCGGATCGGATAGGGTAAGGGGTATTGACCAATCAGAAGATCAGATGGGAAAGGGGTATTGACCAATCAGAATATCAGATAGGTTAAGGGGTGTTGAACAGTCAGAAAATATAGGGAAAGCTACTGACCAACTGAAACACTAATAAGGATGAGAGCGATGCAGTGTGTTAAACAAGCACAACAAAAATCAATTTATAATGATAAAAAGTTATTTTCCCACAGAATCGCCCACTTTAAGGGAAAAAAACACTTAAGCGATGCCTCAGAAGAGAGATAACAATTTAAAGTGCTTCAAAAAGCATGATAGGATTTAGTAGAACAGCTCTGATCCCCTAAGAGTAGTCAAGCGTCCTGCATAGCCCAGCTCTCCTCAACAATGGCTCGCACTTTTTTCTCGTATTCTCGCTTATTTTCCTGGTAGAGTGTGGCCGCCACATTATTAGCCGGTGAGTTAGGATTAGGCTCATCCAGCAGGGACTGAATGGAGGTTAAAATAGCGGAAACATCATAGGTTGGGCTCCACTTGCTCTGCAGAATGTCCAAGCAGATACTGCCATCAGCGTACACATTCGGGTGGAACATCTTTGATATGAAGCGAACCTGGGGCGGCTTATTCGGATAATCCTCGCTGAACTCCATAGTCAGCTGGAAGGTGCCATCCTCGAATGGGGTGTCCTGCGGCCCGAAGATGACACAGTTCCACTGCATGATGTTGTCCTCCTTTGGGGCGCCAGACACCCCGGCTGGCGGATCCTCCTGCAGGCGCTTAAAGTCGCGAATTAGGCGGCGTCGGGAGGGCGTTGTCATGGCGACAGTGGAGTGGGGTTTAAACAAGTGTCTGCAATTTTAGTTCAGTTTGATCAGAAAATCGTTTTGTTAACAAATTTTAGGCTAGAAATAGATTTAGAAAAAAAAATATTTAATTCACACTATAATAGGAATAACAAACATATAGCAAGAGTATAAAATCAAAATCATAAATCACATGGCAGGCATCATGGTTTGTCTGATTTAGAGCCTTAGTAATAGGCCACCAAGTAGAGTTATAACCCATAAATACTAAGTGGGTACAAGTTTTGCAAGTATGCAAGCAAGACACATACATTGGTTTTTGCCATACCCTACACATCTAGGGCTTTTAAAGGCATCACACATTGTACAACAATGCAGAGGTTGTAGCCTAGTGGTTAGGGCGTCGGACTCACGACTTGAAGTTCGGGGGTTCGATTCCCGACTCCACTGGAACGATTTGCGTCCTTTAGCAAGACACTTGCTAAAGCATTGCTTCAGTTCACCCAGCTGTTAAATGGGTACCAGCATCAGCTGGGATAATTGAAGGTGGGTGTGGCGTCCCCCCAGTCCATGGACTGAACAGCTGTATGCAGCCTTCAGATGCGCCGCGCAATAGCTGCGGCTGTGCTGTCGGCTGCACATCTGACCCAATTGGGGCAGGTGTAATCAATTATTATTATTAATTATTATTACAACAATTTTAGTTATATAGCAGACTTATCAAAATTGAAGTCCATAAAAAATGATTAGTACCATAAATTTAGTCATACTAGATTTCTTTTCTGAAGTCAAAATTATTTAATTAATGGAACTTTATTCATGCCCATTAATATAGAAACATTTATTATATCATATAGTTATGCTAGTTAGATATAATATAATTCTCATCTGAAACATTTTAACATAGCTAGCCTATAGATTCAGAATAAGCTAGCAAAAGAAAGCCAATATCTTTGTTCCTAGCTGAAAGCTACTCATATTATTAAGTATAAAAAGAATTTACAATGGAATGCAATTTGGTAGCAGCAGCATGGTTTGGAATAGCGCAACATAGCACTTCAATGTTTTTTCCTATACTCTATTGTTAGTGTGGTGTCGCACTCTTTGGAGTGTAGTCAAAGTAAGTCAAATCGTAAAGAAAGTAAGTCAAATCTTAATATCTCACAATTTCCTAAGAATGATAGTAGAAGACATAATTTCCATTTCCCGATTCCAACTATATTCATAGCATAGCTTTTGTCAATCTAAATGATAATGGCTACATACATGCGCAACACCCAGCCAAACTGGCTAGGTGAAACAAGGGCCAAGCAAGGTAAGTCGCAAAAACCAATCAACCAAGCGCAAAAAATCAAAGTGGGGACCAAGGGACAAAAAAGGAAGGCATGAAGAAGAGGAAAAAGGGGAGAGAAAAATAGAGCTAATGAGAGCAAACTAAGTCGTAAATAGAGAAATGAAATGAACTAAGTCGCAAGTGAGGGCAAACTAAGTCGTAAATAGAACAAAAACTAAGTTGCACGGCCGGCTAAGATTTGGGAGGTTGCACATGTATGAATGGCTATGGAGTATGGATTTAACTATCCCCTAAATAAACATCATCGCTAGAGAACATGGATGTTAAGACGTTCAAAATGAGAATGAATTCAGACACTCAGAAGAAGAATGAATTCCACCTGTTTGGTTTTCTCTTGCTTCTTTCTTATTCTATACTGCCTATAGAATTAGGCAAGCATATAAATAGGAAGGAAGGGTTCAGGCATTACCAAGAGGGAGGGAAAGCAAATGCAAAGTCGATAAGGAGATGAAGGCCTGCCTTCAGAACAAGCTGAAGCAAAACCCATTTTCCACCTTAAGTGACCTGCACTGACTGCTACATAAAGAGTTCCCACAAAAGCCCAGGACAGATGCAAAACTGTAGATAGGATACTACACAGAATGATATACAATGAAGCTGGCAACCAAGGGAACAGATATGTGCCTGGAAACTTACACCAATGAAAACCTACAGGCCTGGAGAGAGTACCCAGATTTTATACTACATCTGGATCCTGCAGTTCACACAGTCTACATTGATGATATTGGATTTAACCTTTGGCTTAGGTGCTCCCAAAGCCACTCCATCAAGGGACAGCCAGTGAGGCAAATTGTAACCACTCAAAGGGAGTCTAACATTACCACCTGCATGGCCATCTCTGCAGATTTTGGGCTCGTCCACTCAACTGTTTGATTGTTAGATTGTTTTGCCTTTCTAATTCTCATTGTGATTGCTGCTTTCTCATTTTGAATGTCCTTTAACTCGATGGTCGAATAGCTGAGCTCTATGCGGCAGACCCATCCAATAGCATGAGACCACAGACATCGTTTTGAATGTCCAAATTATCATAGACAATAGCGATAGTTGTAGTCGTAGGATTAGTTCTGCTGTGGGACGTGAAGTTAGTTTTAGTTGTTATAGGGCCTACCCCAACACTTATCTTTAGATTTACCAAAGCTTATTTTATTCTAGCGAACCGTTAATTTAATTGATTAGAGTGAACAAATGGCCTTTCCATTTCAATCCTCACAAACAAATATAAATAAATAGATCTGTTGCCATTGTCACTTGCCTTGCCTACTTATATAAGCATTAGCCTTAATACATTACGGGCCAGCAAATGCAATTAGTATAAAATAATGAAACATGAAAAACATGTTCTGTGACTGTAATTAAAGGATCATATTTTGGTTGGCGTTTCGCACCTTTAAAGTACACTTCTTGCAGCTAGACGTCTAGAAGTTGAAGTTTATACGCTTCTAATTAGAAAATTCAGAAAAATATAATTTCTGAATATACTTTTTGCTAGTTTGAACTTAGCGCTTTATTTTTAATTATCAACTTAAACAAATTTCATGACAGATTTTAGTCATTAATTTAGCTCTTAAGAGGATTTTCAAAGAGTACAAAATTAAACATTTAATAAACGAGTCACATTATGCAATTTATATGCAAATGTATACTGTGATTTACGTTATTCTGAGACTTCAAATAAATTGGGTTTTAATCACAGGAATTTCAATAAAAATTCGTGCAAAAATCAAGGAAATGGATGAAGCAAATTCGATTATTATATTTCCAGGCCTTGGTACATATTTAAGGAAACATCATTACAACAGAAATATAGAACATGTTATTCATTTTATTATTTCATATTTAATACTTCGTTCTTCGAAGTTGCGTATATTTCACGAGGGAAAAATGAAATGGCGACGCAAATCTAACTGAAATGTTTAACAGAAAGCTGTCAACATGGTTAATGATAGTTTTTGCTCGCTTTTTTCAATTTTCTGTCCAGAAGTGACGATGCCAAACACCAATTTCAATGAATTAAACATTGAAAAATTTTAAGTAAATCATATGTTTCTCGCACTCGACGTGTAGCAGCTTTGTACAAAATTTGAAAAAAGTAAAACGTTTACACAACTTGAGACCATTGCTTTAAAGTTTACAATAAATACAGGTTATCTTTAGTATAACAAAAATCATAGTTGTTATGATCAGGTCTTTTAGTTTTTTTTGCTGGAGCCAAACGTTAAATAAAAAGTCGACAGTCAAAATTCGACTACTTTGAAGGCTTGTTCAGCAACTCAAGAATCAGGTGCAGTTTCTGTCCTTGTTCCTCCAGCTGTTGCTGCAGTTTCTTCTGCTCACAATGCGCATCTCTAGTGAGCTCCTCCTTCACCTTGTCCATCTCAGCCTCGAAGAAGGCTCCTAAGGCGCTGGAGTCGCTGCGGTTCCGTTCGACCCCACGACGCAGCTTCGAACGACAGAGACGCAGCTGCTTGGCTTGATAGGTCAGGTAGGCTCTGTAGCCTTCTGGATATGCGGAGAACGAGTCATCGAGATGCCACCACGATGGCTGATGCTGCAAGTTTTTAAAGGTGATGTTTTAAGTACACCTGTTCTACATGTATCGCTGGCTTGAGTAGTCCTCAGAGAATGTGGGAGCATGTTAATTACCTGTCCTGAGTTCAATGACGACACGGAGGCGTGCACCTTGTTGTACTGCTTGACACACCTTCGCGCTCTCCAGAGCAGGAGGTAGATGTAGTGCAGACAGGACAGCGGAGGCGGCAGCGGACTCACCGTGGAATACTCGAGAAGCATCCTATAGGTTCAGTGAATGATCATGTTTATAGTCGATTGCTCTTTACTTGTTTCTACTCGCATTCACAAAAATATTAGTAACTAATCTGTAAAATGTCTTTACCGGTATCGATTCCTGCGCCAGATGGCCACACACTTGACATCCATGACAGCCACTCGCATGCTGAACAAGGCAATCAGTAGATTCACCAGCACAATGTTCACCACCAGCAGGAATAGGAACACCAGGTACTTGCTGAATGCCAAATAGCCAGTGACTGCAGCGCAATCAAAGTTTCCAGCTCTCTCCGTGGCATTGCACACATCGAATTCGGCCTTGGCGAAGTCTCCGAACATCAGGTGCAACGGAATCACGAACACGTGCTTGAACACCGCTTTGAAGTCTCTCGTCACCGAGCTCAGCAGAATCGGGAAGTTTAGCGTTGCATAAAACACACCGAAGGCAATTATAATTACCACAGCAAAGTTGAAGAACGGCCAGAAGTCTTTGTACAGCAGGCTGAGGAACATGGAGATCTTGGCGCCAGTCACTCTGAAATAGTTGTACAGGCTGACTAGGCGGAATGCACAGAACAGGAAGGACATGCCCAGAACGCCCTGGCAGGCGTACAAATATTCCTTGTCAAAGCTTTGCTGTCCGATGAGTTTGAGAATGAGGCCAGTCCACAGTAGCATAATGGCAATCAGATCAACATAGGTGAGGCCGTGTGTGAAGTTTCTGCAGACACTCCTGCCAGTTGTAAAGAACACCTCGCGCCACTCGCGTATTGTGGCGAGCTGGTTGAACCAGTGCAGCGTGTGCGATAGAGCACACAGCCACATGGCTACGTCGGCTTCCATGTGGATCATTGTTCGTCCAAAGTCAAGAACGTACCAGGCGAAGAAGCCTAGAAACAGGAACCAGTAGGTGGATGCCAGAATGAACTTCACTCTGACGGTGCAGCCGCGGCATGACCCGCAGCCGGAGGCGCTTTGACTCCCTGTCAGCCAACCTGACTGGCTGACATCCTGCCCATCAGCTTCGGGCCTCCAGGGAAGCGCAGGCGGAAGGTTCCAGTAGTGCGTGACAAGCTTGCTGATGCACTCTGTTCCAAACAGCTCAACTGAGTCGACAACGTCCACCATCTCCATCACGCTGACGAACTCCAGCGGACAATCTGTTTGTCTTTTTTCTCGGGTGTTGAGGCATTGTGGGTTCAGGAACATTGGTCCGCGAACACCATCAGTATCGAAAAAGCTAGCGGTCAGGTATCTAAGAAGGAGCTGCCTTTCACTTTCTGAAGCGCTTGAGTACAGCTGCTCCAGCACGTTGATTAAAATGTTTAGCGCCTGGGTCTTTGCACTGAGCAGGTGCTCGAGCTTTCCTTGCCTTAGCTTTAACTTTAGTTTGAGCTGGATTAGAAGGTGAAGTGTCTTAGGTATGATGTCAAACTGCGGCAGCATAGCCAGCTCAGACAGCAAGTTGGTTCGGCTAAAGAATACAGCAAAATCGATCAGCGAGGCTTTCGGATGGTTAATCAGTATCGGTCGAATGATTTCGTTAGTGAGGAACTGCTCAAATGGCTCACTATTTGTGAGTAGCATGACCTGCAAGTTGCTGATCACTCGGGGACTCATGTCAGTTTTGATAAAGCCCGCAGCAACGAGATCGAGAAGAATCTCAGCCGAGTCCAGTTCCAAAGCTCTCAGAAGCCAATGCATCTGAGCTGATTTTCTCTCCATCGATTTACTTTTATTTATTTCGTTTTCTGATCGGCTTTCGTCAATTTTGTCATCTGTGCACACCAGCAGCGGTCCATTGCTCAGTGCCAGCCGGCTGAGAGCGGTGGACCTGTCCCGGAGCTGAAGAGCTCTCTCCAGTGGGTCAACCAAAGCCAGCAGGTCCTTCAAGTCCACACCGGCAGATGTCGAAGCATTGATCAGCGACTGCAACTCGCCAGCAGAGCAGGCAAAGTCAACACAGGTTTCTCCATTCGCTGTCACATCTGTTAGGTTACAACCGTTGCTGAGCAGGAACCGGATGTTCCCTTCGTGTCCGGCTTGACAGGCCAGGTGAAGACAGGTGGCTCCGCACAGGTCGCCTGACATCACGCGAAGCGTCGTCAGCTGATCTGGCTGCGCGTTACTCAATAGACTCAACTCGTCCAGAATCGATTCGAGCTCGTATCGGCAAGAGAAAATGTGAACCGCGTGAAGACCTTCCGAGTTAGAGAGCAGCCTCTGAAATATTGACTTCAAATCCGAACCACTTAGTCTCGCAAGAACGCATTTCAACGTATCTTGTTGCAGGTGGGTTCCGAGCAGACAGTTTCTTAGGTAGGCATTCTCTAGGCTTGGGTCAACCTGAGCCTTGTGAATGAGGCTGAGCACAGTACTAGCGAACTTCTCCAAGTCAAAGTCGAGGCGGCTGTCTCGTGAGTCGCTGGTCAGAAACAGGGCGTGCAAAAGAGTGTTCCCGCTGCTATCCAGTTGAGTGGCCCAGCCTGGATTCGCCAGGCTTCGATCGTCCAGTGCCGAGAAATTCTTCGACTTGCAAGCGTCGAACATGTCTGACCCTGAGCTGCTGCAATCGGCGCTTGACTTCGTCATGGCTCTGTAAATACGAGCGTATATTTTACCAACACTTTTGTCACAAAGCCCTACACTAAGGTCCCCGAGCTCGATTCAGAGTTTTGCTGACGCAGCTGCGGAGAGAAGGCATGGGCGCCTGTCGTGTTACACCCTTGAGAGCCAATCTCCAAGGCCCAGTGAAAGTGTACACTGCCTGACGATGAGAAAGTCAGGGCAGGTGTACACACCTGTGTGAGTATGTGCTCAGGAGTCAGCGCTCGCTGGCTGCTAGTCGCCTGTCCCTAAATGATGCCCTGTTGATTGTACGTCACCTTTTTCCGTCGCTCATATCGTCGACAGCTGCTTTGCTTAGTGTTTTTTATACAGTTTTCGTTGGTGTTTTAATTAATTTTTCCTGTGTTGCTGTGAGAATTCAAATGACAGCCTTTTGGGTATTGGATAAAACTAACATATATTTATATTCGTTTTAATAATTCTCTTATATTTCTTTCAAAAGCGTAGCGAAGTAGTAAACATTCAGAGCAACATGCCCAGTGTCTTGACCCCACTATTTTTATTATTCATTTCAGAGCTCTTAAACAGGAAAACAATGAGACCCAGTAAAACTAAATTGTTGCCACTTCAGCTCTGTTTTCTACACATTGAGAAGGAAATCTGATGTATTTGTTTTGCATCAGCAAAGGTGCAAGTGCGCTTGTAAAATGTGGAACAACTGTTCCATGGAAAATATTTACCTGCTTAATTAAATGACTTGGGGATCAATGTCAACACTTCTTACAAAAGAATATGACACGGAAAGTTCAAATGATTATCATACCAAAAGCCAGTTTAGTATTCTTTAGTAAATTTAGTTCTTTAACGATGCCGTTCGATTGTCTGCTAAATAAGCAATTTAATTTTATTGAAAAATATATAAATTTAGCAAATAGAAACGTACAGGAATAATAAAAAAGCATACATTTTCTATTATATTCCCTATACAGAGCGTTATAAATAAAGTCTCTACCTTCAGTGCATAAAAAAATAAGAAAAAATGTCATCGTGCCGGTAAATATCAGTTGAGGCAGCGGATCGTCAGCCCTGTCGCAACAGGCCAATGATGGTGTCGAGCTTGGCGTCCAACTCTTTAATTTTGCGGCGCTGCCGTCTCAGGCGGGCCGCTGTCTTTCGAGAGCTAGCTTCTGCATCGGCAGCTGCTGTTGGCTCGATAACTGAAGCTGCAGCCGAACGAATGTCCGCGGACAATTTCGCTTCAAGAGCTCGGAGCTTATCGTCAATAAGGGCCTCCTGTACGACGTTCTGAAAGCGACTCTCAGACTGCTGCTGCTGTTGCTGTTGCTGAACCCGAGTGCCCTGGGCCAGAATCTCCTCAACTTTGTCCAACCGGCCGCCCAGCCTCTGAGCAGCCTCTTCCTGCCTGTCAGTGAGGATCGCCAGTCTAGTGTCAAGCCGCTCCTGCAGCGTCTCCAGCAGGTTGCCCGTGTGCGCTTTCAAGCCGTCAAAGTCGCTTCGGTTCCGAGTGACCTCTCTGGTGAGTTGTGGCCGGCAGCGCCTGAAGCGAGTGGCTTGAAACTTCAAGAAGCTCACGTACTCGTCTGGGTAGTCGCGCTCGTTGAGCCACCACTCCTTAAAGCGGTGTTTGTTGTTAATGTAGTTATGAACATCTGTAGAAGCCCAGGGTCAGAGCTTCTGACTGACTGTTGCTAAAATGGGTACTAGCATCAGTTGGGGTTGAAATTCGGGTGGCCACGGACTAGACTAGACAAGCAGAACTACTATAGTATTGATAATTATTTATTACGCCTGTCCCAATAGGGCAAGATGACCAGCCGACAGTTCATACGCAGCGATTACGCGGCGCATCTGTAGATATGAAGGCTACGTACGGCTGTTCAGTCCATGGACAAAAATTGTTCTATGGAAATCGGGAATCGAACCACCGACCTTCAAGTCGAGAGTCAGACGCTCTAACCATTTGGAAGGGTCGAAGGTCTAAGGATCTAAACATATATTTAGAGTTTGGACTCACATTTTTGTCCGTAGGCTTCACCCGCTTCTGTCTGACCAGCCGCACAATGGTCAGAATAATCTCCGTGATGAAGGACAACGGTGGTGGCACCGGTCCCAGCGTCTGGTACTCGCGCAGCATCTCAAAGTAGGTCCTGCGCCAAATGCCCAGTGCCCGACTGTCCATTCGGCTGACTCGGAGGCTGAACAGCGCGATAAGCAGATTCACCATCACTATGTTTACCAGCAGCAGAAAAATGAACAGGAGAAAGTTCTTGAACCAGCTGAGACCTTGCGGGTTGGCGACTTTGCCAATTGTTTGATTGGCAGTCAATGAGGATGACTCAAGTGAAATTTTGTCAAAGTTTGTAAACAGCAAATTGAAGGGCAGAGTGAATACCTGGAGGAATACCTTCAGGCTATAGTCGCTGCTGTTTACCTCTGCCGGAGGCGAATATATCACAGGAAACAGTAAGTTAAAGAACAGAACTCCGAAGACGTAGAAAATTACTAGGATGATAGCTAGGAATGGTAGCAGGTCTAGGATTATTAGGCTGCTCAGCATTGAGATCACTGGACCCGTTCTTTCGTGGTAGCTTAGAAAAGCTACCGATCGGAATCCCCACAGGGTAAAGGATGTTGTGAGCATCATCTGGCAGGCGTAGGTTGTGATCTCATCTTCGGTAACGTAGAAAATGATCCACTTCCAGATCAGGCCAATCCAGAGAAACAGAATGGCGAAGAAGTCGAAGAAGTTACTGGCGTCCTCAAAGTACTTTGGAAGTCTCACTGTTCGCTTGCCTACATAGAATTCTTTGAAACTTCTTCTGCGCCAAATATCCGTGACTTCCTGCACGGTGAAGGAAGCCGCATACAGCGATAAGACAATATCCGGTACTACAGTCTGAAAAGTCTTTGTAAAGTCGAGGATGTACCAAGCGGCATAGGCCAGGAAGATGACAAAGGACACATGATGAATGTAATACTTCACTCTGGGCGTGAACGGATTAGTGAATCGCTTGCTCTTGCCGCTAGATTCGGTGAATTGTGGCCGCGGGTGCCAGGCCTTCTTAGCCGCATTGTGTAGGCATTCCGTCTCTATGATCTCGCTGCAGTCGGACTCTTCCACCATGTCAAACAGAGAAATGTACTCGAACGATGTCTTGTCGGCGTTTTCACCGCATCGGCATGGAAACAATGGGCCAGGATTCTGTCCTTCATTGTCACGCAGATCACCGCGGATATAGTCAATGAACAGTGTCTTTTCGTCCTCACTAGCGGACACGTAAAGCTCATCTAGGGCGTTGACAACAATGCAAGATATTTTAGCCTGCAGCTCTTTCAGCTGCTCATGCCTGCCCTGTCTCTGAGCGATCCTGGGTTTCAGATAGACCAGCAGGCTGATACAAGCTGGTATCAGCTCGAATTGGCGCGTCAAGACGAGGTCGGGCAAGATTTCGGCCTTGTCAAAGAATGCCGCTATGTCGATTATGGAGAGCTCAGAGATCACACTGAAGAGCTTCTGGTTCATAAACTTGTCTGGATTCGTAAAGTAGCGATTACTGTCGTATCCTTCTGAGCGAAGCTTCTGGACCAGATACATCGGCAGAGATCTTTCCGTGTCGGAAGTCACCAGATTCAAGCTTAACGCGCTTCTCAAAATGCGCGATGAGTCTAACTCGAGAGCCCTGAGCAGAACGTCCCAGTCCGTGTGTCCGGTTTCCTTTTTACTTTTGGTTGCCACAGCCTCCTGAAGCTTCTCAGCGACGCTGGCCGAGGAGCCCCGCCGTTTTTCATGTTTGTCGTCGCACAAGCTTTGTGAATCTCTCTGGCCGTCCATCCTCAACGACTCGTGGGCGATTGACGCAATTAGTTGACGCGAATTCGACCGATCGGGAAGTTTGAGAGCCCGATTAGCTGGGTCCACAAGACGCCACAAGTCGGTCCTTGTCAAGCCCTTCTGGCACTCTTCAGCAACTTCTAGCACTTCGTCAAGTTTCCCCTTCTCGTAGGCGTAGTCGATGCAGGACAGGCCAGTGTGGGTCACTGTTTGCAACATCAGCCCCTGCCGAAGTAGATATCGAATATTATCTTTGTTGCCCGATTCGCATGCAAAGTGCAGGCAAGTGGCTCCCTTGTTGGCATCCATGGTGACCGTGAGGCGCAGAAGGTCTGGCACTTGCAGCTCGGACAGTTTCGCCAGCGGCTTCACAATCTCCCTGAGCTTGTATCGGCTGGCAAATGCGTGGACCGCATGGAGACCGCTGGAGTTATTCAGCAACTGCTTGAACATCTTCTTGGAATTTTCACTCGTCATCGCTTTCATCAAGATTAGCGCGAGGCAACGTTCGAGCATAGTAGTACCATGCAGACAGTTCTGGCCGATGTTGTTTTCCGTAAGCAGCCTGACCCCGGCACCAACTAGCGTCATCATCATCGACAAGAACTCTTGGATCTCGTTGTCAGTGTGACGATGCTTCTCGCTCTGAAACAGCGAGTGCAGAAGAGTGTTTCCGTCGCCATCTACTTTCAGAATTTCAGCCGGGGCCATTTTGAGCAGGTGGCTGGCCGCTGAGGCACTACACGAGCTGACAGCTAAGAACAGTACCGACTGCTTCTTGTTGTTCTGCCAGCTGAGGCACCACCAGCCGACAGCTTGGACAGCTGTCAGCACTATGTCAATCTTGTTGTCGCTGCGAACTGCTTCATGCAGGCAGGTATTTCCGTCCTCGTCGTGAAGGCTTAAACAGTCGGAGTTGGCAGCCTGCACGAGCTTCTTAGAGACATCCGTGCTGCATTTGAGCACGGCATGATGCAGCACTGACTGCTTTCTGGCATTTTGCCAGGTCAGACACTCGGCTCCAACTACGTCCAAGGCGGTCAAAATGATCTCTTCCTTGCTGCTATCGATCATGTGCAAGCAAGTGCCCCCAGTTTCGTCTTTCAGACTTAGGACCTCAGAACTAGCGAGGGTGACAAGTTTCTTCGCAACCTCCACGCTGCAATCGAACAATTTTCTCTGGAGCACTGACAGCTTCCTGTAGTTCTGCCAGCCGAGACAAACTGGTCCGCCTGCCTCTATGGCTGCAAAAATCACGGCATCGTCGGGGTTCTGCGCCGCATAATGCGCCCAGGTGTTGCCCTCATCGTCTTTGAGAGCTAGAACCTCGGAACCAGACATTGCGAGTAGCAGTTGAGCAGTTTCGGCGTCACAGTTGGCCAAGGCTTCACTTAGTACAGAACAGCGTTTCGCATTTGTCCAACCGAGACATTGCTGGCCGATCACTTCAATTACTGGCAGAATCGCATTTTTGTTGCGCCTGTTTCTGCCAGCCCAGTGACCGCAAGTGTCACCGTTGGTGTCCTTCAACTCCAAAGTCTTGCGTTTGACCTGCGTGAGGTACGGGCCGAAGGTATTGCAAGTATGGTAGCGGGAGGCAAAGTGCAGCGGTGTCAGCTTAGCTTTGTCTGCGTCCGCTAGGCACTCGATGCCGATTAAGTTGACTAGCAACTGAAGAGTCACTTGACCTTTGGAGTGCATTGCTGCATAGTGGGCTGCGGTTCTCTTACTGCGGGGATCGCGATCCAGTGAGACAGTGGCACCGCCGGAGCTCGCCAGCTCCTTCAACAGCTGGTTGGCTGCATCGAACTGAAAGCTGCGAGTCAGGCGCAGCAGGCGCTGCGCTGGCGGGAGGGCCTGTTGCTCACCGTCGGGGCCCAGAACAAACTCCGCTCTGGTGTCCGCGTTGGCGTCATTCTCTGGTGACTCGTTAGAGTCCGAGTCGTCCTTCCAGCAATCTTCACTGTCATATTCTTCGTCTGTCTCCGCCGCTACCTTACCGGCGTCTTCCGAATGTGCTGACGAAGAACTGACATCGTCGTCGTCTTGATCATCACTAGAGAGCTCCGATTCGTCACCGGAGAGTCGTTGACCCTTCTTGAGACTGGCTTTATCCGCTGACATAATCAAAGCCCGTCCTTTTCTCCTGCTGAATAGCAAACGCAGGTAGGTGTTTTTCAGATAGAATAAAATACAAAAGGCTACAATACTATTTTTACAGAGACCTTTAAATAAAAAGACGAGTTAAAAAATAACCTACTTTTCGGAAGAAATGAGCTTCTCAGGGACTCTTGCCTTGTTGATGATCTTGAAGTACTTCTTCGCTTCTAAATATTAGTACTACTAAGCTTAAAAATATTTAATAATCAAGCACTAATTTATTTGGAAACTACGAGTATTATAGGGCCAGTTGTGTTGCAAACTGGAGGTGAGGGGTTAGGTACTGCGGGGTTGGCCTGTTTCTACAGCGCATTGTTCTCCATCGTACACGATTCTCGCTGGCACGTAGCTTTCCTAGAAAGAAACAAAAAATTTCTTTTTAACGTCTAGTTACTGAAGATGTTTCAGTGTCACAAAATGCTAAACCCTGGAATGAGTCTGCTTGGACATTAGCCGAATATTTTTTGCCGCCAAGTAAAATAAAAAATGAAAAAATATTTTCTACACAGCGAATTTGATTCCATTGTTAGGAATGGAGCAGCCTTTTATTCATTGCCCGCAATCCTAGTATAGCGTGGCCATCAAATTAGTCTATTCTTTAACCCTTCTGCTTGCATACTCAGACAGAACTTTGAACTGGCAGTTGCTAGGCTGGACCTTAAACTTCACAGTTAAATAGATCTGTTCCAAACGTGTGCATGAATCTTTTCGAATTCAATTGAAGCATGCACTGGACTCGATCTCAATCTCAATCTCAATCGATGTCAACTATTCTCAGGACACGGGAGAGATGAGTCACTGGAGACATGAGACACGGGACAAGGAGAGACACGAGACACGGACAGATGATACATGAGAGAAATGAGACACAGGAGAGATTTGACACGAGAGAGATGAGACGTCTGTAATTGAAAAGGCAGTATCTTCACCCACTGTGAAAAAGGTGGGTGTCGTCTTAGAGCAGGCGATTATCACCGAATCGAACCGCACAGTGTAGGATGTTCATTCGACCGGACAGCAACGGACCAAAGGTTACTGCTAGCTCAAGACCACCTCGCCTGCTCTGTGGCCCACCGCTTGAGCTGCGCACCGGCTGTGTTGATTATTTTAATGCAGCCAGAGTCGCCCATGACCATCGCCCATCGCATACTCAGCAACAGCTAAACCCCCCCAACTCACGCTGTCACACGGGCACAAAAGTTAAGCAATGTCTTTAATTCTAGTCTCAGTATCGTGTGTAGGAACCACGAGCATGCAAAAGTGCCATGACTCGTCGTGGCATCCTGATCACCAGCCGGTTGATGAACTCTTGGGGCAGCTGCTGCCATGCATTCAGCACCGCCAGTCGCAACTGTTCAGCATTCTGTGGGTCATCCTGCTGAACTCTTCGCTTTACAAAGTCCCAGACATGCTCGATGGGGTTCATGTCTGGAGACTTTGACGGCCAGTTCAATGTGCGAATGCCGAGCTGCTCCTTCAGCAGCTGCACGTGTGCTGCTCGATGTGGCGCAGCGTTGTCGTCTTGAAGCATGCAGTTCTGCGGGCCGCCAAAGGTTGTCGTAGCAAATGTCGTAGCAACCAGTGGGTTGAGTTGCGCCATGCACCCCCTCCCCAAATCCCCATGCCGCACTTTGCGCTCGCGTCTGGCGGCGGCAGCCTTCACACATTTCTGAGTCACCGATGGCATACAAAACTTTTGGGCCGTGTGACAGCGTGAGTTGGGGAGGGTTTAGCTGTTGCTGAGTATAGATTACGCAGGTGCAGACAAATTTGGACTTCTCATCCACAGTACACTACTGACAGATGAAAGTGAGTAGGATTCAATGTAAATTTTGATGGCTGCTTTTCCAACGAAAAATATCACTTGAAATAGAATATTTGAGAGTAATAGCTTATAGTAGGATAGTGCCAAAAATCTCGAGCAGAAGAACTGAAGAATTTCCTGAGTCGTCCTGTCGGAAACGTTGGCGCGTACGACTTCAGCACCAGGGAGCTGATGTACCTTAATTACCCGCATACCTCAACGACGTCTCCGTTCGGCAGAGCTAGTGCAGGGGCAGTGCCAAAAGTTTGTCTCAGGAGCCATGTGACATTTCAGAAAAAAGTCTCACAAAATGTTAATAAAAAGCAAAGCGGGCATCTAAACTGGGTGCCGATTCGGAGCAGGGAATGTTGCCGGGTCCGACTAGACTAACTAAATTTGCTCGCATGTACATAGCACCAAATAAACAACACAGTACCCATTAAAGTGCACAGCACCGAATACACCACACAGTACCCATTAAAATGCACAGCACTGAATAAACCACACAGTACCCATTAAAGTGCACAGCACTGAATTAACCACACAGTACCCATTAAAGTGCACAGCACCGAATAAACCACACAGTACCCATTAAAGTGCACAGCACCGAATACACCACACAGTACCCATTAAAGTGCACAGCACCAAATAAACAACACAGTACCCATTAAAGTGCACAGCACCGAATACACCACACAGTACCCATTAAAATGCACAGCACTGAATAAACAACACAGTACCCATTAAAGTGCACAGCACTGAATAAACCACACAGTACCCATTAAAGTGCACAGCACCGAATAAACCACACAGTACCCATTAAAGTGCACAGCACTGAATAAACCACACAGTACCCATTAAAGTGCACAGCACCGAATAAACCACACAGTACCCATTAAAGTGCACAGCACCGAATAAACCACACAGTACCCATTAAAGTGCACAGCACCGAATAAACCACACAGTACCCATTAAAGTGCACAGCACCGAATAAACCACACAGTACCCATTAAAGTGCACAGCACCGAATAAACCACACAGTACCCATTAAAGTGCACAGCACTGAATAAACCACACAGTACCCATTAAAGTGCACAGCACCGAATAAACCACACAGTACCCATTAAAGTGCACAGCACCGAATAAACCACACAGTACCCATTAAAGTGCACAGCACTGAATAAACCACACAGTACCCATTAAAGTGCACAGCACCGAATACACCACACAGTACCCATTAAAGTGCACAGCACTGAATAAACCAAACAGTACCCATTAAAGTGCACAGCACTGAATAAACCACACAGTACCCATTAAAGTGCACAGCACTGAATAAACCACACAGTACCCAATAAAGTGCACAGCACTGAATAAACCACACAGTACCCATTAAAGTGCACAGCACCGAATAAACCACACAGTACCCATTAAAGTGCACAGCACTGAATAAACCACACAGTACCCATTAAAGTGCACAGCACTGAATAAACCACACAGTACCCATTAAAGTGCACAGCACCGAATACACCACACAGTACCCATTAAAGTGCACAGCACTGAATAAACCACACAGTACCCATTAAAGTGCACAGCACCGAATAAACCACACAGTACCCATTAAAGTGCACAGCACCGAATAAACCACACAGTACCCATTAAAGTGCACAGCACCGAATACACCACACAGTACCCATTAAAGTGCACAGCACTGAATAAACCACACAGTACCCATTAAAGTGCACAGCACCGAATAAACCACACAGTACCCATTAAAGTGCACAGCACCGAATAAACCACACAGTACCCATTAAAGTGCACAGCACCGAATAAACCACACAGTACCCATTAAAGTGCACAGCACCGAATAAACCACACAGTACCCATTAAAGTGCACAGCACCGAATAAACCACACAGTACCCATTAAAGTGCACAGCACCGAATAAACCACACAGCACCCATTAAAGTGCACAGCACTGAATAAACCACATAGTACCCATTAAAGTGCACAGCACTGAATAAACCACACAGTACCCATTAAAGTGCACAGCACTGAATAAACCACACAGTACCCATTAAAGTGCACAGCACTGAATAAACCACACAGTACCCATTAAAGTGCACAGCACTGAATAAACCACACAGTACCCATTAAAGTGCACAGCACCGAATAAACCACACAGTACCCATTAAAGTGCACAGCACTGAATAAACCACACAGTACCCATTAAAGTGCACAGCACTGAATAAACCACACAGTACCCATTAAAGTGCACAGCACCGAATAAACCACACAGTACCCATTAAAGTGCACAGCACCGAATACACCACACAGTACCCATTAAAGTGCACAGCACTGAATAAACCAAACAGTACCCATTAAAGTGCACAGCACTGAATAAACCACACAGTACCCATTAAAGTGCACAGCACTGAATAAACCACACAGTACCCATTAAAGTGCACAGCACTGAATAAACCACACAGTACCCATTAAAGTGCACAGCACTGAATAAACCACACAGTACCCATTAAAGTGCACAGCACCGTATAAACCACACAGTACCCATTAAAGTGCACAGCACTGAATAAACCACACAGTACCCATTAAAGTGCACAGCACCGAATAAACCACACAGTACCCATTAAAGTGCACAGCACCGAATAAACCACACAGTACCCATTAAAGTGCACAGCACCGAATAAACCACACAGTACCCATTAAAGTGCACAGCACCGAATAAACCACACAGTACCCATTAAAGTGCACAGCACCGAATAAACCACACAGTACCCATTAAAGTGCACAGCACCGAATAAACCACACAGTACCCATTAAAGTGCACAGCACTGAATAAACCACACAGTACCCATTAAAGTGCACAGCACCGAATAAACCACACAGTACCCATTAAAGTGCACAGCACCGAATACACCACACAGTACCCATTAAAGTGCACAGCACTGAATAAACCAAACAGTACCCATTAAAGTGCACAGCACTGAATAAACCACACAGTACCCATTAAAGTGCACAGCACTGAATAAACCACACAGTACCCATTAAAGTGCACAGCACTGAATAAACCACATAGTACCCATTAAAGTGCACAGCACTGAATTAACCACACAGTACCCATTAAAGTGCACAGCACTGAATAAACCACACAGTACCCATTAAAGTGCACAGCACTGAATAAACCACACAGTACCCATTAAAGTGCACAGCACTGAATAAACCACACAGTACCCATTAAAGTGCACAGCACCGAATAAACCACACAGTACCCATTAAAGTGCACAGCACTGAATAAACCACACAGTACCCATTAAAGTGCACAGCACTGAATAAACCACACAGTACCCATTAAAGTGCACAGCACCGAATAAACCACACAGTACCCATTAAAGTGCACAGCACTGAATAAACAACACAGTACCCATTAAAGTGCACAGCACCGTATAAACCACACAGTACCCATTAAAGTGCACAGCACCGTATAAACCACACAGTACCCATTAAAGTGCACAGCACTGAATAAACCACACAGTACCCATTAAAGTGCACAGCACCGTATAAACCACACAGTACCCATTAAAGTGCACAGCACCGAATAAACCACACAGTACCCATTAAAGTGATAAGAAGTTTTTCACTGTCAACTGGGAAAAGCTATTGCTCGATGCAGATCGAAATGCATCGAGTTAAAGATCGAACATCAGTCTTACCTATTAGGTATTCTCCAGACAATTAGAAAACCTACTAATTATTGGGCAAATACATATTTCAGAAAAAATGAGTTTGACCAAAAGCAAAGCTAGCTGGTGGCAAAAGTGGGTGTCAATTTAGAGCAGGGAATTTTGCCGGGTCGGACCAGACGACATGTCCAGCCGACCCGACAGAGTGAGGAGTTGCTGCTGGCTCAAGCCCAAACTCCCTGCTCTGCGGCCCACCGGTTGAGTTAAGCACGGACTCAGCTATTTGAATCCAATTGAAGCTAATCTCGCAAGCGGCTCAGCTAGTGCTGCGTAAATTTTCGTCCCCGTGCGCATCATGCTACTGAGTGTGAGTAGGCTTCGCTTTTGTTTGTGTCTTGGTCAAGCATTTACTACAGCCTCGAAACTTCACAAAAGCACAGATATGAGAAGAAACAGTGTTTTAATACCTGTGACGAATCCGAATCGTCATTTATTTGTGCTTCGCTAAATAGTTTTAATGTTATGGCTTACCAAAAATCCTTCTACTCAACATTTTTATCTGAGAATGAGCAGATCTACGACGCTTGGTGACTGAGATAAGATTTCATTAAATTTCAGATGTAAAAATCACGAAAAAATAGAGAAGCAAGGATCGACCATAAAAAGTTGGTGCCGGTTTGGCAAGTGAATGCTAGAAATTGCTTTTGGCTCAAGTTCAGATATCCCGGCCCACCTACTCAAATTCGTGCTTTCCGTCATTCTACGCTCTTGATTCAAATTTTACGAGCTACAATGAAAACCAATTCTCAGAGCAGTCAATCTGCAAAAGTACTAGTAAAAGTAAATGTGCATCATGTTCACGGAAGGCTGTCAGCTGCCAGGGCAAGAAAAAGCTGCAGCAAAAGTGGGTATCGAATTGGAGCAGGGAATTTTGCCGAGTCGAACCGGACAGGGCGTCCAGCCGACCCGATAGCAATTAGGAGTTGCTGTTGGCTCAAACCCAGAGTCCCTGCTCCGCGGCCCACCGATTGAGTTTGGCTTCGATTCTACTATTTAGAGGCTTCAGCTAGTCGATGTATTGCAAGCAGTTTAGCTTTCGCTGAGAAACTGGCGTGATATTTGCTCACTGCACTACTGACACAGAATGATAAGTAGCATTCAACGTAAATTAAAACAATTACTCGTACTTCGTACTCGTATTCAAAATTCATCAAGGTACCCAGTTAAGCTACACTGTTTAGTAATTGGACATTTAGTTAATACCACAGACAATGCATAATCTGTGGCTAATGCCGTGTATTCAAGCATATATGATCTGAAGTATGTGAATGTAAAACTGTTTCAAAAAGTCTCTCGACTCTCATTAATAAGAAGTTCCTTTCCTAAAATTCAGGGAGGATAATCGATCAATTCAGCTGGCAAAAGTGGGTGTCGGGTTAGTGTGGGGGAGTAGCCACAAGTCCCAGCAGTTTTTACCGGGACTTAGCGTGGCAAAGGAGCGGAATTGCTTTTGGCTCAAATCCAATATCCCCCACACTGCGGCCCACCAACACAAGTCTGTGCTCAAACTGCTATTTATGCTGCTCAAATGGTACATTGTGCAATAGTTGATTACAAAGCATATTGTTTAAAGCATAAATTTGTAATGACACTACTTCTATCTCGTCCACCAGTAGTGTGTCATGTATATTTACAGCGTTTTTCATTGTCAACTGGGAAAAGCTATTGCTCGATGCAGATCGAAATGCATCGAGTTAAAGATCGAACATCAGTCTTACCTATTAGGTACTCTCTAGACAATTTGAAAACCGACTAACCATTGGGCAAAGACATGTTTCAGAAAAAATGAGTTTGACCAAAAGCAAAGCTAGCTGGTGGCAAAAGTGGGTGTCAATTTAGAGCAGGGAATTTTGCCGGGTCGGACCAGACGACATGTCCAGCCGACCCGACAGAGTGAGGAGTTGCTGCTGGCTCAAGCCCAAACTCCCTGCTCTGCGGCCCACCGGTTGAGCTGAGCACGGACTCAGCTATTTGAGTCCAATTGAAGCTAATCTCGCAAGCGGCTCAGCTAGTGCTGCGTAAATTTTCGTCCCCGCGCGCATCATGCTACTGAGTGTGAGTATAGGCTTATTTACAGCGTTTTTTATTTTAATGCATGGTGAAATGCATGATATTATAAAAGATCGAATACCAGTGCTAATTTGTAGATGTTTTCCATTTGGACAAAAATAGTATATGTTACTGTACATTTGCTTAAAACGTTTATAATTTATGTGACAGCTGCTAATAGGCTCACAAAAAGCAAAGCAAAGCAAGCTAGCGGGAAAAGTGGGTGTCAATTTAGAGCAGGGAATGTTGCCGGGTCGACCCGACATAGAGAGGAGTTGCTGCTGGCTCAAGTCCAAACCCCCTGCTCCGCGGCCCACAGGTCGATTCGGACTCAATTCTATGATATATAGATGCTGTGTAGTATGTTGTGCAAGTGGTTTAGATTTCGCGAAGGACTTGTGCGTTTTTAGACATGTCATACTACTTGCTTGTAAAGATGAGTAGACTGCGCTTGTTTCATTTTTTAATATATATCCTCTCTTACATTTTTGTAAAAGCGTTTTTTATTAAGTCATCTAAGTTGTCATAGATTTTGTCCGAAAAGATGCGATTTAGCATAAGGAACTAGCCATATACCCCGACTGTCACCATGCATGGTGACGACGGGGACACATGTGCGGCAAGAAGCGGAATTGCCTTGGCTCTCAAAACCATAATCCCTGACGCTGCGACCCACCAGTTACAACTAAAGAAATAACTTCCTATTATGCTTGTATTACCCGCAATTGTGTATTAAACTAGTAGCTTGCCGTCGGCAATGCCGGATTTTCTGAGTGTTAACTGTCCACAAAATCTATTAAAATATATTAAATTCTAAATTTAAACAGAATCATCTCTTCAATTTTTAGCAGCATTTTTTACTGGTAAAAATATCAACTTACTCGTAGAATAACAAGGTAGTTTGTTTCGTTTTTAGCGTATCGATCTCTATAAAAATATTTTGTTGTAAATGGTTACAAGTCTGAGAATTTCTGTGCAAGTTTAGATTTTTAAGTTCTTAGAAGTTAGCATATGTGCTAGGATTTTTCCACAAAAATCGTTCATCATTCTATCGACTGCTTAAAGCTAAATTTTATTAGCAGCTTCAATCTGTTTCGCTTCAATTAGGCCTAAGATTAATTTTTAAGCTGGTGACAATTGTCGTATTTCTTCATTTTTAGCCAGTAGGCCTAACTGGGTCATCGTCAAGTATTATTAAGCCTAGGCCCACCCTATTTATTAGTCAACTATTATTAATTAATTGTTCTCTTTGCTTCTGCTTAGCAATATGGATTTAGAACTTCCTGGCAACATGCAGGATGGTAAGCAGACTATATTGTGATATTTTATGGTCTTGCTCATTGCTGTTTCTAAACTATGCACCACACTATACTTGCTTGGGCCTTGGCCTAGGCCTACATCTAAAACAATAGTCAATAATATTAGCAAACTAATGAATAGCATGTCTAGTTATACAATATCTACTAGGCCTATATATAGCCTAGGCAAGCTGGCTGCTGACTGAAAGTGTAGGTAGTTCTGAAAAATCTGACTTAAATTTAGGGCAGAATTCTTTGAAATTGGCCTAGTTGCAATGCCAATTTCTTATTCTTTTTTGTTTAAACTTATTTTTATTGAAATTAGGGGCATTTTCAATTAAAGCTACATAATATTAGCTATATCAATATACTTATTATTGCAGTAGCCACTTTACTTTCAGTAACCTCATACATTGTCTAATTGTAATGTCATTTTAGATTCTTTGTAAAAATAACATTTACATAGCACTTTCTAGTGTATAATTAGTCCTGTTAGCTGGATTTGCACTAAAATAAGCAAGTATTTACTTTGATGTAAAGCTATAAATAGGTAATGAAGAACAATTGTAATTAATGAGCTACTAAGAAAACAAATTCAAAGTATAATTAGTTAGAATTTCACTTAAGATAAAATTAGTTGTTGGTTGGCTTATATAAAAGTATGTAAAAGTATGCAAAAATAGTTACAAAAAATCTGACAACTTAAATAACTAGGCTATAAAACTCAATATTACACCAAAGTCTGCAGTCTCAATTAAAGAGAATGCTGAAAGTACAAGGTTTAAAAACAGTAAACAGGGTGAGAGAAGATAAACATGATTATTAGAAACAAGAGCTTTGGGATACAAGAGATAATTATAAATTTAGCAAGAGATTCAGGTAACAATTATGTGTGTAGGAAGTTCTAATTAACAGGTTGACATAGATTAAAAGAAGGAAAGAAAGAATGAACTAACAAAATGAAAAAAAAATGAATGGAAAAAAATGTGGCGCAGGACTAAAAGAGCAAAAAGGACAAAAATTGTATTACTAGCATAACATGAATATGAGTTTTATATGAATTAATATGACTATAAATGTAACATGAAGATAGTTTGTAATATTCATGAATTAAATGTTCAGTTAATTTGAATGAGTTTTTAATTTCATAACTTTTACCATTTTAGTTAAGACTGTTGAACGAAATCCAAAGCCTCTAGGTGTAGAGCTGGTCTCAGCAAAGCATAGTCAATTGAGCACACCTGGTGACTTGGTCAGTTTAGCACAACAAATCGAGAAGGTAATGTACAGCTGTGGGAATAGTTTACCTGTTTCTGAATTTTTATGAAAGCAATAAAATTTTTTATGTTTTGATAAGTACGAGCTAAGTCTTGAACACTTTCAAGACAGATTCCTAGATGACATGAAACCACAAGCCTAAAATCCGGAAATATATGAATTCCCTACTTAGGGTTTTTCTAATCCTACCCAGATCCCATAATTCAATATTTAAGCAGTTCAATTGAGAATGTCAGTTTAAGAAAAGTTTGCTCAATCCAAACTGCAATCCAGGCAGACGCTTTCACCAAAGCCAACGTCACCAACAAGCTGTCTGTCATCGCTGAACAGATTCGACATCTGCAGGAGGAGGCTCTGAAGACACTGGAAGAGGCCCAGTTAGACGCTGAGCTCCATCACGCGGCCTGCAATCTTGTCAAGAGGCCCGGCACCACTTACTACTACTATGAGCGACCTTCGCAGCAGAAGTATCTGTCCCTGGTGTCGCCTGAGGTTTGTGTTCATGTCTATTTAATAATTTAGAAGGATTATCTAACCTACAATATTAGGATTATGTGTGTGATTATATAGCCTAGAATTCGAAGATTCTGTGAGATATCTCACCATGGACTCTTGCAGTGTGGGATTCTGTGAGTGTCAGATCATGTGACATGTGTCCTGTGAGTGTGGGATTATCTATCGTAGGGTTGTTGGAGTGTGGGATTATCTATCGTAGGGTTGTTGGAGTGTGGGATTATCTATCCTAGGGTTGTTGGAGTATGAGATTATCTAGGGTTGTTGGAGTGTGGGATTATCCATCCTATGGTTGTTGGAGTGTGGTAATATCTGTGGTTATTCGCAGAGTTGCTGCAGCACAACCCTCAACTCACCCTCAGGAGTGGGGAGCCTCATGTCCGCACGCATTCGTCGGTGCCTACCGCCTTGAGTTCGACCAGTCCTGGACTCCCGTTGAACGATTCGCAGCCAAGGCCGCCTCCCAGAAGCTCGTCAGAGACATGTTCGGCGGACACCGCCTGGCTGCCATCGAGGGCACCGCGGGCGCTGCTGCCGCAGGGTCAGCAACAGCAGCTGTGCCACATTCGACTGCGCAGAGACAGGAGACAGTGGACTGATCTGACCAGTTTAAGATAATTTGCGCATCCTCTGACAATTTTTATCGGACAGAATTAAACCTGAAAATGCTGCGCACAGCTTGCTGTTCTGTCCGTGGACTGGGGAGGTCGATTCACCCATCTTGCTGTGTTATCTTAAGTGTCTGGCTTAAGAGACACACTTTTTCCTACTGGCCGAGATTCGAACTCCGGATGTGTCAATTAGAATTCTGAAGCTCTAATCATTGCTATGAAAATCCAAAATTAAAAATATTTTGAGACCAGAGTCCCAAAATCATTATTTGGTTCGATTTTAGCCACAAGTTAAAAGTCTTTTATGCTTGTTTAGATTTCTTTTTTATAAAAAACGTCGCTATTCTGTGTTTTATTTTACTGTGACTGTCATCTACAATGTAACGTGAAGATGCGTTTACTAGAAAATATTTGATATGACTCGATTAAAGAACTATTTCATGATAGAATGGTCTGTCCGACCATTTTGTAATTCCATTTACCTCTTAGTTTTAGTGTGTGGCTCTAAATCAATATAAGTAACTGGTGATTTGCTTCAGCCTTTGTTAATTTGAGCCAACAAATTCCTTCAACTCACAACTTGACAGTTAAAATTCTGTTGTCAAAATTTTAATATTAGATTCTATATTAAAAATGCTGTGTTAAACTAACCTTTGTTATGCAATTCATCTGTGTTTTAAAATAAATTTACTAAACTACGTTATCCATGTTCTATTTGGACTACTGTCTGAATTAGTCTCGGGGAATACTTGGAAAGAGTAGTATGGAATGGAAAAATATTGGAAAACATATAAGTTTCTGCCCATTTCGCTGACAAATGAGGACACACACATGTGTGTACAAATGCATTTTTCGTCGTCTGGCAGTGTACACTTTCACTGTGACTAGGCGTCCATTGCACGACCAGCCTCCAAGCTTTGTTTCCGCGGCTGCGCCCCAAATTAAATGTGGCCTCGCCGCGGAATCGAGCTCAGGGACCTTGGTGCGAGAGGCGAACGCGTTAACCACTGCCACTCACTCCCTTATAAATAACATTAACAGGATCTAAGCATGCAATAACCAATAATTAGTAAGGCTAGGGTATATTAGTTAATTAACATGATCACTGATCAGTAAATCAGATATAAGTTAAAAACAATTATGAAAACTATAAGTAAGGAGACAAATGTTAAATAATGAGCCTTTAGTCCACCTCAAATCAAACAGAAGTCACTAAAATAGTGCAGAAAAAGTGAACATTTCCTGTATCCGTAGTGTATTTCCTCGAAAACTTGCCTTTTCTAAGAAACGTAGTGTCCCGTCATTCTCCTAGCGGGCCTTGGTATAGATGCCGACTCCCTTAGTCCAGGCCGTCTTGTCTCGGCGTGCCATCTTTTAATAATTCATCAATCCTTTGGTGGCAGCTCGGGTCATCGCCTATTTTTCATAGATCTATAAGCCATAGCTACAGGAGGCAGTTTTCCACTGGAAGCCTCGATAATCTATCGATCTCTTGAGTGGCGCGCCTCTTTGATGTCGGTAATTGAATCTCTCGCCTGCGTTTGGTCGGGTCGGCGAAAAAAAATTTCACTAGCCCCATCCAGTAAGAGCTTGCGTTATAGGAATTATAGTGAGTTCACACTTCACACTTGTGTCTCTTACTCGCGCACAGCGTATGTGTGTGTGTGTGTGCTCAAATGTATCGATCGGCCCACTTTGAGCAGACTCATGCATATAAGGTGGTAGAATATATTTCAACAGTACCCGGGGCCTAGTTCTTTCAGCGTTTGACTAATTTATTAACTGGCAGTCGCCTTGCGTTATTTAACTCCAGCCATTCGGGACTCAAGGTTGGGACATTGCAGTCTGTTTCGGCATTTCACTTAATAATAAATGCAATTCTAGAAACTTTGGTGTGCGGCAATTTATCAATTTAATAATTCAAAGCTGTTGCCTTGCTTGCTGGCCGCTTGGCTTCATTATTTATAGGCTTCAGCGACTGGACACGTCAGGACTTTTGGGGCACTAGCTAGGAGCAAAGGACTTAATACGGATTAGCTATAAGTCATGAGGCATTCCCCACTCTTCATCTCACTTCATCACATTTTCTCAGAATCTCTCCATTATCTCTACTCTCACCCATCTTGTCTCCCTTATCTCTCCTCTCACCCATCTTGTCTCCCTTATCTCTCCTCTCATCCATCTTCTCTCCCTTATCTCTCCTCTCACCCATCTTGTCTCCCTTATCTCTCCTCTCATCCATCTTCTCTCCCTTATCTCTCCTCTCACCAATCTTCTCTCCCTTATCTCTCCTCTCACCAATCTCCTCTACTTTATCTCTCCTCTCAACAATATTCTCTCCCATATCTCTCCTCTCACCAATCTTCTCTCCCTTATCTCTCCTCTCACCAATCTTCTCTCCCTTATCTCTCCTCTCAACAATCTTCTCTCCCTTATCTCTCCTCTCAACAATCTTCTCTCCCTTATCTCTCCTCTCAACAATCTTCTCTCCCTTATCTCTCCTCTCAACAATCTTCTCTCCCTTATCTCTCCTCTCAACAATCTTCTTTCCTTTCTCCTTCTATCGCTTCTTCAATTCTTCATTTTCCACCAAGTCTTCTAAGAGTTGGACTCCACATTTTCTGTGTCTTAATTAGCAATTAAGCCAGTAAGTCTTCATTATCCTCATTATTACAGCTAATACTAGTCCAACGAAAAAAAGTTCTTCCCCCGTACTCAAGATGAGAAAGAAATATTGCGACATGGCCTAGCAACATCATGGCTTAGGCCTCAAAAACACGCACTCACATGCACACACCGCACTCCCGTAGTTAATTAGCCGCCCCATTGCTTGCCAGCCGTGCGATTGCAGGCTCTGTGAATATAGCTCCGCGCCTGATGGCACACCCTCCGCTTGTCAAAGACTTGCTGGGTTTAACAGGAAAATAATTTACGACGCGCGTGCCATGTATTAGCCGCTTAAATAATTTAAGATTGTCACACTATAATTGGTAGTCCTGTAGCGACACGACTCCCAACACCCACTCCACAGCTCTCCTTTGTGTGACCGCCTAGTTGCAGTACTGCAGCACTAAGTCAGGCGTGACGCTATTGACATGAGGGAAACTATGGGCTTGCAGGTTTTGGCAGTCTGAAGGGTCAGGGGAGTTGGCTATGACTGCTCAGACACACAAACACCTGAAGGGTCAGGGGAGTTGGCTATGACTGCTCAGACACAAACACCTGACGGATCAAGGGAGTTGGCTATATGACTGCTCAGACACACAAACACCTAAAGGATCAGGGGGTAGACTATGACTGCTCAGACACACAAACACCTGAAGGATCAGGGGGGTAGACTATGACTGCTCAGACACACAAACACCTGAAGCATCAGGGGGGTAGACTATGACTGCTCAGACACACAAACACCTGAAGCATCAGGGGGTAGACTATGACTGCTCAGACACACAAACACCTGAAGCATCAGGGGGGTAGACTATGACTGCTCAGACACACAAACACCTGAAGCATCAGGGGGTAGACTATGACTGCTCAGACACAAACACCTGAAGGGTCAGGGGGTAGACTATGACTGCTCAGACACAAACACCTGAAGGGTCAGGGGGTAGACTATGACTGCTCAGACACACAAACACCTGAAGCATCAGGGGGTAGACTATGACTGCTCAGACACACAAACACCTGAAGCATCAGGGGGTAGACTATGACTGCTCAGACACACAAACACCTGAAGGGTCAGGGGGTAGACTATGACTGCTCAGACACACAAACACCTGAAGCATCAGGGGGTAGACTATGACTGCTCAGACACACAAACACCTGAAGCATCAGGGGGTAGACTATGACTGCTCAGACACACAAACACCTGAAGCATCAGGGGGTAGACTATGACTGCTCAGACACACAAACACCTGAAGCATCAAGGGGTAGACTATGACTGCTCAGACACACAAACACCTGAAGCATCAGGGGGTAGACTATGACTGCTCAGACACACAAACACCTGAAGCATCAAGGGGTAGACTATGACTGCTCAGACACACAAACACCTGAAGCATCAGGGGGTAGACTATGACTGCTCAGACACACAAACACCTGAAGCATCAGGGGGTAGACTATGACTGCTCAGACACACAAACACCTGAAGCATCAGGGGGTAGACTATGACTGCTCAGACACACAAACACCTGAAGCATCAAGGGGTAGACTATGACTGCTCAGACATACAAACACCTGAAGCATCAGGGGGTAGACTATGACTGCTCAGACACACAAACACCTGAAGCATCAGGGGGTAGACTATGACTGCTCAGACATACAAACACCTGAAGGGTCGCCTTATAGCATCATACTGAGCAATGTTGTTTGTCCTTGTCACCAGGATATTCGACAAGAATCACTGAATGTCTCGACGATGCTGACGTTTGACGGCTTTGAAATTTCGTTCATGGCAATGGATGGAAAATTGATCCATAGGGTAGACTTTCACGAAAACCGGTCAATTCGGTTTCAGGAGATGTCATAAATTAGGCAGTTATGCATTTACTACTTAATACTTAAAATTGCATGGTCTATCTACTGTTAAGGCCTCTGAAAAGGTTTTTCATCAAAACGACTTTGTAAATCAATAGTTTGTACTGCCATGTAACACACACACACACTAAATCACATACTCTGAATGGGATAAAATATATTAATCATGGACAATAGCTATGAATTGTATGCGTACGATTGTTGGCTAAACTAATGCTTTAGGCAAACCCCTGGTATTAAAATATTAAGCTAAGAAAATTCCACTATATAGATGTTTCATTCTGTTGAATAACGTCAAAATACTTTCAGACAGATTCCAGGCCCGAACAAATCGATAAGCAATTGCTGCAGGCAAGCAGACACCCAGATACAGACAGAAATCTGATCTAGCTTCACTCGGAGAGTATAAATAAACAAAAGCACTGCAGATATCGGGCCTAGCAACAAGTTTTTTTAACAAAATTCTAATATCTTGATTCAAGCTTTTATCGATGCAATTTCTGGATGTTTGCATGCATACATTGACTGTTGAATTTTAACTAGTAGGAGTATTTCCCATGGAGACAATTGATAAGGGAGAATGTCATTAGGAAAATAAGCAACCCAAGATGAATAGGGTTGGAATTAATCCGGAAACCCATCTTTGATTTCGTGCAGGCTGATGTTTAATAGCCTCTTTATCCTTGTACTGCATGCGTCCAGTCGGCTATGGGGTAGAAAATTAGGTGAGTTCGGCGGCCTCCACAGTCCATGGACTGAATTCAGCTGTACAACCGCCTAGCTCTCACAACTTCGCAACCAAACTTCGGTTTCGATTCGGCGTAGCGCTAATCCTCGCGAATGTCCAGGCTGTTGTCAAACTTGTATTCCCATTATTATTTTCCTCCAGCTGTGTCCACATGTCGCTTACATAACGGTGAAATCTTTTCTCCCTGATTTTTTTTCGATAAACCGAATGCGATCATCAGCGGGCATCTGGACCGGGGAGATGAGCTCCGGGGTCCCTCGGGGAATTGTCAGGAGGTGAGGGGTGGGATATTCCAATTATTTTTATCCCCCGGTTGCGCCAGGGAGATTGCGCAATATAGGAAGGGGAGCGCCATTCATTTTGTGACCCCGTGTTGTTGTCTTTCTCTGCGGCTAAGCTATCGCTCATCAGTCTCTCGCATTCATCATCATACTTAAGCAGACTGGACACACCGGCGTAGCTGCCGCTTATCGGCTCAGATATATGAAACGCGTCCCAGGCCTGGTGAATTATAATTATGGGAAGTGCCAATATGACTAGGAACTGCTGTTGTCTTTGTCTCGATCCTTTCTCTTATTTAATGAGCATCTAATATCGATTGGGTAAAAATGGACAAAGGAAAGTTTAATATGGATTATTGACAAGATTTTAAACAGTATCTTCACTATAAGGGATTCTTGCTATGCGTGTTATTAATTAGTGTCAGATTATCTATGGTATTTATTTATTGTTGGACTGTCTATGTTATTTACTAAGTTTGGAACTGTCAATGGTACTTTTTAAGCGAGGAACTGTCTATGGTACTTATTCATTGTGGAACTGTCTATGGTACTTATTCAGTGTGGAACTGTCTATGGTTTTAAGCGATGAACTGTCTATGGTACTTTTTAAGCGATGAACTGTCTATGGTACTTTTTAAGCGATGAACTGTCTATGGTACTTTTTAAGCGACGAACTGTCTATGGTACTTATTCATTGTGGAACTGTCTATGGTACTTATTCAGTGTGATCATTTGGTAATTACCAAAGCAGTACTTTTCAGAGCAGCACTTTGCTATGGGAAAATTTTCTAGAATGTAACCATTTCGTTAATTATCATAAGTGGAAACTTTGATGACATCCAAAATCTCGTGCTGCCGCGATAAAAAAAATTAAAAAACTTAAAATAGAAAATGGTTGCGTGATGATGACATGAATCTGAAAATCTTTCCATGAAAAAAACTAACTTTGCCCCGTGGCGTTCCCCCTCATGCTGTTAGCAGCTCATCAGCCCTCCTGCTAATGGTGTGCCTGCATCGCGTTTAATTATGCCCCCGACTGCGACTAGATGGCGCACTTTTGGCGTGACACCAGCAAACTATTTGACAGCTTATGGCTTCAGTGCTTTCTAACTTTTTCATACCTTTATCAAGTGGGCTACGGGCGGATAGGCTTGATAATTAACAGTTCAAAAAATGGATCCTCTCTCTTAGCTTGGACTGAAATTTTAGTTTAACTTCAATCGACGTCCAAAAACAGTAGGCATCCTTAAATTGTTGGAAAAAAACAACAGCTTCTTCATCTAACACTCGTTAATTTCAAGAATCTTCCGTTAAATTCGGCATTTTACAACGCAAAATCTTCTGTAAAACTTTGGTAAAAATGTAAATAACTGGAAACTTTAAATACCGCCTGTTACCTTCAGATCTCCCCTATCAGATCTCCCTCATAGATCTCCCATTTTAGATCTCTTCTCGCAGATCTCCCCTATCAGATCTCCCTCATCGATCTCTCCTCTCAGATCTCCCCTCATAGATCTCCCCTTTTAAATCTCCCTTTTCATACCTCTCCTCTCAGAACTCTCCTCTCAGAACTCTCCTCTCAGATCTCTCCTCTCAGATCTCTCCTCTCAGAACTCTCCTCTCAGATCTCTCCTCTCAGATCTCTCCTCTCAGAACTCTCCTCTCAGATCTCTCCTCTCAGAACTCTCCTCTCAGAAGTCTTCTCTCAGATTTCTCCTCTCAGAACTCTCCTCTCAGATCTCTCCTCTCAGATCTCTCCTCTCAGAACTCTCCTCTCAGATCTCTCCTCTCAGATTTCTCCTCTCAGAACTCTCCTCTCAGATCTCTCCTCTGAGAACTCTCTTCTCAAATCTACCCTATCAGATCTCCCCTCTAAGATCTCTCTTCTCAGATCTCTCCTCTCAGATCTCTCTTTATCGAGGACTTCAGGGAGCATCGCTAACTTTATGAGGTAGCCGATAACTTTTTCAGACAACTACCGTTAATTTCTGATAACTTTTGATAACCTCAGAAAGCTTCTGTTAACATAGTAACGTTTCTGTCAACAATTGAACATTTACGTTAGCTAATTACCTTTTGCGTTAACTCAAGAACGTTTTCGTTAAATAATGAAAGTTTCCGTTAACTAAGAATGTTTTCGAATACTTCCGTTTCTTCCGTTTGCTTCCGCTAATTCCAAACAATCATAATTTAATAGTTTCAGAAAACAGGGACTCCTACAAAACATCGTCGTATATTAAATTGTTAGTAAAAATATAATTAACGCAATTGACGCAAATTTTCCCCGTCTTCTCAAACTTTAGACAGAACAAGAATGCTTATCCATAAGTGCACTGAGTTGCCTGGTGGGCCCTACCTTGTACACCAATACCCGACCAGTCCCTGTTTCTTCTCCAACCAAAAGACAAAAAAGATGTATTCTTTCAGTGTGGCTGTTTTGTCTATTATTGCGTGACAGCCCAGGAATGCCTTGCGAGTCCCCCCGCTTCTAGAATTTGCTTTTTGTAGGCTTCCTGCATTGTTTCCTACATTTGTTTCTTGGAAAGTATTCGCGCAACAGGCGGCCCCCCACCTAAACAGCTCGGCACGTGCACTCTTTTAAGAGGCGCCTGAGCTACTTAGTCACGACAGCAACCAGTCATGATTGCCTTACTCGCCATTGTCAATCATTTTGCAGTTTTTTTTCCTGCAAGTCTAACAGAGTCTTTTGTTGCAATAAAAAAACTTTTGTCAGCGAAAGCAGCGACTTGAGTAGCAACAGGTTAGAAAGTGCATGACAAAAACTGTTTGGCTCTAAAAAAGCTGCGGGTGAAAGAACTTCAGAATGCTTCCATTATGTAAAGAGAGCTTCCATTAGCTTAAAATACCTTCCTTTACTTCCTAAAGCTTCCGCAAACTGCAGAAAGCTTCCGTTAACTGCAGAAAGCTTCCGTTAACTGCAGAAAGCTTCCGTTAACTGCAGAAAGCTTCCGTTAACTGCAGAAAGCTTCCGTTAACTGCAGAAAGCTTCCGTTAACTGCAGAAAGCTTCCGTTAACTGCAGAAAGCTTCCGTTAACTGCAGAAAGCTTCCGTTAACTGCAGAAAGCTTCCGTTAACTGCAGAAAGCTTCCGTTAACTGCAGAAAGCTTCCGTTAACTGCAGAAAGCTTCCGTTAACTGCAGAAAGCTTCCGTTAACTGCAGAAAGCTTCCGTTAACTGCAGAAAGCTTCCGTTAACTGCAGAAAGCTTCCGTTAACTTTAGAAATCTTTGACTAACTAGTTTAATTTAGAAAGTTTTTATTAAGTTTATAAGGCGTAAGTAAACTTTACAAAGCTACCGTTAAATCCCGAAAGCTTCCGATAACTTTAGATAGCTCTCGTTAATTTTGATTGCTCTCGTTAACTTTGTTGCTCTCGTTAACTTTGGATAGCTCTCGTTAACTTTAGATTGCTCTCGTTAACTTTAGATAGCGTCCGTTAAGTTCAAAACGCTTCGTTAGGCGGAAAGTTTGTTAAAATTCTTTTACATCTGTTAAATCCGTTGAGTTTCATTTAACTTTAGAAAACAACAAGAGGGTTTAAAATTCTGCAAGCCTTGAATATGTAGGTCAAACCGAATTTGTTGTGCAATGGCTTGGATAGTACACGAAAAAAGGTTTAGCTCTAAACGAAGCTACAGGTGAGCGCTTAAGCAAAAATGAAGTTCAGCTTTTAGAGCTGAAAGTGAGTCCAGGTTAATGAGCTACTTGGCCTCCTTGACCTAAGAGTTCACTTTTTTTTTCAAACCAATCAAACACTTTCAGCCTGCAGAAGTTCACATGGGAATCGATTTGGTTCTCGCTGTTGGATTAATTGGCCACCTTACTGCCCAAAGTCCTTCAGAATGCGAGAGTTAAAATTTTATGGCGCAAGGAGAAAATTATGCTTTTAGTTGACTGTGGAAGACCGAAGTTGACTAAGGTTGACTGCAGATCCTTGAGGGGAGATTGTAGAGTAAGATCTGAGAGGGGAGATCTCACAGGGGAAATCTGAGAAGGGGAAATTTGAGAATCGCGATCGATGAGGGGTAGATCCGAGAGGTTAGATCCGAGTGGAGAGATCTGAGTGGAGAGATCTGAGAGGAGAGATCTGAGAGGAGAGATCTGAGAGGGGAGATCTAAGAGGAGAGATCTGAGTGGAGAGATCTAAGAGGTGAGATCTAAGAGGAGAGATCTGAGAGGAGAGATCTGAGAGGGTAGATCTGAGAGGGGAGATCTGAGAGGAGAGATCTGAGTGGAGAGATCTGAGAGGAGAGATCTGAGATGGTAGATCTGAGAGGGGAGATCTAAGAGAAGAGATCTGAGAGGAGAGATCTAAGAGGGGAGATCTAAGAGGAGAGATCTGAGAGGAGAGATCTGAGAGGGGAGATCTAAGAGGAGAGATCTGAGAGGAGAGATCTGAGAGGGTAGATCTGAGAGGGGAGATCTAAGAGAAGAGATCTGAGAGGAGAGATCTAAGAGGGGAGATCTAAGAGGAGAGATCTGAGAGGAGAGATCTGAGAGGGGAGATCTAAGAGGAGAGATCTGAGAGGAGAGATCTGAGAGGGGAGATCTGAGAGGAGAGATCTTAGAGGGTAGATCTGAGAGGGGAGATCTATGATGGGAGATCTGAGAGGAGAGATCTGAGAGGGGAGATCTGAGAGGGGAGATCTGAGAGGGGAGATCTGAGAGGGGAGATCTGAGAGGGGAGATCTGAGAGGGGAGATCTGAGAGGGGAGATCTGAGAGGGGAGATCTGAGCGGGAAGGAGAGGGCAAATGCGAAAGTGTCTCTGAAAATTCAAACTCAGGCATCCCTTAAGCGAGAGGTAAAAGCTTGTGGGAGTTTATGTTCAGGGACAAATATCCCTTCTTTGTGCGCAGCCGCTCACGCGCATTAGCACAGGCCATTGGTCTCAATATTTCCTGGAGTAAAAAAATACTGTAATTAAAAGTTGAGCAAGCTGACACACACAAAGACATGTCAGTCTTTGTTTTCTCCTTCATACCAAATCGAACAGAAATCCCACAGGCCTATAGCTATGCCGTGTAGCCAATCTATAAAGTAACTGTGCTCATAACTCAGAGAAATTCGCCTCCACTTGGATAGGCACCATCTGTTTCAAAATCTCATTCCTTAGTTTGAGTTGGGTCACGTTTTTGAGCAATCCTAACATCATGCTGAGAACAAGCTGTGCGAGTTTCAGCTCCTTGATTTATGACTGCTTTGATGTCAGGTGGGGTGGCTGGGCCCTGAGCATTGGATCCCTGATGAGACTATGAAAGACATCGACCTCCTTCTGTCAACTCTTGATTGGTATTGATAAAATTATAATTGTAAGAGAGGTAGATATAGAGTTAGAGAGATGCAGAGAGAGGTAGAGGGATGCAGAGAGAGGTAGAGAGAGGTAGAGGGATATAAGCAGAGGTAGAGGTAGAGAGAGGTAGAGGGATGCAGAGAGAGGTAGAGAGAGGTAGAGAGAGGTAGAGAGAGGTAGAGAGATGCAGTGAGAGGTAGGGAGAGGTATGGTGATAATCAAAAATTCTCCAAAAATGAGAATTTCAGAGAGATGACAAAGAGAGTTGGTGTGACAGAGCATGATGAGTAGAATAGAAAAGTTTCGAGCACATTCTTCTGAACTGAAGCTGGAAGCGAAAGATCGCGACAAACTGTCTCCTGGCTCCCCATTAGGAAGTATTCCTCATTGTTAGCCATTCTCCGACTTCTAAAAACTTTTAGTTTCGCAAATAAAAAAGTAAGAAACTTGATTTAGCAGTTCAATAAATCTGCATAGAGAAATAACAAGTTTGAATTCGCGCGCAAATTCAAACAAATATTTTCACAATGCGACGGCATGTTTTTTATTTAACAAAGCATCTATTTTAACAAGGACAAATTATAAAGTTCTATTGTAGCATTCTGTATGTACAAAGGATATGGTTCTCTAGCAGATTCGCATAAAATGAGAACAGACAATAGAATTCAACAAAGGTTATATTTGCCCGCTTAAACTCTAATCTCACTTCAATCGAATGAGAAAGCTATAAGCTTAATCCGTCTTTTAATCCCGACATTAAACCAGATTATCTTTTGTCCCGTTGTGAATTATCGATCGCAAAATTAATAAAATTTGTGTTATTTAGCGCAACAAAAATTAGAAAGTTCTTTGTCCTGACTTATTTGTCACCTCGGCTCCGAAATTTACGATTTTACCATACATTCAATTAAGCTTTGTTCTGTCTGACTGTCTGTCTGACTTTCCCACCGATTTGCTTGAATTTACACCGATTAAAAGCTTAATAACACAGTGACTCACCGCCAAACTCGCTCATTGCTCTGCAAGGCCTGCAACGTTGTTTTTTGAGAAAATTTAGCTTCTCTCGGATCAGAGGCTCGTTAGTTGAGTCAGCCTCAAGGTTCTCACTCTCGCTCTCACTCTCCGGTCTCCGGACAACCCCATCCAAACTCAAACTGAAGGACTTCATTGAGAAGGCCGGGGCATGGTTGAAGACAATGCGTTTGTCTAGTCTAAAAGACTGGTAGTCTCAATTTTCCAAACTGACTGAGCTTACTAAATCAGTGAATTAAAAAAAATAAATGGATTGCTAGTCCAATCATTGCCTAATTGCTCTGCATGCGGGGCGTCTTAATTGCAGGAATGAAGGGGCTGAAAGACAGGTGATTGGAGCGGATTCTAGGAGCAGACAAGGGCTGATAGGGGGCGGATGCAGGGAGAGGATTGGAGGATGATAGGGGGCGGATGCGGGGAGAGGATTGGAGGATGATAGGGGGCGGATGCAGGGAGAGGATTGGAGGATGATTGGGGGCGGATGCAGGGAGAGGATTGGAGGATGATTGGGGGGCGGATGCAGGGAGAGGATTGGAGGATGATAGGGGGCGGATGCAGGGAGAGGATTGGAGGATGATTGGGGGGCGGATGCAGGGAGAGTATTGGAGGCTGATATGGGGTGGATGCAGGTGGAGGATCGAAGTTTAATCAGCAGCGGATTCAGCTAATTGAATCAGAGGTAATTCTAAAAAATGAGTATGTAATATGTTTCTCAATTTGTACCTTATCAAATCGGCAGCACTTGTTCCAGTTCTCAAACAAGTTACTGGATTAATTGCATTGGCACCCAGGAATTTTCAGCATTCAAGATTCATATGCGATTTCAATACAGATAAAAATATCGGCAGGGAAAGGTGATTCATGAAGGCGGAGGAGCTCATTTTGAAGTCATGTGGTTGCAGTCAGCGATTTGTGGGCTTCAAAAAAACAAAATTTTGAACTATACAGTCAAACCTGCTCGCCACAGGAGTAGCAGAATGGGAGCCATTGCTAGCAGCCTGCTCACGGAGCCAAACCTACGCGCCCCGCTGCCCTCCGCCTCAGTTCCTCGCACTCGAATCGGGGATTCGAACCAACCACCAGAGGCGGCGTTGGAAGAAGACGCCGGTCGACGTTGCTTTGGCAGCGTGGCCGACTCGTCGAAGGCGGCGTCGGCGCAGGCGTCGGCGCACGGCTCGAGCTGGTCGGGCCGGCAGTGCGGGCTGCAGCCGTGCAGCAGGCTGCTCTCGAAGGTGACGAAGCGGGGTGCGAAGCCGTACAGCCGCAGCCAGTCGTGCCGGCTGGCGAAACTCGCCGTCTGGCAGCTGCACGGGAAGAAGGTCTCGGTGAGGTTCAGCCCACGGAGGCTCCTGGCCTGCCCGATAGCGCACAGGTCCAGCTGGCGGAGGATGTTCCTTCGCAGGTAGAGCGCCACGAGTCCTCCACCGCCGTCTTGGACTCCGGACGGCAGGCCGAACGCGGACGAGGGAGCGTCCGACGGTGACGTCGTCAGGCCACAGAACGCTCGCCGCTGAATGACCAGATTAGACTGCAGTGCCCCGAGGTCCAGAATGATCAGCTTGCGCAGCCCGTAGAAGGCATTGTCCGGCACCACGGAGATGTTGTTGAACTGCAGGTAGAGATTCATCAGGTTGGTCAGCTGGCGAATCCCTGGCGGCACCTCCGAGATGAGGTTGTGGCTGAGGTAGAGCTTGGTTATGAAGGCCGAATGCCGGAACGCGCCAGGAGCGATTGTCTTGATGAGGTTATTGTGCAGGACCAGCTCCCTGAGGGAGGGCAGATCTCGCAGGTCCTCATTGCCCAGACTGGACAGCAAATTGTGCGACAAGTTCAGCGACTCAACGCCGATGAGGCCTTGGAAGGCGCCGGGCAGAATGTCGCGAACCAGTGAGCTGCTGACTTCAACTCGCCTGACGTTGAGCACGCCCCAGTCGAACTGCAGGGTCAGGTGAGTCATGGCCTGGCCGCGTATTCGCAGCTCGTGAAAATTGTAGGACCACCTGACCTCGCGGTTGTTCGGCGCAAAGTAGGGAACCCGGTCCAGGTAGTGCAGCTGCTCTGACTCGCGCTGCACGCACTTAATGCGCAGGTCAGTACACTGGCAGGGCGCCTGAGCAGGGCAGGGCGGCTTGGAGGCGGCCCGCAGTGCCAGCAGCAGACTGCAGACGGTCAGACCGACGAGCTGCCTCAGCAAGCAGTTCGTCTGCGTGGCGGGCATGACTTTTTTGTGGGTGCTGTGTCTCGTGTCTGTTCAGATGAGCTAGTTCTGGGAGTGCATCGATGAAGGCATGTCAAAACGGTCCTGCAGGGACGATTTTTTGCGGCTGTGCGGCTTGGTCGGAGTCTGGGGCTGAGGCGAGGCGAGGCTGTCGATTCTCTTTAAAGCTCACCTCTGGGAGTCCCTTGACGGTTTAACTGGCTGGGCTAACAGCCAATGGGAAAGTCAGATCGACTGCCATTGGTCAGAGAGCCGAGAGGCGTCTTTACCGCTCACTCAGTGGGTGTTCATTGTGCGTTATGTGGGACAGGCAGTGGGCGACGGTAGATAGAGGGTCCCACAATAATGATTATTATTAATGGCCTTATCAGAGGTTGCATCTGCGCCTGTTTGTCTATGCTGAGGCAGACAGCCAGCTGCTGATGACGAAGATGACTGTGATTATGCTGATTATGGATTCGTCATCTGGGGGCGTTTCAGCGATTCCCACGGGATAAGGAGGGTTCGGACAGAGTCTTCTTAAACAGGGCTTGAGTTTTTTAGTGTTCCGAAAATCTGTAGATATCAGGAATAAGTGACTATTTACAAGCTAATTGGATAGGGATACAAAAACGGACACGGAGTTGGGAAGTCTTGGGCGAGGGCAGGCTGCGATTGATTTCCCATTGGATATGCGCAGACACAAGCAAATGTCAGCTTGAAAACGCAGAGCTGGGACAAGCCGAAATTAAGTCAACAGAGCCAAGAAAGAGCAAAAAAATCTACGAAACCCGGGCTGCGACCAGAATCTGTGGCGACTCGCTCCCCCAGATACTAATAAATGCGCTTGTGCCAACAAAAGGCCTTCATTCTCAGACTTGTCAGAAGAAAAAAAACAATCGAGACAAAGGGCCGGTGATGAAGCATGAGACGGGTATAGTTGCTGATCATGTTGGCAGGGTTCGCATAGAGGAATGAAAATAGCCCAAACTGGCGTGGTTTTGCCCTGAGAGAAAAATAAATGCCAAGTGGAGACAAGTGGGCCTCTTCAATGAGCTTCAGGCGGCTGCTCTTTAATTAAGACCTGAGCCTTTCTCAAGCTATCAGAGTCGAAAGAGCACAGAACTAAAAATGGAACTCAAGCGAGGCAACCCCATCTTTAGCCCCGCATGATCTGCCGCCCATCTGCGCACGCCTGGCATAACTTTGTTACCTGGCAAGCAGTTCTTATTTTTATAGTCGAAAGTCTTTGGATGACAACCCTTTGGAAAAAATCGAAACATCTTTAGTGTAAGTAAATAATTTGAAGGCCACAAAAGATAGGGCCACTTTTATGCTTTTAGGCCACTGTCATCGATTGTATGTAGGTCTGTATCATAGTTTCTTAATATAGAGGCATTTTTACTTCAAATTAGTATTATCTCTTTTATCTCTTTAACGTTAAAATTTTTTTTCTTCAAAAACACCCTATAGCTACACATTTTCAGCCATAGACCAAATAATCCTTTAGGAAAAATCCCAAAAATGACAGGGACAAAGCACAGAATTGTTTTATTTTAAAAGCTCAGAAAAACACTGGTTGCTTTGCCTTTGTCTGCAACTTTCACAGATGGCACTGCAGGGCATATGCTTTTCCCACTGCAGGGATTTCGCTTCACAAAAGTGCACCCTAATCTAAGAGAGACCTTGGAGACAAGACGTACGGGGCAAGTAATCCCAGGTTACTTCCCTGTTGAGGACCCCGTCTGACCTAATTAGATCAAGGGTCCACACAACCAAGCATGGAAAGCCTGCCTTGGCCAGCCAGCAAAGTTTTTATGCCCCGAACTTCCGAAATTCGTCGTCAGCAATGTCTCTGTCTTCACGCATTCAACCCAGTTAGGATGAAATTGGAGACAGTCTGTCTGGTTCGCAGCTTTCACAGACTGGCTATGAAAAAGTAAGTATGCGTTTCTAGGTACCTGGGCCAGCTGATTGTATTTACATGTTGCTGCCCAGTTAGTCAATTTTTTTGTTCGGTTTTACCTTTCAGAAGTGCATTAGTCCATCGGGACTCTTATTGCAGTATGGTCACTCTGGTAACATATGACCCAGCTTGGATTGGAACAACTGCATAAAGGGCACCCTGTTTAGTCACCTATTGTTAGCAAATGAAAGGGGAAATTCAACAACAAGAACAGCAACAATATGGTGACAGTTGGACCAATGGAATCGGCTGACCCAGTGGCGATCAACAAATTAGTGAGTGGACTGCATGTTTTCGCCTATCATTATTTGGCGGTAATTTTAGATAAAAACACTCGAAAATAGGTACTGAATTCCAGACCTGTTTTTCTTCATCTCCTTGATATTACCTTTAAGAGACTGTGCTTTAATGGCTATATAAATCACCAATTACAAGTTTTGTTATAGCCAAGAATTGGCATAAACAAAAGTGGTAAAGTTTGGTACCTTTTTCAGCAAGCATTTAGAAAGTTCTTACAATCGAAGCAAAGTAATGCCTTGAATGTCACTAAAAACAAGTTAAAAATAGTCAAGCCAATAATTATTTTAGACAATTGCTATCTGAAAATGTTAGTATATAAATTGAAAGAGAAAAATCGACCCCACAGTGCCCAGAGAAATGGCTCAAACTATTCTAACTTTAATGTATTTCGTTGGCTGCGGCCTCTTTATCCGAGCCGTTGCTCAGCCAGGTAAGTTCTCTTTCTCCCCTGTCCCTTTCTCATAGTCTAATTGGCCTATTCTCATGAAACCCGACCCCAATCAACCAGATCCCGTGTGTCGCAGTTGTCCCTCAAGGAACTGTACTTACGATAAGCGACTCGCTTGCAGCTGCAGCAGCGTCCGGCGCACCATCGAGATCGTGGACGCCGGAGACCGTGAGTATGTCAACGTGTCTCTGGGCTTCGCTGTGGACGACACGGGCAGTATGGCAGCGGAGATCGCGGCAGTGAAGGCCAGCATTCAGTCGGTTGTCAGTGAGTACCAATCAACATCCATCTCTCCTTGTTTAAGTAGTCCGGCTCAGAATCGTGGCCTCGACCTGAATCCGTATGATTCCGCGTATATTTACGAGTGTCGCTTTTGCCAGCCAAGTTGAGAATAAAGTCAATCACGTTGAGAATCCCCATTCACCGCAGTAGCAGCCACTGCCATAGAACTAACTACACTCGACCATAGACAAAAAGCCAACCAAGTAAAAAAGGCATATTTGTGTGTACAATGCGCGCTCTGTAGCCTAAATAACTATAGATTTGAAATTGAAAGTGTTTAATATACGGCTTAGCTTGGTTTATTATAGTCTATGGCCATAGGAGAGTGCAGCTTTAAATTGGTTTGCTTTCTATCAACTTGATCGGCTTTTTGTCTATGGCCGAGTGTAGTTCTATGGCAGTGTCTGCTACTGCACGTGATTGACTTTATTCTCGACTTGGTTGACAAAAGCAATTTACTTCCTTCCATATTCGAAGTCTTGCTTAACAGCTCTAGTTGAAAATAGTTTTGCTTAAATGTGGGCTGCAAGCGAGCACCATCAAATAGAGATACACACTGAACACTCTAGCCGCAACCTCTGGAATCTTCGACAAGTTCGTGATCGCCAGCTTCAACGATCCCTACGTGAGTAACGTGCTCGAATCGGCCGACCCAGTGGCGATCAACACATTCGTGAGTGGAATCAATGCGAATGGTGGCGGCGACTGTGACGAGATGGCCCTGTCCTGCATCGCGGAAGTGGCCCGCCGCGTGAGTCCTGGCTCGGTCATTTTTGTGTTCACCGACGCCAGCTCAAAGGATTCTGAACTCGAGCCGACTGTCAAAGCTCTGCTGAAGTTCAAGAACATCCGCCTGAATGTACTGGCCACGGGTAATCTCTGCGAGAAGGGAGCCGAGCTTCGCGCGCTCACTAACGCCACCAACGGCACCATCTACACAACTTTGGACAGGTCCTATGCTGCCTACGTGATGAACTATATTAAGAACTTTGCCAAGTACAGCATTCGGTTTGTCAGAGGAATGCCAAGATCTTTGGACGATCTGAAGACCATCGCAAACGGAAGTAAGTCGTTCGATTTTTTTATACTCATGTATTTTACACCGACTGAGGGATGGGGACTTGACTGACGGAGCAGTAAAGGTCGTTCGCGCTGAAATCAAACGAATCAAACGATTTGCAGCCTGCTCCTGTGTGTCCAACGTTGAGAACATCGTCTGCGCTCAACCGAATGAATCTGACCAGTCTGGAGCCTCTGGGCCTAACAAAGCGATCGTGAAGCTTATGTTTGGTGGTCTCTTGTTTGTGCCTCTTGTCTTGGTAAATTTTATTTAGTGCAGAGCTCTGTCAGGACGTTACCTCAATCCAAGGCTCGTCAGTTGAATTATGAACCGTCTTTGACAATATTATTCGAGATTTTTATCAAACTTCATCCTAGATTTTTACAATAACGAAATATAATGTTCTAAGAGCTATATATTGATATATAGAAGCTTCCTAACCGTGTTTTTTTGCGGCCAAGGCTGCAGTCAATAATATTGGAAAAAAAAGTTTCACATTTTGTGTCGATTTTTATTACCCGCTGCGAAGTTTATCGGAATGAAGCCAGCTATTTAGAATAGTCCTACCTGAAGTGCAAAATGTCGATTGGCAGGAGAAATTGCTCGGCTAGTCCCAACCGATACCAGACTTTAAAAAACTACCCGACGATAAGAGGCAAAGGCTGCCGCGCCACTGGGATCTGTCAGCGGGCTGGCATTCTTTCGCTCTGTCTCCCTTTTTTGACAAACCCGTGTCAGCTGGATAGTCGAATTGTAAACCCTTGCTAGAGCAGCAGCAGCAGCAGCAGCAGCACCAGCAGCAACGGTAGCGAACCCGTATGTCGCGTGGCGAGAGGGAAAAAGACCATGATGATGACAGGGTCTCGGAGGAAAAACAACGGAAACTTTTCGTAACGCAAGCTTTGGTATCCGTACAATGAAGGGTTGAGATTTGGGTGGCACAGGAAACAAGCTTGCAAGCGGTGTGCGAACATATTCTGCCTGCAAAGAATGTCTCTGTCAAAACACGCCCGGGCTCCATTAATTTCTATGTTTTTTGTCTAACAAAAATATCAAGCGATGAAAGATAAGAAGGAATTCTAATTTTCGGTATATAGAAAGAAATTGAGGTTAAGGGCAATGGGACGAGAAATTTAACGGCTCCGGGCAATGCAACGCAATTGATGCCCTGAATTGACAAATTGCAGCAAAATACCTCCCAACCGCGACACAGAACGCGAAATACTTTCAACAAAATCATTTCACCAGGCTTGGATTTTAATGTTGGTGATTTATTTTGTTTCCTAATTCTTAACTGCTGATTATTCACATGTGACTCCTCAGTCTTCACATGTGACTCTTCAGTCTTCACATGTGACTCTTCAGTCTTCACATGTGACTCTTCAGTCTTCACATGTGACTCTTCAGTCTTCACATGTGACTCTTCAGTCTTCACATGTGACTCTTCAGTCTTCACATGTGACTCTTCAGTCTTCACATGTGACTCTTCAGTCTTCACATGTTGGATTTTTTGGACACTATATCTCACTAAACAGAGCTTATGCTAATATGGCTTTAATAGTAGGGGGGTCGGTGGCAGAGCGGTTATCGCGTTTGCCTCTCGCACCACGGTCACTAAGTTCGATTCCGCGGCGAGGCCACATTCATTTGGATTCAGCCGCGGAGAGAAGGCTTGGGGGCTTGTCGTGCAATTTACGCCCTCGAAGGCCAACCTCCAAGGCACAGTGAGAGTGTACAAAGCCTGACGATGAGAAAGTCAGGTCAGATGTACACACCTGTGTGAGCGTGTGCCTGTGTACGCTATCTGTGTGCGTGTGTGCTCAGGAGTCAGAGAAATGGGCAGAATTGCCTCCTAGCTGGCTGTGGGTCTAGTGTTACTAAATGATGTGCCATTGCCCGCAGCCCTCCTGCAATTATTATTATTATTATTATTATTATTATTATTATTATTATTATTATTATTATATGGCTTTAATAGTTAATAACAAATTAACTATACTATTGTCTCACTTGATTGTGTTTATTACTTTTATTATTGCAGTTTCAAAGCCACTCAAATGTTGGCTATTTAATTGGCGTCTTTCAACAAAGCTTTAGTCATAAAACTGGGCGAAATGACGCCCAATTATGTGCCATAATTGAAGCAACCGCGTCGGATAATTTATTGAACTATTATCGCCCAAAGCTTGCTGTATCAGTTTTATTGCCACTAGCTCCATCGGTCTCAGAAAATTCTAGAACAATAGACATTAGAAAATAGGAACGCATCTTTCACAATAAGTTGTGAAGAACTTCAACTGAACCTTGAAAATTTTTAGCTTCAATTTTTTTTCAACAGATTTGACACAGAAAGGTGACAAAAACTGTGCTAGCGGAATGCTCATAGTTTGTTGACAACAGCTAGTTAAATGGAAGGACAGCAGCAATTATCATTATCATTATCTGCAGGAGGGTTGTGGACAATGACACATCATTTGGTGACACTAGACCCGCAGCCAGCGAGGAGGCAATTCGGCCCGTTTCTCTGACTCCTGAGCACACACGCACACAGATAGCGTACACAGGCACACGCTCACACAGGTGTGTACATCTGACCTGACTTTCTCATCGTCAGGCTTTGTACACTCTCACTGTGCCTTGGAGGTTGGCCTTCGAGGGCGTAGATTGCACTACAAGTCCGCAAGCCTTCTCTCCGCGGCTGCGCCTCAAATAAATGTGGGCTCGCCGCGGATTCGAACTTAGGGACCGTGGTGCGAGAGGCAAACGCGATAACCGCTCTGCCACCGACAGTACGGCTGATCACATAGACTTCAGGGACTGTCTGGACGCCACAATTTAACAGCTGGGTGAACTGAAGCAATGCAGAGTTAAGTGTCTTGCTAAAGGTCACAAATAGTTATAGTGGAGTCGGGAATCGAACCTCCGAACTTCAAGTCGCGAGTCCGACGCTCTAACCACTAGGCTACAACCCCCCTTACTTAAGGCGAAAATGGAAAAATGTCATGATCCGCGCTTGCAAAGCAATACCGCGCAGCTGACTTCCTGTTCCAAGAACGGTACTCCCGCGATGTCAATTTTAATAGCGGCATTTATTTCCTTTGAAATCTGAGACCCGAATGTCTGGTTGTGTGCCAACACCCACATTTTTCTTGCCAAGATAGTTACATAACAGTTTGGCAAACATACTGCCATGCGCGCACTGCATTTGCATAGGCAAACGTCCGCTGTTTAGAAGCTGAGTAAACTACAGAGGAATTGTGATCCAAAGATTGACGCCATGTTTAGTTAAGCTGGGACATTGCTGACTGTGCATGCTTCGTTGAAAGCTGTGTCTGTATTGAAAGGATTTGTAGTTCGTTGTGGCCGTCTTTACGTGGCCAATTCTCTTTAGATACACTGTTTTAAAGAGAAAAATATAAACTTTTAACACAGCGAATGAACGGTTGTAGGCTTTACGTTCTTTAACGAAAGTTAATTCAGCAGACAGACAGACAGACAGACAGACAGACAGACAGACAGACAGACAGACAGACAGACAGACAGACAGACAGACAGACAGACAGACAGACAGACAGACAGACAGACAGACAGACAGACAGACAGACAGACAGACAGACAGACAGACAGACAGACAGACAGACAGACAGACAGACAGACAGACAGACAGACAGACAGACAGACAGACAGACAGACAGACAGACAGACAGACAGACAGACAGACAGACAGACAGACAGACAGACAGACAGACAGACAGACAGACAGACAGACAGACAGACAGACAGACAGACAGACAGACAGTCTTTAAAAAACAGAGAAATACAGAACAGCTCTGGTAGGGAGCGACACAGTGTGCTCAAATGCGAAAGACAAGCAGGCAGGCCCTCGAGTTGCTATCTGCTCAAAACGTGTGCCATGAGTTTCATCCAGAGCATAAAATCAATATTGACTTAGCAAGGCGAGAAAGAGACTTTTTAAGAGGCCGATAAGTGTAGAATGCATAGCGCTCTAGCCGAGGCTAAAACATATCAAGCGTGCTTTTCCCAATGTCACTTTGACAAATGACACTGCTCCCTCAGCATTATCTCAATCCCACATTCTCCTCCGCTTATAGGAGAAGACCTGGTGACTCATCTATGAATAACAGTGGATTTAGCGAATAGCATACACACACACACTTGTTGCTAACTGTGTGTGTGTGGCACAATTGGGGCGGTGAAGTATTTTATTATTTCTATTAGTATTATTATTATTATTCTCATTGGCATTGTGGCAAGGGTGTTATGTGTGTCGCCAACAGCTAATGCTAAGTTTGGCGCTTTTAAACTTATGAATTATTTCTTTTTAAACTTGCCGCCGCTCGCTATCTCTGTATGGCTTCCCCGCTGCCGCTGTTTGAGTTCAATTCAAAAGCTCAGCGCAACGGGGGACTCTTACTTGCAGCCTTCCGTGTATTCACAGCGGGGAGGGAGCTCTGTTGTCTTGCCGCCTCTGCCTCTCTTTGTGGGCTCAAGCTCAGGAATGCTTGGCAGCTGGTTAATAATAGCCCTTTTAAACTAGCCCTGGGTAATGCGGCTTGGCTTGATAGATATTGGCGACATGGCAGTGTCAACTTTTTTTAGACCTATAAGTGAGTGGCCTGTGTTCTCAGCTCTGGGACTTGAGATGAAGGCTCGCGCCTCGTTGTCCGACCCGACGTGTGAAGAGGGTGTGAGATTCGGGGAAGAGCGTGTGAGATTCGGGGATGAGGGTATGAGATTCGGGGATAAGGGTGTGAGATTCGGGGATGGAGGGTATAAGATTCGGGGATGAGGGTATGGGATTCGGAATGGAGGGTATGAGATTCGGAGATGAGGATGTGAGATTCGGGGATGAGGGTATGAGATTCGGGGATGAGGGTGTGAGATTCGGGGATGAGGGTATGGGATTCGGGGATGAGAGTGTGAGATTCGGGGATGAGGGTATGAGATTCGGGGATGAGGGTGTGAGATTCGGGGATGGAGGGTATAAGATTCGGGGATGAGGGTATGAGATTCGGAATTGAGGGTATGAGATTCGGAGATGAGGGTATGAGATTCGGGGATAAGGGTATGAGATTCGGGAATGAGGATATGAGATTCGGGGATAAGAGTATGAGATTCGGGAATGAGGATATGAGATTCGGGGATGAGGGTATGGGATTCGGGGATGAGGGTGTGAGATTCGGGGATGAGGGTGTGAGATTCGGGGATGAGGGTGTAAGATTCGGGGATGAGGGTGTGAGATTCGGGGATGAGGGTGTGAGATTCGGGGATAAGGGTGTGAGATTCGGGGATGGAGGGTATAAGATTCGGGGATGAGGGTATGAGATTCGGAATTGAGGGTATGAGATTCGGAGATAAGGGTATGAGATTCGGGGATGGGGTATGAGATTCAGGGATGGGGGTATGAGATTCGGGGATGAGGGTATGAGATTCGGGGATGAGGGTATGAGATTCGGGAATGAGGATATGAGATTCTTGGATGAGGGTACGAGATTCGGGGATGAGGGTATGAGATTCGGGGATGAGGGTGTAAGATTCGGGGAAGAGGGCATGAGATTCGGAGATGAGGGTATGAGATTCGGGGATGGGGGTATGAGATTCGTGGATGAGGGCATGAGATTCAGGGATGAGGGTATGAGATTCGGGTGAATCGAATGCAGTTGGCGTGAGTCAGGCTTGAAGTTTTCAGTATCTCAGATATGCAGCATATTTAGTAAATCAAAGAGTTCTGTGACCAGCAGCATAACAGACAGTTAAGGACACCGGCCCTAGCAGACCAGGTAACACGAGGACATGTCAGTTGAAAGCAATATTTTTTGGTTTGCTGCTAAGGAAGAAGTTAAAAAAAGCCAATTGGGGCATGTCGAATTCTGTTGATTGACACAGTTTCGGGTAGACTAGCATTTGTTTTTACAGGCCTCAGCATGACGGGCCCGAAGCGCTTTGCTTGGGGTTGGCGTTAATTGCTGGAACCCAATGCAATAGCCGCATGCCACAGATGGGGGCAATCAGGCATTGTGGGATGCTTCGACCAACAGTTCGAGATGTCGCTTATATCTAAACACATTGATGACCGTCATGAGACAGTTACTTTCTATTTGTACCTGCTAATCGACCTGTTATTATACCTGCTTATCTAACTACAAATCTTTCTAATTATCTTCTGGGGGTTGTGGCCTAGTGGTCTTTCTCTACCTGTCTTTCTCTACCTGTCTTTCTCTACCTGTCTTTCTCTACCTGTCTTTCTCTACCTGTTTTCTCTACCAGTCTTTCTCTACCTGTTTTCTCTACCTGTCTTTCTCTACCTGTCTTTCTCTACCTGTCTTTCTCTACCTGTCTTTCTCTACCTGTCTTTCTCTACCAGTCTTTCTCTACCTGTCTTTCTCTACCTGTCTTTCTCTACCTGTCTTTCTCTACCTGTTTTCTCTACCAGTCTTTCTCTACCTGTCTTTCTCTACCTGTCTTTCTCTACCTGTCTTTCTCTACCTGTTTTCTCTACCAGTCTTTCTCTACCTGTTTTCTCTACCTGTCTTTCTCTACCTGTCTTTCTCTACCTGTTTTCTCTACCTGTCTTTCTCTACCTGTTTTCTCTACCTGTCTTTCTCTACCTGTCTTTCTCTACCTGTTTTCTCTACCTGTCTTTCTCTACCTGTTTTCTCTACCTGTCTTTCTCTACCTGTCTTTCTCTACCTGTTTTCTCTACCTGTCTTTCTCTACCTGTTTTCTCTACCTGTCTTTCTCTACCTGTTTTCTCTACCAGTATTTCTCTACCTGTTTTCTCTACCAGTATTTCTCTACCTGTTTTCTCTACCTGTATTTCTCTACCTGTCTTTCTCTACATGTCCTAATCTATCTTTCCTTACCTGTCTTTCGAACAATCGTTCTTTTAAGATCTTTTCTCTTATTTGCATTGGCGAATAAAAAAGTTAAGTTTAGAAAAGTTGTTATTACGAGCGCAAATGTAGGGCTTGACACTTAAAGTCGCAAGATTTGTTGTCCATTCCAGTATTTGTCTTTCATTAATCATTTATAGGGGAGTGCTTTCGAAAATCGTAACTTTTTAAACCTGAAACACCATGGTGGCAACATAAACTGAACCTTTTCTTTATCATCTGCCGCAGTTTCTTGTTGAAATGCTTAAACTGTCAAGCCAGCCAGGCCTGACTGCGTATCGCTCATTGCTTTTCCTTTGCTTCCTCCGACCTGACGACGGTTAACTAAACAATACTTCACTTCAAAGTCTTCCTTTTTTAAAGTTTTCTGCTAGCTATCTGAATTTTACTGAAGCCAACTGGGAATTCAGCAAAAACAAAGGAGACGCTAAGCATGGACCAATTGGACCAAAACACTGTTTACCAAGCAAAACCCTTTGTTATACTCTTCGTTTGAAAGAAGTTGTGAAGCTCGTCTGCCTTCTTGGAAGATTAAAAACACAATGTTACAGCTAACTGCTTATAATCTATCTACGAGTATCTATCTATCTATCTATCTATCTATCTATCTATCTATCTATCTATCTATCTATCTATCTATCTATCTATCCATCTATCTATCTATCTATCTATCTATCTATCTATCTATCTATCTATCTATCTATCTATCTATCTATCTATCTATCTATCTATCTATCTATCTATCTATCTATCTATCTATCTATCTATCTATCTATCTATCTATCTATCTATCTATCTATCTATCTAGCTATCTATCTATCTGTCTATCTATCTATCTATCTATCTATCTATCTATCATGGTTTCTATTACTGATTGTGAAATTAATAAAGTCGCTATTATATAGCTTACCAGCATAGAAACGTACCAACGATGCCTTATAACACCGCATTGTCTCCCTATTGTCTCCAAGCTGGTTTTTGCTAATTCAAGTGGAAGTCCTTAAGCCTTATTCTAAGCCACTTTAAGAGGCCAAATATTACAGAAATGAGAGGCCTCACATCACAGTCTTGGCCTATTTCTATGGTTGCCAAGCGTGTCAGCTTTTGTGTTGTGATACAAAAAACCATTCTTATCGCTGCTCTGCCTGGTCGACAAAAGAGAATTAATTTATTGGCGCGGAAACGCAGAACGCTTTGTTTCAAATCACTGACAAATATGACATGCTTGACAGCTTCATGTTCTGCGTGAATGATACCACCGGACTAGACCAAACTAACAAGCTGGGACAGAGCGAGAAGACTGAGATAAACTGGGACCGAAGACTGAGATAAACTGGGACTGAAGACTGAGATAAACTGGGACTGAAGACTGAGATAAACTGGGACTGGAGACTGAGATAAACTGGGACTGAAGACTGAGATAAACTGGGACTGGAGACTGAGATAAACTGGGACTGGAGACTGAGATAAACTGGGACTGTAGACTGAGATAAACTGGGACCGAAGACTGACATAAACTGGGACTGAAGACTGAGATAAACTGGGACTGAAGACTGAGATAAACTGGGACTGAAGACTGAGATAAACTGGGACTGTAGACTGAGATAAACTGGGACTGAAAACTGACATAAACTGGGACTGAAGACTGACATAAACTGGGACTGAAAACTGACATAAACTGGGACTGGAGACTGAGATAAACTGGGACTGAAGACTGACATAAACTGGGACTGAAGACTGAGATAAACTGGGACTGTAGACTGAGATAAACTGGGACTGTAGACTGAGATAAACTGGGACTGGAGACTGAGATAAACTGGGACTGGAGACTGAGATAAACTGGGACTGAAGACTGAGATAAACTGGGACTGAAGACTGAGATAAACTGGGACTGGAGACTGAGATAAACTGGGACTGGAGACTGAGATAAACTGGGACTGAAGACTGAGATAAACTGGGACTGTAGACTGAGACAAACTGGGACTGAAGACTGAGATAAACTGGGACTGAAGACTGAGATAAACTGGGACTGAAGACTGACATAAACTGGGACTGAAGACTGAGATAAACTGGGACCGAAGACTGAGATAAACTGGGACGAAGACTGAGATAAACTGGGACCGAAGACTGAGATAAACTGGGACTGAAGACTGAGATAAACTGGGACTGAAGACTGAGATAAACTGGGACTGAAGACTGAGATAAACTGGGACTGAAGACTGAGATAAACTGGGACCGAAGACTGAGATAAACTGGGACTGAAGACTGAGATAAACTGGGACTGAAGACTGAGATAAACTGGGACTGAAGACTGAGATAAACTGGGACTGAAGACTGAGATAAACTGGGACCGAAGACTGAGATAAACTGGGACCGAAGACTGAGATAAACTGGGACCGAAGACTGAGATAAACTGGGATTAGAGACTAAAATAAACTGGGACCGAAGACTGAGATAAACTGGGATTAGAGACTAAAATAAACTGGGACTGAAGACTGAGATAAACTGGGACCGAAGACTGACATAAACTGGGACTGAAGACTGACATAAACAGGGACTGAAGACTGAGATAAACTGGGACCGAAGACTGAGATAAACTGGGACTGAAGACTGACATAAACTGGGACTGAAGACTGACATAAACTGGGACTGAAGACTGACATAAACTGGGACTGAAGACTGACATAAACTGGGACTGAAGACTGAGATAAACTGGGACCGAAGACTGACATAAACTGGGACTGAAGACTGACATAAACTGGGACTGAAGACTGAGATAAACTGGGACTGGAGACTGAGATAAACTGGGACTGTAGACTGAGATAAACTGGGACCGAAGACTGAGATAAACTGGGACTGGAGACTGAGATAAACTGGGACTGTAGACTGAGATAAACTGGGACTGGAGACTGAGATAAACTGGGACTGAAGACTGAGATAAACTGGGACTGAAGACTGAGATAAAATGGGACTGAAGACTGATATAGGACCGAAGACTGAGATAAACTGGGACTGTAGACTGAGATAAACTGCGACCAAAGACTGAGATAAACTGGGACTGAAGACTGAGATAAACTGGGACTGGAGACTGAGATAAACTGGGACTGTAGACTGAGATAAACTGGGACCGAAGACTGAGATAAACTGGGACCGAAGACTGAGATAAACTGGGACTGTAGACTGAGATAAACTGGGACTGGAGACTGAGATAAACTGGGACTGTAGACTGAGATAAACTGGGACTGGAGACTGAGATAAACTGGGACTGAAGACTGAGATAAACTGGGACTGAAGACTGAGATAAAATGGGACTGAAGACTGATATAGGACCGAAGACTGAGATAAACTGGGACTGTAGACTGAGATAAACTGCGACCAAAGACTGAGATAAACTGGGACTGAAGACTGAGATAAACTGGGACTGGAGACTGAGATAAACTGGGACTGTAGACTGAGATAAACTGGGACCGAAGACTGAGATAAACTGGGACTGGAGACTGAGATAAACTGGGACTGTAGACTGAGATAAACTGGGACCGAAGACTGAGATAAACTGGGACTGGAGACTGAGATAAACTGGGACTGTAGACTGAGATAAACTGGGACTGAAGACTGAGATAAACTGGGACTGTAGACTGAGATAAACTGGGACTGTAGACTGAGATAAACTGGGACTGAAGACTGAGATAAACTGGGACTGAAGACTGAGATAAACTGGGACTGAAGACTGAGATAAACTGGGACTGAAGACTGAGATAAACTGGGACCGAAGACTGAGATAAACTGGGACTGAAGACTGAGATAAACTGGGACTGAAGACTGAGATAAAATGGGACTGAAGACTGATATAGGACCGAAGACTGAGATAAACTGGGACTGTAGACTGAGATAAACTGCGACCAAAGACTGAGATAAACTGGGACTGAAGACTGAGATAAACTGGGACTGGAGACTGAGATAAACTGGGACTGTAGACTGAGATAAACTGGGACCGAAGACTGAGATAAACTGGGACTGGAGACTGAGATAAACTGGGACTGAAGACTGAGATAAACTGGGACTGTAGACTGAGATGAACTGGGACTGAAAACTGACATAAACTGGGACTGAAGACTGAGATAAACTGGGACTGAAGACTGAGATAAACTGGGACCGAAGACTGAGATAAACTGGGACTGGAGACTGAGATAAACTGGGACTGAAGACTGAGATAAACTGGGACTGTAGACTGAGATAAACTGGGACCGAAGACTGACATAAGAGCTTTAAGAGCGAATCATTCAACAAGACAATCCAAGAATGGAAAAGCAGGCAGTCGGTGAAGTATTTCGAAGACACAAAAACTTTAGTCGGCACTGAGAATGTTTGCCAATGTTTCTGCTTGTAGCAATTAGCATTTTAAATGAAATATTTTTTTCAGAAGCTTTTTGAAGCAACAGTCTAGAGAAAATTAAATTTCAAATACACGTTTGTTAAAAAATATAATTTTAAACAGACAAAATCTTCTTACAGCTCTGCGAACAACTAGTCAGCTGTCACAACTGCTGATATTGTCAGGCACAGAAAATTTCTAACTAAAAATATCTGGATCCCAAGGGAATACTATGGCATCCTTCGGATAAACATCCTTGGCTCCACACAACACAGCCTCATAATAACAATAATAATATTCTTCAATAATTATGGTTGGAATCGGTGTGAAGCTTTGCTTTCAATTCTTTCTCTTTAACTCTAAAAGGAAGAATTGTTGTTATCACAGCCAACTTTAAGACCCGATGAAGCAGCGGCGGCAGCAGCAGCGATGTTTCAATGAGATAGGCCCTTCAAAAGGTGAGCGAAAGTGACAGCCAGTGGGAGATCGGAGATTGCGATTGAGAGCTAGTAACGGGTATCCAAGGGGGTGGAATAGAAGGGTCTGTCACGAGATAGAAGTTGAACTTTAGGGTGTTAAGACTGTGGATGGCTTTTTTACTTACTTTTTACTTACTAAATTTAAAATTAGATAAATAAGTAGACAGGTTGAGAAGTGGACAGGTTAAGAAGTAGACAGGTTGAGAAGTAGACACTCTGAGAAGTAGACAGGATGAGAAGTAGACAGGATGGGAAGTAAACACGCTGAGAAGTAGACAGGTTGAGAAGTAGACACTCTGAGAAGTAGACAGGATGAGAAGTAGACAGGATGGGAAGTAAACACGCTGAGAAGTGGACAGGTTGAGAAGTTGACTGGTTTAGAAGTGGACAGGTTGAGAAGTGGACAGGTTGAGAAGTGGACAGGTTGAGAAGTTGACTGGTTGAGAAGTAGACCATATGAGAAGTAGACAGGTTGAGAAGTAGACAGGTTGAGAAGTAGACAGGATGAGAAGTGGACAGGTTGAGAAGTTGACTGGTTGAGAAGTAGACAATATGAGAAGTAGACAGGATGAGAAGTAAACACGCTGAGAAGTAGACAGGTTGAGAAGTAGACAGGATGAGAAGTGGACAGGTTGAGAAGTGGACAGGTTGAGAAGTGGACAGGTTGAGAAGTGGACTGGTTGAGAATTAGACAGGTTGAGAAATAGACAGGATGAGAAGTGGACAGGTTGAGAAGTGGACAGGTTGAGAAGTTGACTGGTTGAGAAGTGGACAGGTTGAGAAGTGGACAGGTTGAGAAGTGGACAGGTTGAGAAGTGGACAGGTTGAGAAGTGGACAGGTTGAGAAGTTGACTGGTTGAGAAGTAGACAATATGAGAAGTAGACAGGATGAGAAGTAAACACGCTGAGAAGTAGACAGGTTGAGAAGTAGACAGGATGAGAAGTGGACAGGTTGAGAAGTGGACAGGTTAAGAAGTGGACAGGTTGAGAAGTGGACAGGTTGAGAATTAGACAGGTTGAGAAATAGACAGGATGAGAAGTGGACAGGTTGAGAAGTGGACAGGTTGAGAAGTTGACTGGTTGAGAAGTAGACAGGTTGAGAAATAGACAGGATGAGAAGTGGACAGGTTGAGAAGTGGACAGGTTGAGAAGTGGACAGGTTGAGAAGTAGACAGGTTGAGAAGTAGACAGGCCAAGGTTGAGGTTGAATTGATACTCAGTTTATTGTTCAAAGGTTTTCAACAAGAGCTGGGTAAACACGGGCCTGAGCAGTGCAAGTAATATCAATGCCAATATTTTTAGAATGCGTTTACCAGGTGCTCCGGAAACTCATTTATTATTATTATCTAGATCGCGAGTCTCGGCACTCAAAGCAGAGAAGCGTGAGAACAGGACTGACACCCCACCCCCAATAGAGGCTCTCACACATGCTGAATAGCTCCAAACTTGCCTACTGTCTGTCTAAGCAGCTCAGAAGTCAACACCAGGTACTCACCAGTTGCAGCGAGCTATCTGTCAGTCAAAACTGCAAAAGCACAGTGGGTGCAAAACACTCTCAGCAAAGCAAACTTATTAGTACCTGGTATAGAGAGTGCTGACATATTTTTTGCTTTATTTTCCTGCAGAAACAAATTTAAGACTGTGAGAAAGCTTCTGAAAGTTAAGAGATGAGTGTGAATAGGCAGTAACTTGGAGATTTATTGTCAACTAGTAGAATAATCCTTAGAAGAGTGACTGCCACTCCAATTACTTCTAAAAAATGGCGCTGGTTAACTGTAGTGACAGGGATAGAGAAAAAACACAGCGGCGAGTTGAGCACAGTTTCTGATTGAAGCCAATCACATTTTGGAAGTAAACAATTGCAAAGCAATCAGAGTGAGCATTGTTAGCTCACGAGGGCTGTTGAACTCATGAGTCATGCTTACCGCTATCAAATAGCTGCCTGATTTAGATATTGACAATTAACTCATTGAGTTCAACCGACGGTTAAAATTGAACAAAAGCGCAGAAGAGAACAATCGCATTGTTTTCTAGATTGTAATTTTACCTAGCCAACTGCCTTCTATGAAACACTTGGGCTGAAAACTGAACAATGATTGTAGCTCATTATCAGGTGATGTCAGGTGAAAGCGGGGTAAAAAAAATCCTTCTGTGAACAGTTAAAAAAATTGATGATTCATTTAGGTCACGGTAGAAAGATATTCTGACACGACGGTTGAAAATATTTATCTTTCAAATGAAAACCTGTTTGAACAACCAAACCATGTGGTAACAGCAAGCTCATTGTGACGACTGAGGTTGTTCTGCAGCTTTTGAACTGTCGACTAGCCGACTAGGGCGTTCCGAGTGTCGACCACTGCAACTTCCGGCCGAACATCGTCATCGACGGGCCTTCAAAGGATCGCGACGAAGAGATCAGGTCCTTGTTCTTTCCGGCCGGATGACAATGTCCCGGCTGAGTGCGTTGTCGCCACGCTGTGCCCGTGCACCAGGTGTCGCATGACCACCGTGGACTACGCGAGCCCCACTGACAAGCGTCGACAGCTTCGCAGCGACGGCGAGCCGATGTTGACGCTGGCCGTACCGGAGTACCGGAAGGACGGAGCATTCAAGAAGTTCAGCCAGGTTGAACTTCTTGAACGGAGTTCGGCGTTAACGGATTCGTTGAGCAGGTGTTCAAGGCAATATTCACTGCTCAAACTCAGAACCTGAGGATGCAGTCGAGATTTGAGAAGCAAAGTACTTGCAGCATTGGTAAAGACTAGACCCTTTGAATATCAAAAACTTTAGCTCGAACGGTAGTATTTTATTTTCTAGGCAGTTATTCTTGCACCTTTCTTTCCATTAATCTTATTCAATCGCAACATGATCGGGCTAGAACCACTCGCTTTACAAGCAACTGGCCTCTCATGCAAAGTCATTTATTAGGTCTAAGCTGTGAATCTAAAACAATTGTAAACAAAACGCACTGGCCTTGATTTCAGATTGGCGTCCCTTCCGCTGTCTCAGATCTGTGTACTTTTGGTCAGAGGGACCTTCAGCACACGCGCGTATACAAACCACTCAGTAAATTAGAGGTGTGCGTGTTGACAAACATGACAACTGTACACCCAGCCTCATATCGATTTGTGTCTCACTAAGCTTAGAATATTTACACATTGAATTTTAGTATTATCTCTCTTGCTCTCTCTCTCCCTGAAGCCTGTACGCTCGTACAGATAGCGTTTTGACGAGCGAAGAGGACGGCAAAAATAAAGATTGATAATTTTTTTCACGCACAGAAGTCAGATTATTTTCCGGGACTGCGATAAGCCTGGAATATAAGCACTAGATCTAGTGGACCACAGGTTAAGCTGCAAAACTAGCAAACCTTGAATCTTTCTTAGCCTCGATGTCTCCAGGCTTGGCGAATGAAGCGAGTTCGGCTGCCACCGCTGCCGCGGGACTCGCCCTGTTCCTCGGAGGCCGCCTGCTGCTCCAGCTACTCGTCGGCTCTCACACAGGCCGCAGCCGTCGCAGGGTCGGCTCGGTGTCGGCCGTGTTCCTCTACCCGGTCAAGTCCTGCCTGGCTGTCCGAGTTCCGAGGGCTCGCGTCACCGAGTCCGGCCTCGTCAGTTCGTGCGGCGTGCTAGACAGGAGCTTCGCGGTGATCAGCACAGCCAGCGGCAAGGTCGTCACGCTCAAGCAGTGTCCGCGGCTGTCGCTGGTGCAGCCAGTGCTGGATCCGACAAGCGCCACAGGCATCCGACTCAGTGTGGCTGAATCAGCCGACGTTCAACAGCTGAACGTCGCGGACTCCGTGACTGTCAGAATTGATAAGCAGGCCTCTCGCTCAAGTGTCGTCAAATTTGACATGTTCGGTGAGGAAGCATTTGGACAGGTGTGCGACGAAGCGTCCAACAGGTGGCTGCGTACAGTCTGCGATCGAACTGACGCCCTGCTGGTCTGCTGTACCCAGCCGATTCGCTCGACCGTACCAGAACTTCGCGAATGCCAGCGCCTAGGAATCGCATCGAAGTCCTTCGATGGCTGCGAAATGCCGTCAAGTGGTGACAGTCCGATCGCATACGCAAATACGGCCCCATTGCTGATTGCCACGGAGACTGCACTGACGGCCCTTAACCGTCGACTAGCCGACAAGGGCCGTCCGAGTGTCGACCACTGCAACTTCCGGCCTAACCTGGTGATTTCAGGACCGCTCGAGGATCGCGACGAGGAGACCTGGTCCTTCCTGTTCTTCCAGGGCGGGTGCGTTCTCGCCATACTGACCCCTTGCACCCGGTGCGGCATCACCACCGTAGACTACGCGAGCCCCGCTGACGAGCGTCGACAGCTTCGCAGCGACGGCGAACCGCTGTCGACGCTGGCCGAGTACCGAAAGGACGGAGCATTCAAGAAGTTCAGCCCGGTGTTCGGCGTCAACGGATTCGTGGAGCAGCCGGGCGAGGTGTCAGTCGGCAGCGAGGTGCTGGCTTCATGAGCGACTGTAGTGCTCTATATCGAGTTCTGTACTTCAGAGAAACTTAAGCTTGGAATCTTGGCTTTTGATCTGTTTCTGGCCTTGGCTTGCTAATTAACTTGCTGTTTAACTGCTTCTCATATTTGTTATAACAATAAACTAACTGTTAACTAATTTTACAATTATCGTTTTAATAACTTCAAGAAGTACTTTTGTCAATAATTTATGCCGGAATCGAACCGACAACTTTAAGTAAAATTAGTTATCTTAGCTTCCCGCGAATGTTTTCTAAGATATCTCAGCAGATTCAAATCGTCAATTAAAATTCTGAATAAAACGGCATCACATTGACTCCAATTCTCCTTGATTTCCCATGTGGATAGTGCTATTCGCTATTCGTTTTGCAGCAACAAACTCATGAAGATTTCCCTGCGGTTTTGGGAACGGGCAAGGTTTTATTTATTTCAATTTTTCTAATTGGAAGGTCTCATCAAGTGAATTATCTTGGTAGATTCTTGAAGCCTGTTTGGTATCATTGAAGGGCCATAGTCGAACCAACGGACGCAAGACTGCTGTGCCCTGAAACTGACGCAGCCTCGCAAAGGCGCATGCATGTTGAAGAGGCGAAGTGTATATAAAACTTGTCGATGACTTACGAAGGAATGACAGACCGTACAGGGAATGGGCCAACCCCCCCCGATTAGTATAAGGTTTCTCTCAGTCGATGTCTGTTTCTGCTGTTGCTTTATCTCTCTCGCTGGCTTCAAGTCGGCCTTACAAATATTCCGGCTCGCACCAGACGCGCCTGTGTTTGTGTCTCCAGCCTCTCGCTGCTTCCAAGAAAGGCCAAGTCGAGAGACAGAGGACTAGTCGAAGAGTTTATAAATTTCTAGTCGGAGCTGAAGAGTGAAACCTTTTGAACAAAAAAAACTACGAAAATATGGGGGCAGATAGGGCAAAGAAATGAACAGCCAAGCAATTAATCAGCGCTAGAGCCCTATGGAATCTGCGTCCGCCCCATCAGCAGAATCCGTGCACCTCGCCCCCCAGGGAATGCTCCGCGGCTTGTCAACACACCGTAGAGAATGGAACCTCGCGCACATGTTGGCTTCGCGAATGTCCCTCGGGTGCCTGTCGCTTGCAGAAATATGAAATTCTCCCGGCCAAAGTCGTTCATGCGAAAGCCTGCTGGAGACAGGTTTATATTTTGAAGCCTCGGAGGCACTTCCAGTTTTTTGTCGGACATTTTCGCCAGTCCGTCCAGGACCGCCTCGAGGCTATCGGTTGTAACTATGTGCTTTATCTTCCTCAGCACCGGCACCCAAGGGCAGCGGCTGGAGGAACAAGTTGAATTCCTTGCGACTGCCCGCCAGATGCTGATTTCTCTGCCCTTCTTTCTTCGAGCCAAGTTTTGTTCCCCAGGACTTTGATCGAATTAGCTACTCGTTCCCGATAATTCTCCCCTTCTTCTTCATCTTACAGAAGGATCGGACGCAAAGGGGTCATTTGGGGATTGAGGACAACTGACAAGTCAGTCCCGACCGATGGATTAAGTGCCATTGTATTCTAGCGCACGCTCTTGTTCGAATATTGCTTGGCACAGACTGTCTCTCATTAACTTCTTTGAAATTCCTCCGAAAAAATGAAATCGATAAGGAAAGGCTGCCAGGAATTTATTAACATTCGGAACTGCACGACTCTACAATCTCCATTCAACTAGATTTTCTATATTTCTAAGATCCCACCAGTTCTGTTCAAAGATCCCATCCATTCTATTCAAGATCCCACCCATTCTATTCAAGATCCCACCCATTCTATTCAAGATCCCACCCATTCTATTCAAAATCCCACCCATTCTATTCAAGATCCCACCCATTCTATTCAAGATCCCACCCATTCTATTCAAGATCCCACCCATTCTATTTAAGATCCCACCCATTCTGTTTAAGATCCCACCCATTCTATTCAAGATCCCACCCATTCTATTCAAGATCCCACACATTCTATTCAAGATCCCACCCATTCTATTCAAGATCCCACCCATTCTATTCAAGATCCCACCCATTCTATTCAAGATCCCACCCATTCTATTCAAGATCCCACCCATTCTATTCAAGATCCCACCCATTCTATTCAAGAACCCCCACACATTCTATTCAAGATCCCACCCATTCTATTTAAGATCCCACCCATTCTATTCAAGAACCCCCACACATTCTATTCAAGATCCCACCCATTCTATTCAAGATCCCACCCATTCTATTCAAGATCCCACCCATTCTATTCAAGATCCCACCCATTCTATTCAAGAACCCCCACACATTCTATTCAAGATCCCACCCATTCTATTTAAGATCCCACCCATTCTATTCAAGATCCCACCCATTCTATTTAAGATCCCACACATTCTATTCAAGATCCCACCCATTCTATTCAAGATCCCACCCATTCTGTTTAAGATCCCACCCATTCTATTCAAGATCCCACCCATTCTATTTAAGATCCCACACATTCTATTCAAGATCCCACCCATTCTATTCAAGATCCCACCCATTATATTCAAGATCCCACCCATTCTATTCAAGATCCCACCCATTCTATTCAAGATCCCACCCATTCTATTCAAGATCCCACCAATTCTATTCAAGATCCCACCCATTCTATTCAAGATCCCACCCATTCTATTCAAGATCCCATCCATTCTATTCAAGATCCCACCCATTCTATTCAAGATCCCACCCATTCTATTCAAGATCCCACCCATTCTATTCAAGATCCCACCCATTCTATTCAAGATCCCACCCATTCTATTCAAGATCCCACCCATTCTATTCAAGAACCCCCACACATTCTATTCAAGATCCCACCCATTCTATTCAAGATCCCACCCATTCTATTCAAGATCCCACCCATTCTATTCAAGAACCCACCCATTCTATTCAAGATCCCACCCATTCTATTCAAGATCCCACCCATTCTATTCAAGATCCCACCCATTATATTCAAGATCCCACCCATTCTATTCAAGATCCCACCCATTCTATTCAAGATCCCACACATTCTATTCAAGATCCCACCCATTCTATTCAAGATCCCACCCATTCTATTCAAGAACCCCCACACATTCTATTCAAGATCCCACCCATTCTATTTAAGATCCCACCCATTCTATTCAAGATCCCACCCATTCTATTTAAGATCCCACACATTCTATTCAAGATCCCACCCATTCTATTCAAGATCCCACCCATTCTGTTTAAGATCCCACCCATTCTATTCAAGATCCCACCCATTCTATTTAAGATCCCACACATTCTATTCAAGATCCCACCCATTCTATTCAAGATCCCACCCATTATATTCAAGATCCCACCCATTCTATTCAAGATCCCACCCATTCTATTCAAGATCCCACCCATTCTATTCAAGATCCCACCAATTCTATTCAAGATCCCACCCATTCTATTCAAGATCCCACCCATTCTATTCAAGATCCCATCCATTCTATTCAAGATCCCACCCATTCTATTCAAGATCCCACCCATTCTATTCAAGATCCCACCCATTCTATTCAAGATCCCACCCATTCTATTCAAGATCCCACCCATTCTATTCAAGATCCCACCCATTCTATTCAAGAACCCCCACACATTCTATTCAAGATCCCACCCATTCTATTCAAGATCCCACCCATTCTATTCAAGATCCCACCCATTCTATTCAAGAACCCACCCATTCTATTCAAGATCCCACCCATTCTATTCAAGATCCCACCCATTCTATTCAAGATCCCACCCATTATATTCAAGATCCCACCCATTCTATTCAAGATCCCACCCATTCTATTCAAGATCCCACACATTCTATTCAAGATCCCACCCATTATATTCAAGATCCCACCCATTCTATTCAAGATCCCACCCATTATATTCAAGATCCCACCCATTATATTCAAGATCCCACCCATTATATTCAAGATCCCACCCATTATATTCCAGATCCCACCCATTATATTCAAGATCCCACCCATTATATTCAAGATCCCACCCATTCTATTCAAGATCCCACCCATTATATTCAAGATCCCACCCATTATATTCAAGATCCCACCCATTATATTCAAGATCCCACCCATTATATTCAAGATCCCACCCATTATATTCAAGATCCAACCCAACCATTCCATTTGAGATCGCATACTACGAGATCCCACACTATATAGAATGGGAAGGATTTTTGTGTCTGAAAAATACTAGAGTGAATTTTATCTGTTCACTAGTTTTTTTCTGGAGCATTTTCTGCTGTTTAAAAGCGCCCAGAACTTCATAACAAAAGTGGCCCTTCAACTTCAACTGCAAAGTTGGCAGTTTCTGACCTTGAATAAACCCAACAAATTGTCGCTCTTCTTGTGACAGCCAGCAAACTTCTCGGCTTGAGTTCAAATCGACAGCCCTGTGCCAATAAGTTTGGGCTGACAAAACTGTTGGCATGAGTGCATGAAGTTGACAGAATGATCAATCCAATTGTGAATTCAGCAGTTCAGTTTGACTAGTTTGCTTTTCAATCAGGACAAGACACAGCTAACTGCTTCCAGGCTCTTATTAATCAGATAGCAAAACTGCGCGTACGGTCTGTGGACTGGGACTGCTAATTAAAGTTAAACAAAGACGAAATTAAGTGTCTTTGCCGAGAATCGAATCACCGACCTAAGCGCAGGATTGAGCAAGTTGTCTGTACACTCCACGACAATTGCTAGAGGCAGTCAGCCCAACCAAAAAAACTAGACATCTTTGCCTGCTTGACAACAATGGACTCTGAATGGGTCCCATGCGGCCTGATATTTGACAATCCGAATGAATAGGAGAATGTTTTGAGCAGTCTCTATTCCTGAGGCATTTATTTCATTTCGCTTCTCATCAAGATAAAAAAGCAGCATGCAGTAAACAGAGATTTCTTGTTTGAAATCTTTCAAGTTAAAAAAGACAAAATCTGCTGATGTTGCTTACAGTCTAGATAGTTGTAGTATTTTATGTGGCTGTGGATACACATATAATCAGTATGGTTAGGGTACTATCGCCCCGTATAATGACTATATATTAATGTAGCATGTGGATCTAAGCGAGTAGGACTAGGTTAGGCCACTCAAAATAAGCTCAAGTGGCCAGTTTCCTTCCGCATCGCTGATGACAGGTTTGGGGAGGGTGCATTGGGTTTGAGTCGGGCAGCTCAGGTAAAAGGATGCTAGCTGGCGAGCACGCAACATTCGATTGATGCAGTCAGCTCCGAGATCATCGGCGCGGAAATGCCGCAGCAGCTATGGGCTGCTGACATACTTGTTGTCGATGCTGTGTGAACCGCTCTGCTGCACTGCTTCCTTGCAATCCAAGGCTTCGCTGAGTTCTCCACCGAAATTTGGGCACAAAAATTCATTTGGCATCGGGAGCTGAGGACGAATTTTTAATCTTCTCTGCGATTCCCGCTTGGCAATCTCGCGTGGCATGGAATGTCATCAGGGAAATTTTTCATTTTCAAGGCCCGTCACTCTGGCTTGAATCTCTGCAGACGAATCATAGTTCAACAAGTGCTCTGTGAAAGTGATCTGATAGAATGGAATCGAGGTTGAGACGGATTGCCTTCATATTTATGTAGACGAACTAGAGCAGCTTAATCTCAGATTTTTTTAAAGCAAAGAAATTTTGCCAACTGCACTATGTCAGCATTTATTAATATTACCCTTCCAACCGCTCTCTATTGGATCTTTATCCGCCCTCCATTCGCTCAATCCGCCCTCCATCCGCTCTCCATACATTCTCTATCCGCCCACTATCTGCTTTCTATCCGCTCTCCATGCGCCCTCCATCCGCTCTCTATCCGCTCTCTATCCGCTCTCTATCCGCCTTCCATCCGCTCTCTATCCGCCCTCCATCCGCTCTCTATCCGCCCTCCATCCGCTCTCTATCCGCCCTCTATCTGCATTCTATCCGCTCTCTATCCGCCCTCCATCCGCTCTCTATCCGCTCTCTATCCGCTCTCTATCCGCTCTCTATCCGCCTTCCATCCGCTCTCTATCCGCCCTCCATCCGCTCTCTATCCACCCTCCATCTGCATTCTATCCGCTCTCCATCCGCCCTCCATCCGCTATCTATCCGCTGTCTATCCGCTCTCTATCCGCTCTGTGTATGCCCACCATCCTCTTTCTATCTACCGTCCATCCGCCCTCTATCGGCTTGCTTTCCCCCCGCTCCGCTCAAGGCGTTAAAAACTAGCTGAATGTTTTCTCATCATGCAGGGGGCGCTAGCAGAAAGCGTTGACAACAGACAGTGGGGTCTGACACCTGGCAACCAGAAATGATGGCAACAATTAGAGACTGGAGGGTGTGAATAACAAAGCGAATGCTCGTATGACTGATCTAGTCTTGATTGATTCTTTCACCTGCCGTGGTGGAGGAGATCGATGGAGTTTTTTGTTCAGTTTTTTTCTTTTTTTTCTCGGTGAAACCAAGCGGAAGAAAAAAATCTGCTTCACGCAAGAAGATCGAAATGGGAGGTGTACCATTTGAGGATGATCGATTGTCTTTTGTATTTTATAGCTAGGCGAAGTCTTTATAGTTCACTGGCTCCCGCGCATGCTTGGAGTCTCATCCTTTGTCGTTCCGAGCAGTTTGAGCTCGGTTCTCCGGTCAAAGGGGTTGGAACAGATTTTCGATGGAATGACTGGGACAGTGGCCAGGTAATGTCAGATCGTTAAGCATTGCGGAGGTGCGCCGGGAGGCTCTGATAAACTGACAGACGGTTGGGAGATGGGATAGGAAAAAGGGACTTTCGAAGAAATCTAAGAGGAGGAAAAATAGGAGATAGATGAGGGAGAGGCGGGAGAGGGAGAAGAGGGAGAGGGAGAAGAGGGAGAGGGAGAAGAGGGAGAGGGAGAGGAGGGAGAGGGAGAAGAGGGAGAGGGAGAGGAGGGAGAGGGAGAGGGAGAAGAGGGAGAGGGAGAAGAGGGAGAGGGAGAGGAGGGAGAGGGAGAAGAGGGAGAGGGAGAAGAGGGAGAGGGAGAAGAGGGAGAGGGAGAAGAGGGAGAGGGAGAGGAGGGAGAGGGAGAGAAGGGAGAGGGAGAGGAGGGAGAGGGAGAAGAGGGAGAGGGAGAAGAGGGAGAGGGAGAAGAGGGAGAGGGAGAAGAGGGAGAGGGAGAGGAGGGAGAGGGAGAGAAGGGAGAGGGAGAGGAGGGAGAGGGAGAAGAGGGAGAGGGAGAGGAGGGAGAGGGAGAGGAGGGAGAGGGAGAGGGAGAAGAGGGAGAGGGAGAGGAGGGAGAGGGAGAGGAGGGAGAGGGAGAGGGAGAAGAGGGAGAGGGAGAGGAGGGAGAGGGAGAGGAGGAAGAGGAGGGAGAGGATGTAGTGTAGAGAAAGGAGAGAAGAGAAGATAGTTCTAATGTTAAAAAGTTAGTCTCGAGACCAGAATAAAATCAGAGCTGAGTAGAAAAGCAATTTATAAACAAGGTACAAAAAGTATTCACATTAAAAACAAACAATAAGTAGTAAATAATAAGTAATAATTGACACATTGCTCCAAACCATAAACTAAATAACAATACGCACTATCTAACACTGCATAATATTCGCATCTAAACAATTAACATTAAAAGAATCTATCTGGAAATCTTCTGTGTTATATAAAATAGTAAATACCTGAATCAGATTATTCTTAATGGTTACTGAGCCGCTATGACTCATCGTTTTTCTATATTTTTCTGTATCCATCGCCAATTGAGAGAGAGGCCTTGCATAGGTGCGGTTCTCGGAACGGAGCTTGCAGTGAAATCAAAGTGAATTTTGAAATTCCTGAATCGGAAATGAGCCTGCGGCAAAACGTGATGGAGGGAAGGAGTGAATTAAATGGGAGGATGGGAATGGAGAAATTGTTAGGGATTCAATGGAAGGGGATAAATGCGTCGGAAAACTGGAAGAGGATAATTTATCTTGGATAATTTGAAGGGGAAATGGAAGGGAGATAGAAGTGGAGAAGGGGGAGAGAAGGGGAGAAGGGGGAGAGAAGGGGAGAAGGGGGAGAGAAGGGGAGAAGGGGGAGAGAAGTGGAGAAGGGGGAGAGAAGGGGTGAAGGGGGAGAGAAGTGGAGAAGGGGGAGAGAAGGGGAGAAGGGGGAGAGAAGGGGAGAAGGGGGAGAGAAGTGGAGAAGGGGGAGAGAAGGGGTGAAGGGGGAGAGAAGTGGAGAAGGGGGAGAGAAGGGGAGAAGGGGGAGAGAAGGGGAGAAGGGGGAGTGAAGGGGAGAAGGGGGAGAGAAGTGGAGAAGGGGGAGAGAAGGGGTGAAGGGGGAGAGAAGTGGAGAAGGGGGAGAGAAGGGGAGAAGGGGGAGAGAAGGGGAGAAGGGGGAGAGAAGTGGAGAAGGGGGCGAGAAGGGGTGAAGGGGGAGAGAACCAGAGAAGGGAGAGAAGTGTAGAAGAGGGAGAAGGGGAGTAGTGGGAGATTTAAGTAGAATAAGGGGAGGGGATGAGTTAGACACAATGTTTCTATTTTAAGAGAAGTCCCACGCGTGATCGAGTTTGCAGATGTAAAATAAAAAATGTGAAGCAAAGGTAGAACTATGCGGGCTCAAAAATCTGTCTAATTTCTAGCGCTCGTGGCCCAGACGCCCTCCAGCGATATGTCGACGGGACCCCCATTGTGCTTTTTTCTTCACGCGGGCTGACATTCTTTGTCGCGTCTGGTTTTTTTGGTTGGATTGTAATGGATTTTTGGTTTGGCATTTTTTCACAGCTGAGTTCACACGTTCCACTGCCAGGTTGTGTGATCTCAATTCAAAATTAGCCGTGCTGTGAGTCACGTGCTTGAAGCCTGCTATGGTCAAGGCTGGCAGATGCATGCGGGTTTCTGTTAAACAAATATCCCCAATTTATCATTTCCCATTGGACGCCACTTTGGCAGATTTAACATTAAGGAGGTCTTTGTCTGGAAATGAAAAATCAATACAGGGTGGAAATTAGACAAGTTAATCAATTTAACAAGTTCAATAAAAGACGGACGAAAATAGGTGAAAAAGCAAGAATTTGATTGAGCACGAAGGAAGCGGAACTTCATTGAATGGGAGACTTTTGATAGATCGGGTGGGAAGGAAAACAATGCTGGAGCTTATTTCTTTTGCTGCAGCAATAAAAGAATGAAATAGTAAGCAAAGAAGGGGAGAAGGGAAAAGGCTGAGTGGGAGAATGGGAGATAAGGAAATGGGGAGAAGGAATGAAGCGGAAAATGGGAGAAAGGAAGAAGGGAAGAAGGGGAGAAAGGAAGAAGGGAAGAAGGGGAGAAAGGAAGAAGGGAAGAAGGGGAGAAAGGAAGAAGGGAAGAAGGGGAGAAAGGAAGAAGGGAAGAAGGGGAGAAAGGAAGAAGGGAAGAAGGGGAGAAAGGAAGAAGGGAAGAAGGGGAGAAAGGAAGAAGGGAAGAAGGGGAGAAAGGAAGAAGGGAAGAAGGGGAGAAAGGAAGAAGGGAAGAAGGGGAGAAAGGAAGAAGGGAAGAAGGGGAGAAAGGAAGAAGGGAAGAAGGGGAGAAAGGAAGAAGGGAAGAAGGGGAGAAAGGAAGAAGGGAAGAAGGGGAGAAAGGAAGAAGGGAAGAAGGGGAGAAAGGAAGAAGGGAAGAAGGGGAGAAAGGAAGAAGGGAAGAAGGGGAGAAAGGAAGAAGGGAAGAAGGGGAGAAAGGAAGAAGGGAAGAAGGGGAGAAAGGAAGAAGGGAAGAAGGGGAGAAAGGAAGAAGGGAAGAAGGGGAGAAAGGAAGAAGGGAAGAAGGGGAGAAAGGAAGAAGGGAAGAAGGGGAGAAAGGAAGAAGGGAAGAAGGGGAGAAAGGAAGAAGGGAAGAAGGGGAGAAAGGAAGAAGGGAAGAAGGGGAAAAGAAGAAGGGAAGAAAGGAAGAAGGGAAGAAGGGGAGAAAGGAAGAAGGGAAGTAGGGGAGAAAGGAAGAAGGCAAGAAGGGGAGAAACGAAAAAGGAGAGAGGAGAAGGGAAGAAGAGGAGAAGGGAAGAAGAGGAGAAGGAGAGAAAGCTATCCTAAAGCAATTTCAATGATCCCATAGTGATTAGGTCATGACAGTATGGGCGAGAAATCATTGACAGTCGCTATGGCTACCATCAAAACAACACTGCTAGTACTGCATTGGCACATAAAAAAACGCAGCAAATTGCGGAAACGCACAATGGGAATTCACTATACGCTGCTGCTAGTTTTGTTTTCAACTTCCTCACGATGGCCATTGTTCTTCGCCATAGAAGCCTCTGTTTTATGGTTTTTTAGCCGAAAAAAAACTTTCTTTCGATTTTACTCGCCATTCATTTGTTGGAGCAGGCAGCTCAACTTCCGGCCAAGTCGCTTTTTTGGGCGAGAAATTTTGTCGCTCAGGTGTTAAAAAGCGAATTTTTCACTTGGTAACGACTGACTGGGTATAGTCAGCTGACTGGTAGAGTGCTATCCACTTTTTGGCTGCTTGTTGGAATGTTAAAAACCAACGTTTATTGTTGAATTCAATGGCAGGCAAACATATGTGATGCTGCTCTGGCAAATGAGGGAGAGAGTTTGGGGGAGAATGTGAGAGAGAGAATGGTAGGGAAGGAATGGGAGGGAGAGAATGGGAGGGAGAGAATGAGAGGGAGAGAATGAGAGGGAGAGAATGGGAGGGAGAGAGTGGGAGGGAGAGAATGGGAGGGAGAGAATAGAAGGGAGAGAATGGGAGGGAGAGAATGAGAGGGAGAGAATAGAAGGGAGAGAATGGGAGGGAGAGAATGAGAGGGAGAGAATGAGAGGGAGAGAATGGGAGGGAGAGAATGGGAGGGAGAGAATAGGAGGGAGAGAATGGGAGGGAGAGAATGGGAGGGAGAGAATGGGAAGGAGAGAATGGGAGGGAGAGAATGGGAGGGAGAGAATGAGAGGGAGAGAATGGGAGGGAGAGAATGGGAAGGAGAGAATGGGAGGGAGAGAATGAGAGGGAGAGAATCGTAATGGAGAGAATGGGAGGGAGACAATGGGAGGTATAGAAAAGGGGAGGGAGAGAATGGGGGGAGAGAGTTGGAGGGGAAGAGGACAGAAGGGGAGGGGAGAATGTTTGGGAAATATTGGAAGGGAAGAGAATGAGAGAGGGAAGATAATCGAAGGGGAGATTGAGGAGAAAATTGTGAGGATTTTCTGTCATCTAGATATGGGACAGAAGCCTTTAGCGTTCAGACAGTCAGCAAAGTGACAATGTACCTAAAGCATACATTTTCGCGTCCTTCTCACACGTTCCTGATGACATGAAATTGAATTTGGTCAACACAGGCAAGCTTAATAGCTTTATGAGATCCAGCAAAATAACAAATTCAGGTTTAAAGGAGCAACACTCAGAGGAGGGATAATTGCAAATAAACATGGTCAAATGCGACAAATTCGGTTCGCTGTCTGTCGCGCTGAATTTGGATCCTTTAGAGTTGGATTTTTGATGACGCAATGGACAACCCTCCGGATCCCTTCAGTCTCCTCCTTATCGACAATCAGCCGTCAACGGGTCCGCTAGCATTTCTCCCCATCAAATCCCGTGTCAGAATCAATTAGTTATCTCACCTTGTATTTTTACACGCGTGTGTGCAAGACTTTTTGCAATGCGAAATTCGAATGATGGCAGGCTTAATATTATTATATTGCGTTGAATTTCCGGATTAATTTAAAATTAACAGTTTGGAATGCAAGACCCATAGATTCCTAGTGTCTACTGTTCGAGCGCTGCCTGAGAATTTATTATAGGGCATATAATAATTTTGGGAGTCCTTCTATAGCTGCAGGATTTTATCAGTGCAGCTGGAATGCGTCATGCACACACAGACACGTGCAGTGTATTAAAAACAGCTTCTGCAGCCTATACTGATCCACTGGCTGAGGTGAATGGAAGATAAAATAGCGTTTAGAGGATATCACTTCTGCGCGATGATGAGATAAGAGGAAATCGGGTGGCTAGGCGGAGAGAGTAAAATAACTTATAATATTATAACTCGAAGGCTTAGGACTATATAGGAGCTATAAGTGTTGCGTGCTAGTTCTTGAAATAATAAACTTTCACTTCTAATGGCGACAGTTACGACGAAGTATATTAGTAGCGCGACGCTTTTGGACAAAATGATGACGAAAACCGTTTAAAATATAATATATTATATTATTACAGCTGCTTAAGTGAAAATCTGCTGAGTAATACAGCCCATCTTCAACAATAATAAATTTTGCATTCAAGCAGAGGTGTCTACTACTATACTATACTTACTCACTGAGCTTTAAAGCAACTGCGTATATATATAATATTTAGTCTTAAAATATTGTACTAAGGAGACTATTTTATTACTTAAAATTGACACCCTTACGTGCATGGACTTTAGTTAGATGCAGTAAAAAGAAATAATGCATTGTAGATTTGCTTCGAAATTCATGTTTATCTCACAACGATTAATTGTTATCTAATATAAAAAAACAGCAAAAGCACATCCATTTTATGGTAAAAATTAGATGTTTCCCCATTGTATCACTTATCAATTTTATTAATTTGTCCATTCGTTTTATTTAGCGCGGACTAAAGTCGCCAGTGTCCATTTTGTGACGCGATAAACTCCTAAAAAACTTCGTCGACCTAGAACGGGAAGTACGAAATTTTAAAAGGTAGTGGACTTAAGCTTCACGACCCTTTTATATACGTTTTGTGTTGGCTTCATACTATATATCTATGAACACGCGAATGAAGTTTTAAGCGACAATGGGTGTTCGAGCCATACATTTTTGTGCAAATTTCTTTTATTATAGCTTGAAACGCAAAAAGCTCAAAGTTCTTGCAGTGTTTGTACCTGGTTATACGACAAAAGATCCCCAGCCCTATTTTCGAATATTTTTATATGCCATTCAGTTATTTAAGTAAAGTAGGGAGAAATATGGAAATAATGAAAACAAAATTTCAAAATGCGTGACAAAAAGTCAACTAAACCACTATAGATTGTGTGAATCTCCGGAATAATAATAAATTCGGCTCTAACGTTTATAACAAAAGTTAACAAAGAGAACTAAATATATGAATAGCATCGAAATATTTTGCTAATTATTTTTGCATTAAAAATTGTTTATCTTTTTTAACGTACAAATTTGTATTCTGCGAGCAGGTTTCCCTACTGGAAATGCTTGCAGCTTGCAGGCAAGCAAGCAAGCCAATTCGATTGTTCTTGATATTATAGTGTTTTTTAGTGTCTAGTAAAATGTGGATATGTGCGATGCAAAATCAAGGACCACTACTCCTAGTAGTGGCTATAATCTGCTGTGCAAGCCCTGCTCAACATAGGCGTGAAGGCTATACAACTGTATGAAGGGCGCCCTGACAACCTGGTTAATAAACCATGAAGCCAAATAATTGTCAAACTTTGTAGGACTGTTAACTCTTGCTATTTTTCAGTCCTACCAATTTATATATAGCTTATGTAGCCTATATTGCATAGGCTATTTAGCATAGGTAGTGCAATGAATTAAATGCTAAAGCCAAAGCCTATCATTTGCATTTGCACCTCGTAGCTGAAGGTGCTAAATCAGTGCAAACTCTAGTCAATATGCGACTTATTTATTGGTTTTTAATATTACTCATATATAATTATATATATTTTTATATTCTTTATTAAAACAAAAGCAACCATAAATATTCAAACAAGTACATACTATTGCTAATACTAAATAGTAAGTGGGTAGTGAAATGATACAGGCCTAGTCTGAACCTGAATAGGCCTACATACATGGAAAACGAATAGAAATAACACATAAAAATCTTGATCATGTTGGGTGCATGCCAGAAAAAAATTATAAGGTTGCAGTGCATGCTAAACATGTTTATTTTGTATGCTTAAAAATGTTGACAAAATTTAAAATCTGATTAATGAACAATAAACAATCTAAATGTTCTTTTGTCAACAACCTTTATTACCTACTTGTTTCTTAGTCATTAGTGCTACAAGCGTACTTGTGTATTTTAGGTTACTTGTTGTTATTGTTGTTTGGCCACAGTCCATCCATTTTTCTAGATAGCTGTAGCTAGGCCTAAGCACCATTTGTAGCCTCCAATGCCAGGCTTCCATGGTTTGGTAGATTTACCCAAGCATTTGCCTAGGCCTACACATGTTCCAAACCAGGATAAGATATCTTGGCTTTCTCTTGGCACAATGTGGTAACCGGTGACTATCAGGTTTAACTAGTGTTTACTAGTGTTGTTATTTAAAAAAAGACTAGTTCATAAATGATCTCTGGGCCCCAAGGAACAGAGTGGTGAGAGGGCCAAGAGGCTGTCTTCATGGCCAACAAGTGGTCAGTTTTAACAAGTGCTATATACTCAAGCGTCATATCAGAAGCATGTAAGCAAAACAAGACACTAAAAACAAAGGCCCCAAGACATTATGTTGTTACTGCAAAATAACTTATCAGGTAGCACTGTTTCTTTTGTGCACTTTGTGCAAATAAACATGTATTGAAACTTAGGGATAAGAAAAAACACTCATTGTGTTTAGACTTTTTTTACAGATGCAGAAGAATAGGTCACATTTGGAGGAAACACTAAACCATACATGCGCAACCTCCCAAATCTTAGCCAGCCGTGCAACTTAGTTTTTGCTCTCATTTGTGACTTAGTTCGTTTCATTGCTCTATTTACAACTTAGTTTGCTCTAATTTGCTCTCTTTTTCTCTCCCCTTTTTCCTTTTCTTCACACCTTCCTTTTTTGTCCCTTGGTCACCCCTTCGTTTTTTTGCGCTTGGTCGATTGGTTTTTGCGACTGACCTTGATTGGCCCGTTTCACCCGCCCAGTTTGGCTGGGTCGGCCGGGTGTTGCGCATGTATGCACTAAACCAGCAGGAAAACTTGTCTTCTGGCAGAAAACATCATTTCATAAATTTTATCTAATCCTTAGTATAATCCTAACTAAAATCCTAACTAGAATTCCAATTAAAATCCCAATTAGACACCTTAGCTTACTTTTTTACAATTGGTAAAGAACACTTCATTAACAAAGTTATCAATAAGGAATAGAAAAAATTGCTACTCATCCATAATACACTGCATAATTTCATGTGTTAGATAGATGTTTCTTATAATTTAAAAGTCCATGAAAAAACAAATCCATGAAAAATATGAATAACTTGAAAAAAGCCTACTTGCCTAAGTTAAAATACAGAATATATGTTTCTTCCATCCTTATTGTGGATACTTTTTGAATTATTGACCTGCACCACTTGGGATAAAAACTGCCTTAAAAATATATAAAATGATTTTTTTTCAGGCAAGTTAAGTGTACAGTCATTACATGATTACTATTACTATTTTTTATATTACTATGCACACACAAAAGGGTGTTTTTTGTAAATTCATGATAAACTATGAAAAGTTAAAATACAATTTCTAATTTCCTTTGCTGAACAAACATATGAATATTAAAATCTGATATTAAAGGCTTTTATATTAAATTATTGCTTCTTAAATATCAATTGATACTTAGATCTTAAGAATGTTGCCATCTCAATCCATATAGTAAATACTTTCATAGCTTTGATTACCAAAACAAAGTGTAGTTAATACATCTGCCTTGTGTTTAATTTGGTGTATCATAGCAACTGCATTAACATATAGTGACCCTCTCTATCAATTGCAGCATATAATGCTTTATTATCGTTAGATAAATATGAAATAAAGTAAATTAATATCATTGGATTTAAGACAATTATTGCTTCACTTTTCTATTCTTATCTAAGCTTTAGTTGTCCTGATAAAGTTAGACAAAACAGAATGACTAAAATGCTTCAAACTGTACGATTAAACAATTCAGTCTACACCAGTGCACCAGCCACAGGCCACATCGCCGCCGCTGCAACATCAGCATCTGGCGGGCACGCCATCTTCAACACCCACTCCGACACCACCCTCCACACCACATCAGCAGCAGCAGCAGGCAACTCAACCAACTCTTTCCAATCAAACTTCATCTCCCACTAGCACCTCTACCGCTACACCATCGACGCAATCATCTTCGAATCCCAGTCAGCAGCAGTCGCGCTCCCGCACTCGCATTGGCCTGCATCCAGACTCTGCCGCCGTCGGTAGCGGCGGTGCCACCGGTGGCGGCGGCTCTCCGTCGGCCAACAAGCGGCCGCTGCGCCAGTGGTCTGTTGACGAAGTGGGCGACTGGCTGGCTAGGCGCGGCGGGTCGGTGTGCATCAAGTATGTGAGCAGATTCAAGGAGCACCAGATATCCGGCCTAGCCATTCCGCTCATGAACAATGCCCGCCTGCTGCTAATGGGAGTCAGCTCGTCATCTGACAGAGACGAACTGATGCGGCACATTATGCGGCTGAGGCTGAAGTACGCCTCCATTGAATTGCAGCAGGTTAGCGACATTGCTAAGACTGGCGCTGCCGCCTCCTCTAGGCCCATTGTTAGGCATCACACATGATCCAGGCCTTACGGAGCCCTTTAGTCATATTGTACACTTGCATACTGAAGTCGTGCATATTGGTGCACGTGCGAGGAGGTAATAAATAATGATAATATTTGCAGGGAGGGCTGCGGGCAATGGCACATTATTTGGTGACACTAGACCCGCAGCCAGCGAGGAGGCAATTCTGCCCATTTCGCTGACTCCTGAGCACACACTCTAACAGATACCGTTCACAGGGTGCACGCCAAATGGTGTGTCCATCTGCCCTGACTTTCTCATTGTCGAAGTTTGTCCCTCAAGGTCGTAAATTGCAAGGGTAAAGGGTCTTGGGTTCGATTCCCGACTCCGTTTATATATTTTTATCAATATACTTAACTCTGGCTGGCTTCAGCTGACCCAGCTGTTAAATTGGTACCAGCATCAGCTGGGCTAATTAAGGGTGGGTGATAGGTGTGACGTCCCCCACCAGTCCATGGACTGAACTGATGTACACAGTCTTTGGATGCGCCACGCAATAGCTAATGCTGTACTAACTGAGTGTACTTTAGGCCCAACTGGGCTAGGTGTTTTTTAATGTACTTTTACTTCACAAATGCGATTATGTAATTATGTAACGAAATTGTTTTTGCATTTTATACTTGCCTTCTTGCTACTGAAAAATGTCGAACTGTTTGTCGTAAATATTTTTCAATTAGAGAGAAATTTTGTAGTTATGCACAGTTCTACTGACAATGAGGAGACAAACAATACATAAGAAGCAGGTAAACTATTAGTTTTCTGCTCTTTTTGTTAGTAAAGTGTCTTTATTTAAATTTTCTATACGTCTACTTATTTCTTAAAAAATCCTTTACTGACAGCAACGAATTGTCACAATAGCGACCTCAGATAAAAGTACACTTGCGTATTAATGATCAGAATCTTTTTTAATGTAACTACATGTCGTAAACTAGTTTTTTAATGACTGTTGTCTGGTCAGCAAACACCAAAATATATTGATAAGAATTACGTGTCTTAATCAATCGATTGCTTTAAACCGTATACTGTCTGTTTACATATATGCTCCGAATGTATTGATTAAATGCGATCATTGTGATGTTTTGATGTTTGTTTTATTGAAGACACACCAAAAACCGCATTATAGGCAGCTTTTTTACAGAAAAGCTCGACGTAAACTTTCTAGATAAGCATTTTGTGTCTTTTTCTTTCTATCCCTCATTCCCCTTAATCCTTCTCCCATCTACCCCTTAATCCTTCTCCAATCTACCCCTTGATCCTTCTCCAATCTACCCCTCAATCCTTCTCCAATCTACCCCTCAATCCTTCTCCAATCTACCCCTCAATCCTTCTCCAATCTACCCCTCAATCCTTCTCCAATCTACCCCTCAATCTTTCTCCCATCTACCCCTCAATCCTTCTCCAATCTACCCCTTAATCTTTCTCCCATGTACCCCTTAATCCTTCTCCAATCTACCCCTTAATCCTTCTCCAATCTACCCCTTAATCCTTCTCCAATCTACCCCTTAATCCTTCTCCAATCTACCCCATAATCCTTCTCTAATCTACTCCTAATCCTTCTCCAATCTACCCCTTAATCCTTCTCCAATCTACCCCATAATCCTTCTCCAATCTACCCCTAATCCTTCTCCAATCTACCCCATAATCCTTCTCCCATCTACCTAATAATCCTTCTCCAATCTACCTCAAAATTTACCTATCTGATTTACTAATTTGATTTCCCGTTTCCAGCCAAGCCGGGCACTGGTTGCCGGCAGTCACTTATCGCAGCAGAGCAGCTCACCAAGTGCATGGGCGTAGAGTAACTCTGGCTGAAGCCGCTTTGCCGAACGAAGGAAGACGTCAAGCAGGTTTCAGCATTGAACCACAATGTCCCAGATTGCGTTGCCGTCTGCTTCAACAAGCGACAAGCCGCTGGCAGCTTCGAATGCCAAGCTGGAGCCAAAGTCGACTCCGCCGCCGTCTCCACCGCCGCAGCCGCTGCCGCCGCCGCCGCCGCTTCTACCCCATCCGCAGAATGTGATTGGCCAATCACAGGCTCTCACTGGCACGATTGTCTCTGAAGTACCCGCTGCTGCAGCCTGTCACATTGATCTGACATTGAACCCGGAGACTCCGCCACCGCCTCCAGTATTGACGTCTTCAACCGCAGCCATGGCTTCGGCGCCCGTTGTGTCCAATACGGCCAACATGACGATGTCGAAGCCGCCACCGCCGATGCGTCCAGCGCCTCATCTGCAGCCGCAGCATCAGTTTGTTGCCGTGCTGAACTCCCAGCCGCAGTCACTGCAACAGGTCCGGCCCAAGCCGATTCAACCGGCTTATAAGTCTGCGCAGGCATCGCAGCAGCCCCAGCCAATGCAGTCCACCCAGCCACCAGTTGCTATGCCAGTCGGCTCCAGGCAGATTGCGCCCATGCAGCAGCACGGCCAGTTGAAAGCCATTGCGCCTCAGACAGCCAGCCGGCAGCAGCAGCAGCAGCAGCAGCAGATGCATTCCGCACAAGCCAGTCAGCAGCCCCAGCTGCACCAGCATCCTCACGCTGCCACCATGCAGACAGCCGGCTTCTGCTTCCCCACGGGACCAATGATGATGGTGTACCCGCAGAGCATCATGGTCCAGTCCGCGCCTCTAGCCATTCACACTTCCCAGGGCTTCGTTGCGGCCTCGTTCGCTCCCGGCCCTCCGCCGCAGGCCGCGGCACCGGCTGCTTCTACAGCAACTAGCAATGCCACTTCCAATTCCATTGCAACGTCTTCGTCTGCGACGGTTGGCATCCCAACAATGGCTGGCGCGTCTATGGCGCAGCACGGGATGGCTGTGGCCGCCACTGCCGCAGCCTCATGCAGCTCCGTTCCCACTGTCTCCTCCTCGCTGCATTATCACAATCGTGCGTCGTCCGCAACAGCATCGTCTGCCGCATCTTCAGCTTCAAGTAGACAGTCTGACCAAGACGAGCAGCAGAAGAAGCAGCAGCAGCAACAACAGCAGCAGCATCAGCAAAGACTGTTTGATTTGAACCTGAGACCGCAGGAAAGCGCCCTGATATTGCAGCGCCTTGGCGGGCCAGCTTCCATCGCTTCGTCCGTGTTGGCCCCGGTCCCTCTGCCCGCCCCTGTTCATAATCCTGTTCTAAGTCCTGCTCCTACTCACAATACTCCTGCCGCTGTGGCGCAGATGACTAGCACCAGTCCGTTGAAGTCTCAGCAGGTGGTTGCTCCGGCAGCAGCGAAGCAGCCGCCGGTTCCGGTGCCTCCGCCGCCTCCTCCACCATCGTCGACTCCCATTGTGCCGAGCGGTCAGAAACTGGCGCAGCAGGAACAGCCGCAAACACGCATCCCAACTGGCCCACTTGTGGTGGTTGTGGAATCTGATGGCGCCAATTCTGCTAATCAGCAGCAGCAGCAGCAACAGCAGCAAGTTATTAAAGATCGGGAGCAGAATTTTAGAGCCGAGCTGATGGTGTCAAATGAAGCCAGCGAAGCTGACGACGATGAGGAACGAGATTTTGCCGCCACTGCTCAGCAGGATGGACCCGTGTCACTCACTGGTGGCTCCGATGCAGCGCCGGCCGGCCTGTCCTCGGCCATTGTTGAAGCCGATCCCGAGGCTAGCAACGGTGCCGCTAGCGTCATTGGCAACGGTTGCGTCATCAAGACTGAAGCTTTCGGCGTCAATAGCAACAATACAAATTCTAACAACAGCAATAATAACAACAGTTGTGGCCATGAGCCAAAGGTTATCAAGCATCTGATTGATGGATTTGTTGTTCTGGAAAGCAATCAACCTTTTCCAGTGAGTGTCCTGTCTTTTACTGCCATTGTTGTGCTACTTGACTTGAATGCTGAGTACGGTTGTCTCATGAGTAGCTAGGTTTGTGTGAGTACAGTTGTCTCATGTGTGAGTACAGTTGTCTCATGTGTGAATACAGTTGTCTCATGTGTGAGTACAGTTGTCTCATATGTGAGTACAGTTGTCTCATATGTGAGTACAGTTGTCTCATGTGTGAGTACAGTTGTCTCATATGTGAGTACAGTTGTCTCATGTGTGAGTACAATTGTGTTATAGGTGTTTATGCTTTTCTTAGGATTTTTATCTTAATTATCGTTTGACGAAAGCTTTTATCACCCAACCTTTGCCGCAGGTGAAGCGGCCTTACCCGGACGTGAACGGCTCCTCGGCAGCCGCCTACGGGCCCAGCTTCAAAGTACTGAAAGCCACTGGCGGAATATCCAAGTCCATCAATCTGGACGGTGAGGAGGTAGAGCAGCCAACCTACGTCACGCTCAACTCTGTCGGCGCCCTGATGTGCGAATTCTGCGAGAAATTCAAGCCGTTCCAGACCTTCAAGGCCAGCAGGCGCTTCTGCTCGGTTAGCTGCGCCAGAAAGTACAATGTCAGCAAGAAGGTGGAGAAGCAGCGATTGAAGAGAGAGGCGCCAATGTGTCACAATGTGAGCCGTGTTTCATTTCAGTTTGAGCTGAGAATCTGTTTGTGCCTAAGGTTTACCTGTTTTCTCCGCTTTCCCACCTCTCCGTCTCATCTCTCCCGTGTCTCATCTCTCACGTGTCTCATCTCTCACGTGTCTCATCTCTCCCGTGTCTCATCTCTCCCGTGTCTCATCTCTCCCGTGTCTCATCTCTCACGTGTCTCATCTCTCACGTGTCTCATCTCTCCCGTGTCTCATCTCTCCCGTGTCTCATCTCTCCTGCGTCTCATCTCTCCCATGTCTCATCTCTCCCCTGTCACGTCTCTCCCGTGTCTCATCTCTCCCGTGTCTCACCTCTACCGCGTCTCATCTCTACCGTGTCTCATCTCTCCCGTGTCTCATCTCTCCCATGTCTCATCTCTCCCCTGTCACGTCTCTCCCGTGTCACATCTCTCCTGTGTCTCATCTCTCCCCTGTCACGTCTCTCCCGTGTCACGTCTCTCCCGTGTCACATCTCTCCTGTGTCTCACCTCTACCGTGTCTCATCTCTCCCGTGTCTCATCTCTCCCGTGTCTCACCTCTACCGTGTCTCATCTCTCCCGTGTCTCATCTCTACCGTGTCTCATCTCTACCGCGTCTCATTTCTCCCCTGTCTTTTCTCTCCCCCGTGTCATTTCCCCATCTGAGAAATATCCTGGAAAGTATCTAAGACAGCATGACTAATGAGAAAGATATTATGAATAACAAGCTCTCAGCAACTGCTATCGATAATTCCAAACGAACCACAGCCCGATGATGAGCAGCACCCGGACGAGCAGGATATGATTCCCCAGCAACCGAAGCAAGCGAAGTTCGAGCCCAACGAGCAGCCGCAGCATCAGCAGCAGCAGCTATCGCCGCAGCAAACGCAAATCACAAATAGGCAATTGTCCAAGCACAAGAAGCATCACCAGAAACCCCAGCAGCAGCAGCAGAATACATCCAACACAGATAAGGACATCATCCCGGAGCCCGCGGCAGCGGATGACGACAATGACGGCAATACCAGCTGTGAGGGCAGCGCCTTGCTAGACCAGTTCTATCAGGAGGACAAGATGGATACTAATGATCAGCAGCTCACTGCAGTTGAGGATGCCTCTGACGAGCTGGGAGAAGTCACCGTGCCTCAGAATGAGTCACTAGGCGATCACGGCCGCGTAGATCTGGATCCCTGCGCCGCTAGCAACAACAGCAGCAGCAGCGGCAGGATTAAGCCTGAAGTTGATTCTGTTGAAGCTGCCCGGCCGGCTGCAGTGTCCTCGCCTCCGCTACAGCCACCTCAGCAGCAACCGCAGCCGCAGCCACAGCCACCGGCGGTCCTTGAAAAGTCTCCACGCCCGGAGGTTCTGAACTGGACGGTGGCGGATGTCTTCCAGCTGGTGGCGTCAACGCCCGGCTGCGCTCCGTTCGCGCCGAACTTTCGCCAGCAGGAGATCGACGGCGAGGCCCTGCTGCTGTTGAAGGAGGAGAACCTGATGCGGCCGCCGCTCAGCATGAAGCTGGGACCCGCTCTGAAGCTGTCCGCTCGCATTGAAGAGGCCCGGGCCACCGTGCCACCCGACTTCTTTGCCTGAGGATCGACTTGTATATACATTTTTAACGCTCTTTACAAACCATTCTTTTATCTGTAAAAAAGTTATTAATCCTGTTTAAGGATTGCGTTACCTTGGTAACCGCTTGTAAATCACTGTCGCATGCGTGTGGTCATTCGCTGGTTTTGTATTTCCGTGTGTACATAGTTATCTAGCACTAGTTTCTCTTCTGCTTTAGTATTCTGACAAACAGGCCTGTTAAAGGCTAGCGGCGGCAATTTAACTTTTATCAAATTACCCAATAATCTTTCGTTGTCATGATCGCGCTACTATAATGAGCTGCTATTACCAATCGGATGCGAAGTTTAAAGCCTAAAATAATCTCACAAAAACATGCGTCACACTCTACTGCCAAAAGCTTACATAAGTAGCTGGTAATGCTGCCATTTTCGTTTTTATTGTTTTTCATTGTTGACATGATTGACGGTGCTTATTTTATTGTTAGTCAAAGGTTCTATCTTAGCCTTTCAAAATCCATTGTGACACATCCGTGAGAATTAGCGGTTAGAATTATTGAAGCTACTATCTTAATCTGTTCATTCCCTAATAGTTTCTTCCCGTTTAAACCTGGTAGATTAAATATGGGTGTGTTTTTTCATTTCAAGTGTCTAACAATGTCCTGCTAAGTAGTTATGTAGGTTTTTTATCCGCACTGAGTGTTGTGCCATATCAATGCCTCTTATAATCCATACTGAATTGCTAGTCCCATGCTTATCTATTTTCTATTGTTATGTTTACCGTTTTTTCATAATTGCCTCCACAATGCTCCAGCTGCTCCATTTATTTTACCGACCCGTTGTGCAATCCACGCGTCTCTAACGACAAGCAAGCTCTAATTGTAAAATTTATTATGCAAAGTACATTTTTTAGTTATTTGTACAATTAAAAGGTATTCGTCATCTTGTTTACTTTACTGTTGATTCGAAAGCAAGGCCAATGTAATAACTCACCTTTTGTCAGTCACACCTAGATAATAGATCACCTTTACTCAATGACACCTAGATAATAAATCACCTTTACTCAATGACACCTAGATAATAAATCACCTTTACTCAGTGACCCTTAGATAATAACTCACCTTTACTCAGTGATACCTAGATAATAAATTACCTTTACTCAATGGCACCTAGATAATAAATCACCTTTACTCAATGACACCTAGATAATAAATCACCTTTACTCAGTGACACCTAGATAATAACCCACTTTTACTCAGTGACACCTAGATAATAAATCACCTTTACTCAGTGACACCTAGATAATAAATCACCTTTACTCAGTGACACCTAGATAATAACCCACTTTTACTCAGTGACACCTTGATAATAACTCACCTTTACTCAGTGACACCTAGATAATAACTCACATTTACTCAGGGACACCTAGATAATAACCCACCTTTACTCAGTGACACCTAGATAATAACTCACACTTTACGCAGTCACACCTTAATAATAAATGGCCTGAGTGACATCTAGATAATAACTTAGCTTGCTCAATGACACCTAGATAATAACTCACCTTTACTCAGTGACACCTAGATAATAAATCACCTTTACTCAGTGACACCTAGATAATAAATCACCTTTACTCAGTGACACTTAGATAATAAATCACCTTTCCTCAGTGACACCTAGATAATAGATTACCTTTACTCAATGACACCTAGATAATAACCCACCTTTACTCAGTGACACCTAGATAATAAATCACCTTTACTCAGTGACACCTAGATAATAAATCACCTTTACTCAGTGACACCTAGATAATAACCCACCTTTACTCAGTGATACCTAGATAATAAATTACCTTTAATCAATGACACCTAGATAATAAATCACATTTACTCAATGACACCTAGATAATAAATCACCTGAGTGCATCTAGGTAATACAAATTTGTAAGTCACCTAAATAGCATCTAGGTAATAAATTAAATGCCATGAGTAATATCTAGGTAATATTTTTGTATCACATGGGTGATGCATTGTTATTGTAACAATTTCAAGTCAGTTTCTCGCCTTACCCCAGCCATCGGCAGGCAGTCTCTAGTTGAGCACTGGCCTAACATGACCTCTCGAACAAAGGCCATTGCTGCCCAGCAACAGTGCCGACTGTGCAGCCTGCGATTTGCTAGTGCCGAAGAGCTGGATAAGCACACCTACCTGTGCCATCCACAGGGTCACGTGACTGTAGACTCGTTGTTAAGCGACTTTAAAAGTACAAATATCGCTTCGGCTTCATCAAAGGCTGCCGCCGCTGCTAAAATGGCAGCCGATGTGTCGGCAACTCGACTATTGGCTGCTGCAGTCAATAACAATACCAATAATAACAGTGATAATAGTAATAATAATATTAATAATGGTATTAGCGTTCTCAGCGCGCTCGAGAATAATCAGGTATGTATCTGCTCTACTCTTAGTTGTTACTGTAATTAAGTTGCCTATTACCCAAAATGGATAATCTAGTTAGCTATTACCCACAGCCTTCATAATCTGGTTGATAGGTTACTACCCACTGATTAGTTCTTGACCATTCCGTTCAGACTTGAAATAACATTTTTTCTGACAATTTCAGATTGGCATCGCTGCCTCACAAGCCGCCACTGTCGGATCTCGCCCAACTTTGAGCACTCTGCTCACGGCTTCTTCCGGCTCCACTGCGTCGCCAGAGCCGCAGCAGCAGCAGCAGCAGCAGCCGTCAGTCCAGCGCTCCCGGCCTCGAGTGTCCTGTCCGCGCTGCCAGGCGACCTTCTCCCGCCGGTCCAACCTGAATGCCCATCAGCGCCGTCGCTGCCCAGGCGGCGCTGTCCGCGGTGTCCGCGGCGGCGGCATCAGCGGCGTCAAAGGCGCCGGTCCGTTCGCCTGTCGCGAATGCGGCGCCCGGTTTCAAAAGAAGTCCAACTGCACTAGGCACGCCATGACGCACCAGTACAACCGGCAGCAGCAGCAGCCGCATGTGTCTCGGAACAAGACTGGCTATAAAGCTACGGCCACAATCGACTCGTCGCGATATTGTCCATTGTGTCCAAGTTTGAGTATGGACTTAAACGAGATCAGTCTGATTAAGTAAGAATAAAATGGAATCGACAAACTCTGACATAATGCTTGTATTTGAGCCCTGAATTTATGATTTGTGTCGGACTCGCGACTTGAAGGTCGGGGGTTCGATTTCCGACTCCACTAAAACAAATTACAGTGTCATTTAGCAAGACACAAGACAGATAATTGAGGGTGGTTGCGGCGTCCCCCCAGTCCATGGACTGAACACTTGTACAGAGCCTTCGTAAGCGCCGTAGCTATAGTTGCGGCTGTGCTACTGACTGATACTGACTGATGACTGATATAACCAACCCTGCGGCCCACTCTTCAGACACCTGTCTGAATCGCACAGTCTGGCGGGCCGGTTGCACCTGTGCTCAATCTGTCGCCAGGTGTGCCAGTCCCGAACTCATCTGCGCCGGCACCAGGTGAATGCCGGACACGAACCTTGGCGCTCTCGTCGGCACAGGTGCCCGGATTGTCGGCGAGGGTTTGCTGAGGCTGAGCAGCTCACTGCTCATCGGCTGGTCCACGCCACCGAACCTGGCCGGAGACCTGTCAGGTGTCCCGTCTGCCTGGCTGCCGGCTGTTCCGAAGATTCGGTCACATTTCGATGGCAATTTGAGCTGGTTGAGCACTGCCTAACGGTTGGCCATTTGAGCAAGGCTTGAGTTCGCTTCTAAACAAGCAGTCTGTCTCTACTTTGTCATTCCGTCGCAATGTCTTCTACTGTATGTATGTCTGCTAATGTATATATTTTTTACAGCCAAGCAGCTTTGTATTTTTCCCCCTTTTTTCAAAATTTTGTTTTAAAGGTGCACAGAAATTGTGTAAACTGAAAAAAAATTTAAACTAAGCATTTGTCATCGCATTTTAAGTAATTAATTAATAATTGTTTTATATGTGCCCTTGTTTTTATATCATTTTTATTGCTGTCGCTACAATGAAATCCCGATGATTTTTAAACAATCAAGAAAGTTTTTGCTCAATTTGTACAAATATACGCAACACTGCATGCTGCGGTTCGCATCTTTTGTTTTTTTCAACTTCTTTTATGTTCGTTTACAATAAAGCAATAAATGTTTCTATGAGAACAGTTTTGTTCATGTTTTATTTTGTACTGCTAGTTTTTTTTTGCACAACATTTTACTTGAAAAAATTGTCAAGGTTTTGTGTGTGTTAATGTCAATCGATACAATTGCCAGCTAGGCTAGTCTGCCCGTACAGTGAGGCTAGAATCCGCTGGCCAATTAGAATAGCCCGGCGTGGATAGAAAGTGGTGTGGGGTGGGTGACTGACCATTCAGATGTCAGGAATGTACAGTATACGCGAATGTACATTGCCGATGCGATAATTTATCAACCTACAATTTGTTTCAGTGTCGCTGTTAAATCAACTAGCTTTCACTTCTTCGGGGACGCAATTTAAACCACAAGAATAGATTAATGGCCTCCCTACAGCCTGATCTAGCCGGCGATAGCAGCGATGCCAACATCAAAGGGCTCACCGCCGAGCTGGGCGCCGATTGTCGCGTCAAACTTAACCGCCGCTCTCTAGGCGGCTTAGCCTTTGAAGTTCAATTTGGCGGCTCCGGCGAGGCCGCTGATAATGCCGGTAGCGGTGGCGGCACCGGTGAGGGCAGTCCGGGCAAGAAGGCGCCTCCGCTGCCACCAGCCGTGCTGCAGGCTCAGCAGCAGCCGGCCTTGAGCGCCGAGGAGATCGCCGAACGGCTGGCAGCCGCCGAGCTGCGTCGCGAGCAGCAGCTAGCGGAGCGAGTTGGCCGACTGGAGTCCCAACTAAGCCACGTGGCCATAGTCACCGAGCGCAAGCAGCGAGATGAAGAGGCCAAGGCTGAGCAGAATTTAAAGACGGTTGAGGAGACCCTCAAAGCTGCGGAGGAGCGCCGACTGGGCCGCATGGAGGTAAGGCTCTCGAGTTGCACTTCGAACTTGCAGAAAAGTGAGCTTCGGAATTGTGACCGTCATGTCAGAAGTTCGAATCTCAGCCTCGGGAGTAGAGATAACAGAAGAGATAAGACACGGGAGAGATGAGACACGGGAGAGATGAGACGGGAGAGATGAGACATGGGAGAGATGAGACACGGGAGAGATGAGACACGGGAGAGATGAGACACGGGAGAGATGAGACGGGAGAGATGAGACATGGGAGAGATGAGACACGGGAGAGATGAGACACGGGAGAGATGAGACACGGGAGAGATGAGACACGGGAGAGATGAGACACGGGAGAGATGAGACACGGGAGAGATGAGACACGGGAGAGATGAGACACGGGAGAGATGAGACACGGTAGAGGTGAGACACGGTAGAGGTGAGACACAGGAGAGATGAGACACGGGAGAGATGAGACACGGGAGAGATGAGACACAGGAGAGGTGAGACACGGTAGAGGTGAGACACGGTAGAGATGAGACACAGGAGAGATGAGACACGGTAGAGGTGAGACACGGTAGAGGTGAGACACGGTAGGCTTACTCTCCTATCTTGAACCGCACCGCAGGAGGTGAAGCAGCGAGCCCGTGGCCTCAGCGCCGGCGCCAAGGAGCGCAGCGAGGCGGTGCGCGAGAAGCTGCAGGCGGCCCGCCAGACCCTCGAGGCCGAGCTGGACCGTGACATTCGCATTAAGGAGGCCCGCAGGCGAGAGCAGATCGAGAAGATTGTCCAGGGCGCGCAGCAGCACCTGGCCAAGGTGGAAGTCGTGCGCAATCAGCGGCTGAGCACAGGCCCAAATGAGTCCGCTGCTGGCGAGCCCAGCTCCGACTCCAAGTCCCAGTGATTAGGGATTCTAGGAGTGGGATTAAATCCAAGGGCGCTGTTCAAATTGTTATTAAATACTGACTCGCGTGTTATTGCAATTTTCGGCCAATTAGGTCAGTCTGAAATCTCCCTAATCAATTCTCATTCCCTACGTATACTACTCAAAGCTTGTGTTTGCGCCAGCCAAGTAAGTAGCTACTTTCGTAATATGAAAACAATTTTGCCATAAATATTTTTATACAATTATTTTCTGTTTAATTTAGTTCGACAAATCGATGGCATTTTTTCGTATTTTCTGTGTCGATCTTATTGACGAACTCTACCAACTACTTTTTCGCGATAAGTAGTGTAGCTCGAGCATTGCTTTAGGACTTTATAAAAACAGTCTGATAATTCGATATCTGATAACTTTCTGCTGCATTTTATTCTTTATTCAGACGAATTAAAACAACTTTTCCAAACTCCTTTTGTGAACTTATATAATTTGAAATAATTAGGCAATACAAATAAACTAATCCAAATCCGTTCAGCTTCCAAGCTTTTAATTCGGCGCTCTTTTTGTTTAAGTTGGGTCACTAAAATCACAGCAAAAATAGTTTTTGAAGTGTTTTTTTCCTTTAACAGCTTGTTGTTGTAGTCAATGCCAGTAAGTTTATGAGGCCTGTAGAATTGAATAAGCCGCCATGTCCTAGATTCTGTTGAACAATACAATGCCTGGCAGTGCTTAGATGACGAGGCATTTGATTATCATATTGGCGAACATGTTACTCCCGCCGTTTACCTGAAAAATCCAGCATATCCGCCAGCTGCTTTCGCCCGTCCTCCTTCGCCGAGGAGGCAACCTTGGCCTCCGGCACCGTTCCCAGTCTTCCATCGGCATCATCCTGGGCATCGAGACAAGCTGCGACGATACCGGCGTTGCCATGGTAACCACTGACGGCCGCATCCTAGCCGAGACAGTGTATTCTCAGACTCGCACTCACCTGGCAACCGGGGGCATTGTGCCATCAACTGCGGCCCAGTTGCACGCTGCCAATATTGATAGCGCCATAGGTGAGGTCCTGCAGAACTCCGGCGTTGCCATGGAAACAGTGGACGCCGTAGCAGTCACTACCTGTCCCGGACTGGCGCCCTGCCTCAAGGTGGGCCTGGTCCACGCCAAGAGGCTGGGCGAGCAGGCTAATAAGCCGCTCATACCGGTGCATCACATGCGGGCCCACGCACTCACAGCCGGCTTGACCGACGGTGTCCAGCCGCCGTTTCTCACCTTGTTGCTAAGCGGCGGTCACGCCCTGCTGGCTGTGGCCAGAGATGTCGACGAGTTTTACCTGATTGGCCGCGGCCTGGACCAATCACCCGGGGATACTCTGGATAAGTGCGCCAGGTAAGACGCCAAATCTGTTCGTCTATGGATTTTTCTATGCAGCTCACTCACATGTTAGTCATATTTCTCACCTGTTGGGAATATTTCTCACCTGTTATAACTTACCTGTTAGTGATATATTCTTACCTGGTCTTAATTGTCTCACCTATAATCACTCATTGCTAATGATATTTCTCACCTGTTATTACTCACCTGTTTGATATATTTCTTCCCCATTTGACACTTGAGTAAACTTTTCGCATTTCTAATCATACCACAAACCTATCTGATATCTTACTAACCTGTTGACGTATTCTCTGTTAGACGTATCATATGTTAGACAGATGTCCCCTGTTAAGGCTGTTTAACAGTAGGACTACAAAGCCTTGTTAGCATTGCATTCGCTGGCTTAATGTTCAATCTGCAGGTACCTCCGACTGCGCGAGTTGCCCAGCCTCGGTGACGTGCACGGAGGCCGCGCACTCGAGCTCGTTGCCTCGCAGGGCGGCAATCCGTTGGCCTGGCCATTGTCCGGCAATACCAGCCGATCTGTGAAGGCCGACTGCAACTTCACATTCTCCGGCTTGCAAACCGCCTTTCGGACCGTTGCCAACCGGCTTTTGCTGGGAGACCCAGACCAACTGGCGGAGCCGCTGCACGAGAACCCGCTGGTGGGTGCCTCTTGTTGGCAGAGCGGTTTACGCACCAAGGTCCCTGAGCTCGCACATTCATTCGGGGGCGCAGCCGCGGAGAGAAGGCTTGGGAGCTTGGTCATGCAATTTACGCCATTGAGGGCCAACCTCCAAGGCACCTTGAAAGTGTACACTGCCTGACGAAGAGAAAGTCATGGCAGATTTACACGTGTGTCTGAGTATGTCCTGAATAGTTTGTCAGTTTGTCAGTGTAATGGGCACTAATGTCACTAAATAATGTGCCAGCGGCCAGTTCCCGGAGCCCTCCTGTAATAACAATTATTATTACAGGTTAGAGGGTAGAGGGGAGGGTAGAGATTTGAGGATAGGGGATGCAGGCAGAGAGGAGTGAAACCAAAGGGTGAGGAAGAGAGAATTCATGATGGTAAAAAGTATGTTAAAATAGCTACATTCTACCCAACAGGATAAAAAACACGAGAAACACAGCCAGCAATGAGCAGCAACAATGCCCTAGAGGCTAGAGTAGCTTGGTGGTGCAGCTCGTTGGCCTAGTTCTTTCATGCGGCTGTCAAATCGCTGTGGACTCTCTTACATGGGTGAGGCATTTCACCAGCCCAGCTTTCACATTGTTTGTCAGGTGCGCCAGCACTACCCGCACCTGTGCGCCAGCCTGCAGCACGCCCTGTGCCGCATGGTGGTCGCTCGGGCCGCGCGAGCCGTGAAATTCGCTCGCCGATCTGAGCTCCTACCGGAGACCTTCCCGATTGTCGTGTCCGGCGGCGTTGCCGCGAACTCCGCACTACGTCGGTCGCTTCTCCGATTAGCCGAGTTCTACGACCTGCCTCCGCCGGTATTCCCTCCGGCCAGGCTGTGCACCGACAATGGCGTGATGATCGCCTGGACTGGCGCCCAACTGTGGCTACGCCGCAGATGCTGCGTCCAGCCCCGAGATTTTGCTAGTGTCGACCTGACGGCTCGCTGCCCTATTGGGGATGATTTGACGAACCAAGTGGCCGACTGGCACATTCCGGTCGACAAGTTTAGTATAGTTTAATCTATTTACATAAGCTTCTCTTAAATTTTGTGCTGTACATATAGTTTGTCTGCATTTCATTGCTACTGTCACCATGCCGCATTTTATCGTTTAGTAGCAGCTTTTTGATTGGTTATTGAATTCTCCCGTAGTTAAAAATATCTACATTGCATCGTAGGTTCATTGCCTTTGTGACTTGTGACAAAATATATGTATGTTTTAATCAGAAGACTCCACAGGCCTTAAATACAAGCCTGTAAGGAAATACACTTCTACGATAAAATTATTATTTCTTCGTTTTTGTAAGTCTTGAGACTGGCTTGCCGCACCTATAGCATTCAGTTTTGTTTCGCGATTTAGTATGCCATTCCGTTTTTTTAAATGGAGTTTTATTTAGAGATAAAATAAAGATATTATGAGTACAGAGAAAAACGGTAGTAGCCTACAAAAGCGTGTGATATATATGAAAGCACACTTCTTAGATATATTTCAACGCATAGCTTCCGAAGTGCGCTGTCCATCGCACTCTTGTCTACTCTTATGAGAATGTATCAAACTTAAGTATTTTCTAAGTCCTTAACAAGCAAAAAAATCCGCTTTGTATTAGATATAAAAAGGTGGCTTTGTCAAATTTGTTATAATAATAACTTCTTTTTGTGTTAAATTTAAAGTTGCAATATTAGTCACGAAAATTTATTTTAAAAAAATCAAGTTTTTCGTCTACTACGAGATCAAGACTAAGTTATTTCACAAATTAGCTAGTCGGTTCAGTCCAGTGATCTGTGCTGTTCGAAACTACAAGAGCTTTAAAAAGTAGAATTTATCCAACCCCTTAGTTTCTTTTTTACCATTCCTAAGCCTGATATTTTGTTGTTTTTTTGCAATAGCAAGGATAAACCATAATACATACAGGTAGAGGCCCTTATAAAGTGATAAGTGTTATCACCTATTTAAACATCTATAAAGATGACATCAATTCCTCGCTTCAACGTATCTTCTCGGTACACAAGGACGAAGGATGGTATGTTATTATAAGTATTAAAAAATCTTGCAATTAAGCACCTAATTGACTAAGTTTATTAAACCCTAACAGCAGGGCTAAATAATACATAATACTAGATAGCTATTACTTAGTCTAGAGAAAGTAAAGAACATTTCAAAATGTTCTTTAATTGTTCTGTTAGTCACTTACTTAGTGTCTAGTTTTAATTAATAAGCCTAACATAAGCAAATTTCACACTTAAAGTTATTTCTATATTTTTATGTTTTAAATTATAGATGGGTTTACTAACTACAGTTGCTACTTTTGTGTGCTGTGTACTTAACACAGATGCTATGCTATCAGCTATATGACAGTAAAGTGCCTTTTTACTAGTAAAGTTTCAAAATTTTGATTTTAATTTTGATTTTCTAAATTTTAGAACTGTTTTGGGCAAATTTTGCTTTCAAAGTAATTTTAGAAGTGATAATTATGAATACTTCCAGTTTTGAAATTTCTAGGCAATCAGTTCTGAATTAGTAAACAACAATTTGCCTAGTATTCAGAATTAGATTTCAAATTTTAAAGCAATTTCATAAACAATAGTTCAAAATTCTTTGGTACAAGTTAAAGCATGCATTCAGAGCAGTTTGCCCATATATGCCCATAAATTAGCTTAGATTTCAGTTGCCAAATCATACTTGAATGCAACTTACCTTATTTCAGTATAAATTAATAGTTTATCAAGGACAAATATATTCAGGAAACAAAATTAAATGTTTCTAGAGTACAATAGAGATAAAATCTTAGTAGGCCCCCTATTGTTATATTAAGGGCAATTTTCAATTTACATTTTTATTTAGATTTCAGAAACTAGTTAGTTTGAAATTTTTGATTGAAAAATCACTTTAAGAAGGTCACAACTTTTTACTACACAATTTAAAGCTTTTTATGTAGCCAGTATTACACATATCATATTTACATTAATTTGACATTGCATTTCACTAATTTATATTTACCTAGTGTGTTAAAAACATTGGCAATCTTGCCATTAAGTACATAATTTCATTATTCTGAAATTGAATGTAACTATGCAGCCTTGGCAATATGTTCAGAGGCTGCATATTTCAGCTCATTCCTTCCACTTCAATTAGCCTGGTCATTGTCTAACAATGCCATTTAATCTGTGAAGGCCAATTGTAACCAGTGGACAATTATCCACATAAATGCCATTGAATGTTTTTGTGCATGAGAAAGCCAGTTTTTGGTACTATGCATAGAACTAGTAAGAAATTGTTCCTATCCCAACTTGAAAATATTTGATGGTGCCCATTTTTCAGTAATAAAAATTATTTATGAACATGATTATCATAAACTATTAACAATTGACCTAGTCATATTATTTTTTACTGTTCAGTTCTGTGGAATATAGTGTAGAGTGCAATGCTGCAAGAATGAACACAGAAAGGATTGAAATGCCATTTTAGACCATGATGAATATGTAAAATAATGAGAGCTTACCATATCTCAATAATTGTGAGTCAGTAATTCAAATTATGGCTTGATAGTATGGTTGGCACTTTGGTGCCATTTCAAGATGAAAAAGAACTAATCTTATTGTGTAATTAGTGCATGATTTTTTAAATATTTTAAATGTACAGAAAATGAAACCATGGGAATTAGGACAAATTAAGGCAGGTACAAGACAGCAAATCTATGGTTCTAATAAATTTTATAGTTTATGGTGGCAAGGGCTACCTATTAATCCAGGGTGTTTTAAATTTTGTGAGGTGAAAAGTGCAATGAATCAGCTCTAACCTTGAATTTCAACACCCTAAAAATGTTTCAGATGCAGAAGATCCTAGAAACATTCGCGATATGAGTAGAACTGACAGCTCGCGCACTGCTGGTGTAAGCTGAATCTGTTTATTGTGCAACTCCACCTCATTAGTATTCAAAGGGCTACAGATATTATAATAGTTTTAAAGTGCTGTGATATATATGATATTTACTTTATATACACTAAGTGCCACTAAGAAACAAGAAGTTCAGTGTAAGGTTTGTCGGACTTGGAGCGAGCTATACATATGCAAATTTATTCTGCAAGCACAGTTCCACTGGTTGAAACAAACTTTAGAAAGTTGATAGTTGATAGTTCTTGTAGCTGTTTTGCATGTGAATGTAAAGTACATTTTCTTTGCGCGGATTGATTCAGGTGAATTACTTATTATTATGTTTCATCAGCTTAACACATTTTACTGTCTACCATTAGCCCGATCTTATCCACTATTTTTATGCTTTGTATCTAAGTAAAAATCAACCCAAATGGGACTTCATCATCTTCCTTCTACCCTGCATTAACTAAATGCTTCAACCCTGTCTCATCTACCATCGATCCTGTCTCATCTATCTTCTATCTTGTCTCATCTACCATCTATCCTGTCTCATCTATCTTCTATCTTGTCTCATCTACCATCTATCCTGTCTCATCTACCATCTATCATGTCTCATCTACCATCTATCCTATCTCATCTACCTTCTATCCTGTCTCATCTATCATCTATCCTGTCACATCTACCTTCTATCCTGTCTCATCTACCTTCTATCCTGTCTCATCTACCTTCTATCCTGTCTCATCTACCTTCTATCCTGTCTTATCTATCACCTATCCTGTCACATCTACCTTCTATCCTGTCTCATCTACCTTCTATCCTGTCTCATCTACCATCTATCCTGTCTCATCTACCTTCTATTCTGTCTCATCTACCATCTGGCCGCATCCAATTACCAATTTGGCAGTCGAATGGCGCGGGCTCAGCCGATTCGCCCGGCGGCGACAACAGTCGAGTCCAGCTGGGCTTCGCCAACCTGCCGGATCAGATGCATCGCAAGGCGGTGAAGAAGGGCTTCAACTTCACCCTGATGGTGGTTGGCGAGAGCGGGCTGGGCAAGAGCACCCTTATCAACAGTCTGTTCCAGCAAGACCTGTACAAAGACCGCGAGTTGGGTAGCGTGACGGAGAGAGTCAACAAAACTACCGAGATTGAGAAGCGCTACATTGAGCTTGATGAGAAGGGCGTCAAGCTGCGCCTGACTGTGGTGGACACGCCCGGCTTCAACGACTGCATCAACTGCCAGGAGTGCTGGCGGCCAATCGAGGACTACATTGACAGCACCTTTGAGCAGTACTTCAAGGACGAATGTGGCCTCAATAGGAAGAATATTGTGGATCATCGAGTGCACTGCTGCCTGTACTTCATTAGTCCCTACGGGCATGGATTGCGGCCAATCGATGTGGAGTTTATGAGGCGACTTCATGGCAAGGTGAGGGCTTAAGAATTGTTAATGACTGCTATTGGATAGAACTGCTGCTTTGACTGAAGCTTGTAGCACAGTGACTTACGATTCTAAATCAAGTCTCAGCTTGTGAGAAATAGTTTTCATCGTTAAATTTGACTCAGACAGATTAGGTAGACAACTGACAGACCAGGTAGACAACTGACAGACTAGGTAGACAACTGACAGACTAGGTAGACAACTGACAGACCAGGTAGACAACTGACAGACTAGGTAGACAACTGACAGACTAGGTAGACAACTGACAGACCAGGTAGACAACTGACAGACTAGGTAGACAACTGACAGACTAGGTAGTCAACGGACAGACCAGGTAGACAACTGACAGACTATGTAGACAACTGACAAACCGGGTAGATAAATGACAGACCAAGTAGAAAACTGACACTTAGGTAGGCAACTGACAGACCAGTGCTTTAACAACCCAAAGACAAAACCCCCCTACTTAAATCGGTTTTATGTTAATTTTTTCTTGCTAAAATCGCCGCCCAAACCCCAGGTGAACATAGTTCCAATCATCGCTAAATCGGACACCCTGACTTCAACCGAAGTTCGCGAACTGAAAGAGCGGGTGATGGGCGATTTGGAGCGTCACAAAATCCAAATCTATCGCATGCCGGAGACTGACTCGGATGACGACGAGGAGACTCGCGTCCAGGAGTCGGAGATCCGAGCCTGCATCCCGTTCGCCGCAATCGGCAGCAACTGCGTTGTGGAGTCCGGCGAAACCGGGCGCCGAGTCCGAGGTCGCCAGTATCCTTGGGGCGTGGTGGAAGTTGAGAATCCCAGGCACTGCGATTTTACTAAATTGCGCATCTTTCTACTAGGGACGCATATGCAAGACTTAAAGGACATCACGAAGGAGGTCAGTGCTTTTAATTATGATTTATTAGCTTTTTTAAAGAAAACTTACTTTTTCTATTTGACGTCATTTTCTATTTTTAGGAACCCTACCGTTTTCTTAGTGACGTCATTTTCTACTTTTAGAAACCTCTTATGTCTTAATGACGTCATTTTTTATTTAAAGACTGAACTTTTCTGTTTTAATTGTGGTATCGATGACGCGTCTATGACCTTTTATGCGCCGATATTTTTTAAAACTGGTCTTGTAGACCTGTTTGTTTAATTTTTTTAAACGAGCTATTTTTTACCGACGTGCCTTCCAAAACAGGTGCACTATGAGAACTACCGGGCCAAGTACATCACCGAGCGAATGACAAAGCGCAAAGGCCCCAGAGAGGAGATGGAGTCTAGAAAGTAAGTTGGGCCAGTATGTCTTATTGGCCAGACTTAAACTATTGCTGATTTCATTTTCCTTTCTAGAACATGTTTTCATTAACTATTTCTGTTCGTTTTTAGATCAAAGAACACGTCTGATGCTCAGTTTGAAGCCCTAGTAGACACTGAGGGTCTTCTTAAAGAAAAAGAGGACGAGGTAAATATGTCTCTATTATTATACTTTAATCCGAAACTGTAGGTGAGAAAGTATTTTCGCAAAAAGTCTGGTCTAAAGTTATGCCGTTGTCGACAAAGAGATTTCAGTAAATTTTATGACGTAATTTCCCATTCTTTGTGAAAATATTGCGACTTTTGTAAGAAATAATAGGAATTTCTCTGAGAATCAACGATGGATCTTAGTAAGAAAGGAAAGGGATTTAACAGTGAATCCCTCCTGCCACCCACTCTTACCCTCCCAGATCCGTCGCATGCAACAGCTGCTTCAACAGCTGCAGTCCAGCAAGGTGCCACAGTCAGCTGATTCTATCGGCTCGTCTGCCTCCGGAACCGCCGCTTCAGCCGCCGCCGCCGGCCCTGGCTCATCGTCCGTCAACTCGGCGGCCAATTCAAGTGGCAACAGTGGCAGCGCAGCTGCGGGTGGCTCCGCGCCCAGCGGCGGCGCTGCATCGGCTGCCACGGCCGGAGCTGCCACAACCGGCGTCGCGAACGGCCAGGATGCGGCTTGAGAAGGTCGTTGATTCGATTCGTATGTTTTGTTTCAGCCTTGGAACGCAAAATTCTGAATTATAAACGCTTAAACTTCATTTACTAAAAAGCTACACGATGTTATTTTATATCTTTAACTGTGGACTGAGTTATTCTGATGCGTACTTGTGTCTACTTGTGCGAGTTTTTTTATAATCGTTATATACTACTGCTGGCATGCGCAATGATACGATATTCAATTTCTTAAATCTTTTATAAGCAGCTTCTCTTTTGTTTTCCATTTGCTGGTAGTTTTAACTGGCTATTATTGCTTTTTACAAAGTTATGAATTATGAATATGATCTTGTGTCTAATTTTTGCTGCGAATAAATCCAGTTATTGATTGTAATTAGTTTTAGCTTGAACTTTGTGCATGCGTTGTTCTATTTTATATAAGCGTATTTACTCACTGTTAAATTTGGTATTAACTTTGGGATCAATTGTTACCTTCAAGCCTATTGTCTAGTCAATCAATCAATCAGATAACTCACTTCACACCTACTGATCGTGTTCCGTGTCTAAGCATTTGATTTGACTAGTTTCGAATTGCAATATAAAGCCGGCATTATATATATTGCGCGGTATGTTTGTCAGTCACCTCGCCTCAGTATTCTGTAATCAGCGACTCGCCCTACACCGCCCGATGATAACGACCGTCGTTAATACAAACCCGGAAAAAACCCCGGATGCCTCTGGTGAAGCTGTCCTGTAACAATCTCGTTGGTTTTCTTCAAAATTTTCTTTTTATTCTCGACTTATTCTTGCTTTAGACTTGTTATGCCATTTTTTAGTTTTAATACATACACAAACTAGCTTATTATCTAATTGATGGTGCAAAGGTGCCATAATCCATTCAGTTTGATAATAAACTGCTGCAAGTAATCTAGTGTTTTCTAGCCAGCATCTAGTGGCATATCTTATAACTGTTAATAATGAATCAAATCGCCTTGTGAGTTTTTTTATTGATGTTTCATTACGAACAACGCAAGCTTAGCATCGATGATCAGCAATTAACAAATGCGGAGTTATTATAATTTATTAGTAAGGCAATCTCGCATAGCAGAAAATGAGTTTAACAATAACAAGTGTCGGAGATATGCCACTATGTGAAGTTGTACTACTGTAAGTAACATCCCACTGGGTAAGAGTTATTTGTACACAGAGCAAACGGATAAAATATGGTAGGAAAAATATCAGATACATGAAGCAGCATCAATCAATCAAGCAACCAGTCCAGCTGTAGCATCGCTATTACCAACTGTGGTCTGGCTGGGAACCTCTAGTCTCCACAGGCCGTACGTATCTCCAATGCGGTGCTGCCATAGTCGCAGGGTGCCGTCTTCGCTGCCGGAGGCGTATAGCCGGCCGTCTGGCGAGTAGCGCACGCAGTGCACCGGGCCGAAATGGCCTTTGTGCGACTCGAGCACGGACCCGTCGGTGGCTGAGCACTTGTACAGGACAAAGTCTTCGCCGCCGCAAACAAAGATTGGCTCGGTTGGATGAAGGGCAGCTGAGTAGACCGGACAGGGCAAGCTGAAGCTGCTCAGCTCCACTAGGCGTTCTGAGTCCCATATGGACACCTGCGGTTTGACAGTTTGATTTAATTATTATATCACCTGACTACCAATGCTGATTGTATCGGTCCTATGGGCTTAATAGGGCCTGAGGGATAGGCTGATTGGGCCCCTGAGGGGATGGTTGAATGGGGCCTGAAGGTACGCTCGTAGCAATGGATGTTCAGAATGAGGTCTGAAGGATGAGCTGAATGGTGCCTGAAGGATAAGGATGTACTGAGTTAGACATGAAGGATGTACTGAATGAGGCCTGAAGGATGAGCTGAATGAGGCCTGAAAGATGGGCTGAATGGTGCCTGAAGGATGTACTGAATTAGACATGAAGGATGTACTGAATTAGATATGAAGGATGTACTGAATTAGACATGAAGGATGTACTGAATTAGACATGAAGGATGTACTGAATGAGGCCTGAAGGATGAGCTGAATGGTGCCTGAAGGATTTACTGATTAAGGCCTGAAGGAAGTACTGAATGAGGCCTGAAGGATGAGCTGACTGTGATCAGAGGGAATACAGAGTCAGGCTTGCTCTGAAACTGCAATGAGGTCACAGCAACAAGACGAACCTGGGAGCCGCAGCACAGCATCAGCCTGGAATCGTCCAGCCGAAGTTGCAGATCGCTTGGACAGGCGGGCAGCTCTCTGTCCAGAACGGCGGCGTCTCCCTCGGCGCAGCGAATGTCTCTGATGACGAATCTCTTGTCATCGGCAGCGCTGGCCACCAGGTTGTCGCTGAGAAAGATGGCGGCCCGCAGACTCTTGGCATGGCCTGGCAGGGCAATGGGCTCCGAATCATAGTTGGTCAAATCGAACAGGCGCAGCAGTTTCTCATTGCTGCCAGTGAGGAGTCGGCCGCATTGCCAGTCGAAATCGACGCACTTCACAATGTGCTTGTGCTCAAAGCTGTGCAGCGCTTTGCCAGTGAAGCCGTCCCACAGGCAGGCTGAGAAATCTGCAGCTCCAGTTGCTATGTGGCTGGCATCTGAGTTGAGCACAGCGGACCAGACAGCGCCTTTGTGGCCCTGCAGGGCGCCAATCCAATCGCCGGTGTCACCTCTCAGCAGCTGGCTTGTGCCATCTGTTGAAGACATTAATATATATTTCTACCTGTCTGTATTTCTTACAGCCAACACGCTGATCAAAAGGGCTAATGCTAGGTGTCACAAAAATGAAACTTTTGTTTGACTATTATTTTAAGGAGTTTGAACAAGGGGCATACATGCGCAACACCCGGCCGACCCGGCCGAACCGGCCGGGTGAAACGAGGGCCAAGCAAGGTAAGTCGCAAAAACCAATCAACCAAGCGCAAAAAAATCAAAGGGGGACCAAGGGACAAAAAAGGAAGGCGTGAAGAAAAGGAAAAAGGGGAGAGAAAAAGAGCAAATGAGAGCAAACTAAGTCGTAAATAGAGCAATGAAACGAACTAAGTTGCAAATGAGAGCAAAAACTAAGTCGCACGGCCAGCTAAGATTTGGGAGGTTGTGCATGTATGACAAGGGGTACAGCCATGGAGAGAAGGCATGGGGGTTTGTTGTGCAAATTTATGACATTGAGGGCAAACCTTCAAAAGTGTACCTTCACAGTGAAGTGTACATTGCCTGACAATGAGAAAGTTAGGACAGATGTACAAGCCTGTGCATCATGGTGTGCATGTGCTGAAGGGTCAGCAAAATGGACAGAATTGCCTGCTTGCTAGCTGTGAGTCTAGTGTCACCAAATAATGTGACATTGCACACAGCCTTCCTACAATTATTGTTTATTAAATAATTAAGAAAGACTTTATACCCTGTGGTAAGTGCTTTAGGATTGCAACCAAGATATCAGGAGTTCAAATCTCAACTTAGAGAAAGAATTAGTATGTTTTTTTCTGTTTAGCTAGCTATACTTCTAGTTTTTAAGTTATTTGTGCTCACTACATTTAAAACAAATGAAAAATACATCTTATCAATGCTTTTAGCTAGCTATATCTGTGTTTTATCTAGAATGTCTAATCTTATTGGTTGTGTCTAGATAGATACACCTGGCAATGATAATAATAATAATGAAATATCAAGTGAGAAAACTAATGAACAGTATCTAACTTTAATAACTATTTTGCTATAGCATTAGGCCCTAGTGTGTACCCTACAGTCCTCATGGTATCTTTAGCATATAACATCACACTTACATATAATATAACATATTATGAATTATATCTAGTCTCTAAAGTACTAGAGAAGTGGTGTTATTTCAGCAAGCTGTCATATGGATAAGCTGTGAAAAGCCTATCCCCACAGGACCAAGGGCATAGTCAAGCCGGCCTTAATATTATATTGTTAATTGTTATATATCTACCATTTACAAAAATGAATAAAAATATTTTTTTAAACAGTGCCTTCTCTTCACTATAATGTTTGTTATATGCTATCTGTTAAATATATATGCATATTTCTAATCTATGGTTTGCATTTTGTGTGCAAGAAAAAAGACTAAAAGACTAAATGATTAGATAGCTGCTACCTAAATAAAGACAATTTAAATAAGTTAGGCCTAGGTCCTAGGATTACCTTTTGATGCAGTCACAAGAAAGTATCCATCATCAGTAACATTGCTGAATCTCAAAGAGACAACAGGTCTAGTGTGAACTGAACAAGTGATTGTCAATTGTTTAAGTTGAGAAAGAGCTGCTTTGTCATCCATGAATAGTTTCTTCATGAACGACTTGGTTCTAATCTATTTAGGCTGTCTTTGTAATGAAACAGTTTAAAAATAAAGAAACTTTATTGGCTTATAATTTTCGCTGAAGCACACGCCAAGTCTAAAACCAATCAAGATATATACAGTGCTGCGAATAATTTATGTACGTAAACGCTAAGCCCTAAATTGTAAAAAAATTCTCGATCGTATTACAATTCAAATTCGCGCTAACTTTAGAAATCTCGCACAAGCATGTTTGTTTTACTTCGTAATCATTTTTGCTTTTCTGCTTCGCGCCTCCCCGCGCTGACACTATATAAGTAAGTGTGTTCGGCATCGAAACGGCACCAGTCACGACTCGCAAGCCGAGTTTGGTCAGAAGAAGCAAGTGTAGGCGGTATAGAAGTCGTTTTGACAAATATATCAGCATTTTAGTATCAAAGCGTAAACAAGCCGCAAGACGGAAGAAATGCAGAAGACGAATAGCCGAAGAAGCCAGATGACGCGACGTCAGCCGCTCATGCAGCAGCAGTTCCGTTTTCAGCAGCCGTATCAGGCACAGTACCGATCACAGAATTTTTACGGTCAAAGACCACAGAATCGGGGAAGTTACCCTGCTTCCTACGGCTCACATGGTTCTTATAGCAGGGGACCGCGATACGGGCCTCAGAGCCGATTCCCGAATCAGAACTACAATAATGCAAGGAAGCTGCAGAGTCAGGGAGGATGGCGACCAAGGCCATTGCACCAGGCTTCCCAGAACGGCCGATACCATGCTGTCAGATACCAAAAGTATCAAGCCGGGACAATGCGTTATGCGTCAGCTGCCCATGCCGATGTGCCAGCAGCACCTAACATGCATGCGTCAGCAGCCCGAACATGTGCGTGTGCATGTTTGTCTGCAGGCACGAATCAACAGATTGTTGATGAGAATCAATCTGAAACGCTGGTTTCTAGTTCTGAAGCTGAGGAACAAAGAGTGACGTTTGAAGGCTATGAAGCCGTTGCAGTAGGAGTCATTCAGGAGCAAGAAGTGAACTTTATTCTTGACACTGGAGCTAGAAACAACTTCCTGAGCAAGTCAGTTTGGACGGAGCTGATTAAGCCGGACGAAGTGAAAAGTACGAATAAGATCATTTCTACCTTTGACGGATCCCGTGTACAGTTGGAAGGAGAAACCTGCGCCCAATTAGTCCGTTTTGGCGACATACAGGTAGAGTTAGATTTCCTCTTATGTGCTCAGGAATGCGACAACATACTGGGAATGGAATTCGTCTTGCATTTCTGTGAAAGTATTAACCTTGCCAAAGGAGTGCTCATGCTTAACGAAGGTTTACAAATTCCTGTGAAGTTCACAAGCCTACCTGTGACAGGCGCTAGTTCTGTTCCCAACAACGAGCAAGCTGATCTCGATACCTGCTAATTATTTGATGGCACAGATCGAGAGATTTCCGATCCGAGTTACGTGAGTGTTTGTATATGTTTGTAGCGCTACTATAATGTTTTATACGTATTTCAAGCGATTATAAATACAGAGGAACTTCAATCAAAGTTCCTTGGAGATAATTATTGCAGTTATGCGCACTGTAAATACAGGCATCAATCAATCGTTCTGAATAACCCAGAAGCAAGTTTCCGTTTATGGAAAAAGCAAGAAACAACATTAGTGTTGGATGAGAAATTAAAGATCAGATAAGCAACTGATTTGTCGGCTTTTAGGTGTGAAATGATTCCTTTCCCCCGTTACCTGGCAGTGGCCACCTCAGCTGACAGCAGCTCCTCCCGGAAACTCCAGCATAGCCATTGTGACAAAGGCAGTCGGCATCCTCATCATCCGCATAGATACGAGCGTAGAAGTCAGCACAACCAAGGCAGGCGGTCACAGCCTCGAGCGACTCGTTTTTGCGGCAGCAGCATGCAGTAGCATCGGCCGCAGCCGTGAACAACCGGAAGCCGTGACAGCAGCGTCGGCCGCAGCCGTGAACAACCGAAGCCGTGACAGCAGCATCGGCCGCAGCCGTGAACAACCGAAGCCGTGACAGCAGCGTCGGCCGCAGCCGTGAACAACCGAAGCCGTGACAGCAGCACCGGCCGCAGCCGTGAACAACCGGAAGCCGTGACAGCAGCATCGGCCGCAGCCGTGAACAACCGAAGCCGTGACAGCAGCAGCAGCAGCGTTCAGTTTAACTATGCGAGAATTTCTTCTGATTTTGGGTAAAATTTTGTGTTTATTTTGCAAGTTTTTTAACTTTGCACGTGAATGTGTTTTTGTCGCATGCATCCCTTTGCGTATTTCTTTTGTGTAAATCCGCTTGTATTGCAATAAGTTTTCGCTTGAAGCAAGTGTTTCTGTCTTTTATTTTTCGTCGCTTCCGGTGTCAAACGTCAAATATACCCGAGTAACATGCAGTGAAAGGAAAGTAAAAACAATATTCGCATTTAAAATTTAAATGCTCACGAATTTAGTCATTTCGTGATAACTCATTTCTTATATTCTAACAAGCTAAGATAAGAAAAGTTAATATAAATAAAATGTACCTTTAAAAAATAAGACAGGAATTAAAGTTCCATTTGTGTCTGGAGTTTCTAAGAAAATTCTATTAACAGACTGCTAGTATAGACTCTGACTATGACGAGATCGGACAACAAAGGTGAGAATTGAAAAAGGTAAGACATTAGAGATCAGAAAATAAAGATGAGACTGGGGAGAGAAGACATTAGAGATCAGACAATAAAGGTGAGACTGGGGAGAGATGAGACATGGGAGAGATAAGGCATGGAAGAGATAAGACATGGGAGAGATGAGACACGGGAGAGATGAGACACGGGAGAGATGAGACATGGGAGAGATGAGACACGGGAGAGATGAGACATGGGAGAGATGAGACACGGGAGAGATGAGACACGGGAGAGATGAGACACGGGAGAGATGAGACACGGGAGAGATGAGACATGGGAGAGATGAGACACGGGAGAGATGAGACACGGGAGAGATGAGACGCAGGAGAAATGATCAGACACGGGAGAGATGAGACACGGGGGAGATAACACATGGGAGAGATGAGACACGGGAGAGATGAGACACGGGAGAGATGAGACATGGGAGAGATGAGACATGGGAGAGATGAGACACGGGAGAGATGAGACACGGGAGAGATGAGACACGGGAGAGATGAGACACGGGAGAGATGAGACATGGGAGAGATGATCAGACACGGGAGAGATAACACATGGGAGAGATGAGACATGGGAGAGATGAGACACGGGAGAGATGAGACATGGGAGAGATGAGACATAGGAGAGATGAGACGCAGGAGAGATGAGACATGGGAGAGATGAGACACGGGATAGATGAGACACGGGAGAGATGAGACGCAGGAGAAATGATCAGACACGGGAGAGATAACACATGGGAGAGATGAGACACGGGAGAGATGAGACATGGGAGAGATGAGACACGGGATAGATGAGACATGGGAGAGATGAGACGCAGGAGAAATGATCAGACACGGGAGAGATAACACATGGGAGAGATGAGACACGGGAGAGATGAGACACGGGAGAGATGAGACACGGGAGAGATGAGACACGGGAGAGATGAGACACGGGAGAGATGAGACACGGGAGAGATGAGACACGGGAGAGATGAGACACGGGAGAGATGAGACACGGGAGAGATAACACATGGGAGAGATGAGACACGGGAGAGATGAGACATGGGAGAGATGAGACACGGGAGAGATGAGACACGGGAGAGATGAGACACGGGAGAGATGAGACACGGGAGAGATGAGACACGGGAGAGATAACACATGGGAGAGATGAGACACGGGAGAGATGAGACATGGGAGAGATGAGACACGGGAGAGATGAGACACGGGAGAGATGAGACACGGGAGAGATGAGACACGGGAGAGATGAGACATGGGAGAGATGATCAGACACGGGAGAGATAACACATGGGAGAGATGAGACATGGGAGAGATGAGACACGGGAGAGATGAGACATGGGAGAGATGAGACATAGGAGAGATGAGACGCAGGAGAAATGATCAGACACGGGAGAGATGAGACACGCCAGATATGAGACATGGCAGAGATGAGACACGAGAGAGATGAGACAGGGTAGATATGAGAACCATCTCACTAGCGCAAATGGGTGCATTGTGCATGGTATTCAATGCTGCTGAGATGGGTTAGAAGCTATTCTCAATTGTAAACACACTCGCTTCAAAACGCGACAAAGCCATCTCAGATCCGGTCGAAACCAGCCAGCCAAAAATGCTAGTCCAACCATTGTTAAGTACAAGGACCAGTTGCAGAAAAATCTATTATATTTGCACAAACATCCAGTGTGTACGAATCAATTTACCAGTTTGCAACATATTTAATAGTGCATCTAAGCAGTTTAAAGCAGTTTACTGTTGACCATTATAAATAGACTTGACTGGTTTTATTGCAGAACCAATCATAAGCGAGTTATTGACATCGTAGTTCTTTCTGTTTATGCGCCTGAACAGCAGTATTGGCTTAGACCATTTTTTATATACGCTCGTATAGCCGCTTAGCTCTGATACTGAAAAATTGAGAACATTAAACAGCTACAGATCTACAGCTTCATAATCAGTAAGTGTCCAACATTCAGATGCACGTGTTCTAGCTAAATCTTTCAATGTTCTAGCTAAAAAGTGTCAACACAGTTTCAACATTACTGTTTAGAAGTCGAATTACAATGCGACTCATCCTGGTGTTCCTGTGCGTGGCCTTGGCGAACTTCCTGACGGCAGCTGGAATTTCAGACTGCTGCAGAACAAATACTGACTGCTCCAGTGTGCCGCATGACGTAGATATCATTTGCGTGCACGAAGTCACCGAAGTGGAAGCCTGCATTGCTGGCGTACTGACTGCTAAGCGGTGCAGATGGCGTCGACATTTCTTCGGCAGCTTGAACAATCCAGCCGGTGCGGAAAAATGGTGCTGGATCAAGGGCAACTGTCATCACGGTTTTGCCCACAGGCATGACATCCGCAGAAACAACGCCTGGTGCTACACCAGGACCAACCCAGGCTGGGAGGCTGCTCAGAGGTGGTACGATCAGTCGCCAAACTGCTAGTCGGCTGATGAGGATACACTTTGTAAAACAATTCGCTTGTACTTTTATAGCCATAGTCTGTGTACCGATTGCCAATTTGATTTTATACATTTTATTAATTAAAAATGCGAGTTTTAAATAAAATATACTGACCTCTTATTTCGACAAATCGTAAAGCATGCTTATATATGCCTATATGAATTGTCACGCTTCGAAGTACTTAATAATTGACTATAATAATTTATTGTAACAGTGTAAATGTTTCAATTTTTTTGTTGTAAACGTTTTATAAAAAAATAATTATATAAATCTAAAAGTTGAAAATGCGCGAAAAAATAACAATTTTGTTTTACTTTTTACCGTTTTAAAAATAATTACTGTATAAAATGCTTTGTTTTAATAACCACCGTGTAAATATTATTTTGCTAAAATCCGCCATTTTAACAAATGCGAAATCCTGTGTGTATAAATAGCCGCAACTTTCTGACAGAAAAATAACCTGGTAGTTAACCTTGAAGTTGTTGTTAAAGCTTGAAAAAACTTTGTGAGTAAACTTGAAAGTCCTTGAAAGTCGTTGAAAGTCATTGTTTGAAAGTGTTTATCCAAGATATAAAAAAGAGTGCCTTGAAAAGAGGTGTACTGTATTGTGTTATTCATTTTAAGAGAGGAGAACATTGAGGAATATACTCAGAATTATTCTAAGAACCATACTAAGAGCCATACTAAGAACTATACTCAGAATTATACTAAGAACCATACTAAGAATTATACTAAGAACCATACTACACAAGAATCAAACTAAGAATCATACTCAGATTTATACCAAGAATATTACAAAAGGGAAACTGCTAAACTCTAATCTCGGGTACGCCTAATAATTGACTGGAAACGCATACAGTTGCCTACTTACTACCGCTCGTGCAATACATACGCTACCATATTGAGGAGTTAAAACGGCCCATTTAAGGACCGCCAGTCTAAATATCTATTAAATTAAGACAGCAGCAGTGAGATCCGCCCTAGTACAACGTACTTTGGTGGCATTCGTGGGATATTAAATATTATAGAATAGCCCTGCAACATTATTACAGGTGTTCCAATTTGACCAGGTGTGCAGCCGACAGCACAGCCGCAGCTATTGTGCGGCGCATCTGAGGGCTGCTTACGGCTGTTCAGTCCATGGACTGGGGGGATGCTGCACACCCACCGTCAATTGACCCAGCTAATGCTGGTTAACCCATTTAACAGCTGGGTGAACTGAAGCAATCCAGAGTAATTTAGTGTATTGCTAAAGGACACAAACTCTTCCAGTGGAGTAGGGAATCGAACCCCCGACCTTCGTGAGTTCGACGCTCTAACCACAAAACCTGCTCCTACAACTCTTATAGGCAACAACAAAAACTTAATAAAATATAGGCGATTCGCAATATTCAAGCTGCACAATCTTTGTATAGTAAGACTTTTCGGGTCCACTAAAGAACATGAACGTCTCGCAGTAGCACTGGGAAATGATAATGCCCTAACTTGGGACATTTATGTGACGGATTTTAGCGGATATGACGGACAGAAGGGGCCACCCGCTGCAATAACTTTACGAATACCTACAACAACATCGTCTGAGAATTACAGGATAAAGGCGTGATATCCCCTTTCTATGGTATCAGAACCTCATCCTCAGAGCCCCACCCATGCAGGTTAAACAAAAAAGTTAACGCAACAAGATTCAATTATGAGCTAAGCATGGTATTTGTAAGCTTGATATTTTACATCCGGGTAAAGACACGATAATATTAAATTACAAGGTCATTAAATTACATATATATGGTATTGATTTATTTGTCTTGTAAGCATCTGATAATTAGTTGATAAAAATATCGAATGGTAAAGCGACAATGTAAAGCGACAAGCACTGGGCAATTACACGAAATTTAGCGTCTGGGCAATGCATTATCGATATCATCATGCAGGTGATCGTTTTCACACTCGAAAGTCAATAAATCTACAAAAGCTGGTTTATTAGAAGTTGTAATTGACATGTGCTTTTATACTTTAGTCTAGAGTAGGGCCAATTGATACCACGATGAAGAACGTTTCTGAAAAACGTAGTTTGAAATTATAATTCGTGCACGTTATTTTATGCTCTTTCTTTTTTAACATACAAAATGATTCAGACGCCTGAACTAATTTTTTTAAGATATGTTATAATTAAAATCAGTTAATTAACTTATGATTTCAATTAGAAATTTTTAATATCATAATTAAGTTAATTTTGATCTGCTTATTTAGTTAATTTGACAAACGCTGTTTTTTTTCTTTCTTTCTGTAAAAAATGCCACATTTTTGTCAAAAATAAAAATTCCCTCACTTTGAGCAATGAGCATAAGAGGGACAAAATATTCTCTTGCTGTAGAACTCAATTGAATTACAGCTATAAAGTAATAAAGAATAATTTAGCAAACTACATTGTACAGCAAAAAACTTATAACTTTACTAACCTTAACAACGGACAAAAACTCATTAAGTAAAGCGAATACATAGCGAAATATTTTTTCTGGAATTTGAATCATAAAATACGGAGTTGTTTAGTATACAAAGAAGGACATCTGATATTTCAAATATTTTTCTATATGAAATGCTACTTGTCAGTTATATGAACAGTAGTACAGATAGAATAGAATAAAATTAGGCTCTTGATAAGAAGCAATAGCTTTGCAGTTATGCTGTTTCAAATAGTCATTTAATTTAAATTTAAGTACAAAGGCAGTCAAGTACAAAGAGTTCGGTATTTTACTTCCTTTGTTTTTAGTTTTTGATGCTGAACAATTTTATTATCAATTTTTAACTATCGCTTTATCCAGAATTCAATTTTTCCCATTTTTTAGAAATTCGCACATTTTATGTCTTGCTTTTGTGGATCTGTTTCCGTTGTCTTCCATTCTTGACAAAAAGTACAATTTGAAAAAAGGCTTACTATATCACACAAAAAGCGATTCAAAAATATGACAAGATGTGTGTGGGCCTTCTGTGATGCAAAATAGGACTTTTTAGACGCCATTTAAAGCTGTTTGTCACTGGCTGTGGCTATTGTTCGTTCGAGGATCCATTCGGCACCACCGGATCCACTATAATGTCACCCTCGCCATGCAGCCAGTAGGTCAGCTGCTTGCCTTTGCCCTGTTTAAAAGTTAGCGGAAATTATTTGAGGGCAAATTAGTTACTCAATGATTTTAAACTGCTTGCATAAATTATCAGCCATGATTTGAACAAACTGTCCATTGATTTGAACAAACTGTCCATTGATTTGAACAAACTGTCCATTGATTTGAACAAATTGTCCATTGATTTAGACAAACTGTCCATTGATTTGAAGAAACTGTCCATTGATTTGAACAAACTGTCCATTGATTTGAACAAACTGTCCATTGATTTGAACAAACTGTCCATTGATTTGGACAAACTGTCCATTGATTTGGACAAACTGTCCATTGATTTGGACAAACTGTCCATTGATTTGAACCAACTGTTCATTGATTTAGACCAACTGGCAATGGAAACTGCAATGATCGAACAAAGACTGCAAACCTTCATTTCAACCTCGCCTCGAACGGTGGTCACGAAGCCGCCAATGCCCTCTAGCAGTTCATGCGTGAAGGCGCTGATGTGGATCTTCAGCGGCAAACCGTTGCTCTCCATGCGGGAGGCCGTGTTAACGGTGTCGCCGAAGAGGCAGTACCGGGGCATCTTCAGGCCGACGACACCTGCGCAGACGGGACCTGCGGGAGAGGATCAAATGTTTAATAATTTCCGCTAACTTTTAAACAGGGCAAAGGCAATTGTTGAAAATTTATTGATCCTTAATTCGGAAAATCATCTCGTCCGATGAGTTTTCATTCATTGTTATCCACAATTATATCTAATATAATCCCATTCCATTGTTATCCCAATAATTTAGCACATTATACCATTGTTAAACTTAATTATTTCGAACATTTTCGCATCCAATCTTTGTCCCAATAATAAAAAAGCATCCATAATTTTCCGAATAGTTTAGAAAGTCATCTCGTCGTTATCCCAATAATAAAAAAAATTTCGTTTTCCCTATAATTTTGAGTATAATCCCATATCGTTATACCAATAGATTTGAAAATTATCCAACTTAGTTAAAACGTTCTCTAGCTATGCTCCTCAAGCCCACCTGAGTGAATGCCGATTCGCAGTTTCAGCTGCACATCCGGCTTGTGCCGAATCTGGAAGCTGAAAATGTTCTGCAGGAAGCTGAGCGCCATGCGCGAGATTTCCCTGGCGTGCAGGCTGCCGTTTCGCATTGGAAGGCCGGACACCACCATGTAGGCATCCCCGATGGTCTCAACCTTGTAGCAGTCGTATTGCTCAATGATTCTATCGAATAGTGTGTACAGGTCGTTTAGCAGTGTCACAACCTGCGGATTGAAACAAAGAATGACCAGATTTTGTCAAGGGATCATACCCATGTCGTGGGAGGTTGCAGAACTGTCTAACGCGCTTGCCTCTCGCGCCAACGTCCCTGAGCTCGATTCCACGGCGAGGCCACATTTATTTGGGGCGCAGCGGCGGAGAGAAGGCTTGTGGGCTTGTCGTGCAATTTACGCCCTCGAGGGCCAACCTCCAAGGCACAGTGAGAGTGTACACTGCTTGACGATGAGAAAGCCAGAGCAGATGTATCCAACGTGTGTTGACACCGACCGTGGCCAAACGAAGCGTCATTGTTAAGAGCCTCCCCCCACGGAAAACAACATTGAAATGCCCACCTCCAGAGGCGTACTCTCGCTGGACAGTGCGGTGAAGCCGCAGATGTCAGAGAAGTAGATGGTGACAGAGTCGAACCATTCAGCCGTGACCGACTCTCCCTTGAGCAGTGTGGTTGCCACGGACTTTGGCAGCATGCAGTAGAGCAGATTCTCGGCCTTTTTCTTCTCCTCCAGGTACAGATCGGTTCTCTTAGCAACCAGACTCTCCAAATTGTTTGAGTACTGCTCCATGCGTTTGAGCAGATTGTCCAGAATGTTTCCTGACTCGGCCTCTTTATTGAATCGGCTGATGCGACTTTTCACTGTGTTGAAGCTGGGCCTGGATGTGGGCTCCTCCTGCCAGCAGTTGCTGACTATGTTGATGAGCGCCTCAGACCGCTCCTGGTCCGGGTCGTTTGTCTCCGCCTCCAGGGTCGGCCGGTACGGCGGATTTGAATTCGCTTTCACCTTTTCAACGATTTCTGAAGGATGACAAATAATAGGCTTTGTTGATTACTTTTGATTCTACTTGAGTGATCTGCAAGAGGGATATGCAAGAGTGATCTAAGAGAGTGATCTAAGAGAGTGATCTGCAAGAGTGATCTAAGAGAGTGATCTGCAAGAGTGATCTGCAAGAGTGATCTAAGAGAGTGATCTAAGAGAGTGATCTAAGCGAGTGATCTGCGAGAGTGATCTAAGAGAGTGATCTAAGAGAGTGATCTGCAAGAGTGATCTGCAAGAGTGATCTGCAGGAGCGATCTGCAAGAGTGATCTAAGAGAGTGATCTAAGAGAGTGATCTAAGAGAGTGATCTAAGAGAGTGATCTAAGAGAGTGATCTAAGCGAGTGATCTGCGAGAGTGATCTAAGAGAGTGATCTAAGAGAGTGATCTGCAAGAGTGATCTGCAAGAGTGATCTGCAGGAGCGATCTGCAAGAGTGATCTAAGAGAGTGATCTAAGAGAGTGATCTAAGAGAGTGATCTAAGAGAGTGATATAAGAGAGTGATATAAGAGAGTGATCTAAGAGAGTGATCTAAGAGAGTGATCTAAGAGAGTGATCTAAGAGAGTGATCTAAGAGAGTGATCTAAGAGAGTGATCTAAGAGAGTGATCTAAGAGAGTGATCTAAGAGAGTGATCTAAGAGAGTGATCTAAGAGAGTGATCTAAGAGAGTGATCTAAGAGAGTGATATAAGAGAGTGATCTAAGAGAGTGATCTAAGAGAGTGATCTAAGAGAGTGATCTAAGAGAGTGATCTAAGAGAGTGATCTAAGAGAGTGATCTAAGCGAGTGATCTGCGAGAGTGATCTAAGAGAGTGATCTAAGAGAGTGATCTAAGAGAGTGATCTAAGAGAGTGATATAAGAGAGTGATCTACCTCGTGATAGGGCTTACCTTGCGGTTCGGGGAAGTCGTAGTCGCTAATGAAGAAAACGCCTCGGCGGTAGATGATCTCCTGGCAGATGATGGCGAAGCTGTAGACGTCGCCCTCCTTGGTGCCCTCAGCTGGCGGGTTCGGATTTCGCAGCAGCTCGGGTGCCGTCCACAATTTGTCTGCAGAGAAGCAGAAAATGGTGGGCAGACTTGTTGCACAATGTCTTGCAAGATCAAATCTTTAACCAAAGACATCCGTGAGCTGGTTGCATCATGCGTGCCAAACTCGGTGAGAAGATGAAAATGCACACGGAAATGAAGCGCAACAGTATTTAGCATCTGTGTCTGCCATCAGTAGTATGTTAAGCAATGAAAGTTTGTAATTTTACATCTTCTCAGAAAAAAATTTAACCCATGCTTCAAACGAGCAGGCGAACTCGCTTAGGAAGAGCAAGTAAGGACAAATTGAATATTGCTGAACTCATGCAGTAAATCTAGATAAATTCTGGCTGGCATTTTCTAATGAATCTCATTGTTATCAGGCAAGCAGAGTCCTGAAGAACTTTCGTTACTAGATTTATTGTTACTTATATTGGAAGTAGCGAAATTGCTATAAAATTAGACAGATTTTGTTAAACAGCGACACATTCAAATTGCAGTTGTTCTCGGATAAGCAGACCATGTTAAAGCGAAATTGAAGCTAAAGAAAATACAGCCAAGTTTCATGGGTTCTGTGCCTGTTTAATTTTGCTTGCTAGGCAGGAGTTTCAACACATTAGACTGGAAAATCAATTTTTCACTGTCGTTTCCCCTTTAGACAGGTATTTCTCCTATTCTACCTATTAGAAAGGTAGACCTATTTAAAACTTTTCTACCTATTCCCCGCCTGCTAAATCTAACACACCTGTTAACCTGGGAAGTTTCTAACCTTTTGAGCATTACAATCAACTGGTATCTATGGTTCTCACTTGTTAGGTGGTACTTGCACCTGTTAAAAGGTCTTTAAAAGGCAGAAAATGAAAATGATCATCTATAGATTAATATAAATGAAAAGTAGAAACAAGATCATTGTACAGAACCAACGCAGAGTCTTCTGTGAAGGATAGACAAAGACAGGCGTTGCTGGGCGCTGAATTTTGCGGAGAGAAAAAATATTTGCTTTTATAACTCACTCTCCAGTCAATCCAACCTACCGCAATGTCGCACTGAAATACAAAAACACAATTTTCTGTTTAAACGAGATTTTTATATTTGAATTTTTCAGACAATCAACTATTTTACGTATTTTTTGTTGATTGTGATGAGCCTTATTGGTCTGTGAATATTGGGGTGGTTGGTGTGCTGAGCGATGCCTGGAAGATTGAGGTGGTGGGTTTGCTAAGCGAGGCATGGAATATTGGGGTGGTGAGTGTGCTAAGCGAGGAATGGAAGATTGGGGTGGTTGGTGTGCTAAGCGAGGCATGGAAGATTGGGGTGGCGGTGTGCTGTGCTGCGCGAGGCCTGGAACATTGGGGTGGTGGGTTTGCTAAGCGAGGCATGGAAGATTAGGGTGGTTGGTGTGCTGAGCGAGGCATGGAACATTGGGATGGTGGGTGTGCTAAGCGAGGCATGGAACATTGGGGTGGTGGGTGTGCTAAGCGAGGCCTGGAACATTGGGGTGGTGGGTTTGCTAAGCGAGGCATGGAAGATTAGGGTGGTTGGTGTGCTGAGCGAGGCATGGAACATTGGGGTGGTGGGTTTACTAAGCGAGGCATGGAAGATTGGGGTGATAGTTGTGCTGAGAAAGGTATTTAATATTAAGGTTGTAGTATAATTTCTAGCTTAAAGGACATTATCACCAGTTTTCCAGAAAGATGGCTGGAACAACTATATCAAGATTGTACTCCTAATTAGCGGATTGTGTAATATATTATATGCAATAAGAAGCTACATTAGAAAAAAGCAAAAATGCATATCATGAAAAACAGTTTCAAGTGGTAACAAAAATTCTAGCTTGCTTAAGTGTATAAAAACATGATTGAAAAGATTCCGGAACAGTTTATAGGTCTAGTAAACTGGTTCAGCTTCTGCTTACGTGTTAAGAGCACACAAAGGTTATAAATGAGAATCTATGTTTATTCGAGTTGATTAAAGAAAGTGACAATGTTTGGTTGCCGAGGACAGCTTGTGAAAGCGTGATAATATTATAATGACTTAATATTGTTTTGCACGCACAAACGAACATACACACGCACACAAGGATACTCATTACTCGCAAGAAAGCCGTGATCTATCGAGTAAAAGATTAGCGCGTTTCATTATACGTACTTGACTCGCAGTAAACTTACCATAGAATTGTCCTGCAATGAGATGAAAGTGTGAGATGCTTGTGTGATAAATCTTAAAAAAGTTTTTTTCTTCATTAAAAAGCACCTTTAAGTTGACGAATAACCAATTAACCTGCCCTGGCGTGCATGCAAGCCAATAAAATTCAAAGTACACCTGAACCCCGTAGAACTAGCAGTTCACAACAGAAAGCATAAATATGGTTTCATAAAAATAGGTTCATTATAACAAGGGAGATTTGTAAGTAGTTGGAGTTACGCGGTTAATTTTTTTTCGCGCGCGAAAGAAACCAAAATTAAATGATAAACTATAAACGATATAACAAAAAGAAAAATGAATTTCTAGTTGAAGCTGCTCGTTTGTAATTTATTGCGAGAATGGCACGAAACCGATTCAAGTATTAATAAAATTGATGTTATATTACACTTGTTTCTTAATATGCAAATCTATTTCCAAATTAATTTATTAACGATTGAAAATAATATACAGCACGATGAAGCCGACCGGGAGGGCCACTTAACTGATACAGACATTAAACTGGCGTGAATTTCCGAAGATCGAGATATGTGAGAAGTAGATCGAGATGTGAGAGAAGTAGATCGAGATGTGAGAGAAGTAGATCGAGATGTGTGAGAAGTAGATCGAGATGTGAGAGAAGTAGATCGAGATGTGAGAGAAGTATATCGAGATGTGAGAGAAGTAGATCGAGATATGAGAGAAGTAGATCGAGATGTTAGAGAAGTAGATCGAGATGTGTGAGAAGTAGATCGAGATGTGAGAGAAGTAGATCGAGATGTGAGAGAAGTAGATCGAGATGTTAGAGAAGTAGATCGAGATGTTAGAGAAGTAGATCGAGATGTTAGAGAAGTAGATCGAGATATGAGAGAAGTAGATCGAGATGTGAGAGGAGTAGATCGAGATGTGTGAGAAGTAGATCGAGATGTGAGAGAAGTAGATCGAGATGTGAGAGAAGTAGATCGAGATGTTAGAGAAGTAGATCGAGATATGTGAGAAGTAGATCGAGATATGAGAGAAGTAGATCGAGATGTGAGAGAAGTAGATCGAGATGTGAGAGAAGTAGATCGAGATGTGAGAGAAGTATATCGAGTGATGAGAGAAGTAGATCGAGATATGAGAGAAGTAGATCGAGATGTGAGAGAAGTAGATCGAGATGTGAGAGAAGTAGATCGAGATATGAGAGAAGTATATCGAGAGATGAGAGAAGTAGATCGAGATATGAGAGAAGTATATCGAGATGTGAGAGAAGTAGATAAAAATGTGTGACAAGTAGATCGCGATTTGGGAGGATTTAACCAAGACAGAGGTTAGTAGGTGGGAAAAAGGATAAAGTTAATTTTCGCCTGTTCATTTTTGCTTTAATTTACCGCGCATTGAGCATGGGATCATTGGAGTACTTGATGTGTTTAATCGCGCACAGAAAAGGGGATCTATGGGTCGTAGGAAGATTGTTTCACTCACTTCTGTAAGACGAATATTCCGCGTCCTCCTTGTCCTTGTAGTCCTTCGTGCCGCGCAGCGACTGGAGACCGAAGTCGGCAATCTTCAGGCTGAACCTGGAGTCTACCAGACAGTTGGACGACTTCAGATTGCCATGCGAACCGAAGTTGTGATGTAGGTAAATCATGCCCTGATGGGTGGGGATGTTGGCACTGAGTTCAATTCAATGGCGCATTGTGAGGACATTCCGCATATTCATTTTGGTCATTCGATGAGTGACTGAATGTGAGTCAATCTGGTCATTTCATGTGAGTCAATCTGCTCATTTCATGTGAGTCAATCTGGTCATTTCATGTGAGTCAATCTGGTCATTTCATGTGAGTCAATCTGGTCATTTCATGTGAGTCAATCTGGTCATTTCAGGTGAGTCAATCTTGTCATTTCATGTGAGTCAATCTAGTCATTTCATGTGAGTCAATCTAGTCATTTCATGTGAGTCAATCTGGTTATTCTAAGTGAGTCAATCTAGTCATTTCATGTGAGTCAATCTAGTCATTTCATGTGAGTCAATCTGGTTATTCTAAGTGAGTCAATCTAGTCATTTCATGTGAGTCAATCTAGTCATTTCATGTGAGTCAATCTGGTTATTCTAAGTGAGTCAATCTAGTCATTTCATGTGAGTCAATCTGGTCATTTCATGTGAGTCAATCTGGTCATTTCATGTGAGTCAATCTAGTCATTTCATGTGAGTCAATCTGGTCATTTCATGTGAGTCAATCTAGTCATTTGAGTTATTTCAGATGAGTCAATCTGTTCATTTCATGTGAGTCAATCTGGTCATTTCAGGTGAGTCAATCTAGTCATTTCAATTGAGTCAATCTGGTCATTTCAGGTGAGTCAATCTAGTCATTTCATGTGAGAATCTAGTCATTTCATGTGAGTCAATCTAGTCATTTCATGTGAGTCAATCTGGTCATTTCATGTGAGTCAATCTGGTCATTTCAAGTGAGTCAATCTGGTCATTTCATGTGAGTCAATCTGGTCATTTCAATTGAGTCAATCTGGTCATTTCAATTGAGTCAATCTGGTCATTTCAGGTGAGTCAATCTAGTCATTTCAGGTGAGTCAATCTGGTCATTTCATGTGAGTCAATCTGGTCATTTCAGGTGAGTCAATCTGGTCATTTCAGGTGAGTCAATCTGGTCATTTCAAGTGAGTCAATCTAGTCATTTCAGATGAGTCAATCTAGTCATGTCACGTGAGTCAATCTAGTCATTTCATGTGAGTCAATCTGGTCATTTCATGTGAGTCAATCTAGTCATTTCATGTGAGTCAATCTGGTCATGTCATGTGAGTCAATCTGGTCATGTCATGTGAGTCAATCTGGTTATTTTAAGTGAGTCAATCTAGTCATTTCAGATGAGTCAATCTAGTCATTTCATGTGAGTCAATCTGGTCATGTCATGTGAGTCAATCTAGTCATTTCATGTGAGTCAATCTGGTCATGTCATGTGAGTCAATCTGGTCATGTCATGTGAGTCAATCTGGTTATTTTAAGTGAGTCAATCTAGTCATTTCAGATGAGTCAATCTAGTCATTTCATGTGAGTCAATCTGGTCATGTCATGTGAGTCAATCTAGTCATTTCATGTGAGTCAATCTGGTCATGTCATGTGAGTCAATCTGGTCATGTCATGTGAGTCAATCTGGTTATTTTAAGTGAGTCAATCTAGTCATTTCAGATGAGTCAATCTAGTCATTTCATGTGAGTCAATCTGGTCATGTCATGTGAGTCAATCTGGTCATGTCATGTGAGTCAATCTGGTCATGTCATGTGAGTCAATCTGGTCATTTCAGATGAGTCAGTCTGGTCATTTCATGTGAGTCAATCTGGTCATTTGAGTTATTTCAGATGAGTCAATCTGGTCATTCGGGTGATTTAATCTGGTCATTTGAGATGGGTCTAAACCTGACCTTGTGTGTGCTTTTTAAAATTTCACTTTCGAAAACAAACTTATATTTTGGTAGCAAGCTCGTATTACAGTTGGCATTCCAGCTAATTAAACATTCCCTCATCTAGTTAGTTGTCATGCCGCTGTCACCAGCATCAGCTAGTGTATTTAAAATCGTCTCAGCCCCACCCCACCCTGACACTTGCTGCACTGATGCGGGCTTAACTAGGGACAGTTTGAGGACAAGAACTGACCGAAGGACGGAGCCAAGGATTTGAACAAGAAAGGGAGAGCAAACTAGCTTCTACAGCTGCTCGCGTGGGATTAATTAACTGGGACTGTGGTCTCTGACAGGCCCTCCCTCTAGAGATTCGGAGGGAGAGAAACTCTGAAGTGAAGGGACAGATTTTAAGTTGAAAGAAAGTTGAAAGAAATAGGACAGCAACATGAGAAATTCTAGACATGAGAGATCTAGGGTGAGATTCGAGAAAGATCTAGGGTGAGATTCGAGAAAGATCTAGGGTGAGATTCGAGAAAGATCCAGGGTGAGATTTGAGAGAGATCTAGGGTGAGATTCGAGAGAGATTTAGGGTGAGATTTGAGAGAGATCTAGGGTGAGATTCGCGAGAGATCTAGGGTAAGATTTGAGAGAGATCTAGGGTGAGATTTGAGAGAGATCTAGGGTGAGATTCGACAGAGATCTAGTGTGAGATTTGAGAGAGATCTAGGGTGAGATTTGAGAGAGATCTAGGGTGAGATTCGACAGAGATCTAGGGTGAGATTCGAGAGAGATTTAGGGTGAGATTTGAGAGATCTAGGGTGAGATTTGAGAGAGATCTAGGGTGAGATTCGACAGAGATCTAGGGTGAGATTTGAGAGAGATCTAGGGTGAGATTCGACAGAGATCTAGTGTGAGATTTGAGAGAGATCTAGGGTGAGATTCGCGAGAGATCTAGGGTGAGATTCGCGAGAGATCTAGGGTGAGATTCGCGAGAGATCTAGAGTGAGATTTGGGAGAGATCTGAGATGAGATTATAGAGATCAGGGGTGAGATTCGAGAGAGTTGCCGAATCCTCACCCGGCAGATGTCGAGCATCAGGGAGAACTTGAACATCCAGTCCAGGTTGAGATTGTCATTCTCCAAGATGTCCTGCAGGGAGCCCTTGGGGCAGTACTCGCTAACGAGGCACTCGTTTGGTGTGTCCAAGCAAGCGCCAATGAAGCGAATCACATTGTCCGATGTGAGGTCCTTCACCCGCTTGACCTCCATCAGCAACCTGTTCGTGACTTCAATGCGCTTGTTTCTCAAGCACAGCGGCTTCAAAGCCACCAGGGCGCCCTTGTAATAGGCGGTCTTGGCGAACAGCTGCGTCACAGGGATCTGGCTCAGCGGCACTCCGGCGATGGTGTCCACGGACACCAGGCTGAGCTCCTCGGCAGCGGCTGTTGAGCTCTCGTTCAGCTGCTTCTTATCGTCGCGGCTCTTCTTGGCTGAAGTAGCCGACGGGCCGCCGCTGTCGTGATGGTGGTGGCTGTTGCCGAAGAGCAGGCGGACGCTGTCTGTCCTCTTCTGATGCTGCTGACTGCCGTGATGCCTGTGATGATGCTCCTGCGGCTGCTGCGGCTGCGGCTGCTGTTGCTGAGAATCTCTGCCCGCCTCGCTGCTGCGTCGACCAGCTGCGGCGATTCGCTCCATGGGTTCGAGCTCTGACCAGGGGATGCGCCAGTTCATGGCGTGCAGCTCGCTTTCGAGTCGCAGCTTCCTGTAGATGACCACAATGACCACTGTCAGCACGCAGATGAGCACCAGGAGAACGATCACCGCGTACATGGCCACGTTGTTGAAGTCTGCAAGCGTCAGGATGGGCTGGGCTTGCGGAGATACTGTTCATCATCAAAATAAAAAAGTGGGATCAGGGATTTGGGATCTAGGAAGTGGGATCTAGGATGTGGGATCTAGGATGTGGGATCTAGGATGTGGGATCTAGGATGTGGGATCTAGGATGTGGGATCTAGGATGTGGGATCTAGGATGTGGGATCTAGGATGTGGGATCTAGGATGTTGGATCTGGGATCTAGGATGTGGGATCTAGCATGTGGGATCTAGGATGTGGGATCTAGGATATGGGATCTAGGATGTGGGATCTAGCATGTGGGATCTAGGATGTGGGATCTAGGATATGGGATCTAGGATGTGGGATCTAGGATATGGGATCGAGGATGTGGGATCTAGGATATGGGATCTACGATGTGGGATCTACGATGTGGGATCTACGATCTGGGAAGTAAGATATGGGATCTAAGATTTTAGAAGTGAAATATGGGATCTAAGATTTGAGATCTGAGATATGGGATCTTGGATCTGGAATCTGGGAAATAGGATTTGGGATATGAAATCAATCGGCCATAAAATTCCAAGATACAGCGAAATGAAATGCTCACCCTGTTTGCACCGTGAGTAGTCAAAGCCGCACAGCGGTATGTCCGGCGGCGGTCGGTTGTTCTCGTTGTACCAATCGATCTCCTTGCCAGCCACCAGCTCGTACTTCTGCCTGTTGCCATAGTAATGCGCCACAACAACAAAATTCTTCGTATTCTTGTCCATATCCAGCAGCGAATAGTCGGCATCGCGATCTCCGTTGGCGTTGATGCTGACGGTGCCCGTGATGCCTTCGAAGGTTCGATTCTTCATCTTCTCGGTGATGAGGGAGCCGTTGGCGATGCCGTCGTAGCCGTGCTCGTGCACCGTGTCGTTGATGGCCAGGGCGTAAAGCAGCACGGCGTCGTGGAAGGCGCCAACGAAGCTGTTGACCTCCTCCTCCGGGTACGTGAAGTTGTACTTGCTCTTCGCGATGGCCTTCACCTGCCGGCTGAAGTTGCGATACTCGGAGCTGCTGGGCTTCCGTAGGGTGATGGTCATCAGGGCGCGGTAGGCCTTCGCTGCCTTCTCGTTGCGCTCATCTGTGTCATTGTCCCGACGCCACGGCTGCTGAGTGAGCTTCTCGCTGAGTGTCGGCGAAGAATGATTAAGATTTAGTTTGCTTCAAGCTTGAAAGCGATCAGGAATATCTGGGATCTGGGATGTGGGATCTGGGATGTGGGATCTGGGATGTGGGATCTGGGATGTGGGATCTGGGATGTGGGATCTGGGATGTGGGATCTGGGATGTGGGATCTGGGATGTGGGATCTGGGATGTGGGATCTGGGATGTGGGATCTGGGATGTGGGATCTGGGATGTGGGATCTGGGATGTGGGATCTGGGATGTGGGATCTGGGATGTGGGATCTGGGATGTGGGATCTGGGATGTGGGATCTGGGATGTGGGATCTGGGATGTGGGATCTGGGATGTGGGATCTGGGATGTGGGATCTGGGATGTGGGATCTGGGATGTGGGATCTGGGATGTGGGATCTGGGATGTGGGATCTGGGATGTGGGATCTGGGATGTGGGATCTGGGATGTGGGATCTGGGATGTGGGATCTGGGATGTGGGATCTGGGATGTGGGATCTGGGATGTGGGATCTGGGATGTGGGATCTGGGATGTGGGATCTGGGATGTGGGATCTGGGATGTGGGATCTGGGATGTGGGATCTGGGATGTGGGATCTGGGATGTGGGATCTGGGATGTGGGATCTGGGATGTGGGATCTGGGATGCGGGATCATTTATGGAGGGTTTAAGATTTCGGTTATTTGAGCAAAGATTTCTTACTAGAGATAGTTGAGTCTGTGGTATTTCCTAGGATTTTGATACAGATGAAAAGCAAATTTGACGAATCTCATTGCTAGACTGAGATAAAGAAAGTTTTACTACAACTGAGAGTCAAATAATCTTTAGCCTACAATTCCAGACCAAAGGTAGCACCTCACGCGAGAGATTGAATCACTCTGAGCTTCTTGACATGAATTTGGGGCGGTTCGGGGACGAGAGCAAACATACGAAGGGGTGATTTGGAATGAAAAAAAGCTCCACATATGTAAAGACGCGACAGGGGAAGATACGCAGAAGACAAAAAAGGGTACACAGATTGCTGCCGAAACACGTCAGCTCCCACACTGCGGTGGGTTGACTTTGCACTGAGAACAGGCGTCCGGGATGTGCCGATCTGCATGCTAGCAGTTGCTGGGGTAGTGGGCGGATGAGAAGGAGGAGAGGGGAATTTATCCCCGCCTGCTCAGCCAAGTGGGAAAAATTCGGCGAGAGACACAGAATAGGATAATAGGAAGCGCCGAGTAGGAATTATCCCAGCCCCCATTCTCGTCGAGGAGGAGAAAGAGTGGGGAAACTTGGGATTTGTAGACTAGAGGCCAATGGGGAGAAATCCCATCAGTGTGTAAATCTGACACTGGGAAGTCTGCTGGATTAATGGCCGCAGCGGGAGCACCCACAGGATGGAGAGATTTCCAATGAAATATTACTGACATAAATGTTACATCGAGATCCGGGCCTCACCTGCTGAACAGGTCGATGTTGAAAAAGACATACTCGCCGTTGATGAAGCCGAGCTCCTGGGCTTTGATCATGATCTCGCGGACGGTGTCCGGGTCAGCGCAGAGGACCACGACTGGATGAGGTGGAAAGATTTCAGGGTTTGGCGGTTGAAGAGCTTGTGAAAACTTTGAAATCAATGCTTTCAAATGAGCATTAAATACCACGTTTATTATATCATGCATTAAGTGTACATTTAAATGTACATTGAGTCTTCATACGAGTGTACATTGAATGTAGATCTAAATGTACACTAATTCTACATATAAATTTACATCGAGCGTACATTCCCATGTGCAGACATTACGCCACGTAATGTAGATGTTTCGTCAATTATCGATTATAATGAGCCAACATTTTTATTGTACATGGGGGAATCTTGTTTACATTTTTATCTATTAAAATACTATTAATACACTCTAACGGACATGGAGTGCGAGTTTAATGTACACTGACTGTACATTATCCTGTGGATTAGGTGTACATTCCAGTATACACTTAATTTTGTCAGAATAATGTCATAAAAAAATAAATATGCAAGTCATTTTTACATAACTAAATATAAAATAATTATGCGGATGCATTATAACAAGTAATAATAGCAAGTGTCTTGCTAAAGGACTTAAATTATTTAAGTGGAGCCGGGAATCGAACCTCCGACCTTCACGTCGTCAGTTCGACGCTCTAACCACTAGGCTGCAGTCTTCTATAAATGTACTTTAAACAGCACTTGAAAGATATAAATTATGTTTTAAATAAAATATTCCCATAAATGCTGAGTGCATTTCAGACAAACGCACAGGCATGTGAATTGATGTGGGGGGGGGGGAATTGCAAACACGCGAAAGCCTCATAGAAACAGCGCCTTGGCTATTAAATTACCATCTGCCATTTGCTATGGACGAGTTAGCGAACTCAAAGAACACACAGTACCACTGGAGCAGTGCATGTGGTCACCAACTGTTATAATACTGTTCGAAATGATTAATACCCAACTGCTGCAGTTTGAATAACAACTGCACTCGAGTGTCTGCTCACACTCCGGCTTACTCATAATTATATAACATGGAAGCCAGGCTTTGCCCTCTAAGATTTAGTTTAACGCTTGGTCACTGCTTGGATACGAGCTTCAAAGCTGTCAATAAATTTATGACTGGACCGGTTGGGCAGAAGAAACTCTAAGCTGGTTTATGCCTGTTTTATTATTATCATCGTGTGTAGTTTGCTAACACTAGCAATGCCTTCCTGCCACCACAGGCTCTCATGTTCTCAAAGCAGAAAGCGGGAAAGAAGTGAAATCTAGGAGTGAAGCTCTGGGCGGTTTGTGCGGAATGTTTCTAGTTTATTGCTTCGTCCAGTCACTAAGTCTCTCTGTTTCACTCTCACCCCAGTGCCTCTACTCTCCATCTACCTCTCACCCTAATATCTCTATCTACCCTTCACTCTAATATCTCTATCTACCTCTCACCCTAATATCTCTATCTACCTCTCACCCTAATCTCTCCATCTACCTCTCACCCTAATATCTCTATCTACCTCTCACCCTAATCTATCCATCTCCCTCTCACCCTAATCTCTCTATCTCCCTCTCACCCTAATCTCTCTATCTACCTCTCACTCTAATCTCTCTATCTACCTCTCACCCTAATCTCTCTATCTACCTCTCACCCTAATCTCTCCATCTACCTCTCGCCCTAATCTATCTACCTCTCACCCTAATATCTCTATCTACCTCTCACCCTAATCTCTCTATCTACCTCTCACCCTAATCTCTCTATCTACCTCTCACCCTAATCTCTCTATCTACCTCTCACCCTAATCTCTCTATCTACCTCTCACCCTAATATCTCTATCTACCTCTCACCCTAATATCTCTATCTACCTCTCACCCTAATCTCTCTATCTACCTCTCACCCTAATATCTCTATCTACCTCTCACCCTAATCTCTCTATCTACCTCTCACCCTAATCTCTCTATCTACCTCTCACCCTAATATCTCTATCTACCTCTCACCCTAATATCTCTATCTACCTCTCACCCTAATATCTCTATCTACCTCTCACCCTAATCTCTCCATCTACCTCTCACCCTAATATCTCTATCTCCCTCTCACCCTAATCTATCTATCTCCCTCTCACCCTAATCTCTCTATCTCCCTCTCACCCTAATCTCTCTATCTACCTCTCACTCTAATCTCTCTATCTACCTCTCACCCTAATCTCTCTATCTACCTCTCACCCTAATCTCTCCATCTACCTCTCGCCCTAATCTATCTACCTCTCACCCTAATATCTCTATCTACCTCTCACCCTAATCTCTCTATCTACCTCTCACCCTAATCTCTCTATCTACCTCTCACCCTAATCTCTCTATCTACCTCTCACCCTAATCTCTCTATCTACCTCTCACCCTAATATCTCTATCTACCTCTCACCCTAATATCTCTATCTACCTCTCACCCTAATCTCTCTATCTACCTCTCACCCTAATATCTCTATCTACCTCTCACCCTAATATCTCTATCTACCTCTCACCCTAATCTCTCTATCTACCTCTCACCCTAATCTCTCTATCTACCTCTCACCCTAATATCTCTATCTACCTCTCACCCTAATATCTCTATCTACCTCTCACCCTAATCTCTCTATCTACCTCTCACCCTAATCTCTCTATCTACCTCTCACCCTAATATCTCTATCTACCTCTCACCCTAATATCTCTATCTACCTCTCACCCTAATCTCTCTATCTCCCTCTCACCCTAATCTCTCTATCTACCTCTCACCCTAATCTCTCTATCTACCTCTCACCCTAATCTCTCTATCTACCTCTCACCCTAATCTCTCCATCTACCTCTCGCCCTAATCTATCTACCTCTCACCCTAATATCTCTATCTACCTCTCACCCTAATCTCTCTATCTACCTCTCACCCTAATCTCTCTATCTACCTCTCACCCTAATCTCTCTATCTACCTCTCACCCTAATCTCTCTATCTACCTCTCACCCTAATATCTCTATCTACCTCTCACCCTAATATCTCTATCTACCTCTCACCCTAATCTCTCTATCTACCTCTCACCCTAATATCTCTATCTACCTCTCACCCTAATATCTCTATCTACCTCTCACCCTAATCTCTCTATCTACCTCTCACCCTAATCTCTCTATCTACCTCTCACCCTAATATCTCTATCTACCTCTCACCCTAATATCTCTATCTACCTCTCACCCTAATCTCTCTATCTACCTCTCACCCTAATCTCTCTATCTACCTCTCACCCTAATATCTCTATTAGGGTGAGAGGTATCACCCTATACCTCTATATTATCACCCTAATACCTCTCACCCTAATATGTTTATCTACCTCTCACCCTAATATCTCTATATACATCTCACCCTAGTCTCTCTATCTACATCTCACACTATCTCTCCATCTCTAGTCAAGCGCAGGAAGTGTCCCTATTTGACCTGGTCATGATCACGCTTAACAACAATCCATTTTCCTTTGTGCCCATGCAGTTCAAAGCCAGGAAATTGACATCCGCAGAAGCAGAAGGATTAGGAGTTACGTTAACATGCATGGCCAGTCATCAGAAACTATTAATTATGTTGAAAACCATGTTCGAGCCAAATTTACAATAAAAGAAACTAAATAAAGAGAGTAACTAGAGAATTCTGTTGTAAGGTTGACACGACTCAAGGTGATTATCCGGCAGATCTTGCACCGCTTGACTGAGTAGCGAAGAGAACACACTATGGCACCATACATTTAGCCAATTATTTTCACTCCCGACTCGTTTCTAAGCCCAGTTTTGGAGTTCGGTGTGCACCTTTGAACTGCAACTCGCTCACTAGATAGATAGCTAGATGGATAGATAGATAGATAGATAGATAGATAGATAGATAGATAGATAGATAGATAGATAGATAGATAGATAGATAGATAGATAGATGGATAGATAGATAGATAGATAGATAGATAGATAGATAGATAGATAGATAGATAGATGGATAGATAGATAGATAGATAGATAGCTAGATGGATAGATAGATAGATAGATAGATAGATAGATAGATAGATAGATAGATAGATAGATAGCTAGATGGATAGATAGGTAGATAGATAGATAGATAGATAGATAGATAGATAGATAGATAGATAGATAGATAGATAGATAGATAGATAGATAGATGGATAGATAGGTAGATAGATAGATAGATAGATAGATAGATAGATAGATAGATAGATAGATAGATAGATGGATAGATAGATAGATAGATAGATAGATATATAGATAGATAGATAGATAGATAGATAGATAGATAGATAGATAGATAGATAGATAGATAGATAGATAGATAGATAGATAGATAGATAGCTAGATAGATAGATAGATAGATAGATAGATAGCTAGATAGATAGATAGATAGATAGCTTTAAGTTCATAGAGCAACCAACAATGCAGCCAATAATTTTCTGCTACTCTCCCTTTGCTTCTCTCTCTCAGTCTCATACAAGCATCTACTCAAACTCAATTTATTCTAAGTGTATTTCGCGCAGCGCAGCGAAAGTTTCTGCTGACCGACCCAACCGAGACTGTATCGTGACATTTCGTGTGGCCTTTTTTCACTGCAAGCCGAAAGAGTCTATCCGATAGTAGCCGTGTGATACAACAAACTTTCCCCCAGGGAAATAAGTGTGTGACAGTTTCCTTGAAACTTGTGTATGATCAGTCGGGTTTGACTAAAACAAAGTACTTGGTGTGCGAATTAACTAATAGGCGCTTAGAAAGTCAAATTAATCCAAAACATATTCAATCTAGACTTAACGGAATATACTTCTCACACTCTCCTTCTCACACTCTCCTTCTCACACTCTCCTTCTCACACTATCCTTCTCACACTCTCCTTCTCACACTCTCCTTCTCACACTCTCCTTCTCACACTCTCCTTCTCACACTCTCCTTCTCACACTCTCCTTCTCACACTCTCCATCTCACACTCTCCTTCTCACACTATCCTTCTCACACTCTCCTTCTCTCACTATCCTTCTCACACTCTCCTTCTCACACTCTCCTTCTCACACTATCCTTCTCACACTCTCCTTCTCACACTCTCCTTCTCACACTCTCCTTCTCACACTATCCTTCTCACACTCTCCTTCTCACACTCTCCTTCTCACACTATCCTTCTCACACTCTCCTTCTCACACTATCCTTCTCACACTCTCCTTCTCACACTCTCCTTCTCACACTATCCTTCTCACACTGTCCTTCTCACACTCTCCTTCTCACACTATCCTTCTCACACTCTCCTTCTCACACTATCCTTCTCACACTATCCTTCTCACACTCTCCTTCTCACACTCTCCTTCTCACACTATCCTTCTCACACTCTCCTTCTCACACTATCCTTCTCACACTCTCCTTCTCACACTCTCCTTCTCACACTATCCTTCTCACACTGTCCTTCTCACACTCTCCTTCTCACACTATCCTTCTCACACTCTCCTTCTCACACTATCCTTCTCACACTCTCCTTCTCACACTCTCCTTCTCACACTATCCTTCTCACACTCTCCTTCTCACACTCTTCTTCTCACACTCTCCTTCTCACACTCTCCTTCTCACACTATCCTTCTCACACTCTCCTTCTCACACTCTCCTTCTCACACTATCCTTCTCACACTCTCCTTCTCTCACTATCCTTCTCACACTATCCTTCTCACACTATCCTTCTCACACTCTCCTTCTCACACTCTCCTTCTCACACTATCCTTCTCACACTCTCCTTCTCACACTATCCTTCTCACACTCTCCTTCTCACACTCTCCTTCTCACACTATCCTTCTCACACTGTCCTTCTCACACTCTCCTTCTCACACTATCCTTCTCACACTCTCCTTCTCACACTATCCTTCTCACACTCTCCTTCTCACACTCTCCTTCTCACACTATCCTTCTCACACTCTCCTTCTCACACTCTTCTTCTCACACTCTCCTTCTCACACTCTCCTTCTCACACTATCCTTCTCACACTCTCCTTCTCACACTCTCCTTCTCATACTCTCCTTCTCACATTCTCCTTCTCACAACCACACTATCTGAAATCTTTCTAAAAAAGAAAAAATGCGAAGTTCAAAGTATGAGCATTAGACAGCTTCTGTATCGATTTCAAAATCTATGAAAAATTGAGTGCAGCTCTTTTATGTTCTCTGAACTTCTTGATTTAATTTTCCCATTTGAAAATCTTGGCCAGAACTCTCGGCAGCGTCACGCAGCTGAAGTGCTCAGTTTGACTTTGAAGTTTTATAATCAACACGGAGAAGAATCTTAATATATGCGAGGCTTAGAGACATTCATTCATTTGCGTCCCCTGAGGTCAAAGCCGAGGCCTTCTTTAGAGTAGACTTTGCTTTGGACTAAGCCGAGTGTTTCTGGCTGCACCAACAGCTCAATGCCATTTCATCAGCTACTGCTGCTGCTGCTGCTGCTGCTGCTGCTGCTGCGTCTCCTAAATATTAATTGACCATGCAGCCTCAGATTCCAGTTCTATGTCTGAGTCTGCCCGGTTGGCGAAATGGAAATTTGGGCTTCAAGAGGCAGTTTCTTGGGGGGCATGCGGAATATTCAACTATAGAGGAAAATAAAGCATTGAATTGGCTTTTTAAGCATTCTAGCTAAATTAGTTTTCGTGAAGTCATTCTTCTTTTAAATAAATATTTTGCCGCTTCCCCTCTCTCCCCTATGCCTTCTCCTCGCTTTTTCTCACTACTCCTTTCTCTCCTCCAGCCTTCTGCTCTGCTTTCTCCCCTGTCTTCTCCTCTCCTGTCTTCCTGTCTTTTATTCCCCCTGCCTTCTCCTCCACCTGTCTCCTCTCCTTATCTTCTCCTCTCCCTGTTTTCTCCTCCCTCCCGCCTCAGCCGTCTCCTCTCTTGAATCTCCTATCCTCCCACATATGTACGATTCGTCCCAGCTCAGCGAGCAACAAGAAATCGCCAAGCACGGCTCCTACAATGAGAGACAGAGTAAATGATTGACAAGTGCAAGTCATTTCATCGATTGTTTTCGATAACACGCAGATGCACACAGCAACAACGCAACTAAGAGCTGTTTATCTCAAACTCAAAGCTATACTCGCAGTGTGTCCAAACTCAATTCTCTAATTGACAAGGTCAGCCCAGGTTTCCATTAGCACCCAGAAGCAGATGCCTCTCACTATGCCAGCTAAATTGTATTCATGTTTTCAGTTAATTTAGTACGAGCTTGGATCTTGCGTCCATCATGAGCTTAGACAGTGGGAAACTCTCCTGATACACATGATATATATTCACTATTATCTATAATCTGTTTTGATAAATGAATGACATTTTATTTTTATTGCTTGAGTTACATTCCTTAAGGATTATAGATTTTTTCAATTCAACAGTTTCTTTGCAATATCACTCTGTGGGTAGGATCAGTAAACTCATAACTGAACCCTAAAATCTTACTCTAACATAGAAAGCCGAATTAAACAACAAACGTTTAAACCCGAATTTCCAAAATCAAAAGCGAATCACTGAATCAAACCCGGAAAATTCCCGAATCCAACCCGGAAAATTCCTGAATCAAACCCGGAAAATTCTCGTAGCAAACCCGGAAAATTCCAGAATCAAACCCGGAAAATTCCCGAAGCAAACCCGGAAAATTCCCGAATCAAACCCGGAAAATTCCTGAATCAAGCCCGGAAAATTCCTGAATCAAACCCGGAAAATTCTCGTAGCAAACCTGGAAAATTCAAGAATCAACCCAAGAAATTCACGAAACAAAACGGAATCTCCGAATCAAACCCAAAACAAATTTAGAAAAAGATCTTTAAATAACTCTATAAAACTGGAAACACCGAACAAATTGCCGAATCTACCAAAACTTGGATTTCTTACTCCGAACTTCCTCTCGCATGACCCGAAAGATTTCATTCTTGAACTGAGCATTGTCTCGCTCGTACTGCAGTCGGCGTACAATGTACTTTCTCTGTACAAAGTAACGCTCGAACCCCTGACTCAGGATTCGGCTCTGTGAGACGCCGATCTCATCCCTGGTCCGCTGCTCCTGCGACATGTCGTCGGGCAGCTCAATGAACAGGACAGTCTGCACATCGCGGGGCAGCCAGCCGTAGCTCTCAAATAACAGAAGCAGCATCTTCTCAACTCCGTCATAGTTTGGCCCGACTCGAACCAGATTAAAGTACTCTTTCTTGTCGCGCAATGCGCTGGCCACGCCACCGGCTGTGAGTATGGGGCGACGGTAGCGAACCAGACGGTTGTAGCGAGCCACTGCTGCCACGCAGAACGAGCAGTAGGGACCTGCATGGGGACAGGGTGTTTTAGATTAGCTCGCGTGTTAGAAATGCCAGATAAGATCTAGCACAGGTGGATGAAGGAATTGTACAGGTGGATGTGAAAAAATGGTAGCTAGATATAAATAGATGGTAGATATGAAGGAATGGGGAATATAAAGTGTTGGTAGATATGCAGGGATGGTAGATTTGAAGGGATGGAAGATATGAAGGGATGGTAGATATGAAGGGATGGTTGACATGAAGGGATGGTAGATATGAAGGGATGGTTGACATGAAGGGATGGTAGATTTGAAGGGATGGTTGACATGAAGGGATGGTAGATTTGAAGGGATGGTTGACATGAAGGGATGGTAGATTTGAAGGGATGGTTGACATGAAGGGATGGTAGATTTGAAGGGATGGTTGACATGAAGGGATGGTAGATTTGAAGGGATGGTTGACATGAAGGGATGGTAGATTTGAAGGGATGGTAGATATGAAGGGATGGTAGATTTGAAGGGATGGTTGACATGAAGGGATGGTAGATTTGAAGGGATGGTAGATATGAAGGGATGGTAGATTTGAAGGGATGGTAGATATGAAGGGATGGTAGATTTGAAGGGATGGTAGATATGAAGGGTTGGTAGATTTGAAGGGTTGGTAGATTTGATGGGATGTTAGATTTGAAGATAACAATGGACAGCAGTTGCTTTCCCTTCAACAATTAGCTTAAGTCCATGAACAGGACAACTGATCCCCAGTGTTCATTGCTGAAGATATAATCGTTCATCTACCAAGTGACAGCCTATCCCTTGAATCGCACAGTTAGTGAGGCCGATACCATGATAAAGTTGATGCATTCAGTTCTGACACTAACGCGCCGTTTCTTCATTAATTCTCATTAATGCGCTAATGAAGTTCCCGCAGCGAAGCCCGCACTATTGTTATTATAACATTAATAATAATAATCGTATCATTATTATACTGAAACTGTGCGTCTCCCGCTGCGAAGCGGAAATTGGGAGTTTCTTTGCCTGCCTCTTCCTCATCCTCCTCTGCCTCCTTTTTTGACAGTGCACTGGTTGGGTTCGAAGTTTGGCAAAATCCTTCCCTGATAGCCAAAAAGGAATTTCTAGTCGGTAACTGCATGGCCACTGCGCGATGCCAGGGTTGGTTGTAAAAATGCTTCCCAAAGACATCTAACACCTTGGCTTGACTAGCTCCTTCCTGACCAAACCTAACTGACTTCCTTAGGCACTTAGACGGACTGCATTAGAAAAACATGATGAATTATTGGGCTTCAGTAACAGACTGCACTGCTGGATTTAGTTGGAATTCGCTTTTTAGCCTTGTTCCAAAAAGGGATGGTAGATTTGAAGGGTTGGTAGATTTGAAGGGTTGGTAGATTTGAAGGGATGGTAGATTTGAAGGGATGGAAGATTTGAAGGGATGGTAGATTTGAAGGGATGGTAGATTTGAAGGGATGGAAGATTTGAAGGGATGGTAGATTTGAAGGGATGGAAAATATCAAGGGATGGTAGATTTGAAGGGATGGTAGATTTGAAGGGATGGGAAAATATGAAGGGTTGGTAGATTTGAAGGGATGGAAAATATGAAGGCTTGGTAGATTTGAAGGGATGGAAAATATGAAGGGTTGGTAGATTTGAAGGGATGGAAGATTTGAAGGGATGGAAGATTTGAAGGGATGGTAGATTTGAAGGGATGGAAGATTTGAAGGGATGGTAGATTTGAAGGGATGGAAGATTTGAAGGGATGGAAGATTTGAAGGGATGGAAGATTTGAAGGGATGGAAGATTTGAAGGGTTGGTAGATTTGAAGGGTTGGTAGATTTGAAGGGATGGTAGATATGAAGGGATGGTAGACATGAAGGGATGGTAGACATGAAGGTATGGTAGACATGAAGGGATGGTAGACATGAAGGGATGGTAGATATGAAGGGATGGTAGACATGAAGGGATGGTAGACATGAAGGGATGGTAGACATGAAGGGATGGTAGACATGAAGGGATGGTAGACATGAAGGGATGGCAGATTATTAAAGAATAGCTGATTTTGAATTAACAGTCACTGCTCACGTGAGTTCAATGACAAGCACAGTCTATACTCACCCAACATGAGGTCAATCTCCTGCATGAGCAGTACGGCAATCACCGGTGCCAGCGCATAGTCGCACATGCTATCGTTGGCCACGATGTTCACTTTATAGTCGTGAAGTAAGCCTCTAGACATGGCAGTATCGATGGCAATGTCCACAACTGGTAACACCTGCTCCAGACTCATGTGGGTCACATTGTGCTTGGCTCTGGGCAGCAGTACCGAGAACTTCAAGTCGCGACCAGCGCCGACAGTTGATGATAGTCGGCAGAATATTATAAGCTGGACAAACACGATCAGCTGCATCGCTGTCCGTTGCTATGGAAACAAGGTGCCGATGCGGCCTGATCTCAGTTGCTCTTTTATTAAACAAATTCTCCTCGACATTCAACAACCAAAGGCATGACTGCGGCAGCTGCTGCTGGCACTTGAAGTTTCAAGCATTAGCGAAAGAAATAAGATTTCTGGTTGCTATGCCAAGTCTTATATGTGAGTGTGCCATGGGGACAAAACATGGATTTGAAAAGGTCGGCTTGGGTTCCCAGTGAGCTTTCATTGGCTACGCCAGCAACACATCTCGTCTCTGCCACCCACCCCTTCCTCCCTCTCCAATGCCACCTCGCATCGCTCATTCCATCATTTATTTTCATCTCTCTTCAAAAAAGGGAAGGGCCAGTCTGTTGTGAACTTCACTCAGTGTGTCAGGTGTGGCGTTGGGCTATAATCAGCAAGCCCAGGTCAACAAGCCCAGGCTAGCTGTTGTGTGCAGAAGTGCAAACCAGACAGGTATCAGACTGAAGTTTAATGATAGTTGGAAATCCATCGATTCAATTTGAGCATAGTTGGTTTAACCTGTCCTACTCACAATCTGCACTACTCCAACTCTCTGAGATGCGGCCTTTTGAGTACACAAAAGCTATTCTATTGGTTCTATTCTCAACTGCTTCAACTCAAACTCACATCCGCAAAGCTGTACGCCTGAGCCTGAGAACTCCTCAGTAATATCTGTTTGCGATGATACTGAATACCTTAGCTGGCCGCTGTCACCCCATATCTTTATCATAACTATCTTCATCTATCTAAGGCAGTCTCACATCTATCTCTATCAGTCTCACCCCATCTATCTCTATCAGTCTCACCCCATCTATCTCTATCAGTCTCTCCATATCTATCTCTATCAGTCTCACCCTATCCATCTCTATTAGTCTCACCCCATCTATCTCTATCAGTCTCACCCCATTTATCTCTATCAGTCTCTCCATATCTATCTCTATCAGTCTCACCCTATCCATCTCTATTAGTCTCACCCTATCCATCTCTATGAGTCTCACCCTATCCATCTCTATTAGTCTCACCCTATCCATCTCTATTAGTCTCACCCTATCCATCTCTATTAGTCTCACCCTATCCATCTCTATTAGTCTCACCCTATCCATCTCTATCAGTCTCTCCCTATCTATCTCTATCAGTCTCACCCCATCCATCTCTATCAGTCTCACCCCATCCATCTCTATTAGTCTCACCCCATCCATCTCTATGAGTCTCACCCTATCCATCTCTATTAGTCTCACCCTATCCATCTCTATCAGTCTCACCCCATCCATCTCTATCAGTCTCACCCCATCCATCTCTATTAGTCTCACCCTATCCATCTCTATGAGTCTCACCCTATCCATCTCTATTAGTCTCACCCTATCCATCTCTATGAGTCTCACCCCATCCATCTCTATTAGTCTCACCCTATCCATCTCTATGAGTCTCACCCTATCCATCTCTATTAGTCTCACCCTATCCATCTCTATGAGTCTCACCCTATCCATCTCTATTAGTCTCACCCTATCCATCTCTATTAGTCTCACCCTATCCATCTCTATGAGTCTCACCCTATCCATCTCTATTAGTCTCACCCTATCCATCTCTATGAGTCTCACCATATCCATCTCTATGAGTCTCACCCTATCCATCTCTATTAGTCTCACCCTATCCATCTCTATTAGTCTCACCCTATCCATCTCTATTAGTCTCACCCTATCCATCTCTATGAGTCTCACCCTATCCATCTCTATTAGTCTCACCCTATCCATCTCTATTAGTCTCACCCTATCCATCTCTATGAGTCTCACCCTATCCATCTCTATGAGTCTCACCACATCCATCTCTATGAGTCTCACCCTATCCATCTCTATGAGTCTCACCCTATCCATCTCTATTAGTCTCACCCTATCCATCTCTATGAGTCTCACCCTATCCATCTCTATCAGTCCCTAAAATATCTTTAGATCTTTTAATCTCCCGAAGTCAGCAGATTATCCAAATTCGTTTTGAAGACACAAACTTTTATAGCTGTTAAAAATGCGGAAATGCCCTCAGAAACCGCAAACTGGCTGTAATTCGGAAATTAATATTTTTCCAATGGGATATGGAATTTTGCAGGGCCTAAAACACACACAGGGAGTTTATTTCTGCTCCTGTGGTTTCTGCTAGAAGAGCGGAAATGAAATAACAACTTTATGCGGGTTTGGGAATCGGAGATGGAAAATTATAATCCTCAAATATTTCCCATTCCGGTGTGTGCTGTCCGGAATTAAATTATTAGTCTGATTTTGGGTGGAAAATTCCATCAGTGGGTGAAAGTTAGATAATTTATCGAATATTTTCTTATTTAGCTACTTAAAAAAGTAGTGGATTCAGAAAAAAAGAATTTATCTGAAATTCACACAAAGCATGCTAAAATTGTAGCTGTTGCAGTTGAATTACATCTTAAGAAAGGCTTAAATTAAATTCCTGAATTTTGGCTAATCTACTCGTATGTTTAAATTCGACTCATACTACTCTTAGGTGAGTGGTGGACGGATGGTGGATGAAAAGGTTTCTGTTTTTCGATACATATCGGGGATTTTAATAGAGTTTATCAAATACGATTCTTATACTATTTTTCTTTAATTTTTTTCCTTAACATACTACTCAATGATGGTCTCCTATTTTCAATACATATTGTAATTCGAAAATGCAGATTTTTTACATCGATAAACCCTTTTTCTAAACATATCGGCAATCTCTTATTTTCTGAATCTCTTCATTTACCCGAATAGTCTGTGCCAATTTTTTCATTGAATGCGTTGCTCAAATCTCGATCAGAGAAATATTTGCCGCGAGTCTCCATGAACTCAGCCTTCTTGCCCATGGCCTGCCACTCCTTGTTGATGTCCATCATGAGCAGACTGCATCCGTTCTTTGTGTAGCCGTAGCTCCAGGAGTACAGGCCGAAGAACCTGTGCCAGTTGTTGGTGATGAAGATGTGCTTCAAGATTGACCGCATCAATTCGCCGCTGTCAAAGCTTAGCCGGACAAAGATTTTGTTCTTGTACTGGATTTTCTCCGGGTCCCGAAAGTCCGTCTCCACCGAGCCGATGCTTAACACCGGCTTGTTCCAGATGGCGCTGCAGTGCGGGATGGGGATCAGGGATTTTTGTCGGGGTCATCTCTCATTATCAAGCTGACACTCGCTGTCACTCGCGTTCTCACTCTCATTGTCACTCTGATTGTCACTCTGATTGTCACTCTGATCGTCACTCTCATTGTCACTCTGATCGTCACTCTCATTGTCACTCTGATTGTCACTCTGATTGTCACTCTCATTGTCACTCTGATTGTCACTCTGATCGTCACTCTCATTGTCACTCTCATTGTCGGGGGGTCGGTGGCAGAGCGGTTAACGCGTTTGCCTCTCGCACCAAGGTCCCTAAGTTCGATTCCGCGGCGAGGCCAAATTTATTTGGGGCGCAGCCGCGGAGAGAAGGAGGGCCAGCCTCCAAGGCACAGTGAGGGTGTGCACTGCCTGACGAGGAGAAAGTCAGGGTAGATGTACACACCTGTGTGAGCGTGTGCCTGCGTGCGGTATCTGTTTGTGTGTGTGCTCATGAGTCAGAAAAATGTACAGAATTGCCTCCTCGCTGGCTGACGGTCTATAGTGTCACCAAATGATGTGGCATTGCAGTCCTTCTGCAATTATTATTATTAATCACTCTGATTGTCACTTTCATTGTCAACTCTCTTTGTCAGTCACTCTCATCATCTTTCTCATATTCAGTCTCATTTTCACTCCAATTGTCCATCCAACATCATGTTCAGGACGTTTTCAGTCAGCTAATCTCTCCCAGAACTGAAAATTTCACAAGAAACTTCACAATGTTTTGTAATCAGTGCCATTTAGCCAACCTTTGGAGGCCATACAAAAGTCACAAACAAATGTGAAACGGCTTCTTTTCAAGCACACGAAGTTAGAATTTCAATGATTTTATAGAAGAAATTATGCTTTATCTATGAATTCATTAATTTCTGATGTTTTTACTAGGATTCAGCAAAAAAATTGAACATTAGCAGTGCTAAATAAATTTTAATGCAATCCGTTCGAATTGTCTGCAAATTTAAAACCCCACAATAAGCAATATGAGAAGCAGCATTTTTTTAGTACAGAGACTCATTCGTGCATAAAGCTATGGCATTTTAGCCGAAGCTGGTAAGAGGACAATTTCACGCTTCAATAATCAAAGAGACAGATGGATTGACTCGACGAATTTTGTTAAATAGATAGATAGATAGATAGATAGATAGATAGATAGATAGATAGATAGATAGATAGATAGATAGATAGATAGATAGATAGATAGATAGATAGATAGATAGATAGATAGATAGATAGATAGATAGATAGATAGATGGATAGATAGATAGATAGATAGCTAGATGGATAGATAGATAGATAGATAGATAGATAGATAGATAGATAGATAGATAGATAGATAGATAGATAGATGGATAGATAGATAGATAGCTAGATGGATAGATAGATAGATAGATAGATAGATAGATAGATAGATAGATAGATAGATAGATAGATAGATAGATAGATGGATAGATAGATAGATAGATAGATAGATAGATAGATAGATAGATAGATAGATAGATAGATAGATAGATAGATAGATAGATAGATAGATAGATAGATAGTTACAGAAGAGCCACTTAAAAATCTGACAGTCAACACTGGCAAATACCGGTGTAATTAATCAACCGGGTGTTCTAATGGAATTTCCTTTATACTTGCACTATAGAGTTGCTGTGCAGTACACAGTGAGCTAATCAAGGCAGGTTGAAGAGGAAAGGAGAATATTCAACCCTGGAAATTCTGCTCCAGCAGAATTGAGCTGCAAGCCGCTCTCAATCATGCGCCTGCTTGCTGGAGCATAAAAGCGCGACTACCTAGGCAAGGGCAAGACATACCTGGCCCATCTGTGAGTTATAACTATCGCACCGAAGATCAAATGCATCCTAGATAAATCTCACCCTAGATCAATCTCACTCTAGATCAATCTCACTCTAGATCAATCTCACTCTAGATCAATCTCACTCTAGATCAATCTCACTCTAGATCAATCTCACTCTAGATCAATCTCACTCTAGATCAATCTCAACCTAGATCAATCTCAACCTAGATCAATTTCAGACCCTAGATCAATCTCAGAGCCTAGATCAATCTCAGACCCTAGATTAATCTTACACCCTAGATCAAATCTCAGAGCCTAGATCAATCTCACAACCTAGATCAATCTCACATCCTAGATCAATCTCATATCCTAGAATAATCTTACACCCTAGATCAAATCTCACAGCCTAGATCAATCTCACACCCTAGATCAATCTCACACCCTAGATCAATCTCACACCCTAGACCAATCTCACAACCTAGATCAATCTCACACCCTAGATCAAATCTCGCACCCTAGATCAATCTCACATCCTAGATCAATCTCACACCCTAGATCAATCTCACACCCTAGATCAATCTCACACCCTAGATCAATCTCACATCCTAGATCAATCTCACACCCTAGACCAATCTCACACCCTAGACCAATCTCACACCCTAGATCAATCTCACACCCTAGATCAATCTCGCAGCCTAGATCAATCTCACATCCTAGATCAATCTCACACCCTAGATCAATCTCACACCCTAGATCAATCTCGCAGCCTAGATCAATCTCACATCCTAGATCAATCTCACACCCTAGATCAATCTCACACCCTAGATCAATCTCACACCCTAGATCAATCTCACATCCTAGATCAATCTCACACCCTAGACCAATCTCACACCCTAGACCAATCTCGCACCCTAGATCAATCTCACACCCTAGATCAATCTCGCAGCCCATATCAATCTCATCCAATATAAACAGTTGAGCAAGCGGGACTCACTTTGAGTACTGCACCAGTGGGCTGCAGCTCTCAGGGCAGGGCAGGCCAATGAAGCCATCAACCCTGCCAGTATAATAATACTCCATGGCGGGCACCGCTGCTAGGTTTGAACAAGTGGAAGCCTCGAAGCTGATGTTGATGTGAAAGTTGTCGGCCAAGCCTTGGCTATTTAGGCTGTCCAGCAGCAGCGGCTGACTTGGCATAATATATCGCATGTCAAACTGATAGTTGGACTCATTTGGTAGCAGGCAGAGCAGGCGATATTGCCGTTTGACAGTTGATGAAGACAACGAAGCTGACACAGGTTGAGAGCTTATTAGCATAATGAGTAGAATGATGACAATTTCATGGTCGATTGCCGCAGTTAACAATTCCATTGCTGGTCAAGTTGGCTTAGTAACAACCAGTGTTGCTAAAATATCTTTCATTTCGCAATCACAGGGCGAATGATAAGTAGTCGGATTGATGTTTTTGGTTGCGGCTGAGGTGTTAGCAAAACTTGCTTTTTGGCTAAAGTGTCTTCAAGCGGTGAATTGCTTATGTACGTGCATCGTTAGCTTAACTGTATGTTGCTTCTCTGCCTTCTCTCTTCTCTCCCCCCCTCTGTCTGCCTGTCCCGTGCGGGCCAGTAGCAATGGGAGCCCCTTGCTTGAAACGTACAGCGTATTCGATGAATAATTCTGCTTGGCACAATGCTTTAGCGAATAGGGGACAGAGATTGGATACTGGTGACATTCTTTGAGCTAGGTTCAAATCGAATTGTGTTTTAGGCCCTGCTCCTTTGCTGTTGCTTTACGGGCAACGCACAACGGGCAAGCTGCGGTGTTTTTTGACACCTCAGAAATAGAAATAATTAATAGACTGCTAATAATAGTATTTTGGCAGGCTTTTTCTGTTCCATTATGCCGACACAGTTCTAATATATGGTCTGTAGCCATATGTGCGCATCGAATTGCAACTTGCCCACGGGCAATGAAGTCTCACAAGAACAGAAAAGACAGCTCACGACAAAATAAAATGCTCTGCATGAGAATGGGACATATGTGCCTACTCTGACGATATCCAGTATCCTAATAGAAGTACACTTGACACTTGAAAACAACTAACTAACTAACTAACTGACTAACTAACTGACTAACTGACTAACTGACTGACTGACTGACTGACTGACTGACTGACTGACTGACTAACTGACTAACTGACTGACTGACTGACTGACTTACTGACTAACTGACTAACTGACTGACTGACTGACTGACTGACTAACTGACTGACTGACTGACTGACTGACTAACTGACTGACTGACTGACTAACTAACTGACTAGCTAACTAACTAACTAACTGACTAACTAACTAACTAACTGACTGACTAGAACATATATAAGTTGCAGTACCACTTCAGAAAGCATAGGATGTGGGCTTATTATCAAGAAAACAATTTTTGACCTCTAGGAACACAGAACTTCGATCCCCGAATCTCTCTCCTAATCCACCAGATCCCTAGATTCCCCCCAAGTGGAAAACGCTTCCAAGAGTGCCTGAAGTTTAGAAACCTTCACTACCCCCCGCTCGTACCGGTAATCAAAAGCCTATTTCCGCTTCCCTGATTCTGCCATTCAAAAGTACACAAGCACACAGATGCACACTAGTCCGATATTAAGCACTGAGCTGGCATAAAAATCCTAAGGACATCAATCTTCAGAGATTCAACGGCAAATGTCGGACCAGACTGTCTTTCAGCAGTGGCTGTTCACCCACCCAAGGGAGGACTTCATCCGCATGGTCTGGTCAAAATCCTTACCGGAGTTCTTCATCATTCTCTGCTTGGCCCAACTGCGACATTGTAAATGGATTATCTAGCAGTGATTCACTGCATGCATTTGCATTGGTGCTGTGAGTGCATTTCCTCACAATTTCCCGCTCAGCATTTCAATATCCGTTCATCATTCTACTCTCCTTCTGTCCCATCTCCCTACATCTCTCCCTCTCCCTTCGTCTCTCCCCTCTCCCTTTATCTCTCCACTCTCCTTTCGTCTCTCCCCTCTCCCTTCGTCTCTCCCCTCTCCCTTCGTCTCTCCCCTCTCCCTTCGTCTCTCCCCTCTCCCTTCGTCTCTCCCCTCTCCCTGCATCTCTCCTCCTCTCCCTTCACCTATCCTCCTCTCCCTGCATCTCTACTCCTCTCCCTGCATCTCTACTCCTCTCCCTGCATCTCTACTCCTCTCCCTGCATCTATCCCTCTCCCATTTATCTCTCCTCCTCTCCCTTCATCTCACCCCTCACTTTATCTCTTCCCTCTCTGTTTATCTCTCCCTTCCCCTTCATCTCTCTCCTCTCCCTTTATATCAACCGTTAAACATAAGCACATCAGCAGTTCACAATTTTGCAACTACAGCCAATAATTGCTAGCTAAACAATTTCTTATCTTTAAAAATATCAAAGACACAATCGATATGATTGGACAAACTCCATTGAATAGAAAATCAATAGATGTTAAGTTAAAGGATTTTACCCGCCAGAACTTTTTTCAACGATTTGGATATTAAAACAAAGCACACAATCAGGGTGAGTTTGAGTGCTCAGCCTCGAGGATGCCTGTCGGCCAGTCACGTCAGGTAGGGGGGTTTGCCGCTCATATTTCAATTTTTCTTTCTTTGCCAGCCTGAGACCTCAAACCGGATCAAATAACTCTGAGGTGGGTGGGGGGGTTGAGGCGGCGGCCACAGGTGAGCAGATGGCAAACTTTCTCTTGCAAGAGACCTTTTTCGGGAAAAAAACTGCTCTATACCCGCGTCGTGCTATTTTAGCAAATCCCAATCTATGGCCAGGTGGGGAATCGCCGGCTTGTAAGATGCGCATTTTGGGGATTAAGGATCAGACGATTTGGGATCTGTTGTGGAGGGGAGGGATTAACGAATTAAATAAAATTGATGGAAAGAAAATTTGACCCAAATAGCTTTGGTTTGAATCCCAAATTGACCCTAAATCCCAATCTCTATGACCCTAAATCACAATCTCTATGACCCTAAATCCCAATCTCTATGACCCTAACCCCCAATCTCTATGACCCTAAATCACAATCTCTATGACCCTAAATCCCAATCTCTATGACCCTAAATCACAATCTCTATGACCCTAAATCCCAATCTCTATGACCCTAAATCCCAATCTCTATGACCCTAACCCCCAATCTCCATGACCCTAAATCCCAATCTCTATGACCCTAACCCCCAATCTCCATGACCCTAAATCCCAATCTCTATGACCCTAACCCCCAATCTCCATGACCCTAAATCCCAATCTCTATGACCCTAAATCCCAATCTCTATGACCCTAAATCACAATCTCTATGACCCTAAATCCCAATCTCTATGACCCAGGACCCCAGTTCCAGTGATATATGACTAATATATCACTAATCTATAAGATAATAATCTCCTGTCTTCATGATCCTGTTGCCAAGTCCCAAAACGAAAAAATGTTTAATCCAGGATCATAATGAAGAGACAGTAGGATTTCTGAAGACAGCTTTAGACAGTATAGCGTACTTTACAGTATAGGCACTGGCATTGAAGTGCATATTCATTGTACTCAGCTGTAGCACAAGGCTAGCTAGACACCAAAAATATTTATCTTTACTAAAAAATTTACCTCATCACCGATACTATTTAAAAAATCTAATTTGTCATCCATTGTCAATAGCTACTTCGAGGCACACCAATGGACTTCACTCTAAACAGACTCAAATTTTAACATCGAAGGTTTTTAAGGCTGACAAAAACACTTAAGCCAGCTTCTATAATATCGATTTGTTTGACTTGAGAAACTGTACTCATTTCACAGTTCTCAGGTCTGAGTTCAGCAGAGGCTGCAGTTCAAGTGGAACCGGCGCATTGAGGATAAAAAACTTTTACTTTCTTCCTTCCTTTCACACGAGCGTAAAATTCACCCCAAAAATATTGTCAAAAAAATTTCAATACGAGAATTGTCAACTAAACTTTTAGGATGAACAAAGACGATGTTTACAAAATTATCGGGAAAAAACGAAAATTGAATTTCAATTTGTTTAAAATGCACTATTTTCTACTTATAGTAGAAATTTGGAATAAAAATGTAAGCTTCGCTTAAAATTCTTAGACTGAACATTTAGTTTATAACTTTTTTCTGGATTAAACTACTTACAGTAAAAATGCAAGAAAATGCAAATCCAAATTTATTTAGGCAAATGTTTTTTTAGAAAAATAATACCTACCTGGCAAACATGCGAACAGAACATTAAGTTCACGATGGCATCCAGCCGACATTGATTGACGAGGAAGTTAGTTTTCAAACCCGGAGCTTTTGGAAAATATTCGTCTTATCTATCTTCTGGACTTTAGAAAGGCCTCAGCAATGGATTCAAAAGTGGCTTATGTGGCTACAGCAGGTTACTGAATCACCCTCCAGTACTTCTGTCGACGGAAATCAATCACTGGACACTTTATGAGGGATGAGAGGCGAGGGAAGAGATTGTTTAACCCAGCAGCTAAGCGAAATCCCGTTTGATTTATGACGCTCTGCAAGTTGTTCTTATCTGGGATTACTAGGCTTTTATAGCCACTGTTACCAGTAGTATTATTTTATTGTAGTTATTTTCTGTTACTTGAATATTCTTAGGTTCTTGTATGCCACTTTGATTCACGAATGAGCAGACAGAGCAGCCTGTTAGGAAGATAAAGACAAAAGGAGATGGGATATTTTAGTATGGGAGAGATGAGGATGGGAGAGATGAGGATGGGAGAGATGAGGAGGGGAGAGATGAGGATGGGAGAGATGAGGATGGGAGAGATGAGGATGGGAGAGATGAGGATGGGAGAGATGAGGATGGGAGAGATGAGGAGGGGAGAAATGAGGAGGGGAGAGATGAGGAGGGGCGAGATGAGGAGGGGAGAAATGAGGATGGGAGAGATGAGGATGGGACAGATGAGAATGGGAGAGATGAGGAGGGGAGAAATGAGGAGGGGAGAGATGAGGAGGGGCGAGATGAGGAGGGGAGAAATGAGGAGGGGAGAGATGAGGAGGGGAGAGATGAGGATGGGAGAGATGAGTATGGGAGAGATGAGGATGGGAGAGATGAGGATGGGAGAGATGAGGATGGGACAGATGAGAATGGGAGAGATGAGAATGGGAGAGATGAGGAGGGGCGAGAAGAGGAGGGGAGAGATGAGGATAGGAGAAATGAAGATGGGAGTGATTGGGATGTGATTTTGTGTAGGCGAAAAGGGAAATGGGAGGGAAATTAGATTGCCATTGAAATGGAGCAGGCAATGGAGGCACGAATGAACCTGTCAGGCAGGTGTGAATCATTATCCAACTAGAATTAAACGAAAAAACAGAGATCCAAAAAAGCCAAGAAACCCAGCCAGATCGGGGTGTTAAGACGACGGGATGCAGGATCCGAGAGCAGACAAAGACAGTAGCGAAGGCAGCAGACTCAACTGCCTAAGTCAGGAAGAGGGGCTGAGTAGTTGAGCTCAGAGTAGCGAACTCAGCGATGCGTGCTAGCCAGCCAGCCTGCATGGCAGTAAGTTATCTGCTCTGTTGCTTTGCTCACAGCCAGCTCAAAGTTGGACTCGAACCGGCGGCTTGCTACACTGCCACTGCCAAACACAGGGGAAACACACACACACACAGAGACCAAGTCTGGGGTAGCTTTAGGGAAGTCAAAAGGAAATTTCTGAAAAGTACATCCGATTGATAACTGCTCATCTGACTTGCATGACGAGCTCAACAAACTCTTCGCTATTGTTTGACTCAGCTGACGTGCAAGACATATTGTAAATAAATGAGAGCATTTCATATTCTGTGTCCTCTAGCTTCCTCACTCATATCTTCTGCCCATTCATATATCCCCCCTATTCCTTCACTCCCATCTCCCTTCGTTTTCCCCTTTCCTCTTCTCCCTTTTCTCTCCTCTTCCCTTTCTCCCCTTCACATCTTCCATCTCCCATTATCTCCCATCTCCCTTCATCTCCCATCTCCCATCTCCCTTTATCTCCCGTCTCCCTTCATCTCCCAAATCCCTTCATCTCCTATCTCCCTTCATCTCCCATCCCCCTTCATCTACCATCCCCTCTCATCTCCCATCTCCCTTCATTTCCCATCCCCTTAACTCTCATCTCCCTTTATCTCCCATTCCCCTTAATCTTCCATCTCCCTTCATCTCCCATTCCCCTTCATCTCCCATATCCCTTCATCTCCCATCTCCCTTCATCTCCCATTCCCCTTTATCTCCCATCTCCCTTCATCTCCTATCTCCCATCTTGTATCTCCCTTCATCTCTCATTATCTCCAATCTCCCTTCATCTCCATTTTCCTTTATCTCCCATCCCTATCTCCCTTAATCTCCCATCTCCCTTCATCTGATGGATTAGCAAGTACAGAAAAGTGAAAACTCAAAGCATCCGACATAAAAGGTTGTTAAACCTTCGCTCTAATCCCTTTCCTATTTAGCCACTAAAGCCTCGCACGCGATTGAAATGAAAAAAATGAGACGGGCCCTAAAATTCTGTTTTCTTTCTAATGGAATCTTTTTTATCAGTGAAGATCGGGATTTCAACCTTGTCGACCCTAATAAAGCAGCGAAGGGCTTTACCTAATTATGAGGCCGGGCTACATACGAATGCTTTTATCCCCACATAGCAGATCCTCACTCGAGCTCATGCTCGGATCTGGCTAGAATAAGACTGTCGGATAAAATTCCGCGACGCATCGCAAAAATCTCCGACTGGGATTCGGGCAGGGGACCCCGGGTCCAAGAAGGCGACCTTTTTACGATCCCATAATTAGAGCTCAGCGTTTGCCCTCCCGCCTAGCAACTAGGAAACCGGGGATAAGACGCACCCTCAGTATGGGTTTAAGGCCTCGACCTCAATTGGACCCAAGACTGACCCGTTGATCGATAAATCAGAATTTTTCTAATTGGAGAAAGTCAATTAATTAGTAGGCGAATATAGGATTCGAAAATGTGGTCCAAATTTATGTGACAATTGTTTTGAGAAAAGATATTGGGATATTCGCTATTTAGAGATTTGGGACATTGGTAGGAGAGTGAAATAGTTGGGATATTTGGATATTTAGGTTATCAAGATATTGGGATATTTGGGATATTGGGATATTTGGATTTTTTGGACATCGGGGATATTAGGGGTATTGGGATATTAGGAATATTGGGAGATTTGGGATACTGGGATAATGGGGATATTTGGGATATTGGGATATTTGGATTTTTTGGACATCGGGGATATTAGGGGTATTGGGATATTAGGAATATTGGGAGATTTGGGATACTGGGATAATGGGGATATTTGGGGTATTTGGGATACTGGGATATTTGGAATATTGGGATATTTCGGTTATTGGGATATTTGGGATAGTGGGATATTTCGGATATTCGGATATTTGGGATATTAGGATATTAGGGATATTAGATGAAGAATTGGACAATTGGGCGAAAATTGAAAGTCCTGATCGGACTCTGGCTAAGACAGCTATTGTGGACAGGTTTGGGAAATTGTGATGAAAAATAGAATCGAAAAACGCTAACAGTAGAAAAAGATAAACCGAATGTTAGAATTTTGCCATTGTTTGCTCCTCAGCGAATTGGGATTCCAGCCTGCAATCTGAGTCACCAGACAACCTGACATCCGCTGATCTGCCACGAGCACTTTTACAGTTGCTATGCAATCGATTTTCCCAAAGTCTAGAAGACTTTCCGTGGCTTAAAAAATTTGTACAATTTGACCAGAATTTCCATATCGAAAATTGAGAATACAATATTTTTTCATTACAAAAATTGCACTGCCGGACATGCCTAATAGTTTATTCATGAGGCTTGTGACAAGCCGGGTTTCCATTGGGCCTACCCCCATCATTCAACAGGACTGCAAGAATTTTAACAAAACTGCAGCATTGACGCTTTGAAAAAGGCATAATTTCATTTTTTCTGCTAAAAATTCAATTATCTTGATTGTTTCGTGTTATCTTGATTGAAAATACAATTTATCCCAATACCAAATCCTATATTGTTCACATCATTTTATAATATTCAATCTAAATCCCAAATCCAATAGATCCCAATCCCGTATCCAATAGATCCCAATCCCAAATCCAATAGAACCCAATCCCGTATCCAGTAGATCCCAATTCCAAATCCAATAGATCCCAATCCCAAATCCAATAGATCCCAATAGAAAGAGAATAGGGAATTGGGAAAAGAGATTGGGAGATTAAAAAGAGAGATTGGGAAGAGACACTGGGAGATAAGGAAGAGAGATTGGGAGTTCGGGAAGACAGGTCGGGAGATTGGGAAGAGAGACTAGGAGATTGGGAAGAGAGACTAGGAGATTGGGAAGAGAGACTAGGAGATTGGGAAGAGAGATTGGGAGATTGGGAAGAGAGACTGGGAGATTGGGAAGAGAGACTGGGAGATTGGGAAGAGAGATTTGGAGATTGGGAAGAGAGACTGGGAGATTGGGAAGAGAGACTAGGAGATTGGGAAGAGAGACTGGGAGATTGGGAAGAGAGATTTGGAGATTGGGAAGAGAGATTGGGAAGAGAGATTGGGAGATTGGAAAGAGAGACTGGGAGATTGGGAAGAGAGACTGGGAGATTGGAAAGAGAGATTTGGAGATTGGGAAGAGAGATTTGGAGATTGGGAAGAGAGATTGGGAGATTGGGAAGAGAGACTGGGAGATTGGAAAGAGAGATTTGGAGATTGGGAAGAGAGATTGGGAAGAGAGACTGGGAGATTGGGAAGAGAGATTGGGAGATTGGGAAGAGAGACTAGGAGATTGGAAAGAGAGACTGGGAGATTGGGAAGAGAGACTGACTGGGAGATTGGGAAGAGAGACTGGGAGATTGGGAAGAGAGACTGACTGGGAGATTGGAAAGAGAGACTGACTGGGAGATTGGAAAGAGAGACTGACTGGGAGATTGGGAAGAGAGACTGACTGGGAGATTGGAAAGAGAGACTGACTGGGAGATTGGGAAGAGAGACTGGGAGATTGGAAAGAGAAACTGGGAGATTGGGAAGAGAGATTTGGAGATTGGGAAGAGAGATTGGGAAGAGAGATTGGGAGATTGGAAAGAGAGATTGGAAAGAGAGACTGGGAGATTGGGAAGAGAGATTGGGAAGAGAGTTTGGGAGATTGGAAAGAGATTGCTTATAGTGTGGGAAAACTGGATTTAATGAGATTGGTAGTTCATTGTTGAAAAGTCGCTGGTTTAAAAGATAACTCCAATATTGTTTTTGGAAATGGAATATTCTGAAATTCCCACGAAATCAGCCAGAATTCCAATGCCTCACAGTGCGATCATTGCGAAACAATACTGGGAGCTGCTGTGCTCACGCGAGCGTGATTTGAATTCTCCGGCACAATGGAATGAGATTGACTGCAGTCTGCAATGCAGCTGTTATTCAGTCTGCATCGTTAGTTCGTCCACAATGCTTTGCTTTTTTTCGTTTTTCCTCTTAGTAAAAATCATAATTTTCGTTTGCTTTTCAATACGCGAATCGGCCAGGGCAATACTAATTCAATAATTCAATAATTTGCGGCAGTCTAGACCGTAGCTATCCCAGATACCTTTTTGAGTTGCCTAGATAATCCATTTTGCAGGATTGCATTTTTCAGTTTTTCTAATTCTAAAACGAGTTTTTCTCTGTTTAAAGTTATAAAAAATTTACATGAGTGCATTTAGCGTGAGTGCCGCGCTTTTGAATTTCCCGTTTTCGAGATTTCCTTCCGCATTTCCCAGTTTTTAGGATTTACTCGTTCAGGGATTTTCCTGTCGTGGGATTTCCCTGTTTTGGGATTCATAGTTTTTATTTACTTTTTCAGGGATTTCACTGTTCGATGATTCCATTTCTATTGGATTTGTCTCGTCTCCCTGTCATAGGATTTCCTTGTTTTTTTGGATTTCTCAGTTTTGGGATTTCCCTGATTCGGGATATCCCCATTTCGAGATTTCCCTGTTTTGGGATTTCCCTGTTTTTGGGATTCCTAGTTTTGGAATTTCCCAGTTTTGGGAAATCCCTGTTTTGGGATTTCCCTGCTTTGGAGTATTTCGGTCTTGGGAATTCCCCTTTTTGGGATTTCCCTGTTTTGGAAATTCCCAGGTTTGGATTTCCCAGTTTTTGGATTTCCCTGTTTGGATTATTCCAGTCTGGGGAAATCCCTTTTTAGATTTCCCTTCACTATTATTCTGGTTTAATTAACTAACTGAACTAAAGACAAATACTGACATTGAAAGTCCTCTTAAACATAATAAGGATAGGCAACAGAGTAGTCTCAAACGCAAAATTTATAGCGGCTATAGCGGCGGGAATTGGTCGAGAAGCGAGGGACTCAATGGACTCAAGGCACTCAAGCGGGGGGGAAAGTGCTGGATTCAGGCACTAGCGTTTTGTTACAAGCATTAGGCTAGTAGGAATTTGTGTCGCAGAGAAAAAATGCTCAACCTATATCAGTCTCGGCGATATTATTGATCCACGACTCGGAATATTCGGCTATGGAGATGGGAGAAAGGGACGGATGGGAAGAGGGGATTTTTTTAAAGAGACTCCTATAGTCTAGATGAAGATAGGCTCATTGGAGGCTAAAGGGTGAGTGCCGCTGGGTTAGGGACTGGGGAGTCACAGATGGCCGTTGTCCCACATTCTGCAAGCCAAGCAGTAAGTGTCATCTGCCCCCCTCCCCACCCAGATTATCAATATTTCTCCTCGAGACAGTCATTTGCGCATTTTATGCAGTCATCTAATCTGCCCTCCTCACTGCCGATGAAGCTTTGTGCCAGCTGTGGCTTGGAGCCCCCAGGATACCTTTGCAATGGGGATATTCTAGCCTGCACTGCTCTGGGAGGGGATATTTTAGGGCACGGATGTAATTCCAAAGAACGGGGATTCTAAATACAGATCGGCAGCTAACGATGATCCTTTGCATGAGGATATTTAGGGTAGATATTCTTCTGATGAGCATTGTTGAGACAGGGTCTAGTTCGCGAGGCAACCCTTTGAGATAAGAACAAATGGGCTGGGATTCTTGGCAATGGGATGAATGAAACTGGGATTGAATTCTTGAGTTTTTACTTTTATGGATGGGGATCTTTGAAATAAGATTCTTGGGATGGGATTCTTTAGGACTCTTTATAATGAGGATCTTAGAGATTGGGTAATTGAAATTGGGATAATAGGGATGAGAATAATTGGAATTGGGATAATTGGAATTGGGATAATTGGAATTGGGATAATTGGAATTGGGATAATTGGAATTGGGATAATTGGAATTGGGATAATTGGAATTGGGATAATTGGAATTGGGATAATTGGAATTGGGATAATTGGAATTGGGATAATTGGAATTGGGATAATTGGAATTGGGATAATTGGAATTGGGATAATTGGAATTGGGATAATTGGAATTGGGATAATTGGAATTGGGATAATTGGAATGGGGATAATTGGAATTGGGATAATTGGAATTGGGATAATTGGAATTGGGATAATTGGAATTGGGATAATTGGAATTGGGATAATTGGAATGGGGATAATTGGAATTGGGATAATTGGAATTGGGATAATTGGAATTGGGATAATTGGAATTGGGATAATTGGAATTGGGATAATTGGAATTGGGATAATTGGAATTGGGATAATTGGAATTGGGATAATTGGAATTGGGATAATTGGAATTGGGATAATTGGAATTGGGATAATTGGAATTGGGATAATTGGAATTGGGATAATTGGAATTGGGATAATTGGAATTGGGATAATTGGAATTGGGATAATTGGAATTGGGATAATTGGAATTGGGATAATTGGAATTGGGATAATTGGAATTGGGATAATTGGAATGGGGATAATTGGAATCGAAGTAACTGGAATTGGGATAATTGGAAGATAATTGGAATTGGGATAATTGGAATTGGGATAATTGAAATTGGGATAATTGGCAATGGAATGGGATAATTGGCATTGGGACCTTTGAAATCTGGATTGGGATCGGAGCCTTCGAGATGAAAATCCTGTATTAGGATCCCGTGAATTCGCAAAACCAATTCAACAAGGCATCCAACATCTCAAAATACTCCCCAGCCAATTTTTTACTCTAATCCTGGCTCGCAAATCCTGGAAAATATCGCCCAGTTGCCGAGCTTAGCAACCGAATCCAACTTAAGTCTGTGGGATGTTTTTGGTCGGCTTCGAGAAGCAGCAGCTTTGGCGGATGAAAAGCGTGTTAATTTCCTGCAGCTAATTCTGCTGTCTGATTAAAAGATCGTGAGTATTTTCGGCTTGTCGAATCAATTTAGGCCTGCTAGCGAATTTGCGCGAGACTCAAAAACTCGAGGCTGCCCGCCATCCGTGCTCGAATTCCCTAAACGGCACCCGTCGCTACGGACGCAGTGGCAGTTGGTTCCAGAGCCAATTTGCATGATTCTCATCATGTGCTCGCAAAATACCACATTTTTCAGTTCTGTCTGTTGCTGGCGGGAAAACATTGACTTTGAAAATAACAATCGAACTAAAACAATCTTTCTCTTCATACTATTTTTTGAGTTCGTTGAACAATCCCATAGGAATAATTTTTTTATCCAAACGAAAGGTTGAAAACATGAAAACGAGCACGGACTATAGATGCTGAAGGCTCTGAGAACACTGCAGACTGGCTGAAGTGAATGAGTCCTAGCAAGTAAAGAGCAAAGCAAACTTGCTTCGACAGGAAGCGACCTGTTTCAAATCCCTTCAAGTTCTCCATGGCTGGAAATATTCAGGACATGTTCGCGCATATTCCAAGCGACATCATGGCAGTCTCATTCTCGAATTGAAAAAATGGAATGAAAAATTAAATTCAGTGTTTCCAAATTGGTACTTTAAGAATTGTTCCTGAAGTATGTTCTCAGAATGTTGCGCATGGACACTACATCTCCAGAGCACACACACACAGATGTGTACGTCTGCCTTAACTTTATCATCTACAGGCAATATACACTCTACAGGGAGGTGACTGGCCGAGCGGTCTTACGCGTTTGCCTCTCGCACCAAGGTCACTGAGCTCGATTCCGCTGCGAGGCCGCATTCATTTGGGGCGCAGCCGCGGTGCGAAAGTCATCCCACTTACCCCCCTATTCAATATGGATGGAATTACTGCTCGAATTCAAAGGCTTATTTTTCTTATGTTTTTCGTCTTCCGTTTTTGGCAGGCTGTGTGTTTTTGGGGGAATTTCTTCTTTATCTTATGAAGGCTGCAGAATGGGTCAGGGGGACCCCAAGTGGATCAGTCACACAGCAAATGTCAGATAATGACAAATCACTGCACCAAACGGCCAGCCGCTAGTAGTTAGAGAGGTTAGAATTCCTTTTCGGAAATGGTGAGAAAATAACAGCCAGTTCTGGTGGATGCTGTCAGTAGAAAATTTGCACTTTTAAACTGACTGGACAGCAAAGCAAGAAGTGTGAATGCAGATTTACATCTCGATTACATCTGAATATATGCATGCATTATTAATTGTGTGCGAGGTCAGAAGTCCCAGAGGCAGCAAAAAAACTAATTAACAAGACGCGCTAATTGCGGCCAAAGTTATAGGGGCCGCCGAGCCAGAAAAGGCGCACAACAATAACATGTTAAAGTTGCTTCAGGGAGAAAATGACAGTTGGCCCTAAGCCTTGTGTTTGAAGCCCAAATTACAGGGCGCCTATAACAGGTTTGCTTCAAAACCTTTTTGTCCTGCCCGCTCTGCCCTGCCAGTCAAGTTTTCCTGAGAACAGGAGGCAAGGAAGGCATTGTCTTAGGTTTATATTGTTCAGTCACACACCCGAGGCAACCGAGGTGAATTCGTTCAAAGGGTCAATTTTGAGTAGGACCACCTACTGTCAGGCTGTCTGCTTTCGTACGGGGCGTGCAAAACTGAAAAAATCTGTCAAGAGTAGCCGGAGGAGGAGGGGCTCGCCAACGGCTTCCGGCCAAGTGAAAGTGGAGAATCGGTTGAGCACAGAATGTAGGCTTTTTTGGGTCAATATATGTCGTTTATTATAGTGTCTGCTGTGCCCAGTGCAGGGGTATGGGGGTGTGCAGCTATATTTAATTTGGCAGAGACCAATGCTGAGAACGAGTCAGCAATTTCGGATGCCCATTTTGTAGTCTCCTCTTTCTTCGAGTCGAGTGTTTAAAAGCTGAGCTTACTCAAGTCTCATTAATTCTTAGACTTTTTGGCTGTGTCTGTCTAAAATCGTTATTTTAATTAACTTGCTTTCACAGTTTAGGCGAGGCTATAACAAAAACGATAGTGAATTTCAGAAAGTGCGAAATTTCCTAGAAAATAAGCTGTTTTACTGAATCAAAAATCACATTTTCAAATTTCGCCGAATAGATATTTTTTCTTGGAATGATAAATTTAAAATACTTTCTTAGAATAGTTTTCTAAGAAACGACACGTTGCTTAATTTGGCCAGACGTACATCCACAAGCAGGTATTGCCCAGCGCTTTCAACGGTTCTGTACAGCTGTTCAGTCCATGGACACGGAATGTAGACTCGTATTGTTATTATTCTTACGCAGATTTTTTTCTTGGAAAAATTCCAAATCTGGACAAGTGGAAGATTTTTCGCACGAGTTTAAAAGCAAGTTGAGCACTTCTACGAAATTTGTCTATCAATTAACAATCGCCAAATCTTTTCCACTGGAGTTAAAAAGCTGTTGTAGGCATACCGATCTAACTTAGTCCTTCATTTTTTCTACCTTAATGATACGGAATTCATATTTCGCTGTTTGCCTGCTGCTTGGGGAAGGCAGTGTATTTTGGGGCAGAGAAGGGTCCAGTCTCAATGACTTACAGGCTGAAATTGTTGCTACAAAAACTAATTGCGCGCAAACAGGTGTGTGTGGGTTCACGGTCTTGTTTGATCTAGACAAGACCAAAATCAAAGCCAATAAATGCCTCTAGGAGATTAGCTCGGCCTCCTTATTCAGCAAATATTCGTTGCTTTGCAAGTATAACTGCATGGGGAGGTGATTTAACGTTACCCAAAATTATTTGAATCCAGTATCTATAATCCTGAAGTGTGCCTGAAGTTCATAGAATCCTACATCCTGAAGTGTCTGAAGTTTATAAAATCATACATCCTGGAGTGTCTCTGAAGTTCTTAGAACCCTACATCCTGAATTGTGCCTGAAGTTGATAGAACCCTACATCCTGAATTGTGCCTGAAGTTCCTAGAATCCTACATCCTGAAGTGCGTCTGAAGTTCCTAGAATCCTACATCCTGAAGTGTGTCTGAAGTTCCTAGAATCCTACATCCTGAAGTGTGTCTGAAGTTCCTAGAATCTTGCATCCTGAAGTGTGTCTGAAGTTTATAAAATCCTACATCCTGGAGTGTCTGAAGTTCCTAGAATCCTACATCCTGAAGTGTGCCTGAAGTTCCTAGAATCCTACATCCTGAAGTGTGTCTGAAGTTTCTAGAATCCTACATCCTGAAGTGTCTCTGAAGTTTCTAGAATCCTACATCCTGAAGTGTGTCTGAAGTTTATAAAATCCTACATCCTGGAGTGTCTGAAGTTCCTAGAATCCTACATCCTGAAGTGTGCCTGAAGTTCCTAGAATCCTACATCCTGAAGTGTGTCTGAAGTTTCTAGAATCCTACATCCTGAAGTGTGCCTGAAGTTGATAGAATCCTACATCCTGAAGTGTGTCTGAAGTTTCTAGAATCCTACATCCTGAAGTGTGTCTGAAGTTTCTAGAATCCTACATCCTGAAGTGTGTCTGAAGTTTCTAGAATCCTACATCCTGAAGTGTCTCTGAAATTTATAGAATCCTACATCCTGAAGTGTCTCTGAAGTTTCTAGAATCCTACATCCTGAAGTGTGTCTGAAGTTTCTAGAATCCTACATCCTGAAGTGTCTCTGAAATTTATAGAATCCTACATCCTGAAGTGTCTCTGAAGTTTCTAGAATCCTACATCCTGAAGTGTCTCTGAAATTTATAGAATCCTACATCCTGAAGTGTGCCTGAAGTTGATAGAATCCTACATCCTGAAGTGTGTCTGAAGTTTCTAGAATCCTACATCCTGAAGTGTCTCTGAAGTTTCTAGAATCCTACATCCTGAAGTGTGTCTGAAGTTTATAAAATCCTACATCCTGGAGTGTCTGAAGTTCCTAGAATCCTACATCCTGAAGTGTGCCTGAAGTTGATAGAATCCTACATCCTGGAGTGTCTGAAGTTCCTAGAATCCTACATCCTGAAGTGTGCCTGAAGTTCCTAGAATCCTACATCCTGAAGTGTGTCTGAAGTTTCTAGAATCCTACATCCTGAAGTGTGCCTGAAGTTGATAGAATCCTACATCCTGAAGTGTGTCTGAAGTTTCTAGAATCCTACATCCTGAAGTGTGTCTGAAGTTTATAGAATCCTACATCCTGAAGTGCCTCTGAAATTTATAGAATCCTACATCCTGAAGTGTCTCTGAAATTTATAGAATCCTACATCCTGAAGTGTGCCTGAAGTTGATAGAATCCTACATCCTGAAGTGTGTCTGAAGTTTCTAGAATCCTACATCCTGAAGTGTGTCTGAAGTTTCTAGAATCCTACATCCTGAAGTGTGTCTGAAGTTCCTAGAATCCTACATCCTGAAGTGTGCCTGAAGTTCCTAGAATCCTACATCCTGAAGTGTGTCTGAAGTTTCTAGAATCCTACATCCTGAAGTGTGCCTGAAGTTCCTGGAATCCTACATCCTGAAGTGTGTCTGAAGTTTCTAGAATCCTACATCCTGAAGTGTGTCTGAAGTTTCTAGAATCCTACATCCTGAAGTGTGCCTGAAGTTCCTGGAATCCTACATCCTGAAGTCTTTCTGAAGTCTCACCAATCCTTCATCCTTAATATTTTCAACTGAGAAATATTTAGGCAAAAATTGAATGACTATATATAATTAAACTCAAGAAAATTTCTGCTTTTTAAGCACAGCCTCAGAGAAGGAAGGTATGCTCAGCCTCAGAGTGAGCATACTCACCTGAGAACTTGTTCCCAATGCGCTCTAGCAGGATTTTTGTGTACAATCCGTCAGTGTTGTTCATCTTCAGATCCTCGGCTACCTGCGAGTCCAGCGTGGTCGCCTCAAAGTGGTAGGAGAAGTTGGACTTGAAGTAGTGCTGGAAGGCCCGGTCTACAAACTGGCACTGGAACATGTCCACGTAGTAGCTCGGACCCGAGTCGCTGGGCACCGCTTTGCCCTTGTTGATGAAGAACAGTCGATTCCAGTTGCGGCCAAGGTTGGACATCACCCAGGTCAGCGCCTTATAGAGGCCCTGGCCAGTGGCGCCAACTCTGATCATGTCGTCGTATCGTTTCAACGAGTCCGACAGTGCGCCCGCCGAGATGAAAGCGTCGCTGTCGTGCTTGTAGTACAGGAACACATTGTTGATGGGGTAGGAGCAGAGAAGGCCGGTGATCAGGCGCAGCTGGTTGCTCTTTGCCGCGCTGTGCTGCTTGCACTTCAGCGACATCAGCTCGCGAACGGACAGCACGTGGTCGCAGGGAAAGTCCTCAGGCTCCGGCACCAGCTGAATGGTATCGCCCAGTGCTGTCAGCAGCAGGGGATGCTTCATAGCGACGTCAAACGCGGCCTGGACGAGCTCCAGCGGGCTGACAACCTCGTGATTCTCCGGCCCGTACTTTGGAGCCAGCAGCAACACGGTGACGTTCTTTTTCGGCGAAGCGATGGCGACGATTGACGAGACAGTCAGGAGGGCGAGGGAAATTCGCCATGGCAGGGCGATCATGATTTGATCATAAACGAACGGAACTGTTTTCAATATCACTTCATTGGATCGATGGAAATAGAAACTTTTTATCTTGCGTGTAAAGTTTGCGTATCGTTTTCTGAAGATTTCTTCTTCTCCTTCGTTCTTAGAGTTCTGTTCTTTGTTTTTTTATACTTCAGGCTAAAACAAATGTGCAGCTAGCTGCTTGAGAGGCAAGTGTTGTGCTTGTCTCTGTGTGTGCAATCACTAGAAGTGCTTTATAGACCGGGGCGTTGGTAATATTGCGAGGCCGGGCCAGTTCTGGTTGGCTAATAGCAGAAGAACAGACAGAAGACAAGTCTGTTCAGTCTTGAATGACTGCATAAAATTTTGCAACCCCAGAAAAGCCACTGAGGGAGGGTTGGGGGCGGTTTGTGAGGAGGAAAATGTTTTTAGGCTGACGGGGTTTAAAAGGAGGCCGATCTCTTGTCTGTTGCATTGTGGGACTGGGGAGGGGAAGGCTTATTGTACAAGGATAGATAAACGCATGGGAGAGATGAGAGAACTAAAAAGCTTCGTGGGAGAATCAATGCATATTCTCATGTCCTTTGACGATTGTTCGGATAATTTGGCTCAGATTAGTAACTAAGAGCGACTATAATTATAGAAATGATCAATAAGATTAGGATTCGACTGTGCTCGGGCGTCTGAGTTATAGATTTTCATATCTGCACAAAAGATACGAGTACAAGGCAATCAAATAATATAAAGCATTAATCTTTAGAAAAATGACCCTGTCTTGAAAGGCGTTTTCTGGAGCCCGCAGCCAGCGACGAGGCAATTCTGCTCATTCCGCTGACTCCTGAGCACACACGCCACACAGGTGTGTACATCTGCCCTGACTTTCTCATCTACAGGCAGTGTACACTCTCACTGCCTCTCAGAGGTTGGCCCTCAAGGGCGGGGGTCGGTGGCAGAGCGTTTCGATTCCGCGGAGAGGCCACATTTATTTGGGGCGCAGCCGCGGAGAGAAGGCTTGGGGGCTTGTCGTGCAAGACGATGAGAAAGTCAGGGCAGATGTACACACCTGTGTGAGTGTGTGCTCAGGAGTCAGCGGAATGAGCAGAATTGCCTCGTCGCTGGCTGCGGGTCTAGTGTCACGAAATGATGCGCCATTGCATGGAGACCTACCGCAGTTATTTATAATATTATTCCATTATTTTTTCCCTGTAGGGTGTGAATTAAACGACAACCCTATCAAATTTAGAAATTTTCACATTTTGAAACCAACAAAGCAGTTGAATTAAATAAATAGAATTATAAATTCCATATCTTCCTTGAAAATAATCAACCTGACAAAGGATAAATAAACAAAATATGGTAATTAAATCTGTGAAATATGGCACTAACGGGCATGACAAAGGATAATTTCTGCAATCGTTGACGACACAGCAGACACGCCAGCCACAACCCATTCACCGTTGTTGTGTTCTGTATAAATTAAAAAATTATGAAAAAGTAGACAATGACTCTGCGAGCTTAAAGGGTAGACAAACACAGTTGAGACCATACTCAACCATTGACTCCTGCCCTACAGCGCGTAACTCGTTTCGTTAATAAAAAAAGAGAGCTGACAGAAACCTCTTAGCTTCTTGAAGCTCTATGATAAAAAATGTTTGAGTCAGAGAGATGGGTTGATAATTTATTAGATGCTATAATCTTCACTGGTTTCGTATGAGTTTCGAATTCGAATTTCGAATAATTTATATTAACCGCAAAAACGATTATAACAGCGTACTGAACGGCCTACTAACAAGCTCAACAGTAGGCAGAGAAGCTTTCATTCGGAATTTTTTGCTATTTCTCGAAAATTTTCTTAGAAACATTGCCTCAGAATCTTAGTCAAAGGGAAACGATTTGTATTTGTTCAAGCAAGGCCTTGTTTTAGTTAACCCAGGGTAGAAATTAATTTGGGCATTCACAGTCCGCGGACTGAACAACTGTACATGGACTTTGGAAGCGAAGCATTGCTCAACAGCTGCGGCTGTGCAATTACTATAAATGCATCAACAGCTGAGCGATAATCTATCTAGCCTACTCACAAGTAGAACGAATAGTAAGCAGTACCATTTTATAAGTAGTTAATCAGTTATCTGATTTTCGGCAAAGATTGTACATATAACTAATCTAAGGCCACGGTGAGTTCATGTTTTTAATTAAATGAGTTCTTGTCACGTGAGTTTGGATCAATTTTCTGAGATCAAAGTAGTACACAAGAAGATAGAAAACATGAATTACAAATATTTTTTTACCTATCAAAGGATTAGTTAGAGATACACTCACTAGAAAGAGATTTTTTCAGTTTCATTAAATTACTTGAAAACTATCAGATGCTTGATATCCCAAAAATGCTATCTAGGTTACATATGTTAGATAGAGAAGCAGCTGTTAGACAGGGCACCAGCTGTTAGATATAGTAACAACTGTTAGACAGGGCACTAGCTCTTACACAAAGTGTTCAGCTGTTAGACAATGTGTTCAGGTGTTAGACAATGTATTCAGCTGTTAAACAACCTATTCAGCTGTTAGACAATGTGTTCAGCTGTTAAACAACCTATTCAGCTGTTAGACAATGTATTCAGCTGTTAAACAACCTATTCAGCTGTTAGACAATGTGTTCAGCTGTTAGACAACCTATTCAGCTGTTAGACAATGTGTTCAGCTGTTAGACAATGTGTTCAGCTGTTAGACAACCTATTCAGCTGTTAGACAATGTGTTCAGCTGTTAGACAACCTATTCAGCTGTTAGACAATGTGTTCAACTGTTAGACAATGTGTTCACAGCGGACTCACAAGCCTTTCCAACTCCGACCCGTCGAGTGAGCACATCCTCCCAGCTCAGCGAGCCGGCCAGCTCGAAGATGCAGTCGATGCCGTACAGCTGGCCGGAGATCCTCGTGCACCACTGCATGAGGTTCTGAGCCAGGCCCTGCAGCCGTGGCAAATCATCAAACGGCGAGTGCTTGACTTCGCTGAACACGAAGGTGGCCCGTTTCCAGTTGTTCTCCTCCATGAAGATGCGGATGATGTCGGGCAGAACCTCCATGCGGAATGGCGTCACCCGGATCATGTTGGTGCCGTTTCGATTGCCGAATTCGTCCCTGACAGCAGCCGGTGTCACCGACGGGATGCCGTTGAGAAACGTGAAGGGAATGAACTGCGTGATGGCGTAGTCAGTCATTGGGCCGAAGAAGGCGTGGATGCACAGCTTGCTACGGGGTCGGCGAAATCGGGTTGGGGTGTGTACGAAGGTTATTTGATAATATCGCTTCAATTCGAGTCTAACTGGTGTCTTAGGGGTGTCAGTAGGTGGGTGTCAGACTGAGTGGTGTCAGTATGAGGGGGTCAGACTGAGTGGTGTCAATAAGAGGGTGTCAGACTGAGTGGTGTCAATATGAGAGTGTCAGACTGAGTGGTGTCAATAAGAGGGTGTCAGACTGAGTGGTGTCAATAAGAGGGTGTCAGACTGAGTGGTGTCAGTATGAGGGTGTCAGACTGAGTGGTGTCAATATGAGAGTGTCAGACTGAGTGGTGTCAATATGAGAGTGTCAGACTGAGTGGTGTCGGTATGAGGGTGTCAGACTGAGTGGTGTCAATATGAGGGTGTCAGTAAGAGGTTGTCAGTATGAGGGTGTCAGACTGAGTGGTGTCAGTAAGAGGGTGTCAGTAAGAGGGTGTCAGTAAGAGGGTGTCAGTAAGAGGTTGTCAGTATGAGGGTGTCAGTATGAGGGTGTCAGTATGAGGGTGTCAGACTGAGTGGTGTCAATAAGAGGGTGTCAGACTGAGTGGTGTCAATATGAGGGTGTCAGACTGAGTGGTGTCAATATGAGAGTGTCAGACTGAGTGGTGTCAGTATGAGGGTGTCAGACTGAGTGGTGTCAATATGAGGGTGTCAGACTGAGTGGTGTCAGTATGAGGGTGTCAGACTGAGTGGTGTCAGTATGAGGGTGTCAGTAAGAGGGTGTCAGTAAGAGGGTGTCAGTAAGAGGTTGTCAGTATGAGGGTGTCAGTATGAGGGTATCAGTATGAGGGTGTCAGTATGAGGGTGTCAGACTGAGTGGTGTCAGTAAGAGGGTGTCAGTAAGAGGGTGTCAGTAAGAGGGTGTCAGTAAGAGGTTGTCAGTATGAGGGTGTCAGTATGAGGGTATCAGTATGAGGGTGTCAGTATGAGGGTGTCAGACTGAGTGGTGTCAGTAAGAGGGTGTCAGTATGAGGGTGTCAGAATGAGTGGTGTCAGTAGGTGGGTGTCAGACTGAGTGGTGTCAGTAAGAGGTTGTCAGACTGAGTGGTGTCAGCAGTTGGGTGTCAGAGGGTGTTTGACATAATAAAGTCTTCAAATAAAATATGGTTAAATCGGTTTTGTGTTTCCTTCAAACTTCAGCAATGCGAATAGCAAAAAAATAACTGTCTAACTATAGTTTAATTATATTCATTCCGATCTCGAAATATAAATCAAATAATCTAATAAATTATCTTTGCCAAAGCTACTCCTCATTTGTTGTACTGTCATCTCATGTTCTGAATTAACTCCAAGGCATTTATTCGAATGATCAATACAGCTTGTTGCCCAATGCAAAAATATCACGCAGTCTAGAATTAGCAAATGCACGACCCAATGCACAATCTAATAGATAATAATATCTGTTTGTGTTATTTTTAGGAATTGATCAGTGAGAACAATATTTCTTAGTCTGTGCTTCCCTGTGAGTTACATCCCGATCATGGCATATCAGGTATGCCATTGGAGAAATCTTAACATGACAACCACATAATAATTAATATGATGAGCTCCAAAGAGAAAATAATGATGACATGAAGGACTGAGAATGATGACATGAAGGAATGAGAATGATGACATGAAGGAATGAGAATGATGAGATGAAGGACTGAGAATGATGACATGAAGGACTGAGAATGATGACATGAAGGAATGAGAATGATGACATGAAGGAATGAGAATGATGAGATGAAGGACTGAGAATGATGACATGAAGCACTGAGAATGATAAGATGAAGGACTGAGAATGATGACATGAAGGGCTGAGAATGATGATGAGATGAAGGACTGAGAATGATGAGATGAAGGACTGAGAATGATGAGGTGAAGGGCTGAGAATGATGATGAAATGTAGGACTGAGAATGATGATGAGATGAAGGACTGAGAATGATGATGAGATGAAGGACTGAGAATGATGATGAGATGAAGGACTGAGAATGATGATGAGATGAAGGACTGAAAATGATAAGATGAAGGACTGAGAATGATGATGAGTTGAAGGACTGAGAATGATGACATGAGGGAATAATATAAACTTAGAAATTGCAGACAAAGGTATCTAAGTTTTAACTGCTAGCATTAAACTAGCAATAAGTTTTTGGGACGAATACTTTTGAATTTAGGGATTTACTGTTACCCTAATGCGATCCTAAGTAATTTATTTGAAAGAGGATTTCCTATTACTAACCAGCAGTTATCCGCTAGTCATAAATGTCAAAAGTCACCCACCCTCTGTCTGTCTGTGTCTCATGAGACAGCTGTTCCGCCGAGAGCCGAGGCAAGCATGTCAAGAATCCCCAGGTCGATATTTAGGGGATTATAACTGGATGGGGATCCGAGGGGAAGTCACAGATGGGGGAGAGAGAGAGTGGACAGACAAAAGCCGCAATCTCACTGGGATTAAAGCTCAAGGATGGACTGAGGATAAAAGAATATGGAATGCCTACCTCAGGGGAATGTACATGGACATTGTCTTTCAATTCTAGCCGTAGCAGCAGCAGCAGCAAATCCAGTTCCTTTTGTTTTTCTTGTTTTCCATTCAATTCTCAGTTATAGAATTTCTGATCAGTCTCTTCTACATTTGCAGTATCGAAAATGGGCAAATGTAACACAAACACATGCAACACGGCGGAGACAGGAGCAAGCGAAAGCATGATGTCACAGAAAAAAACAACTATCTGAGTACAGTCGCTGAGTACTTTGCGCCAAAGAAGACAGGGCGAGAGAAAAAAGAGGCAGATGAGAAAAAAGTATCACCATCTTTTGTCTGACGCGACTTTTTGTTCTTTGCCTCCATTGTTCTCGAGGCCATCAAAGTGTGGACACTTTTGCGTCATTCCGTTATATCTGGCCAAGGAATTTGAGATTCCATTTAAATTTTCAACAGATTCTCTGTAACTAAGTGAATTTCGAGTTCACAGTTTCGTGCTATATATAATTATTCTCGTGAGCGTAATTCTAAATTCACGTCCTTCATTTTAATTTATCAATCTCAGCTTTTGCTGTTAATCAATCAATGCAAACCTATCAGTCACTACGTGCCAAATAATCAACTTATCTATAGCACCAAAAAATCTAAGTCTCGATTTTAAGCAATCAATCCCACTTATCAATCTCACAATAATAATTTCAGGAGGGTTGCGGGCAATGGCATTTCAATTGGTGACACCAGACCCGCAACCAGCGAGGAGGCAATTCTGAACATTTCGCTGACTCCTGAGCACACACCCACACAGATACTGTACGCAGGCACACACTCACACAGGTGTGTACATCTGCACTGACTTTTTCGTCGTCAGGGAGTGTACACTCTCACTGTGCCTTGGAGGTTGGCCCTCAAGGGCGTAAATTGCACGACAAGTCCCCAAGCCTTCTCTCCGCGGCTGCGCCCCAAATAAATATGGCCTCGCTGCGGAATCGAGCTCAGGGACCTTGGTGCGAGAGGAAAACGCGTTAACCGCTCTGCCACCGACCCTTTATCAAACTCACAACATAAATCTCCATATTTTTATTAAATATCCCTAATAGTCTCACCCTATCAATATATGTTTCTACTTATTAATTTCGTCATATCAATCTCGATGTCAATCTAATAAATCAATCCTACCTCATCAATCTCGAGTTTAGCTCAGCCAGCAGCAGCAAATCCTACCTGTCCGCTGACTAGCGGTATGCAAAGTTAAATTGCGCAAAATATAAAGCTAATTTCCCGATTTCGCTCTGCAGCCAATTCATTTGCACTTCCCGATTCAGATGAATTCGACCTTTGGCCAACACAAGCAGCCGGGCAGGGCTACTTCCCCCTTTAGGAATCGGTCAAGCGGGTTATAGATTCTACGACGTAGATGGGAAGTACGAGTATATTCTAGGCAATCAGTGGCTGCCGGGCCCCATTTTCTAGGCGGACAGAAAACATTGCCTAGACATGAATAATACATGCTAATAATGTTTTCTAAGAAAGCTAATCTGGACTCACAGACACACACACTCACACACACTCACACACTCTCTGCCGTGCGTGTTTAGTTTATGTGTGTATCCACGCAGCTACCAAGCGTGTTTTACTTCTCGCAAGATGTTGAGCAGTGTGCTGAGCTCAGTCGGGACCCGCAACCAGCTGTCTGCTTTCATTGTTTAAACAGGGAAAGCTTCTTTTCTTTGGTAGCTGCGGGCTTGTTTTTATAGTAGATTCGGTTCACGAGCTGTGACCAAAGTTTTAGGCACTTTTTCTTTCTAAAGTGCAAACACATTTCTGGCGCTATATCTAGATCAAAGTCACACAATGGCTCCTTTGTGCAATACTCTTCTTATCTTCTTCTTTTCTCGACATTTCTCACGTTATTTACCCATTGGTCACGTTATTTACCCATTGGTCACGTTATTTACTCATTGGTCACGTTATTTACCCATTGGTCACGTTATTTACCCATTGGTCACGTTATTTACTCATTGGTCACGTTATTTACCCATTGGTCACGTTATTTACCCATTGGTCACGTTATTTACCCATTGGTCACGTTATTTACCCATTGGTCACGTTATTTACCCATTGGTCACGTTATTTACCCATTGGTCACGTTATTTACCCATTGGTCACGTTATTTACTCATTGGTCACGTTATTTACCCATTGGTCACGTTATTTACCCATTGGTCCCGTTATTTACCCATTGGTCCCGTTATTTACCCATTGGTCACGTTATTTACCCATTGGTCACGTTATTTACCCATTGGTCCCGTTATTTACCCATTGGTCACGTTATTTACCCATTGGTCCCGTTATTTACCCATTGGTCCCGTTATTTACACATTGGTCCCGTTATTTACCCATTGGTCACGTTATTTACTCATTGGTCACGTTATTTACCCATTGGTCACGTTATTTACCCATTGGTCACGTTATTTACCCATTGGTCACGTTATTTACCCATTGGTCACGTTATTTACCCATTGGTCACGTTATTTACCCATTGGTCACGTTATTTACCCATTGGTCACGTTATTTACCCATTGGTCACGTTATTTACCCATTGGTCACGTTATTTACCCATTGGTCACGTTATTTACCCATTGGTCACGTTATTTACCCATTGGTCCCGTTATTTACCCATTGGTCACGTTATTTACCCATTGGTCACGTTATTTACCCATTGGTCACGTTATTTACCCATTGGTCACGTTATTTACTCATTGGTCACGTTTCTTCCCCTCATTTCTCCCGTTTGTTACCCCTATTTCTCCCGTTTCTTCCCCCCCCCCAATTTCTCCCGTTTGTTCCCCCAATTTCTCCCATTTGTTCCCCTTAGTTCTCACATTTCTGCCCCCTCATTTCTCCCGTTTCTTCCCCCCCCCCCAATTTCTCCCGTTTGTTCCCCCAATTTCTCCCATTTGTTCCCCTTAGTTCTCACATTTCTGCCCCCTCATTTCTCCCGTTTTTCCCCTTAGTTCTCACATTTCTGCCCCCTCATTTCTCCCGTTTCTTCCCCTCATTTCTCATATTCTTCCCCTCATTTTTAATGTTTCTTACCATCGGTTCTCACCTTTCTTCCCCTCATTTCTCACGTTCTTTCCCTCCATTTCTCCCGTTCTTCCCCTCGTTTCTCACGTTTCTTCCCTCCATTCTCGGCTTCCCAGTCCATTTTCAATAAGCTTTCACGTAGCGAATTCGTGACTTTGCCGCGCATATTTCTCGCGCAGTATATTTTTCAGAATTTTTTCCGCATTTCAAGACCCCGCCGATCAACAGACAGACTAACAGGCCCACTGCGCAATTTCGAAAACTTTTGGACTCATAAAAACTTATTGTCTAACAAAATAGTGCTATTTTTTCCCCACCTATGCTCGCGATTCTTGCCCATCAACAATTTCTAACTGGCACAGCAACCCTAGCCACCAACCCCAACTCCACAGCCACTGCACAGCCATTCACTCGGAATTACTTCAAGCCGCCGCGTGCATATGTATGTTACTCAAACCTCGCACCGCACTGCCTTGAGCACTTGGCTCCTCAACATACCTATACTCACCCCGTTTTGGCCCAGCAGATTCTCCATCGTTCACTGTGAGAAATAAGTGCCCACCCCACTCTACTCTGAATCTGATTCCAGCTAACACACTCGAGTCTGTGTATCCAGAATAGAATTCGCTTATAACTTATTCTCATTAGTAATCGACCGCTATTTTGCTCTAAACAATCTGTACACTGCTATACAATCTGCACACTGCTATGTGCAGAGGCGCAGGAATTCTTCGAGTTCCTGTCGGAGCAGCTCGAGATGGTGGCGCATCGCGACACTGTGGTGATGCTTGGTGATCTCAACGCTGTAGCGCCGCGGTCCCAGCGCTGCCCGTTTGTGTCGCCACGCCAGAACGCCAACACCGCCGCGCTTGCGGACCTGATGGCGAGGCTCGACCTGGTGTCAGCCAACACGCGCTTCCGCAAACCGCCCAACCGGCTGGCGACCTTCGCCGGCTGCAAGCGAAGGAGGCGGAACGCGCGAGGCCGATTCGCTACGACCCGCTTGGCGCAGCTCGACCACGTGCTGATTCGCCATCGCGAACGCAGCCGGCTGCAGAACTGCGACACAATGGAACCCCTGGCTGTCCGGTCCGACCATCGCCTGCTCTACTGCGACCTGAGGCTCTCTGATCCGCTGTACCGACCACCAAAACGCCCTAGAAGAAGGTACTTCCGCGCCTTGCAAGACCCAGGCACCCGCAGCAGGTTTGCGTACGCCTTCGCGACCGCCCTGGGATCAGCGCAGGCGCCGGACTACAGCACAATTAGCTCAGCCATCGCCACTGCCGCTGCCAAGACTCTGCCGCTTATGGAACCCGCGTCACGGCAACTTCCAGTTTGGGCGAGCGACCCGGAGGTACGTGAGGCCCGCCGCACTGTCGAGCAGCTGCGGCGAGCCAGGCGACCGACATCCGATGCCGAGAAAGCCCTGGCAGACGCCTACGCAAGTCGACAGAAAGCCGCTGTTGACGACGCGATCCGGGCTGTCACCTCTGTCGGGCCTGAACGGCAGAACAGGGTCGTCTGGCCCGTTGTGAACGCCCTCACCGGTCGCAAAACGAAAGCGGCGCTCAACCTGGCTGGCGATACTGCCGAGGAGCGCAGAAACGAGCTGCGCACCTTCTTCGCCGCCATTGTCAACGCGCCGCCGCCGACTCTGCCGAACGAGATGCCGCTGCCCCCCGAGGTGGCGCTACCGCGGCAGGAGGACTTCGACACCAGTCCAGTGACCAGCACCGACATCGTGGAATTCGCCCGCAGGGCACCGGGAGGCCGCGCCCCCGGTCCGGATGAGGTCCCCGTAGAGGCACTGCGAGTCACAAGGGTTGCCACCGAGGTGGCCCGCGTGATGAACGGCGTCCTGGCGGGAGGCCCTGCGCCCCGCGAGTGGACCCAGGCCACCATCGTCGGCATCCCGAAGAAGCCGGGCACTACAAAGAAGGAGGAGCATCGCGGGATCTCGCTCATGTCCTGTGCCGCGAAGCTGTTCAACCGGGTGCTGTTAGCACGGTTACAGCCTGTGCTGGACTCGTTTCTGCGGTACGAGCAGAATGGGTTCCGGCCCCGTCGCGGCACGGTGACTCAGATCCTGGCCCTCCGTCGCATCATCGAGGAGGCGCGCATCCACCAGTCAAGCCTTGTCGTCATCTTTGTTGACTTTCTCAAAGCTTTCGACTCGGTGGCCCGCGGCGCGCTGCCTCACGTGCTCCGTGCCTACAACATACCGCAGCAGCTGATCTCCGCCATCATGGCACTGTATCAGGACACCACCGCTGTGGTAGCGACGCCAGACGGACCGTCGGACCTGTTCAGCACTACCTCCGGAGTGCTGCAGGGTGACACCCTGGCGCCTTTTCTTTTCGTGCTGGTGATGGACTGGGTGCTCAGGACCGGCCTGCCGACTGCAGAGGACGGTTTTCTGCTTCAAAGACGCACTAGTCGACGGCACCCGGAGAAGAAGTTGTCTGTCCTCGGCTACGCGGACGACCTTGCCCTGCTGTCTACGACGGCCGAAGGCGCCCAACGGCTGCTGGATGGCCTGACTGCGGCGGCGGCGAGGGTCGGCCTCGCTATCAACGCCATGAAGACCGAGGTGCTGACGGTGCCGCAAAACCTACCTGCCGAGATTCGACTAAGAGACGGTGACGGCCCCGGGACCGTGCTCCCGAAGTGCCGTCAGTTCGTCTACCTCGGCGGACTGGTGCCTGACGTGGGCGACGACCTGGCGAGACGACGCGGCAAGGCCTGGGCCGCCTACCGTTCTGTGCGGGCGGTGCTACTCTCCGAGGCCCTGTCGAACGGCGCCAGGTCCCAGCTTTTCCAGGCGGTTGTCGAGACCGCCCTCTTGTACAATGCTGAGACCTGGACGATGACCGGGGCGCTCGAGGCGCAGCTCGACGCGGCGCATGCGGCCCTAGTTCGCGCCGCTTTCGGCGCCCGCCGCAGCCCTGGCAGCGAGACAACCGAGTCCCTGTACCAGCGTGCGCGCCTAACGCGGCCTTCTGTCCTGCTGAGTCAGCGGCGACTGCGGCTGGCCGGGCATGTCATCCGCGCGGAAACCTACTGCCCAGAGCCGCTGCAGGATGTCCTGCTGTGGACCTCGCAGGGACCGCGCAGGCGCGGCCAGGGACGTACAGCCCGCTATATTGACCGCCTTTTTGAAGACGCCCGAGCACCCAGCCAGGCGGCAGGCGTGAAGCACGTCAGAGACCTGGCACTGAAACGCGCGTTTTGACGCTCCCCCCTCTTGGCCACTTCTGTGGTCGGCGTGGAGTGTAACTATTATTATTATTATTATTATTACACTGCTATACAATCTGTACACTGCTATACAACCTGTACACTGCTATACAATCTGTACACTGCTATACAATCTGTACACTGCTATACAATCTGTACACTGCTATACAATCTGTACACTGCTATACAATCTGTACACTGCTATACAATCTGTACACTGCTATACAATCTGTACACTGCTATACAATCTGTACACTGCTATACAACCTGTACACTGCTATACAATCTGTACACTGCTATACAATCTGTACACTGCTAAACAATCTGTACACTGCTATACAATCTGTACACTGCTATACAACCTGTACACTGCTATACAATCTGTACACTGCTATACAACCTGTACACTGCTATACAATCTGTACACTGCTATACAACCTGTACACTGCTATACAATCTGTGCACTGCTATACAACCTGTACACTGCTATACAATCTGTACACTGCTATACAATCTGTACACTGCTATACAACCTGTACACTGCTATACAATCTGTGCACTGCTATACAACCTGTACACTGCTATACAATCTGTACACTGCTATACAATCTGTACACTGCTATACAACCTGTACACTGCTATACAACCTGTACACTGCTATACAATCTGTACACTGCTATACAATCTGTACACTGCTATACAACCTGTACACTGCTATACAATCTGTGCACTGCTATACAACCTGTACACTGCTATACAATCTGTACACTGCTATACAATCTGTACACTGCTATACAACCTGTACACTGCTATACAACCTGTACACTGCTATACAATCTGTACACTGCTATACAACCTGTACACTGCTATACAATCAGACAGACAGACAGACAGACAGACAGAGTGACTGACAGACAGACAGACAGACAGACAGACAGACAGACAGACAGACAGACAGACAGACAGACAGACAGACAGACAGACAGACAGACAGACAGACAGACTGACTGACTGACTGACAGGCAGAGAAAGATTAGGCAAATATCCTATACTAGGCATTCCATGTCTTCAGTGCTGCCAATCTATCCCTACTCAACCCTCCTTCTGTCTTCCCATTCGACTCAGCAGCCCTTAGTTAGACTTATTTTTAAGTCTGCTCCACCCACTAATTTCCCTCATCGTCACTAAGATCCCCCTTGCTCCCTGCATCCCGCAGGAGTCCCAGAGTCATATTTATCCCCATCATCGCAACCCCATGGCAATCGCATAGGCATTTGCAATCTGGCCATTTGCCCAGCCCTCATTATTCTCGTCCTTTCGTTTTCGTCTTTGATACAATGTCGACAAGCGGAAATCCCCGACCTGTGGACAAGCCGGAGTTTGTTTTTCAATTTCTTGTTTAATATTTTCATCAGACATTTTTCTGAGTAGACCTGTTCGCCCATTAGGAATGACGTCACGCTTTGGTAATGTTGAGCAGCGAGGGAAATAGACTCCACTCTGAGAACAGAGGATCTGTTTGATTAACTGAGCAAGCAGCTCACAATTACACAATTACTCATTTCCCCACTAGTGAGACAGCTCTCTAAAATGGTATAGAGACTGCTGCTGCTCCTGCTGTTGCTTCTACCGAAGAATTTTCCTTGATTAAACCTCTAACGGCCCGTATACCACCTCACATGATCTCATCAAGTTACTTTCTGCACATCAGCATGTCTCCAGTGTCTTTCATTATTTGACCAAATATTTATAATCCCCAGTTTTCGAGCAATCGTACGACTGGTTGATCCTATCAAATTCACTCATGTACACAGCGGGTCGGCTTTTAAGCTAAACTCTGTTTGAATTCCATTTGTATCTTCACCGCCTTCTCTTCTCATACTGTCATTTCTCCACTACCTCTCCACAGTCACTTTCTTCCCCCCTCTCTCCCCTTTCTTCGCCTCTTTCCCCCTTTCTTCCCTCCTCTCTCCCCTTTCTTCTCCCCTTTCTTCCCTCTTCTCTCCCCTTTCTTCCCTCCTCTCTCTCCTTTCCTTCCCCTCTCTCCCCTTTCTCCCCCTCTCCCCTTTCTTTCACCTCTCTCCCCTTTCTTTCCCCTCTCTCCCCTTTCTTTCCCATCTCCCTTTTCCTTCCCCTCTCTCCCCTTTCTTCCCTCCTCTCTCTCCTTTCCTTCCCCTCTCTCCCCTTTCTTTCCCCTCTCTCCCCTTTCTTTCCCATCTCCCCTTTCCTTCCCCTCTCTCACCTTTCTTCCCTCCTCTCTCTACTTTCCTTCCCTTCTCTCCCCTTTCTCCCCTCTCTTCCCTTTCTCCCCTCTCTTCCATTTCTTCTCTCCTCTCTCTCCTTTCCTTCCCCTCTCTCCCCTTTCTCCCCTCTCTCCCCTTTCTTCCCTCCTCTCTCCCCTTTCTTCCCTCTTCTCTCTCCTTTCCTTCCCCTCTCTCCCCTTTCTTTCCCCTCTCTCCCCTTTCTCCCCCTCTATCCCCTTTCTTCCCTCCTCTCTCCCCTTTCTTTCCCCTCTCTCCCCTTTCTCCCCCCTCTATCCCCATTCTTCCACCGCTATCCTCTTCCTCCCTTCCTTTCTTCCTCTAACCTCTTCCCCTCTCTCCTCTCTCAATCTAATTCTCCCCTGTCTGTTACCCTCTCACCCTAATCCCTTTCCCTTTCCAACTTGAGAAATCGTTGAAAATAGCATTGGTAATCACCAGATCACGTTCGCCAACCACAAACTAGAAGAAAAAATCTGTTTCTTTTTCCCACAGAACCTTTTAACAGAAAATTAAAAACAAGAAATTTTCCTTCATGCTTTCAGAGTTATAAGAAGCCTTACTTCCGCTAACAATACTGACAAAAACTTGTTAGAGAGATGAGAACAGATACACGCGGTACAGAGAATCAGACAGAAATAAGGTTCTTTTGCTGTCGCAACTTTTTCTAGCAACTCCCGAATCGACGATGCTCTGTCCTTACTGACATCACGGCATCCGTCAGCAACGGGGAAGTCTTTACACCCCATTACATTTCGGCTCTTCCTTGTGAATAGCCGAGGACCCTTCGGAAAACCTGCGGCAACAGCAGCGGTTGATTTTAATTAGTTCTGCCCCAGTGTTTTCGTGACTAGAGCAGCACCCGTACTGCTCAGCAATATGGTGTGCTCAAATTCTTACTTAGATATAAATATCCCTCCCTATATATATATATATAGACGTGTGCGACTGAAACACATTAATAGGTTCCTAAATATGCGCTATAGAATACTCTACGACTGGATAGATACTATTATATGCGCTAAACACTAGGAATGCAAAGCGGACAGGTGGAATAGTGGACAGGTAGATCAATGGACAGGTAGATTAGTGGACAGGTAGATCAATGGACAGGTAGATTAGTGGACAGGTAGATCAATGGACAGGTAGATTAGTTCACAGGTAAATCAGTGGACAGTTAGATCAATGGATAGGTAGATCAGTGTCTAAAAGTAGACAGGTGGACAAGTAATTAGGTGGACAAGTAATTAGGTGGACAAGTAATTAGGTGGACAAGTAATTAGGTGGACAAGTAATTAGGTGGACAAGTAATTAGGTGGACAAGTAATTAGGTGGACAAGTAATTAGGTGGACAAGTAATTAGGTGGACAAGTAATTAGGTGGACAAGTAATTAAGTGGACAAGTAATTAGGTGGACAAGTAAATAGGTGGACAAGTAATTAGGTGGACAAGTAATTAGGTGGACAAGTAATTAAGTGGACAAGTAAATAGGTGGACAAGTAATTAGGTGGACAAGTAAATAGGTGGACAAGTAATTAAGTGGGCAAGTAATTAGGTGGACAAGTAATTAGGTGGACAAGTAATTAGGTGGACAAGTAATTAGGTGGACAAGTAATTAGGTGGACAAGTAATTAAGTGGACAAGTAATTAGGTGGACAATTAATTAGGTGGACAAGTAATTAGGTGGACAAGTAATTAGGTGGACAAGTAATTAGGTGGACGAGTAATTAGGTGGACAAGTAATTAGGTGGACGAGTAATTAGGTGGACAAGTCATTAAGTGGACAAGTAGACAGGTGGACAGACTCGACAGGTGGACAGACTCGACAGGTGGACAGACTCGACAGGTGGACAGAGTAGACAAGTGGACAATTTGACAGGTGGACAAGTGGACAGGTGGACAAATTCAGATGCAGATAAGAAACAAAAGTACAAAAAAGTACAAAACGGTAGCCAGCGATTCAGTTAATATAAATCAGTTTATAATTTAAACGGGCATCAATTTAAACAGCCAAACTGTAAAAGTCTCAAGTAAAATGGCTATCAATCAGGGAAGCTACTAATTAATAATTGTCTAACCGAACGGTATCAGCCTAAGCCATATGCGTAGCACAAGCCGCTCTGGTATTACACTGCTCAGAGCATCGCATGAAAACAAGCGCGGGATTGCTATAAGTTTTTAGCCAGCAAGGCCAACAGGAATACAAGAAGGCTAGTTAGGCTCGAGAAATCAATGCAATCTCCCTAACTCCCCAGAGGATAATTAGTTTGACGGTGGGGCGCAGTTTTCAAAAGAAGATTCCATGTCCCGAAATCTCATCAGGAAGATCAGACAGACAGTCAGAGGAGGAAGCGATCGATCTTTCAGACAAAAACTGGAGATTGGGGCAGTCAGGACAAGATGGTAAAAATGTAGGGAAAATATGGAGACTAGCCGGCAGAGCATCGTGGTTGCGAACGGGTCACCCATATAGATGACATCGGCTTGATGTAAGCCATTTTCTTATCTGAACTGTTGGGTTCAACAGTTTTTCTGTTTGAAATGGGAGATGCCGCACTGCGCTGCGCAATGTCTTTTCGATCGCTGTGCCGGAAAAAAGAACTATTGATTTTGGAGCTTAGATTTCCTTTCTCCGATGCCCCTCAAGGCTATGCAAAGCTGAATTCGAAATAAGCGAAACAATTTTCACGGAGCCAAACGACATCACTTGCTTGCTGAGAGAGAATACTGAAAAGTGCAAACAGGGGCTGAGATAAGGATTGGATAAGGGTGAGATAAGAATTGGAGAAGGGTGAGATAAGGATTGGAGAAGGGTGAGATAAGGATTGGAGAAGGGTGAGATAAGGATTGGAGAAGGGTGAGATAACGATTGGAGAAGAGTGAGATAAGGGTTGGAGAAGGGTGAGATAAAGGTTGGATAAGGGTGGGTTAAGGGTTAGATAAGGGTGAGATAAGGATTGGAGAAGGGTGAGATAAGGGTTGGAGAAGGGTGAGATAAGGGTTGGAGAAGGGTGAGATAAGAATTGGAAAAGGGTGAGATAAAATTGGAGAAGGGTGAGATAAGGATTGGAGAAGAGTGAGATAAGGGTTGGAGAACAGTGAGATAAGGATTGGATAAGGGTGAGATAAGAATTGGAGAAGGGTGAGATAAGGGTTGGAGAAGGGTGAGATAAGGGTTGGATAAGGGTGAGATAAGGGTTGGAGAACAGTGAGATAAGGGTTGGATAAGGGTGAGTTTAGGATTGGAAAAGGGTGAGATAAGGGTTGGAAAAGGGTGAGATAAGAATAGGAGAAGGGTGAGATAAGGATTGGAGAAGAGTGAGATAAGGGTTGGAGAAGGGTGAGATAAGAATTGGAGAAGGATGAAATAAGGGTTGGGTAAGGGTGAGTTTAGGATTGGAAAAGGGTGAGATAAGGGTTGGATAAGGGTGAGATAAGGGTTGGATAAGGGTGAGTTAAGGATTGGATAAGGGTGAGTTAAGGATTGGATAAGGGTGAGATAAGGATTGGAGAAGTGTGAGATAAGGGTTGGAAAAGGGTGAGATAAGGGTTGGATAAGGGTGAGATAAGGGTTGGAAAAGGGTGAGATAAGGGTTGGATAAGGGTGAGATAAGGGTTGGATAAGGGTGAGATAAGGGTTGGAAAAGGGTGAGATAAGGGTTGGATAAGGGTGAGATAAGGGTTGGATAAGGGTGAGATAAGGATTGGATAAGGGTGAGATAAGGGTTGGATAAGGGTGAGATAAGGGTTGGAAAAGGGTGAGATAAGGGTTGGATAAGGGTTCGCGAAATCTAGCTCTAGCGTTATCAGTTAAAACTATAGAGTTTAAATGACTAATTGAAGCACTTACCCCACTGACAGCTGATAGAAGTACGGGTTCATGTGATAGTTCAGGTAGTAAGGATCCACAGTAGACATGCCGGCAATGCCATTGTGCAGTCGAGGGTTCTTCTCAACAGTCTGGAACCATTTGATGTCCTCGAAAAGCACCTCCTTGGTGACGCTACTGAGCAGCGAGTGAAAGCGGCTGTTGCTCTGCACCTCATCCCAGGCCAAGTCGAACACTGTGGCGAGTGTCGGCGCATTCAGGTAATAGGCCGTCGACCTGGGCGCAACCAGGTAGACTCTGAGATGCCTGGTGCAATTATAATTCACTACCGCTTGGCTGCGTTGCCATGGAAACAGCAACGCGGCCGTTAATAGTAGCAAAATATTGCTGCGTCTCATTGCATTGAAACCCAAAGTCTAATGAAGATTAGACTAACTAAATTTGTTATCTATAATATTTTTATAGAACTCAACAAATGGAAGGCTTATATGGAGAAAAAGGTGTGAAATCCCAGAATCCCAGGTTCAGAACAGCTATAAGTGTGCCGGGTTGTTGGGGAATCAAGAACTTCCCTACTCAGGAACTCTGATCTGATTGGCTGTCCACTAGGCTGCCGAACCAAAGATGAGAAAAAAGGATTTTTAACGTAGGGCAGTGGGAGAATGATCATCACTTTGGGATGCCATATTGAGAATGATCCTCATTGATAATATTCCATTGTGAGAATGAATTATCCTCACTAAAAATATCATTCTATGGATAGAATTATCCTAACTGTTGAGATCCTTTAGAGAGCTTAATTCTCTCCAATGAGATCGCAAAATATCCCATAAGGAGAATTACACTAACAAATGAGATGCCGCTAAGATACTGCTCCACATGTCAGATCCCAATGGGAGAATGATGTTTGAGCTCTAAAAGATTAGCCCACGAGACTAAATATGTTGGAATTTTTTTGAATTAAAAAAGGTGTTAGACAAACAGAGTCACTCAGGTTTCAAATGTCAAAGACAAACATGTCTAGTCTTCTCAAAGCTGGCTAGCAGCTGCTCAAAAGGCTACATAAGAAGGTAAGATCTATAAATGGATTAAGCTTAGCAAGCTTAAGGTAGTCCAAGCCATGACTATTTTGGATTCTGTACAAAAAAAGCATGCTCAAATGGGCGTAACATGTGGGAAAAGTGACCTAAAGTCTAACACAACCGTTCATCTGTCTAACACACCGGTTCAACTGTCTAACACACTGGTTAATGTGTCTAACACACTGGTTCATCTGTCTAACACACTGATTTATCTGTCTAACACACTGGTTCATCTGTCTAACACACTGGTTCATCTGTCTAGCACACTGATTTATCTGTCTAACACACTGGTTCATCTGTCTAACACACTGGTTCATCTGTCTAACACACTGGTTCATCTGTCTAACACACTGGTTCATCTGTCTAGCACACTGATTTATCTGTCTAACACACTGGTTCATCTGTCTAACACACTGGTTCATCTGTCTAACACACTGGTTCATCTGTCTAACACACTGGTTCATCTGTCTAACACACTGGTTCATCTGTCTAGCACACTGATTTATCTGTCTAACACACTGGTTCATCTGTCTAACACACTGGTTCATCTGTCTAACACACTGGTTCATCTGTCTAACACACTGGTTCATCTGTCTAACACACTGGTTCATCTGTCTAGCACACTGATTTATCTGTCTAACACACTGGTTCATCTGTCTAACACACTGGTTCATCTGTCTAACACACTGGTTCATCTGTCTAACACACTGGTTCATCTGTCTAACACACTGGTTCATCTGTCTAGCACACTGATTTATCTGTCTAACACACTGGTTCATCTGTCTAACACACTGGTTCATCTGTCTAACACACTGGTTCATCTGTCTAACACACTGGTTCATCTGTCTAACACACTGGTTCATCTGTCTAACACACTGGTTCATCTGTCTAACACACTGGTTCATCTGTCTAACACACTGGTTCATCTGTCTAACACACTGGTTCATCTGTCTAACACACTGGTTCATCTGTCTAGCAAACTGATTTATCTGTCTAACACACTGGTTCATCTGTCTAACACACTGGTTCATCTGTCTAACACACTGGTTCATCTGTCTAACACACTGGTTCATCTGTCTAACACACTGGTTCATCTGTCTAACACACTGGTTCATCTGTCTAACACACTGGTTCATCTGTCTAACACACTGGTTCATCTGTCTAACACACTGATTTATCTGTCTAACACACTGGTTCATCTGTCTAACACACTGGTTCATCTGTCTAACACACTGGTTCATCTGTCTAACACACTGGTTCATCTGTCTAACACACTGGTTCATCTGTCTAACACACTGGTTCATCTGTCTAACACACTGGTTCATCTGTCTAACACACTGGTTCATCTGTCTAACACACTGGTTCATCTGTCCTGACCCCCTCCCAAGCATTCTTGACCTCCTGCAGGGAGTCAAAACGGGCGCCAGCGATCGCGGCTTTGACTTTGGGAAATAGTCATTGTTGCTATAGTCAGCGCTATAGTTGTGCTATCAGTCATGCTATAGTTGTTAATAGTCAGCGAATATCGCCACATTCGCTGGCATCCTAACAGTTGGATCACGATGGTGACCTCTGCCATCAGAGCCATCGTGACCTTCACGAAGCTGTTCAAATATGTGATATACTTGGCTCTGTGACAAGGCTTCGCTGCCGTAGATGGCCTGCAGGTGCTGCATGCACTCCTTGGCCGATCTCCCGGCCTAGAAGCAGTCAACAACGATTTCGCGCTGTTTGACCATCATAAGAGGCAAGATAAGTGCTAGGAAATGCCGCAGGGTGGCAAAAGCTTCAGCAGTGACAAGAAACCATAAATAAGCTGCTGTTTCAGGAGTTATGTCCATAGACATTGAAAAATACTATTATAGATTTTCAGATTCATAGCTCACATCACAGATTCTACGAGTATATTACCTATATAGAATAGGTACCTATATAGAATAGGTAATATAGAATCTGTGGCTCACATAGCTGATCTAATATTTGAGCAGTCCTATTTTTGGCCGGACAACCCTCCGTAAAATGCGATTCGTTCACGGCTTGGGGTGAATTTTAAATTAGAATTTTCGCGGCACAAGAAACTGATAAAGCCATTTTATCAAAACAACAGCACCAGCCGACTACGAGCTCAGCTTTGAGAAATTTAATTATTCACTTTAACTTCAGCTTTTTTAATTTAACCCCCAGTGAGACACATTAGATTGAGCACTTTATAATTATTTTGAGTGTAGTTCACAAGCTTGCAATTACTATTTTATAATTTCCGCGCTTAAAATTATTCACTCGTATATTATTGCAACTTAATCCTTTTTTAATCTCCTAATTCTTCTCGATCCTCAAAATCTTCGCTTCCAAATCCACAAAATCTTCTCTTCCCATTCTCCCAAATATTCTGTTCTCAATCCCTAAATTTTTCTGTTCAAAATCTCCCATTCCTATTCTCCTAATTGTCTGTTCCCAATCTCCCAAGTATTCTCTTCCCAGTATCTAAACAGTTCCCAAATGATGAATCACTTTTCCAGCTAGCCTAAAGTTCATTGCAGAAATAAACAGCTACCATAAAGTGGTCTAAGTCCCGCAAAAAACTGGCGGGATCTTGGGAATCAATTTTCCACTCCAATTTCAATGACGCCTCACGTCTAGGATTTCTCTGTTTAAGCAAAACGCGGGCGGCAACTCCGGAAGTCCAGACTTCGATTAGATTTTTCGTATAGGCAGCTTCTCGTCTGCGTTTCGTATTTTATTTTATTCGATTTCTAAATCTGATACTAAAAATACGCCGACAAAGAAGTAGCGAGTGTGAAATTCCTCTAGGAGACAGACAGATCGTGCGTGGTACAATGAGCCACTTCGTGACCAGCAATTTGCTAATCGATTCTTGCTTGTACTTGTTGCAGATTTGCAAGAAAATTGGCTCCATTTTTGGCTTTCAAGACACAGTGGACCTGACCTGCCCAACCACACTGATAACAGTGGACCTGACCTCCCCAACCTCCCCAACACTGATAACAGTGGACCTGACCTGCCCAACCACACTGATAACAGTGGACCTGACCTGCCCAACCACACTGATAACAGTGGACCTGACCTGCCCAACCACACTGATAACAGTGGACCTGACCTCCCAACCACACTGATAACAGTGGACCTGACTCCCCAACCACACTGATAACAGTGGACCTGACCTGCCCAACCACACTGATAACAGTGGACCTGACCTGCCCAACCACACTGATAACAGTGGACCTGACCTCCCAACCACACTGATAACAGTGGACCTGACTCCCCAACCACACTGATAACAGTGGACCTGACCTGCCCAACCACACTGATAACAGTGGACCTGACCGCCCAACCACACTGATAACAGTGGACCTGACTCCCCAATCACACTGAGAACAGTGGACCTGACCTTTCATGAACTGAGCTCTCAAAAACCTATGAAATCAGATTTACTTACACACTGATAATTAACTTCTGAAAATTTACCATTTTTTAGAAAGTAAGCATAATTGTATGTATTTATTTAATTTATATCAAAAACTTTATAAGTGTACACGAATTCTTTCTCACTTACACATACATATTATTTACTGATCTTATTTTTTGTAACAATATATCTTCCAGTGTTGCTGGCATAACTTACTGAATTGTTCTCACCTTGAAAAAAATTTGTGGGTAACAATAGCGATGATCTGCTTAGGGACATAATCTTGTGGCAAGTGTTAAACATTTTTTTCGCATGGTTGCAAAGGAAAACATCTCGAAAAAAACGATTAATTCATTCTGCATGGAAATCGATTTCTATAGTCTACTTAACGGGAAATAAAAAACATAGAGATGGAATATTTTTAAGCTTCATTAGGCGACTGAAAAATGAACGACTGGTCATAACCAATTTACCTTTAAATAAGTCATTCGACCACGTTAATGACTATTTAATAGTCATCAGACCATATTAATGATAGTTTTGACGAATAAAAACATTAATTAAAAAAAATGATCCGATTTTTTTAACGAAAGCGTAAATATCCGACTGTGCAAACGAAACACAATAGAAAGATTTAACGCTATTGAAAACTCTTATACATGCATGCAGATTAATAAAGAAATATGTTATTTTAACAGAAAACGATTGCAGACAATACCTACACTTGCAAATCAAGGGGGAAATGAATGATAAAATTATGCATCTTATGATTTTCTATTGTTTTTTATAACGCAAAAAACAACGACGAAATAATCACAATTGAAAGAAAAATCGACACACAAGAGTCGACCACGTGTTCAAGAATAGTGTGAACTGTATATCATTTTGTTTATTATCGACAAGGTCTGAATCTAAAAAAATCGATTTGCTTCCGTATGACACTACCGGCAGTAGGTAAGCTAAGCAAAATAGCATTCTTTTATGTATTGTAGAATAAGAATTAAAAAACAGATTTTTTATCGTCGAATAAACTGAAATTTGTAAAAAAATCTCAAGTGAAAGATTTATACAAGCGCATAGATTTGTAATGAACAGAAAAATAACACAGTAAACAGTGTCTAACGTAACGCATACTAAAAGTTAGTAGCACATAGAAATAATATTATAATAATTAAAAGACAATGGAGGCGCATGAAAAGAAGCAGTTCAGAACAGACAGACAGTGAGACACGCTGAGAAATCCACGCTAGACACTACTTACACAGTAGTGTATTTTAATATTTTAAATAACGTTGAAATTGTCGTTGTTATTATGATAGCCGACCAACAATCTTTGGCCTGAGTTAACGCACTTAAAAACAAACGATTTATTTTCAATTAGTTAGTTGCAAAACTTGACAGACAGTCTAGTTATATAATAAAAACACCGATGAATTAACAGATGACAAAAAACTACCATAGTTTCCATAAAAAACTACACTCCGAGGCCTTACTTGCAGCAGCCGCCACCGCCGCGGGCGCCGGGGTCGTTAGCGCCACCTCCGCCTTGAAGTCGCTGGCCTCCGACGCCGGGACCCGCGCCAACGTCGCCAAGCTGGGTTAGCCGCTTAGCAACGGATAAAAACAAATCGTTCACATTCATGGCTGTCTTGGCGCTGGCTTCCATGAAGATCAGGCCTTTGTCTTCGGCGAATTGCTGAGCTTCGGACAAGTCGACAAGTCGCTGCTGCTGCAGGTCGACTTTGTTGCCAGCCAGTGCCACAACTTTAACGGCCGTGGCTTTTTCGTTTAGTTCGCGAATCCACGACTTGGCTCGCTGGAAACTGTCCGCGCTGGTAATGTCGTAGACTACAATGGCCGCCTGAGCACCGCGATAGTACATTGGAGCTAGCGAGTTGTAACGCTCCTGCCCAGCAGTTTGAGTACAGGTTGAGTGAGTCATTATTTTTGGCTATTCTAGCACAGGTTGGGGTCCATTCTATTAGGACAGGTTAGGGTCCATTCTATTAGGGCAGGTTGGGGTCTATTCTATTAGGACAAGTTGGGGTCTATTATACTAGGACAGGTTGACGTCTATTCTATTAGGACAGGTTGGGGTCTATACCTCAACCTGTCTATACCTCAACAGGTTGGGGTTGGAAAATTCACCCGATCATTTTTGGTCAAATGCGATAACGTTGGCGTATTTCGACCATGTATTCGATAACAAAAATCGATTCAATTCCGATTCAGACTCGTTTTTCGATACTACATGTACAATCGCCCAATTATCGTATTTGTTATCGGGCGAGTTTTAATGACAGAAAAATTGGATTACAGAATCGATTCACTTCTGATTCAAATTCGATTTTTTTCACGCGATTATGACCCAGTTATCGGATTTATTATTGGGTGAGATGCACTAGCTTCTGATTCAAACGCGATTTTCACGCGATGATGGCCCAGTTATTGAGTGACATGAACCCATTTTCTTATAATTCCTAATTGCAGACTCGCCTCGACTTAATTTCCAAATGAAAAAATGCACCTTGATCGCAACTATCTCTATAAACATACAGTTTAAATGTTCAGCGTAACGTGATACAGTAACAGCGATTATAAGTCACAATATAAATGCTGAGATGCATGTCTTAGTAGCATGGATGCTAATGCACAGAGTACATTAAGTAACCCTAAGCGTAGCTACCAACTGCAAAAAGTGTGACTAGACCAATTCTCTTGAACTGCAGCCAGCAAACCAAGAAAGTAAAACTTTGTAAAGCATAACACTGTCCTTTTATTGTTTACAAATTCGGCCAAATGAATTACGCAGAATACGCAACACACATACTTAGTTCAAATTTTTATTACTATTATTAAGATGCGTTAGTATGTGTAATTCAATTCTTGATAAAATTCGCCAGCCCAAAAACACCAGTACACTTTTTTAGCGCTTATTTGACCAAATGCCGCATTCTATAATAACCAGCGGATTTTCTTTTCAGACAGCCTGAGCTGGCCCATGTCTTTAAGAAAATCAATAAGAACAGAATACTATTCTTTAACAACAGAGCCGATTTAATTCAGCCAATGGACTTTTGTCAGTTTCAGTTTCTAATGAAGTGTCTGTCTTTTTTCAATGTTCAGTATTTTTCGATTTTCCGCAGACGACTTTTGTAGCCACAGACTACTGTGAATTTGGTCTTAAAGTGCTAAAAAGTGTAGACACTGTGCTGTAACTGCTGTTGCTTCTTAATCAGCCATTAAAATTGAAAATCTGAAAAGGTTCTTAGATTTGTACACACGATTTGCTATTCACCGAAAAGCTGTTTTACTTTTAAGCCTCATTAAACAAGTCCTAACAGGCTTGAAGCGACTTTGCCAATCAGTGATGATACAGTGTGAGTTGATCACTCCTCCACAGGTGCGAGGCTGTATTGCCCCCTCGCTGATTCAGACCCAGTAAAAGTTTATCAGTCCTTAACACCACTCCTTAACGGGTGCTTTAATTAACCAAAAAGATCTGGGTAAATTTAATAGATAGAAAACTGAAGACACTCCGAGTGAAGTGATATATACAGGCAAGTATAAAGAGAAAATACAGAAGGCATAAATGCTTGATTCAGACCAAGTTATCGTGCAAGTGTCCAGTTCAAATGCGATTTGGGAAAACACGTTTAATTAAAAATATTGTGTTTTTTTGTCGGGTCTGTTTATCGGTTTTTTTGAATCGATTCACTCAAAAGTATCGGGTAAGAATCTGAATATTCACCCGACTCTTGCAAACCCACAAAACACAAGGTATCGGAATGTTATCGTCTTTGCAAACATGATTCACGCATAATTATCGAGATAAAATCGGAAATTTAGCTCGGTAATTTTCAAATCTGATAACGCAACAAGTTATTGCGTCTGTTATCGGGTGTCTCACCCCATTCTCCAAGTCAACATGATAATTGCACCCAATTTGCAAGTTATCGTGTGAAGTTATTTGGTGAATTTCCTAGAGGGATTCTATTAGTTCAGGTTGGGGTCTATTTACGAGTAACTTGGACTGGTTGAGCAAAAGTTAGAGCAAAGTAAAATTCTATAGATTGAGGAAGCCATTTCTTGTTGACTGTGCAAGCCTCTAAAAACTGTTATGTAAGTGAATTATTGGTAAATTATTTTATTTTTACTTACCTGTCCAGCAGTATCCCAGATCTCAAACTTGACTGTGACATCATCCACAACCACAGTTTGAGTTAAAAAGGCTGCACCAATTGTTGATTCCTGATATTCATGAAATTGGCCCTTGACAAATCTTAGAACCAAAGAGGACTTGCCAACAGCAGATTCACCTAGGAGGACCAGCTTGAACTGGCACTGCCGACCAGACTGCATAGTTAAGAACTTAATAATATAAAACTGGAAAATATATATGCTAGCAAATCTGACTTGTGAAATGGATCTGTAGATTTGGCTTTAGCTTTTGTGAGCTTCTTGCTGAAAATTAAGGAAATTTAAGTGCAAGTAGATTTTTATTTAAAAAGTGCACAATATATATTTTTTCTTTTGCTACCTTACTTGTGTTACAAAGAGCAAATATAAAAGATATTTCTGTTTGCAAAAATGAAACTCTTAGTTACATTTTAAATTGAATATACTGAGGTAGATACAAATTGATATATCCCATTCAATATGTATCTATAGACAAGTATGTAAATATGTATGATCAAAAACAATCACTCATTGATTTTAGAATTAAAAATTAAGAATTAAATGTAAATAAACAAACAAAATTACATTAAATTGGTAAAATTCTGTAGTTTGCTAAATTATGACAGGGTCCATTTATGCTGGTGAGACAAATATAGAGTTTGCAATAACACTTTTACACATATATTTTGTCTACAACATGTTACAGAGCATTATCTACAACATACTATACATTTGTGTTGTATTTTATGTATGTTATTATTGTATTGAGGCTTTTTTTGCCAAGTGCTCCCACCTCAAGTGGCAATTTGTTGATTCTTAAACACTAAAATAGTAAATTAGTACTTCAACAAACGTAAAGGATATTAATAAAAAAATATTTAAATTTCAGCATTCTGCATGACATAAGAGTAAAAGACACAAGCTACAAGTCTGTATAAAGACCAAAAGAAACCACTAAAGTATTGGGGGGGCAAGATAATTTAATAACAAACAATTGGTAACAGACACTTAGTAACAAGAACATACATGTGCAACCTCCCAAATCTTAGGTAGAGTAGCTCGCTTGACAACAATTAAATAGAGAAAACTCAGAATCAACATTTAAATTTTCTTAGAATTTTGCCAATGCATTTCGACCACAATTATTTAGAAGTCACAAGTTGATTCCCAGCTCCGGGTTTTGTTCCGCATGGAAAAGATTGCTCAGTTTGTCTGCAGGATGAAGTCCCATGTTCCTAGACCACTTGTCTAGGTGTCGTGTATAAATTTCATTGTTCTGTGGATCAGAACATCTCCTACATAGGTAAAACTAAGCGACACTTGTACACAAGGGTTAAGGAGCATTGGATTAGAAATTCTGCCATCAATGAGCACTTTCTCTTGTGTAACTCCTGTTGCAATAAGAACTTTTGTGATATGTTTAAAGTGATTGATTCCTGTAGCCAAGAAAACAAATTGAAAATTCTCAAGGCTATGTACATTAAGGCTCAGAAACCATATTTGAACAGTCAGTTAGCTATGGGGGGTGCAAGCTGCCAACTCAATGTGTTTTAGCTATGGTAGAAGCGTTGTTGAACTTTATTTGGTTGTTGTTTTTTTCTCTTGTTAACTGGACTGGACCGAAATTGATTCGCACTTTGCAATGTACAGTTTTCATTTCTTAAAAATATATATAACTTGGTTCTGTGTGTTTAATTGATGTGTCTGCCCTGAAGATGACCGATTGTGGTCAAAATGCATTGGCAAAATTCTAAGAAAATTTAAATGTTGATTCTGAGTTTTCTCCCAAATCTTAGCCAGCCGTGCGACTTAGTTTTTGCTCTATTTACGACTTGATTTGCTCTCATTTGCTCCTTTCCTCTCCCCTTTTTCCTCTTTTTCACGCCTTCCTTATTTCTCCCTTGGTCCCCCCTTTGTGCTTGGTGGATTGGTTTTTACGACTTAACTTGCTTGGCCCTTGTTTCACCTGGCCAGGTGTTGCGCATGTATGAACAAGAAACCTGGAAAC